>VOIT01000042.1:107500-2507500 GCA_031010545.1 Laburnicola sp. JP_R_19
TTAGTTTATAATAAAAGTTTAGTTATCTTTTTACGCCTTTTTAATTACTAAGTAAAAGACTCTATATTTTATAATTATTAAAGATCTTTATTATATTAAGATTCTAACTAAGATAAAATCTATACTATATATAGAAAGGAGTAAACTAAAAGGCACTACAATCTAGTACTTAGTATATAGTAGTAGAAATAAAATATATATAAAATAATAATAATTTTATTATTAATATTTTATATAATACTTTGTTTAATTACTAAGTAGAGGACTTTACCTTTTTTATTATATTATTTAAGATAAAAGCCTTTGTTTTCCTATCTCTAGGTAGATAACTTAAGACTACCTAGTAGTATTATTAATAGTAGTTAATAAATATTTTACTATTTAGTATAATTAAGTTATATATTATTTTTTAACTAGTAAATAGCTATAGTAAAGTATAAAGTTATAACTATAAAAATAATATAGTAATAGAATAGTAAAACTATAGTTTACTATATATATAGCGCATAAAGTTTACCTTTTATAACATTAGTAATATTTAGTATACTAAATTTTTATCTTTTTATCTATTATATATAGTAATATAATAACTACTTTCTAGTAACTTAATATTCTATCTAAGTCTAATACCTATAGTAATATAGCTATTATTAAATTTAGTTAAAGTATAGATAACTAGCTAGGTAAAGATAAGATAAGTTTTAGAAATTTAGTAAATTTATACAACTAAAAGGTTTATGAAAAAAGCCTCTAGAGCTTATTCTTAAGTACCTTATTAGTAATATTTATGCGCTAATTTAGTGTACTTTATACTTTTAAATATTAAAGTATAAAATACCTTTTTAGTATTTAAGCATTAGTAAAAGAAATATAGCTTTTAGAATATAATATAAAGATTATATTATAATAGCTTAAAAATATAACTAAAAATAAAAATAATAAGAACTATATAGGTAAAAACTAAAGCAAAATTTTTTTTTAAATAGGTACTCTATAGCTAGCTATATAGATATTAAATTCTAATTCTCTATACTAGTAAGTATAGAAAGTATATAAGACAATTATATAAAAAAAGAAATAATATAATAAAACTAATTTTAGTAATAATTACTTATATCTAAAAGGGGTATGAATAGAAAGAAGAAGATTCTATAGTATATACACGACTATATATAGATATTATATAATTACTATATAATACTATTATGCAAGAATATTAAAACCTTAATACTCTTAGGTACTCTTGCCTATATAGTATATAGACAATTTTAATATATAAAATACTAAAGGTATAGTAATAATATAAGAAGTTTATTAGCTTCCTAAATCTCCTTTTTAACTTTTTTTTAGTTTAAGGTTAAAGTAAATTAAGATAAAACGCTATTATATACTAACGTGGTTCACTAGCGAGTGACCCACACTAGTGAGCGCGACACCTTTGCCAAGACCCCACCAA
This sequence comes from Laburnicola sp. JP_R_19, assembly GCA_031010545.1. Taxonomy (NCBI): domain Eukaryota; kingdom Fungi; phylum Ascomycota; class Dothideomycetes; order Pleosporales; family Didymosphaeriaceae; genus Laburnicola; species Laburnicola sp. JP_R_19. Next base: position 108,957 of record VOIT01000042.1, read on the forward strand.
ACTATTTTATTCATTATCAGACTGCGTCGCAACGCTACTTGAAAATATATACTGAGTTAATGTATCTAATTTAGATTCTTCCTCTTTAACTCCCTAGCAGGTTTGCGCATTGTGTCTAGGTTGCCTGCAGATGCCACAACGCCGTTAAGTTGATGGCTCTGTCGCAGCGCGACTAGTACCTGACGACTGTTTGCCCTTCTTCTGTCCACCAGCGTCCTTAGGAGTGGCTAGCTAAGATCCCTCTGCTACTGTAAGTGATCCCTAATGCTGGATATACTTCCTTTTACGCGATTTTCGCCTTGTAGTCTCCTTAATTGTCTTGCGAAGGCCTGTAATTTCATCTAACACTAGTGCCTGACTATGTATTGCACTTAGAGCGCCTTTTTTAAGCTTCTTAAGCACCTGCATAGTTGAAGTTAGTGATAAATTAAAGTAATCTCTAATTCTCTTGCGAACTAGTGTTGATTGCGCCTCAAATTCGCGTAGGTTACTTAGTGTTTTAGACTCCTAGGTGGTAGGCTCTTTAATAGGCAGACTAGGTGTACGGATGCGGATGTTAAGGTGCTGCAATATCTCCTCTGGATTCAATAGGACTAGCCCAGCACCGCGAAAACCACCCTTAATTGTCTCTGCAGAGAAAACCTTCAAAAACGCGGTTTTAAAGGCTAGGAGGAACTTGATCTTTGTAATATAGGTTATTAGCTAACACGCTAAGCCTAAGATCTTAGTATTATATGCCTTCTTCAGCGGGGAGAAACAGCCCACATCTAACGGCTGCAGTAGGTGTGACAAATATAGCGGCATACAGAGAGTAATAATCTTATATTCCTTATAGTAATCTTAGAACTTAATTAAGTTATAGCTCTTATGGCCGTTAATAACTAGCAGCTAATAGGTTCCTTTAGCGCGTCCCTTTGTATACGCGTTAAAGTGTTTTAACTACGCAATACCGAGCTTGTTGTTTGTCTAGCCGTTCTCGCTGACAGCAATTACCCAATCGCCAAGAATTGACGCGTCTTCGTACCAGGTGGAGATGTGACGCTTGCCAGCGTAGATAATGAAGGGAGGGATTGCCTATCTAGCAGCGCAGATACCCTGGATCACTGTAATCCACTGGCGGTCGCCTAGCTGTATCAATTTGGGTTTCGCACGCCTCTCTAATGCTGTGACCACAAGCTAAGACCCTATAACCCCTATTAGGAAGCCTAATTCATTAAAGTTATAGGTGTCCTTATCTGTAATGCCGTACTTAACTTTGATGCCCTCTACAAGCTTGAACCACGCGTTTATAACCTTAAGATCTTCCTATTGTGCCCTCTAGTTGTTGTATAACCGAGACTAACGCGTTTTAACTTCACGTCTGCGCTTAATAAACCTGTCTGTCTAGTTAATGCTAACAGGCGGCTTTCCTCTCTGTAAACGTAGTGAATCGGCCATTGTGCGGATCATAAGCTTCGTAGGAGGGAATCCACGCGTGTCCAGCTCGATTATACGATCAACAAGCGCCTGCTCCTCAAGGAGAGTAAAATTCTTTGATTTAGGTGGGTTATCGCGTCGTGCAGTCGTTCCGTTGCGTCTTCGATTGAGCGTTCTGCGATTAACGTTATATAGCCCTGCTGCTGCTCGCTCTGTAAGATTTGGGTCTTGTTCGATAGCTCTAATAGCAATAAGTAATCGAGCTTTATTAGATGGCTTAGAAGACATGGTAGGTGGTTGTATTATGATGGTATTGTTGGTGATGGTAGGGTCTTGCCAAAGGTGGCGCGCTCACTGGTGTGGGTCACTCGCTGGTGAACCACGTTATAGGGTTTGCAGCGATAATAAATAAGAAAGTCTATACGGCCTATTTAGCATATATTAACGTAGAACTTAACCTACTAGCTTTAATAGTCTACACTATACTAGCTATTACTAATCGCGTAGGCATTATTATTACACTAGAATAACTTATTATAGTCCCTAAACCACTACTAAGTATACCTAATAAGGTATTTATTACGCCGCTTATTTAACACTACTAAATAATATCGTACCTATATAGCTTAAATAAGAGTAATATATAAGGCACTGCCTATACTACACTTAATAAAGTATAGTCTCTTTACTATATAGATATAAGAAATTAGAGCTATAGATTAATATTTTTAAATTATATAGGAGGACTTTAGAATAATAGGAAGCGCACTAATACTAAAATCGCTAGTATTTATAAAGAAAGTCTTATTCTTATAGTAAAGGCAACGCCTATCTAAGTAACCTATAATAGGGAGCTTATCTATATATCTATACCTAGCTATAAGGAACTAGGTTTAAAAATAATCTAGCTTACGTTAAAGCTATTTAAAAATATAGTAAGGTTACTAGATAGGCTAAGCTACTTAATAAAATACAAATAAGAGAGAAGGCAAAGCAAGATTGCGTTATATCTATAAGTTATATAGACGCTAGCAACTAAGCCTCTAATAGAGAATATAAATAGGCATACGTAATAAAATATCTTATAATAAGCAATAAGCAACGTCTAACCTTAGGACTCTATTACTCTTAGATTCTTAATTGTGGTTTAGATACATACGTCTATAATAAGCCTAATAAGTTTATATTGATTTATTCTATAATATAAAAAAAAATTTTTATAAAGAAGATTTAGTAGAAATTGCCATATAGGGTAAATATAATATTAAAATCTAGATACTAGGTAGATCTATAAGAACTATACTAAGGAATATTGCCTTATATCTAGATTTTATTACCTTACTAGTGTCGCTCTTAAGGCTTAGAGAAAAAGATATCTACTTTAACTTAGGGCGTGAATGCCTATATATAAAGAATAGCACTAAGAATTCTATTTAGGTAATAGTTAAGCCTATAGGCGGCCACTATGTTTTAGTAAACTAATAGTCTCTTGCGACACCACTAGAGGACTATACTAATAGACCTTTTCTAGCGCTTACTAATAAAAAAAAGCTATAAGAAACTCTTTATAGCACTACTACCTAACTATATATTATCTAGTCTTTATATACACGTCTTAATAGGCTATACTAAAGCTAAGATAATAGAGAAACTAAGTTATAATAATACTAGTATAGCTCCGCTTATATCTTCTCTCTCTAGTATATAAGAATACAAATAATATAAAGTTAATAAGGCTTTATAGATTACTTTATAGAGATCTAATTAAAAGCACTAACCTATATATATATTTAAAGCTATTACTATTAATATTATTGTACTTAATACTAAATCTCTTATAGGCAACTAGTATATCTTTTATAGTTACTATCTTATCTCTAAGATCTATTTAGTATATAGTATGCCTAATTAATCTATAGATATTCTAGATAGAGTTTTTAAACTTGTAGATAGATATATTAAACGCTACTATAACACTATCCTAGTGTTTATACTAATAAACAAAAAGAAAGCTTATATGTTTTAAAATAGCCATATTATAGTTATACACTATAAATAACAAGGCATTACTATATACCTTTAGTCCCCTAATACTATACAATAATTAGGCTATATAGAATAGTAAGGAAAGATACTAATTACTATGTTTTAATTACTTAGGACTATGTCTAACCTTTTACTTTACCCATACAAAGAGATATACGTCGATACGAAATATCTACTTAATTAGACTTCTATTAAATTATTAAACTAGACTACACTATTTAAGGCTATATACGGCAAATTACCCTTTTTAATTTATTTACGTATCTATAGATATAGAGTATATTATCTTCGTAAGAAGATTTCCTAAATAGATATGCTTTCTCTAAGGGCGCTTATTAGTTACTTAGTAGGTATAAATTTACGTAATATCTACTATATATAGGTACTAAAAGCCGTATTTCGTAGATATAGAGGCAAGATTATTTGAATAAGAGATATTACCTTAAATAAAGAACTATTCTTTAGGTCTACTAATAAAGAGAGCCTACTTAGCATTTAGTTAAATTAAGCTATTACTAATATTAAGGTTAAAAAATTAGAAAGTAAGTAAGAAGATTCTAATAAGAAAGTATATAAAGATGCTAAGCTGTCTATTCTTTCTACTAAAACACTACTTATAGGCAAGAAATTAGGCTAAGCTTATAATATATACTACGGTAGAGATATATACTCTTTACTAGTTTCTATAGTTAATTAGATCTTCGCGTCGCTAATATTAGTACTAGCTATATCGCTAACGCCCTCTTAATCCTCTATGCTCTCTATACCTATATAAATAGGACTATTTGCGCAAAGAAAGCAATATAGGACTAATACCTATCCCTAAACTACTAATATATTATCTAAACGCACACGAACTGCTACTACTAACGCTATCTAGACTTATTAGAATATATTTGTATTAGCCTTACTACTAGACAAAGTGCCCTAATTAATTGCACTATTATAGCAAGTGTACAAAGACTAGCTTTTGCTCCTATCTTAATTTTAGAATAATATTCTAAAACTCCCTATATAGTTTAGAGAAGGCTTTTTAGTAGCTGTAAAAAAGAAGCTAAATAATATTACTAAAAAGAAGATATACACTAAGATTCTACTCTTAGAACTTTATATAAATACTAAAGTCTTACTACTTATATAGGTCTTTATATATAAATTTAACTAAGGCTACTTAGCTAAGTTTAAAGTATAAATTATAGTAAGAGAAGACTTATAAACTATTATAGGTAACACCTATACTACTACTTTTACTATACAAATATTTTGCACTTTTATAATAATTACTACTTACTTTAATATAGACATATATTAATATAATAGTGTTAATACTCTTACTAACGTTAAACTCCCTAAATCTATTTATACTTTTTAACTAAAAGGTTTCTATAATAGCGGATACTACTAGTAACTTTATTACGCCCTTTATAGTCTTAAGATATTACTACTACTCTAGTATAAAGACTTTATAACTACACTTAAGAGTTTTAGTCTGTTACTAATACTTAATATAGGCTATTTATAGAAAGATAACTATATTATTATCTTCTTTTACGTAGATAATATTATTACTATAGCCTTTATAGATTATTTATTCTTTCTTAACACTTTTAAACATAAGCTTATTTAATAGTATAAAATTACTAACTTACAAGACTAAGAGAACTCTACGTTCTATAGTCTTACTATACACAGAGACCGCGATAATAGTTATCTTTAGTTATTATAATATAATTATATCTAGAAAATCTACGCTAAATATCTAGCACCTTAAAAGTTATCTTAGACTAAGACACCTACTTTACCTCTACCTTTTAAGAAGCTTTTACTATTAATAAAGTCTAAGAATAATAATATATCTTCTTATTACTTTTAAATAGTTAAATCTATTAGCTACGCCACTAGTGCTATATATATAGATATGGCTAAAGCTTATTTAAAATTAGCTAAATTTCTTACTAACTCTAGCCCTAAATACTTATTAGTTGCATATTAGTGCCTTGTATACCTATATTACTTCTAGGACCTAGCACTATACTACTTTATAAACTACACTACTTTGTATCTTTATTAAAAAGATATTAAAAAGACTAACTTCTATAGCGTAACTAATGCGTCTTACGCTAATTATAAGGCAACCTGTAAGTCCTTATAGGGCTATATCTTCTTTCTATTTAGCAGTCTAATTAACTAGAAAGCAACGCTCTAACACTATATTATTAAGTTAACTATTAAAGCCAAACTTATATTGCTCTCTATAGGGTACACTAAGTACTACTAGTAGTCTAGAATATTTAATAATCTCTACCTAGACTTTAAGAAACAACTCTCTATATACTATAATAATAAATAGACAATTCTTCTACTAGTTATAAAGTCCCCTTAGCTAAAGACAACCCTTTAACACGTAGATATACACTACTATTAGTTATAGAAATAGGCACTATAAGAAATTATTACTTTTACTTATATTAAAAATAACTTTTAGCCTATAAATAGCTTTATAAAACTTCTACCTAAATAAAAGTATTAGGAGTAGTTAAAGCTCTTATAGCTTATGCCTATTCTAAAGTAGATTATAGGTAAACAAGTAGAGTTTTTAAGCTTGTCTATTTCTGCGACCTTATAGAATAATATTAGCAGTTTAGGTAACCTATAAATCTTACCCTATTTCTATTCCTATAGTCTCTAGAATTACTATGTTTTACTATATTAATAAGGCCTATAGCTATGCGCTTTTCTAGTCTAACGCTCCTATATCTGTATATATTAATAAGGCATATAGCCACGCGTTTCTCTAGTCTAATATTACCTCTAAGCATTGTGCTATTCTAGCACTCTACTTTTTTTATATTTTATAGTAATAAGACCTTACGCGTGTTATATTACAGTTTTAGTAAAAAGAATTTTAACATCTAGTATAGAGCACTATTTATTAAGAAGTTAATAATAGCCAATAAATATCTATGCCTAGGTAGATTAGCTACTTATTTTATAGATTAGTTCCTTTAGTATATATATACCTAAGGCACAAGCCTAGATATTAGTAAGAAGTTTTGTTTTTTTGTGCTAGCGTAGCTATATAGAGTAGTTTTGCCTACTTACACTAGAGTTAATTACACTAGAGCTAATTAAGACAGCTTATATTAATAACGAATATAAGCAGACCTTAGTAGTTGACTTAAACCTACCTTTTTTATTTTAAGACTAGACTCTGCTATAAAGTACGCCCTTACTTACTAGCCGAGCTATATAGAATAGTTATAATTGTTTACACTAGTACCTAGACAGACTACTTTCTTATAGTAATTTTATATTAAAATAGACCTAGTCTACTATTATAGGCTATATACTAAGAATACTTAGATACTAACTTATATATAGACGGCTTAGGTAACCTATTAGTATTATTTTATTCTAACAATATAGGTAACTAATAAATCTTACCCTATTCTTACACTTATAGCCCACAAAATTACTATATTTTACACTATTAATAAGGTATATAGCTATGCGCCCCTCTAGTCTAACACTTTTTAGCTTACTTATACTATTATTATAGTATTTTAGGGTAACTTTTACAGTAAGTAGCCTATATAAGAACCTGCTAACGACTCCTTTTTCTTTCTCTTACTAAGGTTACGAGTTATTTATTGCCTATCGCGCTATTTTAACCTAGTATCTCTTAGATTACTACTGTTAGTAATCTAAAGAGGGTGTATAAGACTGCCATATAACTATATAGTTAGTTCTTAGTTATATAACTTTGGCCGAAATAACCTTATGCCTAGCCTTACCTATATACCTTTAGGCCCTTAGTCCTCTATAGTAATAACATACCTCTTTTTTTATAGTCAACCTAACTTACTATAAATTACTATAATCTCTACTATCTTATAAATAGTCCTTCTGCTATTATATACACAGAAAAGCGTTTAATATATTTTATAAGTAGGGGTATTATATTATGAAAAATACCAGCCTATTAATAATTAGCATTAGAAATAATACAAAATTAGTTAAGGAACACTAAAAAAAGATAGAAAAAAATCTAATTAAAATAAATAAAAACTAATCAGGGTAATAATACTTTTTAACTATAGAAACTAATATCTTTTTAATATAGTCCCTATTAGTCTATTTAGGCCTTTTATTAGAAATTTAAGATAGTGGGGAGTCTTTTATAAAATATAATTTAGGTCTCCCCCCTATCTAAATTAAGCCCTATGCGTAAATTATTATATTGTAGCCTATAAATAATAAACTAATATAAGTAAAATCATAGTTTTATATTACTATTTGTATTCAACAATTCTATAATTTATAATTTATAATTTACTACTTTGTTATCTAGTTATTATATAGTGTTAAAGATAACTTTTTAAAAGTCTAAATTAAATACTTTCTAATTACCAGATAATACAGAGTAAATTATAAACTTTAAATTATAGAATTATAACAAAGGAAGTTGAGTGTTTAGTAATATAATAAATTTAAAAAAAAATTGCTCTTTAAGCGAGTATTATTCTGTTATTAAAATCTAACTTTTGAATTTCTTTTTATTCTATAGTATTCTACTCTAGCTCTATGGCCTCTTTAAATATCACATTTGTCTGAAAATATAATTTATTCTAGAATAGAATTTTCTATAATATTTTATATATCTTTTTAGTAAATAATAGCCTATTTACAGCTTTTTTTTATTAAAAATTGTAATTTTATTAGAAATTATTATTTTATAATTCTCCTCTTTTAAACATCTTTATAGAGTTTTTTTTTTTAGCACCTAAATTATTCTCTACTATTAATCTTCTAATAACCTTTTTATAACTTTTAATTAAATTCCTATTTTTTGCCTTTAAATATTTTATAGTATTATAAATACTTTTAGTAGCTTTATTTAAAGTAGTAGAAATAGTATAAATAAAGCAATTACCTTTTTAAAGAAGATTAATATTATATTTAAGCTTAGAGAGATTTGGATTTATTATTACTAAGGCAAAGAAATAGGTGTTTAAGTTTTTTATTTAAAAAAATTCTAATTTTAAATTAGTAATTAATTATATAATGCTAGTTGGCTTACTAAATATCTGTTTAACTTTTTTTTTAGTTTAAGATTAAAGTAGATTAAGATAGAAGGTTATATATACTATTATATATCACACCTAATTCTAATTAATAACTAATCTTAAACAGCTTTATAATTCTACACTTTATAAGCTCCTAATCTATAAAGATTTACTTGTAGCGTATATAGTATACCTAGCTTATTACTACTACTATTATTAGTTATCTACGCTCGCGCTACTACGCGGCGTACTCGCCTAGATATACTAACTTAATAGTAATAATATTAGAAGAATCTTATAGATTTATATAATACTCTTACTACTATATAGCTTATTAATAAATACCTTATTATTATTATTTTACATCCCCTACTAGATAATTCTACTACTAATAAGAAGTAATTATGTCTACTAGAGTAGGAATTTAATCTTATAGTCCTTTATAACCTAAATAAGCTACTAACCTAACTAGTATACTAGGACTACTTTATAAATAGTTAAGTATACCTACCTCTTACGCTAGATAAGTATCTAAAAGACAGAATAAAACTCTAGCGTAGTTATATTAATAGCTACTTTAATAGTAGTAGTATAAATCTTTAGTATATACTTTTTAGTAATAGTAAGTACCTCTTTAGAAATAATATTAATATCTAGATAGATAGTAGAGCGTAGAGAGATAGTAGGGATTTTATTAAGAATAATCTTAATAGAGTAATAGAGTAATAGTGTATTTAGTATATATTACTCTTTGTATACTACTATAAGCATAATAGTATTTATCTATTAATATATTAACTTATATTATTTATAAAAATTAGGATAGTAGTTAATAACTTAATATAGTAGAGAAGAAATAACTTATAGTATAGCTCTGCTAAAGTTATATCTCTCCTAAAGTTCTAAGTAGCCTCTTTATAAAAACATTTACTTATAGTAGTCTTACGCTAAAACTACTAAGCTTGCTTAGCAGTTTAAATATTGTAAGATAGTGGAGATTATAGTAATTTATAGTGATATAGGTTGACCACGAGAAAAGAGGTGTATTTATTGCTATGGAGGACCGAGGCCCCTAAAGGTGTATTGGTGAGGCTAGGCATAAGGTTATTCCGGCCGAGGTTATGTGACCAAGGACCGACTATACAGCCATACGGCAGTCTTACAAATATATTTTTTTTATTACCTTTTTACGCTATTTTTAATTACTAAGTAGGTGGCTTTGCTTTTCTTATTATATTATTTAAGATAAAAGCCTTTGTTGTTTTACTTCTAGATAGATAAAATAACGCTATATATATAATACTATAGTCTTAGTATTAATACTATTTTTAGAATATTAATAATTTACTTAATTACACAAAATATAACTTTAAAATAAAGCTTATATTATTAATACTAGTTCTATTTAATATATTCAGTAAGTAAGTAGATTAAGTAAAAAAGTAGATTAGCTCTATTACGCATTATATACACGTACCTTCTAATGGTAATAATAAAATATAAATTCTTCTTAATATATAATACTTAAAGGAAAGCTCTCTTTAGCTATTTTAGTATATAATCTAGATTAAATTATATCTCTATAAGTAGTATCTTACTTATATAAACAGACATATAGTATTCTTTTATAATATAATACTTAGCTAGAATTCTATAAACTAACTCCCACTAAGAAAAAAGTGTTATTTTAATGTATCTTTAATTTCAACGCATAAGAATTCCCTTCCTAAATTAGTACTATATAAGAAATTATAAATATTATCCTTTTTACTTAAGACAATCTAAAGCCTATTGTTTTTAGCTAAAAGTATATTAAAAAGTATATTAACTACTATAAGATATTTTATATAATATATAATTATAATTATAACTATTAGTATACACTTTATAAAGATTTTATTATTAATTAAAACTAGTTCAACCTTATATAAAATATAAAAGCAAAGTATAGAATACTTAATAAGGACACTTATAATTTTAACAACACTAGCTTTTAGAAAAGTGTTATATTAACCTTAAAAGTTATTATAAGTATAGAGAAAAAGACCTATATAAAGATTATTTAAGCTAGTAATATAAATAGATTACTATTTTATATAGTATTAATACTTAAAATTAGATACTTTTACCTTCAGTTATCTATACTATAAAACTTTATTAAACAATCTAGTATACTAATAGTAACTTACTATATAATTAAGCAATTATTATAAGTAAAAATAGTTAAATAAGTAATACGATTAGGTATAAATAAATCTAGTATTTTAATAAGTATATAACGATTTATATAAAGGGCGTAAAGTGTCTTTTTATAATAGATATATACAGTAGCTATAATTTTGGCTAGTTTAAGAAGTTCTGTATATAAACCTATATTATTATACTCTATATACCTTTCTACTTATCTTATTTACTATAACTACTTAATATAGACTACTTTAGCCCTTTTAAAAGTGCGTATAGCAAAGTAGTAATAGAAAAGATAAGGCTTAGTATAAACTATATAATAAAAGATAAGTTTTTAGAGGCCTACTATATAGTTTATATAGCAGCTATAAGCTTATTTTATTAATAATACCTTAAAACGCTTTTCTGTATTAATAAGACCAGGAGGGATAACTGCTATTATTGTAATATTTTTATTAGAAACCCCCTTAGTCGCAAAAAAAACTATATAGCAGCTATAATATTAAAAAATATTTAGAGTAGTTTTTAGGTAATAGGACCTATTCTATATAACCCTACGCTCTTTTTAGTTACTAAGTAGAGGGCTCTACTTTTCTTATTATATTATTTAAGATAAAAGCTATAAGATAGGAGAAATCATAGTAATTTATAGTAAGATAGGTTAACTATAAGAAAAGAGGTGTGTTCTTACTATGGAGGACCCAGGACCTAAAGGTATATGGGTAAGGCTAGGCATAAGGTTATTCCGGCCAAGGTTATGTAACTAAGGACTAACTATACAGCCATGCGGCAGTCTTACAAAAGCCTTTGTTATTCTACCTCTAGGTAGATAATTTAGCAACACATATAACCCTAAATATATTCTTTAAGACTTAAATTCTATTATATAAACACTTAGTCTCTAGCTTATAAAAGGCTTAAAATAGAAGTTAAAAACACCTTTAATACTACCTAAAATTAAATGCTAAATAAGCTATATTAAAAAGTAATATAGGATTTATATAAATATATTTTATTTACTAATAGATTATGTGGTTAGGTAAATTTTAAAGATAAAGTTAACGCACTTTAAGCTAAAAATACTTATTAACAATAGAAAAAAGTATAGCGCTATAGAACTATTACATAGGAAGGCATTTTGTCTATTTAGAATAGCTAGAATATTATATAGAGCTATAGGTTAGTAAAGTAAATTTATATTAAAGATATATTACCTAAGTTATATACGCCTTATATATAACTATAAAAGCGTACACTACTTAGGTATAGTATATAGTCTTTAACTAAGTATAACGCCTATATATGCCCTAGATATTAAATAACTAAATAGGTACTATTATAGCTTTTATTATATATATTATAGATAGTAAAAGTAAGTAATATACGCGACGCGTAATAGGGCTAATCTGCTTCCTTACCTAATCTACTTACTTACGAAACATATTAGGCTTAGGTTAGTAATTATATTAGTAAGTATAGTTAAAAATTTAAAATAAGTAATTTTCTACTATTTTAAATAGACTTTTTTTAAAATATAAATTTTTGTAAAAATTTTACTCACTAAGAAAATATAGAATTAAAAATAGAAAATGAAGAACCTTTCTAATTCAATTTTTTTTGTAAATAAAACTATATCCCGTAGCTATACTATAGTAAAAAAAACTCTAGCTATAATATTTTCTTTTATATACTAGCTTTGTAAAACAAATACTATATAAATATATATAAATATAAATAGTTTATAAGCGCTTATTTATCTAGTACCTAATAATTCTATTAGCTTTATATAATAGTAACTTAGTTATATTAATATAAACTATAGTTAAGAGAAAACCCTTTGCTACTACTAACTATTATCTAGCACTCTCTTTTATATAAGAGAAAGCTCTAATTTTACTAACTACTTTATAATAACTAAGTAATTAAATAACTAAACTATACTACTATACTATAACTACACTTTTAGGTTAGATTTAACTTAATATATACTATAAAAATTATTAATATTAAGACTATTAATACACTACTAAGTAAGAAAATAAGTAAGATTAGAAATATATTGTAAAAGCTAGGCCTAAAAAAGTAAAGAAAAAAAAACTATAAATAGTTAGCAAAGTTACTTTTACTTACCTATTATATTATATAACACTTTAGTGTATTACTTATATAATTATTACCCTTATAATTATTATTAAATAGTGTAGAAGAGAAGTAAGAATAGACACAGGCAAATAAAAACTATGCTAAATAGTAGATAAGAAAGTTAACTAGACTACTTACTACTATAGATAATAATAAGTTCTTTAGAAATATAAAAAAGTGTAAGAATAGAGGCGCGTAATAGCTCGCTAATATCTAATAGCTAGTGCAATAGCTATAGAGGAGAAGGTATTCTAACTAAGTTAATCTTAAAATTAAATAATTTTCTTTTTATTATATAATCAGACTATAAAGAGCCTATGTGGCTTTGTTAAGACTAGTTTAAATCTTTAAAAAGTAATCGTATGGCTTTAATATAAGTAGAGTTATCGTAATTTTAAACAGTAATATAATTTTAATCTTTAAGTCTAAAATTAGAAAAAAAAAATATTTTATATAAAAAATAATTAAAGAAGTAACCTATAGTAAAAATACGCGGCGTTAATTCTATCTAGGGGTAGGACAACAGACTCTTTTATTATAAATAATATAATAAAAAAAGCAGGGACCCCTGCTTAGTAATTAAAATAAGCGTAAAAAGGTAATAGTAAAAATATAACATAGTACTAATATAGCCTATAGCTCGTATATATATAAAAATTGTAGAATTCTATACTCCTAAAAAAAGGTTATAGGGGTTTACAAATAGAGATTTAAAAATATCTATTTTAAAGTCTCTATATATACCTAGTTTATAATTACTAAGTAAAATCTTTACTAATTATTTAAAATTTGGTAATTTTTTGTCTAATATATTAAAAATTAAATTTTACTAATTATCTATAAAAAAGGTCATAAGCTTTTAAAAAGAAAAAAAAATATATTAGTTTTTTTTATTACCCTACTATAATTACAAAAAAAAAATTTATATATATATATATATATATTATTAAATTAACTATCTAGGAGTAGAATAATATAGGCTTGTATTTTAAATAAAATAATAAAAATATAAACCACTCTACTTAGTAATTAAAAAAAGTATATAAAAAGTAGTATAAAAAAGCAATATTAAACTTAGTAAGTAAGTTTCTATAAGCCTTAGTGTATAGTACTTTCTATATATAGCATCTAACGACTATTTTATATATTTATTTATAATTTATAAATACTATATAAAATAAAGCTACTACTAGTTAAATATAAATTATAGACACTATACGAATTTGTTATAATTACCTTTTTTACACTCTTTTTAATTACTAAGTAAAAGGGTTTATTTTTTTTTTTTATTATTTAAGATAAAAGCCTTTATTATTCTACTAGCAGGTACATTTAATTAATATTAAACATACTAATTTATAGTACTTAAGCCTACACTATAATTTAATATATATAAACTTTTATCTAAGAATAATTTTACTATTTAAGAAGTTTTAGCTAATAAAATAATTTGATTTTCAAAAGTATAAAATAAGACAAATAACTATATAAAAGCTCTACCCTTTTTAACGCTCTTTTTAATTACTAACTAAAGGGATCTAGTTTTTTAATATATTATTTAAAATGAAAGCCTTTATTATTCTACTTTTAGATAAATAAATTATCGATATATAAAGGCTCTATATAATATCTTAGTAAAGAAGACTAAAATTATTATAAATTTATATAAATAACTAGATATTACTAAGAATTAGTGTATATTTTTTTTCTAAATATTCTTATAAGCTATATAGTATGTGTGTGCCGTTAAATTAACTACCTAGGGGTAGCACAACAAAGGATTTTATCTAAAATAACATAATAAAAAAAGCAGAGCCCTCTGCTTAGTAATTAAAGAAAGCGTAAAAAGGTAATTACAACCTTAAAACAAAAAAAAGGTTAAAAAAGGTATTTGGCAAGCTAACTAGCTGTATTGTATAGTACTATTATTAGATATTAGGTTACTAGAAATTACTATAATTTTGCTATAAAACCTAGTAGTTATATGCGTTTAATTATATAGTCTTCTTATAACGACAGTTAGCATAACTTATAGTAATTTTACTATGAGATTACTACAAAATATATAAAGAAGACTGGCGTACTACTATTACTAGTGCGTCTTAGCGCTAGATAGATATTGCGTACAATAGCTAAGCTTCTCTAATAGAGATAACTCGATAATTAATTTATTATCAATTCTATTACTTTTATCTTATCTTATTAAAGATATATATGTATCTAACAACTATATATATATAATTTATTTTAAATATTTATAAAAGTATATAATATCCTTTGCACTCGAGTTAATTATTGTATTAAGTCGATTACTTTACTTAGACCCTACTAAAACGTACTATTAGCAATAGTATAACGCGATGCCTTAACTACACAAGAAACTACTAGCGTTAAAATAAGCGCGTATATAGCTTATAATCTAGGGTATTAAATAAGACGCAATACTCTCTTAGCAATGCGCTATAGCCCTCTATAACGTCTCTTAAAGTACACTTAGCAACTAACGCGCTAGAAAAATATTTAGATATAACTACGTACCCAATAAAATAAGACTTACTATAAGAGAGGAGTAGGTAATTATATAGCATATACTTAATCTAAACGCGCAAAAATTTCTGCCCTAGCTTAATGCTATAAAAGATATAGTTAATTCTTTACTAGCTGCACGCCACTATAAGCTAGTTAGCTAAAGATAGCTTTATAACTTTATTAAGCGCCAGCTAAAGCTTTAAGTTAAGTTTAATTAAAAGTACGACTATAAAAGAGCTCTCTAGAAGGATTCTAAGGTAATATAAGGCTAGTTCTGGCTTATAGAGAATATAAAGGCTAAGTATAGTATTCTAGAGAAGGACACCTATAATTTTAACAAGTCTGGCTTTATAATAGGTATAATATTAACTAGAGTAATAGTTATAGGCTCTAAGCGTTAAGGATAGCT
This sequence comes from Laburnicola sp. JP_R_19, assembly GCA_031010545.1. Classification (NCBI taxonomy): domain Eukaryota; kingdom Fungi; phylum Ascomycota; class Dothideomycetes; order Pleosporales; family Didymosphaeriaceae; genus Laburnicola; species Laburnicola sp. JP_R_19. The sequence continues at coordinate 124,752 of VOIT01000042.1, forward strand.
AAAGTAGGTACAGTAGAGTAATAGAGAGTAGATAATAGTTATCTAAGGCATTAATATAATAGGGTGGTAGATTCTACCCTTTACTGTTTTTGGGGGCAAGCACTACCTCTCTGCCTAGTATAAAGAGAAGGATATACCTTGTAATTAGATTATTATAGTCTCTAAGAACAATTAGACAATAAATAAGCTTAGTCTGCAATAGCTAAAGTACTTTAATAAGTATATAAAGAGGCGTGCTACTAGTAAAGTATGTTTACTTATTATTAATAGCTATAAAAGTCACAACTCGCTTAAATTCTAGAATTACTATAAAAAGAGTAATATTATTACTCTTTATATGTCTCTATATTTGTCGCACCTCTTGCAGCTACTTAACGTAGATTGTTTTGCACCGTTAAAGAAGGCATATAGGCGCTAAGCTAAGAATCTAATACGTAACTATATTACGCACATTACTAAAATTAAGTTCTTACCTTGCTTTGTTGCTGCTTTTAAGACTGTAATTACTAAAAGTAATATTAAAGAAGGCTTTCAAGGTGCTGGCCTAGTGCCCCACGACCTAGGAGTTGTGATATCGCAGCTTGACGTCTGCCTGCGTACGCCTCCACTTTGTACTATTCGCGATAGTATATAGGAGTCGCAAACTCCACAAAATAGCATAGAACTTAGGTTGCAATCGACGCTAGTTAAGCAGAGGATTTAAAGGTATGTAGATAGTTTCCTAATTTATATAGTTAAGGTAGTGGAAAAGCTTGTTAAAGGCACTAAGCTAATAGGGCATTCTTTAGTGTTAATAACTAAACGTAACGCTAAACTTTAATCTGCTAATAAGGCCGCTACGCTACGTAAATTATATAAAAAAAAGCGAGTATAGTGTAAAGGAGTCCTTATAGCTAAAGAGAGCCAGCGGCTGGCTACTCTAAAAGAGTTTAGGGCCCGTAGTAATAGGCAAAAGGCAAAAAAGAAAATGCGCGCTAATAGAGGCGAATCTACTTAATTGTGCTATAGACGCTGTAATAAGCCTAGGCATAATAAAACAATCTATAGGTAGCCTATAGAATTAGATTCTAAATAGATTAGCCTATTTAGACTATTAAAAATAGTTTGTGTTAACTTTATACTATTGTAAACAGTATAGAACTTAGTAAGGTCTTAGCAAAGTAATTAACTAGATAGAATAATCAACTCGAGTATAAAGTATATTATATAAAGTATATTATATAAAGTTTCTAGCAATTATAGTTAAAGTATATAGTGTTATTTTATCTACCTAGTAGTAGAACAATAAAGGCTTTTATCTTAAATAACATAATAAAAAAAGCAGAGTCCTCTGCTTAGTAATTAAAAAAGGCGTAAAAAGGTAATAACAACCTACTTTAACCTTTAACAAAAAAAAACATTAAAAAAGGTATTTTGCAAGCCAATATAGTTAAAGTATAACTTCTTTTTATTAATACTATCTTAAAACGCTTTTTTATATTAATAATTATAAAAGAAATACTTACTATTATTATAATATTTTTATTATAAAACTCTTGATTATAAAAAAACTATAATTAAAGCACTAGTTAATTTATTAGAGCCTATATATATAAATTCTATTTAGTCTTTATATATTATAAAATTATCTATTTAAAAGGAAAATAACAAAGACTTTTATTGTAAATAATATAATAAAAAAAGTAAAGCCTTTTACTTAGTAATTAAAAAGAGTGTAAAAAGGAACTTATTAAAAAACGCATTTAAACTACTATATAATAATCTTCTATTTTAATCTACTTTAATATTAAACTAAAAAAGAGTTAAAAAGGCATTTAGTAAGTTAATATTAGTCTTAATATAAAACTATTTTCTTATTATTTATTTATTTCTTTATTTAATATGCTTATTTATTTTCTATAACGTGAGTGTATAGCGAGCGCGCCGGCTAAGCCAGCGCGCCACCCTAACAAGCTATTGGGCCTTCTACGCGCAATTACTCAACACCACAACGTTGTACTATAGCCTACAGTAGATATTCTTAATCGCTGACGTCTACTACATCTTTTTCACACGTGCGCGAGTTGTGCCCTGTCTTACCGCAGCGCTTGCAGTGCCTTTTACCCTGCTTGCCTGCACCTGTTCGGGCCCTACCTTCCCGCATTTCCCCCTGTACCTGCGCCCCAACGTCGCATTGGGCTATTAAATCCTCTGCCTGCTCCTTTAATAGGTCTCTACCCTTCTAGATTTGCTTTCTTTTGCGTAATTTACGCTCAGAAGCAGCCTTATTTAACACTTTAAGCTATAACACTTAGGCTACTAACAACGTCTACCCATGCAGTAGCATTGCAGTGCCTCTCTGCAGCTAATTAACAATCTCAACTATTAGAGTTAGTAACAATCCTTAGTGCGTTTAAATATAATCGCGAAGCAGCGTTAATTAAGCCTCTATCTTGTTAGCATTAGTGGGTATCTTAGGGTTCTATTAGGTCGCTCCTGGTAGAGGCGATGTTAGCGTCCAAAGCTTAACATTAAGCTTTAATAGCACTACCAATAGGTTATTAGGCACTAAGCCAGTTGCTCTAAAGCTTAATATAACATTTGCCTTTAAGAACGCCTTCTTAAAGAGCTTTGCAAACGTTGCAATAAAGGCTTTCTTATTAATTTAGCCAATATAGTCTATTACTAAGACTATAATCTCTTTACTATACTCCTACTTTAAGGGGGCAAAACAACCTACATTAAGTAGCTGCAGAATATGCGATAAGTGTAGAGGCATACATAGAGTAATTATCTTATCCTTATCGCAAAGATCCTGGAAGGCAAGCGACTTGTGGCTCTCGTAGCTGTTAATTATTAGCAGCACATAGATGCCCACTCTCTAGCCCTTAATCTGCTTAATAAAGTGCCTTAACTAGGCTACACTAATATCGTTTATGGTCTAACCATTATCACTAACCCTAATGCGCTATTAGGGCCTCAAATTAGGGTATTAGGACGCGTTGTAGTTCTTTGCTTTAAAGATAAGGTAGGGCGCAATTGCCCAGCCTATCGCGTTAATCGCAGCGATAAAAGTCACCTGCTCACAGTCCCCCTGTTGCAGCCCAATAGGCTCAGTACGTCTCTCTAATGCAGTAACTACTTTGACGCGATTTCCAATGCCTATAGTAAAGCTAGTCTCGTCAAAGTTATAGGTATCTTTATCCAGAATGCTGTACTTGGCCTTAACATTATGTACGAGGTCGAACTAAGGCCCAATAACCTCTAGATCGCTGCATAAGACTCTCTGGCGATCCCTCTGTCAAGTTATATGGGATTTAAGTCCAGGTTCGCGTTTAACGAAGTTTAAAGCCTATTACAGGCTAACAGGCTTTGCGCCGCGTGCAGCGCGCAGTTAATTAGGCATATTTTCAACACAATAAAGCGTTGGGGCAAATCCTTAAGTATCAAGCTTCCTAATATACCGCACAAGCGTCCTCTCTTCTGTCTTTTAAAGATTTGCTAATTTAGGGTGGGTATCACGTGTTAACTGCGTCCCAGCGCGTTAACGGTCAATTAACCTTCGGGATACGTTGTAGGCAACAGCTACGCGTCGCACGCTTAGTTTTTGCGGCTCTTTAATTGCTTAAAGGGCAAGCTTAATCCTCTCCTCTTTTGGAAGCAATTCGAAATTAGGTTGTTGAGACATTGAGGTGTAAAGTAGTAGAGCCCCAATAGCTTATTGGGGTGGCGCGCTCGCTTAGCCGGCGCGCTCGCTATATACTCACGTTATATATTACTAAAAAATACGCTTTTTTATATTTACTATTTATATAAAAGAATTAAGTAATATATATTTATACCTTTTTACGCCATTTTTTAATTACTAAGCAGGGGGCTCTACTTTTTTTGTTATGTTATTTAAGATAAAAGCCTTTGTTGTCCTACTCCTAGGTAGATAAAATAACGCCATATATATAAAAGGTCTTTACTGTATATCACTTTACTAAAACTTTAAAAAATATTAATTTTGAGAGCTATTTTCTCTTTAAAAACTCTATTTTTATTCCTAAAAAAAAGTTATAAGAAGAAAAAACTATTTTTATAAAGATATTTCTACTTTTATAGCTAATTTACTTTTGAAAATAATAGTAGATTTATATGTTAAAAAGAGTAGCTTATTAGTATGCCTGCGAACAAGTCCCCACAAACAAGCTAATTTAAAATTAACTGAAAGCTTGTCAGGAAGTCTATCCAATCGGATACCTGAAGCGCGAAGCTTGAGTTCCGTGCAGATTCGGCCCGACGGTCATTAGTGTCTGCCCGTGGCTAGGTAAACCTGGGGCACAAACTGCCGAATGCGATGCGGGGTGTAATAATTGGGGCTTCCGGACATCGCCGGAACATGAGCATAGCACAGCGTTCGGCGCAATTTCAAGAATGCAATAGAATCGAAAGGCTATATATATATACGTTATAGAGATAGCTTTCGAGTTACACCAAAGACTTCTTGCAGTCCCTTTAGCTTTTTGTCCTTTGTAACAACCGTTTCAACTTCTTCAGCATGCGCTTCATCGATCTAATCGCATTGGCAACTCTCGCGATGGCACAAAGTGCTCCATCACCACCTGAGCTTACCCTCCTATATCACATGGAAACCGACCTAGGAGAAAGATTATCGCTTGGTGGACCAGTACCAACTGGAGAAGAGCGCCTCGTTATACCCATCGCAAAGGGGACATTCAAGGGACCCAAACTAAATGGTCAGTTTATATTATAAACTTCCAATTAAACATACCCAAGCTTCAAAGCAACACCAAGTCTATGTCAAGCACATACAGCGAGCTCTCGATTGACTCCGGTTCCTTACGCCCTTACACACTTCCGCAATGCTCACAACACGTAGGCAAAGTCCTTAACATTGGCGGGGATTGGCGGCTCACTGATATGAACGGGAAATTTCGACCAGATGCTCGCTACATCATCCAAACGGACGATGGTGCATACATCTATGTGCAGACCGAGGGTCTGCCATCAAAGGCAGACGGTGAGCCATCGATGATGAGGGGGAAGTTTGAGACAGCCACGAATGGGACATATGGTTGGTTGAACGATGTTGCCGCTGTTGGAGTTCTGAACCGAAAAGGAACCACTGGCGTCACGATTGATATGTGGCAGGTGAGTTTGTAAATCCGAGGAGAGGGGTGGTACAAGTTGTAGATGCTAACAAGATCATAGGTTACACCGCCTGTATAAGCACCGTACGATAACTGAGCGGAGCCGAAGCATTGCGTGCATTAATAGCGTGAGGGTAGACCACTGATACACTTGCGGAGCGTGGTGTATGTACATGTAGCCTAGTGCAAGAGTTACGTGCTGACAACGGGTGAAGAGTTGCCCATGTGTGGAGGTGCAGATCACAAATATAAACCAATTGTTAGATAGGCCTTGCATATTTAATAGGAACTGATTGTGCCGGTTCTCCTACACTCACCGGTGTAGTTTTCCAACGCTAGCTACAGGACAAAAGTTTGAGTATAGTTGGCCTTGGTAGCAGCGGTTGACCAAGGTTATCTGACTTCTAGGGGCCATGGTCGTGTGGCTTGGATGACTATATTTATAGGGCTATCCGCGTATTAAACAAAGAGCTATTTTAAAAAAGCAAAGAAAAGACAGTACTTTTGAGCTTGTGGGTCGCTTTATTGAGAACTTTGCTTGAACGTTTTATGTCCTAATGTAGCTTGCCTAAGCTGCTAATCTCTATTGCTTATTGTTAAATTCTGTAATACAATACGCTTGACTCCCGCGCGCTTACTCTAGCCACTTTTAGTAGAAGATTAGCTAGATAGTTAACCTGTTATACTTTCTAATTACCTACTCTGTATTTTAATTTATGTACGCTACAAAAGAAACACCCTAACTATTTAGGCTTTATTGTTGCAACACCAAAATACGCATGTATAGTAGGAATAATATTAGTAGGAATAATTTATGTGTAGGAAAAAGTGGACTTGTTTACTAAGGAGTGTTATTATTCCCTACTTAATCTATCTTTTATAGCGCCTGCCTTTAAATTACTTTTTTTTTGCTATATACACTACGTGATACCACATAACTATTGCATAACCGTAGGACAACCTTGGAATTTTAGACTATTATGTGACTGTCTTTCGCATTACAGCTTGGTTTTTAATACTTGCTAACGTATAGCTATAGATTATTTGCACGTCTGTTAAGCAATTATAGCTTCTAGCCTCTTAAATAATAATAAGAGACAAGTGTATTAAGAACAAACTTCCTACTTACAGGGATTTATACCCGCTAAATTGTTGTATTTATGCAATATTTAAAAGCTCTAGAAATATGCTCAGCGCTATTAACTAGCTTGCTAAGCTTAAAACTAGGTACAAGGTTTTAAAAGACACAATTTAGATTATACTTCTTGCTAATAGACTTTAACCTCTCTAGAGCTCCACCCTTATAACTTAAGAATGCGTCCTAAGCGATACCTAGATTATTCAAAAAGTATAAGTTATAGTATAAGTTCTTTGCCTTGGTCTTATTCTCCACCGCGCTAATAAGAGTCTTGAGATAGTTCTTAACTTATTATTAATATCTAAGTTAGAATAGGCCGCATAATAAAGCGCTACTATGGGAATTAGTTATAACTTTTACAATAGAAGGTATAACTTGCTAAGGAGTCTACTATCCTTAGTCTTAAGGTTTATAGGATCGCCACTATTCGCCTTCGCCGTGGTAATATAGTTTATGGTAATAGGTTCTTTGGCCACTCTAACAAATCTATTAAACTGCGGAATAAGTTCCTTAGCGACATTAACTATAGTGTTAATTATAATAGGCATTGTTTCTTTACTAAATTTGATGGACGTAGCATACTACTTCTATCTTAATACTTATACAGAATAGCTAATAGTCTAGTTCACTAGCTAGAAGAGGTTCTGTACGCTGTTCCCAAGGTCTGTTCCAGCAATAGCACTAAAGTTCTTAAAAGCGGATAGTATCTTAATAGCTGCATTATAACATGCAATTAATAAAGAATCTAATTAATGTTAAGTGGGCGTATATTGTGTGCTTGGCATTAACACTCCCTTTATATCTTCACTTCTACCTCTAGAAGGCATCTAGTTTATTATAGCGTCCGAGAACTTCTGTATTTGCTCTAGCGGTTATACTATATTAAGTCTAAAAATTTTATCTTATTTAAAGGTCTTTAGGTTGTAGTGCGTAATAATACTAAAGTTGTTTCTATCTCCTTTGAGCACTAAGAAAAGATTAGAATTAGATTCTATATTAATCTGCACAACTTTTATATTAGCTATTGTAAGTTTGTAGTTAACAATATTGTTAAATCCCTAGCCGCGCTGCTAGTTAAAGAAGCTTAAAGCACCCCTAAGGAGGGCGCTAGTTTCTATAGGCTAGATGCGTCCGCTCGCAACGGCTAGTCTATATTAACTAAGATACCCTTAGGCAACACCCTAGGGATTTGCGGCTTCGTAGCGTAAGTAAGATGCGCTATATTAGTTAGGCGTCTTATAAAGCGTGAGTTTAGTAATGTGTATTATGGCTACAAGAACTCTATGGCTAGTTAAGGCTATACTCGTAGTAGAAGTATATCCGCCACTCTGTATCGCAAATGTCGTATTCGAATTGATAAATATCCTAACACCTGCTGCTAGGTTGGTTGGTTTGGCAGGAGCAAAGACACATTAAGGTTCTAGCTATGCTGCTAATAATTAGTACGCTGGAGTTCTTTAGCCAACATTTTTGTCTATAGAATAGGGAATTACTCTACCTTAGGTCTCTAATAAGTACTGCGCGGAGCCTGCAGAGTGGACGCTTGCTAGAAACTCTGAGCTTAAAGCTTAACACACTTCTAGAGTGCTTAGAGATTGTCTTGTATAGACTAATAGAAAAGCGAGATTTAGTAGAATAGTTAATAGTAATAATATATTAATTAGTAAAAAGATTTCTGTAGTTATTCTGGAATAATACGTGTTAAACTTAAAGGACACAGTTCTCCTTAATCCAAACAACACAAATATAGACCTAGCAACCCACAGAAGCACTCCTTTAATTTATAATAGGTATCTTTAATCTCTATAGAAGATTTGCAGTCCCATTACTATGGCTATTAAATTAGATAGCATTACTAGCATTCTACTAAGAGGCACCAACACTATTAGGGGCCTTTGGGCGTTCTCCTATATAATATAGAGGGTGGAATAAGCTTAGAAACTGTTGCGAAATTTAGAAAAGCCCCTGCAGCAAAGTGCAGCTGGGTTTAGTGATAATTTTATTAGCATTAAATACGGGCGTATTACCGCTAAAATATTCTGTTTTAGAATAGGGCTGCTAGAATGTTGCTATTGGGTTTAATCAAACTCCTTCGCTACCTAAAATATAATTATAGGCGCAATATCGCGTTTTCTTTAATATATCATGGGGCCAGAAATAAGGAAATTGGCCCTAGACACTCTATTTACTAATAAAGCGGTCCGCAAAATTATTTGCTATAATTAGGTCTTATTACTACAAAGTGCTTAATATATATTTAATTTTGCTTTATAAGCTAAATAGTTTAATTTTAAAATACTAAACCTATAATAAAACTAAATAAAATAGTATTAAATATTACCTCTAGAGCTAACGTATAAAAAGATAATATTAATTTAGTAACTATTTTTATAAGTAATAATATTTTTAAAGCGCCTTACCTCCTCTAGACAAGAGTATAAACTACCTCTACTTATTTAGTTTTTAAATAACCCTACTATATTTAATTACTATTTTTTTATTATATTATAGTGTATATATAATATTGTATATATACTAAGCCCAAAGCGTGTTAAAGCCTTTCTAATATCTCTCTTAGCTTCCAAGATAACCTATTATAATAATACCCTGCTTACCTACTTTATTACTAGATAATTAACTACTTAGAACTTCTAGATATATACTTTACTACTACTAGAATATATAATTAATTATATATAGGTCTACTTTAAACACTAAATAGCACTTTATACTTAGCTATTACTTAAGTTATTTTTTATATAAAATTTATAGTATAAGCGCCTACTTATATATACCTAATACTTTTTATAGCTATTTTATATAAATTGTACTTTAGTACTTATACTATACCTTTTTTAAATTATATAGCTATACTTTCGTATTTTTAATTACCTTTTTACACTCTTTTTAGTTACTAAGCAAGGGGCTCTGCTTTTTTTATTATTCTATTTAAGATAAAAGCCTTTGTTATTCTATTTCTAGGTAGATAGTTGAATAATATATAGCTTTACTTTATTTTTCTAAAGTCTTTTATAATATTTACTTATTTTTTTCTATTACCTTTATAAATATATTTAGTAACCCTTATTATTATAGCTAAGTATAAGGTAACTAAACTAGTAGAAAGCAAGCTATAAGATAAATTCTATATAGGTAGTTTTTATATACTTATTAAGGTAGTAAAACTCTAATAAACTAGTTAAGGTAATTTATTTATTGCACTACTTATATTCTACTACTATACCGTTAGTAATATTAAGCATTTATTTTTTATAATACTAATTCTAGGTAGTGTTATTATTATAATCTTTTTTATTATATATATATAAATCTATAACTATTTATTTAGCAGTAATAGTACTATTAGAGTAAGAAATAGCTATATATATTAAATTATAACTTTAAGATTTTATATAATACCTAGTTATATTATATATATAAGAATAGATAAATAAAGATAATCTTTAGTTATAGGTCTTTATAACGTGTTTACAAGCGTGCCGTCAGTACAAGCGAGCCGTCAACCCTACCAACTTTCTACACTTAAAAAGCCACGTAGTTTAACAACACATCAAAATTCTATTAATATAATAGCTTTCCTAAATCAAGCAGTATCTATAGAAGCCTTCTTGCACGTACGTGAGTTGTGCCCAGGCTCCCTGCAGCGCGTGCAGCGCGCTGAAGCCTGCCGGCTCGCACCTGACCGCGCCTGGCTATACCGCGTTTCTCCCTCTAGTTGCTGCTCAACAGCCTTCTGAGCAATAATATCCTCTCCCTCTGCCTTTGATAGAGTGCCTTGCTTCTAGATCCGCTTCTTTTTGCGCTGTTTACGCGTTGTGGCTGCCTTATTTGCCCTTCGTGGACTAGCTATCTCATCGCGCATAATCACCATCGAATGCGCCATTCTTTCAGCCCCTCTTGTAAGCCGATCAAGCGACTGGATAACTGATATAGGAGAGGATCCTTGATGCCTTTGGATCCGCTCACGAACTAGAGTTGACTGAGCGCCTAGCTCGCGCGCGTTGCTTGGTGTTGCAGACTCCTATAGGGTCTCTAGTAGGGCTGCTGGCGACGGCGTACGAAGCTTCATATCAAGCTTTAATATCACCGCCTCTAGATTGTGTGGGACTAGCCCAGCGCCTCGAAAGCTTGCGCAGATATTCTCCTTTGTAATTGACTGGTCGTAGGCGGCGCGGAAGGCTGGTAGGAACTCAAGCTTAGTGATATGGTTGATGTGGTCGCGTATCAGGCCCTCAACCTGGCGCCCGTACGCCCGCTTCAACGGCGAGAAACAGCTAACGTCAAGCGGCTGCAGAAGGTGTGACGAATGTGGCGGCATATAGAGAGTGTAGATCTTATTCTTCTTGCAGATCTCCTAGAATTCGAGCGAGTTGTGACTCTCATGGCCGTCAAGTATCAGTAGCTGACGCGCGCCCACTCTACGCTCTACTGTATGCTTGATAAAATGCCGTAGCCAGGCAACACCAAGCTCGTTCGTAGTCCAGCCATTGTCGCTGAGACTAATAGCCCAGTCACCTGGTATATCGTCCGCCCTCGTACCAGGCAGAGAGGTGGTACTGGCCAGCGAAGATGATAAAGGGCGGGATTGCCCACCCAGCAGCGTTGATTCCGTGGATCGTCACCCACCCACTCACGATTGCCTGGCTGGATCGCTTTTGGCCGGCCACGCCTCTCTGAGCCAGTAACGACTAGCTGGGGAGGATATTTTACCCATCAGAAAGCCAGTCTCGTCGAAGTTGAAGGTATCCTCGTCGCAGATACCGTAGGTGGCCTTTGTACGTGCTACTAGCTCAAACCAGGCCTGTATAACCGTCGGGTCCTCGCAGAGGGCTCGCTGTCGATCGTAGGGTCGATTAAATCGCGTTGTGAGGCTGTCTGTTCGCTTGACAAAGTTCCTAGGCCACTGCTGGCCAACGTGGCCTGCGCTGCGCTCAGTGAGCAGCTTATTCGCCATATCTCGTACAGCACCTAGAGTGGGCGCAAAGCCTCGCGAATCTAGGTCAAGTATTTGCTCAACAATCACCTCCTCTTCTAGCTTGGCAAGCTTCTTTGATTTGGGCTGGTAATCGCGTCGCGCAGCAATTCCGGCGCGTCGGTCGCGCAGCGTTGATCGAGGGACGTTAAACGTTAAGGCAGCGCGATTTTCGCTCTAAATCTGATTTTTATTAATAGCTGAGATAGCAAGGAAGATATCTCCTTCGTTATAGGGCAATTGAGTTGTAGTTAGTTGAGGCATTGTAGTTTGCTTATCGCGCGTTACGGAAAGTTGGTGGGGTTGACGGCTCGCTTGTACTGACGGCATGCTTATAAACACGTTATTTGTATATATTTGCGTAAGTTTGCATATATTTATATATCTTTAAGTATTTCTATGCTAGTAAATTGCTTATATAAAAATATACATAAATGTGCAACTTTACGCATGTTTGCGCACGTCTAAGTAGCCTTTTAAAAAAAAAACTTTCCTAATGTAGAACTGACCATTTAATTATCTAAGTCTTTACCCGCCCCATTAATGATGCGACAAAAATATACGCGAAAAGTAAACAAGATAAGTGCAGCCTCTAAATCACTTAAGCACAAGGGGAGCGGAGAGTTCAGCGACTTATGACCGTGGATCACATGACTAGGGGTGATTCATGCTAATGAGTAGATTTGTGTAAAGTGGAAACAGATTTAAGCCAGGTAGCCAAATTAAAGAATGAGGTATCTAGCGATCGGAGAAGACCTATCACGGTCTATATCTCGTTTTCAAGGGAATACGTTGCAGATAGCATTGCCAACGCGCGAAAACATCCATTCACGTTTCCAATTCCACAGCTCAACAATGTAAGTTGCGAAGTATTTAGGCAACCTTATGCAAGCACTCTCTTCTTTACAACCTTAACTACAACCCGCAGACAAAGCACGCCTTACCGGCGTATCTACCAGACTCCAAGCAAAAACATGTCTAATATCCAAGAAATCGAGCCCGTTCATAATGACATGAGCGTCCCGACTCAGGATTCCGAAAGCGAGGATCCAGAAAGCGACGATTCTGACGCACCAGTCGAACGACACATTGTGCCTTTCCGGCCCCTCGTCGACTTCATAAAGTTCCATACTAGGTACCTTCCCACCGGTGTTCCATATGCAGACCACGAGTGTGCTATCTGCCGCGACAGTGCTTCTGCGTCGCATGAGCGTGTAATCCAGATTGATCTGCCCACATGTCAACACATTTACGGGGCGACCTGTTTCGAGCGATATATCCAGCGCTCGCACGTCTGTCCTCTCTGTAGAGCAATGTGGTTTGAAAAAAGATTGAGCCCAGAGGTGCAGCCACCCAACGTAACAGAGATCCGGATCGAGATCACCGTCGAAAATAACGCTGCGGCAGACGGACTGGCACATACTTTAGAAGAGGAGGAAGGCGTTTTACTGGAAAGTCTGATGACGAGAATCCACAGCCCTTCTAATGCTGCTGATGCTGGCGAAAATGAAGCAGAAAGTTCGGTTACGGAGCCAGAGCCTGGGTCTGGTGCTGCAGATCTGAATGGTGCTTCTTCTACTAGCGCTGATGAAGTGGGTTGGTCGGTGGAAATGACTGACGATGAGCTTGCACAGGAAGCCATGGGTGCTTTGGGAGACAATCACCAACCATCCAGTGATAGCGAAGATCAGCCGCCGCGCCAACGGAGGCGATTTGGATAAATTTATGTAGTATGGTGCACGGGTACTCCGCGTTTGAGGCGACTTAAAACATGAAAACCAATAGCTGCATACCGTACGTTGCCCACAATCTTACAATATTTGAATTCACTTTTGGGTTTTCCGTGACACCTAGAAATACATCCGGAAATTATATATTGTCGTTTCAATATATACGTGGCGACAAACGGTGATCTGGCACAATGCGCAGACTAGCTGTCAATGCTGTGCGTTTACCACAGCTTGTCATGAAATGCGAAAGCTCTCCCTTTTTACCACGTTAAGGAACAATTAGCCCCGCAGATATGGCTTATTCTGTTACAACACTCGAATACTTCATACTCTTATACCTCAGACCTATTCTACCCTCCCAAGGTCCCGAGCTTATCTTCTCGACAAGCCCTGTTCGCGATGTCATCGGAGCACGAATATCCGCGTCCACCTTCGCAACTGCAACCATCGCATTTGTTCAACGTGCCTTGCAGAATTCGACGTCTTGAACCATACTACTGGGTTTGTGAGTTGTGCGTCATGTTCTGGGCCATGGTTCATGCTGGCTGGTGCTGAGGACAGCGTTTCCACCGTAGCGCAGTACGCTACGGTTGCCCCCCATCGCTCTACGCTACGATTTTTATGGGCGTTACGTACGTACGGGAGCCCCAAAAAATGACAAATTACCGTCCGTAACCGTAGTACGGTCCGTAGTGACCCACATGCTATATATGGACGTCACATGACTAGATCCTCCACAAAAGCAGCCCTCTAAGGGGGGAGAGCAGCCCTCCAGGAGAGGCTACCGTAGAGCCGTACTACGGGCCAAAATACGTACAATTACGGCTACGCTACGCCCCGTACTACGGCCCGTACTACGATACGTTGGATACGCTGGCTGAGGAGAGCAAGCGAAGAGCACTGGCAGGTACAGACCTTTCGGAGCAGGTTGAGAGGCGAAGCCACGAGATCGAGTGCTGCGTCCATGGGCAACGAGGACATGTCGAGACTAGAGCCAAGAGGGAAGGCGAAGTATTACCGTGTGAGGGCGAGTGCACTGTGAATGGGTATATTCCAAAGCTGCGCCAAAACTCTCCGTATGTGGAAGACTCCCGAAGGTCGTCGTGCGCATCGGCTGGGATGCTGGAAGGGGTGTCGGCGGAGGAAGAGATTGCCCTGAAGGACATACCGCACTTGAAGACCGAAAATATTGTCCCTAAAACACTAGGGGCTACAGAGAACCCTAACGGGTCTTCTTCTTTATGTCCGGTACAGTCGAAGCTCAGCAGCGAGGCAGCACAAGAGGAATTATTCAAAAAGTTGGATAATTCGATTCGGGACAATGTAAGTCCACCTTCTAGTGAGGGGACCCGTATAGAGCGGGGCCGAATTTTTTGGGAGGGACCACTATCCTATAAGACAGCATCCGAAAACAGAGACAAAGCGGAACGAGGAGAGGTCTACGAGCTTGAAGCAACTGAATGTCCTGTTACGATGTTGGGCAAGCTGAAGAGCCGGAAGGGAATGACGCAGTCGCCATAGTTCACCAAACAGGGAAGGCCGTCGCGAAGGTCTTCCACGACCAGAGCGAAAATCTCTCGCCCACGCAGGATAAGAATGAACGTATAAAGAAGGCAATTTGTCCCGCTATTCTTCTGGTCATGTTCTTTCTCACCCTCGAACCTGCATCGCATTTATTCACGGACTAGCCCTCCGCAGACTGCAGGGGGTCATGCCTGGCAACATGAAAGGTATTTAGGGGTAGCCAATGATATGTTTTGCCGATGTTTTAGTGTTTAAAGGTGTGCAGAGCCATGTATACGGGTCCCCTCACCGGAAGGGGAAGCCATATTGTCAACCAAGGATGATAGAGCGTTTAGGGTACCATGGTTCAATGGTAGGATTCTAATTTGCCGTACATGCTCTAACGCTTATCAGTTCTGTCCAAAAGAAACGTTATGCTATATAAACCAGTTTCTTTTCCTTCAGACACATTTTCTTGCTCACTGACGGAGCGAACACACCCACGAAGTGCACAAGACCTACGAAGAGCACAACGCCCGCGTACAACAACGCCCACGGCGTCACCATGTCAACACCAGCGTCCGTATCAAGCCTCTTATCGTCCTTGAAGGCAGCTTCGCCCCAGAAACTTTCTACCCTCCTACATTCGAAACCGTTCCCCTTTCTTGCCCTCCCGAAAGAGATCCGCCTTATGGTCTACGAGTTCCTCGTCGAAGGAGCCGATCAGCATTTCGCAGTTGATTTCGGCCAGCGGTATAGACCCCGAACTCACTTTACCCTGCACGAGCGCGCCTGCAACCTCAATATAATGCGCACGTGCAAAAAAATCTACGCCGAGGCCAAACCAACACTGGCGAGATCGTTGCGGCGCGATTCTGCGAACGACGAGTACAAATACCACGTCTCTTTGCATGGATATGCGGCGATGACTATGATGGCCGTCGTGAACCGGATTCGCTTTTACGACCGTGGCCATCCCACGAGCGCCGATGCATCCAATATCGCATGTTTCCATGTCGCAGACAAGGATCGAAACGCTGGGATATCCGCACCGTTCGGCAAACTACGCGCACGAAGGCACGGCAGCGGAGCGTCTCTCCGCGTGGATTATTACCCCATGCAAAGGAATAACACCTATGCGGAAGATTCGTTCCAGCAAGATCTGGCTTTCCTTGCACACATTTCGCGTCAGGAGGATGACCACATTACGGTCTACGTCTTCTGCGACGGCCGCTTGATACCCCTCACCGAATACGATGAGCGTCCGATCCCAAGGGAACAACTCGTATTCCGGACCCATTGGGCTACGTTGTTTTGTTTAATGAGGATCAGCAGCAGATTTCAACAGTATTCTTACTGGTGGATAGATCGACCATGGGCACGGCAGCATGCCCTGAGTTTGGTCCTCCCCTACGACTTCGTCCTCATTTCGCTATGCCTTACGACTTTGTTGCTGGTCCATCTTAACTACTTTCTGGAAAGAGATTGTATCGGCATGAATCACAACCTGCTAGCTGCAGGTGGTGTATGGCTATATGCATTGTTCCGCGTTTCTCCTGTGGTGACAGACACATTTCATAACGCTGTTACCGCTGTCAAACATGTGCTACGCTACCCGAGGTAACATACATGGCAGAAACGTTAAAGGGGGGAGCTTATAGAGGGGCTAAGCTGTTTTTCGTCGGTTCCAATGCGCTTTTCTCCATTCCTTTACCTGCACTGTTCCCGCACGCGACATTTGTGCTTCCCTAAAGCCTGTATTTGCACCTCTCTCCCTAGATACATAATCCTCTGCCACGAATTTCTAGAACGGACCTCCACTCCCACCGAAACGAAACCTCGCCCATCCCAACTTTCCCACAAACGAACCATGTCCACCGCGGACAGCGAATACGCCCTAGCGCCCGACAAAACGCAGCTTCATTACTTCTAGGCTCTCACAACTCACCATCCACGCCCCAAGCTCGAAAGAGATGCTCGATCCCTGCCGTCCCATCTGCCAGTGTACCTCCAGCTCAAGCTCCGACGATCCAGAAGAGCCCGAGTCCGCGATTCGGGTCGACGTCCCCGCTGCAATCACTTGTTCACCCATGACTGTCTAACAGAACCAGAACTTCTCTCGAGGACCGAGACGTATCCGAGCGAATGCCCACTGTGCCGCACGGCGTGGTGGTCATCCGACGAAGACCACCGCGTCGAATGGGAGCATATGGACAGGATAGTTCCACCATGGGCTTATAGAGTAATACAGCACGAGCGAGTCCGCACACGACGGACGGCAGCGCTCTCGGACGAGCCAGTTGACTCGACGTACCTTATGTTTGGCAGGCCCGCGGGGAGGATACTTGCGTACGCACTGGAATCGCCTCGCCAGAATGAACGATTTCCCTAAAACGGGACGGAGGAAGAGGTACGAGTAGCGCAAGGACTTTTGGACACCTTTGTACGACAGGTTCTGCGCACGCTAGAGGGGAGATACGCTACGACGGAGGCGCGAATTACGCGGAAGAAGAATGCGAAGCGCACCGTGGGGAAGCGCAGTAGTCTACTATTAAGATGGGGTCCAGGCTCCTTGGCACATGGCGTAGAAATGCGTTGTGTATCACGCACTTCGCGATTACCGCGGAGCACGGCTAGGAGGCGGCGTCCGACATGACGGTGGTTAGGAATGCCCGGTTTGTACATACAGACTTTCGGCAAATAGTAGGCGAGCAAACAGGGAGAATGCCGGGCAAGAGGATATCATAGAGAGGAAATTAGAGAGATATGATATATCCATACAAGAGAACGCATGCACCACTCAGGGCAATCAATCAAACAAAGAAAGCTCAAGATCCATCCGCCGTTAAGCCTTCCAACCCCATATTCCAGGTTCCAATAGTTCATCTATCCATATAAAATCTCAGTAGTAGCATTATCAACAATAACATAGATAGCGCAAGAGGTGGGGGGGAGCTCTCACCTTTCGCCCTAGCGGCCCCAACAACAAAAGCACTACTCCTATCGCTAGAGAGGAGTCTGTAGACAAAGCAGGGTAGACAAGACAAGTAGTCGTAAACAACGTAGTCCGAAGCGGGGTGTAGCTAACCGTAGGTGATTTTCCTGTTCCCAACTCACAGATACGTACATTCATGTTCAGCTCGCTTAGGTAGGTAGGCTCGCGTAGCGAGTTCGAAAGGGCGATGTTTTTGCAATGAACCTTTTCCACACTATACTCTTTTTGTTTACTAAGCAAGAGGGGGGGTCTATATGTTTTGTGATTTCACTGGAGAGGAAAGCCTTTGTGGTCCTTCCTACCTACAACGAACGACCGTCTTCCCACACAGGGAGAAAGAGACAAAGACACCACAATGTATCCACACCCCACACCACACCACAGTCATAATCATCAAGAGTATGGTATAGTATGCAACAAGGACACAATCATCAAATTCAAGGGTATGCAAGGCTCCATGTATCTATGTACGCCAGCTCAATTCATCCATCCATGTCGTATCGTATCCCTAATCTATCCCTATGCCATCCTATACCCGAAAACCCCGCTAGGCTAGCCAATATGCTCATCCTACCTCAACTCCAACTCCATCCAACAATGAATCCATGGATACCGATAAACAATCCATCTTCAATCTTCCGTCTCCAAGCCAACCACCACAAGTCCCCGACCCGCCACAAGTCCATCAACAGCCAAGCCAAGACAAGACAAGACAAGCCAGCCAGTATCGAAAGAAAAAACATCTCATCTCCATCCCGGCAACACCAATGGCGACCCCAGCTTAGGCACCTAACCCACCACCTCCTCCATCTCCCCACCCATCTCTCCATTCTCAATATCACTATCCGCCCCAAACCCCGAATCTCTCCAATTCCTTTCCTTAACCTTGCGCCCCTTCTTACCCACTCTAACCTTCTCGCTGACCTTGGTAACCTTGCCGTTCGTCACCTTGTGCAAGTCAAGGTTCTTCTTGCTCTTAACCTGCACCCCCTTAACCTGCATCTCCCTAACCGCCATCAACGTATCCGCATTCCTCTTCTTGAGCGCCGCCGCCAGCTCCTCGTTCTGCACCTGCAACCCCCGCTGCGCCTCAGTAAGCGCATCAATCGTCTCGCGCGTATCCTGCTCCGCCGTCGCAAACGCCTCCTTCAAGTCTTCAATCTGGCCCTGCAACTCCACAATCGTCTGCGCACGCGTATCCCCCAGAACCTGCAGTTCCTGAATCTCGGCCTTCTTCTCCACAATCGCGGCGTCGTGGTCAACAGCACGTTGTTCAGCCTCGTTGCGCATCTCTTTCATCTCGGCCGCCAGATCCTTGGCTTTCTTTTCCAGAGAGGTACGCTCGCGAACGAATTTGTCCTGCATTTTGA
The DNA here is from genome assembly GCA_031010545.1 of Laburnicola sp. JP_R_19. Taxonomy (NCBI): domain Eukaryota; kingdom Fungi; phylum Ascomycota; class Dothideomycetes; order Pleosporales; family Didymosphaeriaceae; genus Laburnicola; species Laburnicola sp. JP_R_19. The sequence goes on from VOIT01000042.1 coordinate 143,616, forward strand.
AGAACTGGTTGCTTTCTTGGGAAAAGCTCTCAATCGAGTCCGTGTGCTCCTTTTCCAGTTTCGCATAGCTCTTGTGAGAGTCAAGCAGGTTCTCCTCGAGCGAAGCAATCTGCTCGTTCTTCTCGGCGACCTCATCCCGCAGGCTGCGCTCGACGTCAGCAGCCTCGGCGGTGATACGCTCAATATCGGCCTTTTGCGCGTTCACTTCATTCGTCAGGTCGGTGATATTGGCCTGGAGCGTGGCGATGGTGCTGTTGGACGTGTTTTCCAATGCCGCGTACTTTTGATGAAGTGCGCTGAGCTGGTTGTCGAGTCGTCACCTCCTCGTCCCGGTGTTGCGTGAGATTCGCAAGTTTCGTCTCTAAAACGGGCCACGGCCTGGTCCTGGGTGTTTACGCGATTCGACAGCTCAGTGACTTGCTCTCCGAGAGCGACGTTCTGCTCGGCAGCTCCGCGGGCCTGGGTTTCAGCCGCAAGTTGATCCCGGAAGTCGGCCTCGCGCTCTTCAGCCTCGGTCTGCAAGTTTTCAATCGCCTGACGCTTCTCTTCTTGGGCCTGGAAAAGCTTGGATCGGAGTTCGTTGGCCTGAATGCCCTCGTCGCGAAGACGGCTTTCGAGCTTTTCAATGCGCTGATTCGCTTGATCAAGTGAATCTTCGGTCTCCTTGCGCTGAGCACGCTCGGTGTCTAGATTCGCACGACCCTCAGCAAGTTCTGCCTGGAGCTCCTTCAGCGCCTCGTCCAGATTTTCAATCTTATTCTCAAGAGAATAGGCATGGTCTTGCTCTCCTTGCAGGCTCAGCTTGGTTTGCTCGTGCTCTTGAACCTCAGTCGCAAGGCGACTGCGAAGTTGCACCAGGTCCTCCGTGATCGTGTTGACCTCGTCCTCGATACGCTGGACATTGTCCTGCAGTTCGTCGATGTAGTCGGACTTCTGCTCGGCTTCGCCTTCAGCTTGTAGACGAGCTTCGCTCTCTTCCTGCAGCTGTTGCTCCAGCACCTGAACGGCGGCAGCGTGTCGTTGCTCCATCTCGGCAATCGTCTGACGATGCTCTTCCTCGAGACGCGTCGTCGTCTCGGTGATCTTGTCGAGATCAATGCGATACTGTTCGACAGCATCGCGGAGTCGCGCCAAGGCTGTGTCCTTGTCCTCCGCCTCATCTTTGAGACCGTTGATCTGGGCCTCTTTCTGCTTGATCTCATTCTCTTGCTCATTCGCTAGAGCGTCCAGGGTCGTCAAGCGCTCCTCCAAGTTCTCAATGTCTTGTCGCTTCAACTCGTTGTTCTGGTCCAAGTCCGCAGCCTTCGCTTCCAAGTCGTTGTTGCGCGCTTCGGAGCGCTCGAGGAGGTCCAACGCATTCTCGTATTGTGAGCGCATCACGTGAGCATCGTGGTGGAATTTCTCCGCCGTGGTCGTCTTTTGGCGGAGCTCAGCTAGCACGCCTTCGAAAAGCTCGGGCAATTTGCGAAGGAAGTTGCAGTTCGTCAAGCCTTCAGCGCACCCGGGCAACAGGTTCTCCATCTCCTGGCGCACAGCCTCGAACGCATGGCGGAGCTCGGTGATGATGACATCGGTCGAAGCGCCACGCTCAATGAAATATAGATTCTGCAACTCGATCGTAATGACGCGGAGAGCGCCCTGCGCCTCAGCGAGCGTCTCGGTCAGGCGCTGGATCTCCGCCTCGTAGCGCTTGACAGCCCTGTCCGAGATCTTGTCCGGGATCGGAAAGGCTCCAGCCAAGTCATCATGGCTAGTTTCGGTGATGGTAGCTAGGGAGTTGACGGTGACTTGGCTGTTGATCTGGCTGGAGAGGGCAAGGACGCGCTGCGCAAACTCGCCGTTGGGCAGAGGCTCGACCTCGTCGTCGTCGGGGCCGTCGGGGTCATGGGGATCGATGGCCATCAAAGGCTCATCGTCGTCATCGTAGGCGCCGTCCATGTGGCCATCGAAGGCGCTGGCCTCGCGCGAACTGCCCCGGTAGATGGACGACGCACGGAGCTCGTTGATTTCCTCCTTGTGTTGGGCCAATTGCTGGCGGAGATGTTCCGTCTCGTCGTCGGTCATGTCGACGCCGCTCAGACGGTTCGCCTCCATTTGGAACTCCAATTCCTTGATCTTCTCTTCCTTTTCTTTGAGCTTGCGGCGGAGGTCGACCAAAGTCCTCCGGACCTTCTTATCCTCCTCCTCCAGGTCGTTATACTCTTCGGCCAAGTGGTTGCGCTTGAGCCGACGACGCGTGCGGCTGTCAATGGTGGCCTTGAACGGGGCGTACTGGATTTGGCTGCCGCTGGTCTCGTCCACGGGCTCGACGCGGATCTGTGCAGGCATCGACATGCGAGCACGGCGGGCGGCGTTGGTCGGACGGCCACGCTGGGCGCCGATGCGCTGAAGATGCGGCGTCAAGCCAGGCAAGGGCTGCGTCGAGGCCGAAGGCGTCATCTGCACGTCGTGCTCGTCCTCTTCATCTTCGTCTGCAAATGCCACGACAGGTTCCGAGTTGCGGCGGGCGTGGCGCGTGGTGCTCGAGCTCGTTCGGACACGGATGCCGGCGCTGATCTGAGACTGCGGGCGTGAGGCCGACTCCTCGGCCTCGCGGGCCAGCTGGTCATGGTCGTCGGCGTGGACGCGCTTGCGCTTCGCAGGCGACGACTGTTCAGCCACGGGGGAGACGGCACGCTTGCCCTTCTTGCGTCGCGGAGCGTCGCCGGGGCCGACGTGGTGGTGCTCGGAAGCCAGGCCGCTGTTGCGAGCCATGTCTGCCGCTGTGCGGGTATCGTACGTCGTATCCTGCGCCGGGGTCAGACTGGCGGCGTGCTGGCGAGAGCGACGGGCTGCGCTATGCGTACCAAGAAGTGTGTCTGCAACTGCGAGGCCAACTGGTGGCGGTGGGGCCGTGTGCGTTTGTGCAGCAAACGCTGTATGTAGGGAGCAGAGTTGCGTGGGTGCAGGTGGTGGGCTTGGGCGTGGAGAACAGAAAATGCCAATTCGGGGAGCCGGTGGGCGGGTTCAAGGCTGGCGGCGGTTGTGGGTTGAGAAATTTAATATTGGGGGGCTGGTGGCCTGTGGTCGGGCGGATAGGCAGAGCAGTTTTATGCTACGTCAACATCGCCTAGAGCCGCCCGTGCAGGGGTCAAGGTTCCCAACGTGACGTCGACGCGTCGCGCCTTCCGCCGCGCGTTTCCACCCTTCACCCAAATGCCTGTCCCGTCCACCCACAAACACACACAGCGCCGCCTTTCCCGCCAGCGAGAGGGACAGGTGCGCGGCTTTCAAGACGGTACAAAGCTGATCGGGTACGGGCTGGCTAGAACTAACACGTCACCGTGAAATTGGGCGCGCGGAGCTTGGGCCAGCCCCCTACCGCTAGCGAAGGGAGCTTTCATGTGCCTCTGCACTCCCCGCGGCCGCACACCACCCCCAATATCGTCTCGCCTGCAGTAGGGAGGCGTCCGGCCTGCACGCTCGCGCCTTTACAGTTGGTGCTGCCCGTTTGCCTACAATACTAATTGTTATTGTTCTCCAAATAGTGCATGGCAGATCCAACACGTCAGTCGGTTACACCGCCTGATTACCCCTCTGAAATCCTACCACCTATCATCCGCCACAGTACGCCTGTGCATTGCCCATCTCTGGGGCGAACCATCCGAGAACGAACTGCGTCCACAAGCTGTTCTATTTCTTCAGCAGAAAGTCGCTCTTCATAAGCAGGCCCTTGGTCGCACTCGCGACACCATACAAGCCCCCGAAAGGCCATGTCCCCCAAAAGTTCCGACTCGCCCTCTCGCCCCATGTTTCGTTTTGCGGCTCGATCCTGCCCCCAGCCACGCCTCGCAGGTCGACTTTCACCTTCTCGTATATGCTGGGCAACGAGTCGGCGTGATACTTGCGTCTCAGATCCGTATATTTCTTCTCGTCGTATATCCGCCAAAACTCGTCTTCGGTGTAGTACGCGTGCGCGTAAAGGCACTTGAGACCCCGGAGCTCTGCGACCTTGGCTTCGAACTCCCGGTTGAGCGCCATGAACTGTTTGGCGTCCTTGGGCCCCATTCCCCATATGCCGATATCAAGGAGTGTCTTTTCTGGACTGCTGACTTCGCCCATCGAGAAGCTGCGTTCGTCTGCGGGTGATGGCTTCACGGGACAGAGCCACAGCGGCCACACTCCAGTTCTTTCGTCGGTCCATTTGACAAAGGCCTCGACGCTCTCGTACGGCACAGCCAAGTCTTGGATGATGGTTTGTGAAGACAGACCTGAGCGGTGCAGCGCATGCACCATGGTCCTGCTATGCATGAACGGGTTGAGCAAGTAACGTGTGATGGCATGGAAGGGCGTGCAGAAGTACTTGAAGGCTCTCAGGCCCGACCAGAACACGCCGCGATCGTATCGAAAGAAGTAGGTCCGCACAGGTACACTCTCCTGATAAGGCCCCTTGTCGTCCTTGGTGCGTTTGAGAATGTCTTCAGCATGGAGGTACAGCCAAGGGTCCGACGCTTTGTCGAATGTTTGTATACGACCTGAGGGGTTAGCTGCCATGTATTGGTATGCGATGCGTTATGTGACTTACCCGAAAGCGGCTCACCCTTCAGCCTGCCGAGCATAATGACACCGCTTTCCATCGAGTACAGGATGCCATCGATGTAGTCAACACTGGGGTCTCCCTCCGCCCGCTGAAGCACATCCACCGCCTCTTTCACGCCTCCGACAGCCACATACTCCAACTCAACGTAGGGCTTCGCGTCAATGAGCTCCATTTCCAGGAGCGTGATGACGCCCAGCGATCCACAACTTCCGGCACACGCAAAAAACAGGTCGCGATGAGGATTGTCGCGCTCGCCTGTGGCCCAAATGACATCTCCGTTGCCCAGCACAACCTCGATGCCTCGGACTGACCTGTCGAACAGTCCGTACCGGAACGAACTCGACTCTCCCGACATCCCTGCAAACCCGCCGCCAACCGTAATATTCGGCAGCTCCATCACCACCTTTGGCAGCAGTCCCTCCCGCAGCGTAGCATCTACCAATGCGTCCATCGGAACGTTGGGCTCGACCAAAGCCGTCTTCTCTTGCTTGTTGAACTGTAAGACATGATTGAGGCTGCTTGTGTCGATGATTTGATCCTTGTGCCGGGCCGACTCGCGCGTTGACAGAGTGCTGCCGTGATAGATGCGGAACGGTGTCGAGGTCTGCTGGAAGCTGCGAACGCGATCTGCGATTTGCGCTACTGTGGTTTTGTGCCCCTCCATCATTGGGCCGCCGGTGCGTCGAGCCAGCCGATGCAGCTGCGTGCGAATGACAAACTAACAGCGATGCTACCTGATCGGATTGTCGTCCACGGGGAAACAACAGAAGCTCTCGCGGTATTCTTTGTTGTTCTGTGAGTGTGAGAGGCGTAAGCGCCCAGCACGAGCAGCCGTGACGTCCCAGTGTCCAGGTCTCCACCGGTACCGGTGCCGGCCGTTCCTTCCATCACGGCTCGCTCGCTCGCTGACCTCACTTTTTCTTTTGGGCCGTCGTTGCATATTAATGTGGCTATGTACCCAAGACCCAAGACACCAAGTACCTGCATTTTCTCGGATGCACGGGAAGAGATCCACAGAATGCCGCGTAATAGGTTCGCTTAAGCTTTGACTTGCCAAACCAGACCACTAGCAAAACCGTCACAACCACAATGCTATTCGGATATCAGCCCTAAGATTCTTCACCTACGCTGACACCATGGACCGCCATGCAGCCGCCGTGGAGGCCATCCGCTCCCGCGTCGCGCATTTCTCCGAAAGGAAGACCGCCTTCCGCGTATACCACGGCAGCACCAATAGCACGCGCCACGCACACTTTGACCGCGACGCCGTGGTCGACGTCAGCTCTCTTAACAATATCATTTCCATAGATCGAGCGGACAAGACGGCAATCGTCGAACCCAATGTCCCCATGGACGCCCTGGTCCGCGAGACCTTGAAGGCAGGCTTGCTGCCGCCCGTCGTCATGGAATTTCCTGGTATCACAGTTGGTGGAGGATTCGTGGGCACCGCCGGTGAAAGCAGCAGCTTCAAATGTGGCTTCTTTGACCGTACTGTGCTATCTGCGGAAGTGGTCCTTGCGAATGGGGATGTTGTCCAAGCGTCGGATACGTCGAATCAAGAGCTATTCGAGGGACTCAGGGGGAGCTTTGGAACGCTCGGCGTGCTTACCTTGGTCAAGATGCGACTAATCGACGCGAAAAAGTACGTCGAGGTTACTTATACCCCGACACATTCGATCGAGCAGACTATGACAACGCTGCACAACGAAACGAAAGTATCCGATTCACACGATTACATCGACGGCATACTCTTCTCCAAGACTTCCGGCGTGGTCGTCGCAGGCCGTCTCACAGACAAAACACCCTCGTCCATACTTCCACTCCGCCGTTTCTCCAAGCCGTGGAACGAATGGTTCTGGATCCATGCCAAGACTCTTTCGGCCAAGTCCATCGAAACGACGGAACTCGTGCCACTGGAAGACTACCTCTTTAGGTATGACCGCGGCGCGTTCTGGATGGGCATGTATGCATTCCAGCACTTCATGGTTCCCTTCATGTGGCTCACTCGCTTTCTCCTCGACTACTTCATGCACACCCGCATCATGTACCATGCGCTCCACGCAAGTGGCCATACCGACCGGTACATCATCCAAGACGTCGCATTCCCGGCCCAAAACGCGAAGCATTTTGCAAACTACGTCGACGAGCGCTTCAACATCTACCCCCTCTGGCTCTGCCCCGTGAGAAGCGACGGCCGAAGCTCAATGGGCCACGCCAAACCGCTGCCAAGCGGTATACCCGGCGACAACCAACATGCTCCCGGCGACCAATGCGACTACATCAACATGGGCGTATGGGGTCCCTATCCCTCGTCTGAACCCGACTACGTGCGCGCAAACCGCGAGCTAGAATCCAAAGTCCAACAGCTCGGCGGCCTGAAATGGCTGTACTCGCGCGTCTTCTACACCGAAGAAGAATGGTGGCGCATCTACGATAAGGACGCGTATGATGCGCTGCGTGTGCAGTTCCACGCTACGTCTTTGCCGAGTATCTGGGAGAAGGTGAGGGATAGGGGGAGGAAGGAGGTGGGTGCGACGGGGGTGAGGGGTGTGCTTAAGAGGGTTATAAGGAGTAGTGGGGTCCTTAGTGGCGTGTATGGAGTTTATAAGGCGCTTAGGGGTGGGGATTATATCTTGGGTAATGGGAAGAGGAAAGATGAGTAGGAATGCTATGGGATGGAAATTCAAACAACACCGACAGCCACGTCCTCAGTGGATGGGCTTCAAACGGCACTTTCTTTGCATCCCAAACCGTCCCGGCATGGAATTTGCACAGCGCACGTCTCATCCAGCCTCTCCACTCCGCTTCGGACACGCAATAGCTGGCGGGCGGCGTACGGGAGAAATTCAAAGCATACCTAAACAGCGACCACACCATGATTAAAGCTAGCGAACAATTCCTCCACACCGTCAACATCGACATCTCCCTCTCCGACATCATCACAGCCTAGATCGCAACAAACACCCCTAACCTCGACTACCCCCCGGCTTCCTCACCACAAACCAATTCGTCTTCCTCCGCTCCGGTGGCGCCTACGACAACTGTTCTGCGGTCTCGACTGCTATGGTTGACGGGGCATGGACTTGCTGCGATGGATTAACTAGGAGGTGTGGTGCAGTGGCTAATGACTAGAACTGGGGAAACTTGTATAGCATAGAGGATTGCGACGGTCTTGAAGTTTGTGTTCTGTTGGGAATTCTGTTGGGAAAGAAAACCCTCCTGCACCTGGTGCATGCATGAAATTGCTGACGTAACGCCCTACCTGCTGATTAAGCTAATGTTCCACCAATTGTTGTCATAATTCCTCGCATATTGACATTTCCCTCCTTGTATCCTCACTTGCAGCCTGACACCAGAAACGGGGGTACACAACAACAGCAGCGCATGCTTACGAGCTTATTCCCAATCCCTCACAACCGCTAGTCTAACACCGCCGTCTCTTCGGAACGCGCGACGCTCCAATTACTTCATCCTGTCATCATCGACGCTATAGCTGCGTGCGCAGAACAACGCTGGCAAACCGCTCTCTCCATTCATTTCCATGCGCCTGGTCAGCAGTTACTAACGCGGGGTGATAGTAAACGTGCAGCTCTAGACGAGATCCATCTTGCATCGCTCGCATGCACGATGCTGCCAAAGCGCTTGGAAATGGATACTAGGCGGGTGAGTAATGGCTGACGAGCAGGAACTACGGACCGTTGACGCCAAGCGCTGCAACGACCGCCTTAGCGAGGCGACATCGCGAAAGTTTTACCCGACCCGCCGACGTACGTTGAGCGGGAAAGTTATCAAAGACCGTATTTGGATAGGCATGCTGTCTGTCGTCTCGTGTATTCTTGCCCCGAAATTGGGAACGGTGTCGCGCTGGGTGCTAGGGCAGGTTGCTCCTCGTATAGGAGTACAGTGTAGCCAATGGGAATGCAGCTTTGGGGGCTTTTCATGTGAAAGCAGTTAGCCGCATTGGTTAATCCAGCCTTGGGTGTAGCACTGACGATGCATTCACCGACTATCCACCAGTACGAGACGGAAAAACGGGTCTAAGGAGCTAGGGACAGTCCGGTGTGACAGAGACTGTCATCAACAACTATGATGCTTACGGATTGCTTTGAAAGGAGGCAGGTATGGGAGATGAGAAGGTGCAGATGAAGGTATAAGTAGGGTCCGGCGTCCACAATGAGGTGACCATCACGCCACTTCTACATACTCTCAAGCATCAGAAGATCGACTTAGCAACAACAAGACTCTCAAGATGAAGTTTGGATCCAGCATTACCCTGGCAGCCTTTGCCCTCTTCAATACCGTTTGCGGTAATGCCCTCGGTCAAGGTACTTCCTCCTTCTTCCTCTCCAATCTCAATATACCAAGCTGACGCTATCCAGCTGTCCCATGGGAGCGTCTCGACAAGAACAACTCCGTAAGCATCTTCTTCTATCCAATACCACAAAGTCACACAACTGATTCACCCAGATGCTTCTGATCCTCGATCTCCAAGTCGGTCTCTACCAGGTCGCTCGTGACTGGGATCCCACTCTCTACCGTGAAAACATCCTAGCCCACGCCCAGCTCGGCAAACTCTTCAACCTCCCCGTCGTCATGACCACGTCCGCCGAGCAAGGCCCCAACGGCCCTCTCCCCAAGGAGATCCTCGAGTGGTACCCCGATGCGCCCCTGATCAAGCGCCAGGGCGAAGTCGAGTACGTACCTCCCTGTCCCGAGCAACCCACCCTCTTCCGCACACGCACACCCGCACAACCATACAAAAAGCTAACATTCCCCCCAGCGCCTGGGACAACGCCGACTTCCGCGCCGCCCTCAGAGCGACCAACAAGACGCAAATCATCGTCGCCGGCATCACCACCGACGTCTGCACCACCTTCCTCGCCCTCTCCCTCCGCGCAGAAGGCTACTCCGTCTTCGCCAACGTCGAAGCCAGCGGCAGCGCCACCCAGCTCATCCGTGACACGGCCAATGCGCGCATGCAGCAGGCGGGCGTCCAGCTTGTGAGCTTGTTCTCGATTGTGTGCGATTTGATGCGTGATTGGAGGAGTACGCCGGGGGCGAAGGACGTGTTGCCGTATTTGGATAGGTATTTTCCTGTTTATGGGTATTTGGCTAGGGGCCATGCGGCGGCGGTTACTAATGGGACGATTATTCCCGGGGAGGCGGGGTTAGATTAGGATGAGGAGGGGTGAGGCTGGACAGTCAGTGCGACTGGGTTGGGAATGGAGTGAGTTGGGCGCGTGGTGAGGAGGTGATGGTGGGAATGGAGTGAGTTGGGCCGTTGCCTGTGAGGACGTCGGTCACGCCTTTGAGGGAGAGGATGGTGGTGGTGGGGAGGTTCAGGCCGGGGGGGGAAGGCCTGTACGGAGGCGATTGCTAGAGGAAGACAGCCGATGGTGTAACGCATCTTAAGGCGGTCTTGTCGAGGAAGCGAGTAACTGATGGGCAGCGCAGTGTGGGCGGCCTGACACTATGGGGTTGCAGCTTGCAAGATTTTTTATATAAGAGAATCAAGGATGCCAGAACTTGCCTAATGGGGTGACGTTTTCCTCTTCGATGTTCGATAGGTCCCAAGAGGCAAGATAGGTTCCATATTTTAGAACCAAGAATGGGGTGTCAGGAATAAGATATGGTCGACTCCTGGAATGAGCCTGGAGCGGCCCGGAGATGCGTGGGTATGAGACGTCGTTGGAATGCCTGTATGTGCTGGCAAAATCGATGTCCTGGTCGTGTGTCGCGCTTGTCTCCGCACTGCGGAATGTCTGCGTTGAATCAGAAGCGCGATGACTGTTCATTCGGGTGTGAGAATGAACGGTAAAACCAGACCCTGTACGTCAGGTACTAAGAGCAAGCGCAGCGAAAGATTTGCGTAACTCCTGCTTTCTTTCCACCTTAATACCCCTCACGCAAGCAAGATAAACCCTCCATAACTTCGAAAAAGCGCGCACTTACATTGCATGCTTGTTACATAAATGAATACCGACAATCCGGCTCCCTCTTCACGTCTGTTCGGCATACCGACCGCCAGTGCGGCCCGAACAAGGCACCAACCCCCACGTACTTTGGATTCCAACACGCTCGAGCATGGCTGTTCCCGCCCACCATACTTGTTCCAGTCATCATGCGCTCCAATGATTCCGAGATTCTCCGCTGACGACATACGCGGCGTGAATCATGCACCAGAAGTACTGCATTCCACAACTCCATGCTCATAATACCGGGTCGTCCCTCCGGCAGAGAACCAGAACTAGTCATTTAACCCACGCTAGATTCAGTGAGTTGTCTTGTGTGATGAGATAGGCTGCAGTGCTCCAACGTATAAGGATTGCAAATTCAATGCCGAATTGCTTCGGTGTTTTTATTAGACTCTACAAGCTAGCGGTATGGCCTGCAATCCAATTGCCACCGGACCAGAACGGTGGCCAACATGGTCGCAAGGACGACGGGCTGCTTACCCCCTGACAAGGCCCATGGGCGGACCTCCAAAATCTCCGTGGCGCATGATACTTAATTATAGACGAGTTGCCAGCTTGAAAGCGAGCAAATGAGCTGGATGTAGAACAGAGCAACATGCAAGGTCACCATGTGACATGTTCTGGGCATGCTCATCATAAACGTGGCGAAGTACACGGCCAACGCGTCGTTCACGTGGAGCCGTATAGCGTATATCTCTTTCACGACCGTCGCATTCATGGAAGTTCCTCACGCCGCAACTAAACTGAATACGCAACTGCTTATCCTCCAGGAAACACAATCACCCAAAATTCTCCCAGTCTAACGATACCCTTCCATACCCTACAATCAGCCATGTCCTACCGCGTCAACGACTACATAATCTCCAACTTCGTCACCAACCACACCCGCCCTATCCCCCTCTCTGCCCTCCCCTCCGACCCCCCCTCTCAACAATGCTCTCTCTGCAAAATGCCTTACCACCCGCAAGATCCTGACTACATCCATCCACTACTCCCCGCAGACACACCTGAATACTCGGTCCAGATCCACGATCGCAGCTCATGCAGACACATCTTCGGTCAACAATGCATCGAAACGCATATCCGCTCGCGCCGGCCGTGGAGCCACACGTGCCCTTTATGCAGGGAAGAGCTATTTCCCGCGCCGCATGCAGCTAGGACTGGGCTAGTGAATCATGTGGATGAATCGCTGGGCGCGCTGGCACGGATAAATGCGCAGACCGAGGAACTCAGGCGTGAAGTGGAGGCTGTGAAGCAGGCGCTGGGTGCAATTCGCGCGATGCTTTGTGGACGTAATAGTAATAGGTGGACATAGCGAAGGACGATTTGTACTTTCATCTGGTATATACCTAAGGTATGTGGACTCCGGTTTTGGAAAGTACGCTTATCGTGTTATTTCCACAGCTTCCCAGGTAGGTATATGGTATTGGAATGAAAGCATCCGTATCTGCCGTGTTTGCGTTGCGTACTTTGGCTGTTGGACCTTGGTTGGGCTGTCGAGTCTGACTAGGAACGGATAGGAATGAATGAACTTTGCCTTGTTAGTTAGTCCAGGGTGTAAAACATGATTTGACAGCTGCTGTCGCACGTCAAAATATCCACGTCTAATGATCTTGTATGATGCAGTCGTTGTAGTTGCAAGCTCGGATTCTTTCAGGGCACGTAAAGGAATATATGGAGGCGAAATACGCGTTCGATCGCATCCTGGCTTGCTGTTGCAGTGTGGCGACGTGGATGTGGACGTGCTCTGTGCTGGTAGTGGAGACTCTGGAGAGGCAACAGGTTATACCATAAACGGGTTAGCGTACATTTCCCATACATATGGCTCATGATGATCCCGAGGTCTGTCCCATCAACGCTTCTCCCAACCTCTTGCTCGGCCCTGTTCTCAGGAAAAGCGCAATAGTTATGTTATAATCCATAAATCTATTATATACCCTCCTAGGATGAAATGCCGATGATGCGCCATCCAACTTTGACCACGTGTCAAAAAATGCCCGCCTACCGGATGCTGTCTGACCATCTATACACGACAAAACACGCGTTCAGGAAAACGCGAAAAACATCGCCCAGCGCATCCGGATAACCGAAAAAAGACTGGAGAGAAAAGCATCCGCGTCCTTCCTGCTGTCTTACCACCACGCAACCAACACAAACAAGCCAGTTCCCATTCGTCAAGACGCAGTCAATCACTCCTCCGCCGGCCGTCTTCTCCGTCGCTCAAGGTCGCCGTAAAGTTGATCCAGCCTTCGCTCGACTTCTTGCCTCGATGCCCTGACCTCCTCACTGCCGTCTTGCACCGCAAGCGTGTCGAGAACATTTCGGATGAAATCGGACGACCGCGGCGAACGAGCCGCTCTTGAACCACTGCCACTGCTCCTTCGCCCAGCTCTCGGCGTGTGCATCCTTCGCGACAGTGAAGACGCGAGCCGTTGTGCTCCATGGGGCTGGTATGGAGCTAGCGCAGGGACGCCGGCGATGGCGGTCGCACCCATAGGTGGTGCTGGGGACGACGCACGCGGCGCAGAGTCGTTCTTAAATAACACGCATCTGCACAGGGGGCACTTGTTGCGCCATGCGCCAGGGCTGTTGATGTGTTTTTCGAGACAGCGCCGCCCAAAAATGTGGCCGCAGCACCTTCTGTGTCCGTCGACGGCGGCGGACATGTCGAGACGGATAGCCCATTCTTCCGTTTCGTCGGACGGAGGAGGTGTTTGGCGTGGCTCGATGTAAGGCTCGGAGCAGATGGGGCAGGTGCGCGAATCAGAGTCCAGGCTGGACAGCTGGATCGGGGTTGTAAAGAGGACGAACTGTGGGCCGCGCGCTGCGGGCTGCCGCGAAGTAGTGGAATGTCTCGGCATTCTGGGCTGCTGTGTTTAGGAGCGAAGAGGACCATGGGAGTGGGGGAGTGCAGAGTGCGAAGTGCTTCGTTTCTCGGGTACGAAGATGAGGTTGCCTCTGGCTTGAATGCGGCAAACCGCTTGTTTGCTGCACAGCCGACAATCAACGGCTTTCGTGGTCGAGCTGCGATCTGGCAAACTGTTGAAGCAGGAGGTTGGTGCGTCCGTTCGTGAGAATTCACTTCCTGCATGCCTGGTAACAAGAACGCCGTAGGCCCGTTAGTGACGCTCGGATATTCCTGATTTGTTGGCTTAACCCTTCTATTCACTGGACGAATTGTTGGAATTCTAGGGAGACTCACACATACCGAAATTTTAAAGACAAGATTACAGCAAGGTGTGACCAGCAGCGCCGGATTATCGCCACAAATCTACTTACCTGCTATTCCGTGTAGTTCGAAACTTCGAGACTGCAAAAGACGAGACGACCAAGGACAATCTATGTCTCGAGGCACTAATAAGTTTTCTACCTGACGGTGCGACCATCTGTGGTCTAACCTTTTGGGGGGTGAGCCCTGCGATGCGAACCGTGATTCAAGTACTAGAGCAGAACTTTGATTGACAGATGTCATTCTCTATTTATGTGGAGCAACATGTGCAAGCATTCCAGATCTCTCCGTGGCTTCCCTCGCTACCAAATGTTGCGCTTTCGTTCCGTCTCTGAACCAGAGCTCGTCTCTGTCCCCGCCACAAACGAGCTGCACATTCGACTTGGTCCCCTATCGAATGCCCGACCAGATCGACCGCTTCTGCACTCTTAAGCTCGGGCATCATGCTGTCTAGCGAGCAGAGCGCTCGTGCAAGCCCGTCTTGGAGCAGCTCCGGGGGCTCCTTCACCGGCAAAGTATAAGATAGAGTCGCATGTGATGGAAGTATAGTTGTGTTAAACTTTGGTCCGGCTCCTTGTGAGTCACATATCGCCGGAAAAAAAAAATTGGCCTTTGACTGACAAAAACATGTTGGTTGTAACGATTGTCCGGGGGCTCCCCCAGCCTCTGTACATCACCTAGAACATTTTCTAGGCTCCCCAGCGCTCGATTTTCATGCTCCCTTCCCCGTTTAAGAGACGTAGCCGGCTGCATCTGATGTAAATCCCCCTCGCGGACGACATGTCGAGTATCCACGCCGGTTTCTTCAGCAGTGACGCGCTCGCGGCCATTCCATTCACCTGCTGGTCTAACTAGCCATCTCTTCACGTGGGGTAAACTGTGACCGCGGCCTAAGCTCCCGCGCACCAACAAACGAAGCCCCCCCATCTTTCCAAGCACAACTCGAAAAAGTATTTCAAAGCACGCAATATCTATTTTACTCCTTCTCTAGCTATTACATAAGAGCAAGTATAAATATACATATAAACACATCCAAGTCTACTACACAATAAAAAACCCACCCATCATTACATAGCCTAAGATTATAACTAACCAAAGTAGTCCAAGCAGCGCACATAAGCACAACACCTCACACACAAAAACAAGACACAAGTAGAAAAAAAACAAAAATAAAGAAAACACGAATAAAATTTAGTATATAGCTAGTACGGTCGGCTTGCCGAACACCTTTTTTGACCTGTTTTTTTTGGTTTGAGGTTGAAGTTCGAACGCGCTTTTTTTGTCATCACCTTTTTACGCCTTTTTTGATTACTAAGCAGGGGGCTCTGCTTTTTTTGTCATGTTATTTGAGATAAAAGCCTTTGTCGTCCTACCCCTAGGTAGATAAAATAACGCCACATAGCTAGTACATACCTGGTGCGTAGTGCGTAGCATATAGTATATAGTACCAAGTAGGAGGAATACTATACACAGCGACGAACGAAATAGCGATGATTTTATTGTTTATTGTTTTTTTTTGGTTGTTAGTTGGTGGCGATGGGATGGGAGGTGATGGGAGGTGGTTGTTGTACGGTAGGGTAGGGTAGGGTAACAATGGCGAGAGTTCTGGCTGTCTATGTGGAGGGGTGGATAGATAGATAGATAGATAGATGGGTGGATGGATTAAAAGAGAGAAAGAAATATTAATGTATATATCTACTTAGTT
Source organism: Laburnicola sp. JP_R_19 (assembly GCA_031010545.1). NCBI lineage: Eukaryota > Fungi > Ascomycota > Dothideomycetes > Pleosporales > Didymosphaeriaceae > Laburnicola > Laburnicola sp. JP_R_19. The sequence goes on from VOIT01000042.1 coordinate 159,104, forward strand.
TCATAGGGGTATGGTTGACTAGTGTGCTATAATGCATAGATATACTGCGCTGTACGTCTAACAAGTATCAAGCGTCAATCAAGTGTCAAGACCATTATGAATCAGCGGTGGGCGGCGGATATGGCGCGATATAGACTGGTATTCACATTCAGGAAAAAAAAAAGAGAAGAGGAAACAATACTACCCCCTAGCCCCTACCTATGCCCAATCCCCTTTTTACCCCACCACCTACCCCAACTTAGACTCCTCGCCCCACCACCCCCTATCCTATCCATCATCCCCACCAACCAAAACCTCCCTCAACCTACAAAACTCCACTCTCAACCGCACAATCTCGCGCCTCAATCTGCGCTGCTCGAGTCTCACATCATCCTCTTCCCCCACCTGTCCTGCTTCTCCTTTTTCTTTCAATTGATTCCTCCCTTCGTTTTCATCTTCGCACTCCGCCTCCCTCACGCCCAGTTCCACACCCGTTTGGCCCGCCGTCTTCCGCGTCGTTTGATTCAGGCCCCGCCTTCGCCGTCCATGCCCATGTTTGCGTTTCTGTTGAGATAGGGACGATGAACAGTTGTCAAAAACCCGCACTTCCCACTCCCTTTCCAGATCATGCAACCCAGGCGCGAAACTAAATTCTCTTTTTTTGGGCTGCATCGTATCCATCGCAGTCTGGTTCTTGTTCTTGTACATTGCTGCTGGTAGTAAGGAGGAGGTTCGTTTCAGTCTGGTTTCTGGGGTTGACGGATCGGCGGCGGCGGTGGTGTAGGGCGAGGACGAGAAAGAGACGTCATGCTGTGGCCTCGGGCTTTCTTCCGCTGAGGCTGAGGGGGGAGAACGAGAATGAGAACAGAGTGGACGGGAGTAATTTGTTACACGTGCGCGTGCGCCAGGGCTGAGGGTTGTAGGTGACGAGGATTCGGGTGGGGAAATTGAACTTCCGTGGTTGGATTTTGAAAGCTCTGACGGTGGTGGAGATTGATGTTGATAGGTCGGAGTATCCCGATACCTTGCGTACCCTGCGCTAGATTGGGCGTTCGAATAGCCATGTGCTGCGTTCTGCGTCGTCGGCGGCGTACACCACATCTCCTCCTCCTCCTCTTCCTCCTCGTCGTTCGATGATTTCGCTTGCGACTGCGACTCCGCGTACACCGACTCAGCGGAAGATGACGACTCCGCCGATGACGCCTGTGAGACACGCAACGCATCTTTGAAAAAGACGTCGAAGACTTGGCTGCTGCGGGAGTTGCGTTTCTGGAGGACGTCGCGCACGGCATCTGCAGTGCTTGCAGTTGCAGTTGCACTTCCTGTTGGCAGGGCGGGCAGGGATCTACGTGGTGGAACGGGAAGGGGACGCTCATTGGAAGTAGGATCTTTGAACGTCTCTGTTGCGATTCTGGGGCGGGGGAAGGGGTGTCGGTGCGGGCGTGGGAGAGGTTTTGCTGGGTTGGCGGGTGTCAGGGGGAGCTGTGTGAACGTCTGCGCGGGAGACGCGACGGGTGCGGTGGTTCTGGTCCCGGGGAGAAGAGATCTCTCGATAGACTCCAGCGCGATGACGGGCGCCTGCATGTCCACTTCATACACCAAGACCCCGAGTTCGTCGAAGATGCGCACTTTGCCTCCCTGCGTCCCGATGGCAATCAGCGTCTCTCTCCCTCCGTACACCCCATACGCAGCACCCTCGCGAGACGAACCACCACCACCCAAGACGCCATACCCATCTCTTCTCCCCCACGACCTCCCAGCTACAACCGCCAAACACGTAGCCGGCCCATCGACATGCTACGTCCTGAGCACCTTCCCCCCGCCCTCAAAGTCGACCAGCCGACACCGGCCATCGTGCCCCACACTCACAACGCGCGTCTTGTACCCGGGAAGAAACTCGGCTGCAGATATACCGCCCATTGCAGCCTTGTGCAGCTTTTTCATCGACGCTCTGCGCGTCGGGTGCGGTAGGAAGCTTTGCGTGCGGTCGAGATACGGGGAATCATGATAAGACAGTGACTGTCTACGCGCAGGCAGCACCAGCCTATACAATGAAAGCGTGCCATCCTGGAAGCCCAGAAGAAACGACATATACGCCGCTCCCGCATCTCCATCCCCCTTCTGGAAAACCGCAAACGCAGGCATAGATCTCGTATCCGTAGGTTCAAAGCCCACCGCCGCGGTCGGCCCAGCTCTCAGATCCTGTAGATAAACCTGCGGCGGAACCGCCGTCGCAGAAAGTAAAATGTTCCCGTCGGACGAGACGGCAAGGACGGTAGGCGGCGACGGGTGGATCTGAGGCGGCGGGAGGAGTTCGCCCGTGGGAATGCAGTAGGCTTGGATGGAGGTGCTGAGCGTGGTGGTGAGGTAGAGGGTGCGGGAGTCTGGGGAGAAGAGGAGGGGACGGGGCTCGCCCTACGGGAGTGTGAGTGTCCGGATCAGTTCGCATTCAGCATGTCATGCTCGAGCCGGTGGTGGCGGGCATGTAGGTGGTAGGCCGCACCCACCTCGTAACACTCCAGGGCATACTTTCTGTCGTTGCCGCGGGCGGGGTCGTGTAGGATGACGAGCTGACTGTCGGCGACGGCGAGCAGGCTGCTGCTGTCCTTTGCGGCTCGGGCATTCACGATGCCGGCGGTAGCGCACTCGAACAAGACTCTCTCGGTCGCCGAGGGGTTGTGCGCAAAGATGGCGCGCGGTGTAACGATAAACAAGTTGACGTCCGGGGGCAGCTGGCCTGCGCTCGTCATAGCGAGTCCTATGGGTTAGTGATGCGGGTTGTAAGATTGACGGTGGTTTTGGCCAGCATCGCGGAAAGCATCTCATGTCAACGCACTCGCAGAAAGGCAAGTGCAGCCCGATGGCGTGTCAATAGGGAAAGACCGACTGGTCCAAGCGGGCAGGTGCGGAAAATATAACAGATACGACCTCCATCTCACAGTGAACGCAAAAAAACTCGTATGAAAAGATATCATTTTCGTTAGCCTGGTTAAGAACGTAGCGTGGCCAAGTTAGTAGCAGTCCCTGTCTGCAAACCCAAGCCCAGGGCATTGCCTGCTCTTCAAGCAGCCCGTCTTCCATCCATTCCACCCTTGCAGCCGACTCAAGATGTCATGAGCGTAGTAGTTGCTTGTGCCCCTGTCGTGGGTCAAGTCCTCGCTATCGAGATGCCCGGTGTTGTACACATGGGCAGCTGCATACGGGTTGCCAGTGAAGAGTTCGGTGTTGAGCCAAGATAGGTCGGTGTAGTCACCGTTGAAGTAGGACAAGTATCCAGGAACGCCCGGCGCACTGGTACCGTAGATGCCGTTTTCAATCATCGACTTGATGCTCTTCTTTGGGTTCGATTCATCAAAACTGACGGAGCCGCGATGCTGCATGATGCCGCAGGCCGTCCCCTCGGTGCAATGAATCGACACTTTTCCAGTGGACTAGCCGAGGTGAGCTTCTCATTCGCGATATTGGAATCACTGGCACATACCTCTTGCATGATGATGGCTAGTATCAGCCGCCCGTCGACCTTGCTGTCCATGGCGACCTCTTTGATGGCAGCTTTCAGGTCGTCGTTATAAGCGTCTCCCCCGTTGGCATCCGTAAGAACAGGCTCGTTGATTTTCCAGAGCTCATCGAAGCTTAGCCACTCCTCCATGCCTGGGAAGTCCTCTGCGTTTGGCCCAACGCAGCTATAGACAGCCGTAGGGTCGATGGGTGCCTTCTTCACTGAAAAGGCTGATACACCGCTGTCCTCGGTTGATGCATCGCTATCCTCGGTGTAGTTCGCGTACCAGAGCCGCTGGAGATCCTCGTTGAGCTCGACCGAGGATGTGCCATAGCCGTGCAGTTCAACCAGCGGCCAGGCAAGAGAGAAGGGAAGAACAAAGGGAACGTATTGAAAAGACCGCATACTGAATGTAGACTGAGGACTGGAAAGAAACGGACAGACTGCACACGCTGAAGAAAAGCTGAGGGCGGCACGGCTCTTTAAAAATACACATGGTGTCTCGCATCACGGTCTCGCACGTGCATGTCCAGCTATAGCAAGCGAATACGTACGCCCCAAACGCTACGGCAAAGTAAGACGGTGCTATATTGGGTGTCGGTCTTGCGGTACCGTGTTACAGCTGAGGAAGGCCGTGAAGAGGAGGATTGGTGGAGGTACTCGGGGACATGATCAAAGGCCGGTGGAGGCGGCGCGTTCCCCGCGAAGAGACAAAGTCCAGACGAGGATTTAGATGGTCCGCATGGGGTAGGAGTGAAGGAAAAGGCCAGGTGTCGTACCTCGTACCTGCAGGAGCTCAGCCGAAGCGGGACCGGCTGCGACGCTGCACAGCCGTAAGCGCCCACCCCGACTAGGCACCTGCACCAGCTGTGCCACAACGTCAGCTCGCAGCCATCACTGCGACCAATACGTCGACAGCACGCAAATGCATGCGGCGGTGATGGCAGCCTGAGATGGATAGCGGAGTTGACACCGGACACCCACACTGCATGAGACATCCCCCGCCAAGCCTCTAACCAACCCAAACCAAGCACAGCCGTTGGCCGCAGCACAAACGTGGGGTCGTGTCTACCAACCAACCACCGCACCCCCAATCCTACCTTAGCCCCAGATCTCTAAAAATTAATCTACTCTCACAGGTTCTTTACCCTACCCTCGCTAGCATACGTACGTATTGGGAAGAACCCCCAAATATCCTCCGACTCCAAGAAACTTAATTCACAGTTCGCAACCTACCTACATACCGCCAACCCAACCCAATCCAGCATGCCCTCCGACTCCACAGCAGCGCCAACAAAGAAAGCCGGACGACGGAGTCCACCTAACAAATCCAGACAGACACCGGAATCCGAGTCCACCTTACGCCGCCGTTGACCCCGCACCTAGCAGTCACCCGTGCCCCCCGTGCCCAGATGCGGACACTACGCACTACGCAGGTACTACGTCTCACTAAACTGTGCACTCCGTCCGTCGGGTAAATCTGTCGGTTGGACTTGGAGATACGTTGCTTTCCACTGACCGAGGAGATAGATAGACTCGGTGCGTCGCTGTGCACCATGTGATATCTCACTGCATACCGCATTTCGGCAGCACAGCACTCGCACGAGCACGACATCAAACACCCCATCACCAAAACACAAAACAACACAATCCATTATCTACCCCTCTACTTCCCCTTCCCCCACCTCCTCCCAATCTCCCCCTCACTAAACCGCCTCGTCTTCCTCCTCAACATGTCCGCCCTCTCCGCCAACGACATATCCATCTGCGCCCCCAGCGGAACCAAACATCTAGCCAAATGCTCATAATTCTTCGCCAGCAAGCTAAACGTAATCATCAGGTAATCGATATTGTAAAAAACGAGCGCGTGTTCGGCCGCATATGTGGATTTTTGCGAAAGGAAGGCAATCGGGTGGTCGCGCCAGTGGCGCATCGGGTTGAGGTGGTGCGACGTGTGGTAGCCGTCGTTGAAGCAGTAGCGGTTGCTCTGTGGGCGGCGCGTTAGGTTAGGTTCGGTAGATACGTGGGGAGGTTGTGCATGCTTACCGCGACGTCGATGACGGTAATGCTCGATCGAAAGTCCGAGTCTGGCTGTGCTTCATCTACAAAAGCGTGCTGGGCCCAATTGCCAATCATCAAGCCCAGCCGCATAATAGCCAGCGGCACGAGGAAGACGAAGAACGTCGCCCGCGCGCTCACGTACGTGAACATGGCGTACAAGAAGATGTAATTCGCGATTTCGCACGCGCCCGCTTTGAGGGCGAGATCGGGTTTGCGCGTACGGAGAAAGTAGCGCGGGAGGTCGAGCCAGACGAAGAAGTAGAATCGGGCGACGTAGTGGAGGAAGTGCCAGACGGAGTCGCGCTGGTAGCGCACCGTCGAGGAGAGGTCGTTGGGCCCGTTGCCTTCGACGTGGTGGTGCTTGACATGGTGGAAGTAGTACGAGTTCCAGGTGTGGCCCATGAGCGGGTCCATGATGTAGGGGAATGCGAGGTCGATGGCTGCGTACTTCTTGTTTAAGATGCCGCGCATGTGGATGTGCTGGTGCATCATCAGCGTGTAGGAACCCATGTAGTAGATCTGCATGGCGAAGTGGAGCGGGCCGTGCCACCAGTGGAAGTTGTAGAAGAGGTATAGGGCCGAGGGGATGCTCGTGGTGAGGTAGAGGAGGAGGTGCGTGAGCATGACGACGTCGGTGTCTACGCGGACGACGGAGCGGCCCCATCGTACGTACGGGTCGATGATGTATTTGCGGAGGAGCGGGTTCGTGATGTCGGGGCAGTCGTGCGTGACGAAGACGGTGGGCTCGAACTTGTCGGATGTGGGGTTGTTCAGCTCCTTCATGTGCGCGAGGGCTTGCTCTTCGGCTTCTTGGGCGTCTGGTGGTGTGAGCAATCTCGCAGGGGAGAGCGCGATGGACACGGCATACCTTCGGGCGACGCCGAGTCGAAGCGTGTGTGCTTGGTGCCAGCGTCGTCGTCGTCATCCTGAGCCTGTTCTGGCTTGCCATTGCTGTTCTGGTGCCTCTCGTAGTCCTTCTGTAGGATGTCTAAGACCATGCGGTCCTGCGTCGTAAGCTGCGCATCTGGCTGGAAATACAGATTCACCATGCCAACGAGACCGGCCTCTGGAGGCAGAAGAGACGGCAGGGCACAATGGAGAGCTTGGTGAAAGATACAGGAGAAACGAGAGAGGACAATGTTGCTGCGAACTGCAGTCTGGGTGGGGCTAGTCAGGTACGAGCGGGGGTGCCACGAAAGGTCGCGGCTCTGCAGTGCCTAGGTGGTGTGGTCTACGCGTGATAATGACAGTATGCCGTAGACTACATGTGCCAGGAGGAACCGCGGCCGCTTCTTATGGGCACGATACTGATCAGGTGTTGTCGCGCTCTCCAGGGCTCTGCGACGCGCAAAAATGGGTTCGCGTCCAAATTCAGGGTTGCGCTAGTGGCGCCTCATGATTGGCTGATCTCCAGCCCTCCCCACAGTCTACCTATCTGAAAGAAGACTTCGCGCACTCTCGGTACACGGCCACAGTCTACCATCTTACCTACACTCAAGCTCTCCTTCTTCCTCATGCTGCCGACCCTATCATCTACAAGTGTTATAGTAACGGGAACGTCAGACTTTGATTCACCGAGACACAGCTCCATCTGCCACGTGTTATGCCGTTCACGGCAGCTTTGGTACCTAATCCTGTACCAAAATTCGATTGACGACATCGTAGAACTTCCCTGACGAAGTTCCGGACCTCTTAGTGAACTACCACGGCCGCTGTGACGTAGGACTGACAGACTTTGCAATAGTCGATTTTCTGCTCTGTGAATGTCGATTCTTAGGGCAGCTTTTGAACCGAAGGTGACGTGAGCACATGCCGCTTGATAGCTTCGGGCACGTTGTAATCACTGTGTCCCGTACTGTGCTTGCTACTCTGTGCATTAATAGGCAAGTCTTGAACAAGTTGAGAGAGATAGACAGGCCACGAACTAGCTAGCTTTGCCAGCGTTCTTGTGCGCATACTTGGTTCATAATAGTTGTTGCAACCAACACGATTTTGTCGGTGGAAGGGGCCGAAATTTTTTTTTTTTTGGGCGATATGTGACTCACAAGGAGCCGAACCAAAGTTCAACACAACTATACTTCCATCACATGCGACTCTATAGGTATTCATTGTGGAATCAATTTGATTTAGTCGCGACCTGTGATAAAAATCACCTCAAGATAATGTACTCGGTCAAATGTCTAAAGCTTATGACGTTCCAAAGGTCTCCCTATATATACCATACAGGATTCAACCCTTTGACCGGAGACTGAAATATCCAACGAAACCAAATAGTAGCTAACCACTCCAAACCCTTCGTCTCCTAACAACAACATCCCATAACCAACCAATAAAAGAAAACAATGCAAGCCCGACAGCAAGACCCCATACCATCTATCCAAGCCGCCTAATAACCGAATAATGTCGCCTTCCCACACGTATCCCACCCCACACCTCCCTTCAAAAATCAGCCCCACCTCAAAAGACAGTGTTGTCGGGTTCTCACCCCTTCTCCTCCGCTCACTCATTAACCACCCTAACCACCAAATAAAGCCCAACTCCAACTGTAGCGAGGAGTATAACACTAGTGAAAAGTCCAAGACACGACAGCGGTATCTCCGGTAGAAGGCCCCTCCCCCGTGCCGCAGCGAGGACCGGGTGTGTAGTCGGTAGGACGGGGGGCGGTGTGGACCCGGCCGGGCGAGACGTAGCGGTGAGGTTGGCGAACGTGTTGTAGGTTCCAAGGGTTGGCACGTGAGCGTTGGCTGTTGGTTCGGAGCTGCGGGGCGCCGCGGCGAGGTTGGCCATTCTGGAGAGGGGGTGGATGGTTGGTGGGGAGGGACTGCGGGGCGCGGTGAGGTAGGCGTATGTTCTGTAAGGTGGTGGTGTTGGAGGGCGAGATGGGGCGGTGTTGGCGGGGGTGTTTTAGCGTGCCATTTTGTGAGGGTGGGTGGTGGTGGTGGTTGGTGCTGGATTGGAAGAGGATGGTTTGGTGGTTGTGGTTGGTGTGGGACTGAAGGAGGAGGGGGGAAGGGTTTTATAAGTGACGGTGGGATGTAGGCGCCAATTACCTTGGTATTAGCATTATGGAGTGCCGGTTGGGGAGGAAATTCAATCTTTTGGGGAGCGGGTGAGTCATTTGGGCGAACCATGGTTGGGCATTGCTATATTTGTACCTCGATACAGGATATGGTTGTGATGAGGTCGGCACCCCATAGTGCCGGCTTGTAATATTAGCGCGCCGTGCTTTCGGTTCTGCGCCATGGTTGGCACGTCTGTAGTCTACCCATTCTTTAGTCTACTTTGCGCGCGTCATCAGCTCAATCACATGTATTCAAGACTTTTGCACAGAGCTGGTACACAGGAAAAAGGTTATAGCTTGATTTTCTTTTGCCATAGGATAGCTGCGGGATGCAGCTTTGTTCACAAAAAAAATAGTCTACTTTGAATTAGCGGACCGTAACTTGGACAAGCATGTGATGGTTACCACGCTGATTGGCCCACAATTGGTAGAGCTACCCACCTTGGGCAGTATCTACAGTGACAAGTGACAGTACATGCGTGGCAAATAAGTGTCACGCAGCTGTCTCAGCGCGTCTGATGTCTGGTTCTCGTCATTCAGTGTGGGCTAGGGAATGTTAAGAAGACGGTGCAGCATCGCACGTGCCTTTTCAAGTCATATAAATCCACCTCCAACTCCCCATATACCACTTATAAAGCTCTATTTCTCTTCTGCACCCCGGCTTCCCATCTTCATACTTTGATTCACCTTCACCCTCGCCCTCACTCTATTCTACCCACCGCCAAGGCCATTCACAACCGCAGCAAAATAGCTAGCAGGAACCTATTGTCCACCTCGCGAAACTCGAGGTACAAATCTCGTCCTGCACCTCACTACACGCACCTCCTCAACTCTCGCTACAAAGCTCTGCACGTCCACATCTACATCCATGTCGACATCCACGGTTCTCGACAAAGCAATGGAGTCTTCCAAGGACAGCGACAAGCAGCCTCCCGCCCCAACATTGCGCAAACGCAGCATTGAGCCCGAGCCCGAGGTTCCCAGCAAGCGCCCGCGGTACAACGAGGTTGAGACACCCACGCCCACCCACACCTTCTACGCCCAAACCTGCAACTACTCCCTGGGCCCCTACTCGCGCCCCTACACCAGCGCCAACGGGACCCCCCACGCCACCTCCCGGGCCCACCCAGCACCCCCAAACGCCACCAACTACCTCGATCTTCTGCGCCAGCGGGGCTCGCACATGATCATCCCACACCCTCCAGGGGTGCTGCTCCCGCCTCCCACCACAGCAGCCATCCCCCCTCCCGGCCCCACTCGCCACACCATCCCACCGCCCTCCACCGCCGGAATACCCCCTCCCGAGGCACCTCGCCACCCTCAAACGAGTAGCGCCCCAAAAGAAGGCACTGCGGAGCACCCCATCACGATCTCCGACTCCGATGCTGGACCGTCCCAGGCCCCTCCAAAAGAAAAAACCCCTCCTCCTCCGCGCCAATCCTTCGCCGACGCCCCCTCCTTCGCCAAACTGGCCGCCTACGAAGCCTCGCACCGCGCATACCGCGCGCGCGTCGCGGCCGCAAAGCTTAACGGGGAGCCGCGGCCGCCCGTGCCGGAGGAGCTGCGGGTACGGCGGGGGGGAGGATGCGAATCGGGGGCGCATACGCATCCGGATGTGGTGGGGAGGGTGAAGTTTGCGTGGATGGAGTTTGCGGCTAGGGAATTGGCGGAGGAGGAGGCGAAGGCTGGGAAGACGGTTGGTGGGGGAGAAAACGGGGGGAGGGGGAAGAAAGGGCGTGGGAAGGGGAAAGGGAAGGGGAAGAAGAAGGGGGGTGAGGATAAAGATGGAGAGGGGAGGAATGCGGGGAGGAATGCGGGGGAAGCGGAGAGGGAGAGGAGGAGGCGGTTTTTTGAGAAGAAGGAAGAAAGGGATAGGGCGAATGCGGAGCATATTCGTCGGGTGGAGGAGAAACAGAGGGTAAAAGCCAAGGCGGAGGCTGAGAGGAGGAGGGTGTTTTTTGAGAAGAAGGAAGAAAGGGATAGGGCGAATGCGGAGCACATTCGTCGGGTGGAGGAGAAACAGAGGGAAAAAGCCGAGGCGGAGGCTGAGAGGAAGGAAGGGGCGGAGGAGACTGGGAAGATGGAGAGGGAGGAGTCTGGGGATGGGGATGGGTTGGATGATCTTTTTGATGATGATGCCTAAGGGCGAGATAATGCATAGTTAGAATGTTAAAATGGTATGATTTGTACAACATGGAATATGCCAGAATAGCTTATAGGCTTAAACATCCTTTGTTCACTGTACATATAATGCTTTGTTGTTAGTGTGGAGTACGATATCACATGATACCACCAACCTGATGTAGACTAGTTGCTGATCACGATTCTGCTACTTAAGCAGTTTCTCAGTTCAGCTTGTTACAATCAACTCAGTCTCTCATTCCTAATTGCTACCCTACTTATCCCTTACATTTGTTTACTATTACACACCCAACCATGGACAGGAAATAAACCACCCATGTCAACAACCCTGAAAGCTGCCCAAGAACCATGAACGATACCACACCACCACATCCACCTCCCTCACTTCTTCTTCGAGAACTTATTCGGCGTGAGCTTGTACCGGTTAAGCGGCGGCCCAGATACCGGTTTCCTAGCCTTGGCCGGCTCAGACTTTTCCGTGCCAGCGACGCCTTTCTTCTCATCTTTGACCTCTTTCTGATCTTTGACCTCTAGTGCTGCGCTGATTCGGGCTCGTGAGAGCGCTTCGACGCGCTTTGTTGGCAGCGCCATCCGTGCACTCGCTGCATCAGCCAGGCTGCGATTTTTCGAGACAGTGGCGCTGATATTGTCTCGCTGGGTGCAGGCGGCGGTGAAATCCTTGCGGGCGGAAGATGCGTGCGCCTTGCGAGGAGCAGCTGCCTTGTTCGCTGCAACAGCCCAGCTCGACTCCCTCTTAACCCCATCACCGTTGCTGTTGTTCACCACATCCCGCCCACCATCTCTACCACTCTTCCTACCCCTCTTCCTACCCCTCTTCCTACCCCTCTTCCTCACAAGTACAGACTCCTCCTCGCGCATGAACATGATCTTCTCCCCAGCCGCACCCTTCTCAAACCGGAAGTGCTTCGTAGACCCATGTCTAGGCATCGGCCGCTGGAGTTTCGCATCGTACCTAAAGTCCCGCGGAAGCGCATGCATCATTTCTCCGCTCCTGACGACGCGGGCGAACATGAGCTCTGTGATGGAGAGTTTTCCGCTGCCGATGTTGAACGAGTCGGGGTTGTGCGGGTTGCGGGCGATTAGGTGGATGGGGCGGATGACGTAGACTTCTGTGGGGTTGGTCTTCGGGTTCACGTTGTTCTGGAGTGCATCTGGTGGTTAGTACGGTATGGAGGGAGATGTGCTTGCCAGCCATGTAAGGGGTGACGTGACGTACGAACGATTGGAGGAACTCGAGATGGCGCGCGTCGATGGTAGGGTCCCCGGTTCCCACGTGCCGTCTACTGTAGGCCAGCGTGGGCTTGTAGTTCTTCTTGAGCTTCTCCATTCTCCACTTGAAGGCCTTGCTGTCCGTCGCTTGGTGGAGACTCAGGGCCGGGTTGGCCTTCATTGTGCGCTTTAGTTCTTTGATGTACTGCAGCGCCCCAATTGATTCCTCGCCCATTAGTTTTTCTGGCTTCTCGCGCAAAAGTTTGCGGATGATGAGCGCCTGCGCTTCTTTGGGCACACTGGTCCTGGCAAAGCGCTTCTTGAGCTGCTCGCGGCTCACCCTGCGACGCTTCGGGTACTCCTTGATGTAGGGGGCGTCGAGGTCGAAATCGCTCGCAGCGTAGACAGATTTGCGCTTCTTGCCTAACTTGATGGTGTCAAGGCCAGTGCCGCGGTCATTCTTCTCTGCCCTCTCGACGTTATCGGTCTCCTCACTCTTCTGCCGCTTGCGCTTGTTCTCGACTCCGGATGCACAAATGTTGCCAGCCTTGCGCTTCAGGCCTCGAACTAGCCGAATTGTAACGAGAGAATCTGACGTTGATGTGAGGTTGTGATTGTGGTGGAACGTGGCAATCAAAGACGTACCAAAAGCGGTAGAGGATGTGTGAGTGGCGTATGGTATAGTTGTAGCCGTTCCTCGATTTGAGCTGCTCCACTAAATCTATCGAGACGAGTTGAACTTGAAAGCGAAGTTGTGAGCTCTGAGGGTGGGCGGCCGAGTCGTGGCACATATAGTGTGTAGACGCCGTGGCACGAACAGTGAATGTATTGATCCGGCAGCGTCGCCCTCCCGGCATCTTGGCGCATTAAGACTGGCTAAGTTACACCTGCTCTTCTTAGCTGTGTGCTGTGAAAGTACATGCCGTGGGAGGAAGGTGGAGTCGGTCTAAATGCTACCCACGTTGGTACGCTAAGTACGTAGCAAGCGACTGAGAACATACCTAGGTAACGTCGGGTCCTGATATCTCCACACTTGCACTCGATTTCATGGGATAAAAGATGTACCCGAACGGCTAGATATCAAGAATTTATCATCTACACAAGCCTATCACAAGCAGATAATTAACCTCAAAGTCAATACGAAGTCAATACGCCTCATCTACACAAAAAACACATCTAAAATTCAAACAACTAAACTACACAACACTCACCCCACCCACACCCCATCTCTCCCCCTCACAGCCTCCTCCCCTTCCCCCCCCCCCCCTCCTCCCTCTTCCTCTTCCCCACACCCCCAACACCAACCCCCCTTAGCTCCCTCAGCTCCCTCGCAAACCTCCCCCTCACCCCCTCCAACTCCGTCAACTTCGTGAACTTCGTCACCTTCCCCTTCCCCCCACCTCGCCCCCCATCCTCCTCCTCACTCTCAAACGCCTTCAACCGCGCAGGCTGATAAAACCGCGTCCCCCTTACAATCATCTTCTCGTGGAATTTGGGCGGCACATTGTCCATGATCTCGGGGACTTGGTCCTGCTTTAGCGCGTGGGCGGCGGCCGTGGCGGCGCGCAGTTTGGCGAGCGCGGCGTCGGCGGAGGTGCGTCGGGGTGCTGTTGCTGCGGCTGGAGCTGGAGCTGGGGTTTGAGATTTTGGGTTTGGTTTGGACTTTGTTGCTGGTGGGAGGGTGTTGGGCTGGGTCTTGGGACTGGGATTGGGATTGGGGTTGGCGGCGACACGGGCGGCTTGGGTTGCGGAGCCGCGGACGTCCCCGCGGACGCCCATGCGGACATCTGTGCGGAGGATGGAGGATTGGGGTTTTCTGTGGCGGGGGAGGGGCGTTTTTGGCGTGGTTGTTGGCGGTTGGGGTGTTGGGTTTGGCTGGTGGGGTGCTGGTGGTGTTGGTGCGGGTTTGCTGGCGGTGGGGGAGTTCTTTTGGGGGGACGTAGGTGCTTCTTGTTGAGACATTTTGGAGGTATATTGATGCTTGGGCGCTGCGAATGATGAAGATGATGATGATGGTGTTCAAGTCGATACTCTGCCGGCTTTTGTAACCGACGAGCAAGCCCCAACGATATTCATAGCCTTGTGCAAGGTTGAGGCTTCTTTGTCGCCTTTGTTGGCGTTAGGCAGGTCTTTGTCCATCGTTCCTGAGACATCGCCTTGTTTGAGGCGGTCTTTGTCTGATTGTCCTCCAACAAAGTCGCTATTTCCGGAATGGGTGGAACAAAGCTCAGCAGATGCGCGAACGTCTGGACGGTAAAGGTGAAAAGTGGCGCATAGTTAATGGTGGTGAATCAACAGTGCCTGTAGCTTGTTCGCACGCCAGCGAAACATTCATCAAACCAATCGTTAGAAGCTCTGCCAAATGCTCTGAGCGGGAGTGTAAGTCGCTGGGCCGAAGAAATACGTCAGTAGCATGACGGCTCTAAGGAAGTTGGACGTGGGGGATAGATTATTCGATAGACGCTGATCCGTCCATGATACTGTATTTTCATTTGTCGTGTTGGCGCAGGCCAACCCCATGTCAAGCCTCCATTTTTGTGTGTGCTATGCATATCTTTCCCTATATACCAACATGTCGCGTTCCTCCTATCCCATTGTCGTCGCCGAGTATCGCATCCCCGTCGCAGGGCCGGCCATCTACAGCTCGTCCTTGCTCACGCCATCAATGGACACAAGCTCCGTCTCGAAAACTGCAAGAGGATATCAGCACACGCCCCCAGCCGCCGTCGCCCCACACGATACGTACTCAGCACGCTGTTGGGCGGGATGGGCCCGGCGCCGCGCGAGCCGTAGGCCCAGTCGGGCTGGATGGTCAACTTGCGCTTCTCGCCGGGGCACATGTCGAGCAGGCCCTCGTCCCAGCCCTTGATGACCTGGCCGTTGCCGACGGTGAAGCCGAGCGGCTGCCCGCGGTTGTACGAGGCGTCGAACTCGCTGCCGTCGCTCTCGAGCGTGCCGCGGTAGTGCACCTGGATGCCGTCGCCGCGCTGGGTCGGGCGGCTGCACTCGACCTTGTTGGTGACTTCCGTCTTGAGGTGCTGGCCATATGTTAGCTAATTCGGCTCGTCGGTGGCGGGGCGGGGCGCTCATACGTCGTTGTTGATGATGTCAGCGACGGCGGCCGTGGCCAGGGCGAGCAGGACGGCGACCCTCATGGCGGTGGCTGTTGGGAGGAAGAGGAAGAGGAGGAAATAAGGACGGAGGCTTGGGGCGGGATGGAAGAAGCAGAGAAGCGCAATGGGCGTGGGCGTCGTCTCAATGGCGTTCGCTGGCCTTTGTCGCCTGCAGGGTCCCTTGCAGCCGCCGCGTGTGGGGGACGTGCGCCAGGCCGGAAATGTGGCCCCAACCCCGCCATCTAGCCTTTCACTGGCGGTCATTGCTCCATGCGACGGCCCCTTTCCATTCTGGGTTGTGCACTTAGTCCACCTATTGCGCTTGCTGCCCTCGCGTCTTCGCTTCTTGGTATGTTCGCCGCGTGCGTTTCAGTCCATCATTTAGTGCAGACCTTAGTCTTGCCATAAACAACTCCTCAAGTGCTGTAAGAGTTGTACCACGTTGCTCAGTTTGTAAGCACTCGGGATCATGGGCTTTGCACTCATTGTCGCCTCTTATTACCCAGGCATTGCTCTCCGACCCTGCCAATAAGCAAACATCGCATGCCGCCAAACTCACGCCATCAGCAAAGCGTACTGTGCACTAACCAACCCAAACCCGACGATTGCATCACGATTCCCATCTAGTACAACGTAAATTACTCTATTCTAAACAATTGCTCCCAGCCGTCCATCCCCCAAGCAACAATCACGTTTGAGCACTCGGCAAGCATCAACAAGCAGGTAGAGATGGATATAAAAGCCATACCACGCAGGCGCTGAGTTATAATCTTTGCACCTCATGTCTATATTTGCATCGAAGCTCTTTCTTGCGTGGCGCCTGGGCCGTTGTTCTTACTACCCCAGGAACGGTCCAACGGACAGAGCCATGTTTATATCAGGCATCATTATACCACACAACCTTGATTCCTGGGTCCTATATACGTTTTCCACACCCATTATCTATCTAGAAAAACAAGTGGCGGGTATACATGCTCTCCGCCCCCGAGTATCCCAATCCAACCGCCAGTCCAGTCCAATAAAAGAAGAGGGAACCCCCAAATTGGAATCCCACCGCGGAATCACTGGAGAAATATTGTCACAGCCGTGCGTAGTATAACCGGCAAACAACTCATCTATGTCGTGTCGACTTTTCTCGGTGCCATTACCGCTATGTTTTCCGTCTTTGCTTCTTTCACTCTTTCACTGCTTGTCTTGCACAGGGGTGAAACACGATACACCGCCCGCGCCCGCGCCCGCCCAGGCACGCAGCCTGCGTGCAGGAGCCATGCGCCAAGAACAGCTCCGCGGTATATAGATATGTTGCCCACGACGCTGCGATTTTTCCCGTACACGACAGGTGACTCTACCTCAACTACTGCACTATCTTGCATTGTTGAACTTGGCTCGACTTCCCTTGACTCGACTCGATTGTTCGGACTTCATCGCTCCACTCATCGAGTGTAACTGCACTTTCGACTGGCATCTTTTCGACTCGACATAAGGTTAGTACATTCTACAGTTTCCGGTGTGGTGTGTTGACTTTGTAGATATCTGCATTTCTCCCAGCTGTTGCTAGTACGGTAGACGCCATGTCTTCTCAAGCTTCACACCAAATGCAAAAGGGAAAGCCTGCGTCGCTATCCGCAGACACCTCCAAGGCATCATTGAGCAAGACTCAACCGCCGCCTCCTCCCGCCTCCCGCTCACCCGCACTACGCGCCAGCACCACCGCAGCGAAACTTGCCGCCATGCATGAGAACCTGCACGACTCACTCCTCCTCATCCGCGAGCTGCATTCCGTCCGGGGTGACAGGGACATAATGCACGACGTGCTTGTCTCGGCGCTGGCGGGCGGACTTGAGGACAGGAAGGCGTTGGCGGTTTATCGGGGCCTGTTGGCGGAGGTGGCTGATAAGGCCAATGGAAAAGTGGAGAGGAAGGAGAAGGTACGTGTGGATTTTGTCGTGTATATTGTTTATTGTGGAGTGTATGCTAACGGTTGGGATGTTTACAGGATACTTCGTCGAAGGAAGTTGCGACCCGAACAGAGAAGAAGAAGATCACTCGCGCAGCTGCTAGCGCAGTATCCAACGCCGCGCCTGCCTTCGCAAAGCAAGCTAAGACGGGGCCCAAACTCGATGCCGCTCCGAAGTCTGGTCCGTCACAGCACAAAGACGTCCCGCGCCCAATTCAAGGACCCTCGGATTCAAAACTGGATGTCCATCGCCCTGCTTTCCTGCAACCCACGACGTCGTCAACGAACAAGATAAGGTCTAGGCGCGTTGCGGTCGACCCAAAGACGGGGAAGATTGTCGGCAAGCCGGTGCCGCTTACCAGCGAGGCTCTAAGGGATGTTGCCGCCGCTGGAAAGTCAGCGAAATCTGCTGGCGAGAAGAAGACGTCTGGATACCAACCCGAGGCCACACCTCGCGTAGCAAAGAGGAGTCTTGAACCCGACGAGTCGTCGCTTTCGAAAGAAGGCACCAAGGATGAGAGGGTTGTCAAGAAGCTCAAGACGGCGTCCAACTCGCCTCCTAGGGATCCTTTTCCCGCTTTGGAGAGGATTGCCCAGCCCAGCAGCGAGTCGCGCTCTGAGACTGAGGCGGTCAGAGTTTTGGAGGAGAAGGAGAAGAAGAGGAAGAAAGAGCATGAAGTGGAACACCAACTGCTTCGATCTTCCTCTGTTCGAGAAGAGGGCACTGATGTGCCTTCGACCTCCACGAAAGCTTCACCCACCCAGTGTGTCCAACAGTCAGTTACTGAACGTTTTTTGGCCTTTTTCAAGTGAACACTGCCGTCACGTGGCTACTGACTGTACTGTCGACTAGGGGTGTTACACTAGTTACTGTCACCTAACAGTAACTGCTATTATATGCTTACTGACTATACTGTTAGGGGTAGTAACTATAGTAAGTACACAGTACCTTCCTATAATAGCTAGCGTTCACGTGTTAATTCACGTGTTAATTCACGTATTAACTCACATATCAACTCTTTATAGGCAACTAGGCACCTCCTACTTAGGTGGGCACCTAGGCGCCTCCTAGGCTCACTTACACGTTAATTCACTCGTCAATTCACACGTATTACCTAATTAGGCAAGTTCAACAGTCTTACTACGGTTACTAGCATGTTACTGTACAGTCAGTCACTGCCCTAGCATGCCTGACTACTGTACTGTCCACCAACAGTAAGTGAACAGTCAGTGACCGGCAGTAAGACTGACTATTGGACACACTGCACCCACCATTGGCGAAGCGGACACCAAAGACGCTGGGGAGACATCCAGCACACCCCTCCAGGACCAACTACAGACCAGCCCACCTCCCGCCCATCAACGAAGCCGAAATCCCACCACGACCACCGCCGCCCCAAAGAAGGCGACAAAGGCGTCGCCACCACACGCATCAACCGCGACTACGAACCCGAGTCGGCCCAAGAAGAACTAGCCAAATACGGCAGTGAACACGACTCCGACGCGTCGAGCGACGATGATCAATGGCTTGATAAGTATTCAAAGCCAGGGAGACGGAATGGGGGTTCAGGCAAGAAGCCCGAGGAGAGCGCTGTCGGTGGTGAGAAGAAAGAGACCACTCCGCCGACCGCCACGTCTCCGGGAAAGCGTAAGCGCGGCGAGGAAGATGGTGCTAGGGATGGGGATGAGAAGAAGCAGAAGAAGGGTGATCCAGAGCGCAAGCCAGTGCACAAGCCGAAGAAGAGGGCAAAGCACGACCACCCTCAATACGGCTTGCGTTCAGGGAGGTAACGTGCTAACCCTCCATCAAAGTGAGACCTTACCTAGGTCCCCTATCCCCCCCCCCAAAAAAAAAAAAAAAAGCTATAATTTATCATACCAAGTTCAACTTCAAGTCCAAATATTATGCAAAGCAAAGAGTGCCGTTCCCGTTATTAGACCCGTGATTCCAAACTATTAAGCGAAACTCCCTATTCTAGCAATTTTCTCACCCGTCGATGACAGTGGATCCCAACTCCGCCCACGTGTTGGGCGCACAATTAAAATTGCCTGTTTTGGCGCTTTTGTTCTTAACCTTAACTGTTGATTACGCATGCACTCCACCTTCGCCCAAACTGCCTATTTTGGCACTTTTTTTAAGAGTAAGGTTCTGAAGTGTCGAATACGGTGGAGTATTCCTCCTGCCCAACCCCGCCCATGCTGTTAAAACTTCCTATTTCGGCATTTTCAGAGGCAACGTTCTAAAGTGTCGATTACGATGGCGTCTTACTTTTGCCCCACTGCGCAATTGAAACTTCCTATTTCGGCACTTTGTCAACGTCGTGGTCTCTGGCGCGTAATGAAAACTGCCTGTTTCGGCAATTGTTTAAAAGCGTTGATTACGGGGGAGTCTCACTCCCGCCTAGCGCGGTAGGTGCGCGCAGTTAGAACTGCCTAATTCGGCAATCGTGTAAAAGTGTTGATTGCAGTGGAACCCTAACTTTTGCCCAATGCACAAGTAAAACTGCCTATTTCAGCAATTGTGTAGAAGCGTTGATCACAGTGGACTCGTGCTCTTACTCCCGCCCGGGCCGGCCCAGCGCGGTAAGTGCGCGCAATCGAAACTGCCTAATTCGGCATTTTCCCAAAAGTAACGTTCATAACCGTTGATCGCAGTGGACTCTTACGTCTGCCCACTGCGGCCCGTGCACGATGCCCAAATGCATTCTTGATTGTGGTGGTCATTCTAGAATCCCTATCTAATGCATCTATCTACGCACAGCACATTACACAAGCCGCATGCCTAAGCCGCCACGACGCTACCGCTACAAGGTAAGAATCATCACCTTGCCGTCTCCCCTACCCCCCCACCGTGCCATTCATCCCCACCAGCACTCTTCCAATCGCAGAACCCCCCTCGCCCCCCGCATCCGTGATATCACTCGCCGCAATCTTCGGAAGACACCTAAACCTACGCACCCCATCCACAGTCCTCAGCCCCACCCCCGCAGACGCGCACTGGAAGCCAGCAATGTTGTCGTCGAGTTCGTACATGTCCCGTCCTTTGTGCTGGTAGATGGCTGGTAGCCCATGTCGTTAGTATAACATTGCGCGAATGTGTTAATGTATGTTACTCGCTCGTTCGGTGTTCGTCTGTAGTGAGGTGTTGACTTGACTACAATAATGGGCACGTAACAGCTTTGCTCTTTCTCTATACTGTCTGTCTTCTTTATACCTAGTAACTAAATATAATAAGTACTTCTGCTAAATTTTCTCTAAATCTTATAGTAAAACGTTACTTAAACATATATCTACCTATCTGCATCACCTCGCCACATCACTAAAAAAAAATATTAATATTATTTTTCCGCCCCTCCACCAGCAAAAACATGTTGGTTGTAACGCTTATCCGCATCACTACGCGGTAACCCCATCCAATCCCCATTCCCCATTAATCTCGACCCCATCTCTTCTTCCGCTTCTAACCTTACCCCCCTATACAAGCACTACCAGCGTGACAGCGTCATCTATCCCCATCTTCTCTCTCTCTATCTCTCCAGTATCGCAAAATCACACTATCTAAGAGGAGAAGTACCCCACTATTCCCCACCCAAACCTCCCAGCACCCATCCGTGCAGCTACCACGCCATGCGATTCGCACACAAAGCGCGCCCTGGTGACGACCGACTAGAATACGTACTCTTTATGTGACGTGGCGTTCGCGGGTTATTGATCCATTAATCTACGGATGAGGATAAGGATACAACAAACATGGTGGTAGACGTTGAGGTTGTCTGTGGTTAACGCTTTACATATATATACTATACTGGGCTGCAAGATGTGTGTACTCGTGGTTGTTGTGGTTGTGAGTCGTGGTATGAGTGCCGGACGTCCTGTGTGCGGTGGGTGTAGAGTTTACACAGTGGGCGGGGGCGTGCGGAGTGCCGGCCGAGCGAGATTGGTGTTTTGCTTGTTGGTTACCTAAGTTGTTGGGGAGTGTATGTGCGATGGCAGTGGAAGGAGTAACGTCCCTCCCTGAGTGCTGGGACACCCTCCGTGCTCGGACAGATGAGGGGTACTTTGACTTTCAGCAAATCGCCTTCTTCGCACAAGTTGATATTTGCTATAGGTCTGTATAAGCTATGTATTAGAGCTATTCATAAACACCTAACGCTCCTCTCACCTAAAAATTACGTTGGCATTACCGCCTTCATGCGAAAGTTACAAGCAGTCTTGTTATTGTGCATAATGGTGTTTCTTCGCTGTAGTACTACTTAAAAGCTCTTGCTACTTCCTACACTTATAAAGGGGTAGTGTCTAGCCTCAAGAGTCTTAGGATGGTGCAGTAAGCCATGATCAGCCTCGTGTCCGCTGTGACGCCCAAATTCATGCAAGATCGCCACCACACTTGAGACTTCGGCTAGCGGTAAGCAGCCCCCGCATGTCTTACGTAATCATCTCCGATGTAATTTACTTACTGTGGCTGACAGGTCTGTGGCTATGCGAAGCCTTGCCTCTTCTGTAGATGCTCGGAATATATAAAATCCGGCCCTGGAACAGTGATCAAAGCAATTGCTGACAGCTAGACACACATGCGAAATTGCATTTGCTTCTTTAGTTCTACACTAATTACGCGACTCCTGTTAGAAAGTACGATTCTTCGAGCGCGACACATGTGCTTTAGCACTATTCTAATTGTAAGCCTAGGACGCCTATAGTCAGGTGGTTTCCTACTAACTAATCAGTCCATTCCTATATGTGTATTAGCCTCACTTGAGACACCCTCACACGTTAGAGAGATATACATTACTTTTCACTACTACCCTGCTATACTAATACATTCGCGCCACTGGCACCCTCCATGGCTCTTGAACTTCGCTCATCCGCGTCACTTCGGTTTCTGGCTCTGGCACACCCGACTCTTGCTCGGCACTCTTCCGCCTACGACCGCGTTTTCCCTTGACTGCAGTAGCTTTCTCTTTGGCAGCACGCTTCGCCCGCACGTCCTCCAGGTCCTCGTAGCTCATCACCTTCGCCTTCCCTAGCACTACTGATCTAGTCGATCGGCGAACTCTGGCTTCGTTGTTGATTTTAGCCAAGAGTCGATTGTGGTCCTGAAGGAGACCTTGTCTGGCAAAGGAGATTTGGGCCGCACTTGTAAGCTTCTGTACATGTCTCTGTAGGCGCTGTTTACTTAGTTCATCAAGCCTAGAAGCATCCTGTTTGATCAGGTTATGCAGGGACGTTAGACCCTCTGCATTTACTGGCGTTACAGGCGTCACTAGTACTTCGTCTTGAGGGCAGGATCGCACAATCTCACTAGCTGTAGAGACAGTGAGGTCTACAAGCGGCTTCGGTGTATCTCGGAGTACTCTCTCCGGGTTGAACGGAAACAAGCCACTTGCGGCCCAGGCAGCCGTGATATTCCTCTTCGTGAATGCCCTATCCCTTGCAGAGTTGTATAGAGAGGTGAAATGCTCCTTGCCGACTGTGTCTATACCTCCTCGGTTCAATCGTTCAACCTGGTCGCGATAGGCCGTCTTCAAGGGCGCAAACACTCCAACGTCGCACGGCTGGAGCTTGTGGGAAGTGTGAGAGGGGAGGCGACACAGAATAATGTTGTTGCTAAGGCAAAACTCCAGGATTTCCAGCGTCTCGTGAGTCCCGAAGCCGTCGCAGATCAGCACCCGTGGTTTACCGTTAGCCAGTTCTTTGGTTTGGGGATCAAAAACACGCGTAAGCCACTCTAAGCAGATCTTGGAGTCATTGTATCCGTTCTCGGAGTGTCCGTAATGCCATCCAGGCGTTGGGTATGTAGTCCAGTTGCTTCGGTGGGTCGAAGCTGGCCAGATTATGAGAGGTAGCAGCGCCCTCCCGTCAGCACATATGCACTCGACGGCAGTCACCATCGTCCGCTTAATACCGGCACCTCTATAGTCTCGTCTATCGTCCTTACCTACTAGGACTTTGACGGAGCCGAGCATGCTCAACATGACTCCTGTCTCGTCCATGTTGTAAACATTCTCCGGCAGTATAGCCGGATCCTGTAGTACCTTGCCAATCACTTCAAACCACTCTACGATCTTATCATATATATTATTCTCGTGGCGTTTCCAGTCTATCGACCTGACTCTCCTCGCTTTGAGTTCAGGATGGCGTTTCTCGAAGGCGCGAGCCCAGTTCTTGCCCGGAGGCTTGACTGGCTTATTCGTCGTGGACCGCCGGCGGGCGATGCTGAAGGCTAACGTAGGTATATACTTGATCCGGACAGGTTGCCCAAAACTAGACATTAGTAACAAGAACATAACAAACGCTTTCTCTTCCTCTACGGTAAGGTATTGCTGGCGTCGGGCCTTTGTCTCTTTCGACACTCCTCCGTGTTTACGACGATGGAGGGTAGAGCGAGGGACATTGCTCTTTTCTGCAACGGCACGGTATGACCTACGTTCGTCTGCAGAGAAGGCTTCCGCCAGCGCCTGGCTGGCTCGGTCCATGATCGCGGATGTGGGGATAGCAAAGGGATAGTAACGAGCAAGCAACAACAGGAGCGCGTCCGGTCGCACTGATAACAGCCAGCAGATGAACGCGCGGGACTTGCTCCAAAAATAGCCGACACGAGACCTGCGGTAGGTAGCCCAAGAAGAACGCCAGGAGATAAGCGGATCTCGGCAGAACGTATTTCCGAAGCCTTCTGGACCCCACACCCGTGGTGCTGCAGCGCTTGGCCGTACCTGCTCTCAGCCTTGGGACAGCTGACGATGGATCGCAGCACTTCTTCACAGCCTGAGTGCGGCCTCGCTGCTCGGTCGACCCATAACGGTGCAAACCCTAATGTACTAGCATACTTTGCCCCTGTCGTAGGCATCGCATCATGGACGGCCTTTCGGGCGCAGCAAGCGTCATCGCCGTAATCGACATGTCCGCCAAGATCACCTCGCTCTGCTTCCAGTACTCTATGGCCGTCAAGGACGCGAAGGACGATATCGAGCGCGTGCAGAGAAAAGTTGGTGACGTTACCCACATCCTGGAGAAGATCAATCAGCTCCTCGACAAACAGGACAAGACGCGTCTCTCTACCACTCGTGGCCTGTTCGACTCGCTTAGACAATGCCTTCGGGAGCTGGAAGACCTGAAGGTGAAGCTGGAGCCAGGGAAGACTCGCAAGACCATGAGCCGGATCGGCGTGCGTGCACTCAAATGGCCGTTCACGAGCAAGCAGGTGGACAAGATTGTTTCGAACTTGGAAGGATACGAGCAGACCTTCGGCTTGGCGCTCCAGGTTGATCAGACGTAAGCCTCTACCTCCGGATCTGTCGTGCGCAGACGCAGCGTCTCACTGCTTATACAGAGTCCTTGTGTTCAACATAGACCAGAAGCTGGATCTTGCCAAACTACCTGTTGCAACAGGCGCTTCCTTCAACTCCCACAACGAAGAGCACAACGCACGATGCCTACCGAACACCCGCACTAAGCTGCTAGACGAGATCACAACATGGGCGAACAATAAGGATAGCAAATCTATATTCTGGCTAAGCGGCATGGCTGGCACGGGAAAGTCGACGATAGCGCGGACGGTTGCTCAGTTGTTCGCCAGTCGCGGACAGCTAGGAGCAAGCTTCTTCTTTAAGAAAGGCGAAGGCGAGCGCGGCAACGCCTCACGGTTCTTCACCACCATCGCCACTGATCTAGTCGCCTGCGAGCCAGGCATGCTGCCCAGTATCAGGAAGACGCTCGACGAGGACTCGGCTATCTCACACAAGGCTCTGAAAGACCAGTTCGAGAAGCTGATCCTTCAGCCACTTTTGGCAATAAAGCAGACTCGCTCGCAGGCCTTGGCGCGTGTTGTTGTGATAGACGCGCTGGACGAATGTGAGCAGGAGCAAGACATTCGAGCCATCCTTCAGCTGCTTGCTCAGACGAAAGACATCCGCCCGGTGCCGCTACGGATCGTGGTAACTAGCCGGCCGGAGCTCCACATCCGCCTTGGCTTCAGGGAGATGCCGAACGGCACATACCAAGACTTGGTCCTCCACGAAGTACCAAGGAGCACGATTGAACACGACATACGTCTCTTCCTGGAGCACGAGCTCGGCGCGATACGCAAAGACCGTGCGCTAGCCTCAAACTGGCCGGCAACACAGCAGATTTTGGCTCTAGTTGAGCTAGCTGTGCCGCTGTTCATCTACGCTGCTACCGTGTGTCGATACGTTGGCACTAAAGGAAGCAATCCTACGGCCTACTTGGACAAGGTTCTGCAGTATCGAAAGGCGACCTTTTCGCAGCTAGAACGGACCTACCTCCCTGTTCTAGATCAGTTGCTCGGTGAGCAGGAGGAAGATGAGAGGGAAACGTGGCTTCGCGCTTTCCGAGAAGTTGTAGGCAGTATTGTTGTTCTAGAAAGTCCGCTCTCTATTACCTCACTGGCACGCCTTCTTCAAGTTCCACGGGAGGAGATTAAGTGTCGACTTGACTCTTTGCATTCTGTACTTAGTGTTCCTGACCACGAGGACGCTCCTGTTAGACTCTTACACTTATCTTTTCGCGAGTTCCTTGTTGACCCTCAAAAACAGGGAAAGAGCCCGTTCTGGGTGGACGAGAAAGGCACACACCAGAAGCTCGCATCTCGCTGCCTTGAGCTCATGTCTGGACCAAGCGGCCTGCATCAGGACATGTGCAGCCTTTCAGGACCCGGAGTCCTAAGGAGCGAGATCGACGAGGGGATAGTTCCTAGCAGTCTGTCACCTGATCTGCAGTATGCGTGTCGCTACTGGGTCGATCATCTCAAGCAGAGTGGGCAAGGTATCGTCGACGGAGACGCGACGCACCTCTTTCTGCAGAAGCACCTTCTCCATTGGCTCGAAGGCATGAGTCTCACGAGAGAGACGAGCAGATGCGTTGACTTGCTTGAAAGCCTCCAGGCACTTACCGGCGTAAGACCTTGGCAGAACACCTTCCTACTACTCTGCTGATGTACAGCGCAGCCATCTGCAAACTCTGTTTCAGCCTTTCTTCACGACGCTAAGCGGTTTGTGCTGCGGTTTCAGTCTGTGCTCGCAGATGCGCCGCTGCAGATGTATTACTCCGCACTCGTGTTCGCACCAGAGAGGAGTCTGATACAACGGACTTTTGTAGACCAAGTGCTAGAGAGAGTTAAGATGCTGTCTATAAAAGAAGCAGACTGGAACGCCTGTCGCAGCACGCTAGACGGCCATTCCAACTGGGTCACGGCGGTGGCCTTCTCGCCAGACGGGCAGCTGGTCGCGTCAGCATCTCACGACAAGACAGTACGGCTGTGGGAAGCGGCGACAGGGACGTGTCGCAGCACGCTCGAGGGCCATTCCAACTGGGTCACGGCGGTAGCCTTCTCGCCAGACGGGCAGCTGGTCGCGTCAGCATCTGACGACCACACAGTACGGCTGTGGGAGGCGGCGACAGGGACGTGTCGCAGCACGCTAGAGGGCCATTCCTCCTATGTCACGGCGGTAGCCTTCTCGCCAGACGGGCAGCTGGTCGCGTCAGCATCTGACGACAACACAGTACGGCTGTGGGAAGCGGCGACAGGGACGTGTCGTAGCACGCTAGAGGGCCATTCCTCCCATGTCACGGCGGTGGCCTTCTCGCCAGACGGGCAGCTGGTCGCGTCAGCATCTCACGACAAGACAGTACGGCTGTGGGAAGCGGCGACAGGGACGTGTCGCAGCACGCTAGAGGGCCATTCTGACGATGTCAGGGCGGTGGCCTTCTCGCCAGACGGGCAGCTGGTCGCGTCAGCATCTCACGACGAGACAGTACGGCTGTGGGAGGCGGCGACAGGGACGTGTCGCAGCACGCTAGAGGGCCATTCCTCCTATGTCACGGCGGTAGCCTTCTCGCCAGACGGGCAGCTGGTCGCGTCAGCATCTTGGGACATGACAGTACGGCTGTGGGAGGCGGCGACAGGGACGTGTCGCAGCACGCTAGAGGGCCATTCCTCCTATGTCACGGCGGTGGCCTTCTCGCCAGACGGGCAGCTGGTCGCGACAGCATCTCACGACAAGACAGTACGGCTGTGGGAGGCGGCGACAGGGACGTGTCGCAGCACGCTCGAGGGCCATTCCAACTGGGTCACGGCGGTAGCCTTCTCGCCAGACGGGCAGCTGGTCGCGTCAGCATCTCACGACAAGACAGTACGGCTGTGGGAGGCGGCGACAGGGACGTGTCGCAGCACGCTCGAGGGCCATTCCAACTGGGTCACGGCGGTAGCCTTCTCGCCAGACGGGCAGCTGGTCGCGTCAGCATCTCACGACAAGACAGTACGGCTGTGGGAGGCGGCGACAGGGACGTGTCGCAGCACGCTCGAGGGCCATTCCAACTGGGTCACGGCGGTAGCCTTCTCGCCAGACGGGCAGCTGGTCGCGTCAGCATCTGACGACAACACAGTACGGCTGTGGGAAGCGGCGACAGGGACGTGTCGCAGCACGCTAGAGGACCATTCCTCCTATGTCAGAGCGGTAGCCTTCTCGCCAGACGGGCAGCTGGTCGCGTCAGCATCTGACGACAAGACAGTACGGCTGTGGGAGGCGGCGACAGGGACGTGTCGCAGCACGCTAGAGAGCCATTCTGACGATGTCACGGTGGTGGCCTTCTCGCTAGATGGTCGGGCACTTCATACTAATCGAGGCGACATCTCTTTGCCTCAGCTTTCAGTTGCTACTTCACTTTCTATGCCACAGCAGCAGTCCTCTCACATCCTAGTGCAGGATCAGTGGATACTGCGCAGTCAGCAACGCTTTCTATGGCTTCCTCCTGAATATCGATCAATGTCAACGGCGGTACGCAGGGACATCGCTTGTCTAGGGCTGTCGTCTGGTCGTGTGGTTCTGCTTAAAATCCTCTAGCATTGTGTACTTAAGAGATAATTCCACTATAACTATTGCGCAGGTTAAAAGTTATGTAAGTTAGGATAAGAGAAATCGAGGTTAAGTTACCTTAGGACCTAAGTCTTGCTGTTGGTAATCTTCCCCCGTTACTGTTTGAGTGTTAGGCTTTGTATGTTCCAGTCACGCCACAGCCTAACAGCCACTGTAAGTAAATTACGCGGCGATGCTTACGTAGGACGTGCGGGGCTGTTTGGCGCGAGCTGAGGTACCAATTACCGTAGCGGTCTTGCATGAACATAGGCGTTGCAGCCGCCACGAGGCTAAACGTGACTTATCGCGTTGTCATAAGGTCACTAGAGCTTAATAACACTCTTTTATAAGTATTATAGGCGCTAGGAGCTCCTATATAGTGCTACAGAGAAGCAACACTATTATGCACGAAAAGAAGGTACAGCGTAACTTACGCTTAGAGGCAACAACGCGAAGGTAATTTTTAGGTAGCACTGGGCTAAGATGTGTATAATCAGCTATGCTATATATTGTACGCAAATTGTGGCAGACATTAACGTATGTGAAGGAGGCGATTTCCTTGAAGTTAAAGTACCCCTCATTTGTCCCAGCATGGAGGGTGTCCCAGTACTCAGGGAGGGACGTTAGGTAGGCTGGTTGACTAACTGACAAGATTGGATATGGATATGGCTGCGTGACGGATCTGGGGGTTGAGTTTGTTGGACGTACGAAAGTAGTGTCTGTCGGTGGTGCACGTGGTGCTTGCGTTTTGAGAGGGAGATGGTAGGGTTGGTTTAAAAGTGTGTATCCACAGTGGAGCTCAGATTTACGAGCGGCTTCAGCATGCACGATCGATACAAGTCATACGAAATCGAAAACAATGCGATGGGCTACTTCGATTGCCACTGTTTTGTATTTAGCCTTGTAAGTTTGTAGCAGCTGTGAACGGGGCTGGAGGCTGGATGACTGGACAATTGCTCAGGTTGAGAGAAGAACTTGGCGAGGTGATCATAGAAGTAGAATATTAGAGAAAGGTATTAGAAGAGAAGTAGGGTAGAGATGTGCAGCTTGTGTGTATAATACATGTCTTTTCAGCGGAAAGAGTGGCGGGAAGTGTGGTGGAAATGGCGCTGTTGGTTGCTGAGGTGACTTCGCGCACACTTGACAATTTGTGGATGGTATCTCTGGAGGGTTAGCCATTAATTTACGGACGATTTGAATTCGGAAAATTCATGAATTTGATACATGTCGTGAGCGCAATCTATTTACGATAAACAATGGCCACGTACCATGTGTATGTAGTAGGCATGAATCAGCCTGCTTGCCCCAAATCCTACTCCAGTTCCAAGCATACCATTACGACCAACACATCAACATCTCACAACCCAACCCATTCTACTATCCAGCTATATCCCCATCCCTGAAGCATCTCTTTCTACCAGCTCCAAGCATACCATATGTGACCACCAATCCATCAAGCTCTCATAAACCAACTCAGCCTAACCATCCAACCACACCCTCCACTACACCCCACCAGGCTAACCCCTCTACGCCCTCACACCCTTCTTCCCCTTCCCCTTCTTCTCCCCGCTTCCACCCCTCGCAACCCTCATCTCCGCCCTCCTCCTCCGCCCCGCCAACCTCCTCGCCGCCCTCAACGCCTCCCCAAACTCCTCCGCCGTCATCTGCGTGACCCGCGCTACAACAGCGCGCTTCCCCTCAGCGTCCATCTCAATCTCTACATTCGGATACTCCTCACGCGACTCGCGGATCTTAGCAATATCGACGAAGGGGAGGGCGTCGGTGACTCTGATTTTGCGGATCGAGCCGGTGAGGGGGACAGTGTGGACTGTGGAGGAGGAGTCGTTGACGGCTGGCGAGGGGAGCGGGCTATTCGTGGCCGCGGGCGCGTGCTGTGCGTCTTTCTCAGCCCGGCGCTCCTCGCCCTCCGCCGCACCAGGCCCCATACCCACCCTCCTCGCCTCAACCCCCTCGACCCACGCCTGGTGCTCCCTCACCTCCCTCCTCGCCCACGGATCCCACGATGTCATAAAGCCCGCCCCCGGTGGCGGCACAACGGGCCCCTTGCGCGGATTAATCCGCGTAGGCTTGCGCATCGGACGCGTCATAAGGGCGTGGGCGGCGGATTCTTTGGCGATCTTTTGGAGGAGCTTTTGGCCTTTTGTGGGTTTTGAGGCGGGGGGTTGGGTGGGCTTGGGTTGGGGAGTGGGTTTGTCGGCGTTGTTGTCGAGCGGATCAAGGCCGGCGGCATCTAGGTTAGATGCGATGACTTTGCGCTTCTTGGATGTCGGGGGAACGGTGGCGTCGTTACTGGATGTATCATCTTGAGCAGCGCGGGCGATGGTGGGCAGCGTCGCTGGAACCACTCGATCTGTTCCCGGCGGCTTCTGCTTGTTCGATAGCGCTTCCTGTTCGACTGCAGCGGAAAGCTTGCGCTTCTTATACTCTGGGTGCTCGATTGCAGTCGTGGAAGACGGGCTCGATCCAGCAGTGTCCACCTCGCGGTGCGGCATCGAGAAACCGAACTCCTCGAAGTCGGAGAGGTTGCTCTTTGGGCGCGAATTAGTCGCCATTTCAGCGTTAGAAAGAGGCAAACATACCATGGTGACGTTGACGGTAGTCTCAGCGGGTCGAGATACTTCAGCAGTTGAGACAGTGTTGAAGTTGTGCGCGAGATGGCGCTTCTGAGGGCGCGCGAAGGGAGATTATATAGCATCGGTGAAAAAAGAACTTCGTGACTATTTGGTGAAACATCAGTGGCAGGGCGTACCTATTGCACAATGTGGCTTCGCATATGGGTGAACGTGAACGGCTTTGTGAAATAAGACAATGGATGAGGTTGAAACGAAATGTCTTAGACCAGAAAGATGATGGGAATTGTCGCAAACTATCCTACACAGCGAGACACTCTAGAAAAGAAAGACTTTCTTGCACTGGGCCACTCCTAATTCCCCCATGGTTGAAGACTATATATTGGCAAAGCTACTACAACATTAGTGCACAAAATTAGAAGAACAGTATAGCGATACATGTATATCACAGTGATGCTAGAATAATCTACAATATTCAAAGGATTTTTTTTCGGTTTTCAAAGACATGCAATTTCTGGTCCTACTGACCGAACAAGACTACCAAATCCCAGGCCCCAGGCCCGAACCCAAACCCAACCCCCCAGAAACAAAACCCAGGATCCACAGGAAGGGAGAGCCCCAGAGCAAGCGAGACAGCTAGCCAGACCAGCTGAAACTAGACGCCACCACTCTCCAGGAACAACTCCCAAGCCTGCTTCTTCCTCTCCCCCGCCTTCTTCACCGCCGCGACCCCCTTCTCCTTGGCAGCCGGAGCCACCACTTTCTTCACACCATCAGGGCGCTGACCAGCAGCAACCCCAGCAGCATGCTTCCCAGCAGCAGCCCCAGCTCCAACCTCACCCCCCACCTTCAACGCCCTCTCCTGCTCCACCCTCCTCTTCCTCTCCACCCCCTTATTCTCCTCCACAATCTGCCTCTCCAGCAGCTTCTCCACTACAACAGCCTTGTGGTACGCCACCTTGGCGGCCGCTGTCTTCGTGCGCGCGTCGGCAAGCTGCGCAGTCAGATCAGCGACCGCCGAAGGCTTCTCGGCGGCGGTGGTGGTGGCAGGCGCAGGCACAGGACGAGCAGAGATGGTGATGGGGCCAGCCCGGGCCCTCTTGGCGGTGGTGGTGGTGGTGGTGATGCGGGCAGGGGCAGGCACAACGCGCACGGGGGCGGCGGCATGAGCACTGCGACGGGCGGCAAGTTCCTCGGCCAGACGCTCGTCTGCGGCTTCGACGGCGCCGGCGCCGTAGCCGGGGTGGCGCTGGGCAAGCGTACGCATGTCCGGCTGGGTGGACGCCGTGAGTGCGTACGACATGTCCATGTTTCCCAGGGAGTGGGTGGGGGGACAGTAGCCCATGTTGGGTGTGGTGTGGTGTGGTATGTGGTGAGGTGGTGAGGTGTGTATAGTGGTGTGTGGTATAGCAGAGTGTGTGATGGTAGTTGAGAAATTTGCAGTGATAGTGGCAGCAGAGAATTCTCGACAAGTGGACGACCTGAGAAGAAAGAAGTCTCGGAAGGGGGATCCAATCTTTATAGCAAGTGCGAGACGCTAGCCTTCTATTGTAGTTCCCGCACAATAGGAGAAGGGTGAAGGTGAAAATGAACCCATGCTGCTATTCTGCTATTGGTACAATACGAAGCGTGGGTACAGCGGCCCCGCTATTGTAGGGTACGGCTATAATAACACGGTAAAAGGTCTGTGCGTGTGGAGTGAAGACAGCGTGGATTAATTGGACAGGTGGGGCCTTTCACTCTTCATTGGTGTTGAAAGGGGAAAGTGTGGTGGACAACCTGAAGCTTGTGATGGGGATTTGGCGCTAGGGACCCGGGCACTATGAACTGGATTGAACTGTTAGCTAATTATTCAGAGTGTTAGAAACGTTCTAATTATAGGAAGTTGTGGTGCTTAAACCATGCTTCGGTCTAATACGCACTCACATGTCGTCCGAAAAAAAAGTGGGCCACGCCTAGTAGACAGGTGTACAGCAGGATTATGATTATGAGATTTTGGGTCCCAGATCAAAAGGAGCTGTTGTACGAGGTTAACAGATAATAAGACATCAAGTAGGCTCATTGGAGTTGATGAGATTTGAAGTTGATGAGATGTGCTATTATTTAAACCCAGAGCCACGCCAGCCCAACTGCAATATCGACCAGATCGATACATCTAAGCCGGCATGCTGCCACTTAAAAATCCCCAGTAGACATCTACATGACTTGAAACTAGGTATGAGAGGGCCAGTGAAGCAACGCTTTCCCGTAGTAATCTCTGTTTATCCGTGCTTGGTCGAATTATTGCTGAGATCGACCCCAACAACAGTCCAAGCGATGAGACCATCTGAAACATGTCAGCCTTGAGAACAAAAGCAGTGCAGGGCCTCCATATACCATGGGGATAGTTGGGACCGAGCCAAGCCCATTGAGCGAATGGATCGTGCTTAGCTGAAGCAGAATAGGGAGCGTACAAGTCTTGCGTGTTGTTCACTACCGGTTCGTGATTCTGTCTATATGGATCGGTTTGCTGCAATTGATTAGTACATACCACCAGCGGACAAGGAGAGGCAGTTACCTCAACAATCTGACGTGGCCACTCGTCGAAGAACATTTGACCCGCGTGTACGAAGCCCTTGGGGTCGGTGCGATGGCCCTTGGGTCGAACTGCGACGTGGGTGTGAACGACGCGCCCCGTGTAGTGGCCAGGGAAAATGGTATCGAAGTCCACCGTGCCCCAGTTTGTGCTCTGTTGTACGCCATGCAACCAGTGCTCCTTCTTTTTCAGGTCGCCGTATTTACCTAGGGCATTGGCCTGCCAGACGTCGACACGGGCTCCCTCGAGCGGCTTGCAGGTGGCAATGTCAATGACCTGTAGAGCAAGACGCATGTATATGCCTTTCTGGCGGCCGCGGATGTCCTGACGGAGCGGTTCACCCTCGACATAGTACGGACCCCATACATTCTCAGGGGTGAGTATGCACTGGGAAGAATGAACCACTTTGGATGGATCTTCATTCCACCTGAAGCCGAAGAGCTGTTCTTGAGAGTGCTTGATTTGCTCGGCTATCTTGCCTGCGAACTTCTTCGTCTCGTCGTGGTTTACGGCCGCCCACTTGTTGCGAGCTGGTATATCCGCGGGGAGGCCTGTGACGGTGATGCTGTCAGTCAACGTCACGCATGAAACTCGATTGGACTTACCGCGGGCTTCACGCAGACGAAGAAACGACCCCTGGCGCTTGGCCACAATGCGCCCATTCAGTTGCTTCAACTCGCGGGTTTCGAGGCATCGGTTGAGGGCCTCGGCTCCGCGCGCGACCTGCTGGTGATATTCGGCCATCTCCTCTGGCGAGCGCTTTGCATGTGCGGAGACGCACACGGCCGCCAGAGCAGCCACCACGAACCGAACGACGTTTGAGAGGATCATGCTCGAGTTGAGGGGATTGAGGGGATTGAGTGTGGTGTGGTGTGAGGAGAGAAAGAGCACCGCCAAAGTTCGGGGCGGGCTATAGAGCAGGAGAAATTGAAGTTTCGTGCATTTGCTGTAGGGAAGGCAGGCACGCGCCTTGAAGGCAGGCACGACATAGATGATAGGTAGTTAGTACAGTGAGAGCCCGAGCCTGGGGTGAAACACGTATGTGCTTGTAGCATGTTGGTTCTACAATCGCATATGCTCATTCCCTGTGAGATTAGATTGCTGAGACGCACGAAGCAGTTGTTACTTATTGGGTGCAGGTGTACACGAAGGAGATTAGGACGAATCGCGATCAAAGCCCACAAACAGTGCTGCCCAAGATGCACATACAACGCCTCGGAGAGCATGGCATACCATAGCCCTTTGTTCCCGCCGGTTGGCGGCACGAGCGAACGGGAGATGACATGGAACAGGAGAAAGACAGTAGGCAGGGGAGTTTGCAAACAAATATGCAAACAGCCAGCATACCCAAAAGATGCCATTGCGTACAGAACGGGCGTTGAAACGGAGATGGAAGAGTGACCATGATGTCCAGTGCGCACCACACATGACGCGCACACGGGGCGTTGGCCGCCCCTTGGCCCGTGCACTGACAGGATGGCGTCCAAACACCACCCGCAGTCGGTCGCCATCGTGCTCACAACGTACCTTTTTCGTCTGCTTCATATTCCATTCTTGCGCCGAGCTGTCTGCTCACGCCCAATCTTGCTCGCCTTCCTGCCACATCGATTCTATCGTCTCAGCTCTGGGTCCGGAGATTATTCTCTGGCGCAGAGACAACCTAAGAACCCTGTCTCACATCATCCCGATATCGCAACGGCCTCGTATCTGCCCCAAATGCCAAAGACAGGCCTGCCGCATCGAATCCAGCAGGTGTGATTTGTTTAGAGAGTATCGAGGCCCGCCATCGTGGTCCGCTGTCTATCTCGAGCACCAGAAGGGCTCCTGCTAAGCAGGATTTGGAAGGTGCTACAGCAGATAGCAACGACGGCCAAGCTCATCACTGTCCCTTGCCGCCTGTTTCTCCACAGCCTCCGACTGCTTTGGCTCTTCCCGCCCTAGGAATCTAGGGGGGCCGGAAACCGCAGATCAATTCCTGCGGGGCTTCTGGTATCGTCGACTAGCATTGGCTACCGCACGCTCTACGCCAACCCCTTGCTTTCGAGTATATATACACGCTTCTGGACATTTTCAAAACATCCCGCCGAGATGACCACTTCTACCACTGCCGCAGACGCAGTACCCTCTCTCTTAACCCTTCCATCAGAGCTCATCCACCATGTGCTTACTTTCCTGTCCTTGACGGACCTGCTTGCCGTTAGTCTCGTCAACCACGCCCTTCTTGAACACTCTCAGCACGATACGCTTTATCAGCCTTTTGTCCAGGATCATGTACCGGGCCGCGTTGTGCGCAAGCCCGAGCATTTGACGTGGCGTGAACTGTTCAAGCTGCACCATCCGTATTGGTTTATCCCAAAGAGCAAGATTTGGTTCTCAGACACCATACATACTGGAAAGATTATCATCGCTCGGTACGACCATCGCCTGAATGCCATCGAGGGGTACGCGCTCGTAGCAGAACGACGGCAACCCATATTGCAAACATGGGACTGGAACCCAGAGGCCATCATACATACATTTAGTCCCCGTATACAGCTGGACCTTAACGCCCCGGTCGTACGTCTAGATGCTCGTGGATATGAAAACGCAATTGGCGATTTGGGTTACCGCCTACAGAAAGTACCAATGACCCCCATCGATGAGCTACGCCGAGGGGATGCGGGCCTGCATTCTCAGCTCATGCTCACGAAGCCGTGGCCCACACGCATCATATCCGAAGCCACGCCAGTATGGCCTCCGCTTACAGTGCCCAGCTCGGTCCGTACCCTTAGAGAATCACCCAGCCACTTCCGCGACCTGACCCATCGTCCCTCGAGATTGTCCGAACTGTCTACCGCAAACTTCAGAGTAAAAAGATGGATGGACTTCACAGCGCGGCCCTTCGCTGTCGGTATGAATACAGGCTCGCGGCCGTACGGTGTCAGTATGCGCGCAGTAGAAGATATAACAACCTGGGCGACGCTCCCTGAAGAGTGCTATACACCCACTGCACAAAAGCCGTGGCAGGGTATTTGGTGCGGAGACTACGCAGGACACGGCTGTGAATTCCTAGTCATCATGCAACCCGACGATCCTAAGCCTTTACCAGCGCGAGCAGAGTGGGCTATCGGCGCAAGCGGACTAGATGGTAGCGTCAGTAGCGAGAGTAGCGATGGCTCCTGGGTTACGGCGCCAACCAGCTCTACCGGCAACGATATTGGATCTAGCAATGCTACTTCAAACGTTTTGTCGGCAGGGCCAGCTCCTGGAGCCGGAGATACTGATCACTCTGACGATGAGGGCATATACAGAGGCCGTATTGAGGCAGTCAAGCTCACGGGAGATCCGAACATACCCCGCGGAGAGTATACATTCATAGCACCAGATATCGGTCCCAATGGCTTGATACGAGTCGCTTCGGAGGAATTGTTCAAAGGAGCACATATCGTCAAAAGCGTCGGTCACATCGCCGGTCGAGGCTTTGTAGATGGTCAGTCTTTGCTAGATGTTGGATATTGATCCAGTAGGCTAACTTTATGTAGACGACTACATGCCGTCTCAACTCATCCTCATCTCGCACGACCGCCTCGCGCAGTATTGGGAAACATTTGGGCATGTATCCTTTTACCAGCGCGTGAACATTGAGGAATTTACGAAGATTTCGTAGAGGCGCTTGAAGGTCTAGCAAATCGAAACAGATGTACATAGGATTGTGGATTCTATAACCCCAGGGCTTGCCATGATGAATATGTAGTAGTATTTACGTACCGTTCTGGCTAGCGCCTTTGAGCCCCTCCAACGTCATCGTGATCCGTCAACAATTTTGTCGCGGGGCGAACAAACGTTCGCGCTGCCCGTTCCGACACACAGGAACAAACTCTATTACACTCTTCTTCTACCTCCCACTATTATATCCCTGAGCAACTTCTAAGCGCAGGACCTCCGACTGTGTGGCATCCACAATGCCCCACCACGAGCAATACATTCTGCGCGTCACCGCCGGGGCGACCTACGATACATCCAAACACGAAGATGTGCACGTCAACACCGAGAAGCCTATAAATATCTCTTCGGAGCATCTCGACGCGCGGTTACACATTCGGGTCAAGGACTACAGAGGTGCGTTCTGCCCTCACGAGCACGCGACCGCAACCCCGCTCTCCAGCGCGTCGCACGCACACGTCGCAAACACAACACATATGTCCCGTCCACCTCCACGCTCCAAACTAACGCGCCCACCGCAGGCCTCCCCCCAAACTCCCCCTCCACCTCACCCTACTTCTCCACCCCGCAACACCCCTACGACCGCTACTCGATCGCCTTCTCCTTCACGCCGAAGCGCCACATCCCGGGGGACCACCTCGTCTTCGGCAACGACTTCGCGCACCCGATCCGCGACCGGCTGCCCCCGCTGTTCGATAAAGCCTTCGGCATCGTAAAATGGTGGATCGACCCTGGCCTCGACGGCGACGTCTACGCCGACGAACCGTATCTGTACGGCGCGCTGCTGAGCAGTATTAATGTCCTGCGTATAGGGGGGAAGGCGGGCGGGTCGTCGGGCTCTGCGTCCGAGGAAGAGGAAGACGAAGAGGAAGAGAACGACGACGCCGCAGAAGCAGAAGCAGAAGCAGAAGCCGACCCACAAGCCATCGTATACGAAGAAGGCGCCGAAGGCTCGGGCGTCACGGTGCGCTCCCGCCTCAACATCCCCTCGACGCCGGCCCAGCGGCAAAAACACTTCCTCTCCCCAGCGCGCAGGCAAGAATTCGACTTCGAAGCCGGGCGCGAGTACAAGTGCGACTTCTTCAACCCGTATGTCGATTTCAATGAGTTTGCGTTGCGGATTGGCTATGGGCTTCCGGCGATTAGTATCATTGGGCATTGGGATGGCCAGCCGCTTCGGTACGTACCGTCTGTTTGTTCTGTCGGTTTTGTTTGTTTGTTCTTGCGCGCGCGCGCGCTTGCTATGGAATGGCTACACTATTTAGTGGAATTGGTTCGCGGTCTAACTAACTAACGCAAGCACGCATTCTCTCAGATACGTGCTCAAAGATCGAAACACGAATACGGAGCTCTTTGTGGTTATTTTTCAGCTTGTTCCGACGCAGGAGGCGAGGAGGGAAGAGGGCGTTGAGGATGCGGAGGAGAAGTTGAGGAAGGTGCATGGCGGGGAGGAGAAGGTGGGTGGGGAGGAGAAGCTGGAGGCGGAACGGGGTGCTGAGGATGATGAGTTGGATTGAGTGTGTTCGATGGAGGGGTGGGGAGTCAAGAGGGGAAAGGGAAGAGAGGGATGGAGGAGAAAGGGTGGGGAGGGCATGGCATGATTCTAACGAATAAGGCGTTCGGAAGGTGGGTAAGGGTATGGTAGTTTGTTTGAAGAGGAGTGTAAGGAGTATACGGTAGCATTAGATCCCTAGGGCGCGTTTACGGGGTATCAGGGCCGTGTATATGGCACAGCTATGATATACCCCCTTTACCGTATAATTCCTCTTACGAGCTTCATGAGTACTCATGGTGGGTTGGAGAGGCGATGAGCCGTGGTACTAAGTATAAGTTTTTACTACAGCTATTGGCACGGAATTGTTGCTGCCCCATCTCACCACACCACACTTGCAACCCATGTAGAAAATCCAAACACATGGCTACCCAACATCCCCTAATCCTACAACCTCCTACACACATCCTCAATCACTTCCTCCGTCGATGCCTTCCCCCCCATATCCGGCGTCAAAAGCCTCCCCTCCTCCAAATTCGCATCAACAGCCTCATAAATCCTCGCCGCCGCGCGCTCCTCGCCCTGAAACTCGAGCATCAGCGCCGTCGACCTGATCGTCGCAATAGGATTCGCAATGCCCCGGCCCTCGATATCAGGCGCCGACCCATGACACGGCTCCCCAATGACAAAGTCCCTGCCCACATTCGCAGACGGCACGAGGCCGAGGGACCCCACCAGCGCCGCCGCGCCGTCGGACAAGATATCGCCGTATAGATTCGGGGCGACGATGACGTCGTACTCGGAGGGCTGGCGGAAAAGCTTGTACACCATCGAATCGACAATCTGCTCTTCGATGTCTACCATTTGATACTTTTGCTCTGCGAGGGCGCGTCTCGCCGTCTCTCGGAACAGCCCGTCCGTCTGGCTTAATACATTACTCTTATGCGTGATCGTGACCAACGGCCGCTTGTGGATGCTCTCTGCACCACCTTGCCGCACTCTCTGCCGCCGCAGCGCAATGTCGCCCGCCATGGCAGCGATGTTGTACGACGCCGTTTCCGAGATGCGCTTTATGGCTTCGGCGACT
The DNA here is from genome assembly GCA_031010545.1 of Laburnicola sp. JP_R_19. Taxonomy (NCBI): domain Eukaryota; kingdom Fungi; phylum Ascomycota; class Dothideomycetes; order Pleosporales; family Didymosphaeriaceae; genus Laburnicola; species Laburnicola sp. JP_R_19. Next base: position 198,461 of record VOIT01000042.1, read on the forward strand.
TTGGAGCCGTCGGCCGCGGTGTACGTTTTTTCTTCCTTGACGTAGAGGTCTTCTGTGTTTTCGCGGACGATGACGAGGTCGACGGGGGAGGCGGCGGTGCGGGTGGATTTTACGGGGCGGACGTTGGCGTAGAGGGCGAGGCGTTTGCGGAGAGCGACGATGGGCGAGGAGTAGCCTTGGACTTTGGTCGTGGGTGAGCTGTTGTGTTATGCGACTTGGTTAGCAACGTATCCTATCGGTATGACTAACGAATGCAGCGCGTCGTCGTGCTCAATTGCGCGGATGAGGGTAGGTAGGAGGGACGTACGACACGGCGCCGAAGAGGGCACCATCGCAGTCGCTTTTGAGCGCGTCGACCGTCTTGTCTGGCAGGGCGATGCCTTGCTTTTGGAAGGTCTCGAAGCCGGCGTCGAGGTGGGTGAAGGTGAATTTTAGGCCGAAGGTGGAGGGGAGGGCTTCGAGGATGCGGCGGCCGGCGGGGATGACTTCGCGGCCGATGCCGTCGCCAGGGATGAGGCCTGGGGTTTCATGAGCTTGGGGTAGGAAGAGGGGGGGATTGAGAGGGGGTACCTATGCGGAGGGTTCGGGCTGCCATTTTTGGCTGGTTGGGGGTGGAGGATGGGGATGGAGATTTTTTGGTGTTTGGGGGAGTGATTGGATGGCCCTCGGCGCCGGTTTTCGGAGAGGGAATGCGCTAGGCGGGTTCTGATTAGACTAGTGGATGGAGCCCTGGAGTGTGGAGGTATCACTACCACGTGACATCTGTGTTTTATTTCCTACATCTTGACGCATTTCTTTATTCTCGGATACAAGTCTAAGCTGGTGGGCTGTTCTGTGCGTAACTCGCGGTGAAAAATCTAAGATATCAAATTTTGATTCTCCTTTCTCATAGCCCGTGTAATGGACATCGAAGTCGATGTACTACTGTGTATACATTCTGACCTGAAAGTAACAACATGCGGTACTTCATTCTCTTACTAGGTCTAGCATTATCGGCTCTGCGGTTTTGTCTTAACGATAATTCTACTCATGTCTACAGCGCGTACATGTGATACGGGTTGCAGTTGATAGGCTTGTTTAATATAGAGAGGTATGTTTAGCTATATACTAGAAAGTATAAACATAGTTTGCATACTCTATTGTTAGCTATGAGGTCTTAGTATTGACACGAATTATTTCATGAGGGTGGTGCATGTAGCTGACAAGGATTGGGGATATACGAAGTAGTGGTGGCGGGGGCTGACAGCGCCCTCCAAAGAGTCCGACCTTCCCTCATCACGACCTATCATATCTCATAGCTTTGAATAGCTATATATTGTCAGATATTGTCTCAAAATTATCAGCCTGGAAGAGCTGCTGCACTTATTCGCACGTGCCGAGTATGGAGCCCTTTGCGGCCGTCAGCCTTGCGGGAAATATTTTGCAGTTCATCCAGTTCACCACGCAACTGGTGTCCACAAGCCAGGAGATAATCGAGTCAGGGACAAAGGACAAGTACCATGAGCTGGAGCTTATCGCTAAAGATTTGCGGACCCGAGCAGACCAAATCGTCAGACTAAAGACCTCAGGAAACTTCCAATCTGTTAAATCAGGCGGGGAAGATCAATCTCTGGCGGTCCTAGCAATCAAATGCAAAGATATAGCCGATGAACTCATACGTGTTCTTGAAAACTTGAAGCTGGAGCCTGGAAGCAATAGATGGAAGAGCTTCACTACAGCATTAAGAACGCAGTGGCAAGATCATAAGATTGAGGCTTTGCAGGACAGATTACAGAGCATACGAAAAGCCATCGACGCACATCTCTCAGAAGGATATCAATCCCTTATCATCTCACGTATGGATGAGCTTGTCGGAAGGAGCCGTCAACTGGAGTCCCGAACACAGGCTATGGAGGCCCTGAAAGCAGACTTCGTTAGCATATTGGTCTTAAAAGACGCACATGACTTCAATAAACAGAACGTGGAGAAGCTTAGCAGGATTTCTGCGGAAAGCCTGAGCTATTCTGCAGAACAAATCGTACTGTCTGAACTGCGCTTCCCTCATTTGGATTATCGCTACGTTAATATTTCATCCGCGCACCGCAAAACTTTGTCCTGGCTGTTTGGCGCTTCCGATGAGAGAGGAAAACAAGTTGATTCGCCGAATTTTGTGGAATGGCTACAGTCAGAAGACGACTTGTATTGGATTTCCGGGCGACCTGGTTCAGGGAAATCCACACTCATGAAATTCCTTTGCACTCACGACCAAACAAAGGAGCATCTGAAGTCCTGGGCCAAGAATGACGACGTCATAACCGCGGAGTACTTCTTCTGGAACGCCGGAAAGAACAATCTTCAAAAATCGCAGCAGGGTCTTCTCCGATCGCTCCTGTACCAGATCTTACGACAAACACCAGACTACATCCGTCTTGTGTTTCCTGGTGCTTGGAAATTGCACAATGTGCTTAGCAACGTTGCTTCAGGGAATGGTAACATTGATTTGGACACTGCTGTACCAACAGACGTGCCCGGGTTAGTCGCTGCACTGAAACGTACATGCGCGCTCTTGACTCAGTCAAGCAAACGGCTCTGCTTTTTCATCGATGGCTTGGACGAATATGAAGGAAACAAATTAGACATTATTGAGCTAATTGGGGGCTTGAAAGCTCTCGACCATGTCAAACTCTGCGTTTCCAGTCGCCAGTGGAATGAATTCGAAGATGCATACGGGAAAAATGGCACGGCCAAGCTTTACATGCAAGACTTCAACGACGGTGACATCCAGGCTTACATAGAAGACGTGTTTTCGCGTGACGACAACTATCAAGAACTTGAAGACAAGGAGACGCGCGGGGAGGCATTGGTCATCGAGATAGTCTCCAAAGCCAACGGCGTTTTCCTGTGGGTGATCTTGGTTGTGCGTTCGTTCCAAGAAGGTCTACGAGATGGGGAAAACATAACACGCTTGCAGAATCGGCTGCGCGACCTGCCGACTGAGCTAGAAGGGTTCTTCGAGCGAATTTTGTTCCAGGACGTCAAGGAATCGTACCGCAGCCAGGCTGCTGAAATATTCCTCGTCACACTGGCAGCAAAGGAGACTCTCCCTCTCATGGCGTACTGGTTCTTGGACGAGCCAGAGCTGCCGGCTGAGCGACAGCCCTTAAAGGTTCAGATATCGATCAAGCGACACAGGGATGCAAAGAGGCGCTTAGCTGCGAGCTGCAAGGGGCTTCTGGAACCTCATTTCCAATCCACAAACCATGAGCAGAGCTCCCTACCTAGTTCTGCCCTCTTCGCGTACAAGGTAGATTTCCTACATCACACAGTCCGAACTTACTTGGAGCTACCGACTACGGATATCGAACAATGGGCACCGCCTGGTTTTGATGCAGGCCAGTCCATCTGCAAGGTTATCTACTCGCTGGTTAGAGTGGCGCCTCATGGTCACGAATATGGCCCGTATATCGCAATACTTTGCGAGATATTCGACTACCATGCTCAAATACTACGGCAAACTGGGAGATACAACGCTAATATTCGGGGGCTGGAAACTGAGCTCCTGGATATGACATTGCGATATGGTGTAAAGACTGAGCTTGCCTCGGCGATTCCCCATATTCATCCACAAAGCAAGGTCGAAATAACGGAAGGCGAAAGGTCTGATTACCACATTCCCGGGGTGGTGGAGCCTGCCACGGAAGAGACGGAAGCTCGACTAATATCACCGGAGCAGCCAACGTCCACAAGAAAGAGATTGGTTTCGAGGTTGAGTGGTACTGGATTCAGATCCACAGGAGACACAAAATAGACCTATAGTACTAGGACAAAAGTCTGAATTCAATGTGTTGACCCGAGATAAGCAATACCAGGACCAACTGTCCTCAAACTTTTCTCCTGGCGCTGTATCGCATTTGGAATATGTGGTACACTCGTCAGTTCGGTATGCTTAATGTACAAGGAACTCCGTTTCTTCCAGATCGTCGATACTGCTCGCTTTACCATGCATCATGCCGTGGACGTAGGCCTCCCTAATGTCTTCGTACCACGTGTATTCCTTCTCATCCTTGTGTGGAAGTAGTATATACGGCACTCGACTATCGTTTAGAATGCACACAGAATCATCGCGTCTTGTTGCTTTGGGTATGAGGCAGAAATTCTTGTTTACCGTGATGCCAAATCTCCTGTCGTGAGAAGGGAAACAGGCGGCGAAGAACAACTGCTTGTAAGACGTCATTTCCACACCGTGGTCTTCTATATAATGCAGGCAGTTCTTCACCTCTTAGAGACAGTCTTTGATGCTCGTCACTGACGTCTCCCAAGTGTGGTTGCAGTCCCTGGCTTGGATCGTGTCTGCATAGTCAAGCAGAACTTTTTTTTCGGTCCGCGTATTGGGCTATCATTCTTTTGCAAGTTCGAGCTACTCGACAAAGAAGAACAGGTTTTCCCCGCTTAGAATATAATGATCGCAATATGGCCGTGCTGGCATGAAGTCGGTTGTATTCACAACCATATCAGCCGCAGAACCTATGTGTCGCAGTTCTCTCTCTGTATCCCGCCATTTATCACATACCCATCTATTTACCTATCTATTTACCTATCTATCTATCCCTCTATCCCCTCTGCCCTACACACTGCACCACCACACCCTTTTTACATACTATATCCCCTTAAAACACCTCACGATATCCATTTTCATATCCATATCCATTCCTCCAGCCACACCTAACCCTATACCTAACCTACGCCCATAGTATTCCCACTCTACCCATCCTCTCCCCTTCTTCCCCTTCCTTTCTAACACCACCACATCCATATCTATCCACTACACCCCTCTATATAAAACCATGCCAAGGATAACGTGTAGAATCGATTGAGTCCAGTTGCCGACATAGAGGACCTTGCCAGGTGTATACATACCATAAGTATGTTTACATGACTGAGAGGTCACGCGACCGGATTCCTTAAGGTTCTATGTAGAATTCCTCTCTTAAACGTACTTCCTCCTCCAAAAATTAGAACGTACACCCCAACCATCCATCCCTTCATCCGTCCTCTCCCCTCCCAACCCCCCATCCCTTTCTATTCCACTCCATCCCATCCCTTCCCATCCCAACCGTCACTCCATCCCATCATCCTATCACCCCACACCTCCCCCAGCCTACTAAACACCAAAGAAGAAGAAGAACAAGAAGAACAAGAAGAAGAAGAAAACCGCATTCTTTCGGGGTATATAAAAAGCCACTACGCAACAACACAATCAAAGCCCAACCCAGAGTCATTCTCTCTTAAACCCAACCACCCAACCATGCAATAAACCAACCAACCAAACTCCATGCGAACCAAGCCATCTAAATGCCATGCCATGCAATAAAGTACAACAAAAGTCAGAAAATATCCCAGAGAATATCCCAATTTTACAAGAATGTGGACACCACGCATCTCGCCACCCAACACAGAGCAGACCGAAGCCAACGAACCAACCTACTTCACCCTCTTAGGATATTCCAACTGCGTATCCGGATCATACAATCTACAACCAGTCAGCGTCAGCAAAGTTCTTCAAAACTCCCCACTCATACACACATACACAGCGACAACAACAGGAAAAAAAAACTCACAAAAACGTCTCAAACCGCACCCCCCTCCTCCTCCTCCACCCACCCTCCACATCCCCACCCTCATCCTCAAACACCACAGGCTCAAAGCTCACCTCCTTCCACGCCATAACCAGCGCCCGCCAATAACACGCCTCCGCCGCACCAGTCAAATACCTCTCCCTAAAAGTCTTGACGCTATTATCCGCGATGCGCTTCGCCTTCTCGGGGTGAGCGAGGAGATCGTCCATGGTGGCAGAGAGATCGGAGAAGTCGCGCTCGACCTCGACGTAGTTTTGTTTGGGGCCCGACGAGAGGAGGAGGTAGTGGTAGTGTTGGATCCATTGGAGTTTGTGCGAGACGATGACGGAGCGGCAGAGTTGGCGATATTTGAGGGCGCCCGAGTAGGATCGGCCTGTGTTGGTGGGGGCGTTTGTTAGCGCACAGCGGATGGCAATAGGTAGGGATGAGACCACTCGTAGTCATACCTTCAGCGTGGGCTATAAACATGTAGTTGCACTGGTCCACAGCGCCCAGGAACTGCTTCGACGGCTCCTTGAACTCGCTGTCTTCCCACGTGACGGGCCCGACGTCGCTCCACGGCTTGCCCTTGGCCGCATCGACCAGCGCTCTCCGCAGCTTGGGCGCAAAGCTCAGCTTGCCGCGCCACACTAGCTTCTCCTTTTTTGTGTCCCACGGCTCGATGCTCTCGCGCTGCACGGCCTCGGCGGCAACCTCGTCGAAGGCACCCAGCGAAGGCATGTCCCAGCTCCACCAGCCGAAATCCGGCATCAGCCACAAGTCCTCGTCCTGCGCACGACGCGCGAGCATCCACAGCGGCTTCTTGGGCTGGGCGGGCAGGTCCTCGACGCTCAGGACGAATTCGATGTTGGGGATCGAGGCGCGGTCGCGGGCGGCGCTGATGGCGCGATGCAAGGCGGCGAGCGAGCTGATAGCTTTCTGGCGGTTGATGTTGTCTACGAGGAACGTCTGCAGCACGTACAGCTGGCCATTGTACACCATGGCGCGCACCATGCCCTTTGACAGCTCGAAGCTCGAGAGCTCCTCGGGTGTGACCTTCCCCTTGCCCTTCCTGAAGTTCTTCGCCCGCTCAATGTCCTGATACAGGCCCGGAAACGCTGCCTGGCACTGCTGCTCCTCCAGGCCGTAACTGGACCCGTCGCGGCCGTATTTGAACACCCAGTCGTCGTCTGTCGCATTGGACACGATGTGCGGCGCCGCGGCGCAATCCAGACATGTTTCGCAGTGGAAATGGGTCGACTGGGCGCAGAGGCATCGGCCGGCGGGGAGCACGCCCTGGACGACGGGCGGCAGCGAGGGGCTCTCGGTGCGCGTGCCATACAAGATGGAGCAGACGAGGAATATGACGACGCCGATGGCCGAGATGAAGAACCATGCGAGGCAGTCGGACGCGCCGCACCGCCGTCGCAATATCATACTGGAGAAGAAACTATGAGCGCCGCATCCGAAATTTGATGGGAGTAGCACACGATGACGTCGTCCACTGGAACGCAAAGGCACGCGGCGTCAGGGAAAGCAAATTATAAGGTTGACGGTGCGGGTGGCGGCGAAGACGGCGACATGGGAAGAATACAAGAGAAAATAAGGCGAGAGTGGCTGCTGTTGCGGCGCCGGGTCGGTCGAGGGGTGGAGTGGAGGTCCGCTCCCGCGAAGGACCCGAGCATGGGGAAAGCTGGAGCCACCCCCACGTCGCATGATGATCCGTGCGCGTCTAACGATGCATGTGCCCGTCAGGAGAAAGCATGCAAACTCAGACATGTTCTGCTCAGCTATGAAAAAGTCAAAATATGATTGTCACCTATCAACGTCATAAAACGGCGACAAAACCATGTGAGCGAGGATATTTATTTATGAGGCTCCTAAAAAGCAAAACACAATAGAGCGTAAGGGCAACACGGTAGGTGACTACACATGGCGGTCGTAGAAGATTCCGTCCTAGTTCCACTGCGTCCTGCCTAGTGTGGATTCCTACGTAACAAACAAGTTCTCCACCTAACACTGCAAATATCTATGTTCGGGCGAGACCCAATCTTTCTGGGCGATAGATCGTACAGTTTGGACCACCTGCATGGTTCAGTAACCACACCGACAACATTCGGCACATTCACGAAAGATTCCCTCCTGGATCCACTGCGGCGGCTTCTCTATTGGTTCAGTGTACGGTGTGAAATCCCGAGCAACAACCAGGGTTGGTTTCGGCTCCAGCTCAGGGTTGGATGAGGGGTTAGATAAAACCATGGCAAAGGTCCCAAACCAGCAGATCAAGGCGGTAAAGAACTGCATCTTTTCTAGTAGAGGTTGAGAGTGATTTACGTGCTTTGCGGCCGGGTTGCTGAATGTAGTGGCAAATCGAGCTTGAGATGTCTGTAACTGGTTGTGATGTACTAGTAAAAAGAGAAGGCCAGCATATTTAACCACAGTACCTAAGCAAGACCTTTGCTAGGTTTGACACCCATTTGCGCGAACAAACAGTCTGACACCCATTTGACACCCATTTGCGCAGATAAACAGTCTAACACCTATTTGCCTAGGCAAATAATCTAACCCTACAATGAAGCTGTGTTATCTAATATTAGCTAACCTGGCGAAACCCCTGTCTTAACATCTGGGATGGACGACATCCTTGATCTCCAGGGCTCCAGGGCTACGACACTGGCACGTGACTGGGTGCATCTTATTCCAGTATTAAACCAACTCGCTGTAGCGAAGCATTACCTTTGGCATGAATTGACTGAATTATCTTGAATAAAAACTAATCCGTAATCCGTATCGGTTGAATCACGCGTGAAACCAAACTTACATGTGAACATCAAGGAAAGAAATAGCGGTGATTACTGTGGGCGAACAACAGAATGACGAACTGGTTGATTGCTATCTAATGAAGCCAGAGTGGTTATATACATGGAGTGGAGTATCCAGAAGATTCCAGATCAGCAAGGTCACATGACTGTGTGACGACATAGTAGAACATTCTAGAGTTGGCTAACAATTACATTTAATTAGGCATGTATTACTCGCAATATATCACAAAAAAAAGACAGACATTCTTTAAAGCAGCAGGTTCGAGCAAGTATTTATTAACTATTGGTTCTGCTATTTCTGGCGAGGTAGCGATTACAGCAGTGCACTTACGATATCATCACTGACAAGCTATACACAAAGCGAGCAGAGGATTCACTTCTCCTCCCAATCCCCCAAGGACATCTCCCACCCCGCTACTCAGGAACATTCTTCATCGCGTTTTCCAACATCCTCCTATCCTCATCAGTCATATGAACCGCCTTGCGACGACGAATCCTAGGAACCATCGCCGGAGGTATGACCTTCTGATAAACGTAATCAATCTTCTTATCAATCGCCTTGGCACGTATTATGAGGTCCGTATAATCCGTATCCGTCCTGGCGACTTCCAGGTCCCCCTCCAACTCGCGAATGACCTCCCTAAACTCCGGCTCGGTAGTCATACCAGAAGGAAACCGCTCACCGGGATGGATCTCCTCCAGCCTATCCAAGTACCTAGGCGCGTGGTCCAGCCGATTGCGAATGATTTCCGTCGCGCCGATGGCATACCTAGCGCGGGCTTGCGCCACACACTCGTCGACATGCATGGCGGTATCCAAGAACCGAATAATCATCTGCGGGTGAAACACACCCGTCCAGTTCTGGCGAAAGTACTCGGCCTTCTTCTCAAGAACAGCGACCCGATGCGCCCAGTGTGCCCAATTTGAAATAAAATTAGACAAATCCATGTTCATGTAAATATTTTCCATCGACCATTCGCAAGTTTGGAGCGAAAAGCGTGCGTAGTAATCGGAAGAAGGATTATCCCGCGGGTCAAGTAACTGCTCGGGTGTGATGGGGTTGGGTTCGAAGAGTGGGGTGCGGTCGTTGGGACAGGTGCCGCGCATTTGGTTGGTGCTGGTGAACCACGACATGATGCACTTTGTGTGGAAGTAGCATCCGCTGCCGGGGGGATGGTCTATCTTGACTACCTCTCCATTCGCCTCGCAGTCCTCGGTGCAGATAGTGCATGGGGTTGATGCGGGGGCGGTGCATGGTGTTAGTCCATTTTGGATGAACTCCGATTGAGTTGGTAGTTCGGTTGTTTCGTTTTGGGGGTTCATAGTTTCGGGGGTATTGTTGGTTGGAGTGTAGGTGGTTTCTTTCCGAGATTTTTTGCTTTCCAGTTTTTGGAAGTTTGGAAGACATGGGCAGGCTAATGCAGTGCGTTAAATAGGGACTTTTCCTCCAACATTGTTGATTTACTAGTACGTTGTACAATGTCTAATTTTGTGTTAACACAGCTGCAATGTATGGGTGCCTATATATCCCGATCGAGACTGTACAATGTCCTGACCATGACCCACAGCCAGATAGGAAAATGCTTATCCACTAACAGACATGCTTATTCCTTGTTTTTTTTTGTGAACAAAGCTGTATCCCGCAACTATACTATAGTAAAAGAAAATCAAGCTATAACCTTTTTTTCTATCATGAAGAATACTTCGCGCACGTTCCGTACACGGTATAACGCTGTGAGAGAAGGCTGTAGGTGTGCTAAAAAAACGCTGTGAATCAAGAGTTTTTTTTCTATGTACTAGCTTTGTGCAAAAATTTTGAATACATGTGATTGAGTTGATGACGCGCTCATCGTTCGGCACCCCGCAAGGCCGTTGTGTACACTGGCTCAGGGTCGACTCAACCACGGTTCAGAACCATGTTATTTGACTGTGAAGTGCCTGTGGGTCTCAGTCGAGACCTTTTCCTTGTTGAAAAGCTCGATAATTGCACTGAGAACATTGAAAGCAGAATAGTAGAAGTTGGTCCGGCTCGAATAACAAGAACTACGATGCGGCATACTCAAGACAACTATAGACAGTTGATATATAAGCGGGCAAGCAGCAGACGTCGTGCAAACCTTGATATCCTCGTAAAAAATAAAGCGGAACGCATACAGAACGAGATGCAGAGACGCAAATTCTATGCGATTATGCAGCAAGATAAACAATGAATAATAGATCTTTACCTAAAATACTTAGGTCTATCCCTGAGTCGCGGGACGAACGGTGTAGGGGGACGGTTTTATGAAAAAGTCATCTTAAACCCTCGTTCTTTAGGTTTATAGAGCCTTGATTGATAAATAAATATTCTATGGCTATCTGACTCTAGGATCCTAACTTTTCTTTAGGTTTTGCTTCGTGGTCGTCGTGCAATACGTCGATTCGTCGACGCCGTCAATCAACAAATTATCAGTCCACCCCTGTTTTTTCAGGACGAGCTGCGCCACACGAGGGCTCAATACCAACATCTCCCCAGGCATCTTCTCCGCCTCCGTGTGCTTTTCCTGGTTGCTCAGTAACAGTGCCACCTTGTTCACGCTCTGGCCTCCAAGCAGAGTATTTTATCGCCGTCGCCGATGCAAAATCCCCAATCTTCCATATTGGCGGCGTTTGCTGTTGCCCAGTCATAAAAGGCAGTACATTCTCAGGTTTCAAGTCACCATGCCAACCATGGCAGGATAAAAAATGCTGGTTGTAACGCTTATGCAAGGAAGAGCTCCCATCTGGAGACCGCCGCAAATAGACCGGGTCTACGGGCGTGCCAACGTCGAGGGAACGCACGTTTTCCAGCTCAAATTTCGAGGGTTTAGGGCGCTTGAGTGAACTTGATTTAAGTATCCCGCTCTCGTTGACGAATTTCCAGACAGCAATGGAAGTCAGTTTGTGGGCATCTTGAACCGGATGGACAGGGGATATCGTATGAAGCTGCCGTCCCAGAGAGCAAATATCGTCTTGTCCTGGATCAAGATCATCCAATCCATATGCCTCGAATTCCACTCGTAAACGATCCACGATGCTCCAGAGCGAGCACTCTGAAGATGCGACTCTGTCGTCAATCGACATGTGGTGTAAGATAGTTATCGAGCGGTGAAGTGGATGTCGCTGCGGAAAACGCGTCTGACCCATTTGATGTGCGAAGCCTAAGAGGCGAGAAAATACTTCTTGCCTTTGGATCTTCCTAAATGCCAGCATCATGTGATATAGGTATGGGAGAAACAGTAAAATCTCTCGGTTCATGAGGTCGCGAATCATGTCGAAAGCAAGATCGAAGTGTTGAAATGCTTCGGCAATGTGATCTCTCTCCAGTAACGTTTGTCCATCGAGCATGCGATGGTAGAACCTCTCCAACAGACGAAGCTGGAACATACTGTCCATATTTCTCCAGTGTGGCTTTTCAAACACGCTGTCATAGTACGTACGGCTGAGATGCAGAAGCTGCTCCAACTGGCTCATCGTTGCATTTAAGGGCATGACAGGATCCACCTGGTTAAAAAAGGACAGCGCCACAATAGGAGAGATCGCTTCCCCTATATCGAAACTCTCATGCGTGGCCAGCTCCGTAGAGTCTGTAGGGTCGGGCGAGGCCTCCAGATTATGGATATTCGTATTAACAGCCACCAGGTCCGGCTCAGGAGTGCGGCAGTCTATGTGCGTTGAGGGTGTGGTAGTATTTGCAGTAGCAATAAGGGATTGTAAGTCGCGGGTTCCTTTACGCCGGAAGTATTGCTTGACATCCCTAAACGTGACAAGCCGCCCTCTGATCCAGAAGATTGTCTCCTTGCCCTGAGCTTTCCGCTCAGAAGAAAGTCGTAGGGCAGCCAGCATATCTGGTTGCTTGCGCTTTCGGTCTAATGACCATTTGGCAATACGTTTCTTGAGCATAGCTGGACTGGGAGTTGTCAGTCTTGAGACTCAAGTCACTCCCTATGAGGCTGCCGTACGTGGGTCGGAAATCATGCTCCTGTGCAAGAAGAACCAGGACATCGTTGAGACTCCTGGCTTCATCGCGATAAAGTTGGGATATAATCATCCGTTTCTGCTCCCATGCTTCAGCCGAGTAGGACCGTGCAGGTATGAGGCGACCAGGTTGGGAGGGAACAAACGAAGCCATAGCAATGTACAATATTTCTGTACCCTACGGTTGTGCAAGAAGAACGCAGTAAATTGATAGTAGGATGCGAGAGGGGCATGGATAAATAATTATACGTGCCTTCGATGGCAAGACATCTGCTGACCATATTAAAGTCTTCAGTCTTGCGGGTGGGCTATGCAAAAGTATCCTGCATGACGCTAATCCGCGCGCTTGGGTGCTACTGGCGAGTAAGCGCAGAAGTACCTCGCATAGTCTGATGCGGGCTTAATCTAACCAGATATAGAAGCTCTGAACAGAAGTACCAACTAGGATGACGAGATAGCATGAATCCTCGTGCCACGCCAGCCATACCGTAGCAATTGGCCCATAACGAATCGTCCTAACCACTTTCAGAACCAATTAAGCTAGCGTACAAGGATCCTGATCACCCGGTGTTTCTGATCACTCTACCAAAACGCGACACCTGCACAAAACGCGCGATATCTCAGCAACGCTGCTTATAATTGCCATTGACTACACATAGATTCAAGCGCTGCAGCTGCTGTAGCTATAGCAGCTGTTTCTGAGGTGCTTGATATAGTAGATCTACGTGGTTGGACTGCTGAAGCCTCAGCTGCGCGCATAGCCTCCCTAATACTCTCTACCTCTGCAAAGCGTTGATTTGGGTCTACTCGAACGCGCTTACGCTGACGCTGAGAGGTAGATATCTCTAGCTGCTGCTCAAGGCGTCTTTTCTCTGCTTCTAGGCCTGCAGCTCTAGTATTTGCAGCTGCTAGAGCCTTACCTGCTTTCTGTAGGAGCAGCCGGGTCGTACGACCTAGATTCTCAACGCTCTGGACGCTGCGCTGCGCTATATAGAGATCGTGAGGGCCCTGGGGAGTCGAGAGGAAGCTCTGGAGCTGCTGCTGAGGCTGCTGCTGACGTGTAGGCGTAGTAGGCCTCTGAGAGACCTGCGACGAGCTGAGCACGTGATTGATGTTGAATGGGCAGATACCAGATGCCTGCCAGCCAGCTCGAATCACACGCTCTGTGAAGCCTTCCTCCCTAGCTTGATGATAGCAGGTGATAAAGCGCTCCTTCTTGACAGGCGCAGCGTCGTCGAGTGATGCGAGCTCCTGGATCTGACGTCTGTAACTAGACTTGATTACAGAGAAAGGAGCAAGATCTAGAGGCTGTAGGACGTGTGAGGAGTGCGCAGGTAGGTATAAGAGCTCGATTCGATGCTGCTTGCAGAGCCAAAGGAAGTCTATATCAATATGGCTGCCGTGACCGTCGAGGATAAGAAGGCGGTACTGGCCATCACCTATAGCCGTCTCAGGTATGAATATACGCTGTAGCCACTCAACACCTATCGCTTTCGACGTCCATCCGTTCTCAGAGGTTGTATAGAGCCAGCTAGGCACGGATTTAGCTGGGAACCAGGTAGTCTGTAGGCTCTGGCCTTTGAAGATAACTGCGCAGCGTAGTTTCTGCCCTGTCGCCGATACGCACTCAATTATAGAGACCCACTCGCGATTCTCTGGAGACCGAATGTAAGCCTTCTTTTTCTGACTACTAGAGAGTACTCTAGTGTTTGTACATACTCCTAGAGCAACGCCAGTCTCATCCATATTGTATGTATTCTCCGCCTGTATGTTGAGCCGCTGTCGAGTCTGCTCATAGCGCTCTAGGAACGCGCGCAACTGCTCTGGAGTCGCTGCATCAGCTCTCTGAGCCTCTAGCTTTCTGCCGACTACAGAGGCGATACGTGGCTGGCGCTTGATAAAGTGGTATAGCCAGTGCTTGCCAACAGGACGATCGTCGCCGTTCATACGTAGGATTCGATTGGCCATTTCTCGCGCGCGAGCGTGTGAGGGAGGGCAGGCGCGCGCGTCTTCTTCAAGGATCCATTCTACTAGAAAGTCCTCCTGTCGAGGAGTTAATCGCTGCTGGTGCTGGTGACTGAGCGAGCTCGTTGTTACGCCACGGAGTCGCATCGATAGCGTAGACTGGGAGATGCCGTACGCCTTTGCAGCTGCACGCTGACTTGTATAAAGACCTGCAGCGAAATCGCGAATAGCGGATTGTATAGCATGCTCGCGGGCGTCCATATTGATGAGCGTTGTAGAGAGATATCGCGTGTTTTGTTCAGGTGTCGCGTTTTGATGGGGTGATCAGAAACACCGGGTGATCAGGATCCTTGTACGCTAGCTTAGCGACTTCGCATAATGACTTTGGCCCACTTCAAAAGCAACTCTGTTGATTGGTTGGTTCTTGAAGTGGTTAGGACGATTTGTTATGGGCCAATTTCTATGGTAAGAGTCCGTAAGACTGATATTGGCCCAACTTCATTAAAGCCGGTTCCGGAGGGTCAGGGACGGCCCATGGAGGCTTTTTTGGTTTTGAAAGCAGCGTTTGTCCAGCTACTTCCGTTTCAATCTAGGAAGGAGCACCCACCTGTTCACATTTCCCTTTATTTGTCGCGCTTCTTCTGACTTCAACTAACCGCAGGGTATCACATATTTCGACCTTATATACAGTTTACAAGCCGTACACTCGTTGAACACGGGAATGCATTTCACTTATTGAAGATCGTCGTCGTGGGAGATTCTAACCTAGTTCGAGCATTTTACATATGTACTTATTACTACATGCGCATTATTTTCACCATCACCCCTATCAAAGAATTCGTGTCCGATGCTAAGATGCGCGAAAGGTCATAGGAGAAAGTATAAATACAGTTTACACCCTCTATTATTAGTTATCAGTCTTAGTGTCGGACACGAGTTCAAACGCCCCGCAGTGCCCACACAAGTCACCACACAACAGACGCAGCATCACCAGCTGGTAAGTAGACGCGTATAGCGCGGGGCCGAACTTTTTTTTTTCTTAAGGAGCCGAACCAAAGTTTACCACAACTATACTTTTATCAAAATTAAAATCTTCTACTTTACCGATGAGGAGACCCGTACCTGGCGATATTTAAAAAAAAGCTGCTTGCAGTGTATCGCTGGGATACGCCTCCAAAAGACACGCACGACACGATTCGGATAGGCAACCCATGTATTTCCTTGCCGCCGCACACGCATCCTCCCTCCCTCCCTCGATACGCGACCCCCAGTCACAACCAGGAACCAAAACCACAGCACATCCGCCATGACCATCCCCGCCAGACCCTACCTCACCAGCACCGCCTTCTACCGCAGCGGCACCACAACCATCACCAACCCCACTCAGCTACCCACCTCCACCTGCCCCATCTGCCTATCGCACCTGCACCACGACACCATCTGCATCCACCTCGTGCTCGCCACCTCCCCCTCCATAATCCGCATCAACGCCTGCGGTCACGTTTTCCACGCCGTCTGCCTGGGCAAATGGATCCGTCAGGCCCGTCGGAATACGTGTCCGCTATGTCGGCGGCGGCTGTTCGTGGATGTAGGGACCCCTGAGATCGAGCATGAGGCACGGTCTGCGGCTGGGGAAGAGGAGGGTGGGGTGGATCGAACTATAGGGGGAGAAGAAGAAGAAGACTTCGGGTATAATTTCAACGTTAGAGACGGGGGGAGGGAGGGCGAGTATGTGGAGCGTGTGTGGCGGGAGGTGGAGGATCTTGTTGATAGGGGGCAGGATATGGTTATTCGGGCGCATATTATGGATGTTCGGATTCGCAATGAGAAGAGCACATCACGAGGAGGAGGAGACGGCCGGTATCCGTGTGCATATTCGATGCCGCCGCCTACGAGGTCGGCGTGGGAAAGATGGCAAGAGCGTGAGGCGGCTTTTTTGATGCATGGGTCGGATTACGGGATACCTGCGTGTCCGAGGTCAGCGTTGGAAAGGCTGCAGGAAGAGCTTGAAGCTGCTGGGGCCGGTGCTATGTGTGTGCAGACGACGCAGAGCCATAGCCCACCGCCTCAGCGCACAAAAGCGACCCGGCAGAGGCCGCAAGAGCATGGAGCGGCTATTGCTGTGTGCACTGGCACGTCGCAGGACGTGGTATCATCCAACAAACATGACCAACAGATCACGGCACGACATCATCCTGCACGGTCACCTCAGCCGGGGCAGTACGACGTAGCCGCCGAGCAAAGCACTTTTCTGCGACCACATGCACGCCAACAAGGAAACGCCCAATATGCGGAACCTCTAGATCTGAATCGAGTGCGGGTGAGTGTTCAAGAAGCACGCAGATGCCTAAATTCAGAGCCTGATAGACGGCCGGATACACCGGTGCCAGGATCCCGTCCACTCAGGCGGTGTAGGCTGCCGCGAGAGTGAGGAGGAGGAGGTGGGGGGTGTTGCGCGAGTGGAAGATCGGAGTCTAGATTGATGGGGAAAACGGGTTTTGAGCTTCTTTGCTGTGGATTGATCGCGCGATAGTGCAACGATATTTATTCATTCAATTATATCCGTTTATCGTCCGTAAGATCTTATACAGATTACCTAGGTGTGAGACTTGACACGTGATATGTTTCTCTTGTGCGCTGGTTGAACTGAACTGCTGGTTGGTGAGGATTTGAATGAGAGTATGCATGTTACTATCCTAATCCTAATTTCCTTTCGTTTAGTTCTGTTCTATTAGGTTAAATTAGCGTGTGGTGTCGTACTAGGAAGAGGAACAAACTGTGTAACGTTAATAAGTCAGTTAATTAGTCGCTTAAAGTCAAAAATGCAAGGTAGGTGTAGGGACAGATGGGTTTATTAACTTAATATATATCATATCATATCATGCAAAAAAGTGAATAATTATAATGATAACATCAATAATTAGTCTGTCGAATTCCCAACTTATCAGGCCTCTCTCTAAATAATTTACATATACCTAAGATAGCATTTATAGATATACCACCCCCACAACCCTCCCCACACCACCCTACACCCTACATAAACTCCCACCCCCCGACCTCCTTCTCCAGTTCCCCAACCCTCCCCTCCAACACCCCCACCTTCATCTCCAACCCCCTAATCCGCTCCGCCTGCCCCTCCGCCGCGCGCAGCCGGGCCTCCGTGTCCGGCTCGTGGCGCGACGCGTACAGCGTGCGCCGACACATGGGGCAGGTGGTTTGGTTGCGGGTGGTGAGCCAGGTGGCGAGGCAGGGGGTGTGGAAGGTGTGGTGGCAGTAGGGGGTGCGTACGATGGGTGGGGAAGTAGTGTTTGCAGTAGACTGGGGATTAGGCGAATCTGTGGAGGTGGAGGGGGAGGTTGAGTCTGCGACGGGGACAAGGTTCTCGTAGCAGATGGGGCAGGTGTTGTCGTGGCCTCCGGGGAGGTGGGTGAGTTGTTGGATGCCGTTCCAGAGGAGAGATCCGCGGGTGGGGAAGTCGGCCATTGTTTTGGTGGTCTGGGGTTTGAATGTTGTTGTGGTTGTGGTTGCGAGATTTGTAGATGGCTGTTTTTGTTGTTGTTGGTTTTTTTTGTGAGTTTTGTAGATGGTTGTGAGAAATGGTTTGGGATTGTTTGGAAGTGGGTGGTGGGGGTTTTAATAGAGGGTGGGTGGGGCATTGTTGAATGACAATGGGGTGTTTAGGTTTTGGTGGACTGTACAATGTGGTCGGGTTGTGGTGCGACATGTGATCGCATGTTGAGGGTGGATGGCGGAACAGTTTATTGCTGAGGAAGGTTGTAGTGCGTGATGGTCGGATTTTTTACCTGTCGCATGACATGGCTTTTCATACGATTTGTGACTGTTTGAAAACCGAGAAGGGAGTACGTCCAAAAAAAAAATTACTGTTACACGCCCCAGCAATATATACAACGAACAGACATTCCAACGCCATGATCCTATCATACCCTCTCCCATGCACTCTTTCATTTCCTTGTCAAATCCTTGAGCTCTTTCGTCTTCTCAGCCACCATATCCGCCAACCCTCCGTCCCCCTCTTTCCTCATCCCCTTGGCCATCCGATCCTTCCACGCCCTGTCCTCCTCATCCCGCATCTCCAACTCCCTCAACCACCGGTCCCTCCTGTCCATCCTCTCCTTCTCCGCCTTCAACTTCTCGTACTCCTTCCTCTTCACGCGGTCTTTCTGCCAGTACATGTTGCCGGCGACGAGCACGGCAATGGTGAAGGCCTGGGCGTACAGACGGCGGCGGAAGAAGAGATTGGTCATCCTGTGGTCGCCCTTGCGCATGGAGCGGGTGGCGCCGACAATGGCCCAGACGGTGAGGCCGCAGCCGAGCGGGATGAGGGGCTCTTCGCGCAGGCGGCGCCCGATCTTCTCGAGTGTGTTTTCATTGTAGAAGTCGCTGTGGGGGAGAGGTGAGACAATGCGAGTATGCTGGCATGTGGGACTTACTGGTCCTCGTCAAAGGACGAGGGCAGCGGGGCGCTGTTGGGTCCCGACATGGGTCCTGCCATGGCGTGCGGCGGCGACGGCGGAGGTGTCGCGTGGGTCGAATGTACGTCTTTTAGCGTCTCACATGGAGCGCATGCAATCGACTTCTCGTGCACTTGCTGGGGCCCGTTCCAGGAGTTGTGTTCAAGATCGGGTGCGCGGGTCGGGAGCTTGCGGAGGCGAGTGAATAGTGAATGAATGCATTGTACATCGATTATCTCACCACCTTCGGCTCGGCCTTGGCGCTCCTGGCTCCCGCCGCCAACGCAGTCCATCTGCAAGGCACACGACATGTCCAAACGCAACGCTCATACCGATCCGTGTCGCGACTCCATGCCCGACATCTCTGCTCCCCTGCGCAATGGAGGACCATGAGGCCGAGTCCTCGCGGACTGCACGCCGCCGCGCGAGCATGAGCAGTCCGGCCGCAGATGCGATGCTGGACATGGACGACGCCGACGAGGACATGGGTGACCAGCTTCAAGAGCGCGAGCGTGTGAAAGAGCGGCGACTAGACGCAAAGCGCAAGCGGGTCGTATTTCTCGACCACCTGCTCCGCGAGCTCGACACGCTCGTCTTCCTAGAGCTCATCACGCTCTACCATCTCGAGTATGCCTTCCAGGCCGCCCTCAGCGTGTCCATCTGCAGCCACTTACTTACTCCCCCAGCTGCTCCTTCTTCTGGTTTGCCGCCCGCGCCATCATCCACGGCTCCCTGCTCACGCCGCTGCCCGACATGGGCCTCCATCGCCAGCACGACGAGCACAAGCCCTTCCTCCCGCTGATCCTGGCCTGCTTCGCCGTCAACTTCCTCCTCCATCTGCTCCACCCCGCGCCCTCGGCCGGCGAAGACACGCGCGGATACCTCCACGGGGGTCTGATGATCGACTTCATCGGACAGCAGGGGCCGACGAGCAAGTGGAAGCTCTTGGGGCTGGACATGTGCATCCTGCTGCTGCAGCTTACCATGGTGTCGGTGCACGTGAAGCGAAGAGAAGCGAAGAAGAAAGTCGCGCAAATAGCAGGAGGAAGCGCAGAGGCAGGAGGCAACAGCGACGCCGACGCAGCGCAACCGGTCGACGCCAACGCTGCACAAGAGCAAGACGCCGACTCCGAAGAGCGCGGCGTCCTCCGCCGAACCGACACCTTGTCTGATATCGGAGCCGATGCAGACGAGGAAGAAACAGACACATTATTACCATCTTCCTCCGAGGGCATACAAGCCGATGCCCTCGACCTGCTCATCTCAGGCCAATGCGTCATCGGAGATTTCTCTCTCGTAGACACGCTCTACCAAGAGCACCAGCGCTACAACACCTTCCGTCAAACGCGGACCGACCCAGCTGCCGCTTCTTCGCTCTCGCCCAGCGCCCTGCGCCGCCTGCAGACAATCCGTATGAGCTTCGGGGTAGGCGGCGGGTGAAGAGTCCTGCATTTGCATGGAACACCTTCCCTTAGCTCGCTCATCAAAACCGTGCCACCACACACATACGCAAACCATGCATGCCACTCAACACAACCGGCCGCAATCGGACCCAGCACGCCCCAAGTCTCACAGATGCCCATGGCAGCCTTGCAGGCGCCCGCCCAGGCCCCTCCTTCCTTCCAGCCCATAGGAAGCGAACCTGTATGCACGCGCTCCGACGCGCCTGCGAAACCCCTCTTCTGCACATACATACATATTGCCTCGCGAGAACGAGACGGGTCGAAATCTGCGGACTTGAGCGCCACGGCTACACATTCATATCGGCGGGGGCCACGGGGGGCCAGCGCTGTGGAACGGGGAGGGGATAGCGAGCCAGCGTAGCGTAGCGTAACGTAATGACGGTAACAAGCGAATAGCATGATCGGATTGGATGTGCGGATCCGCGTACGTACATATCGATATTGGCCTGCCTGCCTTGTCTGCCTGCCGTGCATCGTATCTGCTGCAATGCGATGCAAGCACCCCTCGCCCTCGCCCTCGCTCAAGCCTCAACGCGATAATTAAATACATGACCTTGCGTTACACGGCATGACATTGCGGCTGGGTTGTGCTGCGTTCCCTTGTCCCTTTCTTGGAAATGAAATCATCATGTGGAAAATCAACGTGTCTCTTGTTCGTTCGAAGCTGAAGCTGGAAACCTAGTCGTATGTCCATCTATTGTTGTACATTCAATCTACGTGAAATGATCGTATTCTTTGTTCGTTTCGTTTCGTTTCGAGCGTTCGAAGTCAGCGGGGTTGGGTATTACTACATGTGTATGTGGGAAATGAGATGAGATGAGATGAGGTAGGGTCTTCATCATGGCAAGAAGACTGCAAGCAAGCCATACTTGCCTTGACTTGACTTAACCAACTTGACCTGATCGACATGAGAGTGAGTGTAGAATCTAGACAACGGACGCTCGCTCAATTGGCGGGGTTCACGTCCTAGGACCTAGCGACTGGAAATGCGCCTAGGTACCACCTACACTGCTCTGTAGATAGACCATGTATGCGGCATGTACGATTGCGCTTATTGGTGTTGCGTGTTATGCATGCATCTTGTTGGCAAAGAAAGGGTTACGTACTGTACCTCCTTAGGCCCTGTTTGGTTCCTCTGGTAAGGGGCTCCGTTTTAGCTCCAGTTTAATTACTTAGCAAAACAAAGTGATAAATAGGGCTATATTTAGTTTTTTAATACTATTTTAAAACTATACTAAATACTATTTTATATACTAGAGCTTAGTAATAAAATATTCTTACTAGTTTTAAAAAGGCCTACTATCTGCCTTTTTAGACTAAATAGTGCTCTAGTATAGCTGCTACTACTTTTAAGCTCCTATAGCTATACTAAAATACTTTAATAATTATATATAGCTATATTAAATATTTAAGTTAATCTATAGTAAGAATTATAGTAAAGGCCTTTAGTAGTATTATATTACAAGCGTGGACACAGCGAGATTAGTAAGGACTAATAGTTATGCGTAGGGCACCCGTATAATAAGATATAGGAATAAGTTAGCAAGTTATATAATAAATTACTATAATTATAGTAATTAGAGTAATTAAAGACATATAATAAATTACTACAATTATAGTAATTAAGGTAATTAGGTAGATTACTATAATTATAGTAATTATAGTAAGTTTAAAAAAGATTAGAACTTTATAATAGTATAATCTTTTATGTAAATTAGTGCTAGTTATTTTATCTTATTTAGAATTAGAAGAGCCTTATATAAGACTATTAATATCTTACTTAATTTCTTCTAAAGTCTCTAATACAGACACCTTAGAGTTTACCTTACCTTTGCTAATTTAGATTAAGATAAGGTACGTAACTCTATATTAATACTTTAACTACCTAATAGATTTTTAAAAAATAATTAATATACTATAATTACACTAGTAAGTACCTAAGTACTAGCTAGTAGTAATTTAGTAGTAATACTAGTAAACTAACTATAAATATAGCTAGTATAATAGTAGTATAAGTATTAAAACTTCTAGTAGCTGTTATACTATAATAAGTAGTAGGTTTAGAAAAAACTATTTAATTATCTATAGAAAAGTATAGTAGAGGAAAAGGACTAAAAAAGTTCTTTACTAATATAGAGTTGTACTATTAGTATAATTTAGCCTTATTTTCTATAGAATAGGATAAGGTACTTATAGCTAGCCTATATCTAAGGGAGAGGGCAGCTAAATAGCTTTAACTATTAGTAGATAACATTATTACTAAAGATAAAATTAGAAAAATATAGAATAAAAGTAAGCTTATATTTAAAATATAATAAGATTTTAAAGAATAAATATAAATTATATTAAGAAAAGTTAATAAAGAGTAATAAGCTAAATAATAGATTTAATAGATATAATATTGGGAAAACTTATTACACTAGTGCTAAAAGGAAATACTTAATAACAATTTTATATTTTGTTAATAGATAGATTCTTATTATTCTATCTACTAAGGAGCGAAGTATATTGCGGAGTATAGAAGCTAGTCCTATATAGGGCTCGCTCCACACATATAGTATTTTGCAACACAATAGAGGCCTTAATAACTATTAATAAAATACTCGCTCCTCTATACACACCTTTCTATAATATACCTAAGGCCTTTGAGATTATTAATCCGACATATAATAAATAATATTAGTTAGTAAGTACGCTTTAGAGTTTAGGCAACTATAATCTAAGGTAAAGTAGAATAATATAGTATTAAAGGATAGTATAAAGAACTCTTTGCTATTTTATAATAAACTAGATAACTTAAGTAAGTTAATTAAAATTATAGCACGTATTAATAACTGTCTTTATAAAAAGTATAGAAAAAAAAGTATAATAGAGTTAAGATAATTACTAAGCTAAAGAAAGAATCTAGAATAAAGTAATACTATAATAAGGATAAAGATATTATTATAGCTAGCAAAGTCTAGAAAAAAATATCTTTATAGAGGAAGAAACTAACTAAAGGACTAAGGAAGGATAATAGTCTATTAAAAGAAAAAAGATAAAGGCGCTATAATAATCGCGCATATCTAGAATATAGTAAGTAAGGCTATTTTAAATAAAACTACTTAGAGGAGCAAAGAATTAGTAGGGCTAGAGCTATAAGAGTAGAAATAATTAGATCTTATAAAAAGTTAATACTACTAGACCTAAATAAAAAGTATATAGCTCTTAATTAAATAGAGTATAAAATAGTAGTTAATAATAAGTACTATAAAAAGTAAAAAAGGACTAAGAGGTTGTAGCCTAATAACCTAGCTATTCAGACTACTTTCTAATTACGATAGAAGAATGTAGAGTATAACTAGCCTATAGAAAAATTAAGGATTCTTACTATATTTACTATTAATAGAATTAGAAAGACTAGTATAAGCTACTTAAATAGTACTAATACTATAATAATACCTATAAAACCTATAGGATATATAAGTATATAATAGAATAGTAGCTAGTAGAACTAAAGAAAAAAGATATAAACAAAGTACTTTGTAATCAAGAAAACTATAAGATTAGATATAAGAAAGAATATAATAATTTACTAGAATAAATAAACAATAACTAAAAGTAGTACTTAAAATATATATATAAAAAGAAAAAGAAGTATTAACTAGTAAATATTAACCTAGATATAGAAAACTAAGGCCCTAGAAGTGTTAGGTATAAAATTTCTAAAGGTACTAGAATAGTAATATAAATAAGGAAGAGGACTAACGCGTAGAAAATATAAGAAACTATTATAAATAATAGTACTAAAATATAGAAACAGACTCTTATTTAAATAAATCTTAAATAACGGGCAATAAAGATAACTACTAATATTACTAGAAAATAAAGAAATTAGCAGAATACTTTTTACTTAATAAAATCTTTAATAAGGCACTATAGTAGTGGCGGTATATATCTATATTATAGATAGAGTGTTATAAAAACTAGTATTAGATACACCTTAATAATAAATAGGGTATAGGATAGTTTTTAAAGGGCCTAAAACTAATAAAAAACTAGAAAGCTTTTAGTAATAACATTATGCTACTAAGAGTAAATTAATAACTCTTTATAAGGTATATTATAATACGCAGATATATTTAAAGGTAAATATACTAATATAAAAATATAAGATTTATACGCTTATAAATAGTAGTATAAAGTAGACCTTTATATTATAATATATAGTAGAAAAATATAATATACTCTATTAGAATAAGCTAGAACTAGTAAAAGTTATGCTTATAAATAATACACTACTAGGATATAAGGATAGCGTAATACGCCTTAAGACTTACGACGTATTACTAGAACTTACTAGATTAGAGAATTAATAATAGATTAATATTATAGATCTTAAAAAAATATATATTAATAAGATATAATTAGCTTAAGAAGCATAATTATGCTATTAATAAGCAAAATAGAATATTATAAAGCTAATAGCCTATAAATAAGGTTATTTTGTAATAAGGGTTAGAATAAAAGGAATTTATAAAGTAGGTTACTTTAGACTATAACTTATAATTAAGCCAAACAATTTATAGTATACTTTAACTAGGTAGAATTAATAAAATATTAATATTAAAGATTATACGCATATATAAAAAGAACTCTTAAAGAGTAAAAGTTATTTAAGTTTAATAAGTTACAACTATAAAGAATAAATCCTAACCTAATATATTTTAAAAATATAAGGAATATTATAAGCTCTTTAAATAGTATAGAAGTAATAATCTACTAAAGTACTAGAAGTAGAATTATAAGATTTACCTAAAAGAAAAAGTAAAGTTTAAGCCTAAATATATATACCTACTATTAAATAGCTAGTAAAAAAAGCTAAAAGTATATATTAATAAGAATCTTGTAAGAGGATTTATATAATAAAGTAGGAGCTTAATAGCCTTACTAATTTTATTTATACTAAAAAAGAATAGTAAACTAAGACTTTATATAGACTATAGATAACTAAATAATATTATAAGAAAGAATAGATATCCTTTGCCTCTTATTTAAAAACTTATAGACTAACTTTAGGGAGTTAAGTAGATTATAAAGTTTAATATTTATAAGGAATACTACTAAATATAAATTATAGTAATTTTTTTTATAACTAAGGGGGTTTCTAATAAAAATATTATAATAATAGCAGTTATTCCTCCTACTATAATTAACATAGAAAAGCGTTTTAAGGTAGTATTAATAAAAAGGAGTTAGTATATTATAAGCGAGCTAAGCGAGCTTAGTAGACTTAGCGCGCCCACTCTAACTAAAAAAAATCTATATATAAAAATTATACATAAGGCTATATTACTATACTATAGTTTAGAGTAGGGGGAAGGTATAAGATAGTACTAGCGCTATAACACTACAACTATTATTTTCTTTACTATTATCTCTAAAGATTACTAGAAGTAATAGCTATACTAGTAGATTTATACTACTTATAAGTAATATATACTAGATAGAAGTTTACACACTATAGGTATATTAACCTTAATAAGAAATTTACTATTGCTCTGTTTCTTACTATTCTTCTAGGTCCTAATACTAAAGTTGCTATTAATACTACCTAAAAGTATACTTTAATCTATTTATTTAAAGACACTAGGTTTATACCAGAGTACTACTCTATCTAAAAGATTATTAATAGGTTAAAGCTAAAAAAGGTATACTTTATCTTATATAAGGTAGTCCTAGTATACTAGTTAGGCTAATAATAGATTAATAACTATAGGCGCTATAATAAACACGTAGAGTTGCTACTACAGTTCCTTATATTACTACTACTTAGAAAGGTAGCAATAACTTTAAAAAAGGGTAATAAGGGGAAAGAAAAGATAAAAGTATTTATTAATAAGTTACTAAGGGAAGAAAGTATTATATAGATATATTAAATTCTTATAGTTATTATAGTATTAAATAGTAAGTATATTATATAAGTATACTATATAGCAGCGCGTAAATATAGTGTAATTACTAATAATAGTAATAATAAAGTAAGTTAGTTTTCTATATACGCTTTAAGTAAATTTTAATAGATATTAGAGTGCTTATAGATAATTAGAGGGTAAGTGTATAGTAACTACTATTATATTAGCAAAGACTAGGAGTAGATTATATTTTTAGGCACTAGACTAGAGCGGCCTTTCTATTAAAACCTACGTAGGCTTAAATTAAAAAAATGTGCTTAAAAGGAGTAATTAATACTAAATAAACAATACGACTAAAATATAAATTATAAAAGGATTTAAATAGCTTACTATATTTAAAATACAATATAGCTTATTTAAATATATAGTTATGCCTTTTAGATTAATAAATATGCTAGCAATATTTTAGATAGTTATTAATAAGGCACTATATAAATACTTAAACATATTCTGTATAGCGCACTTAAATAATATACTAGTGTACTCTAAGGGATTGCTTAAGGAGTACGTAAATTACGTAAAGAAGGTGCTTAATAAGCTAAAGTAGTATAGGTTACTCTTATAGCAAAAAAAGTGTATATTTTATATTTTATAAACTAGATATCTTAAATTTATTATTAAACAAAATAGTATTACTATAGACCCTTAGAAAGTTGTAGCTATATAGGACTAACTAGGTTTTAAGATAGTTAAGAATATATAATTCTTTTTAGGATTTATAAACTTCTACTAAAAGTTTATTATAAGATACTTCAAAACTATAGTGCCTCTTATAAAAGTAACTAAAAAGGAGAAAGGGTTCTTTTAGAACTAGGAATAGCAGACAGCTTTTAAGAAGCTAAAAAGACTATTTATTATAGTACTATTACTATAGATATAGGATCTAATATAACTAATATATTACCTTAAAACGCTTTTTTATATTAATAATAGTAGAAGGAATAACTACTATTATTATAATATTTTTATTAGAAACCCCCTTAGTCGTAAAAAAAAACATAACTAATATATATAGAAACTAATATATCTAACTACGCCTTAGAAGCTATGCCTACGTAATAGGGCAAGAATAGAAAATAGAGACTAATATTCTACTATTCTAGAAAGTTCTTAGGAGCAGAACTTAACTATAACGTTTATAATAAGAAACTATTAGTAATAATAGACTCCTTTAAATAATAAGAACTATAGCTTATAAGAGTCTAATATTAAATTAAGATATTCTTAGACTACTAGAACCTTATAAGTTTTATATTAACTAAAAAACTTAACTAATAATAGGTTAGATAGGCAGAAATAATAGCAAACTATAACTTTAAAATCTACTATTACTTAGGATTGCTAAATAGGGCAGTAGACGCCCTTAGCTAAAGATTAGACTTTAGGAAAATAGACTAATCTAAGACGCATAATATAGTTTTGTAAATAAAAATAGATAGTACTCTTTAATATAATTAACTATAGTTAGTAAAAATTATAGTGTTTAGGTATAACTTAGTAAGTAAATAATAGGATCTAAACTAATAGATATAATATGCCCGAAAGGATTATAATAATTAAGGAAAAATTAAGATACTAGATAATATAGCTAAGACCTTAATTAAATTATAATATAAGTTAAGGAACTAAGGATATCTAGGTATTAATAAAACAACTTAATAAATTTAGCTAGAATACAATATTCTACACGCGTATAATAGGGTAAAAAAGATTATAGGCAATTATTTAGTATATGTAATAAATAAGCCTAAGAGATATACGCCCTATAGGTTATTATAACTCCTAATACTACTTAAGTAACTATAGACTAGTGTTATAATAGACTTTATAGTAAAGTTACTAGTATTAGTAGAATCTGGATTTAGACAAATATTTAACTTAATACTAGTAATTATTAATTAATTAACTAAATAGGCGTATTTTATACTTATAAACAAATTAATAATAGTAGAAGATATAGCTTATAAGATTATAAGGACTCTTATTGCTAATTATAGACTATTAAAGGAATTTATTATAGATTATAATACGCTATTTATATTTAAGCACTGGGAAATATTACTAGTAGTACTAGGGATTATTAATAAGCTTATAATAACAGCGTATATTTAGATAAATAGCTAAATAAAATAAATTAACTAGTTACTAAAATAATATTTATAAATATATGTTAACAAGTTATAAAATAACTAGATTAAACTACTACTAATAGTATAATTAGTATATAATAGTATAAGGTCTAGTATAATAAAACGCTTACTATATTACATAAACTATAGATAACGTGTTGCGTAAGCGAGTAGATTAGCCCTATCGCGCGTTGTATATAATACTTACTTTTACTACCTAAAATATATATAATAAAAGCTATAATAATACCTATTTAGTTATTTAACACCTAGAGTATATATAGGCATTATACTTAGTTAAAAAGTATATACTATACTTAGGTAGTATACACTTTTATAGTTATATATATAGTGTATAAAACTTAGGTAGTATATTTTTAATATAAATTTACTCTACTAACCTATAGCTCTATACAATATTCTAGCTATTCTAAATAGATAAAATTCCTTTCTATACAATAGTCTTATAGCGCTATACTTATTTTTATTTTTAATAAGTATTTTTAGCTTAAAGCGTATTAACCTTAATCTTAAAAATTACCTTCTTATACACTACCTTCTTAAAGCCCTTTAGTAACTACCTAAACACACAATTTATTAGTAAATAGAATATATTTATATAAAGCCTATATTACTCTTTAATATAGCTTACCTAGCGTTTAATTTTAGGTAGCGTTTAAGGTGTTTTTAACTTTTACTCTAAGCCCTTTATAAGCTAAGGACTAGGTGTTTATATAATAGAATTAAAGCCTTAAAGAATATATTTAGGATTATATAGAATAAGCCCTATTACCTAGAAACTACTTTAAATATTTTTTAATATTATAGCTGCTATATAGAGTATATAGTAGGTCTTTAAAAACTTATTTTTATAATATAATTTATACTAAGCCTTATTTTCCCCTTTACTACTTTACTATACGCGCTTTTAAAAGGGCTAAAATAGTCTATATTAAGTAATTATAAGTAAATAAGATAAGTAAAAAGGGAGATAAAGTATAATAATAAAGTTCTATATATAGAATTCCTTAAACTAGCCTAAGTAGTAGCTACTATACTTATTTATTATAAGAAGACGCTTTACACCTTTTATATACGCCTTTATATACTTATTAAAGTGCTAGATCTATTTATACCTAATTTTATTATCTATTTAAATATTCTTACTTATAGTAATTACCTAATTATATAGTAGGTTACTATTAGTGTACTAGATTACTAAATAGAGTTTTATATTAAGAATAACTAAAGGTAAAAGTACCTAACCTTAAGTATTAATACTATATATAATAGTAACATATTTATAATTACTAGATTAAATAATCTTTATATAGCCCTTTCTCTTTGTCCTTATAATAACTTCTAAGGTTAATAAAATGCCTATTTAAAAGCTAGTTCTATTAGAATTATAGGTGTCCTTATTAAGTATTTTATATTTTACTTTTATATTTTGTATAAGATTAAACTATATCTAAATAATAATAGGATTTTTACAAAGTGTACACTAATAGTTATACTTATACTTATATATTATATAAAGTATTTTATAGTAGTTAATATAGTTTTTAATATACTTCTAGTTAATAACTATAGGCTTTAGATTACCTTAAGTAAAATAAATAATATCTATAATTTCTTATATAGTACTAATTTAGGGAGAGAATTCTTATGCGTTAAAATTAAGAATACGTTAAAGTAGGACTTCCTCCTTAGTAGAAGTTAGTTTATAGAATACTAGCTAAGCATTATATTATAGAAGAATACTATAGGCGCGCCTATATAAGGCAGTATAAGAAATATTATATAAGTAAAATACTGCTTATAAAGATTTAATTTAACCTAAATTATACGCTTAAATAGCTAAAGAGAGTTTTTTTTTTAAGTATTACTTATTAAAAAGAACTTATATTTTATTATTACTATTAGAAGGTGCGCGTACGCGACGCGCAATAGGGCCAATCCGCTTGTTTTTCTAATCTACTTGCTTGCTAAATACATTATAAGCTAATTGCTTATTAAGATCTAAGAAATATTAAAAGCTTTTTAGTATTAGCTAATAAAAAGGCTTAGCTTATATATAAGCTATATAATAAGTTAGGTAAACAAATTACTTAATAAAACCTTATAACAGCTAAATAAGCAAATAAAAATAGGCTTAAGGAACTAATGATTAAAAGGAAAGATAAAATTCTTCTATTATAGAGGAATTTAAGAACTAAGCAACTATCTAAGAAACTTAACTACTTTAAAGTAGAACTATTTATAATTCTAGAAAAGTAAGAACTAGTAAACTATAAGCTAAAGTTACAAAAAAATCTTTATATATACTTTACCTTTTATAAATTACTTTTTAAACTAGTACTACTAGATACTAAAATTAAAACACAACTTAAGCTTAAAAATAAGAAGTATAAGGTTAAAGAGATTAGGAACCTATAGAAATTTAGACGTTAGTAGAAATACCTAGTTAAGTAGAAAGAATAGTATACTAGTTAGAATATATAAGAACCTATTAAGAATATAGAAGGATACTAGTAGTTAGTAAAGTAGTATTACTAAATAATATAGAAACTATATCTAAAAGAGGTAATATACTACTAGAAAATTATTTAATAGTATTAAGTAAAGTTTATAATAAGGGCAAAAACTCCACTAAAGTATTAGTACTAGAATAGTTAACTAAAAAATTATTAAACTCCCTAGCAGCTTTTATCTCTAACGCTAGGTAAATAGCCTCTTTATAAGCACGTTTCTTAGTCTACTATAGTATTTTCTTATTCTATAGGAGCTATATAAAGATAGCTAAAAAAGCCTTTTTATCCTTCTCTACTTTCTACAAGTGCTCCTTCCAAGTCTAGTTAAGAAATTTCTAAGATAGATTAATATAGAGACGCCTAAAGCGTATATACTCTAAATAATAAAGAAAATAATAATTATAAGAAATAAGTATAAGTGTACTATTATAAGTAATCTTAGCTATAAAATAAAGACAGTTATAAGTTAGCGTAAAAGGATCCCTAAGTATTATTAGAATAAAAAATAAGAATAAAAAATTAAGTATAGTTAATACCTCTAAATAAAGCAGAGCGCACTTTTATACTTAGAAAAACCTAAACAGTACTATAAAAATAAAGGTATTAAGATAATGATTTTAAAAAGGGGGTAAGTATTATAAGTATAGATATAGTAGGGTTAGTAAATACTAATAGTTATATATAGAGCACTTATATAATAAGATATAAAGATAAGTTAGTAAGTTATATAACAAATTACTATTAGAAAGAAAAACATCGCAGACCTTTTAGTATACAGTATAACGCTATAAGGAAAAGCTATAGGTATGCTAAAAATACATTAAAAAAGGTAAAGTAGAAAAATAGGTTGGGCTGGGGAGTTAGCACGTGCAAATTGGCCCCTTATACTAGAGGTAGTTAATTACGAGATATACTAGGTACTAAAGTTAATAATATAATACGCAATTGCCTGCGCGCAATATAAAATCCGTAACTAGATATCGATTAAGTGTTTATTTATCTACTATACAATATATTCGATTATTACGCAAGACCTTAAGGTCGCTATATTTATTTTTTGCCCTAAAGACGCTATTGCTATCGCCACTAGATGTGTAGTGTTGTGCCCCTATCTAGGAGACATAAACAATAACGCGGCTAGGTATAATAGCTAGATACTACTTAATATTAAAAACTGCATAGTCTATGCTAAGGACCTATGCGGCGAGTAGATAGCTACCACAGAATTAGATCGCCATATTAAGGAGAATACAGATATTAGTAAGCAGGAGCCTAGAATTAATAGCGAGATAAGTCTCATAATAGAGATTGCCCTATACTAGTTTGGGTACTTATAACTATTAAGAACAATAATAAATTACTATAATTATAGTAATTAAAGTAATTACAGGCATATAATAGATTAATATAATTATAGTAATTAAGGTAATTAGGCAGATTACTATAATTATAGTAATTATAGTAAGTCTATAGAAGATTAAGACTATATAGATCTAGGAAGTCTCCTTAGTTTTAAATCTTTATAGTTAACTTTATAATAATACAATCTTCTATATAGATTAGTGCTAGTTATTTTATCTTATTTAGAATTAGAAGAGCCTTATATAAGACTATTAATATCTTACTTAATTCCTTCTAAAGCCTCTTATGCAAACACCTTAGAGTTTACCTTACCTCCTCTAATCTAGATTAGGATAAGATACGTAACCCTGTGTTAACATATTATAGCTATTTTAGCCTATTAACTAAATAATAAAGCTAGGCCTATAGGCGTTAGATTCTACTTAAACAATTAAAAAGGAGTATATAGTAGCTAGATAACTACTTAGAGAACTTAACTTAACTCTTTAAAAAAATATAACTTTAGCTAGTAATATAGTATATACTTATTAAGTATATAAAATTCTATAGGCTTATTAGTAATAGTAGAATCTCTATAAAAAAGAAAATTCTTACCATTTTATATATTTATAGTAATAGAGCCTTTTAGCGTAATACTAAGTATAAAGTAGAGTATTTAATAAAGATAATAAATTAGTAAGTAATCTAGTAATAAGGGTAGATTAGTTTAATAATTATAATAATTTTTATAAGGTACTTAACGGCTTATTACTACTATATAAGAATATGATTAAGTCCCTAAAAACGTACATAAGATACTAGAGAAGATTAAAAATAACTTAAAAAGATACTAACTTTTTAAAAACTATATTAAAGCTCTAAATAGTACCTAGATTATAATTTATATACCTACTATAAACTAAAAGCGTTATTAAAATTGCCATAAAGACCTTATATAAACTATTCTTACTATTATTAATTTTAATATAAACTTTATATATATATTACCTAAATAAAAAAGTAGCGCGTATAATAGTAGGGTGCTAAAAAGTACTTAGAATAAGGGCTTTATTGCTCCTCTAGGCAAGTACTTTATTATTAATACTAAATATATTAATAGTAATAATATAATAGTGCTATATTATAGTATATAGTACTATTTATAAGAAATTTATAAGGTTAGTATTAGTCTAAAGACAGTATAAAAGTTATTTAATTACTACTATTTAAATCTAAAAAATATTATATAGCGTTATTTTAGTATTTTTAAAAGGTACTAGCAGATTTTTAATAGGCTATATAAGTTTAATATTAAGACTTAAATTAAGCTTATATATACTCTAGCTACTCTCTATAACTTTATTAATTTAGTGTATAAAGTTAATAAGAATTTTAATAAAATAAAAAAGTACAAAAATAAGGGCTTAAAGTACCTACGTCGCAATATTAAAACTAACTAGAATCTTAATACTAGAGAATCTAGAATAAAAAAGTAGCAAAACTATATAGTAGGGGATATATAGAAGTAATATATAACTACTTATAAGGTTATATATAATTAAATAATTACGTACGTAAAAAAAAAGACAAGTTAATAGGTAAAAGTTTAGTATTAAAAAATTAATAAAGTATACTAGTGATAGTTATTAGGCTTATATTATAAAATTTATAATAAATAATAATATCTAAAAGTAAAATTTTTTTTAATTATAAATTTTATAAATAAATCCTAGTCTTAGCAAAATAAAAATACTATAAAAAGTGCTCTAAATACGTTAAGGAA
Source organism: Laburnicola sp. JP_R_19 (assembly GCA_031010545.1). NCBI lineage: Eukaryota > Fungi > Ascomycota > Dothideomycetes > Pleosporales > Didymosphaeriaceae > Laburnicola > Laburnicola sp. JP_R_19. The sequence continues at coordinate 232,514 of VOIT01000042.1, forward strand.
AAATAAAGCAACTAAATTAAAAAAATTACGTAAAGCGTACTTAATCTACTATTATTAGATTTAATATAAAATTAAGATATTTTTATTAATTTTAACACTTAACTTTTTATTACCTTTCTACCTTAGTAATTTTATATACTTCTATAACTCTTACTAAAAAAGCTTCTAGTTAGTAAAAGTAGGCAAGTTAAGTATATTATTTTGGTAATATTTTTTAGGCCTTTTACACGCTGCGTAACTTAATATTAAAATAGACTTTAGTATTAAACTTATTTTTAAAACTCTAGAAGATAAAATACTTAAGATATTTATCTAGCAACTAATAAGCCTTTAAAAACTATATAATAGCATCTTACTAATAATCTCTAAAACTAGCTATAATAAGCTCTAAAATTACTAAAGTTAAATATTTAATCCTTTAGTTTATATAGTCCTTTAAATTCTAATTAATAACCTAGTGCCCACACATTTATAACACTATCTACCTAAGGTCTTACTACTTAAAATCTTAAAAATATTCTCCTTAATTAACTCTATTAACTCTATAAAGTTATTAATTATAGTAATATTCTTACTAGTAATAAAGTAGCCTTTAAATAACTTTTTATATTACTTAAGAAAATCTAAAGGCCTTTTTTAATACTTTCTAGCCTCTTTATAGGCGTTAAAGTATATATTAAGTGTAAGGGTATTAGTAATAATCTTTCTATCTTTATATAAAAAGCCTAATTAATAGAGAAGCATTAACTAGATTATATACTCCTTCTTATAGCGATTATATTTATTTTTAACCTACTTTATAGTTACTAGCTTAGTAATAATATTAGCTACTTTATTATAGACGTATATTTATATTTAGGATTTAAACTTATTATTTATATAATAGCTAGTATTAGCTTAGTTACTAAGGGTCTTTAGTAAAGCCTTAAGTATCCTAGTACTCTATATAATTTTTTTAGCCTTATTTCTATTAGGGGTAGGTAATAGCAACTATATTATAGCTTATAATAATACTTAAGAATCTGTAAATAATAGTAATAATAGTATTAGTAATAGCAAAAATAAAGGCATTAGTAAGAATAATAGGGCCTCAACTATAAGACGCTAGAGAGCCTTATAGTGTATAAGAGTGTATAATATAGTTTTTATAATAAAATTACTAAAAGAAATTAATAAAAGTAGCCTTTAACTAATACTAAAATAAGGATAGATAATAGATATATGCTAAATAGTACTTTATTTAATCTATACCTATTAGCTAAGCCGCTGTTAAAAACCCTTATACGCCTTAGCCACTTACTCAGCGATTACATGTACAAAACGGAGCCGAAAACGGAATCGAAACCAAACAGGGCCTTAGCTGTGTATCCCCATACTGCCATGCCAACCCATGAACTGATTGATACGCCGTAGCGGTATACCTCGCGTAGATGAATCGGCCTACCCAGATACCCTACCCTACGAGGCAGGCAGGCAGGTAGCTAACTAAATGCTTCATGCACATAACATGCACGGGGTACGTAGGCCAGGTGGCCACCAAACGCACAGTCGGATTTCAATACCCGCTACGCGGGAGAAGCGCCAGCCAGTCGTGCATATGTAGATATCCATTCGCTTGTACAGAAAGCATGGGAGGTGCGGTGCGTTGGGTCTCTTGGCAAAAGCGGAAGAGCGTTGAGAGTACAGCGAGCGTTGTGGGAAGCTGAGGGGCAAGAAGGGCGAGGTGGTGTGCCCTTGGAGCGGTGCGTTTCCGCGTGCCTAGGTAGCCATCCCGTATGGTACGATGTATGGCCATGAGTTTCGTTCCGGGGAGCAAAGGAAAGCGAGAGCGAGCACCCAATGGGATGAATTGGGTGCGTGGTACGAAGGCTGCGCGCTGGTGGGAGGGAGGGAGGGAGGGAGTGAGTGCGTTGTCAGCCGGGTAGCTAGCTGGCTCCGTTCCAACGTGGTTAGCCAATTCCCTCGAAGGAGAATGTTGGGAGATTGAGAGTGGCGTGTTAGGTAATTTGGCCTGTCTTGCCCATCAGTGCATATCTGTACCACATGCACGTGTGGTGGCTCAAAAAATAGACGAACAAGCCCATGTACGTACGCCTGGTGTGTTCTTTTCTTGGGCTGCTCGTAAAAACTTGGCCGACATGTATACTGTACCACCTCATTTTTTTTTCATTGGCTGCAGGCTTGCTTCCTTCGTTTTTTTCATTGGCTCGGATTCCCAAATATATGCACGTACCTGGCCGTACCGCCCAAGTAGCGGGCCAACGCATGCATATGTGCAGTCGAGAAGGATCCGTCCCGCTCACATGACCTTGGGTCGCTGTGGGCAACAGCACAGCACAGCACAGCACAGCACAGCACAGCACATCTAGCTGACATGCGTCGTCGTGGCGGGCGTCGCCGTCGCGTCCGAGTCTTGTGCAGGGCGGGACGGGGCGCGCCAACCCACTCGGTGGCTAGTGGGTATGTAGGTAATGTTGGTGTATGTAGGTGGTTAACGGCCAAGCTTTGGGAGGAGGGTACATATCCATTCCGTGGATGATGTGGTTCGGATCGACGCGGCAGATTGGGCGTTCAACGTTGCATGGACATACATGGATATGGACATGGACATGGACATGGACATGGTGTTGGATGGTGCGACGTACCTACCACGTACCTACCGTGGTGGGGGTGTCCTGGTGTAGGTGGGGGTGTTCCGCGTTCGGGGTTGATGAGCTGCCTAATCCGTCGGCGGGCACGCGGGGTACTTGTCGCGGGTGACCAGACGGCGACAGAGATGGGCGGCCGGTAGCCCTGAATGGGTACTAGGAAAACCGAGAGAGGCAGTGGAATGGAATCGAAGTGCTTTGCCATGGCAGGCTAGGGGCCCAACAAGAAAGACTATCTCGGCAATCTGGTAGGTACGGCATGATATACAGTCATCAGGTCAAAAGCCGCACGCCTAGCTGCCGTGCAACCATCGGTACGGGTCTGCGCAGCAAGGCAGGTCCAAAAAGCGCCCGCCCGCGCGTCCATCACATGCATAAGCGCCAACTCGAGATGCAGGCCTCGAGTCCTTGCAGCTCGAGTTTCGCACGCGCGGGCGACAGGCAGCTTGTTGCGCTGGCCGTGCACATGTATTTGCATCTGTTTGCATCGGGAGCGAAGCCGATGCTGTGTGACCACATTGTACCTTGTCTTCGTGGGGGTAAGAAAGCGCATGTGCGCGCCGGAAGGGGAAGGCCAGCGTACGTGGCGGACGCAGTTATGCTGAGATTCGCTGCAGCAGGGCATTCGTGCACATTTCGTGCAGATGGAGATGAGCGCGCAATATGGACGTGTACCGCTGTTGTCAGCATCATGCATCCATCCGTCGAAAGAGAAGAACCTGTTCGTGGCATGCGGTACTCGGCGCAGACGAAGATGCGGTGAAGTCGACATACACGTGTCGTAGTAGGACGGATGGTGGGACAGGGCACGATTCCTACCGCGTGCGTGGTGCACTAGAGCTGTTAGCCATCGGGTCAGACATGCATATCATACACCGCGTTAACAAGCCCGGTACTTGAAAACTCGGAGCCCGTTGTCGAAGGAAAAAGGGCTCCCTCAGACTAGAATTACCAGGCCAGAAAAGGTATAAATTGCGACCACCTGCGTCGGCAAACCTGTCCCCACGCGAGAGGAACGCGCCACTCGTGAGCCGTGACAAGGCGCATGTATAATTTCCACCTCGGCCGTATTGTGTAGGGGTGGCACACGCGAGCGACCATATGCGGGGATTTGAGAATGTTTTCCTTCTGCCCGCACATAGCTCAGCCGACACTGCACCGCAGCAGCGTGATACCTGGCATTTGAAACATGATTGCATATGGCGAAAACACTTCCCGGTAGAGTTGTCGTATTGCCGTACTACCGGTAGGTAGGCGGTAGACATAGCCAGTTTTGGTGGTTGGTAGGCCGTGACATTTACACTCCCGGACCCCAGCTCCATGGCGGTGAGCAGGAATCATATCGGTCCCTACCTACTAGTGATCAAACCAACATGACCAAGACCTTTCCTCGTCTACATCCCTGGATAGCGGACGCACTTGATGGGCGACACTGAATGACGTATTAAGGAGCGGTGTGCCTCGAATACCGCGGGGCAGCGGCAACGCTACCGGTTTCACTGCAAATCCTAGGACAATAAGCATGCCAGACCGACCATCATACGAGATGACATGATGCAAGCGAGCGGATAATGCAGAGCACGTGCTGGATCCGAAAGTTCCAGGTCCGACGTCGGCAAACGACCCTCGGGAAGCATTTCACGTTATCTCCTCGTCATGCGGGGTCCTTCTGGACCCGCAGATCTAGAAAGGAGGATCGCTGCATGTCTTCACATGGCTTGTGCTGCATCGGGATCCCCTGCGTGCTGGGCTCCCACCATAGGCCTGTCTCCATAGCGCTAGAGTTAGTGGCAAGCTTAGGGGAAGCATATTCTGCGGGCCACCGAGAAGGCCGCAATCTGGTACCTGCTGGCCAGAACCGATCAGTGAACGGGCCGCCCGCACCCGACTGTTCCGAAGGCCTAAGGCCCACCGTACGAACCTTCAGCTTAGCCTTAGGACCAGCCACGCGAAACTGGGAACACTTGCTGTGGTACCTTTATTATCATGCAGGCCCAATTCGTGCCAAAGGAAATGAGTATAATCGTATAAATTGTCCCTCCGACTTCGGTGATACGTCTACTACAGCTTAGACAGAAGACTAAGTAAACAGCTAGGATCCCCACGGCCTGTGCTTAAGGAGCCCAACTAACAATTAGATCTAACATTACCAACATGGCGGATTGCTTTAGAACTAGCCCCCTTGCTCACAGGCAGCGTCTCCAAAGAAGGTGAACATCAGAAAAACCAGAAGCTGTATCCTACAGACGCGTAGGTAGCGGACTAGCTGGTCGCGCCTCCAGACAGTCGTTTGTCAGTGCTTAATGGACTCGTTGGTCTAGACTCAAGAATGACCATCTATACGTGTGATTCAGCTGTACGAAACGTAACTGTGGGAAGATCTACCAGCACCAGCCCGTCGCACCAGCGCTAACGTGTTGCAACAATCGTATAATTCTGCTCGGGAAATCTCCGACATTCGTCTTCTTGAGCCAATCGCTACACTACCCTGCTGTCATTTGCAAATCCTCTAGTATAGTTAACAGTGCCGCTCCTATAGCTAACCTTTACTTTTCTAGTAATAGTTATATATAAAAGTACTATATATAGTGTTAAATTAACTATCTTGAAGTAAAATAATATAATAAAAGAAGCAAAGCCCCTTACTTAGTAAACAAAAAGAAAAATACTATATACTTTACTAATTGTTTATTATTATACATTAAATACCTTTTTACGTTCTTTTTAATTACTAAGCAGGAGGCTTTGCTTTTTTCATTATGTTATTTAAGATAAAAGCCTTCATTATTATACTCCTAAGTAGTTGATTTAACACTATATACATACTAGCTAAATTAGCTATTTAAAATGCTAAGAAATTCGCTACTAAAAGTAAATTTTAGTTAAGTTTTAGAGTTAGAAAAAGAGCTAAGCAATATAGAAGATTATTTGAGTAGTAAAATGTGTAGGCGCCCGTGACTGGGTAGTTAGTCTGCCACTGTGACGCCCACAGCACAACGGAGTTGTCTCCGCAATTATAAGCTAAAGTAAGCCAGGTGGCACATGGACAATAGACGGTCGAGTTGCTCTGGAGTCTGTAGTGCGCCCGGTACTGATGTCCAAATTCGTCGATTCTTGTTTCGCGAGTCGATCAATCTGATCAGCTTCGTGCGGGAATCTCAAATAATGGGGAGGGTGACCTGCGGATACGCAAGCGATGCCGTGCGCGTGCCAGAGCTTCGGTATCAGACGGGGCCGTGCGCTGCTACCATCCAATGTGCGGCAAATCATTGTGATGCACTAGTTATGGATGTTGAGCGGCGCAGCGGCAAGAAAAGTGGGATTGGAGCCCCTGATGAAGCCAGCGTGACCCGACGTTCAGGGCGCCTACTACCGATTGAGGGGTTGAATGCAAGAAAAGAAAGTAAATACGAGCCTAAGTTTCGAAAGTTGCGGAACGAAGTTGACGAGACCGTATAGCTGGAACTTGATTTGTTTTCCGGAGGTGCAACCCCGTGAAACGAACGTTGTTTATTCGGGCGCTGTCCCTTTTGGTAATAAGGTAACAATATGTACAAGGCATCCCAGTGAGCGATGTAGGGAACGATGTTCTGATAGTACTGAGGAAAAGTTCCGCGAGGAAATGTACTCTAATGATAGAGTTCTATATGTCGAACAAAAGCGTTGTGCGATAGAAGCCTTGCGCGGGTATATGAAAATGATACACTGCATGTCCGAGCCAAAAGTAAAAAAATACAAATGCATGGTCGCGTCGTGTGTCGAGGCGAAGAAATAAGAAAGTAGTTGAGCCACCCTATGCGTTGCTGGAGATGCAAAAGCCACTGCTCTTGGATTTGGGGTATCAAAACTCAGAAAAGAAAGTGAATAAGACTCATGTCTGGATTCGGCAGTGCTCAAACAAACGAGTAACAGGCTATGCCGCAAGATATCTGGATCCTCATCGGTGCTCCCGCATCTGTCCTGTAGCTGGCGCCCAATTCCTTTGCTCGTAGCGACTGTGTTCTGATGCGAAGGGGTCGTGCAACTGTGGCCGCTGACCGGCGAAATGCTGATGGGTCTGTTCCCGAATCTCGAATGTCTGCGTCGGTACCTGTTGTTCTGCTCGATTCGGATTCATGCCGTTGGACGGGGCATTCTCCGAGGGGAATGTCGAGGTTGGGTAGCCTGCAGGTGGATGTCCAGTGCCGTTCAGTGGGGCGGCTGTTTGTCCAGGTGGGGGGTGGTAGGTGCTGGTTCTTCTCCGAACATTTCTTTCAGGCTCTTGGGCCTCGTCATCATACGTGGAGTAGGGAGATCCTGTAGAGCCGCCACCTGTGGAAGAGGCAGCATTCGAAGGGGCAGCCGACAACCGCCTTAGACGAGGCGAAGGGGGCCTTGCATAATGACGCTCGGCGCCTGGTTGCTGATATACAATTGACTTGAAATAATCCCGCTCACTCCGGTAGAATTCCGCGTCTTCGAGATAGTCGCGCAATTGCTGTTCCAAGCGGGCAATGCTGTGGGTCGCTTCCTTCTCCTTCTCTTTCCGTCGCGCGCGGAACCGCGCTGAGGCACCCGCGTTACGCTTTCTTTTCTCATCAGCAACCTTGGAAGCAGCCTGAACGTCAACGGGAATCTGGACATGGTGTCCCTGTTGACTCTTGATAGTCATGATTTGGATGCTGCTCTGACCCGAGGGTGCCATAGAGATCCGACCGCGTTCCGTGTCCATCGCCATCATATTATGTTGTGCTTCTGCTACCAGCCCACTATTCGGAGCTGATATATAATGCCCTTGTTGGCTGGCAGCCTCGAGCTGGCTCGATGCTACCGATGCTGGTTGACTGGAAGGAGAGAAACCTGCGATAGGACTGGCACTCCCAGACTGCGGAAAACCCGCACTTTGTCGCCGAAGCTCATTGCGGACCATGGTTGGAGGAGGCGTTGGTGCCGCGGAGAAGTAGGGTGCGCGCGGGCCCATAGGAGGTGTGGGCAAAGCAGGTTGCGATGCAACCGAATCAACACCCATGGCGCGACCGCTAGGAGACAAGAATGGGGACTGGTGGGCGTCGATTGTGCCAGTTGGAGGGTTCAGGACACTTAGGCTTTGGGTGCGGTGTACAGTAGGCGATGAAGGACCTCTTGCTCGCGGGGGGCGCGGTGGACGGAATTGCCTGGCGGGCATCATATCGCCTTGGGTTGAATCCACACTTGTGGGACGACTGATGGGTGGCAGGTTCGGGTGTGGTGAGTTCTCGATTGGCGAAGGGAGTTCCATTTGTGAAACACTACGTCCTCGATCGCGTTGCTGCTCCAACAAGTCCGCCTGCGGATTCAAGATGGAGTGCATGCCCGCTAGTCCTCCTGGTCGCCGCTCGGCCAAGGGTGGGGTATTAGACGGCTGACGGAGCGGAGGCAGTGAAAGAGGACCGCTGGGGATTGGACTGTCCCGCTGCAAGGAGTGCACAATCGGATGAGGATGCGAGGGTGACATTCGAGGGGGCATCTGAGCTAGCTGGCGGGAATCATGCTCTCGGATGGGTGATTGGTTTGCTACCCCCGTTGGCCTCGACATGGGGTTCTGTTCCTCAGAGCCCCTCTGGCCACCAGGGGCCCACCATGAACGGCCTGGGACGGATATAGCGAGCTTGGGAGGCAGCGTGGAGCGATCCAGGTACGAATTCTGGGGCGTATAGACCGGTGTCAAGGGACGATGACACGGGTGAGGGTGATGAACGTGAGGGCTCTGCACGACGGGGAGCGTTTGAGCAGCCAGCGTGGATGTTGTAGATGGTGTCGTCGTTGTGGACAACACCCGAGACTGTGGGACAACACGATGACTCGATCGATGGCGATGAGGCAATCCTCGGAAGACAGTCCAAGGGCGCAAGGTGGGGCTGTAGTGGTATCTCGGCCGTAACTGCAGGGCCGTGCAAGGCGACTCCGACTTTTGAATGTGCGGTGAGTTGGGTCCTGGGATCAGCGTCTGGCAGAGGTGCGAGCAAATCACGTTAATAACATGCACCGGGACACATGCCCCTGTCTGGACCAGCTCCAGCTCCCCGCAGGAAAGCACAACGTGCATGGTCATGGCGGACCCAGCTAGTGACAGCAGCACTCTGACATGGGAGTCCTGGGAGGCGCTGGCAGGGGACACACGTCGTCGAGCTACTGTCGCTGCTAGGTACTGCATGGAGCGGCACCCCTGCGCGGAAGGCGGGACCAAGATGCGGACGGCGTGGGCCTTTGTGCCCGGACGCAAGCGCAGTGCGACGGAGCGGCGGATGCGGTGCGGTGCGGTGCGGCGGTACATGAGTGTGACGGCGCCGGCTATTGGCGGCCTCGGTACTGCGTCTCCAGGTGGGAAACGGTGGCGGCGCACCGCGACGCCTGGAGCCAGGGCATGGGATGGGAGAGGGAGCGTGCGTGTCAGCATGCCTCGCCTGGATGCCGTCTTCGGGCCCACGTTGACTCGCACAACCGCAGTCGTCGAGCTCCGGTCGGGCAGCACCGCGCCCGAGCCATTCACCATGGACGATTCCGTGGCGGCAGCGCGGTTGCCTTCAGTCAGGCGGAGCCAGGCGTCAGTCGGTCAGGCCCCCGGCGTGTGTATGCACGCATGCATGCAGACAGCGACTTAGCCACGGACGGGACCGCACTCTGCGACGGCGAGGTGGAGCGGGGAGCGGCTGCTGGCGAGGGTGTGAGTGGTGCGTGGTGAGTGGTGAGCGGTGAGTGGTGCGGCGTGGAGGGTGCGTCGGTGAGGCCTGCAGCCATTTTCTTCGTGCGCGGTGCATCATGGCGCCTTCCGCCTCCCACGCGGCCGTGGGGTCGTGGTTTCTTCCCACCTAGTACAATCTACGCGCAGCACGCATCCACTGTCCAGTGTCGTCCATGATCCATCCTCGCCACCATCCCCGACAGCGCTACCCTCTTTCTTTTGCATCATTGCCCATGTACCTAGGCCCCGTGCAGCGCGGACGCTGCTGATCCGTCCATGGCTGCGCTGCCCCGCAGGACCTGGCGCTGGTGTCCGCAACCCTGCCGCATGGCCTGCGACATCATGTGCCCGGCCCTTCACCACAACAGCGAGCCATGCGGCGCCGCCATTGGCCCGCAGGCGCACGTGGAGGCTGCACATCACGCTCCTGCGCATCCTCGCCTTCGTTCCGACCCACTCCAACGTGCCTGCGGCACCAGCTGTCCAATGTGTACTGACGGCCGCATCGCGACACGAGCGGAACGCCTTGGCCCGCATCTCTCCAACAGTCGCCGCGACGCAGACTGCCATGACCATCATTCATCCCAGACATTCTACCACACCGGGCCAGCCGTCGTCGTTGTCGCAGGCTCGCAGCCATCGTGTTGGTACGTCATGGCGCGGTCCAGCACCATGGATGAATCATGATGGTGGCCTGCGCCGTCGCTGCATCGGGATCGCTTCGCCGTTTTGGCGGTTAGTCGTCGAAGCTTTCGGTGCCAAAACTAGGAACCTCTCCACCAGTTTCTCCGACGCCAATCTGCCGGGTCCGCCCAAGCTTGAGGGAATTTCAGGAGGCGTTTGTCCGTGCCCCGTCACGCGTGCTTCCCACTCTGGCCAGCCGCGAGAAGCGTCTTTGCCATCCCCGTCAGCCAACAGGAACCCCCAAACGAGATGAACACAGAGCAGTCTTCCTTGCACCCCCTTTTCTTACTCAGCTTTCCGTGCACAATGCAGGGTCTCTGTGCATGCAGACTCGAGATGGTTGCATCGGCACTTCTCCGATCTCTCGAATGCCGAGACCAATTGCAGTTGGGTGGGTGAGACGGAACAGATGATAAACTTTCACTATCTACCCATGTACGCCATCGATCATGTTGCTCCCAACCTTGGAACAGGGCAAGCCATGTGAGCTACAGGAAATGCCTTCAAATATTGCCTCGAGCCTCTGTACAATGCCTTGCATACGGCTTATCCTGGCACGACGGCAGCGGTTAGCTGCACGACAGAGACTCCGTACATACCTGGCCCTACCTTGAACCAGGCAAGAACAACACATTAAGTTATGAACCCGGTTGCGCCAATGTCCGTTCTCTTCACCATTGTGGACGCGAGGAGTCGTTTATTATTAAAACCGCGGACAGTTATTATTAAAGATGTCAAGGCTGCCATGGCTAATTTTCGAAATTTACTTTTTCCGATTGGCCGGATTGTTTTTACAAGACCCAATCAATAATAGCGCCGGGGAACGGCTCCTTGCTCGGCACACCAAAGGTAAATCGTGATTTACCGGGCGGCGAAGTGCACAAGATCACTCCTAGCGTCGAATGCCCACGGTACTTGCCAAGGATCTACGTTGTGGGACCTGGTCATTTCTCACAGGGCAACCTGTCGCCGCCAGCCCTCTCGTCCAGACCCACTTGCAACAAACGGGAAAAATTCGACGCCGAAAATTTCTGCATGCGCGAGGGGGTTTTCAGTGTAGGTTTGTTTCTGTAGATGTACATGTATTTTGTGAGGCGCGAGATCTTCAACAATCAGCTCGATTACCGTCGAGCAAATCGGCCATGTGGCCCAATGGCAAGGCGCTTGACTACGATTCAGTCACGTGGTGGAACACGTGGTTTCGGCTATCAAGAGATTCCAGGTTCCGACCCCTGGCATGGTCAGATACACATTTCTTTTTGGGGTTCTGTGTTTTTGAAGGGCTGGGGTTTTGTTTCGTTTAATAAGGGCCGTACATCGGTAAAGGATAGAAATGAGTTGTTTCTGAATCATAAGCGGCTTTTACTTAATGTCTCAGGATCGCTTTGTCGTATCCAAGTACGCGGATATACTCGTACCAGGTAGGGTGTAGTGTGCCCGGCGAAGGCGACCAGGGCTGTGATGTATCTAATGGAACAATGGTGGCCCAGATCATCTGGGCATGAATACGGGCGGCAGTAGTACGACAGCATCGGACCCATTCTGATCATAGGTCATATACTCAGACTTGTCAATAAACAAAACAAACAAAATTTGAGGCTCTGAATTTGTTTGTTTGACGACTTTCTTGGTGTTGTAGTTTGTTTGTTTGATTTGATGGAGCTATAGAGGCGCTTTTTATTTGATTGTTTGTTTGATTTTGAGTACTTTAAGAGGACTGTGAAAGAGACTCTGGTGGTGTTATAGGCGGCGGCTCCTCCCACTCATGTATGCTAAACTGTTCGTTGAGCTTATTGTCATCGTACGTTGCCACCACCTTTGCTTGGAGGTTTAAAACCTGCTCGAATCCATCGTTGAGTACAAATTAAAGCAGCCAATAGTTGGCTGCCCATTTTGCGTCTCTGTGGCTCAAGTACGTCGCCAGTACCCGAGAAGACTCGCTCACAGTCAGCGCTGGAGGCAGGGATAGTTAACGTCCAGCGCCAATCGTGACAAATTGGGATACCTCGGCTTGAGCTGGTACCAGTATTGGACAGCTGTACAGCCAGTTTTGTACTGTTCTGATGTCCATGTTGGCTCTCTAAGCCAGCTCTCGTACTCATCCGCCACCCCTATTATCTCGTCGCTGTTGTCAAGTACCGAATCGATCGCGTCGTCAAGCTGCTCATCGCGTGTTTAGGCGCAGTTGTTATTGTTGTTGCTGTCGCTAGGGCGGGCTTGTAACGAGCCCAAAGCTGCTCGAAGCTCGCGTGCGTAGCTTGTAACTGTGCGGGCTTCTCACGCCAGAAGCGTTTAAAGTAGTTCTTGAAGCGTGGGTGGAGTGCCGTGGCAGTGTAGTAGACGGGGATTTTGAGGAGTTTATTAAGGTACTTGCTCGCCTTCTTGAGCGCAGCACGTACGTTGATAGCGACGTGATCTTCTGGCGCCTCGTCTGGCAGGTAATTGACGCTTTCAAACAGTCTAAGGCGGGCATCTAGGTCAGCAATAAGAGACTCAAACACAGGGATAACCTCGTATAAACGCGCCGTGAGTGCCAGCTTTGCCGCGACCTTGCAAGCGATTAGTTGCGGACTTCAGCGGCTCAAGCACCTCAATGTACTCGGTAATCACCGCCCAGTCTGCAGCTGCAAGCCCGCCTGATCGCATCCACTGCGGCACAATAGGCGGCTTAGTGTTGTTGCTTTTAGCAAGCTCGTCAGCGTGCTCAGTCTCTTGTATGTGGTAGGAGGAGTAGCTGTTAATAGCGTGTTGTAGCTCAACACCGCGCTTAAAGCAGTCATAATAGCTGTTCCAACGCGTAACTCCAGGCTTAAAAGGCTCACGGCGTCTTGCTGTAGCGCAGGCATCTCAACTGCTTCGCTGTTCTGACAATCCTCAAATATACCCCATTGTTTTGGCGTGTTAATGTAGTTAACAATATCAAGAAACACGCCAAGCGGACCATCTTTCCGCCATTGCTTCATATAAAACCCTTCGTTGTAGTGTTCAGGCTCGTTATCAAAGGGCGTCGGAGTCAGTGCCAAACATAATAGTTTGCCCAACGAGGTTGAGTATATAGCAAGCGCAGCGGAGGCGTCAATCGTTGGCGATAAAGCCGTACATTGTGCCAAGTTTATTAACTGCAGTATCGTTGTTGTAGGCGTTGTCAAGCACGAAATAGCCCAAATTGCTGCTAGAAATCTCAAAGTAGCGTAGGATTCGTACGACAGCTTCCGCGATCGCTGAGCCTGTGTGCGCACCAACCAGCTGCGGCAAGGCGATGGGAAGGTCAACTATATTGCCTTGAGAGTCAGCGTAGTGCGCACAAATTGCAAAGAAGCCGCGCTTCCCCCCCTTGGTAGTCCAGCCGTCAAAGCTTATGTGTATTTTGCTAGAGGCCTCAGACAAGGCGCGCTTGACTTGAGGTTGTAGCCAGCTGTAAAGCCTCATCACGAACCTCGAAACGCTGTTGTGAGACCTCCATAGCGCCGCCTCTGCCTCTGGGTTGGCGAACCTGATCATCGCGCGGAAGGACTCAGTCTCAAACTCGCGTAATGGCCTGTTGTTGTTGACGAGCCATAACACTGCAGCTTGCCTGAAGCCTTGTACGTCGAAGTTACCCAGCTCCTGCGTTGCATCTTGGCTTAATATGACCCCGTTTTCTTCCGCCCATCGCAGCGACTTCTGGCCAGGTTCGAGCGGCCTCTTGTGTACGATAGTGCCTTGTTTGGTGAGCCGATGGCCGGGAAGGTCTTGCTTCAAATGGTTGTTAGCGGCTGTAGTTGACAGAGTGGTCTGGTGTAGGCCGCCCTTCTTTCTGTTAATGTAACAGTGCTTGCATTGGAAGTAGATCTTCTCAGGGTTAGTACCAAGCTTTCAAAAGCAATAGCCGTGCCTAAAGACCCAGCTAATGTTGCCTATAGGTGTGGATAGAGGCACATTAAAGCCCAGCAGGCGCTTCAAGTCAAGGCCTTCGTAGTTGGTGAAGTCAACTAGGCGCAGCGTCCTCCTCCACTGAAGCCTCTGTGGCAGCATTACTAAACGCGCGCGGCGGCTTAGTAGCTATAGGCGGCTTATTAGCCACTAACAGCAACTCCCAAGCTGGCTCATCGGCCTGTAAGGCTTGTAGTATAGGCCGTGGTGATGGCCTCCGGGCGCGCTCCTCTAGCTTGGTTGGTGGCTCTATTGAGCGCGGCTCTAGAGTACTTTCAAGCACCTCAATAGGCGGCTCCGGCTCGTCAACTACCTCAATAGACGGCTGGGTTGGCGGAGGAGTAAGCGGCCGCTGGCTATCCATAAGGCGCTGGCTGGGTTTCGGCGCACGTTGGGAACGTTTGGGCATAGGTTCGGATGCCTCAGCAGGCTCGCGGCTTCGTTTTGGGGGCATGGTAAGCGTGAAGGTAAGCAAAGGCGCGAAAAAGTAAGCTGTAGGCGCAGGCAAGTAAGCCAAAGTATAGTGGGTGTGTAAGCGTTGACGCGCAAGGTACGCGGAAAGTACGCGGTCGGCTAGCCAACATTACCACTTCATGCCAAGGCGTACTGCGCGACGCTCTGCAGCCCGCAACAATAGAGATATAGTAAAACAGGCGACAGGAATTAATTTAGCAACATTGATTTAATAGTTTAACTTATAGAAGACAAGATTTATTGCGTGGTTATAGCAAACGATTTTTTAAGAGTAGTAACTAGGTTCAGAATATATAAAACATAACTTAGGCTTCGCTGCAACAGCGCAAACTCACTTTGCTACAATACCTCAACACTATAATATTAGCTTATTTAGATTATTATATATATATTTATTGTTTTAACAGCTTATTACCTACGTAAAGAAAGAGGAGGAACAGAGGATAGGAGGTGCTAAAGCCGAATAGCAATTCATGTATATCAGTTGCTGGCGGCCAGTGGAAGCACACATCCGTTATGCGGGCTTTTTTTACGCAGGTACAATCCACTTAAGAAGCTCCGTTTTTTGCTCTGTTTACTATAGGAATACCTATATAATTGCAGCGTTGGGAAAGTTATTGTTACATCAACACTAAGAATATATCACTAACTCTAGGGTACCTTATCATTACAGTATGCTAAGCGATTCAAACAAACTTCAAATTTTTTGACTGCAATTGCCTCTTTTGTTTGTTTGACCTATCAAAATTGCAGCAGCAGCTTTTTGTTTGGTTGACGTTGTCAATTCAAACAAAATTCAAACAAAATATTGAGGCATGTTTGGTTGTTGACAACCCTGCATATACTGAAGTCGGTGTGAACAAGCACAAGTGCCAATGACGAACGTAAGGTGACATGTTGGGGAAAGTTGGTGTACCTGAATGGGTACTCCGGATCGTACTGGATCCGTCTGATGCTGGGGGCCTTCGAAGATGGTGATACCAGCGTTCAGTATTATTGCCGGGACGGAAACTTATATTGACGCCAGAGTGGTCGCGCAGAAGATCTTGGATGAAGTCTAAACACTATTGGTAGTTCGCGTGGATTGTGCTCTCGGTGAGGGATGGGGTGAGACCGTGAGATAGGTGGCATTGTGCGTACTGTGTAAGCATTAAAAGCTAGCTATGCCAAGGACGTGGTAGATTTTAGTTACACCTGGAAATGGTGGATGTGATTACATCGTAACCGTTACCTGACACGTGCATCTGCGGGTCAGGGCACGCAGATCGTATTCTAGCCTATCATTACTTACGTCCAATGCAGCTTAAGGGCTGTAATAATATCCAGAAGAGGTGTGCCGTTCCCTTTGCAATAAAGCGCCTAAAAGTAAGGTAGAAAGAAAGTTGTTAGAGTTGCAAGCTATATATCGAGCTTTAAATCCAGCTAACTACGCGCACTAATAGAATTATCTTAATAAAATTATGGATAGACATTGAGACCTCGGATGGAAATGCCTAAATGCGCACTCGAGGGTGTCTGGAATAAGGGGCTGACCGGCATGGAATGGGACCACATGTGCCCTCTGATCATTCAACACTCCCTGCCGTGCTTAAGGAGCACGACCACGTTTCCCAATATACATGCCCTCACCCAGCCACTCGTTTAACGCGTCGTTATACTCTTTCAGCCCTCTCTTTCTAGTTTCATCTTCAGCCACAACCGCTCGCATGACATCTTCTATGCTCCCTCTCCACACGCTGACACCTTGCACTGACACCTCCACGGCAGGATCTGCCTCGTTCTCCAAGCTTTGTTCTTCCTGACTATTTGCGTTCTCCGTCCCTAAGGCCCAAGCTTCATTCACCTGAGCCTCGAATTCCACCTCTTGCGTAAGTCCTTCATATTCGTTGGATAGAAGCCTGCGCAACATGCTCTGGTCCAGTACTGCAAGTCTCACGCCTTGATCCTCCCACCCATCCTCTACCCAAATGAAGCACTCGCGAAAGGTGCTTCGCATGATAGGTGCATAGTCTTTTCGTCTCGAATACGCGTCCAGCTGAATGTTAGGTAGGCTTTGAAGTTGCGCCTGCGTCACTCCGGGGCGCGCCAACACGCGTCCATGCCCGGGCTCCTGAAAGGCACAGAAGTGAGGAATCAGACGCTCGACGCGATGACAGAGCGCCAGATGCCAGAGTAACAGGTTCTTGAGCAGCGATGGAGGTTCTGGAGCGGGCCCGTCAAAGTACACCGAAGACGTCGAGCTGAAAAACGGTGAACCACATCCGGGGAACATGCCTCGGTTGAATATGGTCCTGTCGCGTGTAGGAAACCACTCGCGGTAGATACGAGGGAATAGGTCGATTCCAGTATGACACGAGGCGCCCAAATAGACTGTGGCGTCTCGATAGGCAAAAAACGGCACGAGATCGGCAGGAAAGTCTCGGAGGAGGTAGGGCCCTTGTCGGCCGTAGTTGAGAAACACAGCTGTCAGAGCCAACCGCCAATCTCGGGTAGGTAAAGACAAGGGTATAGCACCATACCTTGGGCTACCGCAAATCTTATGCCCGAGCCGAGTCTCCATACCGTGGAACGTATAATGCACACTAGTGGCGCTTGCGAACAAATTATCGATGGGCGGTGGAGAGGGTACTGGGGAAGGAGGTTGAGGAGTTGAAGCCCCTTCAGCCAATGTTGGAGACGTCATTCTGTGCCAGGCGATAAAACGTCGTTGTTGAACAGTATATGTGCATCCGCACCATGGGACTTTCTAGACCACAAAAACGCCACGACTGTGCCGCTCAGCCCATCAATAGCGGTGAGCTGCGTGATGACATCATTCAACGTTTCACCTGCAACACTGTTGCCTGAAGCTCGAACGTCTGTACCGTACATCTAGACCTATAATAATTCCTTACCTTTCTCTGAATCTAAGCCACTATGGTGACAAGCAATGAGAGTAAGGATATAATTAATATTTCTGATTCATTCTCTTTACCTAGGTAGCCCTGCTTTAAAAGGTATATTGGCTATTCATATTGTTTATACCTGTCGTTCAAGAAGACTTTATTCTAGATAGACTCTTAAAAAGGCGTCGCGATTGCATAGGCCCTTAGCCGCGCCCGAAACCCGGGTGTGAAGCGAGCCCTGGAGCCTCGGAGCCCTGGAGGCGTAATGTGCACATGCGTCCTGGATTCTCCAGGGCTGCGAGCCACCGGTACTACATTGACAAGGATATGATGGAACAAGATCCACAACTTTGACATCACAATCTGGCACAACGGTCTGCGCCACAGAGTTCCAAACAGACTATGATATGCACGGCGCAAGAAAACTTCACCCTGCGCCGCACGATCGAACGATCGGAATGCGCATCGCCTTCGCCTTGATGATGCAGTATCGGTAAGAGCTACGTTGGCAACGTTGTCGCACTTCACACCATGGGTGTACCCGAATACGTAAACAGGATGATTCGGGGGTCATTTGATTAGCACTTTGGGTCATTGATTGACGTTCATAGACATCCCAACCTTTCACAGATTGGAAGACCTCTCAGTGGTATAACTGCTTATTCTCAGAATGATTCTGATTATCATAGTTGATACAGCTGTAACAGGGTCTACCAAGCAAAAGCCTCTTGGTTTTCTTCGGATGACTCATATCGGCACGCCGTACACGGCACAGCAAGACTATGATCCAACGCCCTCACGCTGGAAATAACAGTTTTCCGATATGCCTAGTTATTCAGTGCGTTTGCTGCGCCTTAAACAAAGTTTCATTGCAAATGTAGGTCACACCATTCTTGGGGATCATGACGATAGGTTTCAGAGGACAAGAGTGCCGTATATTCTTGATGCCTCGTTGGAGGCGGTTGCTTAATCATCGGAATTAATAAAGGACAGAGACTGAAAATAGTAGTTTAAATCAGTGTTCGGAGTTTGAATCCCTGTGGCATCGCAGGTGGCTACGAAACTAAAGAGAAGCACATTTTCATGTCTTGTGATGATAATTGGTATCATAGAGTCTCACAGCAAGAGAGCAACAGTTTTTGATCCATGACAGTATGCTGCCAGAAGACACTTAATTTAGGTAGTCTGAGCGGCGTGTGCTCCCCTTGGAACACATGGCTGCTCTCTCTTGATTTGACTCGAGACACTCACTCAGAGCTCGGGCTCTGCGAACCTGGCATGATACAATCGTATCACAATAGTGAGTAATGTGCAGCGGCGAAGTTATGAAACATAAGCATCCAACTCACAGCGACCCACAATTGTTTATCCGGGTACATGCCAGGCTGTCAAACTTTTGCATCCGATATCTTTCTTGCGGTTATATAATGGCATAAAGCTCAATTCTTATTCCATAGTTGTATTACTGCTCACTACCGCTGGGTTACGCCTGAGACTCCTCCTTCAAGTCTCCCGTCGACATCGTACTGTTCAACCGCATTGTGGGTTCCGTCCAATATGGACTTGGTATCCTCTTTCGCATTCTCGCTCCTCATTTTCGGGGTACAGGCCCAGTCGAATAATTTTTCGGCTCCCGTAACATCAGCCGTTGATTCCCCTGTGTGCGGGATCCATACTGGTGAGACTTCAGATAGTAAGGACACCAGCCAGTAGCTTACATGACGCAGCATGTGAGTATGTTATTGCCACAGAACTTGATAACACGACGACGTGCGGTTCCAATTATTGCAGTAAGTCTTCTTCTTCGTGCTCATCCTGGGCTTTGTACTTCAGCCTAACGAATCCCAGACTGCAGTGGTGTTGTGGTACCACCCATTACTACCGTCATCGGCGGGAACTCCACGGTAGGATGTAATTATCTGACCCAACCTCATTCATCGCAATACATCAATGGAGTTGAAACTACTACCGCCCATGATATGTGGTTGCCACCCCTTGACCCGGTCTCTCCACCTTCCAATGTTACCAATATCAGTGGATCAAACACGACTGGCGACATACCACCTACTTCTTTAAACGAGCCAGCATCGTCTAGCGCTATTCCAGTTGAAACTTCAAGCACTCAAGGCTCCATACCCTCAATATCGTCCGGTCTCGGTATTCCGTTGCCTTCCACCTCTTCTAGCACCGAAATCTCAGGAACACCAAAATCGTGATTCCACCCACACGACCGTGTGGGGGGTTCCTGTAGTATGAAATTGTTCGCCTGAACAAGCTGATTACTAGAATCACGTTCTTTATCCGCAAAAAGCTGGCGCTGTTGCGATAAAGAGACCAAAAGCCAAGATGCAGAGTTTTCGCTCTGCCAAGACTTGGTCAAAACCTTTCACCCAAACTAAGTACCGCTCAGGCGACTACTACTACTTGTTCAAGCTTGAGGTTTTCCCCTACGAGGTTTTTACTCAAGGTACAAGGCAGCTTGCTAACTCGTACGAGGTCCTACTTCGTACGAGGTAGGGGGAGGAAGACAGTACGGGAGCAGAGCTACAAGGGCGAGGGAGAGAGGGGCAGGACAACAACACCCTCACAGATGAGGGCCGGCTACTATAGGTATCTAGGTGCCTGTAGTAGCAGGTAGACCTATTAAAGGGAGGATGGGCTATGTACAACAAGGCTACTGTGGTAGCCAGCCGGCAGGCACGAAATGCTTTCTGTAAATACAGCTTAGCACGTCCCCATGCCCCATGGGAGGCTAGAACATTACGTTCCTGGACGTTAATCAATACTACTACTACTACTATTTGGCGTGTAATTGCTCGCACTGAAAACCAGGACGAATCATTCACCCTGCTTTATGAGCAGACTAAGGATAATTGGGTGCAGTACCCCATTCCTTAGGTTTTCTGTAGTGGGGAATTGGCTTGAAGCAACCAAAACGGTGTAAAAATGTCTGTGTAAACGTCATAGGTGTTTCATCACGTTTACATAGGCCACATAGAATGCCATTGTTGTCTGGTCCAGCTCATGTGTTAACTGATTCGAGCTGTATGAAAATCATCGTGCATTTGTTATCAGAGGGCGAAAGAGTTGCCAATAAGACCGTTCCCCTCACAGCGTCGCCCATGTGGCCTTGTAGCGCCTCCTGCACACCGTTTGCCACAAAGGTAACTCTGTCAATTGTGCCGTGCGACTCGTGGGTGTTCTATTACAAAAGCTCCTTGCTAGGCGACATAGATTTGCTGGTCTCTATTCAGTGTTTCCAGGGTGGCAGAAAGACCCCAAAAAGCTGGTCTAGGCAGAGAAGTAGCTCGACCTGCCCAATGTTAGCACAAGCGGAAAGCGTCTCCCAGGCTTCGTCTACACAACTTCACGTACCTCTTTTGCCCACTCAATGAACTGCTGCTCATCTATACTAGCACTGTTCCCAAAGCCAGGATGGTCCACTCTTTTGACGTATGGAGGTGTGAAGGCCGCTACAAAGGTTTGCAGAAGCTGTACCTGCGAGACAGGTAGTAGCGCTAGGGGTTGCGCATCTTTCGTTGGCTCCAGTCGCTCAGCCAGTGGTATAAATTTGGTATCACGGGGGCGGTTTGTGGTTTTACCGGCGTGCAGTATACCTGTCCGTATTTTACAAGGGTAACGAACCCTGCATAGAACATCAAGGATGTCGTCCTGTGTCGGAGCCCCGGTGGGTGGACGAACTAATGTTGAGTAAAGAAATGACAGTTGCCTTTCTACAGAACGCGAGCGAATAATCTTTATGTCGCCTTGCTGCCAGCCTTGCTTGAAACACGACCAGCTCTGTTCCGTCAGCAATAAGACTGCGCGACAAAACGCATCTTTTGTAAGTACAATGGGGGTTGAGAATGGGAAAGAGGCATAGGCCATGATTAGAATGTCAAGTGTAGGAGCTATAGAGTTTATGACATTAGCTTTGGAAGGGTGCAATTGCGAGAGTTTGTCAATAATTAAGGCCAGCGGGATCTGATTATTGGAACCGGCAACGAGGCTGGCCGTCCGCTTGTCAAAGTACTCGCGGTCGGTTTCGGTGTAGAGGGGCGCCCAGACTTCGTTTCCCTCCTCGAAGTAAGCAAGAAAAAGGTTTCTTATATCATCTTAATATAATTAGTTGCCTGGAGAGTTTGATGTACAGATAGCTACCTAACGTCCGTACCTTGGGTGACATTCTGAAACCATTTTTCGAACTCAGCCGGTGTATCCTTCGGCGGCCCACGTGAAAATCTCCACAGGCGAAGGGACATCTTTGGATTTCGAATTGCGTTAGGCGAAGTTGAGCATGGCAGGTCAGAATGAGTGGGTGGGTGAGTATAGGTACCTATGGTACGTGAGTGAATGTCGCAAAAACGACGTTCTTGCGCAAGGTCAGGCAGCAGCTACTCACCGAGTCTAGGTATGGTAGCTAGCTAGTATGTTACAGTCAGCGCACCCCTGTGCCATTCCTACGACGCCACAGCACAGCCGCGCTTTTTGATAGCGGAGGCACTCCTCGCCAGCACGGTAACAGGACCACCGCGCAACGCAGTCAAATGTCTCGGGCTTCTAAATCCTCTGTTTACCCGATTGCATTGTCACCAGGTTGATTTTGCTATGCAGCATACCCCGCAAGATATTGCATGATCGTTTCATTGACTTGCCTAGTGGCGGGGCGTAAACGCCCGGGGCGCAGCACCTCAACCCCGACGGCACAGCACCAGAAGCCGGCGGTACGTTGGGCCTTGACAACACGGTAGATGCGTGTTATTTCTTCAGAATCAAATCGCAGATAGTATCCAGTAGGAATGCCTGTAGTATTTCGTGAGGTTGGTGCCTCTTGATTACGTGATCCGCTAACTTTCCAGGTTTCAAGGCCGCGACGCGAACGCATCAAGTGAGCCTGCAAATACCTAGATGATGGTTCAGCCGATAAGGCATAGACTGCGCAAGGCTGCAAGAGCCCGATCTAGTAAGATTGCCGAAGATCTCGAGGGTTTCCCGGCGGCCGGCAGCACAGCAGAAGCACCTTGAGGCAGACGTAGTGGAAGGCTCAGAGCCCATCCGACAATAGCTACTTTGAACGTCCCTGTCGGTTTCCCGCACGTATCAATCAGCTGGCAATCGGTATCCAACTAGGTCCCGCTAGACCCTTTCGCCCGCCGCGCATGACCCGGGCGTAAATTTGAGACGCAGTAGCGGGACTGTTCGGACTTGCCTCCAACTGTTTGTATTCTACAAAATTAATGCGGAAGTATTGGGGAGACCCATCGGAATGGCGGTATTTAACCGGGTTAGTTTGCGAGATCACAGCTACCTTGGCAGGTTGGAACTCGTATGATGTGCGACGGACATCACTTGTTCCATCGTTAGAAGCTTGAACCCCGGGACAGCTAACGTGCGGGGTGAGACTCCTCCAAAACGGACCGCTGCACAAGCTAGGCATCCCGATTTACCATCCGCACTGCCTTCGCTAGCTTTATGGTATCGAATGCATACCGGAAGCAGCAAGGCGCATGCCTACCGGCCATGCATTAGTCCACCGCCACGGTCGGTCAGCTGCCGGGCGGGAGTCAGGCAGCCACGTTGGGACTACCACGGAAAGCTGGTGGCGATGAATTCGATCACTACATACGGTACGGACGGTATTATTCGACATGCTTGCAAATAGATAATAGGCTATTGCTAAAAATTGTAGCGTTTGACGACGCGCGAATGTAGGACTACGGCCCAACACTAGGAGATGGTGACGAACAGCGATCGTGCAAGGCGTTGCGAGGCTATTTTGCACTCGAGAGACTTTCAACTCGGTAGCAAGACTGGATATTTGCATCGCTGAAGAGTGAGTGGGTCTCTGATTTGGGAGGCAAGCAAGCAGCAGGCAAGCCATGTGCATTAGACGGTATGTATAGTCTTGGTGATTGCGCACATTGGCAGTACAGTCAACCAGCAGGTACAGGTGACTAGCGGCGCATGGGTCGCAAAGTGGTCCTTTTTAAGAGATTTGCTCCCTGCAAAGGATTGGCGCTAGTCACCCTGACTGTATCATAGTATATCCGCTTTCGGAGAATAGCGCGGCAGTAGGCGCCGTACGTAGCTAGTAAGGCTTGCTTCCTAGACATATCTACCTACTCGCCTTATGGTTGGGCAGCTAGGTATACGCGCATCACCATTCGAGGGAAAGCGGATTCGCCATATGGCGACATGTAAACCCGACAGGGCGGTATATTAGCCCGGTGTTACAGGCTCAATCGTACGCTGCCGAGCTCCGACCACATGCACGTTGCTTCGGAAGGTCATAACGTGCACTGGGAGCACGGGGACGCTTCACGGTCAGGCTCTATGCATGACGCACCTACCGATTCAACCGTAGCTTGGCCGGCACGTCTCTCCACCAGATCGGGGACGGCTTTGTTCCCCGCTGACTCCGCTCTATATGGCAATATGCCGGTCAATATCTTCCCGCCTTTCATCACCTTGGCTAACATGTACTGCACAAAGTGTACAGGCCTCCTGTGTTGTTATGCAGCCGCACAAGTCTTGCATTGCTATGAATTCCGATGGTATCCAAACGGCCAGGCATACCTGAATGATCAACCGACACGACCAACCAGCACCCCCTACAGCCCTATTCCGTGAACCGAAAGTGGCACGAAGTACCATCTTTTGATGGATACGACGAATCTACATATAAGCTAAAATGTCCTGTATACCCGTCTCTATAGAGTTGCCCGTCTAGTAACCATCCTTTGCAGTACAACATTACACTCCCCACTGCCTCCGCAACCATCCAACTAGCAAACTCACGTACGCTGCATTCGTAACATCCGGCACCCTCCCCAACGTCTCGCTCCTCCTCCTCGTTTCTTCGGTTGAAAACGCCAAAGCGCCTTTATTGGCCGAGGACGCTCCAACGCCATACTTGCTTTCGAACCACTCCAGCAGCTTAATAGGCGGATTCTGCTTCGGGTCCCTGTTCGAGTTTCGCAACCTGTCCATCCATTGGTCTGTGGGTAGAGTTTCAAAGTTGAGTCCGGCCGCGGATAGAGCCGGTAGCATGTCTCTTGTCCAGTGGAAGCGTGTGGGGTTCAACACATGATAGACCAGATCGGGGTCGGCATTACGAACGGTGCTGTGCGGAGCTGGCGGGCTATCAGTGATATCGCAAATGTCGAGGATGATGCGTGCGGCGTAGTCGACAGGAAGCCACGTCATTTCCTACAGCCCATATCAGCATAAGCAGGGGAGTGGACGACAAGAACCCGAACCTACCTCGTCCAACGCCGGAAGCGCACCCAACGTAATGGCCGTCT
The DNA here is from genome assembly GCA_031010545.1 of Laburnicola sp. JP_R_19. Taxonomy (NCBI): domain Eukaryota; kingdom Fungi; phylum Ascomycota; class Dothideomycetes; order Pleosporales; family Didymosphaeriaceae; genus Laburnicola; species Laburnicola sp. JP_R_19. The sequence continues at coordinate 257,121 of VOIT01000042.1, forward strand.
GGATCATGAGCGGAATCCCCTCCGTTGTATTCCAAGCCCCGATTTGCGTATCGCCAATCAACTGCCCTATCCTGAGGACGTTCGCATTGGCGCCTGCGTTTTTGGCCGCGTTGCGAACAATCTGCTCTGCGACGTATTTCGAACGCGCATACCCAGTCCCTTGGACATTCGAGATGTCGGCGATGGGAGCTTCGTGTACTGTGCCCGGGCGCGGCGTCCCGCCAGCCGATGAAACGGAAGAACAAAAGAAGAAACGCGCGGGTGAGGCATACGATGTCGATTGGCAGAAGTTTACCAAGTTTTGCACGGCGCGAATGTGTTGGTCTTCGAAGCTTTGAACGGAGATGTTGAAGTTGACGGCCCAGGCACTGTGGATGACTAGGCTGAGTTTGGAGCGCAGCTCTTCCAGTTTGTTGGGCCCGAGGCCGAAATCTGACTTGCTGAGGTCGGAGGATACGGCGACTAGCTTGCGGAGCTGGCCGAGTGGAGGGTTGATTTCGCGCGTGGAGAGACTTTTGAGTGTCCTTTCGAGGGCTGCGAGGTCGGAAGATGCTCGGACAAGCGCCCATACTTCGGATACGTTGGGGTTCTGGAGGAGCTGGGCAAGCAAGTGTGCGCCTAAACCTCCGGTGACTCCAGTCAATGTCTGAGTCAAGTTAGCACCTCACCTGGGAGTCGTCGAACGACACTTACAACGACATGTTTCTCCGGTTGTCTATGGTTGAAGGTCTGGAAAGACGAGTACTTGGCAACCAAGTCGTTCATAACTTGTTGCTGATCTTGCGATTCATCCAGAGCACCTCTGCGCAGTCCATCAAGATGACGGGCGAGGGTGCGAATGTTGCCTGTCTCGTAAAGCACGTTTTGACCTAGTTCAGACTGCCTCCCGCCTAGGTCGATTTCTTTCTTTATCAGGCTCCACATTCTCATGCACTGCAGGCTGTCGATACCGAAGCTGAAGAAGTCGGTTTCCGGCGAGTCCAACGCCACGTCCAGGTTTTCACTGAATCGTTGCAGCAGGTAGGCCTCAAGCTCTGGAGGCGACAAAGATATCGTACCGCCCGTGTCGTTCTCGAAGTTGGCATAGGCGTCTTCGATCTGCTGTTCGAACTGCGCATATATCTGCGCACGGATGAAGGTGCTCTTGTCCGTGCAAGCATAGGACGTGTCTGAAGGAAGGATGACCACTAGCTCGCGCGGGATCTGGGAGAAGCTCTCTGCGCGGGCGTTCGCATCCTCGACAGCGGGCCATATGTGCTGCAGGAATTCTTCATCCGACAACGACGACGCGGCGTCAGCTTTGATGATCAAGATACCTGGGATAGTCTTCCCGTTTCCGAAAACAATCGCTTCTTTGACGAGGCTTTCTTGTCTTATGCGGCCTTCGATTGGTATCGGGAGCACCTTTTCTCCATTCATCAGCGTCAATCGGTCGTCCAGTCTTGAGACGTATTTCCAAAATTCGGGATTGGAGGGGTGCCGTGTGAAGAGATCGCTTGTTCGGAAAGAGTTTGGTGGGTCATTGGAGTTGATGGTACTCTTTGATGGCAGTCCGTCAAGCGCGACGCATTCATATATTCCTGGGGCGATTTCGTCCATCAGCAGGAATTGCTTTACCTGCGGGAGTATGCGGAGATAATTCCAGGCAAGATCGCCGGGCGGTCGAACTGAGGTCATCACTCTGCCCGTCTCGGTCCTACGTCGCGTCAGTCATTTGGGTCTTGGGTACGCATCGCACAGTTCGGATTCCTCACGCGCCGTAGTTCGCCGTTACGTTGACCCCGTTCTTCACCAGCTTGTCGCCAAGATCATCAGGGCAAGCGCTCCCTCCGTACATGATGAGATCGATATCCGCGAGGCAGCGTATCCCCTCATCAGATTCTGCCAACAACTTCAGCACATACGGCACGCAGAAGAGCAGCTCGGGCTTGACCTGTCTTATGGTATCGAGCAGATTCTGTTTCGTCAGGGGCAGATTATAATTGACGTAATAGATGGGTTTCCCCGAGTAAACTGATCTGAACGTTTCGTAGAAGCCAAAGCTGTGGAAGAGCGGCTGCGTCATCAATGCTCTCCGGTCCAGATTCGTTGCGAAGGCAGCGATGCAGCTCCGATGCGTGAGGTAGATGGGTTTCGGGAGGCCGGTGGAGCCTGAAGAGTGGATGATGACGGCTCTTTTGCGGAATTCTTTTTCGGCGTCGTAGGTTCGATGGAAGACGGGTGCGGGCACGCCGTAGTAGTCGTCGTGCTTCAGCATCTCGAGCACGGTGATGTGCTGTTGACTCTGCACCTCGGCCAAGACATGGTGGAAATGTGAAGTTGTCAGGATGGTGTCGCATTCTGCTAGTTGAAGCAGGCGGAGTATTGCCGGGCTGGCAAGTCGTGTCGAAAGCAAGAGGACGGCATATCCCAATCTACTCAAGCCTAACAGAGCGATGATGAAATCCAGACTGGAGGGCGCGAGGATGCCAACGACAGGGGCTTGGTCAAGGTGCGAATCCTACGTGCTCGGGTCAGTTGCAGTTTTCGTTATCGGCTTTATTGTCTACCGACCACCGGTTTTACGCCGCGCTGCTGCAGGATTTCGACAGCTGCATCGACATATCGGTCGACAGCTGCGGCGGAGTGTTCCTCGTAGTCATTCGGGCCTTCTTTTGGAAAACCAAACAGCGGCGACGTTGTCAGCTCCGATGAACGTCGCTTGATGAGCTCATCGATGGTGTATATTTCGTCTCCGGCCATGGTGCAGCTACTACCAGAATACGACTACCAAAATGCACGCATGTCACCATGTACACTTTATGCAGAGGTGGCTGAGAGACTTTCGACGCCGGTTAGGTAAGCGTGGGTTTTTCCAGCATCCGCATGCCTTTTTCCGGGCGACTTTGCAGGTCACCTGCCCGCGGGTGGGCGCTGCTCTGGTAACAAGAAGATTTTGCACCAACGACAGGCCAGCGTCCGATCCGCCGTGGGGTGCGGCTAACCTCTGTACTCGGTGTTTATCCGCGCCCGCATGCAGACGCCAGCTTGGTGGCCGGATATGTACACATGTGTACAGAGGACATATCCGGGGCGTAGGCCAAGCTTCCATGATTGGTTCCCGAAGCAGTTAGGGTGGGCGCCCTGCAGAGAAGAGTGCAACGGTCCCGCACGCAGCCAATATGCCAAGCCGCCCTACCCCACAACTTCCCCAACCTTCCCCGGCCCATTTTAACCAGCGCAACCCATGCATGGCCAGATCCCACAAATCACCTTGCAAGGCCGGTCCTGGGGAATGGCCATAAAGGTCTACTGGGCGGCCGCGTCAAGATGAAGTCGGACCCGGCCTCTTGTTTGTTTGGCCCATCTTCTTTTCCTTCGACATGGCAGCTCCCAACCCCGACCAGCACAATGCCAAGACGAGAACGTCGGTCGAGCATATCGATACCGTCAACGCGGCGGACAATATAGAGAAGGTGCAAAATGAGGTGCACCTCGACAAGTTCGGTGCGGCGGCCAAGACGGACCCGCAGGAGATTGCTCTGGTCAAGAAAGTCGATCTCTACATGATGGTAAAGGCGGCCAGGAGAACATGTTAACGTGGTAATGGCTAACAAGCGCAGCCCATTCTTTGGCTCATGTATTTTCTCAACTTCCTCGACCGGAACGCCATAGTCAACGGGAAGCTGAATGGGATGGCGACGGATCTCGGGCTCGTGGGCACGCAGTACAATACCTGTGTGAGCATCTTCTTCGTCGGGTAATGACTACCAAGCACCGTCTGCATGTCCACACAGCTGACTGTGCTTCAGTTACCTAGCTGGGCAGATCCCGAGCAACATGCTTTTGACAAGGGTGAAACCGTCGGCTTACATGGCCGGATGCATGCTAGCATGGGCCATCGTTTCTACCGTCATGACCGTCGTCAAAAATTACCACGCTATGTTGGCTTGCAGGTATGTGTATCCACCCCGGAAACCTAGCATCAATGACTTACCATACCCAGACTTGTCCTGGGCATAACCGAAGCGCCATTCTACCCAGGCGCCATCTACATGATCAGCTTATTCTATACGAGAAAAGAGACGGCAACACGGTTATCGCTCTTCTACACTGGCAACCTCCTCGCTAGTTCCTTCTCCGGGCTCATCGCCGCCGGTGTCTTTGCCGGCCTGGACGGCAAACACGGCCTCGAAGGATGGCGCTGGTTGTTTCTCATCCAAGGCGTAGTAACAGGTCCGTTTCTCCCTTCACTGCCCCCTCACAAGCACCCACTAAAACCCCCTCACAGTCGGCGTCGCCGTACTAGCCTACTTCATGCTCCCCAACGAGCCCCTCCGCACCCGCTGGCTCACGCCCGCCGAACGCGAATACGCGCACAACCGCATCTCTCGCGACACGACCCAACGCCGCGGCAAAGTCGACGTCTGGAAAGGCCTCCGCGAAGCCTGCTCCGACTACCGCACGTGGATCTTCTGCCTCATGCAAAACCTGCACCTCTCCGCCAACGGCTTCAAGAACTTCCTCCCAACCGTGGTCAAAACGCTGGGCTTCAATACCACCATCACCCTCGTGCTGACCTGTCCCCCCTACCTCATTTCCGCCTTCGTTTCCGTCGCCGTCTCCTGGTCGTCCGGCCGCTTCAACGAGCGCACATGGCACATTACCGTCTCCAAAGCCATCGCCATCATCGGCTTCGTCGTCGGCACCGCCTCGCTCAACCTGGGCGCCCGCTACTTCGCCGTCGTCCTCTTCGTCGGCGCAACCTACGGCGTCAACAACATCGTGCTCGCCTGGACGGCCGGCGTCCTGGGCCAGACGGACGAGAAGAAGGCCGTGGCCCTCGCCATGGTGAATACGCTGGGGAACCTGTCATTTGTGTATACGCCGTATTTGTGGCCGGATAGCGATTCCCCGCGCTTTGCGAAGGCCATGTATGCCAGTGTCGGCTTTTCGGCCGGCGTGGTGCTGTGTGCGTGGGTCATGAGGTTGGTGTTGCAGAGGATGAATCGGAAGATTCGGGCCTTGGATGATGAGGCGGTGAATTTTTATGTGTATTAGAGTGTGGGCAGCGGCATGGGTGGGTAGGGCGGAAGGGGGTAGGTAGATGGGCGTGCGAGTCTCGGGAAGGGTGTGTGTGGTCGTTCTGGAGTCTGGATTATAGATGCGATGGAATGGGGTATGTATTGTTTGTGCTTGCTCAGGAGGAGAGGCGAAAGGGGAGCGTGGAAAAGACGCGCCGGGAACACAAGGCACGGATAACGAATGATGATGATTTCACGACGTCCATTCCATTCCACATGGTAGCGCGCAAAACCAGGTCTCCCCTCAGTGAATCGTGATCCTCACCCCCCTCTTAGCCACACACTTCCCCCTCAACACCCCCGCCCCAACGCGTTCATAGATCCTGTTCCCCAGCCTATCCAGCCCCTGCGTCGGCGTAACAAGAATGCAAACATGTCGCCTCTCGTCCACGGGCTTAGTATCGCCCTTCTCCACCCCCAGCACAACACACAAGGTCCGCACCGGCTCCGAGCCGCCCACTCTATCGAAAACAAGGCATTGATCATCGTCCTTCTGCGCTGCGGCTGCGGCGGCCAAACTCACTACAGGATCGACGTACTCCCTCGCCTCGGCGGAGAGCGCTATCCCCGCAGTGCGATCGGCCGTGTGCGCAAAGCCAGATGGCTCTCCCTCCTGCGACGACCAAGGCGATGCAATGCTTTCCCAGCGGAACCCCCCAAATTCCAACTTCATGTAGTCGATGGCGCCCGTGTAGGCCATCCACGACCAACTCGGCACAGCGGAGATGGCGCCATCAGCGGGGAAATGGATGCGCTCCAGACTCGTTGTTGTTGCTGTTGTGGACTTTATGTCTAAGCCTGATGAGCCGGCGCGGTGCCAGAGGAGGCTGCGGCAGAGGAGGCCTCTAGCTGCGGGGCCTTGGTCGAAGACGCCGAAGCCGCCGCGTGCGTTGAGCGTGCGGAGGAGGCGGCGTTGGAGGCCGTCGATGGCCATGGGGCGGTCGTAGGCGTTGGTGAGCTGGAGGCGGGAGTAGGATTGGTAGAGGGTTTGGTAGCGGAGGATGCGTTCGCCTTGGGGGGCGGAGATGAGGATTTGGGGGAATTGGGGGTCGCCGAGGGAGGCGGCTAGGTTGCTGGGTGTGGAATGTTAGTATGGATTTCCTGGACGATTTGGTGTATTTTGGGAAAGACAAGGTGGAGATGGCTTACTTTGTCATTTTGGTCATGGTCTCGCATCGCACGCCGGCACCACACTCCCAGTAGGTCTGATGTTCGGTGAAGAATATGGTCCGGCGAGCAAGCGCGTGCTCTTGCATTACCCAGCCACGCGTGTTGAGCGCCCCGTCTACGACATGAGACTTGAAGTTGTCAATCATCTCGCAGATGTAGAAGGCGGCTTCGTCATTTTGGCTCAGAGCCACGACATTGCGGTGCTTTCGTGGTTGCAGAAAACCCGAGTAGTGACTTGTCGCGCGGCTGGCGGCAATAACGCAGTAAGCACCACTGTAGACTTCCTCCATGCGCTTTGCCTCTTGATTGAAGTCTCCGTATTTGCCCTGAATGACACAAAGTGAATCAATCCAGAGATAACTGAGGCCCAGAGCGCGGGTGACTATGACGGCATCTTTGAAAGTAGCGGGCAACGTATCCAAGTCCATACCGGCCATATGAGCATCGATGTTCTGGCGATTCGTCGAGAAGTGTGGCCCAGAACCCCATTGGTGAGAAAGGGCTATCCATTCTCCGCGGTCTTCGGCTACTGTCTGACGGAGATGCACTTTTTTGTCGTCACTTGCGCCAACATCGATGACCCGGGTCGGCATTCCTCTCGACTCCTTGTCGATATTGTTGGGTAGTCGACAGTTGACATGCTTGCTACTGTTGTCACACTGGTTAAGCCACTGACGGATTACGAGAAGATGTGCGACTGAGCCGGCGGCAGGAAGCTTCTCGAAGCCAACCTGGATGGCCTCAGCCGACCGAACTTGGAGGTCTAGCGAAGCAACGTCAATAGCATGCAGCCACTTGATATTGAAAACACTTACCGGGACTGCGGACAATAGACAGTACAGGGTATCCCACGCTGCTAATCTTCAGTGTTGATGCGACTCGTTCGAACTTGACCATATGATTATTTGCCATGCCATGTCGTTCGCATGCCGTCCAGAGCAGAGCACATAAATCGCACTCGTTGACAGTTGACCTTGCGTAGAGTGTTGCAGTCTGATATTCGATGGTGAAAGCGGGACGCCAAAGCTCTTCTCGCAATATGCGGCACTCGCTGCACAATTGTGGCGATGTACGAGTCTCCAGTGGTTGGAAGGGCGTGGATGCTTTGATGGCAGCGAATACACTCGAAGAAAAATCGTTGTCCACATGGAATATCCATTCGTCGTCAAGCTGTTCACGAGCGTGTTGTCAGGAATGTGAATCAGTATGGGCTTGGACAACGTACGTTCTGGTATGGTTAGCCATTAGCGTGAAGACGGGACGAGATGAGACTATACCGGCTGAGTAAGGTAAAAAAAAAAAAGATATGTTAGCAATGCCTATGTTTCGACTGAGCAGTTTAACCTACGCGCTATACATGAAATTAGCGGCCAAGTGAGCAACAGTCGTTTAGGGTGAATACCTACTCCCTATAATGATTAAGATGAGTGCTCGTCAGCCTCGTTAAGATCAAAGACTTCAAAACGGGTGCAAACCCCACTTACATACTGTTGAACATTAGTCGAAGCAAACAATGACGATTCAAAGCCTGGCGCACTTACATCCTATTATTGAGTAACTTACGTTAGTCAAGTGAGCCGATGCGATAACATTATGCGGCACTTACCACCTGCGCTCATGAGAAACTCATAGTTAGCAATTATCTATCGATATAATGTAAAAGTCTACCGAGATGTACGTACTCTTTTTGTACCTGGTGCTTTGAGTCGCTGGGGAATACCATGGCTGTGGATCGTGGGTCCCGACATCCCCGGGCTCTCCGTGTCGTCGGCATTTTCAATATTGTCGTAGGTGTGTTGATTTGGATACATCCCAGGAGGAGATCGTGGTAAATCTGCAAACCAGTAGCTTTCTCTATCGTCTTCCTCGGGTGACATTAACAATTCCATTCTGTCTCTGAACACACTCGCCAGAATGCGTGCTGGTCCCGGTGGCTCAGGCTCAGGAGCTATTGGAATTTTGTCTTGACCTGCTGGCGTAAATTCGAACGAAGGAAGTGTAGATGCTGTAGGCGATGCGGTGGGTAGTTGTAGAACGAGTACATTGGTACTGTCAGTATGACTAACGTCCGAGTCAGTTTGTATAGAATTTTCAGCATTGCTAAGGTTATCCAGTGGCTCTTCGAAAGAGTTCGATTGAAGGGAGAGGTTTGTTCCTGTACGACGTGGGAGTTTTACAACAAGCAGACCAGTCCTCACGAGTTCCAGTAGGCTGCGGAGAGCAGTACCAGCACCACATGCGGGTTCTTGGGCCAAGTGATCCATCCATCGGATAGCAACCTTGTGTACGGTTGCTGTTCCTTCTGCGCTCAGTAAGCTGGTCTGGTAAAAAGGTGAGCCTTCGGGTAACTCCCGGTTGAACTGTCTGAGCCCATCACGGCCATACAAAAGCCAAATGATAAACTCCAGGCCAATGCAACCCATTGCCCATATATCATACAGTCGAGAGCGGCGCCTTTTAGATTGCCCGATGAATCTAGGGTTCACTCCAACTATCACCTCTGGGGGTTCGTAACGCCTTGTGCCATACGCGGCGGTAGTGTTGTCAAAGCGGAATTCAGTGACGATGCCGTGTTCCTTGGCCTCGCCCCAGTCGCCAATCTTGAGCGTACCAATGTTGGTCCCATTTTGAAAGCGTAGGATATTGGCCGGTTTCAAGTCTCCATGGCGATAAGAAGAGGTTTGGTCCAGATCGTGGGCCACGGAGAGCGCCTTAGCAAGACCAAAGAATTGTGCGCAAGCATCTTTGACCAGCGATGCGCTTAGAACGGGACCCGGATATTCTTCCCAGAGATCACGAAGATTACCGGCATCTGCCCACTCGAACATCAAGTAGTGGTCTTTGCCGTCGCTATGGCATCGGCGAAATGCGGTAATGAACCGCACAATATGCTCTTGGTTGAGGCTGTTCATTTTCTCAAGAGCTTTGATCTCAGCTTCCCAGTGCGTAGTCATCTGTTCTCGATCTTCGCTAGCCCCCGGTAATATTTCCTTGACCGCCACAACTTTTGGACATGGTATCCCCTAACAAAATTAGAGGGAATCCGAAAACGTGATTTTGATTAACTCACTGGTCGCAATGGATCCTTGAGATGGTTTTCGTGAATCTCAAATTTTGACACCTTGCCAAAAGAACCCTTCTCGAAATCGGCATGTCTAACGACAAAGGGTAGGATAGTCGACATAGGGAAATTGTACTTCTCTATGTCCGTTTTCGTGTCAGTGGAGAAAACAGGCACGAGAAACTTCCACTGCTTTTCGCAAAATTCCCCGATGGTCCACTCCTGCCATATTCTTCTCTTGACCTTCACCCCGGGTTCCAGTGATGCAAAAAGGCTGTGGATGCTACTCGAAATAGCACGCTGTTTGGGAGCCGGTTTGTTTGCCGTAACCGAGCGGCCGTAATGGGTTTCTTCGATCGGTAGCTTGTTGTCGTCGAAGTCAAATTTCCGAAACAACAGCATTGCTTTGCGTAGTTTTGCACCCTCCAGTTGAATCGAGACACATGTGGCAAATAGTTTCTTTGCTCTCATCACAATGAACTGAACCAATGATGATTCTTGTGGTGATTCATCAGATGACTCTTCGCTATCATCTAGATCAAGAGCATCCCGGATGGACTTTGGTGAAATGAGGCGTTGGAGCTCCCCTTCCGGTAGGAAACGACACGGACTTTTGTCGAACTGACTAGTCGCGAGCGCACTCCATAGCTTCCCAAAGAGGGGATCGCCATCTTCGGAGTCAGAGCTGTCCGCCATTTCCTCTGGTAGGCTGGCTGGACTTCGTTCTTGGGGGTGGCAAACAGTGCTCATTGAGGGATGACCGAGGCACAAGGCTGAAAATCGGTGGCATCAGGATAGTCAGAGTAAGCGCTCCTAAAGTGAGAATCAATATATTTTTAAGCCAGGCCTGGCCAGAGCCTCATTGAGTCCCCTGCTTCAAGTTGCCTGTAGGACGGTGTTTCTGTACGACCTGCATGGTGGCGTACAGCGCCTTCGCTCTCGAGCGCTATGAAGCACGGCTGAGTCGGTGCACCATATGGTAACAGCTGCCTGATACGAGGCAAGGCTGTGGTGCATGGTTCGGTGGTGTGACGCATCATGGCAAGGCTGAGGTGGGAGGGTTGGGGCGATGGCAAGAATGACAGGCGGTTGACAAACGCGAGAGAAGGAATAGTAGTGACATCCACAGGCTCGACAGCGACCAATACAAATGGTTTCATGAGAAAGGAACCATCTATCCTCGAGCGTGCGCCGTCTCGAAGGAGACGGGACGCAATGACGCACAGCCCCACACTGCCCTGGGGGCTTGTAGCACGGGCGTTCCACTGCACCAACACACTGCACCACACCACCACACACAGCCCCTCATGTTCGCCGACTCTGGAACAATCGACGCCATCTTTTCCCGTTTCCTTGTGCAGATGATTGCCTCTCGGAATACCGGCACGCCGCGATCTCTTGCTGTGGATTCGTCAGCGTGCATGATCAATGACCAGTTGCGCTGACACTACCTTGGAGAGCTGCCTTGGGGCCTGGACACGATACTCATTGTGCAGTACCTGTGTCTGATCAGCCTATCCGTCGAGTGCTTTCCGCTCTTCAACACTTACGTGCACTTCGAATGAGTCTGGTCCGAATTCGACGCGCAACTTCTCTGCTAGCTTGGCTGGATTGATTTCACCCAAACCCAGGTTCTGCATCGTGTATTGAGTGCTTGTCTTTTGAGCCATTCCTCGACCGGTATGGATTCCTCGATGTGGCGGACGACAAGTATGGGGAATGTGCTGGAAAATCTCACACTTTTGGAACACGACTAGGGGTTCGCAGCGAGATTTATTCGACTGTGTCAGCGCCTGGGGCACCAACATACCGGACTTCGCCGTGGCTTGTTTTCTCATCGACCGCGGCGCGAATGTGACCAATCGCGGCTGACCGTCTCGATCATGCTCACCTCACCAGTTGTTGCAGTTGCCTCACAGAGCCACGTGCGACATTGCATCAAGTGCACGGCATGCGAAAGCTGAATCGAATCATCGATAGCGACTACCGCCACACCCAGCGGTTCTTCATGTAGCCATGGTCCATCGCTCTGGCGCAACTGGGAGCAGCACAATTGTCCCGTGTTGCCTGGCCTGAACACGAGAAAGAACCCCCGCGGCGGCGTTCAATAAGCTCATTCTTCGGAATAGATATCCGCTGCTTCTGCAGGGGTTTCCAGCCCCGACTGCTGCAGTGGCAGGACGAACATGGGAACAGAATGGTTCGGGTACAAGAGTATCTAAGGCGATCGACTCCTTGTTGGTTGCCTGCCGAGTTTATTTCTATTGAATCCAGCCGCCTCATACGAAAATGCAAAAAGACCGAAGCCTTGCGAGAGTTCCCATCAGGTCGTCTCTATGGTTCAACAGCAAAGCGCGCCTCATATCGACCGCGCGCAGCGCTTCCAAGTAAGGTAAGTAATGTCACACGGTGAGGACACCGACGGTCGCTAGTATGCACAGCAAAACTTATTTGACCCTTAGAAAAACGGTCTAATACTCGTACTCTACTTTTTCGGTCGATGATTATTTAGCCCCAAGCAGTGTATCGCCACAACATCTCCAAGCTGTAGTAAAAACTGCGAACGGCTCGAATAGAGTATGGCCACGGTGAATGGAAACGAGGTTGAAGAATTGGAGGATGGTCATACTAAAAATTTCTTTTACAGCGCTTACAACAATGACACCAAAATGTTGCGCGACCCCGTACATCGGGTTAGTCTGTCTGAGAAGAGAGATAGCCTTGCAGCACTTCCAGAAGCACACTCTGCCGAATCGACACGTATGGAGCCAACTGCTCGCAGGTCAAACCCAAGCCTCGCGTCTGCTTTGGGAAAGTCCCAACGAGATCCAGAGTCGGGCGCGGTGGCAATGGACAGCACGCGCTTGTCCATTACATTCGACCTTCCCGGTAACAGAACGAAGCAAAACAACGAAGAGAGACGGAATGACTCAAATACGAAGCTCAAGCGCACAAAAACAATATCATGGCCCCTAAGCATCCTCAGCACAGACGAGTCTGCCGAGAGGCTAAAAAATCAGCTGTCTAGAGCAATGGAAAAGAGCTTGATTGATCGTCACCGGGGATTTATTCCAGAAAGTCAAATTAAATCACTAATTACACCCTCCACAGTCGAGCAAGAGTTGATAAGATGCCAGCACTCAAAGCTGAAGAAGAAGATATTTCGGAGGCCTGTCGATAGGAAATCCATTCAGAAGCAGGCACGTGATATCTGTGGCGAAACAGATGAAGCCAGGTCCATATCGCAACATCAGAATGACCAGCTACCTCAACGGAAAGAGTTTCGAAAGGTTTTCGCCATACTAGTACTTGTTGGTTGGCCGCAAAAGATCAAGACGTTCCTCAAGGCAGGCATTTGCGACACAGATCTTCCATTTGTCCGTGCAGCTAAGCATCTGTTCAAGTCTCACCAACCCATGCATGCATCTGAGACTGCGGTACGATGGCAGCAATGCGTCAAGGGTTGGAGAGACCACAAAATTGCTCGCTTTGAGGAGAGACAGTGGACCGTTCTCGCTCCGGTTTTTCGATGCTTAGATGATGAGCGAGCTGCGCATCACGAATTCCGGCGCGAGGAAGTTCTTCCCTTTACATGTTGGAAGAAGACAGGACACCGCGGCGGTTCTGGTCAAGTGTATGAGACTGCAATTCATGCTGATCATCACACTTTCAGGTTGAACAGGGTGAGCACTCTAAAGGCCCGGACGGCGAAGCGATAATACTAAATGCTTCAGGCCAGTGGTCAGCCACTAAGTGTTTTCGCAGTCAAGGAATTTTTCAACACGACGAAAGAACAGTTTCAATCAGAAGTACGAATTCTAAACAGTCTTAGTGACGAGCGGCATCGCCACGACCATCTCATAACCTTGCTGGCAACATTTCAGCAAGGCGAGACATACTACTTCGTATTCCCCATGGCCAAAGCAGATCTCCTTGATTATTGGAAGACAATCGAACCTTCACCGGACGAAAATAGGGAAACAGCTCTTTGGCTAGCCGAACAATGTTACGGCCTTGCCGACGGCTTGTACAAGATCCATCGTTGGGAGACAACCACCGCAAGAGGTCTACTCCACCCAAACTCGATACCTTTGTACAAAACGACGCAACCCGACTCGGTGAGGCGATCACATCTACCCAATGAACCAGAAACTCTTCGCATAGTATTAGGTCGTCATGGCGACATTAAACCAAGAAACATCCTCTTCTTTCCCAACGAAGGGCGCGCAGGCCGCGGACTGTTGAAGATTACTGATTTCGGTATTGCTCATTTTAGCACCAGAGAGTCAGTGCCAGCCAGTAGTCGCGGTCCATTGGGATACTCAATACCCTATCGCGCCCCCGAACACGACTGTCCGAACTACATGCTGAGCTCCTCGTACGACAACTGGTCACTCGGATGCGTGTACCTAGAATTTGTCACTTGGTTCTTTGGAGGCTGGGATGCAGTGGATCGATTCGAGAAAGAACGGTTGTCCGTCGATCAGAGGTTTCATGGCTTCAAGACGCCGACTTTCTTCATGGTTGAGCAGGGGAAGCCGAGAGTCAAGGACGTCGTACTTCAGGTGTGTTTGCATAGTAGCTCATGACATATCCCCGAGAATATGATAGGATCTAGTGCTAACGGCGTCTCGCGCAGAGGTTACATCATTTTCGCGATAATTGTCAGTGTGCTGAGCCCGCGTATACCGAATTCTTCTCTGATTTCCTCGAAATGGTGGAGAAGAATATGTTGATTGTCGAAAAGACGGATCCGAGTGGATGTAAGGTGGGACGGAAGACGTCGCGCGAAATCGCTTCTTCGATTAGCGGGATGGTGCTGAAGTTGGGGGCGGGTGGAGAGGCAGTGGCGGTACCTTGATCGATGCTTTGCATTGGATGCGTTGTAGGATTCTGTCTCGGTTTCCGTGTGGCGTTTGTGTTGGGATGTTGGAAGGGGAGGGTCGTTTTGTTACTTTTTGCATGATACCCCGGGTTGTAATTCCGTATCTCGCATTAAAAGGAAAATGGGCTGTAGGTATATGTGCATATCAACACCAAGAGGTCGAGATAGTAAGATAGTAGTTTGCTTTCAAGCAATCACTTTGTTGTATACTTGTATGTAAGAATAATATAAAGTAATCAATCCTTACATCGCGAGAGAAGATTATGCGAACCTTGGAAGTATACAAGAATACTACAACGACCAGCGAATATTTTTGTCTCGGGACTAGTGGTCCTTTCGTATAGACTAGAAGTGGATAATTAAGTTATCTATATGTATTGAGTGAAAATCATCGCAAACCTTTCGGTACACTGTACAACGCTGTGATGGAAAGCAGTATGTATTGAGTACATGACGGATACATTCAAATAGCCAGGAGAGTGACTGTTTGAGTTTGATTGGTGTGTTCGCGGGTGTGGGAATGGGGATAGCAAGCTGCGATTTATGTTGAGGGGATAGGAAGGATGTGTGTGTAAAGATTGAGGCTTGCGAGAGGTTTGTAAGCGGCCTCTATCCAAGCCAATTGGAAGATCACGGGTCGGCACAACGTCGGAGATCACGGTGATTAGCCGGCGCATGGGCCGCTAGGTAAAATGTGGAGAATGAAAGTTCAGGGCACGCAGTGGGACCCCGACACGCTCACCAGCACTCACTCTATCTCGAGCCATATTCCACGCTTCAATTGATACCCCGGCCCTGCCCGGCACTTTTCTCCCCTTGCTATCTGCTCTGCTCCTCTGGCGTCCTTTTAGCTAAGCGACACCGTGAGCTACCTCAGGCGTGCCACTCCTGGCTCGACAAATTTGCAGCCATGCCGAGCATAGGGAGCTTGTTGTACTACGCCGTCCACCCCGTGCAGCTGCGCTCCATAATCCAATGGTAAGCCCGGCGTGTCGCGAGCATCGCAGCCCTTTCCGCAACCCAACATGATGAGCAGATAATTAATCCGGTGCAGGAAAACGTGGCATAACCCCGTCCACGAGCGCGATGAGTCCAAGGAGAGCGAATCTCTCAAGAGATGCTTCTTCTTTCTCGGCCAGACGAGCCGCAGCTTCGTCGCCGTCATCCTCGAGCTGCATCCCGATCTCCTTGTAGCCGTCGCCGTCTTCTACCTGATTCTGCGCGGCCTCGACACGGTGGAAGATGACATGACGGTGCCCCTATCCAGGAAAGAGCCCATCCTGCGCGACTTCCACAACATCATTGAGCAAGACGGCTGGACATTCACCGAGAATGGGCCTGATGAGAAGGATAGGCAGCTGCTCGTTGAGTTCAATGTCGTCATCGAGGAGTACAAGAAGCTCAAGCCGGCGCACCAGGAGATCATCAAGGACATCACCAAGCGTATGGGGAATGGCATGGCAGACTATGTGAAGAACGCCGAGTTCAACGCCAATGGCGTCAGCACCCTCAAGGACTACGAGCTCTACTGCCACTACGTTGCGGGCTTGGTTGGCGAAGGTTGCACGCGCTTGTTCGTCGAGGCCGGTCTTGCCAACCCGGCGCTTTTGAAGAGAACAGAGCTTCATGAGTCCATGGGTCAGTTTTTGCAGCAAGTCAACATCATTCGCGATGTCAAGGAAGATCATGACGACAAGCGCCGTTTCTGGCCGAAGGAGATTTGGTCCAAGCACGTGGACAAGTTCGAGGACCTGTTCGAGCCGGAGAACAAGGAGAAGGCCCTGGCCGCCAGCTCAGAGATGATTTTGACAGCCCTGAAGCGCGCCGACGACTGCCTGTACTACCTTGCTGGCCTTCGGGAGCAGAGTGTTTTCAACTTTTGTGCCATTCCCCAGTCCATGGCTATAGCGACGTTGGAGGTCTGCTTTCAGAATCACGACCTCTTCAAGCGGAACGTGAAGATCACAAAGGGCGATGCGTGCCACTGATGCTTGAGTCAACACAGAACCTGCAGCTCGTCTGCGATGTGTTCAAACGATATGCGCGCAAGATTCAAAAGAAGAACAATCGCACGACCCGAACTTCTCCAGATCAGTATTGCATGCGGAAAGGTAAGCAAGTTGCCTCTTTTACTGACCAAAGCTAACCTCAGGCGCAGATCGAGCAGTTTATAGAAAGTATTCCCGTCGCAGAAGCCGCCAATCGACGAGAAGAAGAACCGGCCAGCGCGGAAGAGGCCGCAAGATTAAGGAAGGAAGCGGAAGATTCGAAGCGGGAAACCTTTTACATCGTAGTTGCTGTCGTCGGCACCGTCATGTTCATTACCGCGTCGATGGTAAGTACCCGTTCGCCGCCGCTTTCGTAACCACTGACACTGTTGCTAGCTCGGTATCGCCTGGCTTGCGGGCGCACGCTTCGACATTGCTTTTTACCAAGCCAAGCAACAGCTGGGACAGCTGTTCTTTAACTCAGGCAACTCGAGCGCGGCCCTGGAGAGCAAAGCATTGTCTGACCACAGCGAACTGTAGTTGCGGCCTGCATGCGCTCTTTGGAATTACATGTATATGTATTAATACTCGGCGGGTCCTTCTCTTCTGGCTAGGTATAGTACCCATTTAGCAAATTCTAATGTGTTTAGCTCACTGGTGCTTCGGCACCTCGCTCTGTCTTTGAGAATGGGAACGTGATGACTTAGCACGGATGTCAAATTGCAATTCTGCCACTCCATGGCTGTAGTTGTGCCGCTAGAAGTGCTTATATCGATACCCGCCTTGCTCGGCGACGAGGCTGCTCCCAGCCTGGCTCTCATTCTGGGTCTGGCTAGGAGTGGTGGTGTGGACATGTTCATGATTCTAATTGAATTTGATTTGTTGAAACCTGCCATGCGCATGTGCCCTTGTGCTACTAGTCTGGTGAACAACTATATCACAGGTGTATGAGATGTGTGAGAGGACTAGCGCGCCAAGACGCTCCACGTGCGGCGGGTGTCGCAGTGCGCCTGGATTTTCTTCGCGGGCGCGCAGGAAGACGGCGGACGGACAAACGCACCTCACCTTATCTGGCCCGCCCCCTCCCCGCTTTCCTGGCCGACGCAAACAGACACTGCCTTTACCTCTGCGACTGCTCTCTTGCTTCTACGGCGCGAGTTCAAGAAGCCCGCCTTCGCCGCCCTGCTCCCTTCCGCACACTTCCTCTCGCCCAGGCCTATCCTGCCCTCAACCGCTCGCTATCCGCACGCCACAATCTAGCTGCTCCTCCACCTGCTCCCTATCTCCACCCGTCACCATGGCCGACGTCGCGACGGCGCCCAACCCGAACCAGCAGGTCCCGCTGGACACGATCCCCATCTCGCCGTCCGACAACACGGCGTCGGGCGAGTCCAAGGAGCCGTCAGGCAATGGCACGTCCGAGGACGAGGTGCGCACCGTCTTCCACGATGCCGAGAACTTCAACGTCAAGCATCCGCTCATGAACACGTGGACGCTGTGGTTCACCAAGCCCCCGAGTGGCAAGGTACGCCCCCTGCCCTCGCCGCATCCACGGCTCCGCTAACTAGTGCAGGGTGACAACTGGAATGAGCTGCTCAAGGAGGTCATCTCGTTCGACTCGGTCGAGGAGTTCTGGGGCATCTACGTAAGTGCACATAGGCGCAATGCCGGAACGCGAGGCTGACAGCATGACAGAACAACATCACGCCTACATCGGATCTTGCGCTCAAGTCGGACTACCACCTGTTCAAGAAGGGCGTGCGGCCCGAGTGGGAGGATGCACAGAACAAGCACGGCGGCAAGTGGGCTTTCCAGTTCAAGGACAAGAAGGCCGTCAACATTGACGCGCTATGGCTACACGTTATGCTGGCCGCCATTGGCGAGAACCTCGAAGATGAGGATGACAACGAGGTCATGGGTGTGGTGGTGAACATCCGGCGCGGCTTCTACCGTATCGGCCTCTGGACACGGTCGGTGGGCAAAGCCATCCCCGGTGATCAGGGCAAAGGACGGACGTTCGAGCAGGGCAAGGAGACGCTCAACAAGATCGGCAAGCGCTTCAAGCAGGCGCTGCAGCTCAAGGACAACGACCAGGTTGAGTTCTCGGGCCACACGGACGCCGCCCACGCCGGCAGCACCCGTGCAAAGGCCAAGTTTGTGGTCTAAGGAGCTGAGTTTGGACGCGGGCGGCCTAGGCCGCGTTTCTTGTAGGTGGACATGCCGTCTATATATTTTCCTTTGGTCGGGTTCAGACAAAAGTCGGCTCTCGGTGCCTCTTGGCTGGTTCTAGCATGGCGTCTGCGTGGGCGGCGACGGGTGTGACATTGGGTTTTTCGGCATGATTTGGGCACCATGGATACCCTGCGATCAAGGGTGCAAATACGTGTACGTGCTTGATAGATGTGGTATGCGATATATTTACGAGGATGACGAGGCTTCAGCTGCCATGTAATGCATTACTGAACATGTGAGAGACTGGAGATTGCCGTGTGCCGCCGATTCCGAGGCTTGAGCAGGGTAGGGTTGGCCGGACGTCGGTGGGCGGCGGTGAGTCGGTGACGTCTGCGCAATGCGAGGTGGCTTGGGGCGGGCGGCGGTGCAAAAATAATGCGGCGTGCTGCCTCGCCAACAAGTCAAATCTCAAGTCGTCTGTCTCTGTCGTCCCAGTCAGTGCCCCACGCTCGAACTCTCCCTCGCCCTTGACATTTCCTCAATCTTCCCCTCGCATCCGCAGCCATGGTGGTCGAGACAGCCTACTACGACGCCCTGCAGGTGCCGCCCACGGCCACGGAGCTCGAAATCAAAAAGGCCTACCGCAAGCTGGCCATCAAGCTGCACCCGGACAAGAACCCCGGCGACGAGTCGGCGCACGCAAAGTTCCAGGCCATCGGCGAGGCCTACCAGGTGCTCAGCGACGAGACGCTGCGCAAGCAGTACGACCAGTATGGCAAGGAGGGTGCCGTGCCGAGCAGCGGCTTCGAGGACCCGGCCGAGTTCTTCACCATGATTTTGGCGGCGACGCCTTTATGGACTGGATCGGCGAGATTAGCCTGATGAAGGACTTGACCAAGACGATGGAGATTAGCATGCGTGAGATGGAGGAGCAGGAGGCCGCTGAGCAGGCGGCCGCGGCCGGTGATGGCGCCGCTGCATCATCGTCGGCCGACCCGACCCAGCTGCCATCCTCGAGTGCTGCTGGTGCTGGTCCTGGGCCATCGACGGCCGATACGACGGCGGCACCGTCGAGCGCTGCCCAAGCCAAGGCCGCTGAGGCTGCTGCTGAGGCTGCTGCTGCCCCTCCCTCTTACGATGCCCCGCCGCCGGCCTATGTCGAGACACACGCGGAACCTGCCGCCGCTGCCTCTACCTCTGCCACTACCACTACCACTACCACGGCTACAGATCAATCTGCAGCCCCCGGCTCGGGCACCAGCACCCCACGCCCCGGCCGCGGGCTCCCCATCCGGGCCGCCATCATGGACAGGTCGGAAGAGGAGGCGCGCCTGGAAGCACAGGGGGTGACGGACGCGGAGAAGGAGCTGCGCGAGAAGCAGAAGAAAAAGGGCGGCCTGACCAAGGAGCAGCGCGAAGAACTCGCCGCGTACGAGCTCGAGCGCAAGCGCATCCGCGACGAGCGCGTCCAGACGCTGGCCAAGAAGCTGGTCGACCGCATCTCGGTGTGGACGGAGACGGACAAGGGCCCCGACGTGACGGCCGCGTTCAAGGCGAAGACGCAGCTCGAGATTGAGAACCTCAAGATGGAGTCGTTTGGGCTGGAGATTCTGCACGCCATCGGCGCCACGTACCTCTCCAAGGCGACGTCGTTCATCAAGTCGCAGAAGTTCCTCGGCATCTCGGGCTTCTTCTCGCGCGTCAAGGACAAGGGCACGCTCGTCAAGGAGACGTGGAATACCATGTCTGCGGCGATTGACGCGCAGCTTACCATGGAGGAGATGGCTAAGATGGAGGAGAGGGGCGGCGAGGACTGGACGGACGAGAAGAAGGCCGAGTACGAGAAGAGGGTTACAGGGAAGATTCTTGCGGCCGCGTGGAGGGGGAGCAAGTTTGAGATTCAGAGCGTGCTGCGGGATGTGTGTGATCAGGTGCTTAATGATAAGAAGGTTCGGTTGGAGAAGAGGATTGAGAGGGCGCATGCGCTGGTTATCATTGGGGAGATGTTTCAGAAGGTATGTTTGACATTTCACAAAAGGCGCTTTAGAAGACTACTACTGTGTTGGATTGGAGTTTGAGCTAACGTACGATAGGCTGAGCGCGACCCCGAGGAAGAAGGCGACTTTATGGCGTTTGAACAGCTTATGGCTGAGGCGGCGGCGAAGAAGGACAAGGAGAAGGATAAGGATAAGGAGAAGAAGAGGCATAGGCATCATTCGCATCATGAGAAGGAGAAGGAAAAAGCGAGAGGTTGAGGTTACGTCTCGTCTCGTCTCGTGGTGTCTTCCCCGTCCGTCTGGCCATTTTTTCATGAGAGCGTTTGCATGGATGGATGACGTTTCCCCTTGTTCTTCTTTCTTTCGACTTTTTCGTCCTGTTCATGATACGGTACGGTTCGTCACGATATCCATAGATTCTTTTCTTCTGGGCTAGAGTGCGGGGATGGGGTGGGGCTGGGTAATGTGGTTGGGCGAGGGAGCTGGGGAGGGGGAGGGGGAGAGGCAGGCGTGTTAGCAGGGGAGGTAGACTGGATAGGAAATGAA
Organism: Laburnicola sp. JP_R_19; assembly: GCA_031010545.1. Classification (NCBI taxonomy): domain Eukaryota; kingdom Fungi; phylum Ascomycota; class Dothideomycetes; order Pleosporales; family Didymosphaeriaceae; genus Laburnicola; species Laburnicola sp. JP_R_19. The sequence goes on from VOIT01000042.1 coordinate 278,003, forward strand.
GTTGGACTGGAAATGTAGTCTGGGATTTGGGTTTGGGTTTGTCTAGCTAGCTAGCTAGCTTCTGAGTGGGCGTTTATGATGGGTTGGTTGGACTTGGTTGGACTTGCATGTGTACACAGCTGTGATCGTAATGAGTAAAGTGGAGTTGGATTCCTTTACTAAGTGTTTCCCTGACTACCTACCTGAGTATTCTCTCTCTCTCCCTCTCTCTTGCGTCCTTCCCTATCGATCGCGTGCAACGTCCTACACTGTAGCCTAAGCTAGGCTAGGCTATAGCTAAATCTTACCTATATAAGCTACGCGCTACACGCTATAGGTAATGCGTGGCAAAGTAGATAGTTGAGGCGAGTGGTGTATTGTTTTATACTTTTGTTTTATCCTTCTTTCCTTGCTTTTTAGGTGGGGAGTTAGGTGGGGAGGTGGGAGGGGAGTTAGGAGGGGAGTTGTGTAGATACAAATGTAAGTAAGTGAAGAAGAAAAGAGAGTAGAGTAAAAGAAGGGAGGGAGAAAGGGAGGTATACAGCAAGTGAGTGGTAGGAAGAAGATAGAAGAAAAATAAGAGGGTGTACATTAGTTAGTAGAATAGTCTATGTGTTATATAGTTATAAAATAGTTACCAATAGGGTGGAGTGAGTAGACGATGTGGTAGGCGAAGTAGGAAACGTAGAATAAGTACGTACGTATACTGTGGTACGTAAGTATATCTACTGTGCTAATAACTTTACTAGCTGTGTAAGAGGTTCATTAGTATTATCCATGTCGCTCAAGCACTTCACTCAACCACCTCACTTAATCACTAGGTAAGTAAGCCTTATAAACATGCGTATGCACACCAATCTTTCCTTCTTTATGCTCATTCCACTTCTCTTATTCATTATTCATTCATTATTCATTCATTATTCATTCATTATTCATTCATTTTACCATAAAAACATTCCATCCTACTATCCCACTATCCAACACAACTCATCCCAAACCATAGACAGGGTATTGCATCCACCACACCAAACCACGCCAATCCACTAGTCCAGTCCACTTCATTACCAGCATGACGACCCAACCCAACCATCCAACAACCCAACCCAACCCGGGTCCTCCCTCCCAACGAACAAAAAAACAAAGAGTATTACACTCACTATACCCCAGCCTGGCTTGCGCCACCCATTTCTTTCTTCGTACTACAATACCGTACGGTATAGTGTAGATGTTTGTTTCGTATGTATGTGTAACGTCGTTTCCATCGCGTTTTGATGCCGTGGTATCGCTATGCAGAGAACGACGTCGGGTATGCAAGAATCAAAAAGAAAAGAAAGCAAGAGAGAGGGTATAAGAAAAAGCAAAGCAAAGCCCAAAAGGAAGAGCGCTTGAACGCAGCAAAACAAATCCAAACCAACACCCAAAAAAATGGAAAGATTACAATAACGTGAGGCCGTCAACCAGGACCTCTAGAGACAAGGGAAGAGCACAGCTCCCAATAGAAAAGAAGAAGAAAGAAAACGTATCGGGTGAGGGATTGATTAAACGCTCACAGTCCGCCGCACCCCAACCTCAGGCTTCTGCGCATACCCAATCAACAGCCTAAAACTCGTTCCACGCTTCTCGCATTCGTTGATGAGGCTTTCGTCGCGCCAGATGCTGCTCTGAAGGAGGCTGCCCAACGCAGTAGCCACGTCCGACTCGCCCGCCTCGGGAAGCACGAGCGATTCGTAGCAGCGCGAGTACCACCAGCGGCCGACGCGGGCCACCATGTCGGTGATTGTGTTGTCAGTGGATTCGGACGAGGCGCGCGTGTTGAGGAGATCGGAGAACGAGACCTCGGGTTTAGGCTGTTTGATGGTCTTGGTCGAGGTGCTGGGTGTCCTGTTGATGGAGGTGGCCGAGCTTCCTTTTCTCTTCTTGTCGGCGGGCAGGTCGGTGTCGTCGGGGCTGGGGAGACGGCCTGCAACGGGCACGCCTACGAAGCACCGGTTGCACTCGGTAAATCCCTTTCTTCCTACGAGCCCCATGATCTCGTCGCTAATGTTGCGAAGAGATATGTTCTCATCCACGACTTGCATCTTGACTTTCAGACCGCGGATAGCGCGTCGTGCGCGGTTACCCATGTTGACGAGGTCGAGGTCAAGAACGCTGAGCTCGAGATAGCCACCGGGCCTCAGAACTCGCTTGCATTCGGAAATGACAGAGCGGTGGACAACAGTCGGAAGAGCGGAGGGAAACCGAAGGACGACACAGGCAAAAAAGCCCTTTGGAAACGGAAATGGGTCAGCCAGAGAAGGGTGAGTGAAGTGGCGATGGTTGTTGAGTGTCGACCACGGCTCAGGCGCGTCTGTTTGGGGCTGTCGATGTGATTGTTCAGGTCCGAGGTTGTAGAAGGTCGCCTCGGGATACGTGAGGGCGCAATAGTACGACCAGTCCTTACCAAGTCCGTCAATGACGAGGACACGATCATGTGCCGGGTCTTTCAGCTCAAAATGCGCGGGGCTGAATATGACACGGCCGAACGAGAGCCATTTGCTGGTCATCAAAGCACCGAAGCGAAGGTTCGCCATCGAGGATACGCCATTGGCCTGGTTCTCCGCCATCTCCATCAGTCGAGTGTCTCGATACTTGTTCGTGCTAGCGCTGTTACGGTCCTTGTCGGAGCTAGAAGCAAGGGTAGTTAGATTGACGTGCGCTCAAAGTCAAGGATGCTGGTAGACTAGAGCGATTCGAGCTGGGCCGAATTCGCATTCCGGATCCAACAGACATGTGAGCCGTTGAGGGGAAGCTGAGACGTCCGGTGATTGGATCAACGACACTGACATTCCTCTCTCCATACTCCTGGAGAAATTCGGACAGAGATACGGAGGAAGTAGGCGACTGGGAGTGGAGGACAGCAAGCAATCGAGACCGACGCAGATGCAATGAAGGATTCGAAACGCCTGTAGCAGAAGCCGCGGAATATGAAGATGCTCTAGAATGCTTAGGTCTAAGCGGCAGCGGTTCGAGAGAGGGCCGTTTCTGTGCAGCTTTATCATCGGCAATAAGTTGCAACTCGCAGGTGTGAGAACCTCATCGATCAAGTCGTTGTATTCGTTCCAGACCTCATCTTCGGACTGCGGAGCTCCACGCTAGGGACAATCGCAGTGCCGGCGACCGCAGGGAAACTCCAGGTCCCTGAGCTGCTGGAGTATGACACTTCAGAATCTTTGCGGGGAGGGAACTTGAAGAACTCGCTTCGAGGGTTGTTCTCATCTGCACTCGGGCTCATTGAAGCAATGGCCGTGCCATGAGTCAGCGCGTTGAGTCCATGGAGAATGGGGTATGGCTCGGCGGGTCCAACAGTAGCTGTCGAAGGGCCGATAGAGTCGAAAGACGTCCGCGGGGGCGCACTCGGTTTGGGCTGATTTGCGGCGAACGGACGAGAAAACGACCGGGAGGGAGGACGGTGCGCTTGATTACGGCTAGAGATAACTTGGGGTATGCGGCCAACCTGTGCTAAGCGGCTCGGTCTCGGGGGTGGGTTTTGAGGAGGTGGTCCTAGAAGAGGGAGTGTTTCGGGGGGGGTAGAAGAGGCGCAGGCCCGAGGGCTGACGGGCGAAGAGCAAGGAGAGAGATCAGTGACCGGAGTAAGCTCAGCCAGCGAGGATGGTGCAGGGGTTTGATCTGACACAGCCGTATCGAGGGCAAGCTTTGGCTGTCGCTCAGGCGTGGGTCGCAAGAAGACTTTTGGTGAAGCGGGTCGAGCTGTGGATGAAAAGTCAGAAGCCATAATGGGCTTCGGTGGCAGCAGTATCGATTGCAGGCGCTCCTGTTTCCCAGGTTGGGGATCGGCGACGACATTTTCCGCTTTCTCTTCTGGTGATACCACTTCGTCAGGTGTGCTATCTGCCTCTTGCATGATCATCTCAATGTCTCCAGCATCGAGCCCAGATTGGGCGTCCATTAGTGCGTAATGGGCCACAGAGCGCGAACCTGGCACCCGAGCGGGAGAAGCGGTCGGTGCCTCCACAGCAGGGGTGGGTACACGAGGAGTACCGTGAGCACGCTGAAAGAAGTTCCACTTTCGGCTTTTTGTAGGTTCCTGTTCGCTCTTGTCCTTCTTCGACGATTTTAGCCAGGTGCTCTCTGATTTAACACCGTTGATTGAATCCTTTCGCACCTTGGTCACGCTCTTCTTTGTGGATGGCATCGCATCCACTAATTTGGAGGTCCGGGATGCGCGCCTAGATGCGAGAGAGGGGATGAACGATCTCTTTGTATCTTCCTCGCTGTCTGATGGGCGACGGAGGCCGATCGGCATCTTCTTCGAGGGAGACATGCCCCGGACGGGATCAGACATTGCCGAAGGTAGCAACGCGGGACGGCTGCTAGTGGGATCATTTCGCGATCGCTGGTTAGCAGTCTTCTCAAATCCAGCCGCGGGTGGTGTAGACACGTCAAGGCTGCTCGTGCTTTGTAGCGGCTCGGGACTCCTAGTAAGCTCGGTGCTGCTGCCGGTCCCGCGGATAATTACTGGTGTGAGTCGCTCCAGAAGGAAGTCGTCCATTTCGGTACTTGTTGTGCTCGTCATGCTACTTTTGCGAGTTGATGGAGTCTGATCCAAGCTATCGGTTGTTGTCGCTGCACTGGCTGATCGTCCAACGCTGGAGCCACAGGTATGGTTTCCATTTCGCCCCCTAACTGCATACCGACCATACCCTTCATGGCCTGTGCCAGCAACCGGCCCCCTACGACGAAGTTTGTTATCCGGCTTTGCGGCAGGAGCGACGGGCTCAGTTTTGCGTCTCGAGAAGAACCCAAAGCGCGATGTTTTGGTTGGGCCGGGAGTGGGAGCAGATGTAGGCAATGTTTGGGATCGTTGCTTCTCTGATTCAACATGTAGATCAGGAGTAGGGTCACGAGTAGGGACACGTGAGGGTTGGGCGAAACTTGACGCAATGGTCGGACTGGGAGATGGGTTGCGAGAGGATGCTTTGGACGGTATGCCGAATCTGGTTCTGCTATTCAAAGCAACACTGGCTCCCGAGCCGGTAGACGTTGTTCGTTTATGTGGTGAAGGAAGGCTCGTCATGTTGCTTTGAATGACAGGCGACGGTCCCTGGAACCCGCTTATTTCAGGAGTACCATCCCGGCTAGGCCGTGTAGGTCTCCGTTGAGCCATCGTTGACGAGGGGTGATCTGCCAAGTGGGCCAATTCAGGAGGCGCCTGGACTTTTGGCTTTTCGTCCGTGGATTGGGACGGACGCCGGGGTCTATTCTCCGATGCATCCAACTGCCGATGGGACGTTGCAAGACGCAGTTGTGTCGCCTTTGGCGGTGGGCTGGGAGGCGGTGGGCTGGGAGGCGGAGCAGGCAGATGTTCACCATTCCGCGACTTCCCAGCCTCCGCCACCACTGTAGAAGCAGCAGAGGAAGAGGCCGCGGATTCCCGAACTGATGGAAGTGCACGCTCTTCCGGGGTTCTGTATCTCGCAACAGGAGGCCTAGCCCGCAGAGGACTTACTTGGCGTGTGCGCAAAGTAGTCTTGGGCGGTATAACAATTCCCGGAGAATGAGAAAACGAAGACATGGAGGTTGGAGTTGATGAGACACTGAATGGGCCTGGAGACTCGGAATATCGTGTAGATGGGGTGGTAGAGAGCGCATACTGCGGTGCTGGAGGTGGCAACATATCCGTTGGCCCAACTTCGAAATCGCAGGGCGAGTAGTTCAAAGGTTCAAGCTCTGCATCAGAGCGAGCAAGAATCGTAGAAGCCGGCGGTAACGATATGCCCAGTACCGTCTCAGAAAAAGGATCCTTGTAGCCACCGGGGATGCCCGTGGCCATGAGCCTCTCTTCTTGTGAAGACATTGAGCCGTCTCTTGTCTGTAGCTCCTGTTTCCCACCTGCAACCCCAACGTTCGACTGTTTGCGCCTCAGCAGATTCGATCGTGGACTATCGACGGTCGATGCGGAGGACCCTGACACGAGTGATGGCGTGCGCGGGTTTGGGGGAACCTCGAGCTTTGGCAGGCGAGAAGAAGAAGTCTGTAAAGCAGACTTGGAGGCTATTAGACGTGGTCTAGATTGGGTTATAGGTATGGTAGGAGTAGTGCTTCCTTGGCGTGACCCAGGAGCTACTGGCACCTTTGGCGTAGGTACTCTTTGTTGGGAAATGCCTCTGTTGAGAGGTGCCTGCTCATCTCTTGAGGGTCTCCTCTTCTGCAGCTTGGAAGGGCCTGGGGCGGGTATCGGAGAGATGGTCGTGGTTGGCGTGACGGACCGTTGTGGTAGGCGAGTTGTGGGTGTGCGATGGGAGTACGGCGTTTGATCCTCGGTCCTCCTTGGAGGGTTGTAATGTGATTTATAGGAAGCCATGTTAGGCAATTCGGTGCGACCCGGCTAGACGGTAGACCGGACCCTGTGCGACAGAAGTGTGTGTATGCCGAGCAACTCATGAAGACATAGGTAGGGTCGACGAGAATGGTGGCCTTCGGTTGACACAAGGTAGAATGCTTCGGCTGTTGGTTTGTTCAGCAACGCTCAGCTCGGGTCGCTTCGGTGTAGTATCTGGTATATTGTGTACTGTGTAGCGTGCGGGAGGTCCAAGGAGTCGGAAGCCCGAGGGTGGCAAATTCGTAGCTCAGGTACATCGGGCGGGAATCTTGCCATATAAGATGGCCAACCGGTTACTACGCAATTCCCCCAAGTCTCTAGCAGTAATTCGGTGAGGGCCGATGCTCTTTTCGTGTACTACGCCACCTACGGAGGTTCCGAGGCGTTCGGTTAGTCCGGTCCCGGGTTAGGATGTGGCGGTGCTTGCATGCAGCAACAACAAGCGTCGTGGTGGAGCGGTGAACAAGGCGGGCAGAAGTAGGCAGGCGTTGGGCCAGCGGTAGATAATAATATAATCCCACAGAGGGAGCTCGCGCGTCCGTGTAGCTTTCAGGGCCCTTCTCGTCCGTAGTGAGTCGCCGCTGTGGGGAATGTCCGCGAGATTCCGTTCTAAGCGACAGATAGAACCTGGAGCTTCAAGGAAGGCCTGGCTCGTAGACAGAAGACACAAGCTGAAAAGATGAACCGTTGGACGAGCGTAGCCGGGCTTGCTGACTCTACCGTCTGACCCTTTACAAGTGGGGTATAGGTTCGATATATGCCGTGCGGCCCAACACGCCCACCCTCAAGGCGAGACGCGTGGGCTGCCCGACCGGACCATTGCCATCTAGCAGCAGCGCTTGCGCTTATTAGAGTGACGGGCAGATGGTCTGAGGGACGGAATCGACCAGTGAAGCGCCAGGAGGGTGGTGGAGGGAGCCGATTCGTAAGGCATCCCTGCATAGGCGCACAGGCGGGTTTTGTAGAGGGCGTCGCCTAAAGCTTACCTTTACCTGCGGACTTACAGTACTAGTACATATAGTTAACAATAGTTCATATACCTTTATAACCATAGTTTTGTTTTAAATAGTTACTTCTTTTAGCTTACGTACGATTTTAAATTTTAAAATAGCTAATAAAGCTTTTAAGATTAATAATTACTATATATATTTTTAGTAAATTGTAACTACTTTAACTAACTTTTTAAAAATAAAATTTATACGTTATTAAATTAACTACCTAGGGGTAGAATAATAATGGCTTTTATCTTAAATAATATAATAAAAAAGTAGAGCCCTTAGTAATTAAAAAGAATATAAGGTAATTATAAAAAAAAGCTATTAATAATAAAAGTATAGAAAATTATAGTTAAAAAGTTCATATAAAATACTTACTTTAAAGACTATTCTACAACTAAGCTTAAAATTAACGAAAATATACTACTAAGGTCTCTAAACTCGATTACTCTAGTGACTAGGCGACGCTTACGTGGCCGCGGTTGGCTCTCAAGTATTTTCGTTTTTCCACACTATCATGCGGCTACGTCGATCAAAAGCCAGGTAGTCAAAAGGCCCTTCTCTCCCGTCGCTGTCGAGACGGGACGAGACGGGACTATTCACTGCGCAGCTGAGGTAGATGTTTTGGCGAGTCGTCCTTGTCTTCAGCTGTACTGTGTGGTTTCAAAACAGCCAAACCCACCAAGTCACAAGGTCACGCTCCGCAGGCCCTCCAACTGGATAGCAGCGAAAATAGGCCTTCGCATATGATGGCCCTCAGGAGGGATGGCTGGCCCAAGGAGGCCTGAGACGACGTCAAGCCGCAGCCATGCATACGAACCAGCAGCGTACGCCGTATGGAAGAATTGGACGGGAAGCCTTTCCCGGGCCTATTCTGAGCATGCGCAAACATCCAGCCGGTCCAACCTGGGCGCAATATGGGGGCAGCAGCGAATAACGAAGCACCCGTCCGAGGAGTCACGCGGTCTCGGTACGCGATTTCCGCCCTGCGCCCCCAAGGTTGCTATTCCGCAGAATGCCGCCCAAGAACCTGGAGGATTCGTCGGCGATTGCGTAGGTGCGTGGGTTCTGACTGTGGAGATGCCGGAGCGACCGTGTCGACGCAAGCTGAGGGTGGCTACGCGCATGAACTTGGCAGCCTTGGATGCGCAAAATGAGGCTGGAATTTCGCCACTGCACTGCCATCTGCCAGCACATCAAAGGCGAAAGATTCCTCTCGAGACTCTGACCTGGGATGGCAGCCCTTCGCCCTTCACAGTGTTAGCGTCTAGCATCGCCCTGGTGTTGCTCTGTTGCTCAACAATTCCGTCCGGTTGCAAGGCGCTCTCGGGATAGACCCAACCCGGCATCCTGGCTGCCTCGCAAGCCACCGCGTCGTCTGATGGCCTCGTGCACCTTATTCGTGGAACACCAGTGTGATTTGTGCGATCCCTGCTGCATGACCTTTTGGTCATGTGATGACGCCATCCCGTATCAGGCATGCTGGAATGTCCTCCATCGCCAATAGTAGTGCCATATGGCACTTTGGCGTGATGGCTGGCTGCGGCTCTATCAGGGAGGCGCCTCGATTTCTTGCTTCACCACCGGCAGCAAGTGTCGTCGTTCCTGTGAGACATTTTTACATTGCGGCATGGCCGAACGGTGTTCATTTGAATGGCCGAACGTACAGTAGAGCTGTAGCGCGTGGTTGCCGGTCCATGGATGCAACAGTGATCGATCACGGCACACCTGCATCAACGGTTCTGCAGTGTCTCGTGCAGGCGCCGATTGCACATCTTTTGAGATCTGGAAAGCCTGGCTTGCGTTGCGGTACTAACTTTGACTACTCAGCTGATAGACCCTGACATCTAGACTATGGCAACGCGCTCCGACGGGTTAATCAAAGACATCACATTGTTCACAGTGGTGCCCCGCCGCTGTACGGTATAACAGGATGCATTCGTCCTACACTGAACCTTAACATTCCGTGACCAGCTCTCCGATCGTGTCATGAGGTAATCGAGCTTTTGAATTTTGAATTTTGTTCAACGGTTTGTTGTACGTATAAAAATAGCGTTTTTGATACCATATGAGGTCTGGAGGCATGGACTCTCAGCCTAAACAAAGAACCATAACAAGCATGCCCTGGCTCCGCATTCGTCTTATGTGCGGGTGGAACGGGGACGGCACGATACGCGTGCCCAAGTGTATGACTAGAGGAATACAGTCAGAATGCAAGTGCCACTGTGGATACCACCTCGTATCGCATTAGGGGTCCTTCCGCGGAACTAGACGATGCGGGACGTCGAACGAGGTGGGGGTGAAGGGCCTCGTTGATGGTGTACTGCAGAGTCTCTTGCCTTCCGAACAGCCCTCAACCTTGCTCTTCCCAACAATGTATGACACAGAGATACTGGTGCCTTTGAGATCCTATCCATACAGAGATCGATGAAAACAGTACCAGCGCTTAGTGCTGCATATGAGTGTCGAAGTCTTGTCATCACTTCGCAGGTAATAGCATCCTCAGCCGTGACTGCTGATCGTTTTGAGGTGCATCGGTGAATGAGAGAACGCTAGGATAGAGTCCTTGGGGTTCCGCGAGTGGAGCTGTGGAGGCCTCTAGTCATCTGCCTAGCATAAGGCCCGGGGATGAGTAAGTGTCTTGCTATGATACAGTACCAAGTCAACTGTCTATTGAAGATCGTCGTCGTGGGAAATTCTAACCTAGTTCGAGTCCGAACCATACACAGAGAGGAGTAAAACAGGAGGCACTAAACCCAGTACCTAACACACAGTGGCAGTAAAGTAACTGTCTATACCCAAGTCAACCGTCTAGAAACTCGTTGAGGTAGGGACTGAGTGGCCCTAAAATAAACAATACTCTCTCCAAACTTCTGACCCGGGCATTTTGACGTCTTTTGGGCTGTTTTAGTCCTGGTTCAAACGGTTCTCACTCCCAATACGCGCTGCCTACCTTTGAAGGTACCTAGGCCGATGTGCGCTTCACTGCGACGAATATGCGAATGCTGCTGGCCCAGATGATAATAGCGCGCTAGAACCCAATTCGAAGAAGCGAATAACAGTTGTTCCAGGACAATTGCTATTGTACTGCTGGTTGGAGGGTATTGTGGTGAAGGTGAATGACTGGTACCTATTGTCGTACAAACCAAGTGATTAGCGGCTTGGCGTTCGCTGCGCCTCGCATACCTATGATCTCCCTCTGCGACGTGTCGACGCTTACTCCACCTGCACTTCCACCACGTCGCAAATCCCATCCCCGACCACCAACGGCGAAGCAACACTGCGCTCTTCTTTGCGCGCCCCTCACTACTGCGCTCGCTCCGCACTGCCGCAGCTCCTACTGGAGCGCATATCCCCTTTCGCGACGCGTCTCCCCCCTAGCCGCGCTCTCACCCTCACCCGCCTTTCACAGCACGCTTTTCACCGCACGGCGCTGAACCACCCTCAGGATGCCTGAATACGCCAAATTGAAGAATGCCGAGCTTGAGGCGCTGCTCAAAGAGCGCGGCCTCCCGCATGCAGGCAAGAAGGCGGACATGGTCGACCGCCTCACCAAGGACGACGAGAAGAAGGCCGCAGCTGGTCCCGAGTCATCAAAAGTGCATCCCGAGGATGAGATCGACTGGGACGACGAGCCCGTCGAAGCCACAAAGGACGCAGTTGCTGCGCCCGCCGAACCGGCAGTGACCGAGGGCGCTGCTCCTGCCGTCGTCGCCAAGTCGGACACAGTCGCCAAAGCGGGCGGCACCGGACAGCCGCCGAACCCGCAAGCCGTGCCCAACCAGAAAGTCGATATCGACCCCTCTAAGACGGACGACCTTTCGGTGAAGGCGCCAGCTGAGCAGAAGGAGGGTGCCGCCGAAGCGAAGCCAGAGGAGCCCAAGGAGCCTGCGCCGGACTACACACAAGGCATCGCAGCGACAGACCTTGATTCCGAGCTCCAGAAGCGCAAGGCTCGCGCCCAGCGGTTTGGCTTGAAGACCGAGGACGACGAGAGCCTGAAGAAGCTAGAGCGCGCAAAGAAATTCGGCGAGTCCGGACCGCCAAAGGGCCTTGACGAGGCTCTTCCCGAGCGCCAGCAGCGGAAGCGAGGACGCGAGGACACCGACGATGGCGGTAGGAACAAGCGTCGAGGAGGTGGTCGCTCTGGTGGTGGAAATCGGGGACGCGACGGACGTGACGGTCGTGAAGGGCGTGGTGGTAACCGAGACGGGGAGAGGAGGCGGGACAATCGAGACGACAACCGAGGCGGTCGGGACACGCGGAGGGACGACAGGCGCAGCAACGGCAACTGGATGAGCGCGGCTGACCGGGAGAGGGCGGAAGCGAGGAAGGCCAAGTGGGCGAAGCCAGCAGCTGCGTCCTGAAGACGAGGCCCAGACTGATCGTCTACGCTACCGCGAGATGAGCGGAGCGGAGAGTGTTTTGGATTCGAGCAAAGAGTATACTTTATCCCAGCGAGAACGGGAACGGCATGCGGTCATGGTACGGACACGGCGATTTTTGTACAACACATCTTTAACGATCGGTTTCGGTGCAGATTGCCAACAAGCAGACTGACTCTGCTCATCCATTTCATACAAGTACCAGGATAATTACAATTGAAACCTTGGACCTCGCCATCGAGCATTCTTCCTATCTCTTTGCTGGTCTTGCCGTCTCTGCGCCACCCCAGCCGCCATACATGCCTGCGAAAAGCGAGCAAAGGGTGGCGCACTTGGTTGAGGGGCTTACGGCCACTCTTGCTGGTTACTCCAATACCATCCATCGCAGGTTGGGCTACTTTCGGCGGAGCTACGCATCCCCGCATTTATGCCTCTTTATCCATTGCTTACTGCCGTTGTATACCACGACCCGCTACTTATTTTATCGAGCTATGGGCAATTAGAGTATGGCCGCTTTATCTATGCATAGTACAATCTAGCGTCTACGAGCGGGCTTATTGGATTTGCTTTGGCGGAATCAATGGGAATTAAATGAGAGACATTGAAGACTTGTGTTTTTTTATGATATGATGATGTGATATTGTTCTCTGTCCTAGTCACCTACATATGTATATGTGAAGATGACCCGCAGCGCTGACTCCAAACCTACCTATTTACCTATTTCTCTATAGCGCTCAATGGCACGTATACATCCCTCTCTCTCCGTGGGTAGGGGGTTGGAGGGGTGAATGGATGGTAGCATCTGAGAGTAAAGATAGCTAGGAACGCGTCGCATTATTGGTATAAAGATATTTTCCTTACTGCGCAAGTAAGAGGTAGAACGATGGATGGGCGGGTGCTTAGCAGGAGCAGAAAAGAGTCCCTCTATATATTCGCGTTATGAAGTTTTTCTAAACGGGGGGTATATAAGGTAATTTACCCATCAATTCGAGATATCAATAGTCCAATGGGATTTAGATAACGACCCTGTGGTTGAAAAAGTATACCCATTTATCCTACCGCTCGATCCAAGTTTGGAAAAACTCACACCTTGTCTAATACGGATATATGCTTCAGATAACGCAGTATACTTATGTGCCATCTACAGCACACACTAAGCACACCTTATCAGGAAGAGAAACATCGCAGACCTTTTGGTGTACGGTACAACGCTGTAAGGGAAAGCTGTTCACACCTTATCATACCCTATCCCCCGGACCCCTCCCCCCACGCAATCCTCGACGCAGGCCTAATCCCCAACCTCGCTGCCTCAACTGTCGTACTCTCCGACACTTCCGACACCGTCCTGAGTCGCTGCTGTGCCTGGAACGCGGTGTTACCACCGGTATTGGCCTTAGCATCGTTGGTCTGGATGGGTGTGTGCGTTGGTGTTGGTGTTAGAGTTGGAGTTGGAGTTTGGAGCGGGGTGGTGGTGTGGTTGGTGGTAATAGTATCTAAGATATTGGTGGGAACGGGGGTGGGGATGGACGGACGAGGATATGGAGGCTGCATGTGGATGGGAATATGCCTATCCCCGGGAAAGTTCCTCCCCACGTGCACTTTGCTGTCCTCTCCGTCCCCGGCCCCGGTCTGGTGTTGAGCACGTGCGGTGGTGCGCGGGGGCGGGGGAAGCACGGTTGAGTGTATGGCTCCAACTCCAACTCTATTCCCAACTCTATCCCCGTCTCTGTCTCCGTCTCGCAACCCGACATCTCCATCTCTCCCACGCACCCATTCCTCCTCCTCTAAATCGTCTTCAACAACCCACTTATCCCCCCGATGCCAAAGCTTAAACACATACACCGCAACAGCGAGGAAAATAACGCTGAAGATGGATATTGGCGCTGCGGCGCGGGGGGTAATGTGTGGAGTGGAGGGGGAGACGAGGGCTTGTGGCGGGGCGAGAGTTATCGTTGGTGTGGAGGGTGGGGGCGCGAGAGGTACTGTTGGTGTGAAGAGCGGGGTCGGTGAGGTGGACGTCGAGTTGGACATGTTGGGTTGGCGATGTGTGAGTTTGGTGCTAGAAGGGGTGGGGAGAGATGGTAGAGGAGTGTGGAGTGGTGAAGCATTACATGGCGTGGCTTGTGTATGTACCTGGAGGATGGATGGAGCGTTGTTTGCACATTCACAGGTTGATCAGGTATGATGCTAGCCATAGCCAGGGGCGTTTGCAACATCTAATTGCGAACCCACGAGTCAAATTGGCCGTCAATGATGTAGAACACTCCTATTAATCAATCTACTCCACTTCTCCATTCACAAACCCACCCTTCGCATATCATGCCTCGCCCTCCTCCGAATCTCCGCCGCGCTAATATTCCTCTTCAACTCCTGCTCAGGATCCGATCCCGAGCTCCCCTCTCTATTCTTGAGATCAGCCATCGAGATAGGAGGCGCTTCCCGCTTCTTATGGGGAACCCTCATTTTTTGCAATTCAAGCTCCAGCCTCGCGGACAACCTCTGCAAGAGCCACTGTGCCTCCGACCTATTGCCCATCAAAGGGCTGCTCACTCCAAGCCAGCTCCAGGCACTATGTTCGCCCTCGTTAGCGGTGCCGATGTCGGGATCGCTATCCGGGTTGCGTTCGTGGCGTATCTTTGGTTTGCGGTGCCCCGACGCGTCATTCTCATCCTGCCCAACAAGTCGCAGGTAGTAGCTCCATTCGTGGTATGTGTACTGCTTCGGCGGCGATGCGTCCATATCGCGCATCAAATGTCGTATCTCCTTGGCTAGAATATAGTGATAGAAATGCATGTCCCTCTGGAGCTCATCTCCATGCTCATCGACTTCTCGCGCCTCGTCAAGCTCTTCATCTTCAAGGTATCCTGCAAGGCGGTCCTGTATCATCTGCTCTGCCGCACCTTTGCCCGTATTCCCTTTCTCTTCTTGCTCGCGATCGCTCTTTTGTTTTCCGACTTTCAGCCTCGAGAGGCCAGCCTTGAGGGCGGCGCTAACACCATGCTCGTCAGGAAGCACAGTAAGCGATCCGATCCAGATGGTCAGATCGCGGAAAGCTTTGATGACAGTGTCTCCCATGTTGCTGATGAGAATCGTGAGGGTAGGTACGGCGAGCAAGCTCCAAAAGACAAAGAATGCTTTGCCGGAGTTGCTGGAAGGCGTGAGGTCGCCGTAGCCGATGGTCAAAAGGGAGACATACGCGAAGTAGAGAGACACAAAGTAGCTCCATCCCTGCGGTTTCTCAGAGTGCATGAACACCAAAGCGCCGAGGAACCAAAGAAGAAAGGCGGCAGTCGATGACATCGCTAATGCCGTGTATCGCCGCTTTCCTTCCGCTTTGTCCTGTATGCGTCGCATAATGTTGAACTCTTGTTCTCTCCTTTGCGCCTCGGATAAGCCTTTCTGGGAAAATTCGATCTTGTCAAGTAAGCCTAGTTTGGCCACTCTCTTCTCACCGTCCACCGAAGCTAGCACCTTCCGCCTCTTCATCTCCATAAATCGAGCACATCTTCTCTTGCCTCTCTCGAGAGCTAATGACCGCACAGATCCAATGACAAGACCCAGAGATACGACTCCTCCAATTGCGTAGAAAAAGAGCAAGGTTCGACCCGTGTGCGTCCTTGGTACAAACTCCCCACCGAGACCGACGGTCAATAGCGTCAAGTCAGCCCAGTATACTGCGTCGAGGTAACTCCATCCTTCGACCTTGGAGAATATCAGCGCCCCGATGAGGATGTAGAACATGAAGCTGATAGTTTGGAGCATCAATGTGCGTTGACTGAGGGTCAGCCGGAATTCCTTCGGATAATGGCCTCGGTATGCCCCGTATACTGTCAGTATCATCAACGAAGCGACAACAAAGTAAAGTCCGGCGGCCATGATGCCATAGTAAAAGGCTTGGCTCAGAGCGTGCTCCGACATTGGCTCGATCCGAAACGCGGACGAGGATGCCACAGAGACGAGCCCCATTAAGACGAAAGAAGCTAAAAACCATCCGACTATCGTGATAGGTTGCGCGATAGCAAACGATAACCTCCTCGTCATGTTAAGAAGTAAAGCCATATTTGCGGTGAGAGCAAAGACCAGAGACACTGAATTGACGGCAACCAGCCTGTTCATGTTAGCTGCTATCCATTCCCGTAAACGTGCAGTAGTTGGCGAGGAAAATCTAGACTTACCACTTCGGGTCCTCAACCTTTGTGCCATGCCCCTCGTCTTTCCCGGGTGGGATATGCACTCTCCATTTCTCAATAAGCGCACATATGCTGAAGGCGTTGGCAATTGGGCCGAAGGTGCCGGCAATGAGTGGGCATGCCGTAGATGCGAACCACCAGCGACTGCACCAATGTTAGCCCCACATGTATAGCAACCTCAACACCACAAGCCGAGTACCTGGGGTCGAGAAAGTCTTGTTCCTCGGCCTCTGCCTTCTCTTTCTCCGCCTTGTAGGCGTTCTCCTCCACGTCCTGGGCTGCCTGCTGAGCCGGTTCGTCAAGACCGGGGTCGTTCATCGCTCCGTTGTGGTTGAGGACGAGGAGCGCATCGTCTTCAATTTATTGATGAGACGTCGCGATAAGCGCACACGGGGATTCTGATAATAACCAAGGCATTCACACGTCTGTTTACGAGGCACGTGAGCCAAACACGCGGCCGCAATGACGTTGGTGTGGCTGCATCCGGCGGCGGCCGCTGGTTGGCGGAAATGCCCAAGGTGGGCCCGCCGCTTGGCTGGGGATGGCTAGGCCGACATGTGTTAGGCGGGACTGCCTTGGCCTCTGTTACAACCTCATGTGATGGCTATTGCGATGGACTTTGCAATTTTCCAATGGTATCACTCTTCCAACATGCATACAAGTTCTCTGAATGGCAAGAAAGTGAATGTGTTCAAGCCGAGCCTTAGAGTATCTCAAGTCCGTACCAGTGCCTGGCTGGGACATTGCCCCTATGTTCCCATGCCCATTCCACACAAGGTTGCGCTTCAAAGCCGATCTGCTCCCCAAACTCGATCCTCCAGTGGTAGTCGCTACCCCTGAGTCTACTACTCACGGAGAAATGGCCCGTAGAATGTTAATCTTGCAATAGCATTCAATCTGCGCTGCATCCCCAGATCATCGCAGAGCTCCCGAATGTGCATTCAACTTATACTTCTTGCCCTTGAGAAGTCTTCGCCCATGTTGTTCAGATCGCTAAAAGAGGGGGATGCGCCAATACTGCCTTCTGGGATCCTTTCTACGTGCTGAAAAGATCAAGGGCTCCCGAATATGCATTCAACTTATACTTCTTGCCCTTGGAAGGCCTGCACCCTTGCTGTTGAGATCGCCAAAAGGAGGGCGATGTGCTAATCCGCCTTCCAGGATCCCTTCCATGTACGTGCGAAAAAGCACATTTGCAGCAGCGAAGACGCAGCGCCCCAAGAACGCTACCAAGATCAAAAAGGGGGCTTTCTCAAGATTGGTGCCTCTCAGGCTCCACGCACATGCCATCGCAGAGACAATGATAGTAGGTAGTCAGATAGGGTGCATCAGCTCCGACTGAGAATGCCATGGAGCCTTTGACAGCTAAGAGGATGCAGCGAGCTGATTATCCAGAAGGCGTTCTCCTGAACAATCTGAGCGACTCCTATCTTCGAGAAAGTACAGAGGCGGCTCTTGAGGAGAGGAGATGTTTTATTCCGAGAAAAGGAGGGCGTGTGGCTGTCAAGCAGAGGAGATATTCGGTCTACGCGCATCAAGGCCAAGTGGAGGATCCGCGAAGTCTCCAAAGCAAAGGCAGAGCAGTCTACACGCATCAGCACCAATTGGAGGTTCCGTAAAGCCTCAGAATCAAAGGCAGATGCAGCTGGCTGGGTATCGCAGGTAGCTGTACTGTCCATAGGGTCTGTGGTTGTCGGAGGGGCAGGATATGCCTTCCCAGTGCTGAGAGCTGGGTCTTCGAGCGCCGCCAAAGGACGACCAGCAGCCACGCACGCATACACACGCCCCCTCGGCAGCCCAATCCAGCCTGTCGTTTGTCGATTACCCCACAACCGATAAGTCAACGTAGTGAAAAGTTTTTGCCTTGCCCTCTCGCCCCGCACGCACGCACGCACGCCGCTCATCCACTCACTAAGTTGCCCGCGCCTACTCTTCGCCTATGTAAAGGCTCTAAGTTGCTTTTTCTTTCGTCGAGGGTACCCAGTCCGCATCGGCATGCAGGTGGCGCATTTGGATCATTTGGTTAGGTAATAAAGGTGAGTCCAAATTTCCTTAGTTTGAGCTGTATGAAAAGAGCAGATAACAATGATCCTCATGTGAGTTTCTCTCTTCCACCAGGCAACGCTCACCTGAAGTGGTTTCTCTTTTGCCATTTTTTGCGCGAGTTCGATTCTGGTAGGCGACGGGGCGAGGGCTTTCTTTTTTTGCAGTTCAGGGTGACTAAGAGAGGCTGCGGGCGACCTAGATAGTGTATGTAGGGCCTTAACACGTGAAAATAGGGACTACAGAGCCTAATGCAAGCTGTTGTCCTGGAGACAATTCTCCTTAGACTTGCCACTGGGGTTCAAAGCGTGCTTGAGTTCTTCTGCAGTTGTGAAATCTTTTTTTTGGGTTCACGGTGCTCGTCCGTCTCCCTGGGCGTCGGGTTGGCGTTGAAGGATATCGCCGCTCGACCCCACGTTCGTCAAACCACACCACACCCCCACATCAACCGCAACATTCCACGACCCCTGGCCAGGTCCATTACTGGAATGCTTGACTACTCGATGCAAGCAAGGAATCCTCTGACCCGCCCGTCTTGTATAGCCGCGCAGGTGTGTCCACAAAGGTAAGCATCAAACAGGCAGCGATGCGCAGCTTGTATATGGATGGGGCCGATATACAGATGACCTGACAGCAGCGAGTACTATACACACTCAGATATATGCTCGCAAAAGCAGGGCCTGCCATGGCGATCGAAGCGAGACGGCCTGGTGACGCGCTGTATCTCCGCATCTCCACTATGGTCGCCCGACACCTCGTTGACGGAACAAGAGAAGAGGATAGCGCCAACACCTTTAGTCGACCTGAGCCTAGAACATTGGAAAGCAGGAGGCTACGCGCTCTATCATCGCATCTTTGGGCGGGCAGGACGGAGCAGCTTTCAGCTCCGCTACGCTCACGATGCCAGATCTCACCCATGCCCGCGACCACGACCACGACGACCACGACCACGATAGGTAGCAAAGAAATGGCAGGAGAAACATCGCGCTGGTTGGCAGAGCATCCACATCTTTATACATATGGAAAGATCCTGGCGTTGAGGGCGCAATAGCCGGCGGAGGGTAGGTGAGCGAGCCAGGTACCATAATACCTCGCTGCCAGACCGAGGGGCAAACCGATCAACCAAATCCCAGAACAGGGCACGACATCCTCGGCAGTATCGCGGCACTAACATTGAGAAGCAGAAGCTTCCTTCGTGCGTCCCTACAAGGGGCCGACCCACCACGCCGGAGACGGCAGACTGTCCCATCTGCCTAGGACCCGCCGCTCAAAATAACACAAGTCAAGTACGGCTTGCGCCCTGGATATCTTGACGAAGGTTTAGACAGCGAGGCATCGCAAGACCTCCCGGGTCAGAGGACAACCGCAGAGGGGTTCGGCCAAAGCATTTGCGCACGCGCGACATCGGGTTGGACGACAACAGGGAAAGGCCGAAAACAACACAGACGGCTCAGATACGAAGGCGGTAACGAATCGAGAGCTTCGAGAACACAGACACACAGAAAGCAGGAAGTTCTCTCTCCTGCAATGTGTCATCGAGGCCGCCTCAATTCGGCAAGGGCGCCAAAGCATCTCCGCTCGCGCGAAAGCACACGAGCAACCACAGTGAGATGTGGAACAGCAGGCCAAACATCTCGTAGTTGAGCGCGGAAGATCTGAGTGCTGCAATAACATGGATAACAGAAGCAGGAGACCTCCTTCTTCTCCGCGATGCGCAGCCAGTTACGTTGCTTCGATACGGCCCCACGACCGCAACTCCCCTGCGATGAAATGGACACAAGGGCGACGCCGAAACATGATCGAGCATGGAGCAGATACCGTCGAGGTATAGGCTTGAACATACGTGTAACCGAATAACTCGAAGCAACCTTGCGTGCGCCTTCGGCCAGCCTCGATACGCGCGACATATAAAAGACCACAAAAAGATAACCGATACATCGCGTTGATGATATGGCAAGGCATGAGGCTACAAGAAGAACTGGACATGAGCTGCTAAGACGAACTGGACATGAGCCTCTATGAAGCGCTGGACACTTGGATTTAGGCGAAAGAGATTGGCGACTCGGAAATACTTTCGTGGCGATTCTGGGTAACAGCGAAGACAGGATCATACAGACTGCTGCGGCGGTGGCTCTATTCGGTGCCCGGGACAAGCCGATCAGTATAGAGCAAGTCGCTTAACCGAAGACACATACGACGAGGATATCATAAACGGCAGGATTTTCTCTGGGAGTGCGGACGAGACGATAACCAAGTCGAACAAGCCCTCATATCTGAAGACGATAGCCCCGGCATACGTACAGGAGTTGCTGCATGTTGGCAGAAGCTCGGCCATATCCAGTGCCAGGCACTCAATTTGCGCTGCATGGTCCTGTACGTTGAGGATCTGAAGTGGTCTGTCGGATCTATGATGTATGAACCGCAGCTCTCTTCGACGTAGGCGCAGCTGCGAGGACCAGCATGTACGGATACTACGAGTAGACTTAGGTGCTGAGTCCGACTCTTTTGTTTACTGAGATGTCCCGGCAATCCTGAGTGTAACTTGTGTGGGAGGGAAATAATGATGTTATACTGTGTGGTGTTTGAAGATCGTAGGGGACGAACAATGATGCCGCATAGCCGTAAAGAGCACCCGCTGCCATGCCTTTCGGTCGACGATCCTCGCCCATGGCAACAACC
This sequence comes from Laburnicola sp. JP_R_19, assembly GCA_031010545.1. NCBI lineage: Eukaryota > Fungi > Ascomycota > Dothideomycetes > Pleosporales > Didymosphaeriaceae > Laburnicola > Laburnicola sp. JP_R_19. Next base: position 298,653 of record VOIT01000042.1, read on the forward strand.
TAGGTGTATTGGGAAAGGTACGTCGAGGCTTTCAACCCAGATGAGGTTGGATAAGGCGCATCCACATTTCCAACCCTCCGTTAGCCCACAGCCTCTGGTGGCGGGCCGGGTTTGATGTTTGGAACCTGATTCGAATCCAGAGGCGTTCCTGTCCGAAGTCATATCAACTGGATCCGATTTGGCAAGAGTCATGCGATGATATCTAAAACATCGACGCAGAACCAAGAAAAATGGTTTGCTTGACCAGAACGCACACGGCTTCTCTTCTCTGCGTACACCCGCAAGACCCCAAACGGGGGAATCTACCGGCGAGCTGGGAATGCCGCTTAAATGACGCCGCAAGCTATGCAACTGTTCCTTAGGGAATGAATTCCCAAGACTGTCATAATGGATATCGGTGTTTCTCCAGAGTCGACTTTTGGCGGTTGAACTGCTATGTCGAAATATGCACTGGAATCTCCCACTTCTATCTCTTGCCAGCATCTCCGAAATGCCACATGCATAGTTCGTTAAGCCTGCGCTAATCGCCAAAGCTTGTGGCTTACTGGGGGTCGAACCGCCAGATGCCCAGTTTCGTCCGCCAGGGCTCGCTGATCGGCGCTGGCACCCTTGAACTTATCCATCGAAAGAACGCATGTCTGCACTCTTATATTGAAGGGTAGACGGATCGCCGGTTCAAAGGTACTCCGATATGCGAACAACGCTACCAATGCCACCTCGTTCGTTATAGCTCAAGTCGCTAAACGCATGTCTCATCGTCGAACGAAGCAGTAGAGGCGCTGTTGTACCCGATCGAACATACTTCGGGCGCCGAAAGCCTATTCACCAAGCACAAGTATAACACAGAGATGTTAAGAGGCTTTGACACGACTGCCTGAGTCGCGGTTTCCGGCGTGCGCGAGTATAATGGTCCTCGAAGCGGTGTGCGCGTCGCAATTGTTGCCAACCCCTTGTTTGTGCTATACATGGCCGACGTTTGCGAGTGTTACCGCCATATTAGATGTCGATGCCGTTTCGAGAAAAACTGTTCCTTCGAGAGTTGGTCCAATTGTTCTCGTAGTGGCTTCGATGTGGGTTAAGATATCCGTACCGTCGCCATCGAATCCATGTATCAGCCGGGGAAAGCAGTATCAACCTGCGTGCCATGCCCTTTCCGAGCAAGCACGATGTGTCCCCTTACGTGCCCTCCGACTCGGGGCTTCTAAGTTACATGCTGAGGTGCGGTTGTCTGCTGCTGCGTCCAACCCCACCGAGTATGATGAAGACGCCGTCGTGTCTCCTAACTCTCCGCGCTCATTTCAGACTTGCTGCCGATTGTCGTTTATACGCCTGGCGGAGGAGAAGCACGCGGCGCTCGCGCATTCCTCCAAGTATCCCTGTCAGTTCTTGTAGCTCTATGCTCGCCATAACCGCAACGAAGGTATCTGGGTCGCGCGCATGTCTGCAGCGGTGCGGACAGGGGAGGACGGCTCCCGTAATCCACCAATCGCTGTTCTTGTTATGGTATTCGTGCAGCTCTGTGCATTGTGTGTATGTGCGGCGGCGGCCGGTGCGTAACAGGAAGGCGGCGGTCGCTCGCTTGATGAAATTCGCGTGTGGGAAGGGGCTCGGTCGGATAGGTCTGCGGACCTGTAGGCCATACGAAAGGTTGATCGCCTCGAGGCTTCCTAAGCACTGAGGTTCGTCAATGGTGCCTCATAAATGCATTGGACGCAATGCCCAAAAAAGAGAATGCGGAGGGTGAGTTGGGGGATGTCGCCACGGCGTCGGGAGACGCCATAGTCAACCCCCACATTGCCGTACCTTGCCCACCACGACCAACATCCCTACGAAAATTATGTGCGGAGGGAGATATCACTTACCTGATCCGGTGCCAAATTTTTTTACCCCAATATCATGCCTTGGTATTGAGGAAAAGGGTTGTGCGGTTCGCGACCTCACGCGGGGCCGTCTCAACCCCGACAACCCCAAATCTCGCCCACCACACCGAATATCCCTACAAAAATTAGATTCCAAGAGAGCTACTGCTCACCTAATCTACCGCCAAATTTTCTTCTCCCAATATGATGCCTTGGTGTTGAGAAAATTGGTGGGGCGGCCAGCAACTTCGCGCGGGTGAGAGCGGCGGGCTCGCCTGCAACCCCCACAACGCAAGATCTCGCCCACCACATCAGATATCCTAGTAAAAATTTGATGCCAGCAAAGCTACTGTCTAGGAAATCGCCCTCCGAAAATTTCTATCCCATTGTCAGGCTTCGGCGTGGAGAAATCGGGCGGCGCGGACGGCGGTTTCGGGCTCTGGGTGGGGGCGGCGCGGGGGACGGAAGGCGCGAGGGACACCAGGGGCAGGAGCGATCACTCCACACATGGGAGCTAAAGTTGAACATGAAAGCGTGTAGAGCGATCTTCGAAGACGATCATAGATGAGACTACAACGGTGGGGATTGGGGTTCATTACGAATTGCGTGGTTGCGTGAACCCCCTCGGCGAGCGTACAAACGTCGAGTAGGACCCGCTATGCCAGTAAGCTCGAGGTCGCGACTCGAAATAGCGAAAGCAACTGCACATGCATGTGCAATACGAAGGGTTAGCCAGGCACATCTATATGAGCTTGCCAGAGTCAAAGTTTGCGGCTCGCCGGCAGAGCCAGGTTCGCACAAGCGACCCACGTAATGCACGAATGAAGGACTTGCGTAGTAGCTCCGCCAGCTGGACTTGGTTTAGCTTTCCGGCACATCACGCGTGTAAAGTCGACGACATCTCGTACGCTCGCATGCTTATGAAGAGCCGCAGTCACATTGCTTCCTCTCCAGAACCCGGTAGACACTTGACACGTAGCCCCTGATGTACGCTGGCCCCTATAATGCCGTCTATGTATGCAGTATATACTCTACCATCCCCTGTCATCTCTACCGGTGCGCGGCATCATCTCAAGCCTTCAGAAACGGACTACTAGTTCGTGCGGACTCCTAAACAACGTCCAGAAGGAAGCCTGAATATACCTGACAGATATTTCTCTTTGTTATTAGCATCTGCTTTCCTACGCATTCTTGCGCCGTATAGTTTCGTCTATTGTCCACGTCCAGTCAGCCAAGCTACGATCAAAACGATTCTATTATCTCGTTATTTCAAGTCATGTACTTACTTCTTGCTTCTATTTGCACCTTTAGTTCTTTCTTGGTGATATTTTCTTAAACAACATGTGAGCACTTATGGAGTAATCGAAGAGCTGGAGAACGGATTAGGGGAAAGAAGCGTAAGATATGCCAACACGTGCTGAGCGATGTTCGACTATCATCTTGAGGTTTCCATTTCGACCTATAACTGACAGTCTCTATAGCTATAGAACTCTCTTTCTATGGCACTATTTATGGTATCTTTAGTACAACTGAACAGTTCAAACGTCGCTCGCGTTCTAGGACTAGCTAGCATGTTCCTATCGTGCAAGACGTCAACGCCCCGTTGTCTTCTACACAATACACCCTCATGCTGCGAGTAGACTCGGCCGTCTGGAAAGCTTAACGCGATTTTTAGTCTACAACACCTCCGGTAGCTCTGCTCAGAAAGAGGCAGACAGATGTTACGACCATACTCACGGCATGGTATGTTTCTTCTCAATCACCCATAAACACATCACTATGGCCTGATACAGTCGCAATCCCGGACATACATCCTCGCCGAACCGGCCATGGTAGACACGGTCCGCTATTGGCATTGCGACTGCACCTTTTTACTACATGCTAGCTACCTTGAGTACGCTGCGGGTCCTTGCCTTCACCAATCCTCCTCCCTTATCCAGCACCCAGCTGCGGTATGTTTTTCAGTCGCCCTGGTGACCCGTCGCCCGTATGCACGGCCACTGAGCGTCTTTCACTTCCAGTGATGCTCTCACCTTCCGGCAACACGCCGTAGAAACTTCTAGCGCTCCTTCCTTGCTCGCGTCACCTCGTCATCGCAACAACCGAAACGGCGGTAGTACGGTTGGCTCCCACACTGCACAATCTCTCATAAAAGCACCTGCACTTTCCGTCCACTGCCCACCTCAACCTCACCTTCTCGTCTTCCTTGCAGCGGCTCGCGTACCTGCGCGCCCGCACACAAGCTTCCGCCCTCTACCACACATCGCAATCGAAATGTCGGACGCCGGCGTAAGTATCCAATACACAGCGTATTCAAAGCGCACGCTAATCATGCTCCGCCTTCCAGGACTCCAGTGGTCCCGTCCTCGACGACGCTGCTGCGAACAAGGTCAAACAGGTCGAGGAGGACAAGCAGCGTGTCAATGAGACTGGCTGGAACAAGCCTCTCCCTTCCCAGCATGAGGCTTCTGCCGACGGGGACGCACCCGACGACAACCGCGACAACGCCCAATGGCTGTCCGACGCGGTTGTCTACGAATGGGACGATGAGTTTGGCGACGTTCCTCCCCGCAACGAGAAGCTCGAGAAAGTTCTCTTTGAAGATCCTGACATCCAGCGAGCGGGAATGTCCATTCAGGCTTTAGAATTCACGGTCACCGTGGAGGGTCCGATCAAGGTCCAGCCCTGCCGCGAGGTAAGAAATTGCTCTGCCCAAACCTTACCATTGCTTGAAATCGCTGATGTCGGCCACAGTTTGATCACGCTGGTTTGCATCCTATCATGCTTGAGAACGTCAAGCTTTGCAAGTACAAGGCCCCGACTCCGATCCAGGCGTACTGCATTCCGGCCGTCTTGACTGGCCGCGACGTCGTCGGCATCGCCCAGACTGGTAAGTAATGCATGCTCCTCGTTCATCTTGTCAAATACTTACCCAAACAGGCTCCGGCAAGACCGCTGCCTTCCTTCTGCCCATTCTCTCCAAGTTGATGGGCAAGGCTCGCATGTTAGCTGCGCCGCGCCCTAACCCTAGCCGCTACAATCCGACCACTGATCGAATTCGAGCAGAGCCGCTCGTTCTGGTCGTTTGTCCTACCCGCGAGCTAGCCTGTCAAATCTTCGATGAGGCCCGCCGTCTGTGCTACCGCACTATGTTGCGACCCTGCGTCATCTACGGTGGTGCCCCGTCCAAGAACCAGCGCGAGCAGCTCGAGATGGGTTGCGACATCCTCATCGCCACTCCGGGCCGGCTGATGGACTTCATGCAGAACATCAATTTGCTGTCTTTCGCTCGCCTCAAGTAAGTGTGTCAAAGTCTAACACATTGCTCACGTGGCTGACTGTGATAGGTTCACCATCATCGATGAGGCTGATGAGCTGCTGTCGTCGGGCTGGGAGGAGGCCATGGAGAAGATATTCCAGGGAGGAGGTACGTACACCCTGTCTGCTAGTAGGCAACGTCAGCTAACTGGTATGTAGACACCAACGCCGACGATGATCATACATACCTCATGTTCTCCGCTACCTTCCCCAAGTCCGCTCGCAAGCTTGCACGCGAGTACATGGAGGAAGAATTTGTCCGCATCAAGGTCGGTCGTGTCGGTAGCACGCATCAGAATATCAAGCAGAGTGTTGTCTTTGTAAGTCCCCATCCCTGAGTCATACATGTCTTGCGAGGCATACACTAACTGTATACCAGGTGGAAGAATACATGAAGAACCAGGCATTACTCGATCTCATTTTGTCGCAAGAGCCTGGACGTATCATTATCTTCGTGAACTCGAAGATCAAGTGCGATATGGTTGACGACTTCTTGTACAACAAAGAGCTGCCTTCGACCTCCATCCACTCCGACCGCACCCAGCGTGAGCGAGAGGATGCTTTGTATGTTTGCTCTAGCTTTTACCTTCTTTTAGTTACTAATGATGGATCAGACGCTCCTTCCGCATGGGCAAGTGTCCCCTCCTTGTCGCTACAGGCGTATCCGCTCGTGGTCTGGACGTCGCGAATGTCAAGCTCGTCATCAACTATGACCTCCCCTCCGGACAGCACGGCGGCATCACTGAGTATGTTCATCGTATTGGTCGCACTGCACGTATCGGTCACGAGGGCGTGGCCGTCTCTTTCTACAATGACCGCAACGACGACATTGAGCCGGATCTTGTCAAGCTCCTTCTGGAGGCGAAACAGGAGATTCCCGAGTTTCTCGAGATTCACAAGCCCGAGGATACCGAAAACATTGATTGGCATGACGGCACCGATGACGAATCCGAGGCCGGAGACTTTGGTGCTGGCTTTGGTGACGCTGGTGACAGTGGTGCTGGTGCTGAGACCAATGGCTTCGGCGGGGACGATGGCTTTGGCGGCGGTGACGGTGGTGGCTTCCAGGCCGAGGGCGATGGCTTCGGCGATGGCTTCAAAGCTGAGGGCGCTGAGGACAAGGTTGCGGGATGGTAAGAGCCTGCCTTAGGGCGGTTTCTTCCGGCACACCCATCCTCGTACTCTACTCCATGCGTGATCAGCTACCCCAGTTGATCCAGCATCCCCCTTGCTGAGCGACGTGTTCGCGGCCTGTCGGCTGCGATTTAGGCTCTCGGTGTTGGAGCGAAAACGATTGAGACTACATGCGATTATCCGTCTACGACGGTGGCTTGGCCGCACAGCTTACGCTGCGGGCACTGCCACCATATTTGCGCTGACGACATCTCGAAAAGGTAGTCTTGGGATATGAAATCAATTTCAGTACATTTGCTGAAGTCTTGTCCGTGCCAGTTTATCCTCTGACATCGTGCTGTACTCTTGCTCTTCTCTGCTTGGCTGGTATACGATGCCAAGGTCACGTAGAGAGAGTATAGATAGGATACCTTTAGCCGCCTTTGTTTTGGAGACTGAGACTGCGTTTGCTTGAAAATATGTTTCAGTGCGCTTTTAGTACGTTTGTGTCCACAGATGCGTAAAAGATCAGCTCGGGTCAAACAGCCGTAGGCCATTTTTGTACCTCTACAACCTGGTCTATAGAATTTGTTTGTGGCTTTTATGAGGAGCAGGAAATCACTGGTATGAAAAGGTTAAGAAGGGAAGAGGTGAGCGTAGAATGATGTATTCACGACACGCTGTAATAATATCAAATAGTGGTAAGTTCAATGGTCAACAGCTCCCATCACACACGAACGAGGTATCTTTTTCCCAACAATATAGTACAGTACACACTACCTCCACATGCATGCAACCACCCTTAGCCATACACAACCAGCCCCCTCCAACAACGCAGCTAGAACACAAAAGTCCTCGCATACTTCTTATCCATCTCCTCATACTCCTCCCTCAACACCCTCGCCCTCAACTTATTCAACCGCATCACCACGCCCTCCTCCTCGCCCTCCAACGCTTCCACCTCCCCATCCAACGCCCCCCTCCCACCCCATAAACCCCACCACACTCTATTCCACAGCCCCTTCGCCGCAGCATCCCTCTTCTCACGCGCCTCAGCAGCCAAATACGTCATTATTTTGCCCCAGGCCTCGAGGCCGACTTCTTCACAGGCTTCGCATTTCTTCCGGAGAGACGGCGACGAGAGCATGGGGTGCAGAGATTGGGCTTGTTTGGCGGTGGAGACGGAGTCGCGGACCCAGGTGAGGCCTTGGGCGCGTTGGAGGGCGTACGCGCCGTGGCGAAGAGGATTTCGCCAATGTAGGTTTTTAGCGCGGCTTCGTCGCAGCGGTCTTCGGGGCGGCGGAGGAGCGGGGCGTCGCCTGTGGGGGGAGGGGTGGGTATTCGGGTTCGTTGAGGAGGCTTAGGAGGGTGCCTAGGAGGCTTGAGTCTGGGTCTGTGGGGGTGGGGCTGGGGGGCGCGGGGTCGGCGTTTAGGCGGGCCCGGAGGAGGGAGACGAGGATGGGGAGGGCGGCCGTGGTGTTGCCTTGGGAGGCGTGGAAGGTTGCGAGGTTTGTGGCTGCGTAGACGAGGTTGGGGGTTATGGTTTCGGGTGGGGCGGTGGAGGAGAGGACGGCGGTTTTGGGGTCGATGGTGGTGGTGGGGTCGGGCGTGGGGAGGCCTGAGATGGCGATGTCGAGGGCCCATTTGCACATTTCTTCTGCCGAGTCGGGGAGTTGCTTGAAGGCGAGCCAGTCGGCGTAGCCGAGGGCGGCGCTGAGGCGCTGGTAGGTTGTGAAGCCTTTGGAGGTTATGATCTTGAGGTAGAAGGTCTCTGGGGGTTCGGCGGGGGCGACGCGGTCGGCTTCGTCAGGAATAACGGGCATGCCTGGGAGGGTGGCTTTGGGGCGCGGGTTGGATGGCGAGGGAATGAATTCGGGGGCCCAAATATATCTCCTCGACTTGGTCGTTACCCAGCCTTCCAATCTCTCTGCTGCGGCGGCCATGCCTATGAGCACTTCGTAGTAGCCCTGCCGCCATTCCTCGCTCTTCGCCGTGAGATTAAAGCCTGCCTGTCCCAGCCCGGGCACCATCAGGCCGCCTTCCTCCTGCTCCATAAGCCCATCGCCGTCTTTATTGACATTTTCCAGCCTCTTCAATGCCCGTGACAATTCATCGTAGACCCTCGCCCAATTCGGAAATCCCTCATCCTCATTGTTCTCCGGTACCTGCCACCACTTGCCCCTCCTGAACCTGAATCTCGTAATCAAGCTCCACTCATGTGGCGACGGAAACGCGCGCTCCTGCCTCTCACTCAGGATTCCCAAACTCGCTATGCTGAAGCACGAGGTCGCGATGAAAATGAGCACAGTCCATTTGACCGTCTCCCGCGCCGTCTCTTTGATGAACTTCTTCTGGTTTGTGCTGATGGAGAATAGACGGGAGAGTTGGGCTCGGGAGAGTTGTGCGCCAGAGGGTAGAGGAAAGGGAGCTGTGGCGTGGGAAGCTCCGGTGGGAGACGAGCAGGAGGCGGGGGGATCGGTGGGAGAATTGGCGCGGGCAGGGGGATTCTATTGCAGAGTGCGAGTTTGGAGGCCGTATCGCGCGCCCGAGTAGGCGTATGCGGTTCGTCGTCGGTCGCATTGCAGGCTACAATTGATGGGACGGACGCTGGAGGTTAGCCGCGGCACCCTGTCGTGTTGGAGCTTTCGCGTTCACCGCCAAGAGTTTGGCGTCTCGCCGCCTGGCAGAAAAAGTTGGCATTTCGAGAATTTCGTCTTTGCGCTCCGCACACAATTTCACACCCAACTGCAGCTTGACTACTCGACGGCAGCCACCATGTCCAAATCAGAGCTCAAGGACGAGAAGAAGAAGCGCAAGAGGCAGGAGGAGGACGCAGTCGATGTGCCCAAAAAGTCGAAGAAATCGAAAAAGTCCAAGGATGCTGAGGTAGAAGCGGCGCCCGTCGTGGCCGAGGAAAAGAAAGAGAAGAAGGACAAGAAATCCAAGAAGGCGAAGAAGGCCGATGCGAGTGCTTCCGACGATGCGAGTGCTTCCGACGATGCGACCAATGGCGCCTCGGACGATACTTCGCAGCAGGACTTCATAGCCTTTGACAGCGAGCCTGTACCCGTCGCATTCACGGGAGCAGCGAATGGCGCGCTTTCCAGAAAAGAGAGCAAGAAGGGGAAGAAGGACAAGAAGGAAAAGAAGTCCAAGAAGGCAAAGGACTCCGTTGCAGACGGGGCAGCTCAGAACGATACGCCCGCCGTGGAAGAGGAAGAGGCTAGCGTAGAGCCGCCGGCGGAGAAGACCAAGTCTAAGAAGGACAAGAAGTCGAAGAAGAGCAAGAAAGAGTCGGAAGGCGTCCAGAGCGAGGTAGATGAGCCTGCGCAAGCCGCAGAGGAGGACACCACGGTGGGCGCAATGGACATTGATGCCCCCACACCGAAGAATGAGAAGAAGTCCAAAAAGGAGAAGAAGGATAAAAAGTCCAAAAAGTCAAAAGGCGACGCCGAAGTAGCCGACGGACAGGTCGATAGCACCACTGACTCAATGGACGTGGATGGCGCCATTGAAGAGGAACCAGCTGTGACAGCTACTGCCGACGAAGAGTCCAAGTCGAAAAAGGACAAGAAATCGAAGAAGGATAAAAAGGCGAAGAAAGCCTCAGAAGCCTCAGAAGCGGAACTAGCAGACTCGTCCGCAGCACCCACCAACGGCGCCGAAGCATCTGAGGAGCAGACGAACGGCGACGCATCTGCGGAGCAAGAAGCCGACCCCTCCGGCAAGCATGACCGCTTCATCGTCTTCGTCGGTATATCGCACCGCCTCGCACAACATATCTCGCCAGCTAACATATGTCCTCAGGCAACCTCCCCTACAGCGCCACAAAAGAGCAGATTGAAGAGCACTTCGCCAAGCTCAAGCCCTTCGTCGTCCGCCTACGAACATACAAAGACACGGGCAAATCCATGGGTGCGGCATTCGTCGAGTTCGAACGCTACGACCACATGCAGACGGCCCTGTTGAAGTACCACCACTCTGTGTTTGCAGACCCCAAGAAGCCAGAGGGAAGGAAAATCAATGTCGAGCTCAGGTAAGCCTTTTTCCACACGTTACATCCTCCCTGCTCCTCTGCCCCCATCTCCACAACCACCCTCTCCCTCGCTACATGTACGACGTACTGATGCCCATCCCCAGCGCCGGTGGAGGTGGCAACACCGTCGCCCGCCTCGAAAAGATCAAGACCAAAAACGAGAAGCTCGCCACCGAGCGCCAGCGCAAGCGCGAAAAGCGCGACGAGATCGAGGCCAAGCAGAAGGAGCGCAAAGAGAAGAAGGAGCGCCGCGAAGGAGGCAAGGGCAAAGACGCAGAGGACACCAAGACTGAGGAGGATGGTGGTGGCGCCAGTGAGGGCATTCATCCTGCGCGCTTGGCTATGATGCAGCAGCCGCAGCGGCCGCAGAAGGCCTTCAAGCTGAATTTGGGGAATAAACCCAACTTTGCGAAGAAGTATTATTGAGTGTGGGGGGGAATGCACTGCATGAGTGCGTCGGGTGTTTGGATAGCCCGCTTGGTTGAGTGGTTGGTTGATGTAGGGCAGTTCCAACAGACTGCTGTTCAGATATACAGGGACGATTTATGCTCGGCATCGCAGTTCTAATGCCTTGCCGCTACACTAGTGTAGTTGATAACTACAAGCCCCGTGACTCCTACCTAGCCCTCCTGGAGTCTGGACTCCTAGACTCACCGGCTCTGTATTCAGACTCCATCCAACAAATCCAAGGTTCGAGAGACGTCGAAAAAAACATCTTCACACTAATCATACGAACAAATTATACATTCACATAACTGCGTTGTAGTGGCAAGGAAGCCTTCTAGATCCTGATTCCTCACCCTCCTACTGACACAACTCACGAATTCCCAACTGGATGCATCGTGTGCACGGCCTTCCTCCCTCACACTTGACTTTCTTCCGCCTGCAATACTCACACGCTTTGCCATATTTGCCAGTGGGTTCGGGACCCATTGCTTCCGTTCGCACCACCTCTTCTCCCTTGCAAATGTCTTCGTTGCCCCTTGCCACGCACCTTGCGCACGGCCGACTTCCATCACACGCGACTTTCGCGCGCCTACAGTCCGAACACGGATATCTGGGCACCGTCTCCCGGAGGTCGTCTGCACGGCATGTGTCTTGTGAGCCTTTTTCCTTGCATCTCGCGCACGGCCGGTGTCCATCGCACTTTTTCTTGTCGCGCTTACACTTTGAACAAGGTTTGCCGGCTGGGAGTTTTTGCTGGTGAGGTGGTTTCTGTAGCCCGTCTTCTATCTGTACGACATCTTCTTCTTCTTCCGTAGAGACGTGTTGTTCTCCTTGAGTTTGAGTTTCGTGTCCAGTTTGGACAGATGGAGGCTCGCTCTCCAGCTTCTGTTTCTTCCGTTTAGGTTCCGCGGGCTTGGCATCGTTGTCGATTATCCTTCTTCCTCTTCTTCCTGTCATGTGCCCCTTTGCTGAGATGGGCCGCAGAAAGCCGTCGATATGCACGCCACCAACCGTACGCTGCTCGTTGTCTGAGTCGTTCGTTCGAGGATCATACCCGTGCATACGCTGGACGTGCTCCACTACACGATATGGGATAGCAGAGTCCTTTTTACTCAAGGGGCAGTCTTTGTGCGGACATCGGAGGGTGCCGGGTTCGAAGTATGGACGCTTTTGTGCCCTGAAGATGCGCATATTGTCAACGCTCAAGGTGTCCGGGCCTGAGTCGTAGAAATTCGAGTCGGTCAGAGAGAAATCCTCTGGACGCGGAATGGTGGAGGGGTTGTAATGAACTGGGTTGGGAACAGGCTTCGTGGCCGGGTTTTCGTCCAATGCCTGGAAGCTCATCCCTTCTCCGAATAATGTTGCGCAGCGCTGGGCTGTGCGTGCAATCGCGCTCTCGTTCCACCCAGTCATAGCTGCCACCCCGAGCACTTCGCTCCAGTCCATCAACCCAATACTTTTCTTGTTGGGGGTGCTTGAAGCATTGCTGCCCTGGCTAGAGTTTTTCGAAGCGGACCGGCTCCGCGCTGGTTGTGAATCGTCGGATGAACTATTCTGCTCCTCGCTCTCGCTCTCATGATCAGCGGCATAGTCAGACGCCGAATCGCTACCGTCTGCAAGGCGAATGTGTTGCTTTTTCTTTCCGGTCTTCTTGGGAGGCTTCTTCGATGCTAAGGAAGTGCCCTTCTTCTTAGATGCGTAACCTCGCGATCGAGGTCTTGATGATATTTTAGGACGCGGCCCTGATGATTCCGCGTCGGTCAGGAACTCGCTGCCCGACTGATCTCTCGAATCGTACGTGCGGCGGCCGAAGTGATTGAGTCGGCTCCGGCGAACTGCAAGCGCGAGATTATCTATTCTAGAGAGCAATGAGTTGACAGAAGGCTCTAGGATTCGTCTAGCCTCGCCGTCATCAGCGAGAAATGTAGTCTCCAGAGGTAATTCCTGTGGTTCTGCAGAGTCTCGTACATCATTTTTGTCGACTGCCGTCCCTTCCCACCCGCTCTCGGCCCCGGAATCGTCTACTTTACGTACACTCAGCTCATCTTGCATCTCGCCTTGTGAATCATCGGAGGTGTCGTTGTCAGACTGGCGCGATATCCACTTCTCCTTCGCCAATCGCAGCAGGACCGCCAGCATCTCCTCCCTCATAACGTCCCCAGTATCGCGGAATGTCGAGTTGCCAACATACCATCCATCCCCACCATCTTCCGCCGTGCCCGCGGTACTTTCCTTCGCGGGGATCTGGTTCGGCGGCACAGGCCACGCACTCCAGAGATGCGGGGGTACTAGCTCCGTCTGAATCTCGCCCGAGGGATCCTCATATCGCAGCTCCTTGCCTTTCTTCAGCCATGAATCCTTGATCTGCCAATCCTTGACGCTCGCAAGTTCTTTAGCAGGCCGTCGCAGGCGGCGCTTCAGATTATGCGTATTGTAAAGATGGGCTGCGAGGTCCGCAGACTCGGTGTCCTCCAACGAAGCGGCAACCTGCCGATCCGCTGCTGTGTACCTCCGCCATGATCTCGGATTGATCGTCGAGTGCCCTGGTCGGGTAGGCTCGCCGTCTATCTCGGAACCTGACTCCGGCTCGTCTTCGTCGAGGGCGTCGGTTTCATCCGAGGCGCGCGTGGACGATACGGGTGGCGGGTGCTGTGCGCTTTGCGGGCTTGGTGAGCGCTCAGGTTGGGATTCTTCAGCGTGCGACGTTGAAGCTTCCGAAGCGCTTTCGTGGCCACCAAATAAGGAGGACATCTTGGTCGATGTCCGGCGTTAGTGGGCGTGCGGTGCGTGGGGTGAGAAGGAGGTCCATGTTGGTGCAGTGAAGACGCGGAAGGTTCAGCGGGGAGACAATTTTGGGGGATTCTCGAGGACGCGAGGTCACGTGCAATTATCGGACCCGTGCACCCGTGCACCCATGAACGCAACCTGCCGACTCAAACCTCGCGCCGAACTCTCAATAAAGACACGGACAGTCTGAAATTCTAATGCAGTCCGCCTCCATCTACCGCTAAGCAACACAACTAAACTCGGGAAATATCCTCACTCAAAAATTACAGCTCGTCGGCATCCCCCGTCCCGTCTCCAACATGAAGATCCGACATCACTACATACTCCTCATCCACTTCAATGATCGGCCCATTATACGTCTTCCTCGCCCTCGCCACGTAATAAACCGCGCTGAAAATAGTCACAGCCCCCGTAACCAGAATACTCCAATTCATAGTCTCAGGCGTAACATCTTTGACCGACGGCCAAAACGTAAAGAAAAATATAAAACTCAGATACGCACACGCAAACGCATTATTCACAGTGCCCAAAACGCCCGGGATGCGCCACGGGCCCCAAGAAAGCCTTTTGCCCGTCGTGTTGGTCAGGCTGACGTCGCTGCCAGAGGCGCCGAGCGAGATGATGCCGCCCGTGACACGGCGGTATAGCAGGAGCGATGCCACGAGGAGGTAGCTGCAGAAGATGCCGGCGATGGCGACGGAGATGACGCCGTTGAAGGCGGTGGCGGAGCCGATGTTTACGAAGGAGAGGATGATGGCGATGACGGTGGTTGCGGCGACCGAGTTGACGGGGATCGAGGTGCGGGGGCTGACCTGGAAATCTATCAGTTCTGCATCTTTCATGGGATGGAAACGGCTTACCCTGCTCAGGAAGCGCCATCCAGGGAGACCTCTGTCTCGGGAGAATGCCCAGAAGACACGAGACGATGAAGCCAGCGTTCCTACAGCGCAGAAGGTGGACAGCATCATGACCAAGGCTGCCATGACCGCGGCTCCGGATTTAGTCTGAACGGCATTGAAGAAGATGGCGATGAAGGGGAAGGAGGGGTTCGCTTCCAACGCCGCGTCGATGTCGCCGGAGCGGAAAAGCATGGTGAGCATCATGCCAAAGCCGAGACTCCCGTTGATCATGATTCCCGTCATGACAGCGCGCGGAACAGTTACGGGTGCATTTTGAATCTCCTCAGCCATCTGGCAAAATCAATCAGGGTTGCAGGCGTAAGGGGCCAAGGTGTTCTTACATGGATAGCTCCGTCTCCGCCGACAAAAGCGTACACAGTTCCCATCATACCTATGCAGAACGAAAGTCCTTGGCTATCCCAACCACCCTTGTTGATGAAGGTGGTGAACACTTCTTTGGCGTTCTCCCGCGGTCCGAGTGTGAGCAGCGGGATTATGATACCAAAAAAGCCCAACATATGAATTATCAGAATCATACCTTCGAACTTCGGGAGGAGCCAGCTAGCGGCCGTTGTGATAATCACACCAAACGCAATAATGGCCCACATGAGCAGTGTAGCATGCCAATTCTTCGGGACGTAGTTGGGCTGTGTGAGGATGAGTATACCCTGGATGAGAGAGCCAGTCAAATACCCCGACGAGGCGAGTGTGGCTTGCCAACCCGCAACGGTGAGCCATCCTAGGGGAATAAGTTGCTGTCAAGAGACTGGAAGTGTTGCGTACCCGAGATGTAGCTTAGGACTTTCTGGTATCGCTGCGGAGCTAACATCGCGACCCAATGGTATTGCCCTCCAGACGTCGGCGCCCTTCCTGGTAAGCGGGAGATGTGCAGATGAAGTGAGCTGCTTACATGGACACCAATTCAGACAGAACCGTAAAGACAGAAGTTGTGCCCAGCCAGGCAACGATATAACCGTAAAAGACGCCGGCAGGGCCACCGCTACTAGAGTTGAGTATAAACGCTTTAAGCAAAGAACGCCATCTTACTTTTGCAACCCTACAAGGAAAAGACTGTGCGATGTCAGTGATATCGTCCGATCAGCGACTTTACATGGCTTACATCAAAAACCCCTCCCATGTTACCAAGACAGTGCAACTGAATCCCAGAATCGCAAGGAAGCCAAACTTCCTCTGTACAAAGTGTGGTCAGTATGAGGAAATGCTCAGCAGTGTGACATGCATACGACTTGCACATACCTTCAGCACAGTCTTCTTTCCTAGCCGCGCCAGAGCCGCCTTGTCCTGGCTGGCCGTGTCTCTGGTATGAATCTCACCCAGCTCAATCGATTGCTGTTTCCCGTCCATGTCTGTCTTCAGTGCAGCCTGCAAACACGGAGATATCGACGCAGTACGAAACAAAGGCGAAAAACGGTGCGATGATAAAAGGAAGGTATTGCCTCGACGCGCCGAAGAAGTAGAGTGCGGAGGATAAGAGGGGGCATACAGCGTTGGGCGAGCGAGTCGCCGACTGTTGCACTGTACTTATGCATGCATGCATGGCTGACACGCTAATTCGACCCAAGGGTTCCATCCCGCCGTGCCAGCGGCAACAAGCAAGGATGGATAGATACGAACGGCGTGTCAATTAACCGCGCCCTCTAGCGCGCAGGGTGGGATAAACTCCCAGCCACAGGATTCGAGGCTCGAGCGGTGGCTTTTTGAGACCCTGAAGCGCATGCAGGAGGTCAATCCCTGAAGCTTCCGTTGTGGGTCTTACGGCCGTGTGGTTCCCTCCTTCGCGGGTTAAGCTAGCACTGCCTAGTAGTAGCAGGAGAGTTTATTTTGATTCGAGGTTCTAGCGCTATATACCTAAAAGTGACCGTGGATATGTTTTTGTGGCAGTATAGTTCGTTTAGAATGTTAGTAGTTGTTAGGGTAACAATATCAATGATGAGCCCACATGGATGGAGGGTTATTAGATTTTGATACAGATACATAAAGTGAGCATCTCGATGAATAAGGTGTGTTAAATTAATCTACCTAGTGGTAGGACAACAAAGGCTTTCATCTCAAATAACATGACAAAAAAAGCAGAGCCCCCTGCTTAGTAAACAAAAAGAGCGTCTCGATGAATATATGGGACTGAAATGCCTTTTTTGGATGCCTTCCCAGTGAAATCGGTTACCATATCCTTCCCAACATGTCGACTTGAGATTTGCTCGAACGCTATCAAACGCTACTTACTTTCCCTTGAGCGCCTGATCGCGCAGAGCCCCTAAGCCTTGGAATGTAGCTAAGACTCCGGAACACTCAAGCCCAAGTTATCCGTCTAAGACCCCTCTTCATCCCCTGCAGCATGCGTCTGCACAGTCCAAGTCTTAGTCTGGTGAATAGCCGCAGTCAGACTTCGCTCAGACTCCGTCTTCCGTGCCTTCTCATCCTGTGTTCTCTTCGAAGAATCGCGCGATCTGTCGAGTAGCTCGTAAGCTCTACCACTGCTACTTTTGGGCTTGTTCTCTCCGCGCCGCCGCATATCGTCCGTGCGCATCATGCCGCTGTCTAGACTCTGCATGAGCATTTTCGCGTAGGGGAGAGAAGTCGTGACGATGGCGAGACCTTGGACTGCCTGTGTGCAGACGGTTGAACGCCAATAGCCGAGGGAGAGATCGTCTTTGACGGGACCGGTGCTATCACGGTGGAAATAAACGAGCTGGATAATGATGGCAAGCGAGACGCTGTTGAGTGTCAGCTTTGGAGTATCGCGTTGCGAATTACTGGCTATGCATACCATGCTCGAGACGAGAAAATGCTGACGATGGTGAGCTTTCGTCCTGGCTTCAGTTGGAGGTGGGTTGCTATCCAAAACTCGAGTCCGATCAAGGCTACTTCGGTCAGGATGTTGGTTACGGAAATGGCATACCACCAATGCAGCTGGAGCTTTTAGTGACTGTTGAAAGCACGGATCTGGGTCTACTCACTCGATTGGAGCATTTCCCAGATAGTTTGTCCCACGGACGCGACATGCTGCATCGGAAAGCGGTTGAGAAGATCGCTGCTATTGTCCACACAACAGTGATTCCTCCTAACGCCATGTTGGCGCGGTTCTGCTTCACGTTTGGCGTTAAGGCACGAATGAATGCCACGATGACGAGTTTGGACATGCACATCGATAGCAGGAACAGAATTGTTGCTGCATATTCGGCCTGCTGGTGGTTAGGTAAGGTCACTGTATGCGGATTCTTTCCTTACCTTGAATTGAGACTGTACCGTATCTGCACTTAGGGACTGTAATGGCTTCCCGAATCCATTTGCAGCTTGAACAGACACTGCTATTGATTGTGCAACGCAGAACACCTGCGAAATGTTAGTTCTGCATATAGTTTTCCAGAGTTGACACCCACCAATGCTAGAAAGCCAGCTCCAATCTCGAAACTCATGGACTTCGAAATATACAACCGGAGACCCGCATGAATAAAGAAGGCCAGCACACTCGTAGCCAGCGCGAACCACGTAATGATCTGAACAATGGGCGTGAGATTCGTCTCACTGACGATCACCTGGTTGGAGCCCATCGTTCGAATGCGATCGGAATAGAATGCAATACCTGAGCAGTATGTGCAATTGTCGTGATAGATGTATGAGTAATACTGATCAGTGCCTATGTATGAGCTACCAGTCCTGAACGAAGTAATGTGTAGGCTGATCTGCAATTCGCCTGGTGCACCGTGTCGCCGCCAGTTCTCAGGGCGTTCACGACTGTTATCGCATGTTTTTAAGGTCCGCAAACATGCCGCATTGTCCACATGGCAGCAAAATCTGGAATTTGGATTCACAGCCTTGACAATGGTTGGTCGAAAGCATTAACGCATATGGTATGGATTATCAGCACCAGTATTTAGCACACTGCGTGGTCATGTACCCATGCAAAGTTAGTTTCAGACATCCAAAGCCACTCCCAACCGCCTGTCTCATATCTCGGGCCTAATGGCAAGATTTTCGGAACATTTTTCCGAAGAATAGGTAACTGGAACGGTGGGAAGTCAAATTGGTCTTTGGCCTATCAATTTATCTCATTAATCAGATGCTCCACAATAAATTGCGACTAGTTTAGGCGCTAAACTTGTAAACTTGTAAACTTCTACAAACTTTTAAGCTAATTAGGGGTGAGGCTAACTTCTACTAACTACTAGACTAATAAAAGTTAATTATCTAACTACGTAGCTAAATGTATTGTGGCTGAACTAATAACCTAGCGTACTTACCTTAGCCTTCTAATTAGTGTAGAAGTTCTAGCGCCACGCTAGTGCTAGGCTAACTAGGATTAATTCAGTTAGAGCGTCTGACCCTGTGAGATAACTGTCAATCTTCTTTAGGGAATATATAGAGTGATGGCACTTCATCCCAGGGCACAGGCAGCGTCAGTGCTGCTCTGCATAGGGGAATATAGCTGCCATCGGTAATTTGGGCCAACACGAGGCGTAAATTGCATACGTACTTGACGCTGGGATTTCAAAAGAAGGAAGCTAGCAGCAAGTGGCGCTTTCCCCTCACCCTCACCTCACGCCAGGGTTCGTACACTGACAATGAAACCAACGGACCAAGCAATCACTAACTCGACTTGATTAGCTGATAGACTCAAAGTCACTACCAAACAGAACGGAGTTACGCCCACTTTGACTGCCTTATTGGTCAAATCGACGCCAAAACAACACCAACTGATGATGAACTGCGGTACGAGGCTGGGGAGAAGGTACGAGAGCAGCTAGCTATCTGGCTCATAAAACCACTCCACGAACAGCTAAACGGATGACACGATAAAGTTTATCAAGGGCAATTAGAGACGATTCATTGTACATAACTGCTGCTAGGAGAGCAGACGTCAGCTGCAGGAACGGCCCTTCTCGTATCTGCTATCTGACTCTTTGCTAAAATGGCTACCTTCGAGATCCAATGATGTATCGAATCATCACATACGTCCACTACCTACTCGTAGATAGGTCGGAGACAGAAGCCGCGTGGAGCCTGGACTGTGACAGATGGCCACCAACACGCAGGCTTCACAAGGAACACAATCCAGCGCTCCTATCCTTGGATCCGGAGGAGCGTACCGAATGACCATAGAACTTTGCGGTTCCAAGTAAGAGATGCTATTAGGCTACCAGATCCTACAATCGATTTTGATGCTTTAGTGTGCTATCTTTTGGATATCGGAGCAGAAGTTTGTTCCTCTGGCTCTCGGGACCTCAGAAATTCAGTAGACGTACCGGGTTTGACTCCGCTGCTGGAGATCAACAGCGAAAATAAACCTTCGATGCCGCTTTTAACAGTCGCCAAATCGTCTACTACCATTGGCAACAATCTCAACCTTGAATTGCATCAACCGTCCACGCTCTTTAAGCGTAATAGGAGAACTACCAAGGACCTTCTTCCGGGGTGGCTCTTAGTCTCCAATAGTACATCCCTACCTAGCGCGGGACCATCTAAAGAGTCTACCGGAGAAGCTGATCCGACTGACATTACGGAACGCGGGCCGGAACGTCGGCAACATGAGGAACGCGCAACTTTGGTTAGAGTTGGAGGACCCGATATTAGATTCCCGCCTGAGTCAGGTGAGGTCTATCTGCCTTCGGTTTCCGGGCCGAGTACACACCAGCGAAAATGGTTGAACTATGTCCTGCTGGCTGCTATGTACGATTCAGAAAAGAAGACGCAGATCCCAATCGAAGGAATTCCTTATCGGTTGGACATTCAACCTGAAGTAATGCTCTTCTGTAGGACATTTGCACTGCCAGTGTTAGGTCTCGGCAAAAAAAAATTTGCCTTGTTGGGTTTATTTGATCTGCCAACCACGGCAAATTACGACAAATCAATGGAGTCAGATCCTGTGCTTGACCAACTACTGGAATCTGTTCCTTCTTCGCTAGGGAACCGAGTTTTCAACATCCGCAAAGCATACCTAAGATACGACTCAGCTGAAAGACTTCTCAAGACGATCCAGAGAGAAAGGAAACGCGAGCGTTGCCACGAGTGCGTGCTGAAAAAATTGGAAGAGAGTTATAAGGAAGAGTATTTGCCTGTCAGAACTCTGTTAATTGGGGAGAGTGTCTTCAGTTGAAAGAATATCCCGAACCGCACTGTCTAACCCCTCTTTTCGTCAAGATTTGGAAAAGCATTTGGACTTTCTCTGTGACATGTTTGCAAGCAGTTCCACGGACTGGACATTCCCCAAGGAAAGTTTATCTACTCTTATCTGTGCCATAGCTGTTATTCAGGCGATTGGAGAACATGCTGAAAAATTCTTAGTTTGGAGTGATGTTGAAGCTTGTTTAAAGAAGTATCCAATTGTCAACCTCTCTTAATAAATAACCTTGTTTATACGGAGGTTCGTATCAAAAGTCCTTGCCCGCTCGGCGACAGGGGTATCTCAGCCACAGTCCCGATGCGGAAATTGCTCCGAATCTGGTCAATTCTATCGAACTCTACCCTCCTTATACTCATTGCCCCCTTCTAGCTCAATAATCTTCTAAATATAAGTAGGAATACGCTCAATCCATGCCTGAATCTTATCCTGAGGTAGCTCCTTCCAGCACTGCTCCCACGCACGTACTGCCTCTGCTCAATTCTTTAGTGCACCCTTCTTTGTAGTATATCGCTTCATCCATAGCCAACAAGGCTCAATAGCGTTCAAATCAGGTAAGTTACCGCACCAAAGTAGCTTCTAGACACCCTGCAAGCTATACACGTAGCTCTGCACATAGTAATCGTAGCCAGGTGCCTTGTCCTCTTAAACAACTGTTCCTAGTCGCTCAGCTTAACACTGCTTTGCAAAAGGAATTAACTTTAGGAGTAAGATAGTTAACTAATATCAATACCAGTCAATTCCTAAGCCCATGCCTCAACTAAGCTTGCCATTCTTCTTATTCCACTTCCACTGAGGCTGTCGACCAGGCTTAGTACGTAGATCGAGACGCCGCATACCAGTCTCAAGCTCCCACCATTCCCTCATAATAGGCTCTAGCTCTTGATTTAATTCCTCAATTCTTTTAATAGCAGCCTCCTTCTCTTACTTTGTTTCTAGCGTCCAGCAATAACAGGGCCCTCGCCTATCATATGAAAAGCAGCCCCAAAACATAAATTCAGAATAGCCTTTCCACCTCTCACAGATACAGCTTCGGACAAAGGCTTCATCTGCTCTCCTCCAAACTCTATAGCCACCACGCCTATGTAGAAGGACAACAGATGTTTTATTAGACCAGATAACGTTCTTCCAATCCTTAATTATCTAGTCTTGATGTTAAAGACACCAATCAAGTCAATCCTTCTTCATCTTCTTCGTCAACCTAGGCTTCCTCGTTAGTTTGGTCTTCTTAAAGCCTGCTTTCCAGAGAATCCGCTATACTATTATAGCTGATATTTTAAATCCTTCTTAACTAAGTGCACCAGCAACATTAGCACAAGACTTCTCTTATCCGTAGCAGTCAGTGCGTACAATATTAACAACTATCTCAGAGGCCTTAGCCTATTTTAGTGGTCTGCCAGACCGTAGAGCATCTTCAAGGTAGCTATCCTGTATATATAGTGGCCGCTAGGCTGGGTTAAAGCCACATATAATTGCTCGACCGTATATCGAATTAATCGTCCGCGTTGGGATTTTAGTTAATTCATTAATCTTGTTGCTTAACTTGCTAGTAGCTTTTAGGCTAACAACAAGGGCACGAGTAGAGATATCATAGGGAGCCATAATAGAGTAGAATGGTATAGGTGTATAGAGAGCATCTCCGCAAGATAGCTACGGGCGCAAAGGCCACGTTGGCTCGGAGCAGTTTCCGCATCGGGACTGTGGCTGAGATACCCCTGTCGCCGAGCGGGCAAGGACTTTTGATACGCACCTCCGTATATACATCGTTAATAAGTAAATAGTATAATATATTTGTCAATCTGCAGGTGGCAGTTTCACTGGGCAAGATGCCACATCCCTATCGACGTGAAACCGCATGACATCTGACAACCCACACGAAGACGCGTCCACATCATCAACATGCACTCAATCAGCCAACCTCACCTCCTCCAACCCCCTCCTCAAAAACTGCGTAACCCTCTCCAACCCCTCCTTCACGACCTCGGTATGATTCACAAACCCAACACGCACATATCCCTTGAACGCTTCGCCAAAGCACTCGCTCCCAGGCACAAACAACACGCCCGTCTCCTCCAAAAGCTTTTCGCAGAAATCCACAGAATCCACCGGCTTCCCCTCGCGCGAGAACTTGACAAATGCCGTCGTCCCCGCCACCGGCTTCACCCACTCGCACACGTCGTCGTTCTTGAGCACAAACCTGTCCATGAGTTCGACGTTCGTTTTGGCGAGCGCCAGGTTGCGCCCCAGCAGGCTGTGGATGGTGTTCTGGTGCAGCGCAAAGGCAGCGACTTGTTCGTCGAGCGCGCTCACGGAAATTAGTGTGTAATGCCGCGCTTCGGCAATCTCTTCGATGATGTTGGGGTCGCGCGATGCTATCCAGCCCACGCGTATGCCGGCGAGAGAATACGCTTTAGACATGGACCCGGTAGCGATGACTCTATCGTACCCCATGGAGACTATAGAAGGCGGGAAGTCGGCGTCCAGGGGCGATATGCCGTGGAAGATGGGGCGGTAGACTTCGTCGCTGTGGATGATGATGTTGTGCTCTGCTGCGAGGGCGACGACTTGGGTGAGGAAGGATTTGCCGAGGACGGCGCCGGTGGGGTTGTGCGGGTTGTTGATGATGATCATTTTGGTGTTGGGTTTGATGAGGGGTTTTAGGGAGGCGACGGTGGGGGTCCAGTTGTCTGTGGGCGAGGCTTCCCAGAGGGAGACTTCGGCGCCGAATTGCTGGGGGATTTCGTAGAGGGATTGGTCTGCTGGGTGGTAAGCTCGTGTCGACTGATGGGTTTTGGGTGGAGGTACATGTTGGGTAGTGGCATATCACGTGGTCTCCGGGTCCGAGCAGTGCGTATGCGCATAGGTAGTTGGCCTGTATGGCTCCATTGGTGGTGAGGATGTTGTCTCGCGGCAAGACTTTGCCTGTCCGGGCGGAGTACAGACGGGCTAGGTTGTCTCGCAAGTCGTCAGAGCCTCGGATGGCGCCGTAGGTGAGGGCCTTGGAGGTTTGAAACACTTCTCGGTCCTTGTCTTCTGCGAGGGTGCGCAGTTGGTCGATGGAGAGGGAAGCGCAGCATGTCTCGGCGATGTTGTATTTGCATTTTAGTTCGTACTTGTCCATCCACTGCCGCTTGTCAGTGCCGCCGCGAGAGAGTAGGCATGGCGAGGTATTATCAACGACGAGAACACTAGAATACAGACATAGAGGTCGGGTCTATGTTACTTGGGGGTGTGCGATACGTACAGCCTCGACGGAGAACTTTGCAATCTTCACCATTTTCGGGACCGGAATGAATTCGTCGAAATGTTGCGGAAACAGAGAAAATTACTTGGATTGGAGTTTGACACCAAGTGCGAGATATACTTGATGGCGATTGACATAGGGCGTCGCTCGCGTCCACGGGTCCCCCGCCCCCACGTGTGGAGCCGGGATGCCGAGGTCGCCCTTCGAGCTACAACATCACGGTCAGCTCTACCACGTCGTCGGCAGCGACAGCAGATGGTCAATGAGAATGCAGGCACTCACTCCATCTAGTATCAACGGCGACTCTGACACGTGTGAAACGGCTGACTTGTGACTACGTCGACCATTGCCGGATCGGGCCAGTGCGGGATACGCTCCCGCCTTCCCGGGCCCTTGGCAACCATCCATCCTCCGCAGCCCCAGCCTCGCAACTCGCGATCGCTACGATAACAGACAGGTCGAACCTACACGGACGGAAGCCTCGCTCGTCGCTGTTCTTTTGTGTATCTGTCTACCAGCTCCCGTCGCCATAGGAGAGAATAGCCCCCACGTACGCGCCTGGCTCCAGCCTACCTTCGGCGTCACCAAGGCACCAGCCGCCAGAGCTCGGTGAAGCTTGCTGCCTCCCACCGCGC
The DNA here is from genome assembly GCA_031010545.1 of Laburnicola sp. JP_R_19. Classification (NCBI taxonomy): domain Eukaryota; kingdom Fungi; phylum Ascomycota; class Dothideomycetes; order Pleosporales; family Didymosphaeriaceae; genus Laburnicola; species Laburnicola sp. JP_R_19. The sequence goes on from VOIT01000042.1 coordinate 323,130, forward strand.
CTCCGAGTGGAGCGCGGACATGCGCCGCTCGCCATGGACCGCCACGCTTCTGGTCTCGCTGTCGTTCGCGGGGCCTGCAGCAGCCCGCAAGACGTTCGCTAATTATTCCGCCGCCGAAGCGCCTCTCGATCTGTTCTCACTCTACGACGACCGGCCCGATGGCTGCCCGCCGTGCTTCAACTGCAACCTCGACGACTTCAAATGCCACCAGTTCGCCAAGTGCGTCAAGGGCAATGGCAAGTGCGACTGTACACCTGGATTTGGGGGCGAGGACTGCTCGACGCCACTCTGCGGCGCCCTGCCAGACGGCAATCGCAACAGAGCCCCAAGAGGAGGGGACAAGTGCCAGTGCAAGGAGGGCTGGGGAGGCACAAACTGCAATGTCTGCGAAACGAACCAGGCGTGCAATGCGATGATGCCCGAAGGAGAAGGCGGAGTGTGCTTCAAAGAGGGCCAGCTGGTCAAGGAGAACTACCAGATGTGCGACATCACCAACAGGAAGATTCTCGATCAGCTCAAGGACAAGAAGCCACAGGCGACATTTTCCTGCAACCAGGAAACTGAAGAGTGCAACTTTCAATGTAAGCGTGGTCCTCCAGTGAGTGGAGTCGTGAGCTAACTCACCCAGTCTGGGTCGACCAGAGAGAATCCTTCTACTGCGCCCTTGACACCTGCTCTTCGAGCTTCGAAGCCCGCTCGGATCGCAACATCTCCAAGTACGAATGCGAGAACATCAAGTGCGCTTGTGTGCCAAACAGGATGTTGTGCGGAGAAGAAGGCTCTCTCGATATTGGAGACTTCTTGAGAGAGTCGATAAAGGGTCCAGCCGAGTTCAAGTCCGTCTCCGTTGCGGATGGTGGCGAAGGCAGTGGCAGTATCTTCTCCGAACCGGCTATGAATGACCTCATCTCTAGCGTTTTTGGTGACGAGAGCATCTTTCTCAAGTGCAATGCTGGCGAGTGTCTTTACGAAACGGAAGTTCCCGGATATGAACGGCCAATCAAAACGATAAACACCCCGTTGATTGCTGGTGTTATAGCAGGATGCGCTCTGTTTGTCGTGGCCATCATCCTGGTGATCTGGTATCTATCTCGCCGTGCCGAAAGGCGGAGATGGGGCCCTATTCATCTATCCGACGATGAAGAGGACGAGAATGCAAAGCTCCTCGCTGATCACAAACCGGCCTCTTTGAGTTTCGAGAACGTATCATACCAACTGAAAGGGAAGCAGATCCTGACTGGCATTACCGGTGCAGTGCATCCGGGAGAACTGTTGGCTATTATGGGCGCGTCAGGGGCTGGCAAGACAACTTTCCTTGATATTCTTGCGCGCAAGAATAAGATCGGTGTGATTGGTGGAGACTTCTACCTTAACGGTGAGAAAGTACGCGACGACGAATTCCGCAGCACCATTGGGTTTGTGGATCAAGAGGACACCATGCTACCTACCTTGACTGTCCACGAGACTATCCTGGACTCAGCTCTATTACGGCTTCCCAAAGAGATGAGCTATGCTTCAAAGGAGCAGTGTGTCGAAGATGTCGAGCGGCAACTAGGAATCTATGCGATCCGTCATCAGAAGATCGGGTCGGAAGAGGGCGGCCGCGGCATCTCTGGCGGCGAGAAACGTCGCGTGGGTATTGCGTGCGAATTGGTCACCTCTCCCAGCATACTTTTCTTGGACGAGCCCACCAGCGGACTAGACGCCTTCAACGCCTTCAATGTTATAGAGTGTCTTGTCACTCTTGTCAAGACCTACAACAGAACCGTTGTTTTCACCATCCATCAGCCGCGCTCCAACATCGCTTTATTCGATCAACTCATCCTGCTGGCTAAAGGCAGGACGGTATACTCGGGACCGTTCGGAAACTGCCAGGCATATTTCGATAACATTGGATACACTTGCCCGCCTGGTTTCAACATTGCCGACTATCTAGTAGATCTCACGATGCACGCCAGTGCCGCTAGCCGACCCATCGACGAGGATAGCTCGCTCTTCTCAAGACAAGGTCTAGGGACGCGAGCGAGCAGTGCCATTGCGGTCAAATCTATTCGAAGTGTGAACACGGATGTGGACACAGTGGGTAGCGCGAGCATCTCCAGCATACGACCGAAGGGCAAGCGCAGAACATCAATCAAACAACAGCAGGAGCGTGACCTCTTCACAAGAAAGAAGGGCACAACTCTCCAAGATGGTACGATGTCCCCCAAAACTGATGATGAAGCCCCTACGAGCGCAATACTGCTCAGTGGCTAAAACTTTCGCGTCAACAAGGTGCCCCACCTCCCCAGATTCTAGAAGATCCGGATGAGTTGCCGCCTCTGGCCGATGGTGGAACCGGGACCAATCTGGACACCCTGGTAGACGCGTACGCCGCTTCTGATGTGGCTGCTGCGCTTCGCAAAGATATCAGTAGCGCCATCTCGAGAGCCAATGAAGCCAACAGCAGCAATGGTATCAGCCCGCAAGCTAGCGGGACCGTGGCTGGCAAGGTCAAAGGCTTTCGAAAAGTCGGGCTGCTTGGCCAATTCATCATTCTATCGAGACGGACTTGGCGCAATCTTTACCGGAACCCGATGCTCATGTTGACGCACTATGCCATCGCCATCGTGCTCGCCGTGTTCTTGGGGTTCCTGTTCTTCGGTCTCACGGACGACATCAAGGGATTCCAGAACCGTCTGGGTCTCTTCTTCTTCGTGCTCGCACTGTTCGGCTTCAGCACACTAACGGTCCTCACCGTGTTCGCACCCGAGCGCCTCCTGTTCACGCGTGAGCGAGCGAAGGGCTACTATTCACCACTGTCGTATTTCGCCGCCAAAGTCTTCTTCGACATTGTGCCTCTCCGGCTTATTCCCCCGATCATCCTCTGCATCATCATATACCCAATGACGGGGCTTGTGCCAGCTTGGCCCAGTTCCTGAAATTCGTCCTCTTCTTGGTCTTGTTCAACCTCGCTGCCGCAGCCGTCTGCTTGTTCATCGGCATCGTTTTCCGCAATGGCGGTGTCGCAAACTTGATCGGCGTGCTTGTCATGCTATTCAGTCTACTCTTCTCAGGCTTCTTTCTCAACAAAGACAGTATCCCCGCAGCAGCGAGGTGGCTACAATCAGTAAGCAATTACCTCAGGCAACCAATCCACTCATTGACAACCCCTCGCTAACGATATCCAATCTAGGTGTCTATTTTCCACTATGCGTTTGAAGGCCTCATTGTTAACGAAGTTAAATACCTCTCGCTTGTGGATCACAAGTATGGACTTGACATCGAAGTCCCGGGTTCGGCTATTCTTAGCTCATTTGGCTTTGATGTTCTGGCGCTTTGGAGGGATTGTGTGGGGTTGGCGGTTTTTGGGGGGGTGTTTGTTGTGTTGGCTTATGCAGCTATGCATATTTTGTTGGTGGAGAGGCGGTAACAGTTGATGGGGGGGGGGTGGACGGAGGGACGGAGGAGGGATGTAGATATTATAGTGGGTGGGTTGAGGATTGAGGATGGGGATTTGTAGATTGTGGGGTTGGTATGGGTCTTTTTGTTTTACTTGTGTGAATATGGTTGTTACCTATCTGCGGATGGTGGTTTGAACTAGCGCGTGATTTCGCGTCGGCTCCGCGTTCTCGCTTATTTTAGTTTCCCAATGCTATCGAACGCCCTCCCCCTCATCTTTTGCTCACTACAACCGCGACTACCAACTGGTCGGCTTATTAAAGAGTCTGATTGCTTGCTTATTGTCTAGATCTAGCTCTCCTCGCGCCGATTGACCGCCGACCCGCCCACACACTGCCGGCTCTCTTCGCATCGCCCTCACGAAGTTGCGACCCCATACGCGGACAATTGGGCGGCAGACGCATTATGGCACAGCGGCAACAGGTCTACCCATGGCAGAACTTTGGGATACCTTGGGATAGACCTTCGGCCGCTTCTCTGGGGGAACCTGGCGCAGGGAAGTCGAAGAGGAGGCAGAGGGAAGATGGCGACTCGCATCAGCCGTCGCGGAAGCGACACCAGCAGCATGGCCCAGACCCCCGTGGCGCACGGTTTGGAAGCAATTCATACCACGCTCCTGCACTGCCACCTCCGGTTGAATCTCGCAAACGGCAGGTGGAGGTTATAAGCCTACTGGATAATGATGATGATGACGAGCCACCACCACCGCCGCCACCGCCGCCGACGATGGCCTACGAGCATTATTCTCTCGCACATGAAACTGGGCCTGTACATCAGCCTCAGCCACCAGATGCAGGCGTGCAGCACCATCCATCCAACTGGCAGCTCCCACCTAGTTTAAATTGCGACTTTCCGATGATCCTGGGACCCATTCAAGATAGCATGAACCCGACCCCACCACCCGATTTCAAAGCCCTCGTCGCCCCATTCCACAATACAGCGGCAACTGCACCCCCTCGTGCTGCACCGTCGCCCAACAATCCAGGATCGGACATTGTCCCAATCGCCGAGCCCACGCTGTGCCCCGAGCAGGCTGACTTGGTTGACTTGATTCTCAGAGGCAGGAATGTCTTCTACACAGGCTCTGCCGGATGTGGTAAATCTACAGTGCTGAAGGCGTTCGTGAAGCGCTTTCGAGAGATGGGGAAAATGGTCAATATCGTGGCCCCAACGGGACGGGCTGCCCTGGATATCAACGGTTCTACCACGTGGACATACGCTGGCTGGACTCCGGACCACCACAAACAACCGTTGAAAGAGTTGCAAAAGGGTGCGCATGGCAAATTCGTAAGGAAACGACTGTCCGAAACGGATGTACTCGTCATCGATGAGATCAGCATGGTTGAGAATCTACACTTTGAGCGTCTCAATGTCTTAATGAAAGAGGCTCGGGGCAACGAAAGCGCTTTCGGTGGAGTTCAGCTCGTAGTCACGGGCGACTTTTGCCAGCTTCCACCCGTTAAACCTTTTGGACACTGCATCGAATGCGGGAGAGAATTGATCATGATCAAGAATCAACAAGAGACGGAGTACAAGTGTAGAGCACATGGCACATATTACGATGTTGACAAGTGGGCATTCCGGTCTAAAGCTTGGCAAGAATGCAACTTTGCCCACGTCAACCTGACACAAATTCACAGGCAGAGCGACAGAGCCTTCATCGATATCCTCAATAAGCTGAGGATGGGCATTCGACTAGCCACAGCCGATATAGATCTTCTGTTAGATCATCCCTCTGAAACGCGCAATGCCATAGAGCTCTTCGCTACGCGGAGGGAAGTTCAACAAGTCAATGATGCAAGGTTCAAAGCATTGCGCTCGACTGCTCGAACGTACCAATGCCTAGACCACTTTAAGTGGAACGAGAAGCATGGGAACCTCAGGACAAAAGGCGAACTGAAGGCACCTGATGGATCCTTACACGCATTGGCGGAACATCGTTTTGAAAGCCGAATCCAGCTCAAGAAAGGCATGCTGGTTGTTCTCTTGCACAATCTTGATCTTGCGGCAGGCCTCGTGAATGGTTCACAGGGCACTATCCAAGGCTGGGAGCCATACGACCCGGCGAAGTTACCCAAAGCTGCTTCCAATCAGCAAAAACGGGATGGGCCGACCATGACCGGTTCTCACGTCCTACAAGGCGACCATGCCGTGTTTCGTGAATGGCAACTGAGCGAGTACACTAAGCAGATGGAGTACAAGTTTTGGCCGATTGTCCGGTGAGTAATCCATATACATAGGGCATATGAGATTTGTGCTCACCATATATGAACGACGAAGGTTCTTGAACGGGGTCGAGAGGACGATTTATGCCGATTGTACAGTCAATCAGCTTGGAGATACTGCGCCATACAGTCTCCTGTCTAGAACGCAGATTCCGCTCATGGCGGCGTGGGCCATGACCACGCACAAGAGCCAGGTACGTCACCGCGTACCCATACCCTGGTGATGAAGAGAAGAATAACATTTAGTAGGGAATGACACTCAACCGCGTAGTCGTAGACTTGTCAAAATCCTTTGAATCAGGTCAGGCCTATGTAGCTCGTGAGGATCCGCCCTTTCCTATCGGTCGTCGCACAGCTCGCTAACATATACCTAGTAAGTCGTGCGCGATCACTCGAAGGGCTAAAAGTCGTGTCCTTTCCGCCCTCCGCACAAGGCGCTGGAGATCCCCAAGTCAAAGAGTTCTTGCGCGAGAAGTTTGGCATAAATTAAAAGCATCAGTTCAACGAGGTCTACTACGTTTTCAATTTTTTTTTGCGCATAATTCGGAGTTGTATGCGGGGAACCTGAGATTTCATGGGACGATGGTAGCTTTTTGAGTATTGATACCCATTTTTAGCGTTAGGGAATGTAGAGGGTTGCGTTCTGGCTGGTTGCTGGTGTATGGATTGAGTTTCATCATGGGAGATTCTAACCTAGTTAATACCCCCCACTCACAACCAGGGCGTCCAAGGCACAGTCAGCAAAACGACAAACTCCCTCGGACGCGGCGACGTCAAAGGCACAGCGAGCGATCTGGGCAGCGGCCTCGGAAACACAGTCGGAGGCGTAGGCAAGGTGTGTGTCTCTCACACCAGCAAGCAGCAGCCCTCATCTAACAACCACCAGCACCTCGGCAACACAGTTGGCGACGCAGTCGGAGGCGTGGGATCAACCGTCGGTGGGCCCCTCGGCGATGTCGTGGGTGGAGTTGGAAAAGGCGCCAGCAACGGTACGAGTTTTCATCTTGCGCTCTCTATTCCTTTCACATGATGTGTGCTAATGTGTGCGCGTAGCGGTTGGAGGCATCACCGGGGGATTGGGAGATGGTGTAGGAAAGTTAGGGAAGGGGGAGATTATTGAGGGTGTGGGGAGTACGTTGTGGGGGGTTAGGGGGTTGTTAGGCGGGGTTATAGGTGGGGTTGATGGAGAGAGTGAGGAGGAGGCGGAGAGCAAGGCGGAGGCGGACACGATTACGATAGGGCAGGGGAGGGATAATACGTTTTTTTAGGGAGAGGTTGTATTGGTTGTTTGGGGGTGAGGGTCTCTACAATATAGTCACTATGTTGATTTTGTAGTTTTATTGGGTTAGGATAAAAATGTGGGAGGATTCATAGTACGGAGGTGCCTTTCAAAAGTTTTTGCCCACCTTGGCGAGCAGGGGTATGCGCCACATTCCAGATCGGGAAGCATCTCCGAGTTGACGTGGCCACTTCTCAACCTCGGGCCTTACCCTCTGTAACTACTACTCTCTGTCAATTGATCTATCTAGTACTGTCGCTATGGTTCATCACGATAACTCTACTCGTGCCACGGTAGTCGTTCTTAAGGCTATAGGCAAGTCAAACAATGAGATCACCGGACTCACTGGAATCGAGAAGCGTACGATCAACTCTATATACGCGCGAGCAATCGAGCGAGGTTTCGATCCAGGCCAGCGGCCGCTGAAGCTTGAAGATAAGCATCTTGAAAACGCCTATCGATCTGGCCGGCCATCAAAGCAATCTGAAGTCTCCGAGAAAGTAGTCAACACCGTACGCACTGATCGATATGGGCGAGAGAAGTCTTGCGCTGACGTTGCTGGCGCACTTAGCCAAGAAGGATTCAATATCTCAGCTGCCACAGTCTGGCGAATCTTAAGGAAGGCAGGCTTCAAGAAGACCAAGCCAACGAGGAAGCCTGGGTTGACGAAGCAGATGAAGGAGGATCGATATAAGTGGTGCCAGGCCCATCAGACTGGACGCTTGAAGATTGGAAGAATGTTATCTGGTCAGACGAAACGTCTGTTGTTCTCAACCATAGGCGTGGAGGATATCGAGTATGGAGGAAAGCAGATGAGGCCTTCGTACGGAGCTGTATTCGTGAGAGATGGAAAGGCTACTCTGAATTTATGTTTTGGCTGTTTCTCGTACGACAAGAAGGGCCCCTGCCACTGCTGGACGCCAGAAACAAAGAAAGAGAAGGAGGCTGCTGCTGCTCAAATTGATGAACTGAACAAGGAGCTTGAGCCTATCAAAAAGGCTGAGTGGGAGCTTAAGAATGGCATGCGTCGCCTAGGTCTCCGTACCAAGCCTGGACGGCTGCCCCAGTGGAGATGGAACCAGAGGACTGGAAAGCTCAGCCGAGGCAGTGGCTCAGGAATTGACTAGTACCGGTACCAGACAACAATTTGCTGCCAAAGCTTATTCCTTTTGCAAAGCAGTGTAAGGCTACGCGGCCTAGAACAGTTGTACAGGAAGACAAGGCGCCTTCTCACGACCACTACGTTCAAAGCTATATATATAGCATTCATGATGTTAAGAGGATTATCTGGTGTGGTAACTCTCCTGATTTGAATTCTATTGAGCCTTGCTGGCCATGGATGAAAAGGGCTACTACGAAGAAAGGAGCTCCTAAGAATAGAGCAGAGGCAGTACGGGCATGGGAGCAGTGCTGGAGAGAGCTGCCTTAGGAGAAAATACAGGCTTGGATTGAGCGGATTCCATACCATATAGAACAGATCCTTGAGCTCAATGGAGGCAACGAGTATAAGGAGGGTCGGAGGCTCAGGAAGCCAGAGCTAGAGCCAGCCGGAGAACGCTCTTAATTAGGAATAGCACAGAACCCCCTGCTCGCCAAGGTGGGCAAAAACTTTTGAAAGGCACCTCCGTATGTTGCACAATATTATCAAAATGTAATACACATCCAATGTCTAGTAGCTCTACCTATTGGTTGAGTTTCGTCCTGGGTAATTCAGCCATCTATATTACACTCCCCAAATATTCTAACTTTGGCCAGCGAACAATATCTGTATTCCTTATCCCAAAGTAAATTACTATAGAATCCCCTAGTACCTTCCATCCCAAGCAAAACACCAAACTGTCCCACTATCCCACAGGCATTAGGCATCATAAAAAAACCAACCAGTATTGGAACCCTAGATGTAAGAATATCTCCACACCCTCCTTTTCAATATCGCAAATACTGCACCTCACACATAGCTACGCTATGTAAAATCATACGCCCCCATCCCTTCTACACACGCCAACTACGCAGCCTTCATAACACTCTATTAGACCTCTACAAAACAAACGGCATGCATATCCATACTCTTACACCATAAATAGACATGAAGACACGCGCTCATATCAAGCCCTACCTCCACCTCCTCACTCACCCACCCGCCCAAACTCAACTCAATCCAATGTCCTAACCCTATACTCAACTTAATACAACTACTTTTTATTAACATTATCTTATATCCCATACTATCTCAACCCAACCCACCAACGTCATCCAAGCCCCCAAGTCCTCACCCGCACCCCACAAAAAAGCTTACCTAGAAGCGCATGCATAGAATTCCAGACCCAGCCCTCTCACCCCAATAATGGCACGCACGCCACAACAAACCAGACATCGCATCGCCATCGCCATCGCATCTCAGCCACTGGCTGTCATGATCGGTTTCTTTGCCGGCACTGCCACGGCATCACACGTCACGCCGCGCGAGGCCTATCCCGCATTTGGCGGTGGCGCATCGTATCCATCTTCTTTGAGCGCGTGGGTGGAGCTTATTCGAGTGCTTTTATGGGGTGGGCTGATGGTCAGGCTATGTAGGTGTCGGAGGAGAGGATCGGATCGGATTTCTTAAATGGTCTGGACGGGACTCTATGTGCGGATGGATGGATAGATGGATGGATGGATGTATTGACTAGCCTTCCACAGCCACCCGATGCCGACAGTACGCCACCATCGGCGCAGAGAAACGCATTGATGTGACCGCGCAAAAAAATACAAAGGTAGTGTAAATAAAGAATATGATAAGAATATAATAAGAATACTATGAAGAATACCATAAAGAATAAATGGCATTAAGCAGACCTGTTAAGTACTTTGTTAAGTTTTACATAGTGCATAATTTAAAGTTAATAATTATATTAATTATTTAAAAAAATTTCTACTTTGAGTTCTTAAAGTTCTAAATTTACCTATTATTCTACTAATATATTCTATTAGTAGCCCGAATAGATTAGTCTACTAGATAGTTTTTACTAAGACTATAACACTTTACTATAAATTTTAATATCTTAATAATATAATATATTATCTAATTAAAAAGGTAAAATTAAGCTTACTCTTTATACCTATTAGAATAAGCAAATTTTAAGCCTATAATATACTATTATTATCTGTACACTATATAGGCAAGGGCACCTAATAGTGTTAAGGTTTTAATATTACTATATAATGGCATTACGTGGAAATTATATAATGCCTATGCGCTATAGTCTATGCACTATAAGATTTTCTCCTTTCTATCTATACCTTTTTTAGAAATAAGTAATTAATACTAAGTTATCTATTATATTATTTTCTTTTCTTATATAATTACCCTATATACCCTTTATACTTACTAATATACAGTATTAGAATTTAATATCTATATAGCTAGCTATAGAGTATCTATTTAATACTAATTAGTAGTTAACTAACTCTTAACTATAAATTAGTAAGAGTAAAAATAGATTATATAAGTTATTATTAGCTATATAATTTATTTTATTTTACTCTATTCTTTATACGTAAGAGAATAATAAATTAAACCTTTATAGAGTTAGTAAATAAATATTACTACTATATAAAATAAAGAAAGCGATTATATACGATATATAAAACCTATCCTTATTTATAGAAATAGTAAATTAACTCTTTTATTAAGTTAGTAAGTAGATATTACTACTATATAAGATTTAAGAGAAGATAGTATACTAAGTATACTACTAGTAACTATATAAATATATGGTTAGATAATAATAAACTCTAATAAAGCGTAATCCTTTATATAACTAACCTATTAAATAAACTAGTTATATAATAGCTACCCCTACTACTACTTTATATAAAGTTTCTACCTTTACTATCTTTATCTTATAAGATAACACTAATATACCTAAATATACTAGATTATATAATAAGTATACTAAAGGAATAGAAATATTAGAGATAACACTACGCAAAAAAATAAGACCTAAGTACTATATAAGAGTGCTAAGTATAAGTAGGTTAAAAAGATAAGATTTAAGCTAGGGTATATATATACGTACGTATAAAGTCTATGTATAGGGCGCGCTAGTGGCCAAATTAGGCACTAGCGTCGGATTTTACAAAGATAGCCAGGTGGCCCCAGGTAGCCTAGTAATATACTAGAAGAATAAAATTAACTTAGTAAATAATCCCTCTCTATTAGAAATGTAATTATACGTAGTATATACTATTACTAATTATTATATATTATACTAAAAAGAAATAGCTTTTATAAAATTATTCTAGAAAGACTTTAAAAAATAGAAAGAATAACTCTATTTTTTAAAGATAAGCTGTGCGTTTAGAAAAGAGGTTATTATAGTCCTAGAAAAAAAAGTATTATACTAAGAATAAATACTAAAGTTATAAATACTAGTAAACTATATAAAGTAGCCTAAGGTAATACTAATACTACTTATATAATACTATCTTCTCTAGCCTACTTAACTCCTTATATATAGATACTAAGGCTAATTCTACTTAAGCTAGTTAAGCTATTATATAAATTTAAATAGAGTAAGCTACTATTACTATTGGCACCTATATAGCTATAAGTCCTTATAAATATCTTAAAAGAACCTTTATATAAGTATTAAGAATAATTTTATTTGTACAAATAACTAAATAAACTACTACTTTTATATAGAGTGCCTAACTACTATTTTGCCTACCTGCTTATAATTATTAAATACTATATAGAATAGAGCTACTACTAGTTAAACACAAATTATAGGCACTATACTAATAAACTAAGCTTATACTATAATCTAACCTATATAAGTTTCTACCTAAGTATAACTTACCTTTAAGGAGAGTTTTAGCTAACAAGATAATCTAATTTTAAAAAGTATAGAATAAGAATAACAACTATACTAGAGCTCTATATAATATATTAGTAGATAAGACTAGGATTTTTATAGGTTTATATAGACGCCTAAATATTATTAAGAATTAATATCTAGATATTTTTTTAGATATTTTTACTAGCTATATAGTATAGTATTACGTTTATACTATCTACTTTATATAATTATAAAAGTGCTTATATAAAGTACTTAATAGTTACTTTAATACTACTATTAACTATAACTAGTATTAGATAGACTATACTATAATAACTTTTATATAATACTAGCGTAAGAACCCTAATAAGAGTCTATATAAAGTTCTAAAGATAATAATTAATAGGCTTACTCTTATATAAAGAGTATTAAGTATAGACTTTAGTAAAGAAATTTCTTTCTATACTACTATTATATAAGTATACTATAGATACCTAGAGCTAGAGTAGGCTATATTTACTCCTAAGCCTACTAATAAAGCTCTATTTGCTAATTTTTATATATTAATTTAAGTTGTAATTAATTACTAATCTAATTAGCACTTATAAGAGGCTAATATATACTATACTAATTATAAATATAACTTTCTTATATAAAAAGGGAGAATACTAGTCCCTTATAGATAGGGATTTTATAGATAATTTATACTATTATTATTATAATTTATATTCTAATTAAATAATATTTATATAAAATTAAAGAAGTGTTTTATATACTATAAAAAGGTTATTAGTCTTCTAACTATTTACGCTATAAGCGTACCTACGTAATAAAATAATATATTTCCTTTTATAAAGAGTATAATAATAAAACGCCTTTGTATAAAACTATTTAGTTTTATAATTAGGATATAGAAGGGTATAATAATAAAAAACTAGCTTTATATAAAAAAGAGGAATAAAGTAAAGATAATAAGAATAGTAATAACTAAGTATTCTACTTAACTACTACTATCTATTTTTACTATATAACTAGCGAACATATTTATAAAATAAAGCTAGAGGAATTATAGATTAGTTTATTCTTAAAGATTAATACTATATAATTTACTAAGGTAAACTATAGGATATATAAGTATAGTAAAAAATTCTACTATTAGCAAAGTATAGCTAGACGTATATATATATAAAAACTATTATATAAAAATTAATTAGACACCTAGTAATACTAATATTAGCTTTAAAGGTTAGAACTTATAAGGATCTCTATAAACTATATAAATTCCTAATTTAATAGAAATGGTTATCTACTATATCCCAGATACTTTAATAGGCTAAGTGCCTACTTTAATAATATTCTAAATATTATTATATAGAAGGATAGTATAACTATACCTATTATATATAAATAGGGATACCCCTTTTTTAATATTAGTAAGGAAGAAACCATGTCTTTCTTTACTAAGGAAGAACTCTACTATTTTTATTAATAATTTAAATATCTCTATATAAAAAGACTTTAGAAAATGCTTACTAATACTAGCTATAAAGTAGATACTACTATACGAAATAAAATTTAGAAGTTTTACTACTACTATTAATTGTATAAATAAGCTCTATATTACTTTACGTTTACTATTAAAGATAATACTTATTTTAACTATAAGATTATTATTAATATTATATATATTAGAACTAGAAATACACTATATATTATAAATATAAATATATAATTTTAAGCTATAATATTCTTAATATTAATATCTATATAAAATGTGTAGGAAGCCCTTTATAGATACTAAATTAATGTCTACTATAGTTTATTTAACTATATTATATATAACCTAGGTATAAACTTTATATTAAATAAGTTTAGGAACTATACAAAGATTATTAGTGTAACGTATAGGCAGATACTTATAGAAGTATATTAGGTAATAGGAAAGGTTAAGTATTAATATATACTCCTCTATAAAGTCTTCAATATCTTTGAGGCAAAACTAGAAGACTATATAAATAAGGAGAATATCTTTTAGATAGCTATTAAAGCTATTAATAATACTATAGGCCTAAATAGCCTTATACCTATACTGCTAGTCTTTAGTGTATATTCTAGAATTAGTGTAGACTTTTTCCTATTGCCTAATATTATTATACGCGCGAATACTATATAAAAAGTAATAAAGATACTAAAAAAAGAGATAAAACTAATATTAATTATATGTTAAATACTTATAATAGCTTATTAGTAGTATATAAAGTTCTTAAGCTCCACTTAGATCTAAAGTTATAGTCTAAAAAGAGAAAGGAGGATAGATAGGCCTATATAAAATTAAGGGTATTAAGAATAGAGATATAATTCTTAACCTAAAAAATAGTCTAGTAAGATTTTACTATATATAAGTTAAGTTATACTATTATAACAAAGATTATACTTTTCTACTATTATATAAAGTAGATAATATTACTCTTATATAAAGGGATCCTTTAGAGAAGAGAAAGAGAGGCTGTCTAAGAAAGAATACTATATTTCTTTCCTAGAAAGAGCCTAGTAATTAGAAACTATCTTTAAAGCTTTGTGTAGAAGGTATAATTATAATACTTAAAGTATCCTTTAAGAAGTTAAATTATATAGAGATAGACGCTTTTATTACTAATAGTATATTTAAGATTTTTTTCTTCAATATATTTAAGTATAAGGGTACAACTTTTAACCTCTACTTTATATAAGAAGTTAAGGGCAAGACTACCTAGCTATATAAAAATTTCTATTTTATACTTAGTAGCTACTCTAAAAAAATTCTTATCTAATTACCTACTATTTAAAAAATAAGCTAGCGCCTACTTCTTATATTAAGAGTAAGTCTTTAGGCAATATATAAAATATATTTTAAACTATAATATATTACTTAGTCCTATATTTAGTCTACTAATAAGCTAACTTATACGCTCTATACTAGACTACCTAAAGAACTACATATAAACTATTTATAAGATATAATCTTTTATATTATATAACTATTTTATAGTAGAGCTAAATTAGATCTTTACTAGTTTAAGATCTACTATAACTATTATAAAAAAAACTTAGCATAAAGACTATATTATATAACCTATATTAACTTATTACTAATAAAGAAGAGTACACTTTTAGGATTACTAATCTTTAAATAGATAATACTCTTAGTATTATTAATAAGAACTTTACACAAAGAGAAAAAAAAGAGCTAAAAAAAGCAGCCTTTTATACAAAAGATAAGACTATTCTTACTAAGGACTAGTCTATTAAGTTTAATAGTAAAAGAATTTAACTTATATATAACACTATAGTCTTTATATAAAAAGGGTAAGTAAGAGGCCTTTACACAATTAACCCTAAAGATAAAAATACTACTTAGAGACATATAGAGTAGTGTATAAGAGACGCCTATATTATATTTATATACTAATTAGAAGCCATATTTAATTTATTTATTGCTATTTAGACTATATTACTTTTATATAAAGATAATAAGGTATTAAATATATAAATCTAATAGTAGATTAATAATAGTAAGTGTAGTTTTACCTTTATACTATTAGACCTCTATTATATAAAGGCATTTATCTTTACTAATAGCTTATTTGCTAATAATAAGAATCTAAGCTTATAGCTAGGATTTTTAATCGCTTTAAGTAATAAGTATTATATATATAATAATAATAACTTTAAGATTTTAGCAAATATTATATACTAGAATTTAACTAAGTGCAAAAGAGTAATAAGTAGCATTCTTACTAGTAAGCTATATAGTATAGTAGGAGGCTTTAATAATACTATTACTATTAGTATAACTCTTTAAAAGATTCTATACACACTTAGTCTACTACTAATTCTTATAGTTATTTATATAAACTTAATGTCTTTTTATAACTACTTTATATAACTAAGAACCATAAATAAAAAGCGCCTTATAATTAATATTATATTACTTTACAAATTATATAAGCACTATAAGATCTTTAATATTAAATAGATTAATAAGAAAGATAATTCTACTAATGCCTATATAAAAAAAGGCCCTAAACTTGGCTCTAGAGTTCTTAATCTCTAGTAATACCTTAATAATTACTATTAAAGTACTAGTAAATTACCTTAAGCCTGCCTACGTAAACGTACGCAGTGCCTCTAAGAATACTATATAACTAGATAAGAAGTGCGCAAAAGTAGCTTTTACGCTAAATAAGCTTGGCAACCTATAAATATAGATTTATAATAGCTATAAAAATTATATTAATATTATATAAAGGCAGATATGTGATATATAACTTCTTAGCCTATTTTCTATACTTAGTATTATATAAAAGTAAAAAATAAAGGAACTTATATTAATAAAGATGCTTTAGATAAATATATAGTTCTCTTAAAAACTAGTTAAAAAGGTAACGCATATTCTTCTACTTAGAAAAGTTACTATAGTAGTATTAAAGCTAGGGAGGTCTAGCTAGTTATAACCTACTAGTATAAGCGCTATTATCTACACTAAGTTAGTATTATATAAAGATAAGATATTATATAATAAGAAATATAGTTTAGTACTATATAAGATAAGAAATTAGCTTAAGAAAAAGAGAAACGAGCTAGAGAGAAGAAATATATATAAAGAAATGTTTAAAATAGAGAATAAAAAAAGAATAAAGAAAGGAAAGCCTACCTTATATACCTCTCCATTGTATCTAAAGCCTTAATTCTTACCCCTTATTAGTGTTTATCTTCCTCTTATCTAATATTGCATAATTGTCTCATATTACTGCCTAAATAGATAAGATAAATAGGTCTACCTATTATATAAAAAATAAATTAAGTAAAAGAACTTTATATAAATTGTATATTATTACTATAATTTTATTATTAACTGCGTAATTTTATTCCTAACTACTATTAGCTAAACTGCTACTCTACTACTAATAAGCCTAATTACGCCTTTAATAAATAGTAGTAAATTATAATAAATAGTTACTAAATAGAATCTTTTTACTAACTAGAGGAAAAACTAGCTAGAGTAAAAGACATATAAATAGGGGAATAATAAATAGATAAGTTTTATATTAGCAAGTAGATAGTTTATATAAAGAAAAAGGGAACTACTAATAATAACTTTAAAAATAAAAAGTTACTAGTATTTATATACTATATAGGTAAGGGCAGCTAAGAGTATTAAGGTTTTAATATTACTATATAATATTATTATATAGGAATTGTATAATGTCTATACGCTATAGCCTATACGCTATAGAATTTTCTTTTTTCTATCTATACTCTTTCTAGGGACAAGTAATTAATACTAAGTTATCTATTATATTATTTCCTTTTCTTATACAATTATCCTATATATCCTCTACACTTGCTAATACAGAGTATTATAATTTAATATCTATATAGCTAGCTATAGTGTACCTATTTAACAACTATAGTATAGAATATCCTAAAGTCTATACTAAGTAATTAAATTAATAGAATTAATACCTAAGTAGATATATAATTAGATATAGTAAAGCTTACTATAACTAAAAGGCAAACACTTATATAATATATCTTTAACCTAAATTTATAAGAATTTATACCTTAGCTAAATAAAAAAAATATAAATAATAAACTACTAGTTGCGTAGTATAGAAACCTTATAGAATAATACTAGACTTAGCACTTTATAAAGTATATATCTAAACTTAAAATAGCTTTTAATTTAGTAAAGAACTAATAAAGGATATAATAGGAAGACCTAAAGATTATAAATATATAGTTTTAGTTAGTAATGAATATAAAAGCTAAATATAAAGTATAGAATTAAAATATCTATAACTTTAATACAATAGGCTTTTAGATAGAAGTTAATAGCTTAATAAAAGTTATAACTAGTTTAAAAACATATTCTTAACCTACACTTATTTAGCTAGGCAACTATAAGTAGATTATAATAATTTAGAGTATTTACGCTACTAGATATACTACTCTACTTTTTATTATCTATAAAGGGCAAGTCTATATTTTAGTATAGTATAAAAAGACTAGTATTTTGTATAATTAGAAGCTCTTAGTCTCTAAGACTAGCTAGACTAATAATACGCGTAAAGTTATATAGTTAAAGTACTTTAACGCATACATAAGGCTGTATATAGTAAAGTTATAAAGATTACTTATTTTAAATAGCTATAAAAGCTACTACTTTTACAATTTTAAAAATTATTACCTAAAATAAAAGATCCTAATACTTTATATACTAGTATACTTTTCTTATATCCTTTAGCTACTTAATATAGTTTATTTTGCGCTACTAAAGCTAAAGTACTTCTAGTATATATAGAAGTTAGTATACGAATATATCTTTTATATTAATAAAAAAGGCTTTCTACTAACCTTTTATAACGCGTTTTTTAATATATTTATATTAGAAAACTATAAAAATGCCTTTGAGGCCTTTAGACTTATTTCTTTAAATATATTAGTAGTAGTATATTGCCTTAATATATATATTTATACTTTACTTTAGAGTACCTTACTACATATACTATAGTAAGCTAGAATCTTAAATAATACCTTTAAATTTAAATCTTAGTTAAAACTTATATATAACGTACTCCACAAGCGAATCGATCACACAAGCGAATCGATCAGACGTGCCAAGACACCCACCAAAATCTGCACCCATCCATCTTTACCAACACCATGCCTGTAATTTCAAAGATCCAGGACTCTACGCGAGAAGGCAGAATTGCCTGTGCTATACATGCGTTACAAAATAATCAAATCGCAAGTATTAGGGAAGCAGCGCGCATATACCGCGTGAACTACAACACACTCCTGCGCCGCCATCCTGCACTGCACGCTCCCAAACCGTCGCAAACAGCAGAAACCTTGACGATGACGAAGAACAGACATTAACAGAGTGGATATTGGACCTAGCTGCTCGCGGATACCCCCCTCGCAAATGGATGGTTGAAGACACCGCAAATATGCTGCGTCGACTGCGGGGTAAGCGGCCAGTTGGCAAAAATTGGGTCACAACTACGTTAGACGCACCCTGAAGTGCAAATTGCGCAGAGCAAGAAATACGACTATCAAAGAGCAAAACAGGAGGATCCTGAGGTGATTAATGAACATTTTCGGCTCCTCAAGAATGTGGCGAACAAGCATGGCATCCAAGATGACGATATCTACAACATGGACGAGATTGGCTTCCTAAGAGGTGATATTGGTACAGCCAAAGTTGTGACGGCAGCAGATGGCCCTCGATACCACATACAGCCTGGAGATCGCGACTGGATGTCGGTTATTGAATGCATAAACGTCGCCAAACGCCGTATACCAGCAATGGTCATCGCTAAAGGGAAGGTGTTCCAGAACGTCTGGTTTGATAAGGATGCAGGCATTCCAGATGACTGGATGATCGCCCATAGCGAAACCGGATGGTCTAATGACAGACTGGGTTATATATGGCTTACAGAGGTGTTTGACCCTTGTACAAAGCAACATACCAAAGGATCGAAACGACTCCTTATTATGGATGGACACAGCAGCCACTGTTCAGAGCCATTCGAGACCTACGCAAGGAGAAACAACATTGTCCCATTGTGGCTACCCTCACATTCTTCGCATATCCTACAACCATTAGATGTCGCCTGCTTCAGTGCGGTTAAGACGCGCTATCGTCAAGGGGTGGAGATGTTGGCCCGTAATGGCCAGAACCACGTTGATGTGGACGACTTCCTTCGGATCTACGCTGCTGCTCGTCCTTACGCGCTGAGTAACAGCAATATTAAAAGCGCCTTTAAAGCCACAGGTATTTTTCCATTCAATCCCAACGAGGTGCTTGACAAGTTGGGTGCGATCAACATCCCACCACCCTCCGAGCCCTCCTCTTCCTCAACAAATTCGGTAACCAACACCCCGAAAACGGTTCGCCAGATTGAGAAGCAGCAGCGAGCTATAAGGCGCCGACAACATGAGCTTCAGCGACGATCAATGTCACCTACAGTGGTGGTGATGCAAAAGATGGCAAAGAGTGCCAAATTGGCCCTACAAGCGTCAGCAATTATGGCTGAGCAACTTGAGCGCGCAGGCTCACAATGCTAAAGTGGTTAAAAAGCGCAAGAAGAAAGTCAAGTATATTACCCAAAGAGAGAGTCTTACATTTAAAGAGGCAGTTGAGCTATCACAGGAGCGTGTAGAGCCTCCAGAAGCTGCTCAAAGTGAGGATGGTGATGCGACACCAGGGCCTTCAAATCGAGCTCGGCGCCGCTGCAGTGGGTGTAATTCAATTGGGCATAACGTAAGGACTTGCCCAGCACGTAAGAAACCTTGCGTAATGTAATTATCATACAAAATTGGATAGTCGTGTCATTGATGGTGGTGTTTCGCGGTGCCAAGAAATCCCTGATCGATTCGCTTGTGTGATCGATTCGCTTGTGGAGTACGTTAACTCTTTTATTTAGTCTCTATATAATACTAAATTAAGCTACTTATAGCTAATAAAAGGTGCTAAACTTATACTCTACTATAGTATACTTTAAAAAACCTATATTAAAGAACTTAAGGAGCAAATTAAGGTTCTAATAAAGTTAAAAATATATAAAAGAAAGTGTACTTAAAAAGGTAAAAGGGCGCGCTAAGCCTGCCAAGATCGCTTAGCTCTCTTATAATGCGCTAACCTCTTTTTATTAATACTACCTTAAAACGCTTTTCTATATTAATAATAGTAGAAGAAATAACTGCTATTATTGTAATATTTTTATTAGAAACTCCCTTAGTCGCAAAAAAAAAAACTTTAAAAGGTAAAATACTAGGCTTTACTTAAGAAGTAAATTTAGAAGTAAAAAGCCTTTTTATTAAAGTAAAATTATTAAAAAAATATAAAGCAGTAGTAATAAAAAAGTAGGTCTTTTAATATAATACTACTATAGAAAGTATAGAGAGCCTAGATATAATATAAGAATCTATTAGATAAATAAAAAAATAGAAAAGAAGTTAAATATTACCCTTAGTAGCTTATTTTTAGATATTATTAATAGTAAATTAGAGTAATTTTATTATAGGTTACTATAAGACTAAAAATAATAGGTTAACTTTATCTTATAATAGTATACACTTAGCAACTAAAATTTAAATAAAGTACTATTTAAAATATAGTATACTTTACTATAAATTATAATGAGTATACTATATATTACCTATATATAGTATAGTAGATAATATATTATATATTATAGAAAGTCTTATTATAAGTTTATTTACCTAAGAATAACTTTTTAGCTTTTTATAGCTATAATAGCTATATAATAAGGCTATATAATATAAAAAGTAAATTAAATAGTAACTTAGTATATTATAAGTTATAGCAGGTTATTATAAGTTACTATAATCTTTCCTCTAGAGTTAATTCGTAATATTACGTAATCCTAGACTAGCTATTTAACTAACTACTGTATTACGTAATTAATAATTTCTTTAATAAGATTTTTTATAGTAATAGTAATAATAATAATTATAATAGTTATATACCTTTTTATTAATACCTTAAAATGCTATTCTATATATATAATAAAAGGAGAGATATTTACTATTATTATAATATTTTTATTAGAAACCCCTTAGTTATAAAAAAAAACCAATAATAGTAACTAACCTAATTATTTTATTACTTTCCTATAGTAGGTCTTTTCTTACAACTAATAAGCTATATACTACTTTTAGAATCTTACTACTACTTATTTTCTTTATACTTTCTCTACTACTACTTACTCTTACCCTTATTACCTTTTAACTACTAACTTTACTTATTATTATTATATATCTATATAATATTAACTGCTATAAAAAGCTTCTACTACTATAGCTACACGCGTGTACTCTAGCAATATATAAAAAATATTCTCTTTTTTTCTAATAGGCGCCTACTACTATATTTTATTCTATTCTCTAGCTTTACTAGTAATATATATTAGGGAGCTAGCCAAAGTTAAAAGTTAATAAATAAAATCTATATATAGGTGCTAGCCAAAGGTACTAGCTAAGCTTATAAGGTGCGCAAAACGCACTAGAGAAACCTTAGTAGTTAGTGTAAGGTAACTCCGATCTAGTTTTATAACACTATCCTTTCCTCCAATAAGCTTTATCCTTAAACCTTTATTTTAAATTTAACCCGCTAGTTCTAAATAGACAACTAATATATAATTCTCTAGTTATAATTATCTATACTATATTCTTCTAAGAGATAGGTTATTTCTAAGTATATTATATATATAATAAGTAGTTAGTAGCTAGCTATAAAGTAAGTTTGCTATAACGTGGTTTACCAGCGAGTGACCCACACCAGTGAGCGCGCCACCTTTGCCAAGACCCCACCAAACCATTTCATTCATTATTAGACTGCGTCGCAACACTACTTAAAAATATATACTGAGTTAATGCATCTAATTTAGATTCTTCCTCTTTAACTCCCTGGCAGGTTTGCGTATTGTGTCTAGGTTGCCTGCAGATGCCACAACGCTGTTGAGTTAATGGCCCTATTACAGCGCGACTAGTACCTAACGACTGTTTACCCTTCTTCTGTCCACCAGCGTCCTTAGGAGTGGCTAGCTAAGATCCCTCTGCTACTGTAAGTGATCCCTAATGCTGGATATACCTCCTTTTACGCGATTTTCGCCTTGTAGTCTCCTTAGTTGTCTTACGAAGGCCTGCAATTTCATCTAACACTAGTGCCTGACTATGTATTGCACTTAGAGCGCCTTTTTTAAGCTTCTTAAGCACCTACATAGTTGAAGTTGGTGATAAATTAAAGTGATCTCTAATTCTCTTGCGAACTAGTGTTGATTGCGCCTTAAATTCGCGTAGGTTACTTGGTGTTTTAGACTCCTAGGTAGTAGGCTCTTCAATGGGCAGACTAGGTGTACGGATGCGGATGTTAAGGTGCTGCAACACCTCCTCTGGATTCAATGGGACTAGCCCAGCACCGCGAAAACCACCCTTAATTGTCTCTGCAGAGAAAACCTTTAAAAACGCGGTTTTAAAGCCTGGGAGGAACTCGATCTTTGTAATGTGGGTTATCAGCCAACGCGCCAAGCCCGAGATCTCAGCACTATATGCCTTCTTTAGCGGGGAGAAACAGCCCACATCTAACAGCTGCAGCAGGTGTGACAAATATAGCGGCATACAGAGAGTAATAATTTTATGTTCCTTGCAGTAATCCTAGAACTTAATTAAGTTATAGCTCTTATAGCTGTTAATAACTAGCAGCTAATAGGTTCCTTTAGCGCGTCTCTTTGTATGCGCGTTAAAGTGTTTTAACCACGCGATACCGAGCTCGTTGTTTGTCTAGCCGTTCTCGCTGACAGCGATTACCCAATCGCCAGGAATTGACGCGTCTTCGTACTAGGTGGAGATGTGACGCTTGCCGGCGTAGATAATGAAGGGAGGGATTGCCCATCCAGCAGCGCAGATACCCTAGATCACCGTAATCCACTAGCGGTCGCCTGGCTGTATCAATTTGGGTTTCGCACGCCTCTCTAATGCTGTGACCACAAGCTGAGACCCTATAACCCCTATTAGGAAGCCTGATTCATCAAAGTTGTAGGTGTCCTTATCCGTAATGCCGTACTTGACTTTAATGCCCTCCACAAGCTTGAACCACGCGTTTATAACCTTAGGATCTTCCTGTTGTGCCCTCTGGTTATTGTATAACCGAGACTAACGCGTTTTAACTTCACGTCTGCGCTTAATAAACCTGTCTGTCCAGTTAATGCTAACAGGTGGCTTTCCTCTCTGTAAACGTAGTGAATCGGCCATTGTGCGGATCATAAGCTTCGTAGGAGGGAATCCACGCGTGTCCAGCTCGATTATACGATTAACAAGCGCCTGCTCCTCAAGGAGAGTAAAATTCTTTGATTTAGGTGGGTTATCGCGTCGTGCAGTCGTTCCGTTGCGTCTTCAATTGAGCGTTCTGCGATTAACGTTATACAGCCCTGCTGCTGCTCGCTCTGTAAGATTTGGGTCTTGTTCGATAGCTCTAATAGCAATAAGTAATCGAGCTTCATTAGATGGCTTAGAAGACATGGTAGGTGGTTGTATTATGATGGTATTGTTGGTGATGGTAGGGTCTTGGCAAAGGTGGCGCGCTCACTGGTGTGGGTCACTCGCTGGTGAACCACGTTAATTAACTATTAAGAGCAACTTACTTAGTAAGCTAGGCGCCTTTTCTATATAGGTAATAATAATAATAGAGGCCTTTATACTAAGTAATAATTATAGTAGTAAATATAACTCTTACTATAATTTACTATAAATTACTATAAGTCTAATCTATCTCTTATCTAATTTACTAAACTACTATTTGCTCCTCTAATTTCTCTAGAAATACTATTTTAGGTAATTATAAAATATTAGAATAATAGTAATAGAAGTCTATTAGTAACTCTTAACAACTAGTAATATTATAATAAGGCGCCTAATCTAGCTTATTATAGCTTTTCTATTTAACTAGGTAGTATAAAAGGTCTTTGCGGCCATTAGTAGAGTTCTTATACTACTAGTCTATCTTATAGTCTAATATATCCTCTATATTATAAATAGGAAGACCCTTCTTTATAGCCACTAGCCCTTATAGATTCTAGTATTAACCTAGTAGAGGATTTATCGCTTAGGGGTGTAGTAACTAGAAATAGAACTAAGAATAGATATTCTTTAAATTATTTTAGGTAGTAAGGTCTAACTTAAATACTTTATTATTAAAGTTCTTAATAATCTTAAAAGGCCCTAGATTCTTATAGAATAGTTTATAACTATTCTTATATATATAAATATTATACGCGTCTAGTATAACCTAATTATCTACTTTAAACTTTAGTATAGATATTCTCTAATTATTAGTATACTTCTCTATCTTAGCTTACGCCTATACTAAGCTATACTATAAGTAAATATTTAAGTTCTTAATCCTTACTAGCAAGTAATTAGCGGCCTAGGCATTATAGGCAGCTTTCTATCTAGACGGTAGTTAACTAGCAGACTCTAACCCAGACTAGGATAGATAGCTCTTCGTGGTCTTAAATAGCGTAGTGCCTAGAGTAGTGCTTTTACTACTATTCGCTTTAAACTTTACTATTAGTAGTATCTCTACCTAGTTATATTAGTTCTAATAACCAAATAACTATAAATATTACTTTAATACCTAATTTACTATTTCTACTTAACTATCTATTTTAGAATAGATAGTAGTGCATAGTAAGGACTTTGTCCCTATATAGTTATAAAAATAGCGCTAGAAATATAATATAAATTATAATTTATAGTTTAATACTATCTTAGCTATATAACCTTTTTTATACTATATATACTTAATAAAAGCCTATATATAGATATTTATATTTAAGAATATAAGTAGTATAAAATTTTTCTTTTTAGATAATTAGTCTACTATAACTATAATATAATAATAGTCGCAACTATAATAGTGTAACTTTAGTAGAGGCAAGATAAAGTCGACTAACACGCTAGTCTAGTAGAAGTCTAGAATAGGTAGTGGGTAAAGTAGCTAATACTTACCTTTCTACTTTAACTTTAATTTAGAATAGGTTAAGCAGTTCTTTATATATTTAGTAATAGTGTCTATACTATTAGGCTAGTAGTAATAGTGTAATAGCTTATAAAATATCTTATACTTACTACTATATTCTTTAGACATAGTGTTATAATAAAGCTTAATAATAAATATATAAAGTTTATTATTAAAAGAGATAAAATATTTATTATATATATACATAAAGCTATTATTAATTTTAACGTCTTAAAGTTCTAGATAGATATTTTTCTTATAGTATATATTATATAGTAACTAATAAGTACTATCTACCTTAGCTTTAACTATTCTCTATATAACTTTATTTATTATAGTAGTATTATATACTTACTATATAATATTTACGCTAGTATTAAGACTATCTTAAGCAAAGGCTTTATTCTAACTATTAGACATAAAGACCTTCTTACTAAGTGTATATATTATATAAGTAAGGTTTATAACCTCTATTACTAGAGATTCTATAAGAATCTAGGCTAAGTATATAGCATACTATAATCTACTATTATAACCTAAATAGGCCTTAATAACTTTCTCTAATAAGATAGTTTATTATTAGTACTAAATATAATTATTCTCTACACCCTCTAGTATATTACCTAGTTATTAGGTAATAGCGTTAGGCTTAGTCTCTTATTTGCCAGGCTAGTACTTAATAATAGAGTTAAATTCTACTAAGAACTTAGCATAATAAGCTTATCTATAGTTAAGTTGCTTTGTTATTATAAAGTACTCTAAGGCTTTATAATTAGAAAAGATCTTTATAGGGTCTATAGTAGTAGCTAATTTAGGTATCTATTCTTTAAAGGCGCGAATAATTGCTATTAACTTCTTATTATAAATAGAATAATTAATCTTAATAGGCTTTATCTTTATTAAGAAAAAGGTAATAGGCTATAATATACTATTAGATTAATACTGTAATAGTATGCTAGTAATAACCTAGTTAGATACGTCTATCTTAATAATTAAGCGTAACTCTAAATTAAAATACGTAAGTATTAGCGTGTTAATAAAGGCTCTCTTAAGGGCTTTAAAAGTTATTTTAGCAGTTTTAGTAAGGTTAATTTTGCCTACTACTCTCTTTGTTAGCTTAATTAATAGGTAGGCTAGTATTAAGAAATAGTGTATAAATTACTAATAAATATTAGCAAATCTAATCAAGGCTTATATATCCTTTATAGTCTAGGAATTAATCTACTCTAATATAGTGTTAATTTTTTCTAAATCTATTACTAGTCCTTCTATTAATAGAATTATTCCTAGGTACTTAACCTTCTTAACTAAGAACTTGCACTTAGAAATATCTAAGAATAGACTAGTATTTTTAAGTGTATTAATAACTATAAAGTAATACCTCTTATAGTCCTCTTTATTTTTGCTCTATATAAGAATATTATCTAAGTAAGCTAAGTAATAGTTATCTAAATATTCTCTAAGGATATAATTATTATACTATTAAAAGGTACCTAATATATTATATAATCAAAATAATCTAAAGTGTATTAGAAATGCTATTTTGTATTAATTGCCTTTTTTAATAAAGATCTTATTAAACGTAGTAATAATATAAAATTTCGAGAAGATTCTTATCTTATTAAGTCGTGCTAAAGTCTCTTTAATTTTAGGTAGCGTATTATAATTCTTAATAATAATCTTATTAAGTTTATAGTAATTACTATAGATTTATAAACCTTTTCTAGACTTTTTTATTACTAGTAGTAAAGTAGCGTAGAGTAAATTACTTTTTTAAATATAACTCTTATAAAGCTCTTCTTATATATAAGCTTTAACAGCTTTTATTTCCTCTTAAGATAACCTAAAAGCGCGCTATAATATTAGCTCTATGCTTTCTTTGAGTAGTATCTTGTAATCTAAGCCCTTATAGGGTAGAGGCATATTCTTAGCTAACTTAGAATCCTATAGGTTAATAATTAAGTAGTAGGTCTTTAAAATTAATTTCTTTAACTTCTTTACTAAGGGTAGTGTCTTGCCTAGTTTATTATAAAACTTCTTAAAGTTCTTATATAAGGCAGCAGCAACATCTATAAAGAAGGCTATTACTACTAGGTATTTGTCTAACTCCTTAGAGTGCTCTTTATATTTATTCTAATTCTTAAAATAAATTTAGGCAATAGAGTTAGAGTTATATTACGCGAATACTATTATTACTTTAGTAAAAATTAGCGTAATCTCTATATTATTCTTTATCTTTACTATAGGTTAGGTTAACTTAGTATAACTTTTACTATAATAATTATAAGTAACTTTAACTAATAGGTTACTATGTAAATAGTTATAGGAGTAGTAATTAGACTTAAATATTATAGATTATTCTAAGTACTTTATTATAGGGTTATGGGTCTTAAGCTATAGTTAACTAATAATAAAATTAAAACTAATAATATCTATAACCTAGAATTAGTCCTTACTACTATAACCTCTAATATTAATTCTTACCTTGGCTATATTACTTATAGAGCTAACTAACTTAAGTAATATAGGGCTCTTAGTAGAGACTATTATTAGTTTGTGCTATTATATAAAGGCTGCGCTTACTACTTACCTAGTATAACTACTATTAGAAAGTAGCGTGGCTTTAATAGAAGCCTTCTAGAATAGAATAATATTATATTTTATTTTTATTTATAAGCTATATAATAGTTAATCTAGAGGCTTAGGTTTTAGTAAATAGTCTATTGCGTTAACTATAGTAGACGTAACTATGTCTTCTAGTCTATAAGTATTCTTATATAACTTACTTAATAATATAAGTAAT
The DNA here is from genome assembly GCA_031010545.1 of Laburnicola sp. JP_R_19. NCBI lineage: Eukaryota > Fungi > Ascomycota > Dothideomycetes > Pleosporales > Didymosphaeriaceae > Laburnicola > Laburnicola sp. JP_R_19. The sequence goes on from VOIT01000042.1 coordinate 351,286, forward strand.
AACTATACACTTAGTTAACTTACAAGTATATTAGAGAGGCACCTCTTAAGAGTGGCAGTAACTTATACACTAGTAAGGGTTTCTAAAGACAATTATTTATAAAAACTACTCTTTTTCTAAGCCTATATTAGTTAGGTTTATAAGTTTAAGATTAATATAGTCTATAGTATTAAGAAGCTTATAGTAGAAAGATAACTTTATCTAACTCTTATAAGGAGTATTTGCGTTCTTAGGGTTGTATTCTAGCTTTAGATAGTAGGTGCACGATTCCTTTTTAATAATAAAATCGAATTTGTTAGCGGCTTACTAGTACTTATCTTTGCTATATTTCTTATTAATATTAGCTTCTTTACTACTACTATTGCTATAAGAGTAGTTATTAGAGTTCTTTTAGCTATTTTTATTTTTATCTTTGCTAGTGGCCTTATTATCTTTACCTTTACTACTAAAGGCGGCAGCTATACTTATCTTAACTATTTAAAGACAATTTATAAAGTTAGCCTAATTCTTATTACCTTAGGCGCTATAGGAAGTAGGGCCTTAGAACCACAAATTAAGGTTTATTAGAGCTTAGAACTTCTTAGATATTAGATCTAGTTTGGCGCGAAACGCGATATTATTAAATTAGCTTAACTACTAACCTAAAGTCTCCTTATTAAATTGTTTAACTATGCTATTTGCTAGCTTAGACAAAGCGTTATCTTATTTATTAATAATACTAAGTAGCTCCTCGAAGTTTTTATATAACTGCTAGCACGTCTTATACTTATTATTTAAGTTTAGTAGTAACTAATTCTTAATGGCTTAATAAGCTATCTTGTCTATATACTTATAGAGATATTTAATTTTTATCTATTTGTTAGTAAACTAGTGAAAGGAGTAATTAAACTTAGTTTTTACTAATATAATTTATTTCTCTAGGTTCTCTATATCTTTACTACTAAATATCTTAATATTAGAGTATTAAGGGTTAGAGCAACGCATTATAGTACTAGTCTTGCTAACTACGAAGCTAGAAGTGCCCTAGTAGGCGCGTTAAGGGTTATGTTTACCTTTACTATTAGAACTACTACTATTACTGCTATTATTACCTCTATTATTAGAGGTGTTAAGGTTAGTAGCCTATTACTTACGGGGCTTTGGTTTCTTCTTATACTAGTCTTTTTAACCTACTTATATAAGAAGCTTCTAGTTAAGGGCCTTAGTAGTATTAGTGCGCTAAGTGGCCTTATTATATTATTAGCGCGTAGTGTTATAGTTCTTATAGAGGTGCGTAACTATAGCTTTAGTCTTATCTAACTAGGCTTTCTTATTTTATAACTTATGGCCAAGTTTATAAATAGTCTAGCTTTTTATTTTAAGTAATTATTATTACTTATTAAGCGCAGCTTTAAATAGACTTAATTATTTTACTACTATTACTAGGTCTAATTATAATACTAGGTCTTACTATAGGTACTTAATAATAGTATTAAACTATTTCTATAAACAAAGTAAAACCTTAGTAGTAAGGGTCTTAATTATAGTAATTTTATAAATAAGAATATTCTTATAAGATACCCTATTACTATAGGTATTATAAAATAGAATAAGTACCTTTTTAATAGTATTCTTACCTTTTTTATCTATAACTACCTATATAATATTATTTATAACCTTTTTATAGTGCGCCTATAAGATATAGTAGGCAACAGTAAAGTTATACTTATTACCTACTATAGTTTATTTCTATAACTCTTATATATACCGTATTCGGCCACTCAACGCACAGACCCCACTCAACGCACAGTTAACACTAAAAATCGTATATTTTCAACACCTCATAACTCCACCAATATGGACCCGATCGACGCAGCTGTTGAAGCTTTAAAATCCCTGGAGCTAGGAGAACGTCCTAATATATCCCAGGTTGCTCGGGAGTACGGCGTTGAGCGGTCGCGGCTCTCGAAGCGCTATCGAGGGGTTCAGGGCACCTATGCAACTCGGGCCGAAAAAAAGCGACTCCTCAACAATACACAGGAAAAACAGCTACTACAGTACATTGATAAGCTGTGTGTACAAGGCCTACCCCCTACGAGAGAGATGATACGAAATTTCGCTGGAGAAATAGCACATCAAGAGCCAGGAAATCACTGGGTTAATCGCTACATTGCGCGGCATCAAATTGACCTTATATCGCGATGGACATCTGGCATCGATAGCCAGCGCTACAAAGCCGATTCAGCCTTCAAATACGCCCTCTATTTCAAGCTTTTAGACGATAAGATCAAGCAGTACAACATCGCACCGTCAAATATATACAATATGGATGAGAAGGGCTTCTTGATCGGGGTAGTGTCAAAATGAAGCGCGTGTTCTCTCGACAGCGATATGAGCAAGGAGGCGTCAAGCAGGTACTCCAGGACGGCAATAGAGAGTGGATAACGACGATAGCTTGTATATGCGCCGACGGCAGCTCTCTCAAACCTGCCCTAATATATCAGGCGGCTTCTGGCAACATCCAGGACATGGCTACAAGATTTCAATCCTCAAGAGCACCAGGCCTTTTTCGCCTCATCACCATCTGGATGGACAAACAACGAACTTGGGATTGCCTGGCTTAAGAGGTGCTTTCAAGAGGAGACTAAGAAGAAGGCAAAGCGCGACTATCGACTCCTAATTCTTGATGGGCATGGCACACGTTACTATGGAGTTTATCGAGTTCTGCAATCAAAATCGAATCCTCCTAGCTATCTACCCGCCGCATTCAACTCATACGCTACAGCCTCTAGATGTCTGCCTTTTTAAGCCTCTTTCAGCTGCATATACAAAAGAGCTCTCCGAATTCATGTACAACAGCCAAGGACTCACATCTATCACTAAGCGCGACTTCTTCCGCTTCTTCTATAAGGCATACAGAGTTGCATTCGCCAAAGAAACAATCATTAACGCCCTCAAAGTTACTGGCATCTCTCCGCTGAATAGCAACGCTATATTGAAGCAATTTAAGGATCTAGAGCCTAAGAGGCCATCAAGCAGCGATAGCACGTCGTCAGTACTCTCTGCAAGCGATTGGCGTAAAATTGAAGGACTTCTACGACAGGTAGTTGAGGATCTTAATGATAAACGCGTCTCGCAGCTGTCTCACACAATACACGCAATAGCGACTCAGAAACAGCTCGTCCAGCACAAAAACGATCGCCTTAGAGATGCCCTTTTCAATAAGAAGAAGCGCCGTAAGCGTGGCAAGGCATTACTACTGAACCCTCTGAGAATTACGCTGGCGGCGCCGTCTTCTGGTCGCCATCAAAAGTTAAGGCTGCCCGCAATCGCCAGGCTGAAAAACGCCAAAGCAGAAGAACTACAACACCAGAAGGAGCGCGACAAGCTAGCTAAGGAGCAGAAAAAGCAGGAGAAACAGGCTATGCTTAAGCAGGGCGCAGAAAAGGATGGCTGCAAAAGAGGTTAGGTTGCAAGAACAGCAGAGGAAGGCAGCAGAGCGCGAAGAAGATCTACTTGCGCGCGCAGCTGAAAAGCAACTCAGGACTGATATACAATTGGCCAAAAATGGTAAGGCGCGTAGCCTCGAGGCTCCTGCACCTCCTGCTCATGTTATTGAGGACCTAGAGGTTGATGTTGAGGATCTATTAGTTATTAAAGGGGTGGTGGAGGCATCCGGCCCATCAACGCGCACTCGCAAAGTACGCCTCCCACAGAGGTATCACACGTAGTTTATCGTTGCCAATCGATTTATCAAGCTTCTGCAAATGCTACTCTAAAAAATCTAGTGATTTTACGATATATATAGAGCTCTGCAGCTTCAAAAGTAATAGTGGTGGCTATCCTCAAACTGTGCGTTGAGTGGGGTCTGTGCGTTGAGTGGCCGAATTCGGTAAGGGCGGGATTGCTAGTTATCTTATTTCTTTACTTTTTCTAACTTATAACCTTTCTTTATAGAGGCTAGCTTTAACTTACTACTACTATAAGATAGGCCGCCTAAAGTAAAGAATACTTTTGTTAGATTTAGTAGTAAGCTTATTAGCGTGCGTAAGGTATAGCGGCCACTAAGAGATTTACTTCTAAGAGATTTAAAAGGTCTATATATAGACTTTACTAGTGCTATATAGAGAGTATTATTAAGATTACTATTCTTCTTTTTTTTATTATTACTATTAAATAAGTAATTGTATATAGATTAAGTGCTATTATTTATAATAGTTAATATAGACACTTACTACTAACTAGAGTTCTAAGTTATAAAGACTTCTATAGCCTTAGGCTTACTAGTATTCTTATAGCTAGAATCTTCTCTACTAAGCTATACTATTATTCTAGATTTATATATTAATTAAATAAGTAAGGTAGATTTTATATACTAATCTCTATAGACTCGCTAGCTTGTCTAGTCTTCTACACTAAGGAGACTCTAAAGGTTAACATATAGATTGTGTTAGAGAGCTAGCCTAAGTTAAAAGTTAATTAATAAAATCTATATATAGGTGCTAGCTAAAGGTGCTGGCTAAGCTTATAAGGCGCGCGAGGCGCGCTAAGAATACGCTAGTACCTAATTAGGACTAGCGCTAGGGAAACCTTAGTAGTTAGTGTAAGGTAACTCTAATCTAGTTCTGTAATAATATAATAGTAAAGTACTATTATTTTTTATAAAGATTACTATATTTCTATCTAAGCCTCTATATAAAAGAATAGTCTAGTACTTAAAAATCTAGAGTTGTATAAAAATTATATATAGCCTAAATAAATTATTAGGTATAATCTTTAAGATAATATAATTAATTTAGTTCTTTAGCAGTTCTATCTATTAAACTATATTTTATAGTAGGTAAGCTAAATAGCTAATATTATCTAGCTAGTTATCTATACTAGTTTTAAATTCTTTAGTAGCTATCTAACTATAGGTATTAGATAATATAATCTTAGAATGCTAAAAAGGTATTATATTACTATATATAATAAAAGAGTATTTAGATTTAAAAGACTTAGTATTATATAAGTTAAAAGAAAAGAATTTTTAGATATTATAAATATTATAAGAGTAGGCAAACTTATACACTATATATATAGTAAACTATAATTATAATTCTATACTCTACTATAGCTTTCTAATAGTCTACTCGTTAGAAAATAATATATAACTTAGTTATACTAGATAGTAGACTATTTATTAACTACTATTACTACTACTACTATATTAAATATTAATAATAAAATTATTATTATTTTATATATATTTTATTACTACTACTATATACTAGGTACTAGATTATAGTACCTTTTATTTTACTCCTCTTTATATATAGTGTAAACGTAACCTTAGTTAGAATTTCTGTATAATAAAGATCTTTAATAAGTTACTATAAAGTAATATTAGTACTGTTCTATAATAAGTTATAAGAGACCTCGAAGTTACTAAGAAAAACTATTTAGCAGACTAATCTATCTAGGGTACTAATAGAATATATTATTTATTAATTTAGTTAATTATAGCCTTATTACTAATAGTAAAGCTATAGGTTAGTAAAAATAGTATTAAAAGTATTACATTACTTTTTAATATAGTTTTTTTTTCTTTTTTACATACCTTTTATTTTTATAAAATAGTGCTATAGTTTTTTTTAACGACTAAGGAGGTTTCTAATAAAAATATTACAATAATAGCAATTATTTCTTCTACTATTAGTAATATAGAAAAGCGTTTAAAGGTAGTATTAATAAAAAGATGTTTAAATAGTGCTATAGCAAAAATAGGTATTCTTACTAGCTTAATTCTCTAAAATTTAAAAGTATAGCTATAGTAGCTAAAGGTTTTTAAAAAGCTTATTATTCTTATTATTACTAATAATCTTATTTTTTTGCTTATAGTATTTTTATAATTTAAAAGAAAGCTTTTTAAATTAGTTATAGCTATTATATATTCTTATATAAAAGCTAACTACTTTAGTAATAATAGTAATAAAAAAAACTATATTAAAAATAAAATTAAGGTTCTAAAATATTAATCTTAGGTAGTATAAAGAGCTATTTCTTACCTATAATAATTTTACTATTTTTACTACCCTTTAAAACTTTATAATAAAATAATAACTTTAAAGTTACTATTCTATAGTTTACTATTATATAATTAGTCTTTACTAATTATATATATTATAATTTAGTTCCTATTATACTAAATAGTAGACTGTCTATTAACTACTATTAATAATACTACTATAAAGAAAGTTAATAATAAAATTATTATTATTTTATATATATTTTATTACTACTACTATGTGCTAGATACTAGATTTTAGTGCCTTTTATTTTACTCCTCTCTGTGCATAGCGCGAACTCGACCTTAGTTAGAATCTTCACACAATAAAGATGTTTAATACTTTAATTTCCTACTATAGCTAATCTATAACCCTTTTTATTAACACTTTAAAACGCTTTTATGTGTCTATAACGCAGGAGGAATAACTGCTATTATTGTAATCTTTTTATTAGAAACTCTTAGTCGTAAAAAAAACCCATAGCTAATCTTAATTATACTCTTTTTTTATATACTTTAGCTATTATATCTTAGTTATATTCACTATTAAGTTTTATAATCTATAAAAGGTTAGGTTAACTATAAACAGATATAAATAAATGAAAAAAATAAATGGCATTACTAAGTATACAAGACCATCAAAGACGACAACGTCTAAATAATGCACGCACGCATACACAACATTTGAAACCTTCCAGCGCCGCCGGGGAATCTCTGCCAATCCGTCTGATACGTTCCAAATGTCAATCAATCGTGTCGATAAACTAGAAAACTGCCCATAGTAGCAAGGTGCAGTAGAGTAGTTGCAATTACGCAGTGTGGTGCTCTGCCGAGTTGGGCGTCTTGCTGCGTTCTTCGCGGCCCTTGTCAGACCAGGGGAAGTGCGCGACGGGGACGACGAAGAAGCTGTCAAAGCATCAGCATATAGAAGAGGTGTACTTGGATGCCGATTTACTAACCTGTTGGAGCTATCCGCAATACCGGCCAGCGCATTGTACCAAGCAAGGAAAGCAGCGAAGAGACCGAAGTAACCACCAGCCTTGATGCAACCCGATTGTGGTTTACCAGCATCGGCATTGAGATGGCCAATACCGAGGAGCAAAAAGGCGATATCGAGGACGAAGAATAGCGAGAAGAAGGCCACAGTCGATCGCAGGGTGCAGATGAGCAAAAGCGTCGTGAAGATGAACCAGCCCATCAGGTACAAGCCAAAGGCGTTGTCAAACTCAGTTCCAAGCGTCTCGACGATCTGGAAGCCACCTGGGGTCAAAATTATGGCGAAAGAGAGCCAGAAACCGCCGTAGGATGAAAGTGCGGTAGCACCAAAGGTATTACCGACCGCCATTTCCCTACAATGGAGTCAGCACACGTTCACAATCACAAGCATGTTGCTACGTACCACATGCCCGCCATCAGCTGGACGAGACCACCGTAGCCAAAAGCCAAAGCCACGACGATATTGGGGTGCTGAAGGGACCGCGTTCCGACGTTGATGAGAGATAGTACGAAAGTAGTCAGAGCGAACGCTGAGAGACCCAAAGGAGCTGGGTTGGCAAACTTGCGGTTCGGGGCTCTGATGCGAATAAGTCTTGGACAGGAGAGCCTACGAATGAATCGAGGACATACCGGTACAGACCCGGTTGAAATTCACCTCCGAACGCAGCAAGCCGGTAATCGGGATTGTTGGCAATGTGAGCTAGAGGGTTACCGCCTGCGAATACCGTGTAAGTGATTGATTTGGGCGAAGGACGAAGGCGTGGAGAACGCACCATAATCGTAGGGTTTCCTCTCTTTAGCAACACCATCATGGTCAATGGCGCCAGTACCATTGGTCTGATCAAGGCCCGGGCCACGAGTCTATATGACAGTCAGTGACCGATTTACTTTTCCAAGGTAGATTTTCCAAACGACCGAATCCGTGGCAAGCGTACAGTATCGTTGTGCTCAGTAGCAGTCGCCATGTTGTCACGCAATCAGTATCGAGCAATGACTTGGTGAAGATATGGCGAGCGCAAAGTGCGGTCTGGGGTACAGAAAGGCCTGGGGAGAAGAAATCTAGAGAGGAGGGCACGGTCTGGGGAATTTGGGTCTGATATAGATTCAGGGTCGCCGGTCCGGAGCCCGCTATGAACGGTGTGCCAGGGGGCATGGCGCCTCTTAAGGTCTCCGCAGCGATGTTAATTAGGTCGAAACAGGAGCTAGCAGGGCCCGTTTGGGGTCCTTTCCCCATCTTCACACCCCAGGCCGGCTAAAGGCGCGGCCGCGCTCGATGTTCGCAAGGAATGGCGGATGCTGACCAACGCATTGGCCACCTGTGCGGTGGACCACCAATGAATAGGGCCGAGGCCCCGAGTGATGCTGGCAGCTGGACAAAGGAGCTCGAACAGAAAGTGCAGCAGCCGACGGACTTTGCGCGGGTGCGAAATGCGGTCGCGCGAAAGGCTGCTTTGGCCGCGGGGCGTGAATGAATGTGGAGCAGCGGCACGCCGAAGCTTGTGGGCGATTACAGCATGGCGCGACCATTGCATCATCGTAGCTGCCACTCCCATTACTCCGACTTTTGACGCTCAACACGACCACCACCAAGACCACGACGCCTCGAGCACCACAAGCGGACGGAAGCTTCCAGACTGGACTTGTGCATGCGCTTACAATATGTACATACTTTCGGCTGTGATAGCATACATATCCGGCCATGGCTATGCCACATTGTTGCTTGCATGGCCCCCCGGTCATTCGGCGTAGAAGGGCGCGAGACGAACGGCATCGGTGCCGAGGCGTCAGAACCGCAATAACAAACATTGTGTCCTGCTGCCCGTCTCTCGCACGTAGTTGGCGCCGGTGCTTGCGGACAGCTGTTTTCACCCACCAGCTTGCAACGACATTGCTTTGCAGCTCGTCGTCGGCGACCAGCCGCTCAAGGTAATCATGTGTGCCGGAAGTAGCGGAATCATCGCACAGTAAGCCGCTTCATACGGCACCGGCGGGAGAAAATCGTACATTTGCGTTGCGAAGTGTGGAGCAGGCATGGTGCATGCTAAGCTTCCACAAGAGTCTCGGCGTCAGCCATGCCGCGGGCATGACATTCCGTCCACATGGCCCCGATCTATCGTGGAGCGCCAGTGACTTCTGATGCTTCTCAGATCTGGATCACGCAGGGTCACTAGCCCAGGGCCCAATCTGGTGTTTGCCCTGTGATCTGGTGTTCGGGACTTTGACTGCCACGCGTGGGGACCTAGAGTCGTTCTGGGGCTCCAGTCATTTCGGAAACGGCGGCACTATTCGACCCAGCGGTAGCAGTCAGCGCTCAGCGGGTTTTCGATGCATGCAAGGCTCTGCGCGTCCGTCCAGGATATCAGCGGCATCGGTTGCCTATGTGGTACGTTGTTCCGGGTGCTCCACAACTACGGCTTATTAATCTCAAATCAATCCGTTGGAGCGATCTGTACGTGCAAGCTGTAGAGAGCGCTGGATGCGAGCCGGAACACACCTAGAGTGATAGATCCATGAGGGCTTGACTTGGGCCGGTACAAGACCTGTATGGATAGCCACACGCGCTTATCATGTTCCATGCAGTTCGCAAATTAGCCTAATCCCTAGTCATCTATATTGACTTGACACTATTGGCGAAGGCATGTTTGCCGTCCGAAATTGCGAGTCGAGGTTCAGTGAGCAATAAACATTTGAATAGCCAAGCACGTTTCGCATGGCAACGTCTCGTCCACCGCTTACTTCCTCGAGTCCGTTGTGCTCTTTAGCCTCGAGAGAGTCGCATCGTCGCTCGTTGGTCGAGCGCACAGGCGAGCCGCACAGAAGGACGACTGCATCCAGACATGGGATGTTATCAGCTAATGTCGCACGACAGTCTCTCACCAAATGGCCTTTGTCCTGGAGTTGCCGAATGCAATGTGCAGTGATGGAGTTAGGTACGAGCTTTCTATTCTGTCCGTTCAGAGGGAGGTGTGGGCGAAGACTTTGGGTGGCGTCTGCTGAGGATCCCTGCCGGCTTGGTACCTTGGCTTCGCTACTAGCTGTCGTCATAGCCAGAAGGGCGCGATGTTCTCGTTCTCCGAGATCGCTCGGCTCTCCTCACCCCCCTAAAACTTACCTAAAATTAACTTTAATAGCTAATTTAACAGTTTCTTACTTAGCTAACCTTACTAGTATAAAATACTTATTATATATCTTAGATACTAGTAAAAAGAGCTTCTCTATTATATACTATATATATATTATATAACTTATAATAAAACTAATACTAACTTTACTATATAGTCTTTACTTTACTACTACTATACTACTAATACTAATTATAACTTTAGCTTTACTTATAATATTAATTTTTATTCTTATTACTATTTTACTAAAGTTATTTTTTTTACTACTACTAAATAAACTATTATTATAATATACTTTGCACTCGAGTAGATTATTCTATCGAGTCAATTACTTTGCCAAGACTCTACTAAGTTCTATACTATTTATAATAGTATAGAGTTAATACAAACTATTTTTAATAGTCTAAATAGGCTAATCTATTTAGAATCTACTTCTATAGGCTGTCTATAGATTGTTTTATTATGCCTAGACTTGCTATAGCGTCTATAGCGCTATTAAGTAGATTTGCCTCTATTAGCGCGCACTCTCTTCTTTGCCTTTTACCTATTACTGCGCGCTCTAAACTTCTTTAGAGTGGCTAGCCGCTAGCCCTCTTTAGCTATAAGAACTTCTTTATGCTATACTCGCTTTCTTTTATATAATTTATATTACGTAGCGGCCTTATTAGCAGCTTAAAGTTTAGCGTTACGTTTAGTTATTAATACTAAAGAATACCCTATTAGCTTAGCGCCTTTAATAAGCTTTTCTACTACTTTAACTATATAAGTTAGGAAACTACAGTCAACTCTCGTTATAACGATTAATCCGTGCACAGCAAATTCTATCGTTATATCGAAATATCGTTTAATCGATGATTATTAAGCTAGTCTTGGCGGACTTGCAGCCACTCCGAAATTGTTGACTGCCTCATACTTCTGATTGACTGAGCTTTCAACGACCTCTCTAGCCGCTTCATATAGGATATATCCTCATACTTTGCAGTCTCCTGATACTCCTGATAGCAGAGTAGAACCTGTACAGCCTGAAGAGCCTCTGCAACGCTTGGAGCAGGAGGAGGTAGCACCTCCTCCTCTTCCTCTAATCCTTGAACAAGCCCTAGCTGAGCAACTACGATATCCTGTAGGGATGTATCCTCCTCTTCCTCCTCTAAATCCTCATCTACTGGATTGAGAAAGTTCTCTATAGCCATAGGATCCTGGATCTGGCCAGCCTGGGCAGCAGCCTGATATAGACTCTCTATTGGCTCCTCTCTATCAAGTCCAGAGCTAGGATCTAGCCACCTCTTCGGGATGCACGTGCTCTTGATGTAGCAGTGTAGGATAGTAGTATCCTTAATATCGAGCAGCCATGATTCAGCTATCCAGTGGAGCGTATAGAGAATCGTCATGAATTTGAATGGATCAAGGCCAAGGTTGTAGTGTTTAACCGTGAACGCTAGCCACTGCCTCCGGTAGTAGGTCTTGAAGTTCTGGATGATACCCTGATCAAGAGGCTGATACATGCTTGTTGAGTTCTTTGGTAAGAGCTGGATCGCGATATTGGACGGAGGCGGCGATTGTTGAAGGCTAGAAAGATGGGCCGAGTAGTTGTCCATGAGAAGAACAACCTTCCTTGAGCCAATATAGCTATAGAATGCAGCAAGCCACTCAGCCATGATAGATGTGTTTACCCAGCCCTTCTTAGAGGCCCCCCAGACACAGCCAATAGCTAATATATTAACTCCTCGCAAAGCTCGAGGCTGTTTTGACTTTCCTATCACCCATGGTGCTACGCGCTCAGTACCAGTAGCGTTGCAGCAGAGCATGATAGATACCCTAGCTTTATCTTTCTTAACACCAGGCATTGAGGCAGTAGCTAGCCCTCTTGATATTGCCCACCTCTAGTATAGCCCAGTCTCGTCCATGTTGAATATATCGCTGTCTGGGTATCGGATGCAGATGTTCTGTACATCTACCATCTCGGCTGCTGTTTGCGTTGGTACAGAGCTCTGCTCGCCGTGCTGTGTAACCTCTGCTATCCTATATCGCTGCTTGAATTTTGATACCCAGCCAGACGAGAACTCAGGAATAGCCTGGCCCTGGTAGGCTGGAATCTGACGCCAGATCTCTCGAGCTTTCTCAGCAAGTATATCGCCTGATACTAGTCCCCCTCGCACTTGTATTCCCTGCTGCCACTCATACAGGATAGACTCAAGCAGAGGCCAGGCAGCCGCTCGTGAGCGGTAGGCTGTATCGGATATGGATGTACCGGAGGCGGAGGCGGAGGCGGAGGCGGAGGCAGGTAGGGCGTCGAGGTGTCGAAAGCGATCGTCGAGAGACTCAGATACAGTTGATTGGGAGAGCTTTCTGCCAAATTCAGCTTCAAACCATGCGATGATAGCTTTCTGTCGTGGCTGTGGTTGCTGAGAGAAGGCCCAGGCGCGGAGAGCCTTCCTCTCATGATTGGATATCCCCTTGCGGCCCATAGCTTCTATAACGATACTTGGCGCTGAAGTGGTATTAGATATTGAATATCGGATACAGGGGTAGATTGTGTGGAGTTGAATCCGTGCAAGCGAAAAATATCGCTATATCGAGGATATCGCTAAAACGGACATCGTTATAACGAGAGTTGACTGTATCTATATATCTTTAAATTCTCTACTTAACTAGCGTTAATTATAACCTAAGTTTTATACTATTTTACAAAGTTTATAACTCTATATATTATTATAAATAGTATAAAGTAGAGGCGTATATAGGCAGATATTAAGCTGTAATATTATAACTTCTAGATTATAGAGCACTAGGCCAGTATCTTAAAAGCCTTAAAAGTAGTAATAAAGCAAGATAGGAACTTAATTTTAGTAATGTGCGTAATATAGTTACGTATTAGATTCTTAGCTTAGCGTCTATATACCTTCTTTAACAGCGCAAAATAACCTATATTAAGTAGCTATAAGAGGTATAATAAATATAAAGATATATAAAAAGTAATAATATTACTCTTTTTAGAATAATTCTAGAATTTAAGCAAGTTGTAACTTTTATAGCTATTAATAATAAGTAAATATACTTTACTACTAGTACGCCTCTTTGTATACTTATTAAAGTGTTTTAGCTATTACAGACTAAGCTTATTTATTATCTAGCCGTTCTTAGAGACTATAATAACCTAATTATAAGGTAGATTCTTTTCCTTATACTAGACAAAGAGGTAGTACTTGCCCCTAAAGATAATAAAGAGTAGAATCTACTACTATATTGCGTTAATGCCTTAGATAACTATTATCTACTTCCTATTGCCCTACTACACCTGCTTTAGCCGTTCTTAACGCTTAGAGCCTATAACTACTACTCTAGTTAATATTGTACCTATTATAAAGCCAGACTTATTAAAATTATACTTATTATAAAGCCAGACTTATTAAAATTATAGATGTCCTTATCTAGAATTGTCAGATATGCAGCTGTTAGATAGAACAAGCGCATTGAGGTTAGATCTGTACAATTAAGCAGGGACTATCTGGCTTGGCACACTAGCGAAGAAGTTAGAACTAGCTAAACATAGTAGACACAAAGACAATACAATTATTATTATCTATAAAGACATATTATCGCATTCAACTATTAAATCTGACAAGAATACTATACTTAGCCTTATATTACCTTAGAATCCTTCTAGAGAGCTCTCTTATAGTCGTACTTTTAATTAAACTTAACTTAAAGCTTTAGCTAGCGCTTAACAAAGTTATAAGGCTATCTTTAGCTAACTAGCTTATAGTAGCGTGTAGCTAGTAAAGAATTAGCTATATCTTTTATAGTATTAAGCTAAGATAGAAATCCTTACACGTCTAGATTAAGTATATACTATATAATTACCTACTTCTCTCTTATAGTAAGTCTTATTTTATTAGATGCGTAGTTGCGTCTAAATATCTTTCTAGTGTATTAGTTACTAAGTGTACTTTAAGAGACGTTATAGAGGGCTATAGCGCGTTACTAAGAAAGTGTTATATTTTATTTAATAGCCTAGATTGCAAGCTATATATATACTTCTTTTAACGCTAGTAGTTTATTATATAGTTAAGGCATCGCGTTATACTATTGCTAATAGTACGTTTTAGTAGAATCTTGGCAAAGTGATCGACTCGATAGAATAATCGACTCGAGTGCAAAGTATATTACTTATTTTAACTACTTTATTATATAAATAAATAACTTACTATATTAATATTAATTAAAAACTAAACCAGATATAAAGATACTTATAAAAAGACTAAAAAGTAACTAGCTATTTAGCGCTTTAGGCTTTTTAATAAATAGCTATATAAATAGGCAAATATAATTTATTAAACTTAACTATAGCTTATTAGCAACGCAACTAGTATACCTATATATAACTATTGCTAGGAGAGCAGAGCTTAGCCGCGACGAGCGGCACTGTTAAATATGCAACATTTCCATAGAAATGTGAAAGACGCGATGGTTGTGAGAGAAGTGAAAAAGGTGCTCTGTTCTCGCTGGGGGTGACGCGTGGGGGACGCGCTATGACCCCGCAAGTGCAGGTGCAGCGGGGAGCTCCTCGATGACGCGCGAAGCTCAGCGCGGCTTCCTTCCAAAGCTCGATTGCTGCTTCCTTCCAGAGCTCGATTGCTGCCTTTTAACCTCACAATTGCTCTTGCCGATTACATCCACCACCACCCGCAACCATGACGGGCAGCCACGCGCACGGCGGCTACGGCAACGAAACAGCGCGAGAGTACTACCATCACTCGTCCGCCCAGCGTGTCAACACAGACATCGTGCTCATACAAGCTCTCCGCAACCAGTACCGCGACCTGAACCTCGTCATCGCGCCCCAGGGCGCCCTCAGCCTCCTCGCGTACGCCTCCGCCGGCTTCGCGACCGTCACGCCGCTGCAAGACGCCATCTCAGATCCCGTCTACGGCGCACTCTCCTGGCGCTCCTATCACCCGCCGTCGCGGCGGCTGGACAACAGTCCTGGCGTCTTCTCTGAGCGTGTGCTGTTTGGCAAATACCTCTACAAATGGAGGGACCAAGAGCTCATAGTGTACATTGCGAGCGGGAGGGACGGCGGCGCATCTTTATACGAAGTCACAAACCACTATATCCTCTCTCACGACACACATAAGGTGGACGAGCTGATGCGCGAGGCAACAGTGTGGGGCGAGGAGCTTCATGACGAGGTCTGGGTCTTTGACCAGGGCTATTGGCAGAAGAGTCGCGAGCTGTGGAGCTCTGTTCAGAAGAGCAATTGGGAAGACGTCATACTCGAGGAGGGCATGAAGAAGCAGATTATCGGCGATGTCGAGAACTTCTTCGATGGACAGGAGACATATCACAATCTGAAGGTGCCCTGGAAGCGGGGCATCATCTATTATGGCCCCCCCGGAAATGGCAAGACGATCAGCATCAAGGCCATGATGCATAGTCTGTACCAGCGTGGCACCGGCGGTAACAAGAAGCTCTCAGTGCCCACGCTCTATGTGCGGACTCTGTCCTCTTTCGCGGGTCCAGAATATTCCCTTCAATCCATCTTCGCAAAAGCCCGTCAGGTGGCCCCTTGCTACCTCGTCTTCGAGGACCTCGACTCCATCGTCAACGACCACGTCCGCTCCTACTTTCTCAACGAGGTGGACGGTTTACGCTCGAATGACGGCATCCTCATGGTAGGTTCGACCAATCACCTCGAGCGTTTGGACCCAGGCATCTCCAAGCGACCGAGTAGGTTCGACAGGAAGTATTATTTCCCAAACCCAGACTATGAGCAGCGAATCCAGTACGCCAAGTACTGGCAAGGCAAGCTCAAAGACAACGACACCATCGACTTCCCAGACGACCTGTGTCCGGCCATCGCGAAGATTACTGACAAGTTTTCCTTTGCATACATGCAGGAGGCTTTCGTCGCCAGCTTGCTCACTATCGCCTCGCGAGGCAGTAAAGATGCAGAGCAGGTCGAGCAAGAGGAGCGACAATACGCTGGACGGTCGGATCCCCTTAAGGATACAAAACTCTTCGATCTGAACCCCATGCAGTGGGCAATTGCAGGCGCTGATTCAGACCTCGACAAGCTTGTTCTATGGAAAGAGATACAGAAGCAGGTCAAGATTCTACGTGAAGAGATGGACGAAAAGGTGCAGCAAGACAGTACTGCCGCTGCAGCGCAGGCTGTATCCGCACTTGGGAGTGGCGTAGCTGATGAGCGCAGGCATGAGGATGCGTTGGGAAACATGGCCGCCGGGTTTAGGGACGAGCTGGATGCGCTGCTGCATGATCCTAGTCGTGAAAAGGTGGTTGATATAGTACAACGGGCGACATCTTCCACTGGGCGGTTTACTGGGTTCTCCTTGTGAGACGGAGAAGGCGTTCTATATCGGGTTTTCTGGGCAAGGTCGACTGACTGTGGCAGTAAAAGGACCCTACAGCACTAGGACAAAAGTGTAATCACAATGTGCTACTAGGGTAGGAAATACAAAGTTTAATACTGAATCTTCTTTCCTGCAGCTGTATGTACGTGGTTAAAGTGAGATGCGTTGTTCATGTCAGAGGGGCATAGGTGATCAGCGAGAGCTTTGACGTGATCTTATAATAAAGTTACTGGCCAAAGGTTTGTGTACAGTTGGCCTTGGTATTGCTCATCCTGGGGTAACACGTGGTATTTTTCATTCATTCATATCCGTTTATAGTCGACCTAACCTTTTATAAATTATAAGACTTAATAGTAAGCATAACTAAGGTTTAATAGCTAAAATATATATAAAAAAAGTGTAATTAGAATTAGCTATAGTAAGAAGCTAAAGTATAACGCAATAATTATAAGGGCTAATTATATACATTAGGAAAAATTTTGTGCGCGTATAAGTACTTAGGGCACCTAAGCAGCCCTGTGTAAGGCTGCGCACGCCTATATTAGGAATTTTTTTAAAAAAAAGACTACTTAGATATACATAGATATGCGCAAAGTTATATATTTGTGCGCATTTTTATATAAGTAATTTATTAGTATAAAAATGCTTAAAAATATACAAAGATACGTAAAAATACGTAGACTTACGTAAATATATATAAATAGTCTAAATAAGTAATTTTTTTAAAGCTTTATAACTTTTTAGCTAGTAAAGCTATAACGTACTTTGCACTCGAGTCGGACACTCTATCGAGTCGGATACTTTGCCAAGACCCTACTAAGTTCTATACTATTTACGATAGTATAGAGTTAATATAAACTATTTTTAATAGTCTAAATAGGCTAAACTATTTAGAATCTACTTCTATAAGCTGTTTATAGGTTTTTTTATTATCCCTAGACTTACTATAGCGTTTATAGCGCTGTTAAGGGGATTCGCCTCTATTAGTGCGCACTCTCTTCTATGTCTTCTTGCCATTACTACGCACCCTAAAGTCCTTTAAAGTAGCTAGTTACTAGCCCTCTTTAACTATAAGGACTTCTTCTTGCTGTAATTGCTTTCTTTTATATAATTTACGTTGTGTGGCGGCCTTATTAGCAGCTTAAAGTTTAGCGTTGCGTTTAGTTATTAATACTAAAGAATGCCCTATTATCTTAGCGCCTTTAATAAGCTTTTCTATCGCCTTAACTATATAAGTTAGGGAACTATCTATATACCTTTAAATTCTCTACTTAACTAGCGTTAATTGCGACCTAAGTTTTGTACTATTTCGCGGAGTTTGCGACTCCTATATACTATTACGAATAGTACAAAGTAGAGGCGTATGCAGGCAGACGTCAAGCTGCGATATTACAGCTTTAAGGTTGTGGGGCACTAGGCCAGCACCTTAAAAGCCTCCTTTAATATTACTTTTAGTAAATAAAGCCTTAAAAGCAGTAATAAAGCAAGATAGAAACTTAATTTTAGTAATGTGCATAATATAGTTGCGTATTAAATCCTTAGCTTAGCGCCTATACGCCTTTTTTAAAGGCGCGAAATAGTCTATAATAAGTGGCTACAAGAGGTACAACAAATGCGAGAGTATATAAAAAGTAATAATATTACTCTTCTTATAATACTATTTAAATTTAAACAAGTTGTAACTCTTATAGCTATTAAGAATAAGCAAATATATTATACTAATAACACGTCTCTTTATATACTTATTAAATTGCTTTAGCTACTATAGACTAAGCTTATTTATTATCTAGCCGTTCTTAGAGACTACAATAACCTAATTATAAGGTAGATCCTTCTCCTTATACTAGGCAGAGAGGTAGTACTCGCCCCTAAAGATAATAAAGGGTGGGATCTACTACCCTGTCGTATTAATGCCTTGGATAACTATTGTCTACTCCCTATTGTCTTGCTATATCTAGTTTAGCCGTTCTTACGCTTAAAGTCTATAACTACTACTCTAGTTAATATTATACCTATTATAAAGCCTACTTTATTAAAATTATAGGTGTTTTTATCTAGAATACTATATTTAGCTTTTAAATTCTCTATAAGTCAGAACTAGTCTTATATTACCTTAGAATCCTTCTAGAGAGCTCTCTTATAGTCGTACTTTTAATTAAACTTAACTTTAAGCTTTAGCTAGTGCTTAACAAAGTTATAAGGCTATCTTTAGCTAACTAGCTTATAGTAGCGTGCAGCTAGTAAAGAATTAGCTATATCTTTTATAGCATTAAGCTAAGACAGAAATTCTCGCGCGTCTAGATTAAGTATATGCTCTATAATTGCCTATTTCTCTTTTATAGTAAGTCTTATTTTATTAAATACGTAGTCGCGTCTAAATATTTTTCTAGCGCGTTAGTTGCTAAGTGTACTTTAAGAGACGTTATAGAGGGCTATAGCGCATTACTAAGAAAGTGTTATATTTTATTTAATAGCCTAGATTGCAAGCTATATCTATGCTTCTTTTAACGCTAGTAGTTTATAATATAATTAAGACATTGCGTTATACTATTACTAATAGTATATTTTAGTAGGGTCTTGGCAAAGTAATTAACTCAATAGAATAATCGACTCGAGTGCAAAGTACGTTAGTACTAATAATATATTATTTAATTTTTTAAAAAAGGTTTTAATTGTAAGGGATTACTCAAGGCATCAAAGGTTAAAATCAAGAAGTTGATTTTACTAAGATATCGAGGTGGCGTATAAAGACTGTTAACAGCTGCCTTATATACCCACACGTAGCCGAGGCGCTAATGCCTAATCGGGTAAGGTTCCGGGGCTCGGCGGAACCTTCCGCCGGGCGCGCCGCACCTCAGGAATCCCTAACATTAATAAATTTAAAGTAGTTAAAAAGTTATTATAGATTATATATTTTAATATAGTGTTTTTTACTAAGTTACTAATTTTTGCCTAATCTAATTCTTTTACTGTAAGATAGTGGAGATCACAGTAATTCATAGTGATATAGGTTGACCACGAGAAAAGAGGTGTATGCATTGCTATGGAGGACCGAGGCCCCTGAAGGTGTATGGGTGAGGCTAGGCATAAGGTTATTCCGGCCGAGGTCATGTGACCAAGGACCGACCATACAGCCATGCGGCAGTCTTACACACCCCCTTCAGATTGCCAACAGTGGTGATCTGAGAGATGCCAGGTCCTGAGTCAAAACAGGTATGCGTGGCGACAAGAGATAAAGTCAAAATGGCGCGACAGGCAACAAACAACTCCCAACCTCAGTGAGGGGAAGAAAAAGGAGCCGTCAGCAGGTTCTTGTGTAGGCTGCTTGCCGTAAAAGTCACCCTAAAACACTGTGACAACAGTGTGAGTGAGCTAAAAGGTGTCAGACCAGAGGGGCGCGTAGCCATGTGCCTCATTGACATGGTGTCGGACCAGAGGGGCGCGTGGCCATATGCCTCATCGACAGTGTGAAACACAGTGATTTTGTGGACTGTGAGTGCAAGGACGGGGTGAGATTCATTGGTCACCTGAACCGCCAGGACGGGGTGAGACTGATGGGTCACCTGAGCCGTCTGTGTGTGGGTCGGCGTCTGAGTGTCCTCAGCATATAGCCTGTAACGGTAGATTGGGTCTGTTTCAATGTGAAATCACTATGAGAAAGCAGTCTGCCCAGGTACTAGCGTAAACAATCGTAACTGTTCCATATAGCTAGGCCAGCAAGTAAGGGCGTACCTTACAGGAGAGTCTGGTCTTAAAATGAGAAAAGGTGGGTCTAGTCTAGTGCTGAGGTCTGCCCGTGTTCGTCATCAATGTGAGCCGTCTCAATTGACTCCAGTGTGATTGACTCCAGCGTAAGTGGGCGGAACCACTCCATATAGCTGCGCCAGCACAAGGAGACAGAACTCCTTGCTAATACCTGGACTTGTGCCTTGGATGTGTATGTACTGAGGGAACTGATCCGCAGGATGGGTAGCTAATCCACCTGGGTGTAGACAGTTATCAGCTATCGTTGACTTCTCGATAGACAGTGCTCTGCGTTGGACGTCAAGATTCTTCTCGCTAGAGCCGTGATACAACACGTGTAAGGTCTTGTCACTGTGAAACACAGGGAAAGTAGGGTGCCGGAACAGAGCAGTGCTCAGGGGCAATGTCAGACCAGAGGGGCGCGTGGCCATGTGCCTCATTGACATGTAGAGATGGAGGAGCATCGGACCAGAGGAGCGCGTAGCTATAGGCCTCATCGACACAGTAAAACACAGTGATTCTAGAGACTGTGGGCGCAGGGACGGGGTGAGATTCATAGGTCACCTGAACCGCCAATGTTCTGCTGTAAGGTCGCAGAGGTGGAAGAGCTTGAAGGCTCTACTTGTTCACCTGTAATCTGCTTGGAATAGGCTCAAGTTGTAAGAGCTTCAACCATTCCTGATGCTTCTGTTTAGGTAGAAGTTTTGTAAGGCCGTCAGCGGGCTGAGAGTTGGTTTCAATGTAAGCGGGAGTAACAGTTCCTCGTAGTGCCTGTTCCCGTAACCAATGGTGGTGTATATCCACGTGTCGAAGGGTTGTCTTCAGCTGAGGGGACTCTGTAACCAGTAGACGAATTGTCTGTTTGTTGTTACAGTACATAGAGGGTTGTTCCTCAAAGTCCAGGTGGAGATCATTAAAGATCCTGGACCACCAGTAGTACTCAGTGTACCCTGTAGAGAGTGAGATGAGTTCGGCTTCGGTAGTTGACTTAACAACGCAGCGTTGGAGCGTTGCTTTCCAGTCGATTGGACCGCCGAATAGGAAGAAGATGTAGCCTTGTGAGGACTTGCGGGTTGCCTTATGATCGGCGTAAGACGCGTCAGTTGCGCCATAGAAGTCGGTCTCTTCGGTATCTTTTCGATAGAGATGCGGAGTAGTGTAGTCTGCAGAGTAGTGCAGTGCCAGGTCCTGGGAGTAATGCAGGTATGCGAGGCACTGATATGCAGCTGATAAGTGTTTGGGGCCAGGGTTGGTAAGGAATTCAGCCAATTTTGAATGAGCTTTGGCGATATCTGGACGTGTAGCACCAGCGGCGTAGCCGATAGATCCAACTATCTGGGAGTAACGATAAGATGCGTCCTCGTTCTTAGACTCGTTGATGGTACAAGCTCCTCGAAAGGTAGAGGTGAAGCAGGTGCCTTAGTCCAGGACGACTTTTGAGGTGCCGGGTATTTGGCGTAGATTTTCTGGATGTAGTCACGTTGTGACAACCAAAGATGACTATTGTCGCGGTCTCTGTGTGTGGTAATACCACAGAAAGTAGAGTTCTCTTGGCCTTGCAAGTCAGTGATTTCATACCGTTTAACAAGCTTGCGTTCAAAGGCGTCGAGGAAGGATGAATGACCTGGAAGGGCCATGGTAATAATATCGTCCACGTAAAAGAAGACGATAATGCGGTCGTCTCTCCATAGACAGGGTGCGTCAAGTACTGGTGATAGACCAAAGCTCTTAAGTGTAGTTGTAAAGTCTTCGTACCAGAGTAGTGGTGACGTCTTGAGGCCATAAAGGGCGCGATGAAGTTGCCAGTAGTGCCCGCCGTCACGGAAACCTTCTGGTTGAAAGGTGTAAACAGGTTCGGGGAGTTTGGCGTTGGTAAAAGCATTGACAGCGTCGTATTGACGTATGTCCATGTTGAAGTAGGCGGCAATTGCCATAAGAGCGCGGAATATTCGTACAGCAAGAGTAGCAGCATGGGTGTCACCCACAACAGTCTGCAAGTCTCCTCTCACTACGATTCGTGCTTTAAACTTGGCTAGGTAGCCTTGGTCGAATTTGTATGTAAAGACCCACATAAGTGGCAAGACTTCAGTGTTTAGAGGGAGCTCTGAGAGCGGAATCTCAGTGTATGTCTCCTTTCTGGCGATAGTATTCAGCTCCTTCTTTGCAGCTGCTATGAAGCCTTCTCTGAACCACGTAGGGAGTTTTAGGACATCATTCCAAAATTGAGGCAGGGGCGGAAGCTGGTCTCTGTGGACTCGCCGTGATAGTGCGATTGATTGGGGCACTTTGTCTGGTAGTGAGGCCGACGCGAACGTGTTCCAATAAGTCTGGATAGCGTTGGCAGCAGAATTTCGTGTGCGTTTGGGCAACACGTTAGTAGTTTGGAGATGGGTATTGGTCCTGTATCGCTTTCTTTGCGCAGGAGGTCCCATTGATGTAGGTGTAGGGGACGCAGAGGACTGAGAGGGCGTTGGCGGTGTAGCTGGTACTGACGTTGGCGGCGCGGAGGTCCGATTAACCATAGAAACTGGTGAAGGGTATGCATCTCTGCCACGGTGTACATCATGAGCTTGGCCTGATTTCTCGCCTGCGAGTAGGGTTTCGGTGGGAAGGATAGACAGCTTAGCATCTTCATATACTTCCTCATCGAAATCTTCCTGCTCACTTTCTGATTCTTCAACCTCAATATCGTCGATGGCTTGATCTAACTGAATGCCAAGTAGGCTCTCTTTATCAGTGGACCCAAAGAATAGTTCTTCATTGAAGGTAACATCCCTTGTTCGAATGACCTTGCCTCTGTGTCCGCGGGATACAGCTTTTGGTACCCATATACGGTAGATATTGCGTGAGTCTACGCCTACCAAGTAACCAATAAGCGCCCTTGGGGAAAGCTTGTCTGTTCGGGGAATCTTCTTGCGAAGGTAGTATGCTCTACATCCGTAGATGCGTAGATGAGCGATGGAGGGCGGTTTGCCGTGTGCAGCCTCAAACGGTGTGGTCCAGTTCAATGATTTAACAGGAGTCCGATTAAGTAGATATGCCGCATAGACGTACATCTCTTCGCACAGGTAAAGTGGAAGGTTAGACGTAGTCCTAAGTGATCGAGACACAGTGATCAGCATCTTTCCTGACCGTTCTGCATGGCCTGATGTTCTGTAGTGTCAGGGGACCGGAGCTGTATAGTAATGCCTTGTTGTTTGCAGTGCTCGACTACACCAAGGTCATTCTGAAACCCATAAGCTCTCTCTCCGTCCATCAGTACGAACACTGGGCTGGCGTTGTAGCGGCGTTTAATGTGTCTGTCCATGAGTTTGAAGACTCTATCCAGGACATCCGTAGATCGATCGGGTATGCCATACACCATATGGGTCTTGGAGACAAGACAGTAACCATGAAAGATGTACTGGTTGCCCGCAAGAGATTCGGCGTCAAGTGCGATGATATCGATGGCAATAGCTTCAAATGCACGTAGGTTGGTGCTCTCTGTCAGATCTCCGTGAGAGATGATCTGAAGCCTTGTTGACTCTGCATTGTTCGCAGTCTTGTGTACTAGGGGGAGGAGATGTGAGCGGAGCTATGCCAACAACGTTGTGACTTAGTTTCTCCATTGATTCAGCTCCAGCATGGCCCATCAAGACGTGTGCGTGAAGACCGGATAACGTGCGGTCAGGTAGTGGTGCAATGGAGGGTTTCTTGTAGCTCCTTTTGTTGGCAAGCGCCAGGAAAGGTCTGTTGGTGTGGTCCTCTAGTGGTGCCGGGGGAGACCGTCGGTCCACTAGAACATAGTGACCGCCTATAGGTTCGACTGTTGCCCAGATGGGATTCTTAGTGCCATCCTTTGTGTACAGGCATTCACGCCCTGAGTCAAAGTGGATACCTTTTCCTCTAAGCCTCGAGAGCGACACCAGTGAGGTGATAAAGCCCGGACATAAGGCAACGTTCCTCAATATAGTCCTCATGGGTCCACCTGGTGTCTGGATTTCGATGTCGCATTCACCCCATGCGGCGATTTCCACTGAGTCTTCTCCACAACCAATCCTTTCGCCTGGTATCGCAGGACGAATCCATGTGAACTCGTTGGGCTCATTACAGACGTGTATGTCCGAACCACAATCGAGGATCCAAGAGTGACGGAGTGAGGTCGGACGTCGCTCGTTGCTCATTGCGAGGTATTTCGTTACGTGTGCCTGTTTGTATTCTCCATCAGAGGCTTGGTCGCCAGCGTCGATATAACCCGTGGGTGTAACGCGATCTCGCTTCGCCTTCTCTCTTGTTCGTATTTTGTTGAGCAGCTCGGCCTGTCTGGTGACCTCACTGTATCTTTGAATGGCTTCGACGCAAGCTGGGTCGATTTTGAACCTAATTCCTTGCAGCCAGGTGCAGATGTATGGACAAGCTCCCCATCGTGGGTTACCTGGGTGGGCGTCGCCTTTGCCACAAGGACAAGGCTTTCTTTGCGAACCACCAGCGATCTCAGTGTTGGTGCGCTTCCTATTGTTCTGAATCCTCCCACATTGTTCGAAGGCGTTGAGCTACGGCTCTGATTTTCGCATCCGTATGGTAAGGAGACTGTGCTCCGTTGAGCGCGGCATGGGCGGTGCCTCGTATGTTGCCCTTGTTTGAGCTGTGTAGGTACGGCGTCGTTCGGTAGTGTTGAATAAGCGCCGCGACAGATACCTCGTCGGGTATACTCGGTGGTGGTGCAGGGACTGTAATAAGTTGCTCTGGTGTAACAACGACGCCTGCGCGATTGATGACAGCTGGTATAGTGTAGACTGTCGAAGCTGGTGGATTAAGTTCTGCGTTAACGTATGCTGAACGGGCCTTGTGGACTTTCTCGTTCATTGTCGCTGCAAACCCTGAATCGATAGCATGAAAGACCTTGAGAAGATCTTGCTGGGGAGCGAAACCCTGGACAGCTGGAACCTTCAGTTCAATGCCCTTGTTGAGATGAATTTGGAAGTCGTTCATCCAGTCCTCAATTGACTGGCGACCAGGCGTGTACTTCTTCGCCTTGTTGTATTGACGGTCTGCTTCTTCTTGTTTGGTGACTATTGGTTTTGAGTAGTTCTTGTACAGGAACCTGATTTGTTCTGCGATGGTGTAGTTGGCAGGCATAGAAATCAGTATGTTGTCACTGTACTCGTAATGTGGCTTTCAAGCTTGCTTAGCGATTTCTCGCGTTCTTGTTTGCGCTTGTATTTCTCTTTCCACACTGCAATGTCGAGGTTTTCATCAGGGTCGGATTCAACGTCTTCCGGCACCGCAAGGTTTGTAGCCTCTGGGTCGACGTATTTCAGGACGCGTAGTGTGCGCGCGGTACGTTTAAAAACTGTGTACCATGGTTCAAAGTTGTCCATCCCTTTTAGTATGACTTTTTCGTCTTTTGGCGTTGCCATTATGACGCGTCTGCGATGACTTTTCGCGTGTTTGGCCACCGGTGTGGGCTTTTCGTCGTGATTCGGAGTCTCACAGTGTTTTACAGTGATTTATAGTGACTGTAATTGTGGTTTTGCGATGACTTTTTCTCGTTGTTATCGTGAAAACTCTGCTCTGGTCCATGCGAGCGATAATGTGGCAGCAGGACTAATTGGTAAGGAGTTTTAGAGGGTGCGCAATAAGCGTCGTGCCGGGCTCATAACTGTAAGATAGTGGAGATCACAGTAATTCATAGTGATATAGGTTGACCACGAGAAAAGAGGTGTATGCATTGCTATGGAGGACCGAGGCCCCTGAAGGTGTATGGGTGAGGCTAGGCATAAGGTTATTCCGGCCGAGGTCATGTGACCAAGGACCGACCATACAGCCATGCGGCAGTCTTACATTTACATAATTATAAAACAAAATTTTTAATATTTTTAAATCTATAAAACCTAAAATTTAAATTAGGTAGAAGTTTTATATAACACGCTAGTAATTAATACTATTATATTAACTACTAATTACTATTTAGTAAGAGACTTTAATTTTATACTTTAAAAAATCTTTTTTAAAGACTTACTAAGTAGCTTAGTAAGTAGCCTACTAAGCTTTTTTTAAAATTGTAGCTAATTAAAGAGTTTTATTTACTTATTAATTAGTATTATATAGATAGTATAAGCGCCTAGAGTGCCCTAGCTACTCTAGCTACTCTAGGTGCACTAGTAGTATAGGTGCGTATTTTTGCATAATCTTATATATACGCATACTAAGAAAAAAGTAGTATTACTAGTGCGCTTTAAGCGTATTTAGTGCGTAGGCGTGTATAGGGCTACTTAGGTATCCTAGGTACTTATACGCACATAAAATCTTTTCTAATATATATACTAAATACGCTTAAAGCGCACTAGTAATACTACTTTTTTTAGTGTATATATATATAAGATTACGTAAGAATATATATCTATACTACTAGTGTACCTAAGATAGCTAATATACTCTAGGTACTTATACTATTTATATAATACTAATTAATTAGCAAATAAAGCTTTTTAATTAGTTAAAATTTAAAAAAAAGCTTAGTAAGCTACTTAGTAAGCTCTTTAGTAAGCTTTAAAAAAGGATTTTTTAAAGTATAAAGTTAAAGTCTCTTACTAGATAGTAATTAGTAGTTAATATAATAGTATTAATTACTAGCGTGTTATATAAAACTTCTACCTAAATCTAAATTTTAGGTTTTATAAGTTTAAAAATAGAAAAAAATTAGTTTTATAATTATTTAAAATAATTAGATTAGGCGAAAATTACTAGTTTAGTAAAAAACACTATTTTAAAAAGTATATATAAGGGGCTTTAGACTAAGAGGTTAGAGTTACCTAAGAAAACTTATAAATTTAATAGAGTTTAATAATAACTCTAGCTATAAGCTTATATATACTTCTAGCTTAGTAGAAATATAGATTTAGAACTCTAAGACTATAGGCTAAGTAACTATAAAAGGGCGCTTAGCTCCTTATATATCCCTTTTTTTCTAGAAAAGATTCTAGTATTATATTTTATACTTTTTATAGTAGTAGCACTAATTCTTCTCTTATACGCCTAAGGTTTTAAGAATAAATTTAATACTATATATACTAGTAATAGTGCTCTAAGCCTTTATTAGAATTTAAATATTCTTTAGCTAAAAAGAGCACTAGGCTTTTATCTCCCTACTTTTAGTAGAGTAACCTAGTTATTATATTTAATGCGTTTATATTTATCTCTTTTAGTTTCTATGGTATAGCTACCTATTTTAGTTAAAGACTTATACTAGTGTTATTTGCTCTAGCTAAGGTAAATTATAAGGTTTCTACTTTAGTTTTATCTTTCTTTTCTACTCTACTACTATATCTATAACACTCCTTATTAATATTATATTATATTTTAATTATTACTCCTACTTTTATAATATCTTTTCTATTTTCCTTATTATTAATTTTTATTATAGTTAGAGCTAATAAGTAATACTTTATAGTAGCCTTTATACCTCTAAGTAAGCGCGTAAAGTCTAATACTACTATAGCTTAATATTCCTTTATAAAGATTAGAACTTATAGTACTTTTACTTAAGATAGTAAGTCTTTACTACCTACTTTGAATTTTTATAGTACTAAAGACTTTAAAGAGTTTATACACAAAAAATTTATAGAAAACTATTATAGAGTTAGTTTTATAGTTCTTTTATATAGTTCTTTACTAATTCTAAGTAGTTTTTTAAAAACTTAAGCTATAATTAGAAAATTCTTAATACTATTTATATAATATATAAAGAGGATATTTTTAAAGCTACCTATATTTATAAAAAGACCTGCTAGTACTACTTTAAGCAGCTTATTTTCTATGCGTAAAGGCTTATAGAAAAGAAGTATAACTATAAGACTTATATTATTTACTCTAGTAAGTACTTTAATAAAGTATTATAATTCTTTAGTAAAACTTCTTTTTACTAATTTATATCTTAGATTTAGAGTAGCTTATAAAAGAACTTTACTAAGACTAAATTTACTAAATTGATTTTAGAATATATTCTTTATAGTAATAAATATACTAGTAAACCTATTCTTAATTTTTAGTAAGCTTATTTTAATATTTTTATTTATAAGTATAGCTTTACTATCTAGAGTGCTTAAGTTAAGCCTTAGAAAATAGATACTACTAATACTAGATATTCTAAATAGAATATAAAGCTTCTATATTAGATTTTTATAACTTAGTAGAATACTTATACTATTCTTTAAACTCTTTCTAATAAACCTACTATAACTGTTAGGTTTTTTAGAGTTTGTCTTCTTTAGCTAATACTATACTATAGTTAATTATTACTTTTACTCTACCTATTCTAAAGCCTTCCTATTAAAATCTAGTTAAGCTTATCCTTAATATTATAGAGACTATTATTAATAGTAAGATATTAGAAGAATATAAGATTACTGCTTTTGAAAAGCGTATTAAGTAGGTTCTAGACTTTATAGCTATTAGTTTTAATTAAATTACTGTTCTTTATAAGAAGGTTAAAGGAATAGACTTTAATTCTAATTTAGACAAGAGTCGGTTTATAGAAAAGAAGTAGTGTTCTTCTCTATTTTTCTTAAATATTAGAATTTTTCTATCCCTATATTTAGCTTTATTATAGAGGGCTAGAGATATTTTCTTATATAGACTATAACTTTATAAGCATAGCTAAGCTACAAGCTTAGCTCTTAAAGTACTTTAATTTTTTTATTATACTATACTTATTCCCCCTCCTTTATAACATCCTTTTCTAAATAGCTTTCTTTTTTTTCTTTCTAGTTGTCCTATTTCTTCTTACTTAGGGTCTATACTATTTTATTATAAGAAGAATAACTCTTCTTCTTTTTACTAGCTTGTGCTAGAGCTAATACTTCTAGATAATTTATAATACTTCTTTATACGTTTCCTACTCTTCTAAGCAAATTATAATTTTATTCCCTACTAATCTTTAAGTAATTAAAGGGGAGGGCTAGAAGTCTAAGCTTATCTTAACCTTCCTTTAGTAGAGGCTTTCTATGTTTTTTACTAAAAGTGCAACTTTTATACTAAAAGCTATAGTATATTTATTAGTTTAGAAAGTTTCTATAAAAGTTTATAAGTATCTCTCTATTATTATTTTAAAATAAGAAGGTGTATATTTCTTAGTAATCTAATACTTTTATAGTAGAGAAATTTAAAGTAGATTTCTAAGTTAAGTTAGTATTATCTAATTACTTAACTTAGTATAGTAATCTTTATAGCCCTCTTCCTCTTTAGATAGATTTCTTAACTAAGATATCTTCTATAACCTATTCTTCCTCTTTAACAATAATAGCCTCTAGTTTCCTATTATCTATAGCCTAGCTAGGAAAAGGGTTTCCTTTAGTTAGGTATATGCAATTTACTAAGAACACTAGGTAGACTTTAGATAAAATATTTAGTTTTATATTATAAGAGTTTACTACTTATATAACTATAAACTTTATTTTTTTAGTCTAACTTCTTATTAGAGTAGAAGTTAGATAGGTAGTCCCTATACTAGAGCTAAACTTTATCTCCTTCCTTTAATATATAAGTATTCTTCTAGTACTAGTTTATTTATTACTTTTACTTCTATTAGAACTTAGCTATTTTAGCTTAAATAAATATAAAAATCTTTTAGAACTTTTATAGTAAAGCTTTAGTAGACTTTACTAGCTATAAGTTTTACTAGTAATAGTTAATAGCTTTTATCTTTCTATTTAGCTTAGATAGATCTATATTATATTTATACTAAAGGAAGAATAGTATTACTCTAGTAAAGGTAGCTTTTTATCTATTAATAGCTATTTGTGCTATAAAGTAGTATAAGGCTTAATTCTTTTAATTTTATTATATAAAGGTGTAAAGCTATACCTTAATTATAGAATTTATATATTTTATAGTACTATTAGTTTCTAAATATTTAATAAAAGATAAATTTCTTTTTATTTTTATTCTTTTATATAAATACCTTTAAAAGTCGCTTATATATTAACCTCTATAGTTAAAGTTTATAGTATTAGAAAGCTAATAGTAGGCTATAATATAATAGAAAAATACTTCTACTACTATTTCTACCCCTAAGTCTAGTAGAGGAACTAAAACTATTTCTTTTTTTAGTCTATTATACACTACTATTATATTTATATTTCTTCTACTTATAAAAAGCTTAGTAATAAAGTTTATAAAGATTTTCTTTTATATCTAATTTAAAAAGAAAAAAGATTTTAGTAGCCTTTACTTTATATTTTTCTATAGCTTAGTTATTTTATATATATTATAGTTTTTAATAAATTTATAAATAAAGCTTAACATTCCTAAAAAGAAGTATAATCTAGTAACTATTTTATAGATAATCTTTCTCTCTAGATACCTAGATATAGGAGAGTTATAGACTATAGTAACTAGTATTATTTATAAAGATTTCTAGTCTAAACTCTATCTTTATTTCTAGTACTAAAAGTAACTAGTATTATTAACATTATATTCTTATATAGCAACTTTAAAGTTTAGAAAAAAGAGAAAAGTGCGCCTATAGTAAAGAATACACTATTTTACTTTTTTTAAGATAAAATGTTTCTTTAAGCTATAAGCCTATAGTTTATCTAAATTTATGTCTGCTAGAAGATATATTATTAGTTTAGAGGGAAACTCTTATAATAAGTAAAAAAAAAGAACTAGTAGTCTTTATATTTAGTCTAGCTCTCTTTTTTAGAAGGGTTAAGCCTCCTAAAAAGAGCTTATATTACTAGGGCTATAGATATTTAAAGCCTAATATTTTTTTTCCTAAAAGAACTTTTTTAAAAAGTTAAATTTTATAAAACTTAATTTAGTTATTCTTAGTATTAGTAAGTATATCCTACTAGCATTGCAAGAGGGTATCTGCCCTTAAGTTAATAGTTCTTAGTCTATATTAGAATATTATATTATATTTACTAAGAGTATTATCTTAGCGTATATACTTCTTATTTAATTGTTTAGACTTTATAAAGTATATAAGGTTTTTATAAATAGTATCTATAAGTATATAGAAAATAGCCTAAAGTATATTATACTACTTCTTAGTTGCTTTAATAACTATAAGCATTTTTTTATTATAAATTATATAGTTTAGTTTTATAAGAGTGTATTTAGTAAAGTAGTATGTAATTAGCCTAAAGACTTTTTCTATATTAAACTATAAGAAGCAGGCTCTAAAGGCCTAGCCTAAAGAGTTAGCTTCTAATACTCCTTTCTTCTTAGTATTAAAATAGACTAGTGTAGGTTTAGTATAGAATACTTTCTTTAGGTAGTTAAAGGCCTACTATTACTTCTACCCCTATAAGAAAGAAGTTTCTTTCTTAGTTAACTTTATTAATAGAGATACTACTTCTAAAGGATTTTCTATAAATCTTTAGTAAAAGTTAGCAAATTCTAAAAAACTCTAAATACTCTTTATATTTATAGAAGGGACTTAATCTTAGATAGCCTTAACTTTCTCTAAATTTATACTAATCCCTTTTTTATACTTTATAATAAATCTAAAATACTTAGTTTTAGTAACTATAAAATTACATTTCTTAATATTTAAATATAGCTTTATTTTACTTAACTTCTCTACTACGTATTATACTTTATCTTAATAGTCTCTTAGAAATTTACTAGAAAATATAAAGATATTATCTATAGAGGCAAAGTAGAAGTTATTTAAGTATTTTCTTAGAATATAGTTAATATATTTCTAAAAGGTAATTAGTGTATTAGCTAGTCTAAAAAAGACTACTAGCTACTTATATAACCTATACTAGGTTTAAAAAATTATTTTTAATTTTTTATCTTTTACTATTTTTAATTTATAAAATGCCTAAATTATATCTAACTTTATTAGGTACTTAGCCTTAGTACAAAGCTGCAACATTTCTCTAATAAGAGGGAGGGAGTAGTAGTTCTTCTTTAATAGAGTATTTAATACTTTATAGTTTATATAAAACTATAACCCTCTTTTAGATTTTTTTTAAATAATACTAGTACTATAGCGCTAGACTTATGTACCTAAATAAAGCTATAGTTAAGGTATTCTATTAGTTTCTTATAGAGAACTAGTAATTCCTCCTTTAATATACTATAGAAGGGGCTAAAGAAGATCTTTAGAGTCTTTCTATTCTTTTTAATAAGGGGGATTAAGTAATTAATTCTAGGGCCTTATAATAAGGGAAGTTTATTAGCTTATTTTTTTAAAAAAAACTTTTACTTAGTCTAGAAACTACTTAGGAAGATAGACTTTTAGGTTTACCTTAGCCTTTAGGGCTAGGGCATTCTAGATATTTTTAAGGAAAGTAGTAAAGACTATTAGCCTATTTTTTTCTTTTATATTTTATCTATTTAAAGCTATAAATAACATAGTAGAAACTTTTTAACTAGAAGCTAGAATTTATCTTTCCTACTTATCTCTAATTCTTATATAGAAGAACCCTATATATATAGACTATTTCCCTAGGGCTACTAATATAGAGTTTTTCTTCTACTATAGTAATCTATAAACTAATTTATAGTCCTCTTCCTTTCTATTAATATAAGTCTATATTATTTTAATATACCTCTTAATATTTATCTCTATATAAGTGGCTTTATAGACTAAGAAGGTTATTTCTCTAAATCTTATTAATTAATAGAAATTATTTAAACTAATATATTATAGGTTAGCTTTTCTAGTACACTTTTTAAATATAAAGATAGTAGTTAAACACCCTAAATTAAGTATAGTATATATAAAGATAATATTATTAATAAAAGTGTTTATAGTAATTTGTATTAAATTTAGCTATATCTTTTTATATATATTAAAGTTCTCTTCTAGTTTCTTTATAGCTTGCTTTATCATCTCCCTCTAATAACTTCTAGAAGAAGAAGCTAGTTTTCTAACTCTGCTAAGCTATTAATATCCTTATTACTATTATTTATTTTTTAGGCTTTACTAGCTTTAGCTTATATTAGGGGTATTATAGCTTAAAGGTAATAACTCTAAATACTATATCCTATTTTACTATAGTAAAAGTATACTCCTTCTCTATAGTATTTCTCTAACTCTTTCTTAGAGACCTATTTAGCGTGCTTTTTAGTCTTTAGAGAGTTTATTTTAGTAGTCTTTATAGTACTAAAATATATTAGTTTTTAATCTATAGTGTTAGTAAACTTAGTAGAGAAAAAGGCTACTACAAAAAAGGGCTACTACGAAAAAAGGCTTTAATATTTTTATATAGCAGATATTTTTCTCAACTATATTAACTCTATCTATAAGTATTATAAGGTTCTAATCTTTAGAGATTTCTAGTGTAATTAGCCTATTTTATAAGTCTATATATAAGGCTCTCTAGTAAATATTCTTTAAGTTCTTTTAGTTATTTTTATTAGTCTTAGTAGCTAGGCATATAAAGTTAGTATTAAACTTAGTTAGTAGGGTTTTACTTTATTAGCTAAGAAATAGTCTATTCTAAGCTTACTCTTTTACTAACTTATTATATAAGCTTATATCTAAAAAACTTTAAAATTTATTTTTAGAGTAGATTCTTTTTTTATAAAGGCTAGTGCAATATTTACTACTTTACCTATTAGTCTACTTATAATATAATTAACTATATTTCCTAGAAAAGAATAATTCTTATAAATTTTAGTCTTTATTATATATTTTTATTATTAGTAAGTAATCTTAATAGCTTCTAAAGAATAACTCTAGGTTAAGAAGTTAAGAGCGCTAGCGCTCTAGTAGTGCTTTACTAGGCGCTAGTATTACTACTATTACTTAAAAAGAGACTAAGGATATAGTCTCTACTTTAGTATATTACTCTAATTAGATAAGCTAATTAGTAATTATTTTTGGTAAGGCTTAGAGCTACTTACTAGTATTTTATTAAGGCGCTAGTATATTTTAAAATTACTTTAAAATAGTAAGTTAGCCTATAATTTATATTAGTATATTTTAAAAGGCGCTCGCTTTTATATTTTAGGTCTTTTCTCTCTTTTAGAAACGTGCTTAGAGCCCTATTAGTGTTTAGTTTTATAAATACTAGTAAACTAGCTTAATTTTCTATATATACTTTATTTTATTATAACCTTTTATATATAGTTCTATAGTAAGATTAGTAGTACTATATACCTCTATAGCTTCTTACTATTAGAGTTTAATACCTAATTACACTAAGTAAGAGATAAGAATATTCTCTTTTCTATAAAAAAACTTTAGTGCTCCCTTTATTATACTTATAGTTATCCTATAGAGTTAACAAATTTTTATATTTAACTTAACTACGTATTTGTTTATAGGGTTAACAAATTTTAATATTTATTCTATAGGGTTAAAGGATTTTAATATTTTACTTAACTGCACATTTGTTTATAGGGTTAAGAGATTTTAATATCTAACTTAACTACGTATTTATTTATAGAGTTAAAAGATCTTAATATCTAACTTAACAATATAGTTATTATATAGGATTGTCCTTTGTATATTTAAGAGGTCTTGCGAGTTTCTCTACTATAAGAGGTTAATTAAATTTAATATAAGGGGCTTTAGACTAAAAAATTAAAGTTATCTAAGAAAACCTATAAATTTAATAGAGTTTAATAGTAACTTTAGCTATAGGCTTATATATACTCCTGGCTTAGCAAAAGTATAAACCTAGAACTCTAAGGCCGTAGACCGAGTAACTATAGAAGGGCGCTTAGCCCCTTATAGTATAACCTTTAATAACTTTTTAACTACTTTATATTTATTAAAACTTTTTTAAAAATTTAAGTAATATATTATTAGTTCTTTTCACCTTTTTTAATTACTAAGCAGAAGGCTCTACTTTTTTTGTTATATTATTTAAGATAAAAGCCTTTGTCGTTCTATTTCTAAATAGATAAAATAACGCTATATATAAGCTTAATAATAAAAAGAGAAGTGTTAAGGTAAAGATCTATATATAAAATATAAAATAAATCTAAGATATACTAAATAAGTAATAGAAAAACCTAAATAATTAATATAATTATTAACTTTAAACTATACACTATATAAAACTTATATTAGAAAAAGTTTTGTGTGTGTATAAGTATCTAGGGCACCTAAGTAGCTCTATACAAGACTGTATACACCTGCGCACTAAATACGCTTAAAGCGTATTAGTAATACTACTTTTTTCTTAGCGTATATATGTGTAAGGTTGCGTAAGAATATATACCTATACCGCTAGTGCACTTAGAGTAGCTAAAATAGCTAGAGTACTCTAGATACTTATACTCCCTATATAATACTAATTAATAAGTAAATAAAACTTTTTAATTAGTTAGAACTTAAAAGAAAGCTTAGTAAACTACTTAGTAAGCTACTTAGTAAGTATTTAAAAAAGATTTTTTAAAGTATAAAGTTAAAGTCTCTTACTAGATAGTAATTAGTAGTTAATATAATAGTATTCATTACTAGCGTATTATATAAAACTTCTACCTAATTTTAAATTCTAGATTTTATAGGTTTAGAAATAGAAAAAATATAGTTTATAATTATTTAAAAAGATTAGATTAGGGGAAAATTAGTAACTTAGTAAAAAACACTATTTTAAAAAGTATAATCTTTAATAACTTTTTAACTACTTTATATTTATTAAAACTTTTTTAAAAATCTAAATAATATATTATTACTACTAACACACTATACACTCTAGTTAAATATTTTGTTAAGTCGGACACTTTACTAAGACTCTACTAAAAAGTACTATTAGTAATAGTATAACGCGATACCTTAACTATATAATAAACTACTAGTATTAAAAAAGCGCTTATATAGCTTACGATCTAGGCTATTAAATAAAACGCGATACTCTTTTAGTAATACGCTATAGCTATTTATAACATCTCTTAAAGTATACTTAGTAACTAACGCGCTAGAAAAATATTTAGACGTAACTATACACCTAATAAAATAAGACTTACTATAAGATAGAAGTAGGTAATTATAAAGTATATACTTAATCTAAACGCGTAAGAATTTCTGCCTTAGCTTAATACTATAAAAGATATAGCTAATTCTTTACTAGCTGCACGCTACTATAAGCTAGTTAGCTAGAGGTAGCCTTATAACTTTGTTAAGCGCTAGCTAGAGCTTAAAGTTAAGTTTAATTAAAATTACAACTATAAGAGAGCTCTTTAGAAGAATTCTAAGGTAATATAAGACTAGTTCTAACTTATAAAGAATATAAAGGCTAAATATAGTATTCTAGATAAAAACATCTATAATTTTAATAAAGCAAGCTTTATAATAGGCATTGTTCGTACATCGTACGGGCAAGGCAGCTGGATGGTGTTGAGGTTATCGCACGATAGGCATCGCGTGCGCGTCACGTGATGTCTATACGCTGCGGCCTGTGCGCTGCAGAACCTTCTCCTTTCCATCCGCACCTCTAGATAGAACAAGCAAGTAACAACCAGATCTATTTGCCTCACCCTACCTACCCTCCGTACGCTGTGTACACCGTACAACCCTCTCTCTTGCTAATTGAATGTGTAACCATTCTGTTCAATCAGCTAGCTGTAGAGCCCATTCGACAGGCATAATATTAACTAAAGTAGTAGTTATAGGCTCTAAGCGTTAAGAATAGCTAAAGTAGATATAGTAAGGTAATAGAAAGTGAATAATAGTTATCTAAGGTATTAATATAATAGGATAGTAGATCCTACTCTTTATTATCTTTAGGAACAAGTACTACTTCTTTGCCTAGTATAAGAAAAAGAATCTACCTTATAATTAGGTTATTATAGTCTCTAAGAACGACTAGATAATAAATAAACTTAGTTTATAATAGCTAAAGTACTTTAATAAGTATACAAAAAGGCGTCTTATTAGTATAATATATTTTCTTATTTTTAATAGTTATAAAATTTATAACTTATTTAACTTTAAATAGTATTATAAAAAGAGTAATATTGTTACTTTTTATATGCCCTTATATTTATCGCACCTCTTGTAGCCACTTAATATGGGCTGTTTCGCGCCTTTAAAAAAGGCGTATAGGCGCTAAGCTAAGGATTTAACATGTAACCACATTACGCACATAACTAAAATTGAGTTCCTACCTTGCTTTATTACTGCTTTTAAGACTTTATTTACTAAAAGTAATATTAAAGGAGGCTTTTAAGATACTGGCCTAGTGCTCCACAACCTAGAAGCTATAATATTGTAGCTTAACGTCTGCCTACGTATGCCTCTACTTTGTACTATTTGCGATAGTATATAGGAGTTGCAAACTCTACGAAATAGTACAGAACTTAGGTCGCAATTAACGCTAGTTAAGCAGAGGATTTAAAGGTATATAGATAGTTCTCTAACTTATATAGTTAAGGCAATAGAAAAGCTTATTAAAGGCGCTAAGAAAATAAGATATTCTTTAGTATTAATAACTAAATGTAATGCTAAACTTTAAGCTACTAATAAAGCCGCCACACAATATAAATTATATAAAAAAAGCGATTATAGTAAAAAGAAGTCCTTATAGTTAAAGAGGGCTAGTAACTAGCTACTTTAAAGAACTTTAGGGTGCGTAGTAATAGCAAGAAGAAAAAGAAAAAGATGCGCACTAATAGAGGCGAATCTGCTTAATAGTGCTATAGACACTACGGCAAGCCTAGGCATAATAAAAAAACCTATAGACAGCTTATAAAAGTAGATTCTAAATAGTTTAGCCTATTTAGACTATTAAAAATAGTTTATATTAACTCTATACTATTGTGAATAGTATAGAACTTAGTAGAATCTTAGCAAAGTGTTTAACTCGATAGAGTATTCGACTCGAGTGTAAAGTACGTTATATTATTATATAATAATATTATGTAATATATATAATAACTAGTATAATAAAGAGTTTTTTTTTAATTAATAACTAATTATGTAATAAAAATAGCATTTTTAAATTAAATAGTAAAAGACTAGTATTTTCTCTATAAATCCATTAAAAAATTAAAATTATAGCTTTATTAGTTAAAAAGTTATAAACCTTTAAAAAATCACTTATTTAGACTATTTCTGTATATTTGCGCAAGTTTGCGCATATTTATGCACTTCTAAGCATTTTTGTGCTAGTAAATTACTTGTACAAAAATGCATATAAATGTGCAACTCTGCGCACGTTTGCGCACGTCTGAGCAGCCTTTTTAAAAAAACTTCCCTGATGTAACAAAGTACTTAACGGGTCTGCATTAAAGACCTTAACACGTGGTACTCAGACGGTTCCGAAGATTCGTCCTAGCACTGCAACAACACGCATCACCTTAACACTAACGTGGGAAAGTGATGAATAGGACTTTTCAACAGCGTTTCACTTCACTATCTACCTGCACCCGGTCGATGCTACCACATTCTCCACCACCACTACCCTCCCCCTTCGTGACCTTAAGATCCAACTCGACAACCCACGGCGCATTCGTAGCCTCCCCCTCGTCATCCATAACCGCCGCATTCACCATGAGCGTCTGCCCCCTCTCCCTCCTAAACGCCTCCGCCGACCCCGGCGACAAACTCGCATACCCCTTCCTCCTCGCCTGATTCTTCCCCACCCACTCCTTCGCAAGCGCAACAATGCAATCCCCGCCTTCTTCTCCCCACATCTTCCCTGGTAGTCGTCGTAGATAATTTTCTGCGCCCCATACCCCCGATGCACATGCCCGAAACAATGCAACCGCGGACGCGTCCGCGCGATAGCCCGCCGAAGATGCTCGCACCCCGCGCTCCTCCCGTCGCCCGTGTCGTCAAGAATGTATTTCGGCGGACCATGCGTCATGACGATGTCGACGCCTTGGGGAATCCTCGACGTTTCGCTCGCGACGTTGGTAGCCCACGAGGGCGTTGAGTCAGACCCGTTGAAGCGGTCTTGACACGAGGGATATTGGAACGCGGACGAGCCGTGTTGCGGTGTCCAAGGTGAGGCGTAGAGCGTAAACGAAGCGCCCGAGGGGAGGGTGAAGGTGTGTGTTCCTTCGTCCAGGACGCGGATTGTGGGGTGGGAAGCGATGTGGCTTGTCGCTTCGGAGTGGGCGGTTGGTGAGCCCCCTTGGGAGAGGTAGTAGCTTTTGTCGAGGGAGATTTCGTGGTTCCCTGGGATGACGAGTTTGAGGGGGCAGCGGATGTTGGAGAGGGCGTTTAAAGCTGCTTGGATGCTTTCTGGGGACCCGTCTTCGGTTATGTCGCCGCAGTGGAGGAGGACGTCGCATTCTGGTATGGAGGAAAGAATGGCGTCGTGCGTGTCCGATATGATGAGGAAACGGACGGGTTTGGTGGTAGAATCCTCATCGCCTTCGGGGCTGGAATGGTGCCGCTTTGAATGGAGAGTGTCTTTGGGCGTGGACGGGCGGTCACGCTTCAGCGGTCGAAACGATTCCATGGTTTTCGAGAGAGGTTTGTAGGTTCTCTTTTGAGGGTGGAAAGGGGTTGCGAATCTCTTTCGATGGCGAAACGTTGGAATGTTGGAATTTTCGATGGCAGAAGAGTGTGGGAGTGTGGGAAACTGAACTGGAATGTTTTCAGTGGGAAACGTCTTTATATATGGACATGCATGTGATCCTTCTTCGCTGCTAACGTGGCAAAATCTAGAACTTGTTGGGGTTATGGGCAAAAATTTCGGCCCCTCCTCACCGACAAAAACATGTGGGTTGTAACGCTTGTTGGGGCAAAAGTCAAAGTGCTACGTGTTACCCCAGGATGAGTGATCCGAAGGCCGAAGGTACGCAAACTTTTGTCCTGCAGCTGTAGGTAAGCCTGTCCTCTATGTGTAACGCCATGCTAAGTCCAAAATGCACCGCACGTCATTGTCCCAGGTCTAAAAAGGCACATCCATGTCCTCGACGCTTTCTTCGTTCTCCCCCCCGTTTTCCGCCTTGTGCAACACGTCCTTTATGAAACCTATTAACGCGGCAACATACGTCTTCTGCGTCGTCAAAAAATGCCCCCCAGGGTGATACACCACCCGCCCCGCACTCTCCTCGCACCTCTCGACCAACGCTAGACTCCGCGCCTCCTCCACAACTGCATCCAGTGTCCCTAGGAAGTGCAATCGGCGTCGCAATCTTGGGCTCGTAGAAGCCCCGATATAAATCCACACCTCTCGCCGCGAATGCGGAATAGCTGACGGCGAACTTCAGAGGCGCGTGGATCGTCTCCCGGGTTTGCTCCGGATCGACGGTGAAAGATGGCGGGTACGACATTCCGCCTTCCTTGGACAGCGCCTCGAACGCAGCGCGACGCTCAGGCTCAAGCAGCGACGCTAGCATCGCCGCCATGGCGCCGCCCTGCGAGAAGCCTATCACCCCGTCGAACGGGCCCTCCTCTTTCAGCACGCTAGCCAGTTTCCCTAAGCCTAGCTCTAGGCCATCGTATCGGTAGGGCTCGCCGTCGTCTTTCCGCCGCCACCATGCCCAATTATCGCTCTCTTCCTGTTCGTCGTCCTCAGCGGCCTTGGAAGCGTCCGAGGGGGTAGGGAAAGGTATGTCGGCGGGTGCGAGGCGTATGGGCGCGGTCGGGTACGCGAGAGATATCCCGGCTGGGAAGGCTTTTAGGAGGCTTTTCTCGAGCGCTCGGGTTTTGGCACGGAAGGAGGGGCCGGACTGGGTAAAGCCATGGAGCATAAGGATCTTTATGGGCCGGGAGGGGGCCGGAGCGGCCATGATGCGCGAGCGGAGGAGGCTGTCGAGCTTCGTGGGACGGATGTGGCGTGGCACGAGGCGGCGGGTGGGCACGTAGCGTGGTGGAGAAAATGCTTGTGAATTGTTGGAGGTGCATAGTGTAGTCGGAATTCGGAATGGCCATGTCCGTTGGGATTGCGTCACGAATTGGACTAGTCAAATCACACATACACACACAAGCAAGCTTCCCATGGGAACATTATTATCTATATAGCAACAAGGGCGACCTGAGAAGGGAATCACCTGGGCGTGGGCCCATGGCAACACACGGTGACCAAAATAGAGCAAGCCAAAAGCTCGTTACAATCTGCGTTAGCACTACACCCCACAAACGGTGCACTGTCGGCTATAGTACATGCGCAGTGTATGCGCGAGCTATTATCATAATGACTCCGCTCGCTCTGGCCTGATTATAAAATTTTTTCCCGAAAGCCCGCACCCTGGACATGCCCCTCATTTCGCTTTGCCCTTGGACAGCTTGCTCTTATCAAGCTTTGCTCCTTGAATGCGCGCCATCATCTCCTCCTTGGTGATCAAATGGTCGACGCGCTCCAGAAGCCCGAGCAGGCTCTTCATGTTCCCACTCCACTCGTTCAGCACATCATCCGCGTCCCTAGACTTGGCGAAGCTGACGATGCGCGCAGGCCTGTCG
Source organism: Laburnicola sp. JP_R_19 (assembly GCA_031010545.1). NCBI lineage: Eukaryota > Fungi > Ascomycota > Dothideomycetes > Pleosporales > Didymosphaeriaceae > Laburnicola > Laburnicola sp. JP_R_19. The sequence goes on from VOIT01000042.1 coordinate 392,851, forward strand.
ATCCTGGCATGGATTGTCTTTGCCGTCACCAATTCGCTGATGTACTTCTCCGTCTCGTCCTCAGTCAAGTCAAGAAGCTCTGTTAACCTCGGGATCTGAATGCGCGTGTAGTACTTGGCTACGACACGAACATTGTGCTCGATAACTCGCTTGCGCAGATCCTGCCACCTCTTATGCGCCTTGGGATCGTCGGAATCATCGGGTTCCGCGTCGAACACATCCGTCTCGGTAAGGTGAGGACCAAACTGCTTGGCCACCATGGGCCACCGCACAACTCTGGCACGGTGAAGAGCTTGACCAGCTGCGCGTCTTGTGTTACCATCGTTGCGTGAGTCCCGCTGGATACGATGGATGAGGTCGGATTGTTCGTTGTCATAGGGCGCGAGAATAATAAAGTAGATGACGCGTTGGAGGATCTGTGATTGTCAGAGGCGTCCCAGAATGCACATCTCAACCTGCTTACAGCTTTCAACTTGTTCGGGTCCTCCTCGACGGCCTCGTATCCAGCACTTGCCGGTAGTGCTTACACACGTCAAGATATTTGTCGTCGTGCTTGGCCAAAGTGATCTGCTGCTCGTAGTACCGGAGCTTCAAGTCGGTGACGTCGTCTTCCGGCTCCACGGGCGGGTCATCGACGCTTCGTGTTTTCTCCTTCTCTTCCGCTCCTTCTGCTCCTTCTCCAACTGTTCGGGGCTCTTCTTTGGTCTGCGCGCGAAATACTTTGTGCTGACCTTCCTTGCGAGAATGCCAGCCTGTGTCCAGTCGCCCTTCTCTATACATAGCGATACTTGTTGCAGGATGAATTCGGTCTTTTCGCGGCGGGTCATGGAACCGAAGGTCTCGACCTGCAGCTCACACAAGATATCCGTCGCCGCATTGATGTCGCCCTGTTCTTTCTTGATGTTGGACAATATCCGAGTGATTCGCGCTCGCTCCACTTCGACGAAGATCTACAGCGAAAAGTCAGCTTCCCCGCACCGTCAAGTATAAGCGCCACACACCTTGCCCTCCGTAACTGTCCGCAATGTCTCAATGACCGACAGCTTGGTCTCCAGATTTGGGGTGTCATCCAAAAAGCCCATCACTGTCTGCACCATCTTCGTGGTGGCCTGCTTGAGCTGTCCATGCTTCTTCGAGAGCAGTAGCACCTGCTCGTTCAGCAGACTCCAGTCTTTGGCATCCTTGGCTATTGTGCATATGGCAGTGAGGATTCGGGAGGTCGACGCGAGATCCGAGGCCTTCCTTCCGTTAGCAAATCCGGCGGGTCGATTATGTGAATGCCGCGTACCTGGCGGGTTTGCTTCTCGAGCAAAAGCAGCTTCTCTACCGCAGCTTGCGGGTTGCTCTATAATTGCGATTAGCTTCAGTCTTGCCGTATTCCTCTGAGACCTACTGATCCAAGCTTCTCGGCCTCCGGAAGCGCCTTATCGACCTCCTTCGTGAAGTCCTTCTCGGCCTTGAGCACATGCCCGCTCGACATTGTGGCGGGGTCGAAATGACGTTCTGGAGAGCCCGGTATATTTTCTACAGGTAATGTGGTGAGAGAGGGAGTAGTGTGGGGAATATCGCGGGGGCGGCCGAAGGTGCGGAAGCTGGTAACTGTTGATGGGCACTAGGGCTGGTCGGCGAAACTAGGGTGCCATGCACGAACCACCAAAGGCACGTGACCTAGCTTCGCGAAGCTCGTCGAGAATCATTTCCAGCAGCTCGACTGGATCATACTCGACGGCTTGAGCATCCATTGCGGTTGTCAGCCATTTGAAATCTTGGAGGTCAACCTCCTTTTCCCCAGGACGGGTGATCACAAAGGCTCTCGCCTTCATCCGCCAGAGGTCTGGCATCGAAGCCACGAACACCCCCTCAAAACCTATAGGCGCGTATTTCAGCGCCGGACAGGCTTCGTCCCCTAACTCTATAAACTATATTGACACCACAATATCGGCGCCAGCGCCGAGCAATGATGTATATTGTACGAATACTACGAAGAACACTGTTAGTATAACAGGTAGGATGCAACAAGCAGGATACGGTAGACTACAGCCGTCCAGCATCACCGAAGACCGCCCATACTTGTGCGCTCCCTCCAGAAACGCCCAAAGGGCAGCCGGCGTGCCGACGACGTCGAGGTCTCCCGGTGACCTCCTAGAGCCATGATATACCATGGCGCCGCTCCCAATGAGGACGAAATCAGGGCGGAGGGCCGGGGCCATCAACGACGTCGCAGCCGCGAAGGCTTCTTTGAGGGCGGCTAGGTGGGCGGCTGTGATGGTGGTGGAGGAGGGCATATTTTCAAAGTATATTATACGGATGCTATGGTATGTTGCTGTCGTGAGAATTATGTGAAGAAACTTGATGAATCGCAAGTACGACTAGATTGTCCCAAGTCATCCGGATCATTCTTTCCCAAACCACACCCAAGACCATAGCCACTACTTCCTATGCTGCTTCCTCGCTCTGCTGGCAAACGATTCGTTGGTATCCAACTTGCAAGAGCGGCTGCATGCGGGATCAATGTAAACTGGGTAAATCTTCGAAAGCTGCAGCTACTTTTAGGCCGCGTCTTTTCCTTGAAGACATAGGCAGCACCCCATCTATACAGCACTAGGTATAACCTTTCCATACGTTGTGTTACCTCAAGATAAGTAATGAAAAGGCTTCTACCCCCATACCGCACCCACTTACCGCACTGCGTCATCGAAAGACGTAACTGAGACTTCACACAGACTCAGCGACGATGACCACTACAAGCACCATCGAATCCATCACAACCACTGTAGCCACCACTGCCAGCATAATTAGCGCCATAGCTAACACCAGGATGACTGTCATTGCCACGAGACTCCGTATCCCCTATCTTGTCTACCCGACTCTCCAGGTAAAACTCTACCACGAGATTCCGTATTGATACCCTAATTTTCACGAGATGCAATTCCTCCGCGAAGCCTTTCCAGAGAAAATTTAACAGACTGTAGCCAGAAGATGTGCTGAAACAAAGCTGCTGAACACTAATGGTGGTGCAGTGTGGCTCCACCGCTGCTTGTTCTCTAGAATATTCACGGCTGCCTTGATTCTACGATACCTCCGCTCTTCGGGACTCGAACGACAAGTGCTGACATGGCCCTATTTATTCTACAGCTTCGGCCTTGACGTCGGGTTCGCCTTGGGTAACACTGTCACACACAGCACTCGAACTTTTGTCCCAGTACCAGAGTTGCTAACAAGCCGGCCGGCCTGGTAGGTATGTATATGAAGCCGTACAAATCAGAGTTGAGTTAAGTTAAGGTCAGATAAATTAGCCGCAAAATCTTGCCAAGGCTCATTGACAAGGTTTAAGCCAAACGAGCCAATTATAATTTTCCAAGTATAATTAGCTTAAACCCCTTAGTGCCAGAACTTCCTCTGCCCTAACTTCTCCATCAAAGACCTCTACTATGCCACCAAAACAATGTCAAGTCCAATCGAAAAAGCGCACCCGAGATACACAGGCTACTCAGGAAAACATCCAAACCTTCAAGGAGGAGTTCCGTGTCACTGTCCTCAACACACCAACCGATTCCGCTGCTGCAACTGCCGCCGACGCCCTCCCCTCCAACAATAGCGAAATCTCCTCTGATGATAAGCGATATACGGATAATTACGATAGAATTCAGTGGGAAGCGATTAAGCAATATATCAAGCCTCTCCGAACGCAGAAGAGGCAACCGAGCTGGATCTACAAGTACGGATACCGTGTGGCTTCGTTGAAAAACCCAAAACGGACATTTTTCGTCTGTAGACACTGCCATCTTAAGAAGTCCACTCATAACCATATCTTCGAGGTTACATCATCCGTTTCAGCTGCCGCACGCCATCTAGGGATGAACAGGCCTGGCCATAGATTGTGTAAGGACGGAAAAGTTACTGTCAAGATGGAATCCGGTCAACAAACCTTACGGGGCCTTATTGAAGGGGGGGTTGAGGTCTCTCAGGAGATAGCCAATAAGATTGGCCACTTTGACGTACAGTCTTTTCGGATGAAAGCCGTCATCTGGCTCCTTCGAAATAACCATCCGTTACGCGAATTCGAGACTTCTGCGTTTAAAGAGATGATTGCTGCTGCTAACCCTGAAGCCGCAGCAGCGATTTGGAAGAACCACCAGTCAGTTACGCGTTTTGTAATGACACAATACGATCTACTCCTCTCTACCGTACGCCGACATCTCTCATGTGCGCGCTCACTGATCCACTTTACCTTTGACGGCTGGACGGCAAAAGGTGGCAAGAAAGCGTTTCTTGGCGTCCATATACACTATCTTGATGACGATGGCAATAAACACGAATATACCATTGCGTTACCACAGCTAGCCGGTGCTCACACGGGCGAGAGGCTTGGTGAGGTTGTTAATGACGTAATCCAGAAGTTCGGGATCGAGTCTAGGCAGGTTGGCTATTTCGTACTCGACAATATTGGCTCCAATAACGTTGCTGTCAACATCCTCGCAAAACACCACTACTTCAACGGTACCCACCGAAGACTACACTGCGGCCCTCACACGCTTAACCTCGTTGGCCAAACCGTAATCTTTGGCATTGATAGGAAAGCACTTGAAGCAGATACCGGGGAGAGCGTTGAAGAAGCTAAATTAGAAGCAAGATATCTGCAAGAGTGGAGAAAAGACGGGCCATTAGGCATGCTCCGAGACGTCATAGCGTACATCTCGACTCCGCAGCAACACGACCTCCTACGCGATTTTCAGGTCAAGGCCAACGAGCAGCTACCAGATCCAAAGTTTCGAGTCAAAGAAATCAAGAAACCTAGCACTACCCGCTGGAATTCATATCACGACGCTTTTGAGCGCGCTATTGAGCTACAACAACCCCTTGACGCGTACATGCAATACCATATTGGACAGTATCGGATGGAAATGGCTACTCGGCTCGCCCGCAACCCAAACGCTGCGCTGGTTGACGTACCTGATTGGATGAGGACCGAAGGTTTGACGGCCCAGGATTGGCAGGTTATTATTGACTATATTCGGATATTACAGCCACTCAAGGTTGCCGCAAAGAGACTCGAAGGACGAGGAAAATGTGGGCGTTTTGGTGCTCTTTACGAGGTTATTCCAACTTTTAAATATCTCCTCCGCAAGTACGAGAGCCAGTTTGACTTCTTAAAAGATGTTGACTATAACGAGGCGGACGCTCCCGAAGATCATGAGCTTTACAGTATTCGCGCTGCTTAGAAGAAGCTTCGCAAATACTACGTCAAGCTCGACGACTCTCCAGCGTATTACACGGCCACAATCCTCCATCCCCAGTACAAATTCTATTGCGACAACTCTTGGATGGATGCGCCTCACTAGCTTAACTATAACAACGCGCAGTTTCAAGCTCTCTGGCATTCGTACAAGGGTGAATCCGGTAACCGTTCAGAGACCCCGCCACGGCCAAAACGCGTAAGATACGACGCTGAGATTGACGACGATATCGATCAATATACTGGGCCCGTTAAGACGCCAGGAGAGGACAAGGGAGACGAGTTTATACGGTGGAAGAGAGTGGATAACCTTCCAAGAGATCACCCCCACGCAATTGACCCAATTGCTTATTAGCTCTCTCTATCTACTGAATACCCAAATCTATCTCGGATGGCCCTTAATATACTCTTAATTCCGGCAGCTTCTGCTAATTGTGAGCGCCTCTTTTCAGAAGTTGGAGATATGTTAGAACCAAAACGGAGGAAGCTATCCAGTCAGCTGACAGCTGCGTTAACGTGCGTTAGGAGCTGGATCAGCAAAGGCTTTGCAGGTATATTAATCCACTTAATATCAGTATATTGCTGATTTACTTAGATAACAAAATCTTAAATGCCTCCTCCCTTGGTGGGGACGCCGTCGATAAAATATATAAGCTTTAGGAATAGCCAGAGGAAGACGGATGGTCAGAGGAGGAAATGGACCAATCGGGGTTCAAGAAATCAGATTAGTAATACAAATTCAGGCTTTTCAGGCTTTTCTCAGGCCAGGCCGGCTTGTTAGCAACTCTGCCCAGTACTGTATTCGTCGCGATACGCTGCAGAGGAGTACATGATTGTGGGAGGAAGCATCACTCGGAAACCGAACTCGGCGAGTTCTGCCTTGTCAATGAGATGCAAGTCAGTGACGAAGGTTGGGAGCACGTATGAGGGTGTCGTGTATCACCATTCTCTCCCCTACGGCAGAGTATCCCCACGCGCTGATGACCTTGCGATGCCAGCGACACCTCATTATTTTCATGCCTCGAGCACGCGCGCAGCGTACGCAGAAATTCTGGACGTGATGAAAGGCCGAGACCTCAAAAGTTCCTTACCATGACCCCATACCAGCCAAGAGGCGCACTGTCCACGATGTCGTCGGCGAGACTACATGGCACGCATCAATCTGCTGCGCAGCACGCATCCCTAACTATATACAGTAAGGGCTTAGAGACTAGCTTACTCACCTAAATTTGTATATATAATATATATTTAATAGCATATTTCTAATTACTAAGTAATATATAGTTACTAGGTACTAGATGCCTTTTAGTGTTATTGATACATAGTAGTTCTTAATTTAATACAATCTGCGCACGTATTTTAATACTACCTATAAGTAGTTAATTAACAATATATAGTAGTAGTAATAGTAGCAACACTATCTAATTATATAGTAAGTATGTAGTAAATAGGATAGCTAAATAATAATAATATTATTTTACGTGCAAATTCTACCTAGTAGGGCATCTCTAAAATCTAACTGTATATAGTAAGGAATGCGGACTGCGCAGCAGATTGATGCGTGCCATATACCGTGTTTCATCACCTGACGATGGGCTCCACCGGACGATCGATTTTCCGCCTCAACAGCCCAACTTCGGCACCTTTTGCAACGCTCTATACAACGAATATGGCCGAATTAAGTGCTGCTCTTGACTATTTGAGCTCGCTGAGCATCTCTGAGAAGCCTAATTACACCAAAGTCGCTCAAAAATATGGCTGCGATCGCAATACGTTGTCGCGCCGGCATCGCAGGGTGCAGGGCACGCGCGACGCGCTGGCCGACAGCCAGCGCCTCCTCAACTCCCAACAGGAAACTGAGCTTCTACAATATATTGATGGCCTTTGCGAACGAGGATTACCCCCTACAAAGGAGATGACGAAATTTCGCATCAGAAATAGCTGGGAAGCCTGCTGGCAAAAACTGGGTTGACCGATTTATACGACGCCACAAAGTCGACCTACTTTCGCACTGGACCTCTGGTATAGACGCCTCACGTAAACGCGCCGACTCTGCCTTCAAGTACGCCCTATATTTCGAGCTCCTACGTAAAAAGATTGAGTAGTATAACGTCGACAAGCGCCACATGTACAATATGGATGAGAAGGGTTTCCTGATTGGGGTGCTGTCAAAAATGAAGCGTGTCTTCTCCTGATAGCGCTATGAGAGCGGCGGCATTAAACAAATGCTCTAGGACGGCAATTGCGAGTGGATTACGACGCTGGCATGTATTTGCGCTGATGGAAGCTCTCTTACGCCTTGCTTGATTTATCAAGCGCAGTCAAACAATATATAAGACACCTGGTTACAAGATTTTAACGACTCCTCACACAAAGCTCTCTTTGCAGTATCACCAAGTGGATGGACGAATAACGATTTAGGCCTAGCATGGGTCAAACAGGTGTTTGACAGGGAGACTAAGGCAAAGGCGCGCCGCGATTATCGTCTACTACTCCTTGACGGCCATGGATCGCCTGTTACAATGGAGTTTATTAACTACTGCGATCAAAATAAGATCCTCCTGGCCATCTATCCACCTCATTCAACCCATACGCTCCAGCCGCTTGACGTCGCGCTATTTAAGCCTCTTAGCACTGCCTACTCTGCTGAACTTACTGAGTATTTGGATAAGTGCTAGGGCCTCTTAAGAGTTACAAAGCGCGACTTCTTTGCTATGTTTGAGAGGGCCTGGTAGGGCTCCTTTCAAGAAAATACGATCTGCAGCGCCTTTAAGGCCACTGGCCTAGTGCCTTTTAACCCCTAAGTAATCCTTCAGCGCTTTAATAATATGGACCTAGAGCGGCCATCCTCAAGCGATAGCAGCTCTTCTGTACTTAGCGCTTCAGATTGGCGTAAAATTGAGAGACTCTTGCGCTAGGTTGTCGCTGATACTTACGCTGCGGGGTCCCGGCAGCTCTCCTGCACTATGCACTCAATTTCAGTGCGCAACGCCCTCCTGAACCATGAAAATAAGCGTTTACGAGAAGCGCTAGCGCAGAAGAAGCGCCCTACGCAAGGAAAGCCTCTACTGCTTGAACCACCTACAAATTACGCTGGTGGCGCCATGTTTTAGTCCCCCACAAAGGTCAAGGAAGCTCGCCAACGCCAGGCACAAAAAGATCAGGAGGCAAAGGCTAAGGAGCAAGAGAAGGAGCAGAGGAAGGCTATCCAGGAGGAGCGGAGGCGTACAAAGGCTATACAAAAGGAGGAGCGCGCCCAGGGCCCTGGCGTCAACCCAGGCGCTTCGGGCACCAAAAGCAAGGCCCCCAAAGGCATCCAAGAAGCTCCTCTCCTACTCCAAAACACCTCCAAGGTGACGCGTAAGGGCAAGGAGAAGGCTATTACACCTCCTTTAATTGATGAGGAGGATGTAGAGTACAACTTTTCATCTGTTGTAGATGTGGCGCCTACGCCAGCGCGTACACGCCGGGGTCGCTCTTTACGGCTCCCTGAGCGTTATCGCACCTAATAAAGTATCGCGATTGTCTCCTATGCCCCTCAAAAGCTCTCCACCAAAAAATCTAGCCTGTATACAATTTGTATTGCGTTGTACAGCTTCAAAAGTTGTACGCACGGGCCCTGCCAAATCGATCGTCAGGTGGGGCCGATCGTCGGGTGATGAAACATGGTACAGTTACGCAGAGGCCGAATTATTAAAACACTAAGCAGATATTGATAATCTAAGTAGCTAGCAATTATCTACGGGCCTTACGGAGGTGCCTTTCAAAAGTTTTTGCCCACCTTGGCGAGCAGGGGGTTCTGTGCTATTCCTAATTAAGAGCGTTCTCCGGCTGGCTCTAGCTCTGGCTTCCTGAGCCTCCGACCCTCCTTATACTCGTTGCCTCCATTGAGCTCAAGGATCTGTTCTATGTGGTATGGAATCCGCTCAATCCAAGCCTGTATTTTCTCCTGAGGCAGCTCTCTCCAGCACTGCTCCTATGCCCGTACTGCCTCTGCTCTATTCTTAGGAGCTCCTTTCTTCGTAGTAGCCCTTTTCATCTATGGCCAGCAAGGCTTAATAGAATTCAAATTAGGAGAGTTACCACACTAGATAATCCTTTTAACATCATGAATGCTATATATATAGCTTTGAACGTAGTGGTCGTGAGAAGGCGCCTTGTCTTCCTGTACAACTGTTCTAGGCCGCGTAGCCTTACACTGCTTTGCAAAAGGAATAAGCTTTGGCAGCAGAATTGTTGTCTGGTACCGGTACCAGTCAATTCCTGAGCCACTGCCTCGGCTGAGCTTTCCAGTCCTCTGGTTCCATCTCCACTGGGGCAGCCGTCCAGGCTTGGTACGGAGACCTAGGCGACGCATGCCATTCTCAAGCTCCCACTCAGCCTTTTTGATAGGCTCAAGCTCCTTGTTCAGTTCATCAATTTGAGCAGCAGCAGCCTCCTTCTCTTTCTTTGTTTCTGGCGTCCAGCAGTGGCAGGGGCCCTTTGTCGTACGAGAAACAGCCCCAAAACATAAATTCAGAGTAGCCTTTCCATCTCTCACGAATACAGCTCCGTACGAAGGCCTCATCTGCTTTCCTCCATACTCGATATCCTCCACGCCTATGGTTGAGAACAACAGACGTTTCGTCTGACCAGATAACATTCTTCCAATCTTCAAGCGTCCAGTCTTGATGGGCCTGGCACCACTTATATCGATCCTCCTTCATCTGCTTCGTCAACCCAGGCTTCCTCGTTGGCTTGGTCTTCTTGAAGCCTGCCTTCCTTAAGATTCGCCAGACTGTGGCAGCTGAGATTTGAATCCTTCTTGGCTAAGTGCGCCAGCAACGTCAGCGCAAGACTTCTCTCGCCCATATCGATCAGTGCGTACGGTGTTGACTACTTTCTCGGAGACTTCAGATTGCTTTGATGGCCGGCCAGATCGATAGGCGTTTTCAAGATGCTTATCTTCAAGCTTCAGCGGCCGCTGGCCTGGATCGAAACCTCGCTCGATTGCTCGCGCGTATATAGAGTTGATCGTACGCTTCTCGATTCCAGTGAGTCCGGTGATCTCATTGTTTGACTTGCCTATAGCCTTAAGAACGACTACCGTGGCACGAGTAGAGTTATCGTGATGAACCATAGCGACAGTACTAGATAGATCAATTGACAGAGAGTAGTAGTTACAGAGGGTAAGGCCTGAGGTTGAGAAGTGGCCACGTCAACTCGGAGATGCTTCCCGATCTGGAATGTGGCGCATACCCCTGCTCGCCAAGGTGGGCAAAAACTTTTGAAAGGCACCTCCGTAGAGACCTTAACTCTAGAAAATCTCGTGATATTATTTTTTGTGGCTGTCTCTATAGCCTCATGTTTGTGGCTGAGCGATTATGTTGGGGTGTTGCATGGAGTGACGCGTTGCACGGACTGCCAAGCTAGGGTAGTGGGGTCGTGCATTTGGTGATTAGTTATGGTAGTCTCTCCGGATGTCGTTTAAATTATTATATCACAACGACTATTGAATCTCTGCGCCTCAGCCACGCGTCTGTCTAGGCTCTATGTAGAGCTCGGAGGCCCGACGGAGGGTCCGTTGTCAAGACCTTCCTTGCAGGACCAGGCAACCAGGCTCGCGAAGCGGCCCGAGTTTGGGCCTCCGTGTCGATTGCACAGCACGAGCGACACTGCTCAAGCTCAAGTTGAAGCTTCTGCAGCATTTCTTGGCCCTCACACTCCTTGCGACTCGTCTTTTGTTTGGAGCTCCGCGCTTGGGCTGGCTGGGTGACAACAAGTGTTTCTGCGGTGTGCGTGGGTTCGTAAGGGTGAGGCTAAGCTTCAGATGCGTGACCCTTCACAGCTGTGGAGGGAAGCTTGACCTCGCGTCTTGCCTAGATGCGGTCTAGGGGGATCGCGCGGACCTGCATTTCACAGTATTGAAACAACCCGCTTCAGGCACCGTGAAACAGGCGATGCTTTCCCATCGTGTTGGACACTTGGCGTAAGGTTTGGCAAACACCAACCTTTGCGCTTCTACCGAGGTACGTCGTGGGAGGACACCATCTATCTGCTGCCCGACCATCTCTATTGCGAAATGAGCAGACCAGCGCCATCGCAGGGACAGCCACGGTGCTCCATGCTTGACATGCCAGCGTAAACAAAATAAAAATAGGCACTCGGCCTCTACCGGCGCCCCGTTGGCAGTTAGCCCACCCCCTGGCCTCCCTCATGTCACGGTCCAGCGCAAGCGCCCGCACCTCCTCACGTCCAAAGACACGGCTGACAGAAATACGTCATTCTGGCGTGTTGCAGCCTCCAACCCGGAGTAGCACCATGTTCGCTTTGGGCGGAGGGGCTCCTGCATGTGTACTCGGCCCTCATACCTCCCCGAGGCCTTTTTTCGCGTATGCTATCCTAGGTAGGCTACGTACTAGTTAGATGTGTGCATCATGTAGTGACGTGACACACCGCAGCGGTTTTGTCATCCGCCACCCTGGATTATCGGTCCGATGGTTTGCATATCATATGGGGGTGGACCTTACCGTTGGGCCTGTCAATACCTACCTACTTTCCTGCTTTCCCGGATTGATTCTACTCCTCTAATCCATTGTTTCTATCCACATACAAATGTCTGGGCAGTAGACGCATCCACTACGTTGACCCCCAACCACGCTGCTACCCGACTCGTAATCATTTCCCTTCACGTCAACCCAAGCATACATATACACCAAGAAAGAGCTCGAGGAAAGAGCACAGAACCACCAAGCCACTCTGCTCGGACCCTTCATCAATCGCCGTCCATCCACACTCGTCAGCCAACGACTCCGTACCACCTCACAGCTGCACGTACCACCACCTATCTCACCCCAACAGAGATCCCGACTGCCAGAAAAGCAGTATATAATCAATCAAATCCCGGGCCTGACCAGGACCCAACAAGCAACCGTCTTACGACGGAACCACACGTTATACACACCTCAACCTAATTCGACAAGGCAAGACAAAAGCCACCCACGCACGCCTGCATTTCCTCACAACACCACACGGCTCAACCGCACACACTCCACATGCACAAACACACATACACCATGCCCTTCCCAACCCCCCTAATATCAACTCTCACCCTCACCCACGTCCTCCTCCTCCTCCTCCTCACCACCACGCTCGCCCACCCCACTCCCCCAAACCCCACCTGCCACTGCACAATCTCCCCCTTCCCGGCTCCTCCCCTCTACAACGACTCTCTCTCCAACCCCGACACCCTCATCCCCCTACCCCCAACAACCATCCTCTCCCCCTCTACCTCCCCATCCGACCCCTGTAACCCCCTCGGGCCCTCCCTCGAAGTCCTCGCGCTTTCAAACCCCGCGCGGTATAGATCGTGCATTGCGGCATGGGCTTCGACGGCGACGGGGGAGGGGGAGGGGGAGGCGCCAACGTCATCGCTGAACAGCGAGATGCCTATTTCGACGACGATTTTACTACGGATTGCAGCGAGGGAGGGGTTTCAGATGGCAAGGGGTGGCGCGGGTGCAGATGCAGATGGAGACCGTTCATCCGCACCATCCGCCGACGACTTCCCCACCGAAGCCGAAGAATCCGATCATGAACAAACCTTCCACATACTCTGCCATGCCGAGGTCTCAGCCTCAGAACCGCAACACATGTACCCCACTTCGGCATCTCCAACTCTATCATACCAAGGCTCATGGACAACACTCATATTACTCCGCATAGCCGTGTTCGGGGTCCTCGTTACTTGTGTAGCCGAGGGTGTATGCAGGTGTCGGAAGTGGTACGTCAATTTTCTAGCATGTGTTTCTACCTCTAGCTCGTCGGCAACATGTCTCCCTGTGTGCATACATGCATGCATTCTTACTCCTTTTCTCCCCACACATCCATGCATCCATATACACTCCAAAGTTCCAAACTAACACCCCTCACAGGCTCACCACCTCCCATCAAACCCCCCAATCACCCCTCACAGGCTCACCACCTCCCATCAAACCCCCCAATCACCCCTCATCCTTTCAAACCACCACCTCGCCATCCCCAATAACAGACCCAGGCTACAGCCCAGGCTGCCTTAAAAAAGTCCGCGTCTACGCATCCCCAGGATGGAAAACAGCGCGCAACCCGCCGCCATCATCAGTAGAGAAAGAAAAGCATGAGTATGCCACGTACGTGGAATATGAAGACGAGGATGGAGATGATGAGTTCAATAGGCCTGTTATGTGAGAGGTGATCCCGGTGGGGTTGAGGGAGATGGATGAATGACACATTACGTTCTTGTAATTATTCTCTCATTATTATTGTTGCTGTGGGCAAAAGCCGGCAGAGAGGAAGAAAGACAGAGACAGGCATTATTTCCAGCCTGTGCCCTGCCCGTCTGCCTGCCCACCTGGCTGTGCCGATGATGCCCGCCCATTCCTCCCGAGCGCAGAGCACGTCTGATATACATCTATAATTTATATACGTGAAACTTGTAAACCGGAAAAACGGTGCTGCGCTGTGTTGCGTTGTGTTGCGCGCGTCGTACTTGAATGAAGGTGCTGGGGTGAAGTCTGTGTCGTGCAGCGATGTTGCAGAGGGGTAGTGAACGTGGAACGCCAGCAATAAATAGCAAAGTGCAGAGTGAGCGAGCGTGTGCAAGGAGTGTGTGTGTAGTCTTCGTGAAGCGAGTGGGTGTCGGCGAGTGAGTGCCGGGAGGATAGTGTGTGCGTGTGTGCGGCGTACGCGTTGTACAAGTGCTTTCGTTGAGGCTTTTCACGGCCGAGTAGCATGCGGGACGAGAGCGGGAGCGTGGGTGACGTGGAGATAAGGGATCCGATAACGCTCCAGGCGGACACGACAGTGTCCAGTCATGAGCGGAAAAGGAAACCCAAGGGAGGAGAGCGAAGGGGGCGCAAATCGGAGCGGGTATTGGACGCTAGTGGAGAGAACAGGGGATGGGAAGGGAAGGGCCCTGCCTTATCTCTACCTCAGGCATCATCTGTCATCCTACAGTCTGATAAGACATTATATACATTAGGGGGGAGGGGGAGGGGGCACTAAGCAAGATAAGAAAACGAAATCTATATGGATGGTTCTTTCGGGTAGTTCGCAGGGGCGTCGCGTTTGGTTATCGGCACCAGGCCGATTCGTCGCAGATGGCATGCCGGATGCATCATCGGGGATGGAGTATGTCGCATGGGATGTCGTAAAAGTAACGGGCAAGGGCTGGTCTGTCGCAAGGGTATCGTAGAGGGCTCTAGTTTGTCGTGGCTTTCGTAAATCGTAACACCTGGGTATCATCATCAAGTCGCTTGGGTCGTATTCGGTCGTCGCAAAAGGTCGTATCAAACATCACCGGTGATGCTGGAGGGGCCCGCGAAAAGGCAGCTTGTTGGATAGTCGTTCATTACAAGTAGGTAAGAACAGATCGATGTCGGTGTCGACACCGAATCGCAGAGGCCGTAAATCGAGATGTTGAAAAAAGTGTAGTGTGCGAAATCGTAGGCGGTATTATATCGGAAATAGCATAATCGTTCGAGTCCAGACAGTGATTTCATGCGCCATAACAGTAACACCGGCTTTTGTAGTCGGAAGCGCAGAGCTTTTGCAAGGGAAACAAAGTGAAGGCGTAGTATGGGTGAATATGTGCAAGTGCCATGGTTGAACAGATGTGTTCTACCCGATGACAGTTTGGAAGCCCTTCTCATCCATAACATCAATCCAGAAGACGTTTTCACCATTGTCTTGACGACGCCAAACCTCCTTGATCAGCTCGATCATCTTACGAAGAGGTTTGGCGGGTAGACGCATGGCATATTCTTGCAAGCGTTTGATGACGAACTCCCTGGAAGTCCAGACTTTCTTATCGTTGGCAAGCACATCGTAAAAGTCGATTGAAGACACGAAGCGCAACTCAGATGCTGCAGCTACGAGAAGAATCGGCTGGATACAGATCGTGCCGGAAGATGACGGAATGGAGTCGATCATGTCGAGGATATGCATGGAAAGAGAGTTGAGCCATAGCTTGGTGTCCGTGGTTTCGTAAGCCGTTTCGAAGCGAGGCGTGGGGAATTTGAATTCAACATTATCCGTCCATGCAGATTTGTTCGTTCCTAGGCGCTTGCGCAGAATGCTGGGGAAGACACGGTAGAGCTCCAAGAGACCTGCGCACCGATAGGCTTCAGCCATGACGACAAAATCCTGCTTCGATGTCTTCTCGTCTCCAAGGTCGGCAATCTCATCCGCTGCGGGATACTCAGCAGCGAGTAGATCTTCCTCAAGCGTGGCGGCATTTAGCAAGTTTTCCTGTCGACGACGGATGTCCATGCTTGACTTGGTCTCTAGCATGCGCTCTCTTCGGACGAGCCTGCCGACCTCGGCAAACAGAATCTGGATGGTAGGTGCAATGCCAGTCCAGGGATGAGGCACGATCTTGCCGTCTGGCTTCCGGGCCGACGGCACCTTCTTGGGGGTTCCGCGAGCGCGCGAACCAGAGGGAGCGAACGTCATGGCGTCCGGGTTAACGAAGCCCATGAGCATTTCCCAATATATGAGGGACTCCTCGAAGAACTGAGTCTCGCGTTGCTTTTCCTCGCCATCAGTGCTGCTGAGAAGTCTGGGAAGAATCAGGCTGCGAGCCGTAGAGAGGAAATCGTCACCAAGCACATTGCTATCATGCCAGCTTGTCGTGAGGCCAAGTAGCATAATGCTCAAGAAGGTCTTGGTACAACTGACTTGACCGCTTTGTACAAGCGGCAACTCCGCATGAAGTGCGTCGCAAGCTTTGCGCTGCATGTCTATACCGACCTGTGCCATATTAGGGAAGGTGTTGGCCAGGTGGGCAGCAGACATGGACTGGATGGCGTAATATATGGAAGGGGTATCCTGGAAAATGCGACCGATGGTGGTCCTGAAAGGATTAAGGGTAGAATCGAAGGAGGAAAACAAGGCACAAACGTCCTTGAAGTAATGCTGAATAAGGACAGATTCAATGTCATCCACCGGTGTGACAGAGGAAGAAGGACTGGGTAGGCGATAGAAGTCAAGAAGAAGCGACCTCGATAGCCGCGGGCTAGACGGTGTCGGGCTGGTCGCGTCGTTGGCCATTTGTGGCATCTCCTCAGCATCGAGACTAATACAGTCCATTGAGCCCTGATCGATATCAAAGCCATCCATGGGCCCGAAGGTAAAATCGTCGTCTGCAAGTCCCATCGGATCACCGAAGCTGTCAAAGATCAAGGGATCCATGCTACTGGAGTCGTCGAAGTAGAATGGCTCAGGTAATGAGTCCAGTTCCGAAGGTGAGCCATCGCTTAGTTCAGGCGAAGAAGATCCCTCCGGAGAGGTGAGAGGCTCGATGGTAGCAACGGGCGGTGTAGATTGACGAGATTTGTCTTCGTGAGCTGGCTCTGGGGTCTTCTTGCCAGCAGGAAGAACTGCAGCCAGTGCCTCAAAGCTACGCTCCACGTCGGGAGGGAGCGTCACCTTGGTCACCTTGGCTTTAGGGTTGACGGTACTCGTCTTCGGTCCCGTCTTGGGCGGGCACGGATTGAAATGTGTAGGTTGGAAGACCTCATACTTGGTCGACCACTTGAGTGTCTTCTCGTACCCAGGGCAGGACGTGTTCCTCTTCTTACACTGCAGGCAGCCGGGTGTGGTCTCATCACACTTGAGCTGCGACGATGTTAGCATGTCACTCTAGCAGCGAAGCGCAGAGCGTCGGGAAGGATTACCCTCTTGAGTTTGCACCTTGCGCAGCCGTTTCGGCTCTTCGTCTTCTTGACCTTGTTGAGGTCGTTGGTGGTATGTTTCTCCTGTGCGTGTGCCAATGTAGGCATGTCGTTTGACGAACGGGTCGGGAGGTCGAACGAGGAACGGAGTGAGGAGAACGATGGGCGGTGACTGTGGCGTGATCCGGGGTATTTCTGGGTATTTCTAAAGTAATGTGCGCTCCACAAGCTTTGACCCTGACACGAGCCGCCGCTACTGGGTGTCGGATCACGATAAGTGCAGCTGATACTGAAGATAGCGACGTGGTCGTCGGGCTGGCAGGTGAGGCGGCCGAGAACGGCGTATTTGTGTCGCGATGCTTTCGCTCCGAGTTTATTGGTACATCGGACCGTTTGGCGCATGCGGCCATTTGGCAAAGTCGGCCTTTTGACGTCGCTCCAGCGTATGTGCAGAGGCCAGCGCGCACCACGGCGGCATGAAGTTGTCGCGTGTCAAAGTGAGCATCCGTCGCTTGCCAAAATGCGAAAATTGAAGCTGTACACGTCCGCTACACGAGCCTCACCATGCACCGGCTGCCGACCCCACATCCGTTGCCGCACCAGGTTGAGTGGCAGCGAGGACTGTATACCTGCATCCGGCTAGCTCGCCGCATGGTCAGGAACGGCCCCGGACGCGCCGCATCAGTCGTTGCGTGGCCAGACGTATGGATGCCCATGCACGATGGTAACAGAAATTCACCTGTTGCGCCTGCGTGACCTCTGCCGCTTCGCTTCGGCCTGGGCGGAGCGTCTGCGTCGATCTGGACTCCGCCTCTCGGGCCCTGTGCCTCTGCACGCGCCCTATCTTCCGTCTTCTAGCGTTCTTCCACGATGCGATCAGGCCGGCAACGGGGGTGGAGCACCGGCTTTCTCGTGCCGCTTAGACGTGTCCATTATGCAACTCGAAATAGCCCCGCCTGCCGTGGCGCGCCAACAGACAGCCCAGCATTACCAACAAGCCTTGTTCCACTCCACCGCCACCTACATCCGCTGGAGATAACCATAGCGTCTCCGAAGCCGCACATAGATATATTCGTTGTCTGCGATAGGAGGACACGGCGAGATACGGCCACTTCGCCGACGAGCCGACCCAACATGTGGCTAGCACAGGTACACCGCTTGATAAAGGAACTGCAGATCCAGAATATGCTTGATTGACGCCCGCAGGAGTGCCAGCACCTTGTGTTGAGAAGGTGTCGTTATCTACACGCGAAAACGCCCGCCACGTACGCCCAGAAGACCGAAGAAAATGCCATGTCGTCAATCGTAAAAGTAGATCGGAACATGCTCAAGCGCCCAGGAACAAACTCCTCGTCCATGTGACGCCTAGAATTTCTCCATGAAATTCTTTCGGACCGTCCACATTCGGGCGCGCTTGCCATAAATGTACATGGGTATGGAGAAGAGCATGCAGCCGAGTTGTATGCCACCGATCGCAACAAAAGTGTCTTTGGGGCCACTGGACTCGAGCCAATGGGGAAAGAACAGCGAAAAGATGAAGCCGTGAAGGATGTCTAGATCATGTAAGCAATGCTTATCTGCAACCGTACACATGTGGGCATACGTACTTTTGCTGAAATTGAGTGTCACTAGTGCCTCGCCTGCATATTGCCGGTAAGAGTCCACGACGAAGGTGACCGATGTAGTAGACGCAAGCGAGCATCCGAAGCTGATCACGCCGAAGAAGACGGTAGGGACGATCCAGTTGTTCCTTTCTTCAACGCTCCACCCAAAGCCCATAAGCCCGATAACGGTACTGATAGTGATTGGGATTGCCATGAGGAGCCTGAATTCAGGCTCGTAGACACCGTCGTTCTTGCGAGCCAGATAGCGCACAGTCAGATCGCTGAATTTGCCTGCCACCGCAGTGCCGAGCACACCTCCGATGAACGGCGAGATGTAGACGAGGCCAACCTGGAGTGCGTTGAAGTTGTACGTGTCGTGATGTTGATAAACTTCTGCCACAGACTCGCTTAGGACGATCAACCATCCTACAGCCAGAGAATATACGAGGGAGGACCAAAGCACCGCGGGGTAGGCGAAAAGGATCAAAGGTCGTACCATGACCTTGTGCCACTTGTCTTTGGCCAGACGACCATTGTACGGTTTTAGTGACTGCACATACGACTTCGGGGGAGCGACGCGATAGTGATCCGTAGTGCACGGAAAAACTGATACTTGGTCCGAGTCAACATGACTGTGTGTCTCGTTGGAAGGAAGGGTTTGTCCGGGAGCGGCGCGGGTTCCCTGACTCTCCAGATCTTCGTGTGAAGCCTGTGGACGAGAGCTATCTACCTTTGCATGCTCACTGTCATTGGATATTACACCAAAATAGTCTTGGCGAAGAGGAGGCTGGTCAGACGTGGTATCGACTGTGTCTGGATCTGGATCGACAGCAAACCCCACCCTATGGGCTTTGGGCGGATGACTTGGACTATGCAACGCAGGCATGGGACTTAAAGGGGTCAATGGTTCGGGTTCACGGTCTGGGTGCTCGGCTCTCCGTCTGTGGCTCTGACGTGATGGCAAGTGGAAGTGATGACGCTCCCCAGGACTGCGGCTGCGTGCTCGTTTCGAATGCCTACCCCGTGCATGCGGAGTTCTGTCCCAAAACGTCTCGGGAACGAAGAAGAAAATCAGGAAGAAACAAAACGCCACCACGATGGCCACAATGCTATAATTTGTTAGCTGGGTCACTGCTATCGAAAGCAATCGACGTACATGAATACCCATCTCCAACCCAGGGACTGGATAATAGCCGCACTGACGAGGGGGACCAGGTTCTTGCCGCCCAGGAGGAGGAGTGTGTAGACGCCTAGTCGATATGCTCTTTCATGGAGGAAGAAGATCTCGGCTATCGTGGCAGAAGGGAGGCACTCGACAGGCGACACAGCTATCCCTTGGACGATGCGCGCAACCACGAGAGAGGCGTCTAGGTCATGTCAGGAACATGTGCAGGCCTCATGTGGTTATGACTTACAGTTGGGCGAGAAGGCGCACCAGATGGACGCGGCGCAGAAGAGGATGATGGCAGCGAGGTATACTGGCCGCTTGCCCCATAGAATGGCGGTCGGAGAGGCTACAACGCTGCCAAGTCCCAACCCGAGCATGTATAAGCCCGTTGTCAAAGCGACCTGAGGCACGGTCACGTTGTAGGTGTGGGCCACATCTTTGAATCCAGCTGCGAGCACAGGTGTCATGCCGCCTCCAACCATGCAGTAGAAGCCGAGCGAGATCAGAGCTGCATCTCTACGCAGCTGTTTCCAATTCAGCGGATCATTTGCGGAATCTTCGGGCTGCGGGTCGAGTATGAATTTGCCGTCCTTTGTCCGCTTTGTGACTGGAGGTGCAGGGCGTCGTGAGCGGGACGAGGCACGAGATGCGGGAACAGCGGTGTTGGATGGTGGGCCATACGGCGATGGGAGGGAGGAAGCCGACGTTCGCGCGTGGGCATGTTGCAGCCCGAGTGGCTCGTTGCGGTTGTGCGCGCTGGAGAGCAGAATTACGGAGCCTGCAAGCTATCCATCAGCCCCATGCGCCGAAAGAGAAAGGGGACGGGGTTTCTTACCAGGTACTTCGTCGGTATCCGCGTCCAGAATGCCCAGGTGCCATTTCCTGGCGGCGGCGGGTGGCTCTTTCTCTCTGGAATCGCCGGCTGCTTCGGTCGCTTTGCGTGCAAACAACCTCGCCATGCCGTGTGTATACGCGGTTCTGAATAGTAAGGACTGTACTCTACTGAATTTCGAAGTAGGCCAGAAGAAAAAGACGCGTCTATCGGACAGTGCCCATGGAATCAGCAAGCGGTGCCGACACGAGCGGGAAAGGGCCCCGGGGTACCGTTCTCTGCTTCGGGGCTGCTGCGCGGAGCTACTGGCGGGCACGAAAAGGGCACACAGAAGGGAGATATGTGATATGTGTGTATAACAAGAGGCATGCTGAACGATAGTCTCGTTGCCAAGCGCTGGAAAAGACGGTCACTTGGGCACATATGATGTCATTCCTCCCCACCGTGGGCACCGTGCCCACCTCGTGACTGCCCACCAACCTTGGAAGGAAGCTGCCAACCTCGTGACTGCTCACCGACCTTGGAAGGAAGCTGCCGACCTCGTGACTGCCCACCTGGGTACCAAGGAAGCATGTCGCGATAACCGCTGTTGGGCGTGTAGCTAGGTCGACAATGGCACAGCGCCGTCTGCACTCTACTGTGGTATCCGGCCGAAGTAGTGTAGGTGGGTCGCGCACAGCAGGGGTGCGCATCCTATGTAATTAAATACGACTTTCTGACAAATCCACATTTAGCGTCACCAATTTGTATAGAGATACGTGTTCTTTGTCGCGCTTTCATCCCCACGTCACCCGCATAATGTCCGAACCGCCTTCTACACCTCGCCATCGATACCTTACCCGCGATGAGCTGTAGAGGCACGCCCTACGTCGAGCAGGCCATACCTACGACTTTATCGCCAACCAGCTTCAATGTACAGAGACAAGTTGGCTACGCAGTTTACTAAGGATCGCGTCACGCCCAAGAAGCGCTCCGGTCGCCCACCTCGCCTTACGGATGCCAAGTTGATCACTTGAGGCATAGACGCGTAGTAATAGGCAGCTAAGCTATCTCCAGCTTGCTAAGGGACCTTTTGAGCACTGGGGAGTTGTCGAATATACAATTAGGAGTGCTCTACGAAGAGAGGGTACAGACGCTGTGTAGCCCGTGCGTGAGCCTCCTCTTACTGAGCAAAATCGGCAGATACCTTGCGTGGGCAGAGGCTCATATTAACTGGGACCCTGGCAATGGTGGAGGATCCTATGGAGCGATGAAACATGGATCACGGGTGACGTCACAGAAAAGTATGGGTAATAAGGCGACTAGGAGAGGAGCTAGAGGATACCTGCCTAGTAGAGAAGATCCGCAGAAGCGTGGGTGGATGTTCTGGGGCTTTCTGGCATGTCTAAAGTCCTTTATTTATAGGAGAAGGAGTGGAAGTCAATTAATAAGGAGAGCTACTGTGAGCGGATTGTACCACTTATTAATGGCTAGTTACGTCTAAATGCTCACCTAAGCTTCATGCAAGATGGGGCACTAGGGCACTTAGCTGCGTACACAATAGAGGAGCTTTCTTAAAGAGGGATTTATCCTATCTTCTAGCCAGTATTCTCCCCAGATCTTAACCCTATTAAAGCTGTGTGGAACAAGATGAAGGACTATATAGAGGTGAATTACCCTGATTAAGAAGGTGGGAGGCAGCCAACATATGATCAACTGCGTAGGATAGTACAGGAAGCCTGGGAGTTGATCACTGTAGAACAGTTAAGGGAGCTCATTAATAGTATGCCAGCTCGATGCTGCTGTGATTGATGCCGAAGGCGTTATACAAAGTACTGAAATTTGTATGTATATTAGACAGAAACAGAAAGGTTGCATTTAATTACATAGGATGCGCACCCCTGCTGTGCGCGACCCACCTACACTACTTCGGCCGGATACCACAGTATACCATCACCGCACACCACCCGTACCGCTGTCGCATCCAGCACTCCAGCTCCAGAGCGACTGCACAAAAGGCCTCCTCTGCCGCACTTTCCCCCAAACCTGGAACGTTCGGAGCAGTCATCCATCCTGGTGCGAACAGGCTCGACATATCTTTTCACAATTCTCGTCGACGGCTAACACTTCGACGACTTGTTGGTCTCCATCTCCAAAGCTCCAAAATTCACCTGGGCACCTGGGCACCCCCGCGTGCCACGTGCTTGCTAAAGCCTCGGCTGATGCCCGTCCCAGCCTAAACCACTCCGGTGCTCGCGCTTCTCCATTGAATGTACCATCATGCACCGTCGTCGCACCTCCGCGCATCAATCCTTGCAACCTTGCCCATGTTAGCTGTTTCTATACATATCCATCCCCTGCTTCGTCGCAGCAATGAGCAATCCTGTCATCTTGCCCAGAGCACCCGTTGTCGTTTCTCGCCGCCAACCATCCCGCCCGGCATCACATATACAAAGTACAGTCGCCTGCCAGCGCGCCGCAGAACTCTTCATCAGTCCATGAACAAGACGTTGGCTGATGCATCCGGCTGTCGCGAGCCGACGTCCGTGTTACCCTGCCGAGCGGACCAACATCTTACCGAAGCGCCACCATGTACCTACCACCTTCGACTCATCCGCATTGCTCTCAATAAAGCTAATGACAATACTCCTTGCTTTCTACCCTGGTCCGCCAGCCAGCCATAGACGGCCCTTGAGTCCGTTTGTGAACTAACCAGTCGCAACTCCTTAAGCTTGCATGTAAACGAAACGACCCGGCAGTTTGTTCCGCGCGAACCCATTTGTGATAATCGAAAGTTTACACTGCTTAATTTCCCATGTCTTCCTCTACTTAACCTTCACTGCTGCCAACCTAGTCGTTCGGTGCTCCATCCTGCCAAGGTTGAACTAGGTCATCTCCTGGTCCTCCTACACTCTGTGCACCTCGACAGCAAGTATCTTTGCTTGCGTTCCCTCGTTTGACACTTGTCCATCACACTCGTTCCATCAGCTTTGTTTATCTTTATTAATATCTAATCAACTCTGCAATCATGTTCACCCAATCATTCGCCCTCGGTCTTTTGGCCTCCACGGCTTCGGCCGCCTTTGGTGCCTCGTCCAGCTCCAATGTCGCCATGTACTGGGGTCAAGGAAGCGGACAAATCTCTCTGAAAGAGGTTTGCAGCGACCCTAGCATCGACATCGTCAACATGGCCTTCGTGAACCAATTTCCGAAAAGGCGCGGAGAATATCCGGCTACAAACTTCGGTATGTGCCCGCAAGTTCTGCAGGTAATCCGCGCAAACTAAAGACGTACAGCAAATGCCTGCGAGGATCAGTGGTATACCGATGAATTTGGCAAGAATCTGGGCTCCGATCTAACTGCCCTACCGTCGCAGAAGGCATGAAAGCATGCCGTGATAATGGCAAGAAGGTATAGTACTACCCCCACATATCAAACGAATTTCCCCATTGACGCTGAACAGGTCTTGCTCTCTATAGGTGGAGGTAATCTCACCACTCACTCGGCACAGACTGTTCACTAACGCGCTCAGGCTACCCTGTCAATTATTATCTCGAATCCCAAGATATTGCAGAATATCTTGCGGACTTTCTTTGGGGTGCCTTTGGACCTCCCTCGGCTGACTGGAAAGCCAGGGCAAGCCGCGTCCATTTGGCGACCAATACGTCGATGGATTCGATTTGCACCTCGAAGCTTTCATGGACCCCGCTCCTTTCGACGGTTACGAGTACGCCAACTACCATCATCTGGTTTCGAGGTGGAAAATGTACACTTCCCTAGCCACGGGGGAGACTTCTACATCTCTGGTGCGCCGCAATGCCAGGTTCCTGACGCATTTCTGGCCGATGCTATCAGCAAATCTCACTTCGACTTTATCTTTACCATGTTCTACAACACAGTTTCATGCAATGCCCGCAGGGGGTATGAAGGCCTTGACGCCCCCACAACAGCCTTTACGTTCGATACATGGGTCGAATGGCTAACGACCCACTCGACTGTAAACCCTAACGTGAAGCTGTACATTGGACTACCATCGGATAATGGAGCCGCCCTAGCCGACCCCTCGGCCTACCTCACTCCCACCGAAGCCAATGATCTGATCTCGTTCTATCAGGCGAAGCACCCCCAGAAGTTCGGTGGTGTCATGATTTGGGAAGCCACCAGAAACTCCAAGACCAATGTCTGTGGCCAGACCTACTCCACGCACATCAAGTCCATCCTTCAGGGATCGTACGATCCCGAGGTCTGCCCCAGCCCCACCTCTTCATCGATCGCTTCGACTAGCACCGCAGTCGCCACGCCCACGGCTATCAGTCAGGACGGAACTTGCGGTCCGGAAAGCGGCAACACTTGCGCAGGATCAACCTTTGGAGATTGCTGTAGCCAGTACAATTACTGCGGAAGCACGGAGCTCTACTGCAGTGCTGAGAACTGCAACCCCCTGTATGGCAATTGCGGTGCTTCCAGCAGCAGCTCATTGGCCCCAACCATCACCTCGACTAGTATGAATGGGCAGCCCACGAAGGAGACGTCGCCTAACGGGAGTTGTGGTCCTGAAAATGGCGGATATACCTGTGAAGGATATTTTATGGGTGAATGCTGCTCTCAGTATGGGTACTGCGGAAGCACAGAGCTCTATTGCAGCGCTGAGAACTGCAACCCCCTGTATGGCAATTGCGAGCCCACGAAGGAGACTTCGCCTGACGGGAGCTGTGGTCCTGAAAATGGCGGATATACCTGTGAAGGATATTTTATGGGTGAATGCTGCTCTCAGTATGGGTACTGCGGAAGCACAGAGCTCTATTGCAGCGCTGAGAACTGCAACCCCCTGTATGGCAATTGCGAGCCCACGAAGGAGACTTCGCCCGACGGGAGCTGTGGTCCTAACAATGGCGGATACACCTGTGAAGGATATTTTATGGGTGAATGCTGCTCTGAGCATGGGTACTGTGGTGGCAGCAGCTCGTACTGTGATGCTGGCTGCCAGTCAAACTTTGGCAAGTGTACCTCCAGCAACAACAATTCGTCTTTGAGCGCCATCCTCGACACTGGGAGCTCAAGCATTTTCTCCGGGGCGCCCTCTGCGCCCTCTGCGCCCGCTGCACCGTTTCCCACGGTTGCCAACTCTACTTCCGTCCAGTTTCCAACTGGCACGGCACCGAGCATCATCACCTCCTCTTCTGTCTCCCACACAGTCGGAACAGGAAGCACTGGCATCGTCACTCCATCCGCATCTGCCCCCTTCGCTACTGGTGCCAACTCTTCTTCTATCTCCCAACCGACAGGCACTAGCTCGCACGTTGTCTCAACACCTTCCACCCCTGGCGCCTCGTCCAGCATCGTTACTCCTGCTGTGGGATCCTTGGCTCCGTACCCCGTATCCAATGTCTCAGACCACGCCGCTTACCCGACGAATGGTCACCTCACCAACGTCTCTGCGTCTACTGCTTCGTCAACTGCAGACGGGTACCCCGTATACAGCGGCCCCAGTCAGCCTGCGCACACTTCTGGTGCAGGCCAAGGGTACAAGGTGGAGTCTACTCACGATGCCGTCCGTCTTTCGTCTTCTCCAAGCCATTCCATTCAGACTGATGCCGGCTATCCAGTGTACACTCCTGAATCAGGCGAGGGATATCCTGTCAAGTCGACGCCCAGTTCAGGTGCAGATCATGATGGATACTCAACTGGCCCCTCGGTCACTAGCAAGCCCATCGGCTCTAGTTCATACCCAGCGAGCGCCACGACGACCTGCTACACAAGTACGTATTTCTCCGCATTCTGAAAACAACATCTAACCTTGTCATAGCTACCTACGTCGACATCTGCCCCACGGGCCTCACCACAATCACGGCTACCGTGACGAAAACCTACGAAGCCTGCCCGAAGTGTGTCGTTCCGACGCTGATGCCCAACGAGGTGCCCGAGGGCTGGACCATGACGGTTGCTGTGTGTGGTCACTGCGGGCCCAAGACTACGACTGTCACCCTGACCAAACCGGTCGACGCTCCTGTTCAGACTCCTTACCATGCCGCGCCCTCCCATGGTGCTGCTCCCTCTTCGCCGGCTGAGAAGCCACAGTCCCCACACAAGGATGAGACTGCCCCTGCGGCTCACCCAACAGGAGTGACCCATTTTGCCGGCACGGAAGATCAGGATGCACACTCGTCTGCCAAGGGTGAGTCTGCGCCGGCGGCGTATCCCACAGGCGAGAGCCACATCCCTAGCGTGCACCCGGAGGAGGTCAGTGTGATAAGCAAGGTGTACATGACGGCAGTCCCAGTGCCTGGCTCAGAAGCCCCGTCGGCAGCGACCCCGGCTCCCTACTTGGCTTCCAACGGCACGGCAGGACATGGGCCTAGTGGAACGGCACACAGCAGCGGCAAGGGCGAGGCATATCCGACCGTTTCACCCAGCAAGGTCGCGGCCTTTGAAGGCGCCGCGAGCCGATTCAGTGTTAGCACGGGTGCTCTCGTGGTCCTGGGGGCGGGACTGTTTCTTCTGTAACGTTTTGGTGGATGTATAATTCTGATGATGTGTCTGGGTTTATGACTGAGTAGATGGGCTTGGGGATGTGGTGCTACTTGGTGGTTGTGGGTAGTGGAGAGTAGAATTCAATGCCCATGTGCGTATGCTACCTAGCCGTGCTGATGCCATGTCGTCGGGTGATTTGGATGGCCCCGGGGGAGTCGGGGTCACGGGAGCTGCATGCGAAGGGAGAGGAGAGGGCGATGATGCCGATGATTGGCTGTCGGCAGTGGGCAGAAAGGCGAGAAAGGGCGGGCATGGCAAAACAGCCAGGCCATCTCGACTCTCCATCCTTGCTTTGGTCTTCGTCCTCGCTCTTGCTCGCGCTCGCTGCTCTCGGACATGTCGCCTCCACGGTGAAGCTGCGTGCTGTTCCTGCAGCTCGTGTGCTCCCCGCCTGCCGGCGTCGAGGCGTTTCCGAGAGCGGCCTCGCCCGACATGGGTCTCGTCAGCCAAGTCCTGCACCTGTGAGCTGGCACACGCTCGAGTCTCGACGACGGCGAAGGGCCTCCTCTCTCGCCTCGCCGTAGTCGCAACACGCACACTCGATTTGCGCGTGCATCCGCTGCGCATCGAGCTGCAGGCCCCGAATTGGCCCCGTCTGGCCCCCTCGACTCGATACGCGCGACCACGACGCGCGACCACGACACACGGCACCATCGTCACCGCGAGCGAATCGCGCGGCTGCAGCATCCGCATCCGCACAAGAAGAGGCGGTGAAGCATGCCCGGCGACTCACGCTGCTTTTCTGGTTTGCAAAGCGGTGCGTATACGTCGCTTGTCGCTTTTGCGCTCCCAGCCTCCCACGCCGGCACCAACCTCCCCCAACCACCCAACCACCCAATGTTCCCTCGCACCTCGCAATGGCACCACGCCCTGCCATCTCCCTCACTAACAGCGTGCTTCTCAGGCATTGCAACATTCCTCCCGTCGTCCCGCTAGTCTCAGCAGTGCGCGTCCGCCATTCGACCCTGCTGTCCCCTCCCAACCCTCGACGGCACCGCCACGCCCGTCGCCTCTGGCGGTGCTCGATTGCCACGGTACCCTACGCTACGCTACCTTCGTAGCACCCCGGGCCCGCCAAATTGACGTCTCCGGCACCCGACGAGCCCATCCTGCGCCAATTCGCCCAGCCAGACTCTGACGAGACCCACGATAACGACCCCCACGCATCCGAACCTTACACGACATCGCTACAGCAACGCCAGCAGCAGGCTGCCGAGTTCTTCAGGGCCCAGCACAATTACTCGCGAGCTTCGAGTTCCTCGGGCAGCGCCGCGCACAGTCTCCGCCGCACGCCCCAGCTCGACGGGATCCGCGCGCAGTACCGCCCATCGTTCGTGGACTCGGCGCCGCAACCGCAGCAGCGCTCTGTACGTTTCGCTGTGGGCCCGAGCGAAGCCGCCTTCGCCGCCCGAGACCCCGCCCAATTCGAGCCCCATCCTGCTCTCCGCATCTCGCAACGGACTGCGTCCGCCATCCGCTTCGTCCTCGAGGAAGCCATTCGCCTGCCGTACCCCTTTACCCCCTTGCCGAGGAGAACGCGTCCATGTCCGATCTGACAGGCGGCAACAATGGCCGTGCTGCCAATGGCGGCGCCCGCACTACCGGTCCCGTCGCCGTCACCCAGTCTGACCGCTCCAACATTCGAACGCCGCAGATGATCATGAACGAGCGCCGCCAACGAGAAGCGCGGCGGACCGAGGCCGAAGCACGCGCTGCCGACGAGCAGCGGAAAGCAGAGGAGGAACGGAGGAGGAGCGCAGAGCGGAGAGCTCAAGCTGCTGGCGTTGCTGGTGCCCCATTAAACACCGATTCAGGCGCACAACGGCTTCCCCAACCGCAAGGTACGGGCGAAAGTGGTTATGGTTCATATCCTGCACAGGCTGGAGCCTCGAGACAACCTAATAGACTACCGTTGGCAGCTGCCGGGCCTGCAAGCGCTCCTGCAGCAGGACGAGTGCACGATGTTGCATCTGGCGCGCAACACATCAGGTCTCGTGCTAACTCACAATCACAGCAACAACCTCGGCCTGTCCAACAGTCAACATCTAATGCACCGGCAAGCGCCTCTCGACGGCCACCGCCTGTCCAACACTCGAGAATATCCTCTGCCCCTGCTGCCACATCACAAGCTGGTCCATCGTCGGCTCCTCCGCCGCCTCCACCATTACCGGGTGCGTCTTCGTCCTCTCAGCCGCGCCAGTCCACAACATCAACTTTCCCTCATGCCTTTGAACGATGGGAAACTCTCTCGTCGCATTGGGAGGGTCTCACATCCTACTGGATACGGCGACTGGAGCAGAACACCGATGAAGTGCGGCGAGAGCCTCTGGCTCAACAGATGTCGCGTCAAATCACCGACCTCTCAGCTGCAGGTGCCAATCTGTTCCACGCTGTTGTAGAGCTGCAGCGACTACGTGCATCGTCAGAGCGCAAGTTTCAGAGATGGTTTTACGATCATCGCCAGGAGCAAGAACGTGCACAGGAACGTGAGGCGCAGCTCGAGAATTCGTTGCGAGAGGCACAAGCAGCGCGCAATGAGGCGGTAGCCAACATGGAGCGCATGACAACTGAGAAGAAAAATGCAGAACGCTCTGTGCAAGAGATGAGGCGTGAATTGCAGATATCCAAGGAAGAAGCGAGACGAGCATGGGAGGAGCTTGGCCGACGCGAGCAAGAAGAGCGCGACCGAACTTTCTCTCTGCGAGAAGGTCAACCTACTGTAATAGGTGGGGTTCAAGTGGTTCCGATGGCCCAAGGCATGGGTAGACACGGCAGCGTACCGCACCGTTCGCACAGGGAAGAGTCGTATGGTGCAGGCGGAAGCGGCCAAGGGATCGAGCAACATTACACGTATGAAGAGGGTCAATCACCAACCGATACCGACCCTTTCACGGAAGGACGGCAGAGGGCCCCTCTACACGATGAGTCTGAGATAACACCACTCGCGCAAGGATCGTCCATGCCGACGGGTGCCGCCGCTTCGTCCTCGCACCAGACGGGGCGCTCGCAAGCAGCTGAGCAGCCCCTATTGCCTGCACTACTCGGTTCACATCAGGCGTCTAGTGGTGCACAGCAATCGTCTAGTGAACCGAGATCATCCCAACCCGAAGCGTTTTATCAGCAGCCGGAAGCTTATTTACATCGTGAGACTGGTAGGCCCATACTGGAGGACGACAGGTCAGCCATCACATCTCATGGGGAAGAGACATCAGAAGGCGAGGAAGAATACGCTATTGATGAATATGGTAACTACATCCTTGATGCCTCCGGGCACCGTGTCCCCTTTCGAGCACTCCGCCAACAAGACTCAGATGAATACGACGTGCAAGAAGATCGACGGCGCGAGATTGAACACTTGCAGCGATACGGCAGCGCAGCGTCGGATCCCAGCCGATATGCCACTACGTCGTCGGCCGGGTCGAGCTACCACGGCGGAGTCCAGACGTCGAATGCACCCGCGCCTGACTATAGCGGAGCTGGCTATGGGGATGAATGGATGATGGGCATGAGGCATCACCATCCGACCAGACTGAGCGACGTTATGGAAGAGGACGAACGGAGTAGAACGTCGCCGAGTAGAGCGAGCCAAGCGAGCCGAGGGTGGAATTGAAGACGAAGCTAATTACGTACCGGATTATACTTCTGGGATATACTTTTTTGTGGCATTAAAAGTTGGAAAAGAGAGGGGCATTTGGACTGGAGTTTTTGTGCGGTCCTACTTAGGGACGGGCGGATTCTTTTGTCGTTGGATTAATACTAATGCCGCTTATTAAAGATTCGGGTTTTTTGGTCATATCGTTCGGGCTCTATGCGCTCTTGAGCTCCAGTTGCATACTTTGCTTTCCTGCCTACCTCTCTCGTTCGCCGTCGCCGCTCCGTGCCTCGCTCCTCTCCTCTCCTCTTCCACGCTCGGTATCCATCGATCCAGTTCCGCTATCTCAAAGACGTCTCCTCCGACTGTGCTTGTCGTCGGTGCTGTTGTTCAGAGGGAGGATATGGTCTTCTGTTTCTCTTCTCTTTTATGGGGTTTGTGGCTTTGGTTTTTATATACCCTATGTATTTGTTTACTTAAGGCGGGGCTTGCGCGGAGAGTTGGGGTTGATTGGGTTAAGAGATGTGAAAAGAGGGGAGTTTGGAGGATCAGCTGTGTGTGTATTATAGTGTTTTTTTTAAATTTGTTTGGTTTGTTTTGGGTTTGGGTTTGTAGCGATGGTGATGTTTTAGGTATGTAGGTGGAGTCCTGGCTAGTAGGTAAAAGGAGATGGATGGGTAAGGTGGGAATATAGGCTAAGATTAGGGGATAGGTTCTACATTTATGTCGAACTTAATTAGCTATATCAATTAAATAATCAGGCGTTATATTAGGGTTTGTTGACGAGTTTAACAGAGAGATTGCGGTGTCGAAAGTATAGCTTGCAAAACAGTCAGGAGGGAGACTATATTATAAGGAGTTCCAAGGAGAGTAGGCAGCGTTTCTACAGTTACTATTGGCTTTAGTCAAATTAATCTCTTTTTTACGGGTAAGTTGTGGGTTATAGTAAGCTTTTTTTTGCTGACGAGTATATACCCATTACGTCAGGAAAAGAGAAGGAATATATGGACTTCGAGTCTGGAGAAAAAAGAATATATACAACGAAGAGATATCTCATCACACAACCGGCCACCCGCTAGAGAAATCGAGCGTGTTGACGCCGAACTGCTTCTGTCCATCCGCAAAGCCAATGGTAGTATCAACTACGCGAGTGTGAGTGAGAGACAAGGAGAATTAAAAAGCAACAAGGACTTACCATAGTGGTAGTACAAGACCGGACCCTGCGAAGGATCATTCATAACGCCCTGCCCTCCCGGACCGTAAATGTTATCGTGGGACTCGAGAACCGTGGTTCCGCCGCCATTCGTGCACGCGGTGCCCTCTTTATCGACCTGCGAATGAAAAACGTCAGCACGTGACCGTCAGGCAACCAACCCAGCAAGAAAGAACGGGAGAAAGAGAGAGCAACTCACATAGGTTCCATCCACCAAGCTCGACCTGCACACCTGAATCTTGTACTCCGCGCCTGCAGCCGGTCTATCCCTGTCGAACCCACAGCACTTCCCCACGGAGAAAAACAAATAATAAAACTCGCCATACTTGTAGACGAACGGCGCCTCCTGCGCGTGATCTCCCCCAGGCACAAACGCAATGTTGGTAGGCGCCGTCGCATTTCCCGCCCGACTGCGTGGCGGATCGCTCATCCTCACTTGGAACAAATCGCGCCAGAAGCTGCCAAAGCTCATATGGAACGCGCCCCCATCTCTCACCACGTTCGCATCAATAGCGTTAAACTCATCGCCTGCCCGCGACTCCACGCCCGAACTCCCCAAATCCGTCCACTTATCCAACGTCGTGCTCGTCGCGACCCCGATGACAGACTCCTGAGATCCAAACGTGGACACAGTGTAGTACATGTAGTACGTGTCGTCTACTTGGAGGACGTCGGGGGCCCAGAGGTCGTCGGCGCCGGGGTTGTTGATGGTGGAACCGGAGGGGAGGGCGGCCCCGAGGTAGGTCCAGGGGCCGGTGAGGGCGGGCGCGCTGTGCATTGCGATTCTGCCGCCGGTGGAGAAGCGGAAGTAGGTTCCGTCGGAGCGGCGGATGAGCGAGGGGTCGTGGGCGTTTGTGCAAGTTCCTGTGCAGGGGAGGGGTTTGGCGTAGGCGTTTGCGGTGGTGGTGAGGGTGGTGAGGAGGGTTAGGGCGAGGGTGGGGAGTGTGGACCGCATTTTTAAGGAAGGGATGGGTTGGGTTGCGGTTTGGGATGAAGGAAGTGGGTAAGTGATGGATGAATGGAAGTCGGACCCGCGAATGGGAAAAAGAATGTGAAGCACTCGAATCGAATCGAATCGAATCAACGAGGGACTGACAAGTCAAGAAGAAGAAGCTGCATATAAATCAAGGAACGAACGGATAAGGTCGAGGTGATGGACGAACGGGACAGAGGAAAAGGGCAAACAAACGCCCTCGATGCATAAACACTTATGTACACACAGGCCTCCGTTTCAACCTCTCAACCAGGTCCACGGTGCCATTCCACGCAATCCACCACACTCAGGCCTGTGTGATAGGTGGGAACGGCATACAACGCACCGGAGAGGAAAAAAATAATTGCGTATTGCATTGCACAACAAATTACCATCGTCGCAGGCACAGGCGTGCGTGTCCCACGGGCCGCGCGACTTTCCACGGCCTGTTTCGTTCTACCTCAGGGTACCTGGTGCCATCACGCGACGAGCCAGCGTCGTGATGGAGATCTCGGGA
This sequence comes from Laburnicola sp. JP_R_19, assembly GCA_031010545.1. Lineage (NCBI taxonomy): Eukaryota > Fungi > Ascomycota > Dothideomycetes > Pleosporales > Didymosphaeriaceae > Laburnicola > Laburnicola sp. JP_R_19. The sequence continues at coordinate 426,186 of VOIT01000042.1, forward strand.
GCAAGCGAACAGTGCGCCAATGTCGTTGGAGGAAGAAATACAGGGGGTGCGAGTTTGTAGGTATGCGGTCCCCGTGCCGTCTTGGGGGATTGTCGTGTTGTGAGGTGCGGGTTAGATGGGCGTTAGTGAGTGTGAAACGTTTCGTGTAAGGGAACGCGTTTGATGTTTATGAAACAGCATATTAGAAAGGATAGGTCCTGGGGATAGTTGTACAGTCCCGGCAACCATCACGCAATGCAAAGACATAGTCGCCAAACGCACGGGGAAAGGCTCGATGTCTTAGTCAACAGTGCCGGGGTGGAGTCCGTAAGCCCCATCGCCGCAGCGGAGAGACTATACCATATCAATGCCTGTGCTGCCTTGAACATGGTATGGACGGGTGAGTCGGCCAGCGACTTTCATTACAACTCTTACTTCACACTTTGGCATTTGTAGTCCGTCAAAAGCTAACTCAGAGGTATCAGGCATCTTCTCCAGTTCTAAAGCCACCACAGCGCGAGAGTAAGAGATCTTACGACATGCACGACGTTCGCATCTTACTTTCAGTTTAGCCGGACTTAGTTTTTGTGACGAATGTAGATTGCCAGGCTACGAGAGCTTCTGCGAACCTTCAGGTTAGTTCCATGGAAAGACTGCCAGCAGGCTGTACCTCATCTCCTGAGCACTACCTCCAAGAGGCCGGATTCCCCTTCTCCGTGTACCTTCTTCACTTCGTATCTCTCATCTGCTGCTCCAAACAAAGTATCCCATTCCGCACGCGTGCGTTCCTTGGCACCCAGCGCCACCAGCATCATGATGTCCATCTGGCGCATGCTGCGCTCCTCGTGTAGAGGCACACCACTGCCCAGGCTAGGAAGCACTCTGTCGCTAATGATAAGCGGAGTTCCCGGGGCAGCTGCCTCGAGACCAGGCACCAGGGCGCGTGCGATGGCAATGGACTTGGCGTCATTCCAGTCATGAAATATATGGCGGAGCAAGAAGGCGGCCACGGGACCGCGGGCGGTGAGGCGCTCAGACGGCTGCGGCTTAAAGAAGTCGTGCTGTAGGAACTCAATTCGGCGGGCGACGGCAGGGTCTTCGCGGGAGAGGATGCGTTTTCCTTCAGTAAGCATATCCACTAAGCCGTCCTGGACGAGGAAGTTGAGGTGCGGGAAGCGCTGTGCTAGGGCGATGGAGACGTGCCCGCTGCCGCCGCCCACGTCCACAACAGTACCACGAAGATTATCCCAAGGGAATAGATCACCGAGAGTGCTGGGCTTGTGTTGGACTGTTATTCTCTCATTAGTCACTGTATATTTCAGTGTATGTTGTGTCCGAGTTCACGTACCACCTGCAAAGCCGGCCATGGCTTTGGCGAACCGAGTAGCATGCTTTGGGTTCTTCTTGTAGAACTCAAACATGTCGGCACCATGCCGTGTCTTGAAGGGGGATTGTGCGAGGTCGGATAGCTGAGGCGATAACTTGATAGAGTCGGCCGTCGAAGAGGCAGCCTTGAACATGTCATCCATGCCAAACTCACCCGCACTTCTTAGGTTCTCGTCCCGCTTAAGGGCCACACTGTTTGCCGTGTGCGCGAACCAATCTTCCCTGACTTCCCTAAAGATACGATGGGTACAAAGCAATCTCAGCATTTGGCGCGCCCGGTCTGTATCCATCTCCGCCTGCCGGGCGATTTCTTCTACAGCGAGGCCCTCTTCCGACTCGGGCACAATGGTGAAGAAGCCAAAGTCGAAAGCAACCTGGAAGGCAGCCAAGTCATTGCTAGAGCAGATCAAGTTGCGCATTGTGCGGCGTGGGCCGACGACAAGAAGCCGTAAATCGTCAAGCGATGCCACCATTCGGCTGCGTAGGGCGGCCTGGTCGGGTGTGTCCGGCAGATCCGCTGCGTCTGGCGTGAAGCTTGGAGCAGGGAGATTTTGAGAAGCGAGCAACATCTTGATATCGGCCGCATGTTGGACGATGTCCAACGCCAGGGCGAGAATGTCGGTGGAGGCGGCGGGAGCTCCATCCATGGTCATGTTGTCGTTGGTAAGGTGGGTTGCCATGGTTGCGTCAGTGTAATAATAGTACCTAGGTAAGTGCGCGGGAAGAAAGTTATGTATAGGATTTTCATATGCTTTCATCCATTATTTATACCTTCCGGCATCCACAGCGACTACGAAGATTTAGGGCGTGTTCGGTTCCGTAGCTTCCGCTGGTTTAGGCGTTAGATTAACTGTTAGTTTAATTACTTAGTAAACTAACGCTATAACTAACGCTATATTTAGTTTTTTAATACTTTTTAATATTAGTTTTAGCTTAACTTTAGCTAATTTTATATTTTTACTAGCTTTAGCTTAAACTAATATTTAACCTTTTTAAATAACTTAAAGGCTCTAGTTTATAATAAAAGCTCTAAGGCTTTTAGTATTATATAAGTAAGTATTAAAATATTATATAATACTATTATATAATAACATTTTATTAATAATAGTTACTACCTAGTCTTAAAAATTATTAGTAATAAAATAAGTAGTTAGATGAAGTTATATTTAAAAACTAATTTTTTTGTAACTAAATAAGTACTTTTAAATATATTTTAGTCTACTAAGGCGCTATTAAAATACCCTCTATACGCTTAGCAGCTTACTTAGCAATTACCTAACAAAACTAACGCCTGCTCTGAAATTGAACCGAACACACCCTTAGCAATCATCGCATGTCATACTGGGCAAACATCTGTCGGGAATTTCTTGCCATTGAATCGGAAAAGTTACTGCCTCGGGCGGTGGTCAACTGCACCCTCTCTACCTTCACGGTAGATCTGATTCGAACATCACTGCTAGATCTTGGCTACTAAGGCCCTGCCTAGTTACTCTATTTTACAGTACTGTTTTTAATACTATATTTGCTAAGATAATTACTAAGTACGTAGCTAAGAGTAGTAAAGAAGTTTAATAGCCTCTTAGTAGATAAATATATATAAAATAGCGCTATATTTACTAGTACTTAAAATATAACTTTATTTTATAGTTTTTTTTGCGACTAAGGGGGTTTCTAATAAAAATATTACAATAATAGCAGTTATCTCTCCTGCTGCTGTTAACACAGAAAAGCATTTTAAGATAGTGTTAATAAAAAGGGGTTATTATTTTATATATAGTGTTAATTTAATCTATCTAGAAGTAGAATAATAAAGGCTTTTATCTTAAATAATATAATAGAAAATAGTAGAGTCCCCTACTTATTAGTAGTAATTAAAACGAGCGTAAAAAAAATTTATAATATAAAAGGTAAATAGAGTTAAGCTAACTACTACTAATATATACTTAATTAAACCCCTTTTTATTAACACTACCTTAAAATGCTTTTCTTATCCACAATAGCAAGAGGGATAACTGCTATTATTGTAATGTTTTTATTAGAAACCCCTTAGTCGCAAAAAAAAACCATATACTTAACTACTAGATTTATAGCCCTGCTAAGATTTATTAGCGTTTAAAAAACCTAGTTAGCCTAATATTTAGTGTGGTTAGCTTAACTACATGCACGTAGTCTAGTCCCATGAGGTCAATCTCAACGCCAAAGCCGAGGTGAGTAATAGAAGTCCCACCTGGCGATTCCTGGCGCTAAATTCCTTCGCAGCGGTGCAGCAAGCGCGGCTCCTAAACGAGTAAAATACGGTGCACACCAAAATCCTTATCGTATCCATGATGCGGCAGACACTCATCCCCTCTGTGCACTTCCAAGATTCTGTAATCTTGCATAGCCTTATAATCCCCCCATGGACTCAGCTTCGCAAGGCCGACTCGTCTGAATGCTTTCTCTGGATGCTCCTTGTCTAACTGCAGGATCAGACAAATCAAGTACTTTGATTCTTCTGACGCAGTTCGTTCTCCTTTGGAAGCAGGTACAATATAGATCTCAGCATCGGGACCTAGGATTCGGCGTTCGTCACGCTCCGGACAATCAAGATAAACATTCGTATGCTAAAGACATGAGCGCCGGTCTCACACGCTTTATGTATTGGAAGCTTACCACTTCTTCACTGAGATCTCCGCGTTCAAGCAGCATCCATCCATAGCGCCCCTTGGGCTTCTTTGAAAATACGGCTTTTCGAAGCTTGCCCCATATTATCAAATGCCCCTCTTTAATCATGCCATACGGGTTGTCATTCATCTCAGGCTCGATCTCCACTGTTTCTACCTTTATGAAGAGATCCTGGTCGGTAATCTCTGCGTAGGTGATTCCGTGTCCCTTTTCGGTGTTGATGGAGGCCCACGAGAAGGAAGGCGCTCCACAATCCTCGGGTGAAGTTGTCGGTATCTCGAACTTCTTGTCGATGTGGTGAAAGATAGGGTCCACTTTCCAAAGGAGCTGACTTGCCAAATGTGTCTCCCACAGACCAGTGACATAGACTGCGGGCTTGTCCGGAGAGCCTATCTTGCCTGCCATCAATCGTGCAATTCCGGACAAGGCTATGAGCTTATCTGTGGATTTGGTGAGGGCAGTCTTTGAATAGACTTCTACTATACGACGCCAAAGCTCCAGTGCGTATATTTCGCGTGGTATGAGATGGGGATCAGGGTCCTCGTAACCATCCAGTCGAATTTCCCGCAGCCGTTTCCCATCTTTCATGGGATCCAATCCGCCCAATCTGCTCTCTTCCCCAATTCTGCCCGTGATCATTTGAATATTGGGTATACCGTGAGGCTGCCCTTCTGAAGCAAAGAACTCGGCACATTCCCAGGCAACCTGATTACGACAGAAGTGTAGCACCCTTGGCGACATCAATCTTTCCTGTAATACCCATCCCCGGCGATTTACTGGCGCGTTCTCGACATCATTAGTCCAAAAGGATGCATCAAGGATTGTGCAACAGCGCAAATACTTGCCATCGTTCAAGAGCCCTTCTTCTCCTTTTAGGACACCAGGCGCCTTGAAAACCAGATCTTCATGTCTGGCACAAGGAATGCCATCGATATTCACCACCACTTCGTGTGCCATCAATTGTTCTGGTTCCCGTGCGAAAAACAGCCCATCATCGCTGTTTGTAGCAGCGGTGGCCGATATGTTGAGGAAGGTGTTGCTATACACCCGATCCATGTCTGCTGACTGCCTTAACCAATCATCCTTTTCTTCGGGGCCTTGTTTGACACAGAGAGAGTCAATCCTATCATGTAGAAACACATGTCAGAGTCTATACCGTGGTTTGCTTCAGTGTCCTTACCAGAGATATCCTACTTCACTAATTCGTGCAGCGAATTGTATTGCGTCTTGAAAAGTCTTCGATAGGCGATTTAATGGAAGGCCTTGCTTGAATGAATGGATGTTTCCAGAAGTCAGTTTGATTTGCTTGGCAGCTTTCTCCTGCGATCCCCAACAGTGGCTCAAGGTGACGTAATGAGCTTGCTTTGACCTGCCTTTCCCCCACTCTGCTGTCTCTACTAGCTTCACCATCAATCCTTCTTTATGCTGATCCATTGACTCGTCTGTCCTTTTTTTCAAGAGTTGCATCTTGATCTGATCTAAGCTGATCAATCGCGCAGGGTACCAGGAAGGCGGCTCTGATTTGGTACACTTGCACTTCGACATCCACTGCTTGGAGAGTTGATATACTTCGTCTGAAGAAGTATCAGATCTATCGTGAGTGCATAGTGAGCGTAGATAACGTGCATAATGTATATTGCACAACTTACGAGAATGGTGTTCGAAACGCATCATCAGGGCCTGGAGAGTGTCGCGTGAGTTACGCGCTTAAGAGCTTTGTAAATTGCAATACAGATAGTTGGCTACTTACTAGTCTTTGATAATACAAAAGCTCGCCGGCCGCGAAACTCGCCGTGCTTCATCTTGAAAATAAGCTGATATGAGTTCCGTAGACGCGGATGATCTAGAACAGAAAGCGACGCCTCGATGGAAAGTTCCAATTGATCGGAGCAGGAGGGAGACTGCAACTCTTCGAAAAGAATATGGCAGATGCCGCAACCCATCTCCCGAGAGTGGCGTAGGCTGTTGACGCTCTTGCGATGATCAAAGAGCAGGTCGTGCGTCCTACAACAGAAATTACGTTAGTATTCAGATCTACCATGATCGGACCAAGCTGGTCTCGCGAGTATAAGCTTTAGTGCTGCTGGGCTACAAACAGATCGCGCCACTACGTAATCGCTCAGAATTTTTTTGGCGAAAGCATGGTTGCGAGCCATACTCATCGGGGTCAATAGTATCAGACTATCATATTTCCTCACAGGCAATAGTCTGCTTGTGTCTTGCGTGCGTCGAGGTGACTGGCTGTACGAGAACCAATCACTGGGTACTGTATTTCACATGCACCTGTTCTAAGCTGTCGAACGTCCCATGCCTAAGATACTGGGGCGGTAAACAAACAGGATAATATACGTACCCTTTCCATACATAGCCTACTTGGCTTCGAAGCATTAAAGCACATATCTTGCAGAGCATTGTGATTCCGAATTGAGGGGTATAGTACGTGTAGTTGCACTCGTGCTGATATGTCGCGATAAAGGTAGTGGGGAGCCCAATTCTTGTATCTTGGCTGTTTGGATCGATCCTACTCTTCTCATTCTAGGTTATGAGACCGCTCCCTAACTGCTATAATTGATAAGCTGTATAATGAATGAAATTTTCTTCGGTGCCGAGATGCGGCTGAAATGGTTTCATCCAATGAGGTACCGGGTGCTGTGACCCCGCTCCAGCCCTGGAGTTGGAGTGGCCTCTAATTCGAGTCCCTCAAATATGTAGCAGATACTCATTGGTATCGCCAGTAACTGAAATTTGGCTGCTGATAAGATTTACATGTTTGCTGGATGTTTCGGGGCTTGCAAACTTGTGCACCGTCAAACATTGGAAGGTCCGCGTTTGTGAGGCATCGCTTGAACTCATGAGATTGCCTCAACGATACAAATATTGAAATACACCGGGCTTACAAAAAGTATAGGTATAATTCAGCGGGAATGGTCGAGATCAGTTGATTTCATGTCGGACGGGAATGCGTCGCTACTCCCGTTGGAACCTCACATTGTGTGAGGTGTCCGGCCTTATCGGCATGCCCGGCCCGGAGCCAGTGCGTATCATCACGTGATTTCGTGTGTCCCAAGGTTTTGCTGAACTTCCACCTCGACACGCTTGACACGAAGCACTGTTCTGTCAACCCCAGCGATGGACGCCCTACTTGAAGGGCTGAATGACGCGCAGAGGAGTGCCGTCACCAGCCCCGCGTCCGTCCTTCAAGTTCTCGCACCCCCGGGCTCTGGAAAGACGAAGACGCTCACAGCGCGTGTCGCGTACCTCGTGAATCGCGAACAGCTGAAGCCATGGAATATTATCGTCTGCACCTTCACCATCAAAGCCGCACGTGAGATGAAGGAGAGGATCCGCGGCTTTGTTGGAGAGGGCACAGAGAGGAAATTGATCTTGGGCACCTTTCATTCAGTCGCCCGCCGCTTTCTGGTTCGCTATGGCCAAGAAATCGGCATCCCAAAGAATTTTGGTATCGCGGACACCGGCGACAGCAAGGCAATCATCAAGCGGATAATTGACCGCCAACAGTACACCGTGGAGCCAAACCAAGCTCGCGGTCGGATCTCTGGGCTGAAAGCGAGGAACATTTCTGCCGCCGAGTTTGCCGCCACCCAGAAGAAGGCTGATGATCATGAGTTCGCATGCATTTATGCGGAATACGAAGAACATCTGAAGGCCCAGAATCTGTTGGACTATGACGACCTTCTAGTTCGATGTGTGGAGCTCCTTCAAAAGCACTCCGAATGTGTATCCACCATTCAGGCCGTACTCATCGACGAATACCAAGACACGAACAACGTTCAGTATGAACTCATGAAGCTTCTAGCCCAAAGGTCCAGGCGCATCACAATCGTTGGCGATCCGGACCAGAGCATTTACAGTTTTCGCGCTGCTGAAGTCAAGAACCTGCTCCGGATGCGGACCGACTATCCCGAATCTGCTGTTATCAATCTGGAGATGAACTACCGCTCTTCTGGTTGCATCTTAAGTTCGGCAATGGCTGTTATTGAACAGGATGACGCTCGAATCAACAAGTCACTCATTGCCACCCATTGCGTGGGTGAGCAGCCCACGCTCCGCCATTTAGCTACCGCGCAAGTCGAAGCACGGTGGATTGTCGAAGAGATTCGACGAACGATGACCCTTACTGCGGGACTACTGAGTTATAACGATTACGCCATTCTTATTCGCTCAGCAGCGCTGTCCTTGTCTCTCGAAAGAGCGCTAGGAAAAGCCGGAATACCATATCGCATGGTTGGTGGTTTACGTTTCTTCGACCGCGCAGAGATCAAAATTGTCTTAGATTATCTACGTGTTATCAACCAGCCGGAATGCAACGACGTGTTGATGCGGGTCATCAACCTGCCGTCGCGAAAAATCGGAGAGAGTACCATCAAAGCCCTGCTTGCGGAAGCGGACGAGCAGAAGATCACGCTCTGGGCGTTGATATTAGGCAGCGCTCAGGGTAAGACGAAGCCACGATGCAAGATTTCCAAGCCCGCACAACTCGGCATCGACACCTTTGTCAATTTGATTCTTACTTCTCAGCAAAAGCTGAACAAAAATGACGAATGCGATCTGCTAGGCCTGATAGGGCATGTATTGCAAAAAATTAAATTCGAAGCGTATTTGAAGAGCGCGCACAAGGACAACTGGAAAGAGCGGTGGGCAAACGTAGAGGAGCTGGTGTCTCAAGCGACACAGTTGGCGACGGCTGTAGCCAATGGCGAGGAGGTTGCTGATGACTCGCTCCCCGTTGTTGAAGGCCTCGAGCAGCGCCATGATACCGCTGCCGACATACTGTCAAAGTTCCTCGCCAACGTTGCGCTGTCAACGGCAATTGAGCAGCCCGGTGGGGAAGAAGCAGATCAGCTCACAATCTCTACGATTCATGCTGCCAAAGGGCTCGAATGGCCAGTCGTGTTCATTCCAGCAGTGTACATGGGGTCGATACCTCATTCCAGAGCGGAAGATCACGCCGAGGAAAGGCGGCTGCTCTATGTTGGCATGACTAGAGCCCAGGGGTTACTGTACCTCAGCTGTCCCGTCAAACAATCTTCGTCGGAAGACACTATCCTCTCGAAGTTTATCTCAGACCGCAATGTGCAAAAGCTCTTTGGTCGATGTGGACCATCCATTGGCTGCTCAGCTATTCGAGATCTAGCGCAAATACTTCGACGCCCATGTCCGCTTGCTGCAGATGTCCGGACCGCTCAGAGCTCACTGGAACGGATAGAAGATGACAAATACCCACTCACGCGGGACGAAATAGACGGAGAAGAACCATCATGGAGCATCCCGGACCAGAAGGATGACAGAACCGAATCGCTGTTTAAGCGGAGGAAAGTCGAGACCTCGACAACTTCTTTCAGTGGCATGCCGGTAGAAATACAAGAGATACCAGGGGTGGGCATGAGTGCTACGCTCACACCCAACGGAAACGCGGGTTTTACGAGCGCTAGGGATTTGAGGGCTATACAGGACGAGGCTGAGAGATCCCGAATGCTCGCAAGTGCCAATGCTTTGTCCGGCCCAACTTATAATGAAGTCAATCGGCTCGGGACGTCATCAAGACCAGTGTACAGCGAAGTCAACAGACCCGGCACCAATTCTGGACAAGCAAAAAGAGTGAAGACACGCACTGCCGGACAAGGCGCCATAACTAGCTTTTTCAAGCGATCTGCAAGTAGCTTATCCGAAGAACAAGAACCAGAATTACCAGTCTCGAGAGCCCCGTCCCTGGCGCGGGCCACTCCAACTTCGTTCATTCGTCCGCTCATGGATGTGTCGAACAGACGGGCGTTCTCCATGGAGACTACTCGCTCCTACCAACCTTCATCGCTGCCCAATCACGGCTTACGTAGCGCGCCCATGAACAGCAAACCGAAGAAAGTGGTGTCCGAGCAAGAGACAAGGGGCAAGACACACATCCTTCTCTCTAGCTCTCCTGTCAAGCCAGATAACGTAATCTCGTCCGACGAGAACACTCAACCAATAGAGCCTGAAAGCCCAAGCAGGAAGGCTTCCTCGGTCTCCGGGTTTCGACCCGCTTCCACGTTCCACAACACATCGATGGGTCAGTTGCAAGGCTATGTTGGTCCACAACGCAGAACGTTGGGGGCAAGGAGGTCGATGCAAGGATGGAGCGTCAAACACAGTGCGCTCCCTCGGCCGCGGCAGACATAAAGTCTCGCGTGCAGCATTTTAGCATTTTACAAAACATGCATTAGGCGGCGTTTAGACCGTATGTCTCGGAGGGGGGGTTTATTGTGGACATACTATTTCAACCGCTTGCTACTAATAAGAAATCAATTATTTTTTCCGTCAGAGCAAGACGTGCCACTTAAGCAGAGGCATAGTTCAGGATTTATGAGCGTACCACGACTCATGCTCATGACAGAGGATCATATACCCATTCACCATGCTGCTTTCTCTACAAGTGATGCTAGCTCAACTCCTGCGGTTGCGGTTGCAGCCAATGCCGCGCGCAAAAATACGCCAAAATAGAACCAACCCTCTTTCTTACTCACGCCGAACCATGAACAAAAATATCATGACCAAGACTTCGCGCACGTTCCGTACACGGTACAACACTGTGGTAGAAAGCTGTGAGGGTCCTTTTGGTCACAGTATTCACTGCGTTTGTTAGCACCCTCACAGCTTTCCATCACAGCGTTGTACCGTGTACCGAAAGTTCGCGAAGTCTTCGTCATGATATCATAGCAAAAACATACGGAAGCCCGGGATCGAACCGGGGACCTTCTGCGCGATACATTTGGAATAATGTAAAGCAGACATCATAACCACTAGACTACTCCCGCTGATGCTGTTCCGTAGACAAAATTTTGAAATAAAAAATATAGAAGGAAGAGTCATGTTTAAGCTAATCGCTTTTTATCAGACTACACAGGGGGGTTAGCTGAGCTAGACGGATTGCCTATGATGCTGTAGGAAGGCCGCTAGCATACCTTCGTAGGCAAAGCAAGTGGGGCTGACGAGCCCAAGGTACAAGGGCATTGGCAGGCTTGGCGGCAGTGCCTCCATCACGCAACTATCTTTCATGTGCGTTTTAAACAAATCTAGACATGAACGGAACTCTAAGAACATCCAGGTAGACGACAGACATATATGAGTCTACCTCTATCAAGTTCCAAGGTTTACCCCTGACACCGTGACCTTTGGGCTGCCCTGAGTACTGCCGCTCTGCACCGCCTCATGACTTATCCCGAAGCTCCGTCAGCTCGGAAACGCCTACTACGCACCGTTAACCTCGAACCAACACCCAACCCGCTCCTCCTCTACCTCAATTCCTCATTTCACAATCAAATTGCTCGCCCAGCATTGTACACGCACCAAAATGCCCACCCGCGCTCCCAACCTCCGCAATCTCCTCCGAACAACAACCTCCCTCCGCCCCACCACCACCCACGCCGCCCGCTCAATCACCCGCTTCCAAACCCGCTCCCGCTCCCCCTCCCCACCACCACCCTACCAAACGCGCAACCTCACCCTCCTCGCCTCCCCCCAATGGACGCGCTTCCAAACCCCCTACACGTACTCCTCTATCCGCACCTTCACCCGCACCCGGCGCACATACCAGCCGAACCCGAACCCGAACCCGCTGCCCTCTACCTCCCCCGACGCCGCCGAAACAATCAACCAAGTGATAGAAGAGATCCAAGAACTGTACGGCACGGCGCGCGACGAGTTTGAAATCGCAGCCGAGGAGACGGAGAAGAATACGACGTATGCGGCGGATGACCGGGCGGCGGCGAGGGAGGAGCTGGATCGCTTGTTGGAGTATTATGGCGGGGTGATAGAGGGGGGTGATAGGGCGGTTGCGGAGGAGGTGAAGAGGCGGGTGGGGCAGAGGATTAGAGAGCTCGAGCAGGCCGTGTTGGGCATGGAGGAGAGTGTTAAGCATGGGGATTGAAGACGGCGTGAGAGAGGCATAATACGTGGGATGTACGATTTTGGGGTGGGATGTGAGGAGATGGATTCTGGGGGGTGTATTAAGACTTGGGTGGATGGACTCATGTGTACGATATTGTTGGGTATTGCACAAGAAGCATGCAAATCTGGGCTCACTGTATACTTCTATTGAGTTTATCGGGGGAATATGTGTAGAAATCGGGTATGTTGGCTGTAAAAGCTCATCACCCGGAGCAAGTGGCAGGCTCAGTTGCCTCCATTGTACGATAAGACTGTACTCCGCTTCCCACGATAGCTCCTCCGCTATAGAAATTCGGATCTGCAAGAAACATGTCCCTTCTCAACGCCTGTATCCAAAAAAAGCCCTGCGCTGGTATCGACCTCAAATATGAACTCCAAACGCAAGGATTTGCCCGAGCGAGAAACAAGCATTGCCCCTTACGTATACGCCAGCAAGAACGCTCCGAAACCTGACCCAAGAGGAGACACTACCACCATCGTCTTGAGTTCCCCCTCGAAGTCGCGCACTGCAAGCAATGCCTCGTGTTCGAGACCATAGCACATGTGCCACAGACATTCCTCCCGCAATCATTACACGCGAAATGACTTCGTGACGGTCCGTCAACTTCCATGTCCATGTCCATGTCCATGTCATTCGCGTCGCTTTCTAACGGTGTGTCGCAGTCATCGCAATGCAATACGTTCGCACTTTGGTGTTGATGCAGTTGGGCGGCTGGAGGCTGGACAGGCGGTGCGGGTAGGTTCCAAAATGCATGCAGTGTTGACTTCTGCGGCTTTTGCGTGGTGGATGCCGGTTGCGACCGGAGAGTATCTGATGGTATGGGTTCTGCATGCGGCTGTTTGCGTTGCGCGGAGAAGAGCTTGTCGATTGTAGTTTCTGGCTCTTGTTAGGTATCGCCTCTTCCAATTGGTGAATTGCTGTTCAATGCATACCGTGAATGACGCTTTCGGCCGGCCGATTGTCACGATACCGCTTACGCGTGCGCATCCCCCAATCGCCGCCCTTGATCCTCCCCAGGTTCGAGAAGTCCCAACCGCCCCTGCACGACGGCGGATCCACCTCCATTGCACCATTGCAGCCGTTGGGCATCGGTGTGGGCGACTGCGCTTCAGGCGTGGCGAAGCTGCCGAAGCTGGAGACGGAGAGCGGGGAGTCGTCGACCGACCGCTTGCGCTTGAGGACCATGGCGGATCACTGTGATGAGAATGTAAGCTGGAAGGGATGGCGATGATGGCTATAGCAATATGCAGAAGTATGCGGAGTGGGAGAGAGTGGATGGGAAGATTGAACAAAAGGGGGATGATGAAATGGGGAGGATCGACCCGGGGGGGCTGGGACGCGCATCAACGCGACGCGATCGGGTCGTGTCGAGGGGCCAACTACTTACACTACCACAAGTAATCATCCAACCTACTTCGGACTTATACCTCTCGTCTTCGCATATTCACAGCAAAACGCCAAAAGCCCGGCACAATTATGACTTGATCTGGCGTTTCACTATTGCGACCAGCATTGAAGTTTGCACTGCTGATTGTTACTGGTCCTTTCCACACAGACAGGATCCAGTTACTATCGAGACGGACCATGTTATGCCCGAAGATATTTACCTCTCACCAGTTGACATCAGTTTCTTCCATCCATCTCGTACAACTGCAGCTGAGATGACCCTGTATCAAGATTACGTCGTCCACTAGAAAGTTGCCCCACCAGAGCTGTAGTTCGTACTCTTACCCCACCACCCGTACTCTCCACCATCCCCGTCTACATCCCTCAGCTGAATCACATACTCCTCTTCCTTTACGACGGCTACAGCTTCAATGGCGCCAACTGTTCGCCAACCCACTCACGCAGGATCGTGGTACACGGACGATGGCGCTCTCCTCTCCCAGCAGCTCGACAACTGGCTGTCCAAAGTACCAAGTTCAACAACGCCCATAGGGACGGCCTCTTCGAAGCAAGGCGATGTCGCGATTCCCACGCAGAATGCTAGAGCTATCATTGCACCGTAGGCTACATGATGGCAGGACTTGAGGAAATGCAAGGCTCATGACGTGCAGGCATGCGGGATACTCATACTCTGGGCCTGCTGCTGCATGGGCCTACAAGAGCGTGGACTGGGCAAACGCGTATGACTCCGCTATCCAGCTCTGCACACCACGGCTCACTCCAGTATAGGAAACGCGTCTTCCTGCTTGGTCCCTCGCATCACTTCTACCTCCCCGGCGCCGCGACCACCGCCTGCAGCGAGTATGGTACTCCACTCGGTAATCTCACAATAGATACCGCCATCGTAAACAGTATCAAGAAGGAATGGGGCCTGCAGACCATGTCTACGCAAATAGACGAGGACGAACACAGCTTGGAAATGCATCTGCCATACATATACAAGATGTTGTCACTGTGCGCGCACTTCCGCTTCTCCCCACGTCTCATCACGATACTGACCTATGCCACAGCCACAACTCAAGCTTCAAATCCGACCCATCCTCCGTCCCCTTGGTTCCCATACTAGTCGGCGCGACCTCCGCTGCTGCCGAACGCACCCTCGGCTCCCACCTCGCAACCTACCTCACCGACCCTACAAATCTCTTCGTCATCTCCTCCGACTTCTGTCACTGGGGCTCGCGCTTCCGCTACACGTATTACAAACTGCCCGACGGGAGCGCCAAGGACCTTCGGTCAGCCTCGGACGTTAGGAAAGACTACCCGATCCACGAGAGCATCAAGGCCGTCGACTTTGAAAGCATGGATGCCGTAGAGAGTGGGGAGCATAAGCAGTTTGTGGGGCAGCTCGAAGAGACGGGAAATACGGTGTGTGGACGGCACCCCATTGGAGTCTTCATGGCCGCTGTAGAGAGGGTAGAGGGATTGCAAGGCCAGGGGAGGTTCAAGTTTGTGAGGTATGAGAGGAGTAGCGAGGTGGAAAGCTTGAGGGATAGTAGCGTGTCGTACGCCAGCGCGTTTGCCGTGCTGTGAGCATGTGGTACCATCCACACAGGAAGATAAAGAGGGGCAGAAGCGAGGCTCTACGATATCTCACGAGAGCTAATGTATCTTTGTAGGGCATCTCAATGGAAATGCAACTTAGAAGAGTTTTGTCGCAATGCTACACTACAATAGGCTCACAGAATTATAAGCACCAGTTGCAGATTGGTAAACGTATCTCCTGCTATTCTTACATTCTTTACCTATAGTGTCGGGTATTAATATCACTATCTATATCTCAAAACGGCCTATAAAGACCAAATCTCGGCCAGTGAACCAAAAATACCCTCTCCAGTACCGCCAAAAAAAAAGAGCCAGCAAGCTATCGGCCAGGCAGCCCTGTAAAAACGAACAAACTCGGTCCCCGGTCTACCTTGCGAAGCGACAAAAGAGATGCCCAAAGAAAACGCGGAGAGAAAGACCAGGTTAGCGAAAAGAAAAGCATCCAACAAAAGAAAGCAACCCCAAACTAGCGAAAGAAAACACCATCCACCCACCCATCACGACCTCCTCCATCCACTCAACGGCTTCTGCGACCACTCATCCGTCCGCGTCCTCTTGACACGTCGAAACCGCACCGTCTTCTCCCTCACCGGCTCATCATCGAACAGGGAATCGCGCCTCTCCCTCTCCCGCGTCTCCCAACCCTCATCCTCCCACTTCTCCCGGCGACGAAACATGTCGCCCGCCCAGGCCATCGCCTTGTGCGACGAGCTCTGCGAGGACTTGGGACGACCAAATGTAGCCTTCACTTTGAGACGGAATTCGCGCTCATCGTCATCATCGTCGGAGCGCGAGTGAGAGGCTGGAGAATGTTGCGTGGTCGTGTATCTGTAGCGGACTGTGTGGTCGTTGGCGTCTTCATCGTCGTCGGAGGTGGTCTTGTGATGATGATGCTTGGAAGATGAAGGCCGGGACCAGACGTTGTATTTTTCCAGTTGGGAGGGTTGGTGGATGGTGAGGGCGCGGGAGGGCTTGGTCTCGTGGGATGAGAGGGGGTAAGGGTAGTCGTCGTACTCGTCGTCGTCGTAGAGGTCGGCGCGTTGGCGCTTGGAGTTGTGACGGACGAGCGGGCGCGTGTAGTAGAGGTCTTCGTCGTCGTAGGGGGTGCGCTCGCGGGAGCGCGACGAGTGGTAGTGGACGTATGTCATGGTGGTTGGCTGCAGGACGTGGTCTTGATTGGTTGAGTGTGTGCTTATAGTTTAACCAAAAGCGAAAGGGAGAGAACTACGTTGGTCTTATAGGCGAGTCGATATAATAATGTGCAGTTGTAGGTTATTGTTACTGTTTGCTGTTTGGGTGATCAAGTGAAGAGAAGAAGGTCCCGGTGTCCAAGTCTGCTGGGAGTTTTATACACTTGTTCTCTTCATATCGGTTGCCTCGAAATTGCATCATGACCTCCAAGACAACACTTGGTCATGAACTCCGCCTCTTTTTGCGAGACCGCAGCCACACGCCTGAGGCGGTGCTGTGGCTAGTATGCTCGCACATGATTGGCGCGGCCGCTCCTGCGCGTAGAAGCGCTCACCGCATGAACCATCATGGCGGCTGACGACCGCAAAAGAAATGCGCAGAGTCCCCCGATGTCCAGTCAGGCGACAACCGGAGGGGTTGTCATGGAGGGGCCATGCTAGCTGAGGAGCCGTCGCCACGGCCAGGCAGTGATGACAGTGATGATTAATACGAGGGTTTGGGGGCTGGGCTTGACATCGAGGGAGGTTTGTTGCGAAAGGCGCAACTTTCGGGAGAAATAAAACGGTTGCCTACCGCCCTTGTGTTGCGGAGACGTCACGGACTATCCTGAGAATGGTCGTTCGCGTCCAGCAGACGACGCGCACCGGCAATGACGCCTCAGTCATGTGCGTAGTCGCTCCGTCGCCTGAGAGGACCTTTAGGACTCATCTTGCGGCTTTTATTGAATTCTTGAGAAAGGCTGAAGGCTTTTTTTTCCGATGAAGTCGGCGACGGGTCTGCATAGGAGTGCTCTTGCTTTGATGCGCTCTATCGATAAGGCGGGTTATGGAGAGCGCCCAGGTGGTATCAGGCGGTCTAATAAAGGAACTCTCCAAGTTTACTACACTCAAGGGTAGATCGCTGTTCCGGCTGTAGCGCGGTTGGGCTTGTGAAAGGCGAACGAACCCAGCAGAGGAGTGGGGTGTACTTTGCATTGTCGCCAAGCAATGCAGACAGAATGAAGGGGGCATTTTCCCGAACAGGATTGGACCCGACTGGGCATCTTCCCCACACTTCACTTGTGCCTCGGTACACCTTTTCACGGTCACGGTTTCAGATGGCACCGCCATGGCAAGCACCGAGGCGCAATCGCTCTTCATCAAGCTCGTGCCGATGCTTGCGTCTTCCTTTTTCACTGCTTAAATCCCCTGTGTACACGCAGCGTACCCCAAGCTCCAGCTCATAACAGTTAGTGTGCAACAATGGAAGGTGAGATAGGACGCACGTTGTATTCGTTCCCTCATAGCTGACTTCCGCCGTTCTCCAGCCCTTCCCTACGCCATCCCCGCCGCCACCGCCGGTCTGGCATACCTCAATGGCCGCCTTGGCCTTTCCAACGACTTCGAGCTCCTCGCTTTCATCACCGCACAGGTGAAAGCCTTCTTCAGGGAATGGGGCGACCACATCAGCCTCTTTTACATGCTCGAATCGCATGCCAAATCCGCGAACTGCGACCGTCCTTGGATCATCTACAATGGCGAAACATGGAGTTATGCCCAGGCTTACGAAATCATCTTGAAATACGGAACATGGCTGAAGACCAAGGGCGTGCAGAAGGAGGAGGTGGTTGCTATGGACTTTGTGAACAGTGAGGTGTTCATCTGGGTGTGGTATGGTCTGTGGAGCATTGGGGCGAAGCCGGCGTTTGTCAACTACAACTTGACGGGTGATCCGTTGATACATACGATCAAGACCAGCACGGCGAGGTTGGTGCTTGTGGATGAGGACGGAAGAGATAAATTCAAGGAGAATGTCATGGCGGAGCATGGGTATGATGCGGTGTCTACTGGTGCTGGCCAAGAAGATGAAACCCGAGCGATATATGGGTATGACACAGATCCCGCCCAGATCCCGCCATCAATGCAGAAGCAGGCCAGCAAGTCCCAAGGAGAAGGTTCAGCTTCCGAGCCGCACCGCAGCCAACTCGAGATTGTCTTCTTCGACAAACGTCTCGAGAACTACATCCTGTCGCTGGAACCAATCCGCGTCCCAGACTCCGAGCGCAGCAATCAACAACGACACAGTATGGCCATGTTGATTTATACGTCAGGCACAACCGGCCTACCGAAACCTGCGATTATGTCCTGGGGTAAAGCATATGTGGGCGCGAACTTCGTCTCTCGCTGGATGGGGCTCAAGTCTACCGACATTTTTTACACGGCAATGCCTCTATATCACAGCTCTGCTGCCATACTTGGTGTCGGTCCGATACTATGTGTCGGCGGAGCAGTATGTCTAGGAAAACGCTTCAGCCACAAGACATTCTGGCCCGAAGTGCGAGCCAGCAAAGCAACAATCATACAATACGTCGGCGAAACCTGTCGCTACCTCCTCGCGGCGCCGCCCTCCCCCCTCGACAAGCAACACAACGTCCGCGGCGCCTTCGGCAACGGCCTACGACCTGACGTCTGGGAAGCCTTCAAAGAGCGCTTCGGCATCCAAACCGTCTACGAATTCTACAGCGCCACCGAAGCCCCAAGCGGCCTCTTCAACAAGTCGACAAACAACTTCAGCGCCGGCGCCTTCGGCCGCGCAGGCACCCTCGCAACGATCATCCTAGGCTCCATGCTCACCATCATCCGCATGCACCCCGACGCGTCGCCCCCCGAGCCCCTCCGCGACCCTACCACGGGCCTCTGCCAAGTCTGCAACCTCAACGAACCCGGCGAGCTCCTCTTCGCGCTCGACGCCGCCAACACAACGACAAAGTTCCAAGGCTACTTCGGCAACTCCAAAGCCACGTCCTCCAAAATCCTGCGCGACGTCAAAGCAAAAGGCGACGCCTACTTCCGCTCCGGCGACTTGGTCAAGCTCGACAGCGAAGGCCGCTTCTTCTTCGTCGACCGCATAGGCGACACCTTCCGCTGGAAAGCCGAAAACGTCTCCACGGCCGAAGTCGCTGACGTCTTGGGCAAACATCCCGCCGTCGACGAAGCGAACGTCTACGGCGTCCAGGTCCCGCACCACGACGGCCGCGCTGGCTGCGCGGCTATCATCCTCAAATCTGCTTCTACGTCTTCGTCCCCGTCTCCATCGGATATCATACCCCCGCAACCCACGCTCAAATCCCTAGCCGAGCACGCGCAAAAAAACCTCCCTGGTTTTGCGGTCCCGCTCTGGCTTCGCATCACGCGCCAGATGCATACCACGGGCACGAATAAGCAGCAAAAGCACCTCTTTCAGAAAGATGGCATCGATGTGCAGGCGGTGGAGGCGCAGGGCGATGCGCTGTTTTGGTTGGATCCGGCGACCAAGTCGTATGAGCGCTTTACGGTGGAGCAGTTGGAGAGGATTCAGCGGGGTGAGGTCAAGTTGTGAGATATGGGTGATTTTGGGAGGGGGGCGACATGTCCAGGTAGCGTTTTTGAGTCGGTACTTGGTTAGTTTATGTAATGTTAGATACCAGTCGTGCTTTTTTTTTGGAAGATCGTGGAACTGGATATCCAATATATAAGAGCCACGCGATATGGGAACGTTCAACTGTTTTCGCTCTCGTATCACCTACCCCATCCTGAGGTAACACACATTACTCAGACTTCTTGTCCTAGTACGTACGTACATCCGCACCATCCGAAGAGCCAGCTGCATCATCATCAAAAAAAAAAGAAAAAGAAAAAAAGAGCCAATTCCGCGCTCTTTTTTCCAAAAAATAGTAATATAATCATTCGACATCATAACCACCTCCACGCATCAGCGCTATCCAGCCCATCCGCAGAAAACGCATTCCCTCCCTCTGAGCAAATCCCCAACTTCTTGTCCATACCAAGAAAAAGAAAAAAAAGGACCAATAGGCTACGTTCTCCAACCCCTCACGATCCTCTGCATCCCCTCAATCTTCCTCTGCAGCCTCATCCTCGAAGCCCGCAGCTCCGCCAGGAGCTCTTCAATTCGCAAATCAAGAAAAGAGTCAGGAAAATCAGCAGTGTCGCAAACTCTATCCTCGATATCCCCACCGGACGCCCGAACCCGAAACGCCGCGCCGCAAGAAGAAGACCTTCGCCCTAAATCTACCCTCGATGAACGCATTTGCTAAATGTCTGAAGAATTGTGCCTCCGTAAACCGCCGCCCCGCAGACGAGTGAGTTGCTAACCCAGGTAATTTGGTGTCTGCTGTTGCCCGGGTCGCGGGAATATGCTGGTGGTGGGCACCTGATCGAGGTGCATGCCGCCTAGCGTGCCCTGGCCCGAGGTCTGCCAGCCTTGCCCGCTCTGTTGGTTGACAAAGGCGCTTTGGCGGAAGGGATTGGTGCTGCCGGTTGCCTGCACTGTGAGTCCGCCCTGTAGTGACGACGTCCCCTGAACCGGTGATGTATCCCGTGCGAAGGGGTTGGTTCCGGTAGGTGTAGGGTGAAGGGATTGCTGTTGCTGTGACTGGGGCGCGAATGGCGATGATTGCGGAGCTTGGATCGACGGTACTGCGAATGGCGAGGAGCTGGGGGGTGGCAAAGATGTCTGGAAGCCGGTGTTGTGTTTCGCAAAGGGGTTCGTGGGTGAACGGCCGCGCGGGGAGGTGGCGCCTGCAGGGTTGCCAAGTAGTTTCGGTTCGGCAACGCCCGTTGGTTGTGGAGGTGGCATCATGGACTGTCGAAAGGGGTTTGTCGATGTTGGTTGGCTCTGCAAAGACTCGGCCATCATAGATTGCTGTTGCGGTTGCTGCTGGAAACTACTCATTCCGTTCTGGGGAATGGGAGGAAGGGTGTTCTGTTGGCTAAACGGTTGCGGTGTGTAGCCACCAAAACCAGCACCTGTAAATTGCGTCTGAAGTTGAGGTTGTTGCGATTGCTGCATGGGCTGTTGCATGGGCTGTTGCATGGGCTGTTGCATGGGCTGTTGTATGGGCTGTTGCATGGGCTGCTGCATGGGTTGTTGGATTTGTTGGATTGGCTGTTGTATCGGCTGTTGCATTTGTTGCTGCATTTGAGCAAATGGATTCGTTGACTGGCCATCCTGGGCGCCTAAGGCTTGTTGCTGCGGCGGAAACCCCATATTGGCCGTTTGCTGTGGTAATTGCATGCCAGGCTGTTGAAACGCCGTCTGCTGAGGATATTGCTGCACTTGCGGTTGCCCCATGGTCTGCTGGTTGTCCCCTATTGAATCGAAGAAGTCAATGAGCGGTAGATTGACGGGTGGTTTGGATGGTGCTGAGGTTTGAGCTGGTGAAGTCGACGATGTGGTGGAGGGTTTGGAGTCTGATAATAGCTTGCTGGTTCCATTGGTGGGTTTCCCGCCTGCTTTTTTGGCTTCCCGTTCGGCCAGATACTGTCTGCGATTTATCTCAAAATCCTTATCGTTCAAGTATTCTTCCAAGGCCTGCGTCAGGCTGGTTGGCGCATGCTTGATCTTTGGAATCTCTAGTCTTGTTGAATGCTCGTGTATACGAGCAACGCTCAAATACTGCACCACCAAATCAGTCTGTTTTACAAACGTGCGGTAGATGTCGAGAGCGCGCTTGGCATCCGGTTTTGACAGTTCAAAGTAGTGTTCTGGAGGATCAGTACAGGAGTAAGGCAGCATTGAAAGGTGTCTCACCAAGGACATTGATGGTGCCCTCGTTCATGACATGGAAGAGCACGAGCAAGTCCATGGTAAGTAAACGGAAAGCAGTTAGGGTGATCTCGTTCTCCGGTTCGTCATGAAACGGCTGCGGGTGTTGTCAGAAATGTTCTCCCTGCCGCTGTTGTTGCCCATACCTCGCATCTCAGCAGATACTTGATCTGGTCCTGTATGCTCTCCGTCTCTCGGAGGAGGCCCTTCTCGATGTTGAGGCGCTTAAGCCGGCCTTCGCCGCCGCGCACGTAGTCCACTTTGGTTACGCCATATTCTTCGGCGCGATGGAGGAGGTACTCTGCGTAGTTTTTGATGTTCTGGCCTTGGGTTTGGACTAAAGATATACGTTAGCCTGACGGGTTCCGTAGAAAGCATCCTTCAGCGTTGTTGTTGCATCAACACGCTGCTGCCCGGGTCATATTGTACGACGGTACAGCGAACCATGCTTGGCACCGGCTGCTCGTGTGGGAATGGAGGCACGTACCCTCGGTGAAGTGATTTATAGCGAGCTTCCGGCGGGGATTCTGCGACAAGTACTTGAGCGTGACCTCGGGCTCGCCCTCCCGTATCATCAGATGGACAATGATCAAGCTCTTGTAGACGATGGTCCAGGTCGAGTCGCGCAGGCGGTTGGTGAGGGCGCGGAAGATCTCGCCGACGCCTGCTTCGCCGGCGTGGGTGGCGACGAGGATGTGCTCGACATATTTCGATTTGGGCGCGGCGAGCTGTCCATCAGGCGCATTAGCTTCCATTGGGCGCGCTGGAGACGGGCAGGCAGCTCGTGGCAGCGGCAGTGGGAGGGCACACCTTGATCTTGGTCCCGCCCTTGACAGACTTCTCAAAGGAGCTCGCCATGGGGGCAGATGTGCGCGGTGCAGCCCGAGGGGCCCGTCGACGTGCTTCCAGAGGGCCGTGTGGAGGCTCCAGGCGTCAGGTGGTGGTGGTCGTCGTCGTCGTCGTCGCTCGAGCTCGCTCCGTGTCGCGGCGACTCTCACAGCATGGCGGGTGCCGAGGAACAGAGTAGCAATGCGGAGACGCGGCTTGTGCGAGGACAAGCGGCGCGCAAGGGGGGGTGCAAGTGAAGTTGGCCTGCTTCCGGGATGTCGAAGGCCGCGTGCACGGCCGTCCACGTCGCTCAGCTAGCGGCCGATGACGAGGGGGCAGAGGCACCGGCACCCCCCCCCCCCCAGCACCTGCGCACCTTACGAACAGCACCACCATGGCCGAGCCCACGCCCGACGAGCAGAAGAGGCTCGACGCAGAGGCCCGGGCCAAGGAGCAGGAAGAGCAGGCCGCGCTGCCGTACAAGTGGGACCAGACCATCAAGGACCTCGATGTCACCATCCCCATCGACGCCAAGTACAAGGGCCGCGACCTGGACGTGAACTTCACAAAGACCCATCTCCGCGTCGCCGTCAAGGGCCAGGACCCCATCATTGACGTACGCGCCTGCTGAGCCTCCCTGTGTTGGCTGCCTGCTTCTGACGGACTCCCTAGGGCGACCTCCCTCACCCCATCCACGTCGACGACTCCACCTGGACCCTCGAGACGGTGCCCGGCGGCAAGGAGATCAGCGTGCATCTCGACAAGGTCAATCAGATGGAGTGGTGGGCCACGTCGTCACCACCGCGCCCAAGATCGACACCTCCAAGATCCAGCCCGAGAACAGCAAGCTGGGCGACCTCGACGGCGAGACCCGGGCCTGGTCGAGAAGATGATGTTCGACCAGCGCCAGAAGAGATGGGCAAGCCGACGAGCGACGAGCAGAAGAAGCAGGACATCTTGAAGCAGTTCCAGCAGCAGCACCCGGAGATGGACTTTTCCAATGCCAAGATGGGCTGAACGCAGGCGGCTACGAGCTTACGAGTGGCATGAACGTATGAACGTAGAGGGACAATACCATGAGATAGCGGTATATCTAGAGACAGTCTCCACCTTCTCACACGCTCCGGCCAAGGGGCCTGTATCTGAGAGGGGCGCGTGCCGTGGACGCGTTAGGCACTCCAAAATTACAGAATCATTCACGTCCACTGCTCACTTAACCTTTCGTAACCAATCTGCACACTCCGCCTATCTTGGACAGATCGCGTGTCTGACCATGCGAATTGCATTCGCGTTACAAATGAAGAAGGGCGAATGGAGGGAAACCGTCGGTGGGCGATGGAAATGAGGGTATTTGACTATAAAGGAGGAATCGTATATCAGCAAGGAATCTTACGGTCTCGTCCTGGAGTAGGAAACATGGCATATTTATCGATCAAGCCAACAAACATGCTGGTGGATTTTGCAAAAGCTCCCTCGAGAGTGGCTAATACGTCAGGTACAACCAGCGACTTACCGAATGGATCAGGTGCCCTGCATGCCATACACTTGTGCTAATGGAGCTAGCGTCGGACTTTGCTAACCCCACACACACTCACCACACACACTCGCCTACCTCGTATCCTGACCTTCCCAACATTAAATAGCTCTCGAGCTGCGCTGTGTTTACCCAAGCGTTAAGTACTAGTCAGGGATGGGAGCGATCGGACACTCAGTCCAGACTGAAAAAAAGTACCAGCCAGTTGAACGACAAGGTATCCAAGCCGAGGAATCTTAGTCCAGCTTATGGAGCTACAAAAGCCCGCCTTAGTCCCGCCATGATTAGGTACACGCATTCATATACCCCGCACTCAGATCCCAGATCTTCGACGCATCGAACAAGCAGGAAGTTGAGCTTTGAATTTTGACTATCCAAATCGGCGATATGGCTCATGTCTACGCGGGTTTGAAGGAGGCCTTGCGGAGTAGTGGGGCGGAGATATTAGTTCCTGGAGATGGAGAGAAATACGAAGAGAGTATTAAGAGGTGGAGTGATCATTGTGAAAAACGTGCTGTATGTTTCCTCTCGCACTCTCTCCTTCCAGTCCCTTTCGTCATTTTTCCTACTCGCCGTCTACCGATGACTTCGTAAGAACGCCGCTTACTTTACTTACCTCCCTCAGGCCTGCGTCGTCAAAGTAACTTCCGCATCTGACGTAACAACTACTATCCATTTCGTCCGCCAGCACAAAATCCCCATCGTCGTTCGCGGTGGCGGCCACTCCACATCTGGCAGCGCCAGCATTGAAGATGGCCTCGTGATTGATCTTAGTCTTATGAGGGGTGTCAGCGTGAATGAAGAGAACAAGACGATCAGGGTCGAGGGAGGGGCGCTGTGGGTTGATGTTGACGTCGAGGCTGCAAAGTACGGACTGGCCACGGTAGGTGGAACAGTAAATCATACGGGGGTGGGTGGGTTAACGTTGGGCGGCGGGTATGGGTATCTGAGCGGGAAGTATGGTCTCACTATCGGTAAGCACTACCCTGTTCAACGCTTTTTCCTGAAGCATAGTTGATGTGGTGTAGACAATTTGCTCTCGGTGGACATTGTGCTCGCGTCTGGCGAACAGGTCGTTGCTTCTGAGACGGAGAACGAGGATCTTTTCTGGGCTGTTCGAGGGGCTGGCCAGGTAACATACATTCTGGTCATGCCGACTCAATGGTTATGCTAACAACTTCCAGAACTTCGGCGTTGTAACAGCCTTCACGTTCCAAGGCTATCCCCAAACAAATCCCGTCTTTGCCGGGCCCCTCATATTCCTCCCGGACAAACTGTACGTAGCTCCAACCGCTTCCCGCGCCTTACGCATCATGGCCCATCATCTAATCCCCCTATACATCTCATCTGCTAACTTACCCCTTCCAACACGCAGCCCCCAAATCGTAACCTACCTCAACATCTTCCACACCACCACCGACGGCAACCAAGCCCTCCTCCTCGGCATAACCTGCCCACCCCCCTCCTCCACCCCCATAATCCTCACCCAACTCTTCTACAACGGCCCCCAAGCCGAAGCCACCACCTTCTTCAGCGACCTCCTCGCCCTCGGCCCCATCGCCAACATGACGCGCATGATGCCCTACTCGCAACTCAACGCCACCATGAACGACGGCCAAGGCTACGGCGGCCGCAAAATGTTCTCCGCAGGCGCGTACAAGCTCCCTCTCGCACCCGTCTTCGTGCAGACGCTGTTCGACGACTTCACGGCTTTTACCACCACGCAGCCGGATATGGCGGAGTCGCTGCTGCTGTTTGAAACCATTCCGTATGGTCCCGTTGTCAAGGTGCCGAATGATAGGATGGCGTTTTCGAATCGTGGCGAGTATTATAACCTTGCTGCTATGCTGAAGTGGTATGTTGCAGCCACTGGATAACGCAGGGTATAAAGAATGAAAGAGGGCTAACAAGCGGGATAGGAAAGACGCCGTGCTCGACGACCAAGTCCGCGATTTCGCTAGGGCGTTTCTCAAAAAGGCGTCGCAGGCAGCGGGCGTGGTGCAGGATGCGCAAGTCCGGTCTGTGCAAGGCGTCGGCTTGTATGGGAACTATGCGAGTAGGTTTCGCCATGTTTGTTGTCCGTTGAACTGGAGCTGACATGCTTAGTTACGGATGTGCCGGCGAGCGAGATCTACGGGAGCAATGCGAAGAAGTTGGAGGAGCTGAAGCGCAAGTTTGATCCGGAGAATTTGTTTGATAGGGGGACTAGGCTGGTTCCGAGGCCGGTGGTGGTGAATTAGTATTATATATCCTGGGGTAACATGTTGGCTGTTTATATAGCATGTGCGTAGCTATAAACTTTTTATAACTTGCATTTTTGTATTACATATCCTGGGGCAACACGTTAACTGTTTACTTAGCATGTGAATATCTATTAACTCTATACAATTGGTGAGGGGATTATATACCTTGAGGTAACACACGGAGGAGTACATCACAAAAGCATAGAAAGACGAGGTTGGGACAGTCGTATACAGATTACACAAACGCATTCATTAAGCAAATATATACCATAATACATGAAAGAAACAAATGACAATACAAGACAAAAGAAAAGAAAAGAAATCCTAGAAAAATACCAAAAAAAAGCAAGAAAGAAAACCACCAGCACCCCCAAACCCGCCTCAGCGCCCCATCCTGCGCTCTGCAGCCTCAGCTGCCTTTGCGGCCTTTGCAGCCTCCTTCTCTGCCTTCAAAGCAGCCTTTTCAGCCTCCTTCCTCTCCTTCTCCGCCTTCTTCTCCTTCTGCTTCTCTGTTGGCTGAACCGCCAACCGGAACCCGCGCAACATATTCCCCTTGTTGTTGTTCATCTTGCTCGCCACCCGCGAAATGGGATTGTCGCACAAGGCGGCAAGCTGGTCCCCCCCGGCGATGCAATCCACGACCAACGCCTTCGAATGCGTGAGAAGACCACAAATCTTCTCCAAGCGCTGCTCGAAGCTGTGCGACACGAGGTCCAACAGCGCACCACGCTTCGACTCCTTGTGATGGTACCCATACCGGTTCCACCCCTTCTCATGGACCTTGACGCAGGAGTCGAAAATGTGGTGCGCTGTGGCCTCGAGGTCTTCCTCGTCGTAGTAGTGCTCTTGGCTGAAGCGCTTTCGGAGCATCGACGTCTTGTTGTCGAGCATGAGGTCGACGTTGATCATGGATTCGTAGATGCGCTTGGTCCAGTAGAAACGGCCGTGTTTCTTGACACGCTCCGTGTCGAGGGCCTTTTTGGCGGCGAACCGCACTTTCTTGCGGTGCGCCTTGGCCTCTTCGCGCGTCTTGAACATGTGCTGGTAGGAGCGATAGTGCACGCCGTGCGGGAGCTTCTTGTCCTTGCTCTTTCCTTTGCCCTTCTTCTTCGGCGCGTCGGAGTCTTCCGACTCGGAGGGCGGAGAAGGCTCGTCTGGAGTCAGGTAGTACTCCATGAGCTGCGGGTTCTTCTTCAGCTCGAAGGCGATCTTGGGCATGAGGATTTCCAGCGGCTCGGGCTGGGATTCCGGCACGTACGTGTATTGGCCGAGGACTTCTGGGATGGGCGGAAGCTCGGCGAGCATGTTGAGGAAGTCGTCGCCCATGCCGGCAAGTTGCTCGTAGGACATGTTGGGGTCCCAGTGGATCTGCTCGCGCAGCTCGGTCAGGACTTCGGGATTGAGCGCCGAGGGCCATGGTCCAGCCACGGGCCAACGGGCAGGCCAGGTGAGGGGCTCGTCGCTGATGTCGACGTCGGTTTCAGCGGATGCAGACATGTCGATGTTGGCTTGAGCGGATGCGGACATGTCGATGTTGGCTTCAGCGGATGCGGACATGTTGGCGGAGGTGGAAGCGGATGCAGAGGCGGATCCAGACATGTTGAGAGATGAGGAAATGTTTTGATCGAATGTGGATGAGGGACGAATGGTAGGAGTCCTGCTCAGGAGATGACGCCGGCGTCAAAGGTAGATGTGAATAGTAGAAGAAGAGAAGAAAGTCGAAAGTATCGGTCAGATCAACTGAGAAGTAGATAAATCAAATCAATGGAAGAACTGAAGAGGAGAAGAGAAGCACGAGAGGGCGGAGCTTTATATATTCGAGGGAGGTAGCCCGCGGCCATTGTGCCATTGCTGACAATACGACAATAGCAAGAATCATGTCCTGAGAGCTAAGCCGAGAGGCACGACAATAAATCTATTTCTTCTATTGTGTGCGGAGGGTTGAAGGCGCGCTTTGCGGCGTCAGCTGTCGCTGCGGTCTGTGCGCCGTTCTGCCGGAGCGAACAGGTTGCGCGAGCACCTCATGAGCCGTATAAGCTTAAAAGGGAAGGCGGTGTGATCTTAATAACGCGGACAATAGAATCACGGGCTGCGAGCAAACGCTTGGGCGTAGCGACTGCGGTGCTGCACTGTCTAGTGAATCGCGTCGCCGAGAGTGAAAGCTGGCAGCAGATCGCAAAACCTAAAATTGGACTTCAATGCCGATAAACTAGCCATAAGTTGATTGATTACACATATACGTACGAATAAGATCCTGTGTTATGCAAAATGTAGACCGAACATGTTGTAAGACTGCAATCGACATGTCCATGTTATCTGATTGGCAATTTCCCCGTTGGTCAACCCCAGCCGAGGTCGGCAAAGCCATGAAATGCTTCTTGCCGCTTTGAAGTTCCTCCAAGAGTGCTTCAATCACTTCCATGTCCATCAGATCACTGTTTCTCGTCATGCTTCCAACCAAGAATCTTCTCCGCCTTGTCAATCGTCCAGAATCCCCGGTTCCCTTCCAGTCCAGACCTAATCTCTGCCTCAGGATAATATTTCTGCGCCAATTCCTTTGATGGTGTATCCTGTGTCGTCTCTGGCGCAACGATATTGAACACCTCGCACCCCTCATACGCATCCGACTTCTCCACACTCATAAGACACGCACGCGCCACTGCCTCTGGATTCACCCACGCCCACAGCTGTCCCACCGCGGCCTTTTCCCAGTTCTCCTTATGCTTTTTCTGCACGTCTTTCTTTGGTGCCACTTCGTGGATGCGCAGGCATGCGATCTTGGTTCCAGGGAACCAGTTCACGAATGCCTTGGCCTGAATCTCACCCTCTAATTTGGCAAGCGCGTACGAGTCCGTGGGGTTTGGCGGATACTCCTCGTCGATGGGGAAATACTTGAATTTGAGCGGTTGATTTGCGTAGGCGAGGCCGATTGCATTGACAGAGGAGGCATAGCATATCTTCTTGATGCCTAGCTCACCACAGGCACGGAAGCCGTTGAACGCAGATTGCACGTTGTTGCCGTGAACCAAGGAGTCTTCCTTGTCCACGGGACTTGGGATAGCGGCTAGATGGATGACGGCATCGCAGCCCTTGAATGCGTCTAGAGTGGCCGCGTAGTCATTTGCTATATCTGCAGTGCGGTGTTCAGATTTGGATATATCGTCCGGGTCAGCTTCCGATCGGTCGACTTGTACAACAGAGTGGCCTGCGTCGAGGGCTGCCTTAACAACGTGCTTCCCAACCAGACCGCGGGCGCCTGTGATTGCGATCTTCATGTTCAACTTTGGCGTTTGAGTGTAATGGCGGATGAGTTGGTGCGTGATTGACGTCGATCCATGGATCGAAAGAGGGGCTTTACGTGCGGCATTCGGGAAGGGATGGTCCCGTTGGCGCCGTAGAAGGTGCAGGTGAGCCTATGGGCGGGTGACGTCATTATTGACGAACATCGATCAACTTCACCCGACAACATCCATCTTCATCTTCTGAACACAGTATCTTCGCATGCGCATCTTTCAAGAACATCCGCTACGGCATTCTTTTGGATCCGCCTACGAGCCCTCTGCCCTTGTCGTCCCCATTCCAGCCGCAGCGCGCGCATCCCGCAGGATAACATGTCTGCACATCGCCAGCGAGAATTCTAGATCTGAGAAGACCAAATCAAAGAGAGAGAGACACCGCTATACTGAGTACACAGCTTGGCGTCGAGGGGAAGGGTCTGTGGTATAATAGTCCTGCCGCCTTTCATGTGTTCATTACGTGTCCACAGGTCGCATGTCTCTGGTCACTTCGCAGCAGAGCTGATGTTTTTCTAGTGATCCTACTTGCTCTTTGGTTTGGCTCCACACTGTTCGTCAAAGCCGGTTTTCATGTTGTCGGTTTCGCGTAAAACTCCTCAGTTTGGTTTGTGCTTGGTTTCGCACAGAGCCGGCGTGTACCAACCGTGTGCGCCTGGATGGAAGTTTGGCGTCGAATATCGCGCGTACATACATAGGCGGTTGAAAACACTTGTGAACACTGTGAATGCAGTTTTCTGGGGAGTTAAGCTAGCGCAGCCGGTTGTGAGACACCCAGGGATATGAGACACCGCGCAGAAATCCTCCACCCCTCAAAAAAATCGCGATATCTCCACATCCACCCTACCAAAATGGCCAATCGTGAGGCAGCAATTCAAGCAGCTATTACCGATCTCAATGCTGGCGTTTTTCCTAGTCAACGAGCTGCTGCAAAGGCACACAACATCCCCCTAGCCACGCTCTCGAGGCGCGTACGCGGTTCACAAAACTGGCAAAACAGCCACGTATACCAGCAACGATTAACTCCACAACAAGAGGACTTCCTTGTACAATGGATACTTGAAGAGGACGCACGCGGGTATCCTCCTTCTCACGCTCGTACACGAGAAATGGCGAATCGAATCCTAAGGATGAACGGCGAGCCCACGTTAGTGGGTAAACACTGGATATCCCACTTCATCAAACGCAACCCACGCGTCGCCTCTATTGTGGGTAGGAAGATTGAGGCTGCGAGAGCTGAGGGAGCAACTCAGGAGGCAATACGCGAGTTTCTTGAGCTCTATGAGCAGCTCCGCGTTGAGCTGAACATACGCAATGAGGATACATGGAATATGGACGAGACTGGCAAGGCCCTAGGTGTATGTGCAAACACCAGAGTACTCGCAGACAGCCAGAAAACAAAGGCTTACTATCAGTCGCCAGAGAATCGCGAGTGGGCGTCGATATCGATCGAGTTTCGGCAATGGGCAAGAAGCTGAGGCCTGCGGTTATTTTCAAAGGCAAACACCTACAGAGCACCTAGTTTCCATTAATAATACCTAACTGGCTATACGCAACCTCAGAGAATGGCTGGACATCTAACGCGATTGGCGTTGAGTGGCTGCAACGCGTATTTCTGCCAGAAACTGCGCCCTCGGAGGATCGCTGGAGGATGCTGATTTTGGATGGCCACGGCAGCCATGTGGACCTAGACTTCCTGTGGATCTGCAAGCAGAATAAAGTCAGGCTTCTATTTCTCCCTGCTCACTCATCTCACGTTCTGCAGCCCCTAGATCTCTCTGTTTTCTCAGTAGTAAAACAATTCTATCGCCAGCAGATCCAGGAGTTATCACACCTTGATGATGCTGCCCCAGTCAAAAAGGAACGCTTTATTACTGCCTACCACGTTGCCAGAGAGGGTGCAATCACTGAGAGAGTTATTCGCGCTGGATGGGCTACTGCAGGCATTTGCCCATTAAACATTGAGCGAGTAATTAACTTATCTTAAGTCGCTCGAAGGCCTGTTACGCCACCTCGCCAGAATTAAGCTTAACAACTAATTGAGAGCTATCTCTCTACCCCCCGCGGCCCTTGTGATCTGTTTATAGCTTAGCGAGCGCTTCACAAAGAGCAGAGTATAGGCTGGAAGGTTCACCAACTGTTTGAAAAAGCTGGCAAGGCAATTGCAGTTGCAAATACTCGCTTAGTAGCGCTAGAAGCAGAGAACAAACGATTGCAGAGCCAACTTGAGGCTCTTAAGCCTCAAGCACCACGAAAGAGGGTTCGTATGGACCCAAATTAACGCTTTGCCAACGTAGATACGATTAAGATAGCAGTAGAGGCCTCTAAGCTTATAGAGCAACAAAACAATAGTCCTGACAAAGAAAAGGAGGCAGAAAAACTAGCAGCAGAAGTAGTAGCTGAAACTCTGCAATCTATGTGTAGTGAGTGGCAATTGTAATTACGCTGAATCAATTATCGCGATTTTTTGAAGGGTGGAGGATTTCTGCGCGGTGTCTCATATCCCTGGGTGTCTCACAACCGGCTGCGCTAGCTTACGCCATGACTTATCCGGACTAGTGGAGCACACTGCAACGCGCCAAATATACAACACTTGACCAATAAGATCCTCACCTGCGGGCAGTATTTCTATTCATACTCTGAACCTCGCTATCAGAAGCTGCTCTGTACATTTCAGGCTTCTGTTTCACCACAGGACGATTCACAAAGCCTCTCGGCGAGACACCATGCAGCTTGCCGCACTTCTGATTCAGTTTTACATTGGTCGCCTCTGCTTTTGCATGACTCAATTGGGTCTCAGTTTTTCATGTAGCTGCCTGCATCTCATCAGTGTTGATTAGCAATCTTCAAGCAACAGTGGGCAAACGCTCACGATATATAAATGGACGCATCTTCGCGTGTTCAAACTTTCCATTCTCCTCACAAGCACCGCTCCCTATTCTCCAATGGTCTTAGAAAAGTCTGCATCCAATTATTATCAACCACCTGTGCCGTACCTTGTTGTGCCCACTTGTCCGGTCAGTTTCTTCCTTTCTCCTTGGGCACTTCGTGCATATCTTGGTCTGTCTATACCTTCCAGTGCTCTGACAGTTCCACTGGGCTCATGACTGATATTTAAAGTAAGATAATGGGCATCTTCTCAGAAGTCCTAACTTTTGAGCAATTTTCTGAGCAATTTTCTGCGCGACCGAAGCAAAAGTTCTCGAAACCGTACCATCCCAGGGATGACTCTATATTGCATAACACCACGACGGATGAAGCGAATGAACAAGAAGGGCATGTCGATATTACAGCGAGAGATCTAATACTAGGCAAGATCATAAGAACTTTGAAGGAAATAATCGGAAACGACAATTACGACGACGATAACTTGTCACTGGTTCAGCAAGCCGTGGATCAAATCTCGATTGACAATCAACGGCGTTCGAGCGTAGTCTCGGTTATTGGGGGGCAAGAAAAAGGCAAGAGCTTGCTCGTAAACGCCCTACTCCATCGCAGGCACCTCGCGAGGACCAGTACGGATGGCCATGGTTGCACTTCTAGTCCCGTACAATACACATACAACCATCTCTTCGCAGAAGAGATTGGCAAGTGCTCTGCCATGATAGAGTTCAAAAGCGGTAGCCAGCTACTGCAACTGATCGCAGGATTTGTTGAGCAGTGGTGGAACTGCCAGCGTGCTGGAGATGTGTTCAGTGAGAACCCACAGGGCCCCGAGCATGAAGAGCTGAAGGAGGAAGCTGCCGCGCCGTAACAGGTTTTGCGCTGGTTCTGCAATGCGGATAATGACAACGCTGAAGCCAAGACACTCGACCATTTACTTGAGCATCAAAACTCAACCCAGGAGCAAATCGCTAAGCATTGTCTTTGGGGAGCGAAACAGCTGAGACGCGAAAAAGTCCCAAATGGTGACTACTATTTGTCCTCAGGCTTACTCCAGAACGAAGACCTAGGACCATTTCTTGACCCATACATCACTCACGATGGCAATAAGCCAGCATTGTGGCTTGGTGTGGATCGTACGGTGGTGTCCACGGGCTGTGAACTCCTGAAACATAAGGCTGACATCTTGGACCTGCCTGGTAAGTCGAACATTACAGCATTCCATATGCAAGATCTAAAGAAATTCTAATAAAAGAAAGGCTACGGAGACACAAATCGACCAAGAACTCAAATGACTGATATGCATCGCCATCGCGCCGCCTATGAGATCATAGTCGATGTGTCCGATCGCATATTGGATGAAAAAGCCGTTGAAACTTTATTGAAGCAGAGTATTAGGGTTCGTGGCGCCAGACGCACTATCCTTGTGCTCACAAAGATTGATGTGCGTTATGATAGCCTTGTTTAAGTTCCACTCCTTGACTAACTCCCTACTTAGAACTTTCTCAATGACCCTCACGCGTTGGAAGAAATTATCCGAACCAGAATGGATGGGCCATTTCCAACCATCCGAAACAACCTCGAAAAAAGCAATGCACGCGTGCGTCAGCTCGAGGCTGCGGATCAGTGCGACGAGGAAGTCGAGGAGTCACCCGAACAGAAATCTCGAAATCTTTATATTCAATATCTCGAAGACTACGCAAAAAAATCCTATATTCGAATCCGTGCCGAGACACTGCGCGAGAAAATGATCGAAAAGTGCAAGCAATGGGGGCTCGACGACGAGCCTATTCACGTCTTTTCTGTATCATCTACGCAATATATGCAATGGATGAATAGAGTTAAGCGCGGGAAGCAGTCTATCTTATCCGCAGAAGACTGTGGTGTACCTGCACTTCGGGGATTTCTGCGGACGGTTTCGTTGGAAGGCATCCACGAGGACAACGCGAAAATAATTCATATCCAACTCCCAGATCTGATGAAGAGACTTGATCGCGTTATCGACGATTTGCAGCAGCCGGGATACGAGCCCATTCGTGCTGCGGTCAGGCTTGAAGCTTCGCGTCTTAGGGACGAGATGAACTACAAATTGACGGAGAAAACATGGAAACCTCATTATTTCAATTGGGAAGAGGCGGATATACGCAAGGGTGATCGTCTGACAGCTTTGAGAAAGACCATCATGGAATGGACCAATCTCAATCACCAGCGACTGAGCAAGTGTATTCGGCAGGGTGGGATACCTATATACAGAAGAAAGAGAGGCCCCACTCAACCCATTAACTGGAACGAAGACCTGCACCGCGTTGTCCATCCATGGATACTGGTTTTCGAACGTAAAGTCAGAAAGGAGATAGATGAGTTTTCCGACAGCTCAAAATCGCAAGCAGAGCAAGACTGCGAACATATCAAAACCACCATACGAGCTTTGACGTCAGAAGACATAATACTTCGTAATGCAGTAGGAGATTGGTGCTTTAAACAAAAAGTAATACAGAAAGCGACCAAAAACCTTCACAAGGATTTACACGCGAAATTCAGAGCCACAATGCGAAAGTTGAAGTCGGAAATTGACGCGCACTCGACCATTGCCAGAATGAACAAGGACATATTCGCTTCGATTTCCCAAATCACGAATGAGAGTGGTAATCGTGTCAAAAAGCAGAAGGAGGCGCTGTATAATGCTTTCTGTCCTGAGGACCATGGGCCGAAGGACGAGGACTTCATCGACCGCTTCATAGCCCAGGCAATTGATGATTTGCTTGTTGCGCTCGAAGTTGCTTTTCAGAAATATATGACAGTATGGTCCACTGCAATGTCGGCCTATGACAAGGAACTTGGGATGTTCAAGCCTCCCACTCGCGCCATCTCGCTAGAAGGGATGGCTAAGCGTGCACGTTTACGGGATGCCAGGCCAGAGGTTGCACGTTGGATCGAGGAGGTGACGGCGAAATTCGGGCAGAGAGAGGAGAGTGAGGAACCTCAGGCCAAGAGACCTAGGATGGTTTGACGTCGGGCTCTTGATGGATTGTCCCTGTCTGTGGTTACCGTGTTTCCCCACTAAACGCACAGACCCCACTCAACGCACAGTTTGAGGATGGCCACCACCACTGCTTTTGAAGCTGTACAGCCCTATATAGATCTAATTATCACGAGATTTTTTAGAGGAGCATTCTTGAAGGCTTATTTAATTGATTGGCAACGATAAATTACGTGCAATACCTCTGTGGGAGGCGTACTTTGCGAGTGCGCGTTGATGGGCCGCATGCCTCCACCACCCCTTCAATAACTGCTAGATCCTCAACACCAACCTCTGGCTCCTCAATAGTATTAGGAGGAGGTGCAGGAGCCTTTAGGTTACGCGCCTTACCCTTTTTAGCCAATTGTATATCCGTCCTAAGTTGCTTTTCGGCTGCGCGGGCGTGTAGGGCTTCTTCGCGCTCTGCGGCCTTCCGCTGTTCTTCTTACAACTTAATCTCCTTCGCAGCCATCCTTATTTGCGCCCTCTGCTTAAGTAGGACCTGTTTCTTATGCTTTTTCTGCTCCTTAGCGAGCTTTTCGCGATCCTTCTAATGTTGTAGTTCTTCTGTTTTGGCGTCTTTTTGAGCCTGGCGATCGCGGGCAGCCTTAACTTTAGATAGCGACCAGAAGACGGCGCCGCCAGCGTAATCCTTAGGGGCTTCGAGTGGTAATGCCTTGCCACGCTTACGGCGCTTCTTCTCATTAATAAGGGCATCTCTGAGGCGATCATTTTCATGCTAAAGGAGCTGTTTTTGAGTCGCTATCGCATGGATAGTGTGAGAAAGCTGCGCAGCCTGGTTATCATAGATATCCTCAACTACCTGTCGCAGAAGTCGTTCAATTTTACGCCAATCGCTTGCGGAGAGTACTGACGACGTACTATCGCTGCTTGATGGTCTCTGGGGCTCTGGATTCTTGAATTTCTTTAATATAGTGTTGCTATCCAGCAGAGAGATGCTAGTGACTCTAAAGGCGTTGATAATCGTTTCTTTAGCGAAAGCGATCCTGTACGCCCTATAGAAGAAGCGGAAGAAGTCGCGCTTAGTGATAGATGTGAGTCCCTGGCTATTGTACATAAATTGGGTGAGCTCTTCGGTATATGCAGCTAATAGAGGCTTGAATAGGCAGACATCTAGAGGCTGCAGCGTATGGGTGGAATGCGGCGGATAGATAGCGAGGAGGATTCGATTTTGATCGCAGAACTTAATAAATTCCATAGTAACATGTGAGCCATGCCTATCAAGGATTAAGAGTCGATAATCGCGCTTTGCCTTCTTCTTGGTCTCCTCTTAAAAGCATCTCTTAAGCTAGGCAATCCCAAGTTCGTTGTTCGTCTATCCAGAGGGTGATGAGGCGAAGAAGGCCTAGTGTTCTTGAGGATCGAAATCCTGCAACCATGTATCCTGGATATTGCTAGAAGCCGCCTAATATATTAGGGCGGGATTGAGAGAGCTGCCGTCGGCGCATATACAAGCTATGGTCGTTATCCACTCCCTGTTGCCGTCCTAGAGTACCTGCTTGACGCCTCCTTGATCATATCGCTGTCGGGAGAACACGCGCTTCATTTTTGACACCACCCCGATTAAGAAGCCCTTCTCATCCATATTGTATATATTTGACGGCGCGATGTTGTACTGCTTGATCTTATCGTCCAAAAGCTTGAAATAGAGGGCATATTTGAAGGCCGAATCAGCTTTGTGGCGCTGGTTATCGATACTAGATGTCTATCGCGATACAAGGTCAATTTAATGCCGCGCAATATAGCGATTAACCCAGTGTTTTCCTAGCTCTTAATAGGCTATTTCTGCTGCGAAATTTCGTATTATCTCTCTTGTAGGGGGTAGGCCTCGTACATACAGCTTATTAATATACTGTAGTAGCTGTTTTTCCTGTGTAGTGTTGAGGAGTCGCTTTTTTTCGGCCCGTGATGCATAGGTGCCTTGAACCCCGCGATAACGCTTCAAGAGCCGCGACCGCTCAACGCCGTACTCCCGCGCAACCTGGGATATATTAGGACGTTCTCCTAGCTCTAGGGATTTTAAAGCTTCAACAGCTGCGTCAATCGGGTCCATATTGGTGGAGTTATGAGGTGTTGAAAGTATACGCGTTTTGGTGTTGACTGTGCGTTGAGTGGGGTCTGTGCGTTTAGTGGGGAAACACGGTAGCATTGTTAGCGTCCTAATTTGATATTTATTGGGATTCTTATGTCTATTTTACTTAACCTCTCGAGCTTCTAGGTCCGCAAACAGTGATTAGAGATTTATTCTCAGAAATAGAGAGAGTAATATACACCAAACGTATCGTAATAGTATCTAACGTGATATTGTGCAGTCTGCCTCGTTTTCCGCACTGTAGGCGATTAATGGTGAGGCGCCCCATCAACTCTATTGCTATCCGCTAAATAAGCAACCGTGAGGTCAGTCAGGCTTATATGCGCCCTAAGTTTATCTCCCGTGCTCACTGTCTATGCTGCCCCGGCCTTATGGAGCAGCTACCGACCAATCACATCGTAGGACCCGCTCCCTCGCCCCCACCCTATCTTTGCTATGACGACATATGTAAGGAATATGGCTTTATTGAAGATCTTCGTCGTGTTAAGATTCTAACCAAGGTCGAGTCCGCACCATACACAGAGAGGGTAAAACAGGGTAACATGGCGCTTTATAAAGCGTTTTTTCTGTTCATTTTCTGTTCATTTGCGCCCTTGTTTGTAACGCTTCGTAACTCTCACATACATGTTATGGAAGGAGAATCAAGGACTGAGTTGATTGAATAGCTATGAACGAAGGGAGCTCTATATGTGCATAGGTGAGAAAGTGTAGGGATAATCTTTAACGTATAATCTCCTGATACGGTCAGATATCCCTGGAAGCATAGTCACCTGCCCACAGTGGCCCTTGGCACAGATTTGAGGTATTGGCACTTTAGCACAGAGCAATAATGTATGTTGACGACGAACAAGGTATTGGGTATCGTGAGACCATCCTAACTCCGCTGCACAGTCCTGGCCCATGCATAACGTGACGAAGTACTCTCCAGGGCTACAGCTAGGCTGACAACCTCTGCACTAAACCCTCGATTCGTCCGATCGCCTTCCTGGTAAGTGCTGCCTCTCGCGTGCCATCTGCTGTCCTCACAGCAGCTTTGTCGACCTCGCCGTCTTTGGTGACCTTGACAACGCCCACCCGTCCGTTTGACCATGTAAGTGTGATCTCCCTCCCCGCCGCATCGGCCTCGATATTCGTGAACTTGACAGGGCCATCCCCGACGCGAGATCGGTCCTCGTCTTCCGACTCCTCGTCATCGCTCACAAACGCGTTCACTACTCTGCCCAGCGCAGGCTCCACTCTCTCTCGTTCTTGCTGTGCGGGTTGCTCTTCCAAGCCTGCCTCCTTCCGCAATCTTTCCACCGCTTCTAACCTCAGATGCCAGCTTACAAGCTCTTTCCGCAGAGATTTTCCAAATCTCACCAGATTCTGCTCCGAGGTACGTTCAGCATCTTTCCTCGGGATCGGTATCCACTTGTTCGCAAGTGGCTGCAGTGGGATGCAGGGCGGAATCGTGTGCTTGTGTATCTTCAGCATGTTTTTGTGTGCCGCATTCGGTCGATTGAATAGGACGTGATATGTCTCGATAAACCGGCCGCCAACCGACACCTCGATGCGCACCCCGAGGACATTGCCGTCATCTACCGCGCATGGATCCGGATCTTTGACTTTGTAGGCCGTGACGCCAGCGCAGGCGCGGTACACATTCTCGAGATTGCGGCTTGACTGTTGCTTTGCGAGTTTAGCGGCGTTGCGGCGATTGCGCTCGTGGAGGACGGGACGCTGTTCGAGACGCGCGGGCAGGTGGGGCTGCGAGAGGAGGATGGCGGTGAGATTGGCGCGGTGCGCTTGGAGAGTCGCGATGCGGCTATGAAGGTCGTCGATTTCGCCGTCGAGGACTTCCACGGTGGTCATGCTGGGCGGATGGCAAGGCCCTGGATGGCGGCCGCGGCGTGGTGTTGATAATTACTGAAGTGGCTGTCCGTATCGGGCAAGGGCGCATCACGGTCTCACGTGAAAACGAGAGGTGCACGGGTCCGCTATATATGCTGTCATCAACGAAGCTAGTGGATCTGCGTCGCAGCAAGGGCCACGATGGCCGTAAGCAGCCCGCACTAGGTTATTCCACGAAGAAGACACGTTCGTTGCCGCGGCCTCTCTCTTCTGGAAATAATTCATGGGTGCCGACCCCGACCAAAGCCACTTTTGCAAGAGCACATAATAGGACGAAACTCTCTTCATTCGCATCATTCATTCTTCGCCCCCTTCCGATCGACGGCCCTTCCTTCTGCGCCGCGCCTCGAACAAACGCAACATCGCCGCTCGCACAGCAGAGCTTCGGTCGAGCGTCAGGGCCTAGATTCAGCAGACCCAGACAGTCAGCTCAAGCGACCGCGCGAATAGCGACACTTC
Source organism: Laburnicola sp. JP_R_19 (assembly GCA_031010545.1). NCBI lineage: Eukaryota > Fungi > Ascomycota > Dothideomycetes > Pleosporales > Didymosphaeriaceae > Laburnicola > Laburnicola sp. JP_R_19. The sequence continues at coordinate 466,184 of VOIT01000042.1, forward strand.
AGATCAGAAGCCCCAGGGAGCGCGCACCTCCTCCGCGCCGAAGCGTCCTCCCGCCTCGAGTATAAGCCCAGTGCCGATCTACAAATGAGCACACCAGCCGCTCAGAAGCCCAAGCACAAACGCGGGCAGGCGAATTCCAGCGCTAGGATGAGCAGCGTCCTCGAACACAGGCGCAGACACGGCTCCATCGACAACACCTCCCCCGCCAGCCAGGCCGCATCGCTCATGCAGCACTCGAACTTTAGCTTGGACGATGCTATACCAAAACTAGACGAGGACGACGATGGCTCGTCCAAGGGATTCTCTGACCTCTCGAAAAAGGACCGGAGGAATTTCTTGTTGCTAGTCCTCCTGTACTTTCTCCAGGGCATACCAATGGGTCTAGCCATGGGCTCGGTACCGTTCCTACTCAAGAAAGCGGATGCCTCATATTCGGCCATCGGCGTCTTCTCCCTTGCGGCATACCCATATTCGTTGAAGCTGTTCTGGAGTCCGATTGTGGACGCAGTATGGTCACCGAAAGTTGGACGCAGAAAGAGCTGGATCCTGCCTATCCAGACCATATCTGGGTTCTCGATGCTTTGGTTGGGCTCTGTGGTCAATAGGATCATGGATTCAGCGGCAAATAAGGATGGCAGTGGCATTTGGGACTTCACTTTCTGGTGGTTCGCACTGGTGTTCCTCTGCGCGACGCAGGATATTGCTGTGGATGGTAAGGTTGCATGCTGAATGTTCTGAACGATTGCTAATTCACCAGGTTGGGCATTGACGCTCCTTTCGCAAGAGAATCTTGCCTTTGCCTCCACGGCGCAAACGGTCGGCCTTACGGGCGGCTCATTCCTCTCACACACCGTTTTTCTAGCTTTCAACTCGGTCGATTTCACCAACAAGTGGTTTCGCTCTGCCAATGCGCCGGGCAAGACAGGCCTCATGAATCTGGATAGTTACCTTACTTTCTGGGGGTGGGCGTACCTGGCCGTAACCTTGGGCTTGGCTCTAGTGAAGCGCGAGGAGAAGACGAGAGAGACAGGGAGGGCATCATGGAGGTCTACCAGACCATGTGGGGGATTCTCAAGCTCAAAAACATCCAAACCTTTATCGTGATCCATCTCATTGCGAAGATTGGATTCCAAGCCAACGACAGTGTCACGAGTCTGAAGCTGCTCGCCAAGGGTTTCAGCCAGGAGGACCTCGCACTCACCATCCTCATCGACTTCCCGATCGAAATGTTGCTTGGATACTATATTGGCAAGTGGTGTCAGACGTATCCGCCCATGCACATCTGGTGCTGGGCATTTGTAGGCAGGTTGGTCGCCGCCGGCTTCGCGCAGTTCGTTGTCTCCATCTTTCCTGCTGGCGGAACCACGACCTGGTACCTTTTGCTTGTTATCTGCGAGCATGTCCTGTCCACTTTCATGAACACGGTCATGTTTGTCTCGGTATCTGCCTTCCACGCAAAGATCTCTGACCCGGTGATCGGGGGTACCTATATGACACTTCTCGCCACGTAAGTCGGCCTCTTTCTTGGATTTTGAATTTACTAACAACATCAGCGTGTCCAACCTGGGCGGAACGTTTCCCAAATACTTCGTGCTCAGATTTGTCGACTTCTTCACCGTGGCTACCTGCGAGCCTCCGGCAACTCCTCCGGATGCCAAGCTCAAGGGCGATCTCATCACACAAGCTTTCTCGTGTGCCGTCGAGGCTGACAGGCACCGATGCGAGGCCGGCGGCGGTCACTGTAATGTGCAGACGGACGGGTACTACGTCACGAACATTGTTTGCATCATCATCGGCGTGGGTGACGTTCTATGGTTTCATCAAGCCGGCGGTGACGAGGATACAAGCGCTCCCGCTGCGGGCATGGAGATTATCATAGCAAGTCTGCGGACTCGTATCACATGTCAGATAGCGTACAATGTACATGACGTTTGTAGAATGGAACATGGTGTTTTGTACGGAGCCGGCTAGCGCAACACGTGAATGGGCGTCATCCGTCGGCCAATTGGGGCGTGGCCAATGGGGTGACAGGCACGTGCGACTAAAAAGCGGCTCTGCCAACGGTACAACTGTACGGTGTACCTAGGTTATACTGAGATGAAGCATCGCGTAAGCCGACCAGCCTCGAATGCGCGGCACCAGGTCGGCGACCGATAACGGCAGCGGTCCCGGGCGACAGATTCTATATTAGCACGAGACGCGACGGTTCTGTTTCGTGATCTTTCGATGCTTATCCTGCACAGACGGGCGTGCTAGACCCTGGTCACAATTATCTGCTGATTTGCTTCCCCATCTGTCTTAATTGCATCCGACTTCCTTTCCTGCTCACTTCCTGCCTTCTGCGTCTGCCTGTCTGCGGCTTTTCAGTTGAGACGCTGACGCAGAGCTTCGTCACTTTGCTTTTTCACTAATTGCTTCCTCCAACGCGCTCCTCGCCATCGTTGTATTGCGCCATCTCCCAGAGCTGACTGCCGCCTTTTGCCCGCAGCTCACCATGGCATATGCCTACACCCCCAAGGCGCGGGTCCAGAAGCCCGCACCTCCATTCTCAGGTACCGCCGTTGTCGACGGCACTTTCGAAGGTAGGTCGGCTCCGTCCTAGCCCCAGTTCCAGTTCCAGTTCCAGTCCCAGCCCTCAGCCCTCCGCCCGTACCACAGCGCTTGCAACGGCTGCTAACCACGTGGTGATAGATTGCAGCCTCACCCAGTATACGTCGACGAACCAATGGCTTGTGCTAGGCTTCGTGCCCATGGCATGGACCTTTGTCTGCCCAACCGAGATTATCGCCTTCAGCGACCGCGTCAGCGATTTCGCCGCTCGCGGCGCCCAGGTTGTCTTTGCGAGCACGGATAGCGAATACAGTCTGCTGGCCTGGGCCAACGCGAGCCGGAGAGACGGCGGCCTGGGCAAGATTAACATCCCGCTGCTCAGCGACAAGAACCACCAATTGAGCAAGGACTACGGCGTGCTGATCGAAGAAGAAGGCATTGCGTTGCGCGGTCTGTTCCTCATCGATCCTCACGGTATCGTGCGACAGGTGAGTCTAATGGCGTTGGAGTGGTGTGCTCGTGGATGGGTTGCGCCACAGCGAGGGAAGACGCGACGGACACAAGGCTGATATCTGCCCAGATCACCATCAACGACCTGCCCGTCGGCCGCAGCGTAGACGAGACGCTTCGCCTAATCGACGCCTTCCAGTTCACCGACAAGTACGGCGAGGTATGCCCCGCCAACTGGAACCCCGGCGATGCAACCATCAAGGCCACACCCGAGGGCCACAAGGAGTACGTGCAGAAGGTGCACGCCGACACTAAGATGGCGGATCCAACGACCAACGGCACGAAGTAGATACCTCCCCCCAACATAATCGACCCTGGACACACCACACTGGCTTTACGCCGCATCGTAATTCAGCCTCTGTTCGCAACTGCATCCTTACCTCATATCGGCATTGGCGGGAGTTCAAGTTTACATCTTGCAGGGCTTGAAGAACTGTCCAGACGCTTCAACGCTGGGTCAGGGAGAGCTCTTGGCGCTAATATAACAGGACATTGGGTTTGATATTCTCCTTAATATAAGCATGGCTTACGATGCGGAGCCTTCGCCACTCCATACCCTTTTACTGGTCTCCACACACTCTTCTCTGTATTATACATAGAATGAAAATACTATATTCGGTATACGTCATTCGTCTACCCGATTTCTTCCACTACCACCATATTTCGAGAGTACGCGTCTAGCAGGAGGATGCCTGCAGGTACTCACTTGAAATCATCATTTTCTAATCAACGGACACATTATACAAGGGGGTCTGTTTTCGCCCCATAGTGGGAGTGGGGTTGAATACGTTGTTTGGGGCTGAGGTGAGACGGCAGGAACCGGCGGTTTTGGGGGCTGCGCGGACTAACGCACTGGCGCAGGAAACAAATTCTCGACGTGCGCTTTTGTGTTTCTCACCTAAAGTCGTATTCGAAAGATATTGTTCTTCGGTATTTGGAATACGTGGAACTGGATACAATAGCGACAGCTGGAATGACGTGGACGGGTTTTTTTGAGTCACTTTTTGACTACCTTTTTGCCTTTGGACTGGAGGGCGATTTCAATGCCACGTACCTGTCTCGCGGCACGTTCTGAGTTCAGCCCGCCACCTTGTCGATGACCGAATGGATGGGTCTACGATTCGTGGCATATAGTGCCCCCGCGATATTACGCTCTACCTCAGCGTGATACGCGTAGACAGCCCCTGCAGGACGCATGAGCGACGAACGTGTGAGTGGCTCGGGGCTAGAATTCGAGAAGAATAACTTTAAAGTAACCACACGTCTTATCTCAGCACTTGGACGCCTCCCTGTCCAATCAACGCTTCGACAGCCATTCTAGTGTATCTACGCGCTGTCTACCCTGGCACCGGAACGAACGAATGAGCCGAGACGATAGATAAATCATGGCCAGAATCGTCACGCTGGATGAGGTCTTCATGCTTGTTCATGTGCTTGGCACTGTTTCTGCATAGACGTCTCTATTCACTATGGCTTCCCAGGCCGATTTCCTTTACTCGGATGTTTACATTGGATCATGGACCGACCAGTCCAAAGGCGTGATCAAAGGAACCAATAACACGATCTCATCAAATAACGGGGTTATTCTTGTGGCTTTCCTCGCGCTGTTTGTGCAGTTCGCTAGCCAGCATCTATAGGGCATCGCCGTTTTCATATGGTACCAACTTCGCCTCTCCGGTCGACGGAAATACACCGCTGCTCTACGGTACCAGCAGGATATATACGTGAGGAACAATGGGTCTCCTGGCCAGACACTGTGGAATTTGACTCGCATCGGGTGGTCGTGGCGACATGCTTGTGGTCAAGGGCACGGCTGGTGGAGAGCGTCGGCACTGCCGATCTTCGTCCCGTTGGTCTTTCTTATCCTGCTGACTGCGACGGGTATCTTGTCTTCGACTGTTATGGAGACTTCCAAAGTCGACATATCACCCGAAACTCTTGGGTTGTGATGCAACTCGCGGTATGGTATGACGACTAGCCCTCCAGCGTTGAGAAGCTTTCCCGAGAGATGCGTGTCTACTTCTACCCTTCGTATGCTCATTGCGCCATTCACAAGCCGTAGTACCTCAAGGTAGGAATCCAGGAGTGGGCAATTTTGCATCAGATAGGGGATGTCAATATTGGAGTCTTCCCCGAACGCGGGTTCGGTCTCATTGCGGATATCAGTGAGGAGGGAAGGATGGTAAATAACGTGAACCAGAACCCAGAAACATGCGTTGATGGCGTTGCTATGCGTTCTAGAGATTGTAAGCAGATGTGCAAGATACTTGGTACGTTGAACATTAATGCTCATGAAGAATCGTTGAGAATACCAAGGTGGGAAATAACCTCCGGCTCATATTCGAAGATCGAATTTCCAAACAAAGCTCTCATGGTGGTCTGGTGTGGTTTATCTGTCTATGACTGGTTATTTATGTATTGGCAAACAAGTCAGATGAACAAGGCGGCGGAAATGTGGAGAATGTAAATACAGGGTCCGGGCTTCTCGAGAACGCCATCCTGATTCTTGCCCTTGGGCCAGATACTCTCAGTCGATTGTCGTTTATACTGAGTCTGGCGCGCCTGAGCGATGCTGCCCATCAGTTCAAACAGTATATGTCTGACATGTTTGACGAGAACACGGAGAAGGCGCAAAATGGGACAGCGCAGGGCAATCTGATCACCTCGTTAGTCCGCGCGTCTGTCGACGATAAACTCATATCTAGAGAGGAAGTCATGGGCAATATTTTTGTTTACAATTTCGCTGGCCATGATACTACTGCGCACTCTTTCGCGTTCACCTTTATGCTGTTGGCGATAAATCCCGATGTGCAGGATTGGATGGCTGAAGAAACTATGTCATTAAGAATGATCAGACCTTGGAGGCAAATTACGATCTGTTTCCTAAGCTGCGACGGACTTTGGCTGTCTTGGTAAGTCCGTTCTGCGTGTACCGAGAGTGCGCGAAGTCTTTTTTCAGATAGTCCGTTCTGTGCTAGGTCACCTTCTCCAGCGCTGAAAGTGCCATAGCTTGAGACATTACGACTGTATGACCCTCTCCTCAGCATTGTCAAAGGCACCGACGCCCAACCAGGCCGTCTTACCGTCGGCACACAAAACATCGTCATACCCCCCGACACTCGCATCATTCTCAATCTCCAAGGTCTCCAGTCCCACCCCAAATACTGGGGGGACGAAAGCCTAGAATGGAAGCCCTCGCGCTGGATCAAGACGAGCCCGGGCGAAGGACCCGTATTTGACCGCGAAAGTATAGCACCGATGGACCATGGTGCGTACATCCCGTGGGGCGAAGGCAATCGGTCTTGTCCAGGGAAGAAGTTCGCACAGGTTGAGCATGTTGCTGTCATGGTGGCTATGTTTCGGGACCATGTTGTTGCACCAGCTAAGCGTGAGGGTGAGAGTGAGGCGATGGCGAGGGAGCGTGCGGTGGCTACGCTGAAGGATACAGGAATGGTGTTGCTGTTGCAGATGCTTCATCCAGAGAAGACGACACTGGAGTGGAAGAAGAGAGTGTAGGTCTGAGTGGGTTGTGTATCAGGGCGAGGTATCAACAGCTGATGTATAGGATACTTCGGGGTCGTAGTTTTGGGCATAGCTGCCTCTCCAGTAATGTCAAAGGAAGATATTGCCAGTTTTATAATTGTGACCGTGTTCTTGACTCTGCCTGGCACATAGACTGCTTCAATTGTTACATATACCCGTTACCCTGGACTTCGGTCCTCGTATCCTTCCGCACCAGTAGTCCAACGTCCAAAGCATGTCTCTCACGACACAGAACACTAGTCATTTATTCATTCTTACATCACCCTTTCCCTATACTAACATTTTGCACGCGTCATGGACTTTTCAGTCAATGATTCCAAACATAGAAAATTCCATGCTGATACCCACATAAGACAGCTGAGACCTTCAGACCCTGACTAGGGCAGGGCTCACACTTGTGTTGTATCTTGTTTTTTACCTACCTTAGGTACTTCAACTGGGAAAGGAAATGAATGAACGAATGAAAGAGATGTTCCACACGCGGTTCACGATTACGTAACTGGGGTGTATTGAATAGGCAACCTTCCAGCTAATCTTCATTCATTCATTTATATCTATTTATAATCAACTTGGCCTGTTACAGATTATAAGACTTAATCGCACAACTAAGGTTCAACAGCCAAAGCACGTAAAAAAAGGGCGCGATTAGGATCGACCAGTGGGGAGCCGGCTAATCTTCTCAATCAACAACATCACACTCCACTTTTCCACTTTTAACATGATTGAACAATTGAACGAATGCCTAACAGAACACAATCACATGATAGCTACACCAGGCAAACATGATATCCTATCTAGAATTGCAAGCGAACAGATATAAGAAATGGAACAACAACCCATACCTAGGATGTACCGTGGCACCCACGCGACTCCCACATAAACACACGCAACGTGTCGTCGCAATGGAGCAACATTCGCGGCACGTTCGGCCGAGCCCCGCTCCACATCACGCCATTCCGGGACAGTCTACATATACAAATGCCCCTCCCCCGCTTTCCTCTCATTCCGAACCACAATCGGAAACACAAACACCACACTCCCACGACCAAAATCAGCCATACGCACTATGATCATTCAGGAGTCTCACAAAGACGTACCTACCCAGTCGGGTGGTGATATGAGTAAGTGACTGGAATTCAGAGAATGTTAGGAAGAGAATTGTGCTAATGCACCGTCTAGGGATTTTCCTCTTTCAGCCTACCATTCCGAACTACCCCAAGGCCAAGTTCCCTGGTGTCGTGGTGTTTAGTGAGATCTACCAAGGTGAGAGTTATAGCTTTTTTAGTCTGTGGCATCATTCGCACGTTACCATACTAATCTTTTCTTTTTGGAACACTCCCCACCCTCTCTCGTTGTACCCACTTTTATGATCCTTCTCTACTCACTCTGATGAGCTCTTGCACCCATCCCAAGTTCTTCTCACACACCATTACATCACCAAATCAATCCTTCCTCCAACGCCCACATCTAACACTCCCAAGTCACCGGCCCCGTAGCCCGATTCGCCCGCCAAATCGCATCCCAAGGCTACGTCGTCGCAGCACCCTCATCCTACCACGAGTTCACCGGCCCCGAGCCCCTCGCCTACGACGGCCCGGAACCGACGACGGAAACAAGTGGAAGGTCTCTACCTCTTTCCAACCTCGAGTCACCCCCCCTTCGCTAACCCACATCATCCCAAAAGATCACAAAGAAAGTATCCGCTTACGACGAGGACTCCTCCCTCGCCATTGAAACTCTCCTCGCACTACCAACCTGCACAGGCCGTCTCGGCGCAACAGGTACGTAAACCGAACTTCATTTACAGGGCTGCCAAAGACGCCCCCAACATCACAGTCTATACCTTTCCCTCCCTACTATCCCACACACCAACTAACCCTCCCCCCAGGCATGTGCCTAGGCGGACACCTCGCCTACCGCTGCGCCCTGGACCCCCGCATCAGCGCCTCCGTCTGCTTCTTCGCCACAGACATCCACTCGAGCACCCTAGGCGAGGGCAAAAACGACGACAGCCTCGCCCGCGCAAAAGACATCAAAGGCGAACTCATCATGATCTTCGGAAAACTAGACAACCACGTCCCCGCCGAGGGCCGCGACCTCATCCGCAAAACGCTCCACGAGGCTGGCGTCACCTTCAGCTTCTATGAGAATGCCTGGGCTCAGCGTAAGTCTATTCTTTTCTTCATGGTCGATGCTGGATGGGTAGGGGAAGATGCGGGTTGGACTGACAGCTGGTATAGATGCGTTTATTCGCGATGAGCAGAGTAAGGGGCGGTATGATGCGGCGTTGTCGGGGATCTGTTTTGAGATGTTGAAGGAGCTGTTCAACCGGACGCTGCGTTCTGATATCGGTCCGCGAAGCGGCCAGGGCTTGGAGGTTGAAGATATCTGCTAGGTCGCGTAACGACATGAGAAGGCAGGAACAAAAGTCATCCGGTTCGAGTATTGCATACAAAAAAGCTCCTCATGCTAGCCTAGCCGCACGAATCCAGTAGGACTGCATATGTTGTAGAAGGGGTAGTCACACAGACCTCACCAAGTAGATACCAAGCAGGTTTGAATGGAGCATGGTCGTCCATATGCTCACTCACCCTATGCTAACACCCCGCACATGGGTATCCTTCCTCCCGTCACTGTTCATCCGGCCCGACCAAACCAAAAGCCCATGCCACGCGTAACATGACCATCCTCAGATGGGACAGGAACCGTCGTGACGTTGACCGATGCATGCGCCAGACGCACATGCCAAAATAACTTTTATATCACAAGCCATTGACCCCAAAAGCGACACCGCATATCCACCGGGCTAGAAAACACATGTGCGCAACTGGGGATCTGCTTACCTCGAAAATTCAAGCGTCGATGCGCTGGTAGAACAGAATGTACGCGACCTTGTTGTCTCGCGCATTCTCCTTTGGCAAGGGCGACCTCTTTCCGGTCGAGCGCGTCGCTGTGCCATTGACCACACCAGCCCACTTCTTGTCCTTCTGTTTATCTGAGCCGTTGACCTGGCTCCAACCACCCTTGTCTGACTCTCCATCTTCGATGTCGATACCGATCTGATCGAAGAAGTTCTTCGTCTTGCTGGAATCGTGCTTGTGCTGCTCAAGAGCGGCAGCAAGAACCTTGGGGTCCTCTTCGGCACCGCCCTCAGCAACATCATCTGCGCGGATGCGACGGATAACTGTGTCGTCCATTCGAATCCACTCTTGATCATCTTGGCGACGAGGTCTACAGTATAGTGACCGCCACTAGCATTTTTGCCGTGATGATATACTACGGCTGTTAGCCGATACCGCGGTGTGCCACCCCGTACGTTGAGTGCTCCGCGCTTGTGCGGCGGGAAGACCTCCTTCGGAATTTCCAGCTCAAGCGGATATCCGATCTTCTTCCAGATCTTCTGGGCCGTTACCATCGTAATGGAAACGTTTTAGATGAGGATCAACACCGGTGGCAGAGTCTCGATGAACATCTGCTTCGTAGACGCACGTGCACCACGGATGGCACCGTCGAGTGTTTCTAGGTGGGTCAATCCTTTCAATGCGTCCGTGATGTTGTTGACGTTGGGAGCACCAATATCAAGCTGTAGTGGCTGGTAGGGCTCCATGGTGACAGACGGCTTCTCGCCTGGTTTGCGGTATTCAGACCGAATCTTGCCACCGAAGATCTTGGTAAGAGGGCTCTCGATCTCGACAGCGCCCGATGATTGTGTGACGGACGATTTCTGCTTCGGTCCGACCTCCAACCAGCCTCCATCTACGGATTCGGATCGGTCATTGGTCGAAGAGGTAACATTGTTTTCCGAACCATTCGACGAACGTGAACTCTTGATGACATGTGCGCATTCATCATGTAGACCGGCAAGCAAAAAGCCCAAAAACTCTTCGGCGTCCTCCTGCTGGCCACGCTTCATGTTATCGAAACGAGGCAAGTGCCTGATGACGTCGTAGACGTACTCCGGGGTAAGTGGCTCGCCATACTGCTCAAGTTCGGCATCTTTCAAACGCATGCGAAGCTTCTCGGTGGATTCAGCCGAGTCAATCACTTTGAAATCGCGCATAAACATAATCCTGAAAGTGTTAGCCTGGATTTTGTACTACATAGAGAATACTTACATAGCGTCTACAAGAGGGGTTTCGGACTTGAAGCTATGCACGGCACGCTTCGCGACCTGATCCAAGAAATCATAGAAAGGTGTGCTGAAAAGAAGACTTGAAGAATCTACGCATTGTTTAGCTCGATAATGGCGGATACAGTGACACGGGTGATCGCTTACCGAATTCATATAGCACAAGTTACCCGTATTTACAAGACCACGGGGCTCGAGAAAGAAAAGCTTTTTGTCGGAATCCACAGAATAAGAAGCAAGAACATCGCCAAGAGAGTTGCTCCTGGGCGCCACAGGACCGTTTGTAGGCGTGACGCCATTTGGAACAACGGGGGCCTTGGATGCGGCTGCAGCATTCTTTGTGCGGAGAAGTTCGGCCCATGACTTTGGTGCTGCTTTTGGTGGCGGAGACGCCTTTGGTGTGTCCTCAGCATTGGCGCTTGCCTCGGTTGAAGCAGCAGTAGGGGTGGCAGCTGCGGCCTTATGTTCCTCCCTGTCTGCTGTGGATGCCTTCACCGATTTCTGTGTGGTTGACGACACGCTAGGGGCCTTAGCAGGCCTGATGGGGATCAAAGGAACTACAGGCTTCGTCTGCGTGCGGGCGTGTGAGGCCTGAGTGGGGCGAGTAGCTTGAGCAGGCGCGACGGAAGCGGCTGAGGCCGGAGTAGCAGGATGGGCAGAGTCGGCCTCGGAAGGTGTGTGGGAAGTGTGAGGGGTATCAGTCCCAACCTCCGATGCCGGCGCCACGGTTGAAGCTTGCGACTCCTCTGGCCCGTCCGTCGAATTGTGTTCAGCCTCCTCTACTATCTCTTTGGAGCCTTGGACCTCCCCAGGCGCTACGACCTGCTTGAGCGGCGGCAGGGCGAGACCATCCTCCTGCGCCGGTGCTGGAGCCCTCCGTCGCCGTTTCTTCTGCAATGCCCGCGGTGGGAATTCGGCACCGGGTACAGATAGCCATGGCAGATCCGGGTAGTAGGGCAGATGACTACCAGACTGGAGCTGCATCGAACCGATGGATGCAGCCGATGTCGATGGGGTCGTCGGTGTTATGGTCGGAGTAGCCAAATTGGTGAGCGGAGTGGGTGACGACATGAATGTGTGTGAATGGACCGAAGGCGGAGACAAGGCAGGCTGGGGAGTTCGCTGAGGCGTAGGCATGCGGGGCGCTGGCGGCGTACGCGAATGCACGATAGGCGGCGTTTGTCCCAACGATCGGTTGACCGATGGCATGGGAGCCATATGCGGGTGCGACGAAACCACGACAGGCGAGCCGTGAGGCTGGAATTGCCGCGGGGGCATCGCATACTGATGGTGCTGCGGCTGGGGGTACGGGCTCATCGGGCCATACCATTGCGGCTGGGGGTACGGTGACGCGAGCGGAGGCGCATAGTGGTGTTGGGGTGAGGGTAGGGAGCGTAGGGATTGTGGTGAACCGGGGAGTGGGCCTGCGGAGGATATTGGTAATATTGGTGATCGCCTTGCCGCCTTCCGGAATGGAGAGGCACGGCCGGCGGGATCGTATGGCCTGGCATCATGGGGGCGACAGGCGGCGCTGTTGCCTTCACAGTTGGGCGCTGGCCGGAGACCAAGCAGCCAACGTGTGAGGCAACGGGGGGCTCGCAGTGCGAATGGCAATGTAGAGGCCCCGCGACTCTGGGATGGGAGGCGTGGGCGCGGCGCGGCGGCGGATGATGGGGGGCTCAAGAAATCTTGCTGGGGTCGGAGGCGTCGCGCGAGCTGGCGAGGCGGGCAGGGCGGAGCGGAAGGAGACTGCTCGAGGCGGGCGTGGGCATGTCTCAGCACTCCATGGCGGGCGGCGAGACGGCCTGCCCGTGGAGAGAGAGGTGCGAGGGTGTGGGCTGCAGCCGGTGGCGTGTTGGGGGGACGATGGAGGAGCGGGAGCAGGAAGCTCGCGCAACGCAGTTCGCGATGTGCAGGCGGTCTGTGCGCCCCCGGCTGTTTGTCGGGTACTAGCGTCGGTGAGCGAGGGGAGCGTGGCAGCAGGACAGCACGGCAGCAAGGGCGTGCAATTGATTGACACAAGCAGGCGTGCGCGCTGGATGGCGAGTACGTACGTACCTTTGGAGGGTTTGGAGGAGCGTTGGGCTGCACAGGTGGAGGGCCGGCGGCCAGAACCAGTGTATGTCTGCTGGCCTGCTCTGACCACCCTTCCTCGAAGCCTTGGAACCTTGGAAGTCACGAGGGCACGTGACCGACGGCGATTGGAAAGCCCCATCCATTCATCCTACGCTGTGACTCCCTCCTCAGTCCAACCCGTCTGGGGGACCCGAACGCCAACCACACCACTCTGCGTGCCACCCGCCCATCCCTCTTTACCCTTCCTCTCGTTGCAGCCCTTTCTGTCCCTCCTCCTCAACGGCTGGCGCCGGCACGGTACCTGGAGCCCTACATCCGTCATCGTCATCGCCCTCGCCCTCGCCCGCACCTGGTGGGACCATGTCGTCGAACCCGCCCGCGCTCCCGACCTCCTCCAAGGCTGCCGCGCCGTCCGGGCAGCTTTCTCCAGCACAAACACAGCCAAACTCGACCTCGACCGGCGACAGCTACGGCCAGCGACGCAGCGGGGGCAGCAGCTTCGGCGCGGGGGCAGCGACGCGCGCCTCACCCACGCCCCGCAACGCGCAACAGGGCCGCAAGCAGCACAAGGCCTCGAAGCGCTTCCGTCAGGCCGACGACGATGCCATTGCCGAGTCGGTGAGATCACCTGAAGCCGACGAACAGGTGGGGCGCTCTGCTAATCTTGGGCAGCTCGCCATGCGTCCCTTCACCAGCCGCAAGGGGCAGACGTCCATCACCCACCTCATGAACTTCAGCCTCCCGCCACGCCCCAGAACAACCACCACTCGCACGGCCACGGCAGGTACCGCAGGAATCCGACGTGGGGTCTGGGGTCGGGCTATCACGCCACCGATAAGGCGAGGTAAGTAGGGCCATGCCACTGCACATGGATAGATCTGATCCGCCAGAGCTCCATATGCTGACGCTCTGCAGATATGTCCATGCCAACTACCGCTTCGTCGTCGATCCCCGTGGCGACTATCGCGCCCAGAGCGTGGACGCCGATATCCACCTTGACTGGAACAACGTTCTGCAGATATTGGCTTCCTCGCAGTCGCAGGATGCTTCATGCCCGATTTGCCTTGGGACTCCGGTAGCCCCGAGAATGGCAAGGTGCGGCCACATCTTCTGCTTGCCCTGCTTGATCCGCTACATGCACTCAGAAGGTGAGGGCAAGACAGTTCCAGAGAGGAGGGCACGCTCGAAGACGTGTCCGCTGTGTTGGGACTCCATCTACATCTCGGAGACGAGGCCTGTGCGCTGGTATATGGGACAGGAAGGCGAACCGCCGCGAGAAGGTGGTGACGTCGTCCTCCGCTTAGTCATGAGATCGGCAGGCAGTACGCTGGCAATGCCACGAGATGGCGCTGATGCTCTTGCCAAGGATGAAGATATCCCATGGTTTCACGCTGCAGAAGTGATGGATTATGCCCGGGTCATGAAGGGTGGGGAGGACTACATGGTCGAGCAGTTCGACGCTGAAGTCCACCAACTGGAGGAGCAGGGGAAAGAAGACGAGCTGATGTTTGGAGAAGATAACAATGAATGGATGAGGAAGGCGATACGCTCGATCCAAGAGTCGAAAGAGAGGGTCAGGGGTGTTGGTAACCCGCCTGAGATGCCAGTCAAGCCAGCTGAATCGAAGCCCAAGAAAGCCCCGATCGTTTTCCACGAGATGGACGACGAAATCCCCAGCATGTACACAGTCCAGAACGCAGCCAAGTCGGGCCAGAGCCGACCGTCCCAAGCTCACACGCCCGTCCCGGAAACGAGTACCGATGCTCAGCCTGTCAATGGAACCGATGCAGGCTCAACAAGCACAAGAAAATTATCTGTATCGTCGCATTCTTCACGGATCAGCCATGGTGGCATTGGCTCGACCTTGGCTGAAATTCGCAATCGCCAGCAACATGACCACAAACATACGCCGTCTGAGTACTTTTTCTACCAAGCCCTGTTGCATTACTATCTTTCTCCACTGGATATCCGCATCCTCAAAGCTGCATTTGAAAATTTTGCATCGTTTCCATCAACCATCTTACCACGAGTCGAACGTGTGTCCACCGGCCATGTTGTCGACGACTTGCGAAAGCGCACCAAGTATCTCGCACATCTGCCATATGGTTGCGAAGTCAGTTTCTTAGAATGCGATTGGACGGATACGGTAGCACCCGAGATATTGGAACGATTTAAGCCGGAGATTGAGAAAGGAGGAAGAAAAACCAGGACAAAGAGACGAAAGAGGAGAAGGCACGGCTGCGCGCTGAGAAGGACGAATATGCACAGTTTGCGGCAGCGAGGCGAAGAGACCCAGTGTCTCGGAGAAGTTTTCGGCAGATGACTTTCAGCCTCTGGCCTCTAGCAGCGCTGCTGAGACTACGGCTCCAGCAGATATGGAGAGTGCTTCAACATCGCCACCGTGGCCCTCGAGGAGGGGACAGGGTTTTTCGTCACTTGCGTCGCCCTCCACAAGCCCGTCTACGTCTCGCACCGTTTGGGGTACTGCTCTGGTAGCCCCGATGTCCCCTATCATGGCTCCCTTGGAGCATGACACTCGGGACGACGGATGGCTTCAGAATTGGGAGAAGGATTTGTTGCACGAGGAAGATGCAATGGTCGCACAGGCGCAGGTCATGTCGCTAGAGGATGCGGAAGCTCCTAAAAAGCAGACTGGAGGGAAGAAAGAAGCGAAGAAGATTACGCTGATGAGTACGAATGTCAGGAGAGGAGCATGACAGGGCACTGTCCGCTCTTTCGAATAGCAGTCATACGGAATTCATACCAGGTTCATACTGCAAAAGCTACTGTTACAGGTGAGTCGCATGCGTGACGTGATGTACGAGATGGGCTAGCAAGAGATACATGATTGAGTGGCAAGTTTATGTGCTTTCAGCGATTGCCATGCTATCCTGGAGTGAAACACGATACATAAATTTATGACTGGCTTGTATACAGTCTTGAGTTTCTACCCTTTGCCGAGCGCTCTACCTAGCCTTCATTCAACCCCAACTCCCTCGCCTTAATCTGCAACGCCAAAAACCTCGACATAATCCTACACATGGCCAATTTTCCACCAAAGAACTACAACCCCAGATGGCCCGACGGCCTCCACATGGCATTAATCTCGCCCTCGTCATCCAAATCCCAAACGTCCCTGCACCGCTCCGCCTCCGCCCTCCCAAACGCCTTCTCCACACTCGTCCGCATATTCGCATACCCCGTAGCCAACACCACGATATCGGCGTCTAACTTCCGCCCATCAGCCAGGACGAGTCCGTTTTCTTCGAAGGCGCGGATCCCGTCGGGCGATTGTACGACTTTGATGGCGCCGTCGATGATGAGCTGGCTGGCGCCGACGTCGATGTAGTAGCCGCCGCCGCGGATGATGTGTTTGCGGTAGATGCCCGCGTGGTCGTGGCCGAAGTCGAGGGCGAAACCGGCTTTTGCGAGGCTGGAAAGGTTGGCTTTTTCGGCTTGTTTGATGCGGGAGGTGAGGTGGATGTCGAGGGCTGGGTGGGGGTGTTAGTATGTGGAGGAGGATAGATGGAGATGTAGGAGTTCGAGTATGAGTATGTCATGGGGAGTCACACTTACCAAACTGGACAGCGTTGGGAAGCGAGTTGCCGTATATATCTGCGTCTTCGAGCGGCGGCCCGTTCTCCTCGTACATGTTCTCGTGCAGCATGAAGAGGCCCTTCGAGGCTTGGACGACGTATGTGCCGCGCCGTTGGAGCATGGTTACATGCAAAGCGCCTGCGAGGTGATAGTTCTGCGCGATGTCATGGCCTCAGTTTCCGGTGCATTTCTTGCCTTTGAGGTCGCCGGGGTAGGTGGAGGCGTCGACGTGCTGCGAGGCGTGGTAAGTCGGGTGGGGTAGTTTCCGACACCGGGTAGTTTCCGACACCCCGCAAAATTTCGCCGCTGCCACTACTTGGGTTGCGAATATGCTCACAACTTTATCAAATAGATTTGTAAAAATATAAAAAAAATCGTATTTGAAGTATTTAATCGCTTTCTTTATCTATACTTAAATCACAATTAAGATATTATTGTGTTCGTTGTCGTTCTCGCGCTAAACGTCGAACTAATAGCTGCTCCGCTTCCTCTTTAGAGCTACTTTCCTCCTCTACGATAATAACCTTCTGTGATGCGTTTCTTACTTTGCGAACACGTTAAAAGGGCACCTAATTAGCCTGCGAGAGAACTTCTGCAAGACTTGCGAAGCGTTCATTTAGATTAATTGCAACTTTGCGGCGTTTTAGCAGATTTGCTTAATTAACCTGCTTGCGCAAGGAAGCAATCTTATAATTTTTCATAGTAACCTCTATTAAGGTACGGTCAAATGCCTTAGCGGTAAGCCGAACACATCGTCGTGTAGTTAGTAAGAAGCTCTTTTCAGAAAATAGCTTTACAACATCGCTGCCACGTTTTGGCGTCCTAATATCCTTAGTAGAAGAGGGTGGTGTTGACGGCCGTTCGCGCACCACCACCCAGCGAGAACCCAAGGGCTTCCTCACGTTCTTAGGGTACAGCCCTGTTGCTTTCCACCCAGATCAGACACACTGCTTTTAAAGGCCAATTTTACGCGCTTCTGCATAAAATTCGAGAAACTTGGCCTTCCTAAGCTTTGTTGCATCTGTCCTAGCCCCATACTCGCTGACGAAGCGCCTATACGCCACCTTTAGGCTAGAGAAACAACTAAGATCTAAAGGCTAGAGTATATGTGAAGTATAGGCAGGGATAAAGAGCAAGTGGACATTATTTATGTAATATGCAGTCATAAATTTGTCTAAGGTATGACTGCTATGGCCGTCAACAATGAGCAACCGTGTCTCGGACGGATTGTCAGGCTCAGTCTGGGGCAAGAACACCTTCTCTAGCCACTCGACAGCAATATCATTACTTGTCCACCTATTTTGCGAGAAGGTAACATGCTAGTAAGGATATTAAGTTAAAAACTCCTTCTTAAACTACTGCTCCTAGATGCTCTTAGCCTTAAAGATGACTAAAGGTTCAAGAACGACGCTGAGCGTAGAGATACACTCTACTACAGAGGTCTAAGTACGGGCATTTATTGTCTTAACTAGTATAGCATTAGGGTTCTCTTGCGAGAAGCCTATGACAAGCCTATTAACTCCCTGGCCCTCCATGATACCGCCCTCGTCGGCGTTGTACCTGTGTCGGGGGGGAATCCAGGTCACGGTCTCGTACAGGTCGAATATTTGCCTGATACTTTCAGGAGTGGCCGCATTTATGCGTTCCCAGCTAGTCCGGCGGCCCAACTTTGACTTAATGGCTGGGCGGCGTCTCATAAATTAACTAGTCCACTCCTTCCCCAGGTTCTTGTGGTCACCCTCTCGCTTGAGAACGGCCGTTGCGATGGCTCGCACTTGCGCATGGGTTGGCGCGTAACCAAGGGCTTCTTAACGGAGAATCCAGCGCTCTAGATGCTCTTCTTAAATAACTAAAAGCCGCTGTGCACCGTTGTGGGCATGCAGGTAGGGTTAGGCACCATTAAAGCGGCCGCGAAGAGTGTTGCGTGGTACCCTATGTCGAGTAGCAGCAGTGGCTAAAGCGACCCTAGATTTAAGGTCTACAAGTGCGTTCTAAACATCTCCTTCTGTGTAACTAGCTATTCGAAGTCAGAGAAAACAATGCAAAAGGAAAAATTGAAATTGATGAAGAATTGAGGTTGTAAGAATTATTTTTCGGTCAGCGTGCATGGTGGGGGAGCGCGATTGCGGGGCTGTCGGAAACTACCCCACCCGACTTAGAGGGTGCCTTTGAAATTATCTTGGTTTGGGAGAGAGGGGATGAGGGGTTCGCCGGAGGGTCCGGGTGTGCCTTTGCCGCGGGCGACGGTTATGGTCCATTTTTTGGTGGCGTCGGAGTAGGAGGCTTGGGATATAGTGGTAGAGGTCCAGGCGTTGAGTTCGAGGGCGGAGGCGTAGAGCTCGAACCAGTCTGCTAATTTGTCTTTGGGCGTGAAGAGTGGCCAGGTGGAAGGGAATGGCATGCACGCCATGTGGCAGTATTGGACGGGGTCTGGAGGATAAACGAAATAGTGTTCGAGGTCGTCAGTTTCCGTACAGTCAAACTATGACCAACGATATGGTAAGAATCAACCTACCGTGTGTGACGAGGGTACGGTAGCGGTGCCACCAGTTGTCCCCTATACGATCGTTCTTGTCGATTGACGAGCGCAGTCATGTTCAGAGCTTGCAAATGAGCAGCAACATTGAGACCGGATTGGCCTGCGTAGTGGGTGAGCACTCGTCTCATTCTCTTCAGGAGGCCTGCCTATTAACTTGTGCCCTTCTTCCAATAACTCCTTATCTGGCTAAAAACACGCTATGTGCCCCAATTACCTAGGTAGCAGATCTAAGCCCGCACGCCTCGTCGCCACCCTCCCCAGGCTTGGGATTTGAGGGGCCTTCCCGGACTCCTGGATCTCGCAGGTTCCCATGAACGCCAGATGGCACAGATCTCCCTCTGTACCCGTGGCAGAGCAGCCCGCTCTAATCAAATTTTATTTAAGTGCCTTGTACAGTCAACTAGCAGGTACGAGTAACTAGCGCCAATCCTTTTCAGGGAGCAAATCTCTTAGGAAAAACCACCAAAGGGCTTTGCGACCCATGCCGCGCTAGTTACCCATCCCTGGTGGTTGAGTGTATGGAGAAATACGCTTGGCAGGGCCGGTCTCTTTTAGTGCTATGAACAATGAATAACGCTCAGCATAGAGCGAGCTAAACTCAATCTCCGTGTATTCTTGCTCTACCGCATACTTTATGGAGTTTAATAATGATGCCAAGCAGAGCTGAAACTTCCTATTCGGGTAAGTCATAGAAGGTGTAAAAGATTGTCCAACTCTAATATGAATTGGATCAATAAGAGCTCTGCTAAGCGGCCATGAAAACGCTACAGCTGACGCCCTAAACGTTATTTTGGTCATCTATTCAGCCAAAGGTTCGGCGGGTCCACAGGTACGATGTGTTTCCAACTACAATAGACAGAGGCGAAGGTGGAAGGTCTTTAATACAGACCTATTAAGTACTTTATTAAGTTTTATGTGTGTTATTAAATTAACTACTTAGAAGTAGAATAACAAAGGCTTTTATTTTAAATAATATAATAAAAAAAGTAGTGTATACATCAGGAAAAATTTTGTGCGCGCATGAGCACCTATAGCACCTAGGCGGCTCTGCGCATGCCTGCGCACGCCTGCGCACCAAAAGCGCTCTAAGCGCACCCGCAATAGAACTTTTTTTTTAGCGTGCGCATGCGCAAGGTTGCGCAAGGATGCGCACCTATGCCGCCAGTGCACCTAGGGCACGCTAGGTGCTTATGCTACCTATATAATGCTAATTAATAAGCAAATAAAGCTCTTTAATTAGCTAGAATTTAAAAAAGCTCAGTAAGCTGCTTAGTAAGCTTTTAAAAAAAGTTTTTTTAAAGTATAAAGTTAAAGTCTCTTACTAGATAGTAATTAGTAGTTAATATAATAGCATTAATTACTAGCGTATTATATAGAACTTCTACCTAACCCTAAATTCTAGATTTTATAGATTTAAAAATAGAAAAAATTTAGTTTTATAATTATTTAAAAGAATTAGATTAAGCGAAAATTAGTAACTTAGTAAAAAACACAATTTTAAAAAGTATAACTTTTAATAATTTCATAACTACTTTATATCTATTAAAACTTTTTTAAAAATTTAAATAATATTAAATAGGTACTCTATAGCTAGCTATATAGATATTAATATCTAATATTCTATATTAGCAAGTAGAGAGGGTGTATAGGATAATTATATAAGAAAAGAAAATAATATAATAAATAACTTAGTATTAATTACTTATCTCTAGAAAAGGTATAAATAAAAAGAAGAAGATTCTATAGCGTATAGGCTATAGTGTATAGATATTATATAATTCCTATATAATACTATTATATAATAATAGTAAAACTTTAATACTTTTAAATACCCTTGCCTATATAGTATATAGACACTAGCAACTTTTTATTTTTAAAATTACTATTAGAAGTTCTCTTTTTCTTTATATAAACTATATACTTACTAATATAAAACCCTATCTATTTATTATTCTCTAGTTTGTACGTCTTTTTCTCTAGCTAGTTTTACTTTAGTTAGTAAAAAGATTTTATTAAGTAACTATTTATTATACTTTACTACTATTTATTAGAGATACGATTAGGCTTATTAGTAGTAGAGTAGTAGTTTAGCTAATAGTAGTTAGGGGTAAAATTACGTAGTTAATAATAAAATTATAGTAATAATATATTATTTATATAAAGTTCTTTTGCTTAGTTTATTTCTTATATAATAAGTAAACCTATTTATCTTATTAATTTAGGTAGTAATATTAGGCAATTATATAATATTAGATAAGAAAAAGATAAACACTAATAGAAAATAGAAATTAAAAATTTAAATAAAAAGGAGAGATATATAAAATAGGCTTTTCTTTTTTATTTTTCTTTTTTTATTCTTTACTTTAAATATCTCTTTATATATATCCTTTTTTTCTTAGCTTTTTTCTCTTTTTATTAAGCTAATTCCCTATTTTATATAGTGCTAAACAATATTTTTTATTATATAATGTTTTATTTTTATATAATACTAACTTAGTAAAAATAATAGCACTTATACTAGTAGATCTTAACCAGCTAGGCCTTTTTAGCTTTAATACTACTATAGTAGCTTTTTTAGGTAAAAGAATATATATTACCCTTTTAACTAGTTTCTAGGCAAACTATATATTTATCTAGAATGTCTTTATTAATATAAGTTCCTTTATCTTTTACTTTTATATAATACTTACTATAGAAAAATAGGCTAAGAAGTTATATATTATATATCTGTCTTTATATAATATTAATATTATTCTTATAGCTAGTATAGACTTATATTTATAAATTACTAAGCTTATTTAGTATAAGAACTACTTTTATACGCTTTTTATTTAGTTATATAGTATCTTTAGAAGTACTATATATACTTACTATAATAGTAGTAACTTTAGTTTTAAGCCCTTTACTAAGTATTATATAGTAGTAAACTTTTAGAAAAAATTATATAGTTTTTATATATAGTAAAGCTATTTCTTCCCTAGAATTAATCCGTAATATTACGTAATCCTAGGCTAGCTGTTTAATCGACTACCGTGTTACGTAATTAATTATTTCTTTAATAATATTTTTTATAGCAATAATAATAACAACAATTATAATAGTAACTAGGCAGACTATCTATAGACTACTATTAATAATACTACTATAAAGAAAGTTAATAATAAAATAATTATTATTTTATATATATTTTCTTACTACTACTATGTACTAGGTACTAGGTTTTAGTGCCTTTTATTTTACTTTTCTCTATGTATAGTGCAAACTCAACCTTAGTTAGAATCTCTATATAATAAAGATCTTTAATATAGTAAAGCTATAGTGCTAAATATAATTATTATATAGAATAGAGCTAGATAGTAAAATAGATATTTCTAGATATTGTCTATAAGTGCTAAAATAAAAACTCCTCTTTAAATAAATATATACTATATCTCTTCTTTTTCTATATAAATAATAGATAGAAAAATATATTTCTTAAAGTAATATATATGTATAAAAAAATTAAAGAAATAGTATTATATAAAAAACTAGTTAATACTACCTTAAAGCTCTTTTCTGTGTTAATAATAGTAGGAGGGATAACTGCTATTATGGTAATATTTTTATTAGAAATCCTCTTAGTCGCAAAAAAAACCCATATAAAAACTAAGGAGAGCTTACGTAGGCAGGCTTAAGGTAATCTACTAATACTTTAATAGTAATTATTAAAGTATTACTAAAGATTAAGAATTTTAGAGCCTAGTTTAGGGCCTTTTTTATATAAGTATTAGTAGAATTATTCTTTCTATTAATCTATCTAATTTTAAAGATCTTATAGTTCTTATATAATTTATAGAGTAATATAATATTAATTATAAGGCGCTTTTTATTTATTATTTCTAGTTATATAAGGTAGTTATAAAGAGACTTTAAATTTATATAGATAACTATAGAAATTAGTAGTAGACTAAGCGTGCGTATAATCTTTTAAAGAGTTGTGCTAATAGTAATAATATTATTAAAGCTTTCTACTATACTATATAGCCCGCTAGTAAGAATACTCCTTATTACTCTCTTATACTTAGTTAAATTCTAGTGTATAATATTTGCTAAAATCTTAAAGTTATTGCTATTATCTACATAATACTTATTACCTAAAGTAATTAGGAATCCTAGCTATAAGCTTAGATCCTTATTATGGTTTTTTTTTGCGACTAAGAGAGTTTCTAATAAAAAATATTATAATAATAGCAGTTATTCCTCCTATTATTGTTAATACAGAAAAGCGTTTTAAGGTAATATTAATGAAAAGGGGCTACCCTTATTATTAGCAAATAAGCTATTAGTAAAAATAAATAGCTTTCCGCGATATAGATCTAATAGTATAAAAGTAAGACTACGCTTACTATTATTAATCTACTATTAGATTTATACGTTAAATACTATAATATCTTTATATAAGAATAATATAACCTCTTTTTATTAATATTACCTTAAAACGCTTTTCTGTGTTAATAATAGTAGAAGAGATAACTGCTATTATTATAATATTTTTATTAGAAACTCTATTAGTCGCAAAAAGAAAACTATAAGGGTAATATAGTCTAAGCAGTAATAAATAAATTAAATATAGCTTTTAGTTAGTATATAAATATAATATAGGCACCTCTTATACGCTACTTTATAGACCTTTAAATAGTATCTTTATCTTTAGGGTTAATTGTGTAAAGGCCCTTTGCTTACCTTTTTTATATAAGAACTATTGTGTTATATATAAGCTAAATTCTTTTACTATTAAACTTAATAGGCTAGTTCCTAATAAGAATAGTCTTATCCTTTATATGGTTTTTTTGCGACTAAGGAGGTTTCTAATAAAAATATTACAATAATGGCAGTTATCTCTCCTACTATTATTAATATAGAAAAGCGTTTTAAGGTAGTATTAATAAAAAGGGGTTATTCTTTATATATAAGGCTGCCTTCTTTAGCTTTTCCTTTTTTCTTTATACAAAGTTTTTATTAATAATACTAAAGGTATTATCTGTTTAAAGGCTAGTAATCCTAAAAGTATACTTTCCCTTATTAGTAATAAGTAAATATAGGTTATATAATAAAGTCTTTATATTAAGTTTCTTTTTATAGTAGTTATAGTAGGTCCTAAATTAGTAAAAATCTAATTTAGTTGCACTATAGAGTGATTATATAATATAAAAAAATTATATTTTATAAAAAGTTTATATATAGTTCTTTAGGTACTCTAGTATAAAGTATATAATTTAGCTTATTAGTAAACTAAATATAGGTCTAGGTAATGTCTTACAATTTAAAATATATTCTCTATATTACCTAAAGGCTTGCTTCTAATATAAGAAGTAGGCACTAGCATATTCTTTAAATAGTAAGTAATTAGGTAAGAATTTTATCCTTTTTCTTATTAAACTGTCTAATAAACATAAGATAGGATTTTTTATATAGCTAAGTAGTTTTACCCTTAACCTCTTATATAAGGTAAAAGTTAAAGATTTTACCCTTATACTTTGATAGGTTAAGGGAAAGAATTTTAAATATACTATTAGTAATAAGAGCGTCTATTTCTATATAATCTAACTTCTTAAAAGGTATTTTAGGTATTGTAATTATACCTTTTATATAAAGCTTTTGAAACCTCTTTTTATTAACACTACTTTAAAACGCTTTTCTGTGTTAATAAT
The DNA here is from genome assembly GCA_031010545.1 of Laburnicola sp. JP_R_19. Lineage (NCBI taxonomy): Eukaryota > Fungi > Ascomycota > Dothideomycetes > Pleosporales > Didymosphaeriaceae > Laburnicola > Laburnicola sp. JP_R_19. The sequence continues at coordinate 490,818 of VOIT01000042.1, forward strand.
AGCAGAATAGATAACTACTATTATTGTAATATTTTTATTAGAAACCCCCTTAGTCGCAAAAAAAAACTATAAAGCTTTAGAAATAGTTTCTAATTACTAGCCTTTTTTTAGAAAAGGAATATAGTATCCTTCTTTAGGTAGTCTTTCTTCCTCTTTTTTAAAGGATATTTTTATATAAGGGTAATATTATTTACTTTATATAATAGTAAAAAAGTGTAATCTTTTTTATAATAGTATAGCTTAACTTATATATAGTAAAACCTTACTAAACTATTCCTTAGGTTAAGAATTATATCTTTGTGCTTAATACCCTTAATCTTATATAGGCCTATCTATCTCCCTTACTCTTTTTAGACTATAACTTTAAATTTAAATAAGAGCTTAAGGACTGTATATACTACTAATAAACTATTATAGGTATTTAGTATATAATTAATATTAGTCTTATTTCTTTCCTCTTATAATATTTTTATTACCTTTTATATAGTATTTACACATATAATAATATTAAGTAATAAGAAAAAGTTTATACTAATCCTAAAATATATACTAAAGACTAGTAGCATAGGTATAAGGCTATTTAGGACTATAGTATTATTAATAGCTTTAATAACTATTTAGAGGATATCCTTCTTATTTATATAATCTTTTAGTTTAGCCTTAAAAATATTAAGGGCTTTATAGAGGGGTGTGTGTAAACGGTTAACCTTCTCTATTACCTAATATACTTCTATAGGTATTTACCTATAAGTTACGCTAATAATCTTTATATAGTTTTTAAACTTATCTAATATAAAGTTTGTACTTAGGTTATATATAATATAGTTACGTAGACTTTAGTAAATATTAATCTAGTATTTATAAAGGACTTCCTATGCATCTTATATAGATATTAATTTTAAGAAAGTTATAGCTTAAAATAATATATCTATATCTATAATATATAGTGCATCTCTAGTTCTAATATATATAATATTAATAATAGTCTTATAATTAAAGTAAGTATTATCCTTAATAGTAAACTTAAAGCAACGTAGTATATATTTATATAATTAATAGTAGTAGTAAAACTTCTAGATTTTATTTAGTATAGTAATATCTACTTTATAGCTAGTGCTAGTATATATCTTTTAAGGTTTTTCTATATAGAGATATCTAAATTATTAATAAAAGCGGCGGAGTTCTTATTTAGTAAAAAAAGATACAGTTTCTTTCTTACTAATATTAAAAAAAGAGTGTCCCTATTTGCATATAACAGGTATAGTTATACTATTCTTTTATATAATAATATTTAGAATATTATTAAAATAGGCACTTAGCCTATTAGTATTTACTAGTAATAATAGGAATAGTATTAGAGTATTTAAAATATAGTAGGTAACTATTCTTATTAAATTTGTAATTTATATAGTTTTAAAAGATTTTTATAAATTCTAACCTCTAAAGCTAATATTAGTGTTACTAGGTGTCTAATTAATTTTTATATAAGGGTTCTCTTATATATATATCTCTAGCTATACTTTACTAATAGTAGAAATCTTTACTATACTTATATCCTATAGTTCACCTTAGTATATTAGATAGCATTAATTTTTAAGAATAAATTATTCTGCACATTTCTTTAGCCTTATTTTATAAATATATTTGCTAGTTATATAATAAAGATAGACAGTAGTAGTTAATTAGAACACTTAGTTATTACTATTTTTATTATTTTTACTTTATTCCTCTTCTTTGTATAAAGTAGATTTCTTATTATTATACCTTTCTATATTTTAGATATAGGACTAAATAGTTTTATATATAGGCATTTTATTATTATACTTTTTATAATAGGTAATATATTACCTTATTATATAGCTACATTTATTATGCGAATAGTTAAAATACCAATAGCCTTTCTTATAGCATATAAAATACTTCTTTAGTCTTATACAAATATTATTTAATTAGAATTTTAATTATAATAATAATAGTATAAATTGTCTATAAAATTCTTATCTATAAGAGACTAGTAATCTTCCTTTTTATATAGGAAAGTTATATTTATAATTAGTATAGTATATATTAGCCTTTTATAAATACTAATTAGATTAGCAATTAATTATAACTTAAATTAATATATAAAGATTAGCAAATAGAGCTTTATAGATAGGCTTAGGGGTAAATATAGTTTACTTTAGCTCTAGGTATTTATAGCATACTTATATAGTTTTTTTACGACTAAGGGGGTTTCTAATAAAAATATTATAGTAATAGCAGTTATCCCTCCTACTATTATTAATATAGAAAAGCGTTTTAAGATAGTATTAATAAAAGGGGTTAGCGCGTTACAAGCATACTTAGTGCACCTACTCTAACTAAAAAAAATCTATATATAAAATATAGTAAGGCTATATTACTATACTAGTTTAGAGTAGAGGGAATAAGAAAGTGCTTATTATACTATTATCTCCCTTTAGTATTATTTTTAAAAATTACTTATAATAGCTATTATATTAGTAGGTTTGTGCTATTATAAGATATATACTAGATAGAAGCTTATACACTATAGGTATACTAACGCTCTATCTCTATATTAAGGTTAACCTTAATAAGGAATCTACTATTACTCTATTTTCTACTATCTTTCTAGGCCTTAGTGCTAATACTAATACTACTATTAACACTACCTAAAAGTATATAATTTATCTACTTAAAGTTACTAAGTCTATACTAGAATACCACTCTATCTAAGGCATTATTAATAGAAAGTAAAAAGTATACCTTACTTTATATAAGGTAGTCCTAGTGTACTAGTTAGGCTAGTAATAAATTAGTAACTATAGGCGCTATAATAAATATATAGGATTACTACTATAGTTCTTTTTATTACTACTAGTTAGGAAGGTAGTAATAAAGAGCAAGATTAAGGGAGAAAAAAGATAAAGGTATTTATTAATAAGTTACTAGGGGAGAAGAGTGTTGCGTAGATATATTAGATTTTTATAATTATTATAGTGTTAAATAAGTGCAATGCGTAAGCGCAACGCGATTGCTAATAATAGTAATAATAAAGTAAGAGTTAGTATACTATATACGCTTTAAGTAAATTAATAGGGGTTAGAGCGCTTATAGATATTAAAGAATAAGTGCGTAGTTTATAAACTATTCTTATAAACTATCCTTATAAACTATTCTTATAAACTATTCTTATAAACTATTCTTATAAACTATCCTTATAAACTACTATTACGTTAGTAGAGACTAGTAGACTATATTTTTAGGCACTAGACTAGAGCGGTCTTTCTATCCTAATCTACGCAGGCTCAAATTAAAAAATATATAGTTAAAAAGGGTAATTAACACTAAATAAACAATACGACTAGTATACTTATATAATAGTAGTATAAAAAGAAATTTTCTTATTAAAGTCTATACCTAATACTTTTTATTAAACTAATTTTTATTAATACTACCTTAAAACGCTTTTCTATATTAATAATAGTAGGAGGGATAACTACTATTATTGTAATATTTTTATTAGAAACCCCCTTAGTTGCCAAAAAAAAAACCCATACTTGTTATATAAGGGTAAGCCTATTAATTATTATCTTTAGGACTTTATATAGACTCTTATTAGAGTTCTTATACTAGTATTATATAAAAGTTATTATAGTCTAGTTTATCTAATACTAGTTATAGTTAATAGTAGTATTAATATAACTATTAAGTGCTTTATATAAGCACTTCTATAATTATCTAGGATAAATAGTATAAAGGTAATACTATGCTATATAGCTATTAAGAATATCCAAAAAGATATTTAGGTATTAATTCTTAGTAATATCTAGGCGTCTATATAGATTTATAAAGATTTTAGTCTTATCTACTAATATATTATATAAAGCTTTAGTATAGTTATTATCCTTATAACTTCTTTTTATTAATACTACCTTAAAACGCTTTTCTGTGTTAATAACAATAGGAGAGATAACTGCTATTATTGTAATATTTTTATTAGAAATCCCCTTGGTCGCAAAAAAAACCCAAACAAATCATTATCCTTATACCTTTTAGAATTCGATTATCTTATTAGCTAGAACTTTCTATAGAGATAAGTTATACTTAGGTAGAAGCTTATATAGGTTAAATTATATTATAGGCTTAGTTTATATAGATTAGTATAGTGCCTATAATTTATATTTAATTAGTAGTAGCTTTATTTTATATAGCGCTTAATAATTATAAGTAGGTAAGTAAAATAGTAGTTAGGCACTTTATATAAAGAGTAGTAGTGTATTTAGTTATTTATATAAATAAAATTATCTTTTGTACTTATATAAAGATTCCTTTAAGATATTTATAGGGACCTATAGCTATATAAGTGCCTATAGTAGTAGTAGCTTACTCTATTTATATTTACATAATAGTCTAGCTAGTTTAAATAGAATTAGCTTTAGTGTCTACGTATAAGAAGTTAAGTAGACTAAAGAAGGTAGTATTATATAAGTAGTATTAGTATTACCTTAGACTACTTTATATAGTTTACTAGCACTTATAGCTTTAGTATCTATTTTTAATATAATACTTTTTTTCTTCTAAGACTATAATAAGCTCTCTTCTAAATATATAGCTAATATTTAAAAAATAGTGTTTTTCCTATTCTTTAAAGTCTTTCTAGAATAATTCTAAGAAAGCTGTTTCTTTTTAGTATAATATATAATAATTAGTAATAGTATATACTACGTATAATTACATTTCTAATAAAAAAGAATTATTTATTAGGTTTATTTTATTCTTCTAGTATTTAGGTCTTATTTCCTTACGTAGTATTGCCTCTAATATTTGTATATCTTTAGTATACTTATTATATAGTTTAATATGGTTTTTTTTTGCGACTAAGGGAGTTTCTAATAAAAATATTATAATAATAGCAGTTATCCCTCCTGCTATTGTTAACACAGAAAAGCGTTTTAAGGTAGTATTAATAAAAAGAAGTTATATAGTTTAATATATTTAGGCATATTAGTATTATCTTATAAAGTAAAGGTAGTAAAAGTAGGGGCTTTATATAAAGTAGTAGTAGAGATTGCTATTATATAACTAGTTTGTTTAATAGGTTAGTTATATAAAAAGTTACACTTTATTAAAGTTTATTATTATCTAACTATATATTTACATAGTTACTAATAGTATACTTAGTATACTATTTTCTCTTAAATTTTATATAGTAGTAATAGTTACTTACTAACTTAATAAAAAAAATTTATCTACTATTCTTATAAATAAGAATAAGTTTTATACATCTTATATAATTGCTTTTTTTATTTTATATAGTAGTAATAATTACTTACCAACTTTATAAAGGTATAATCTACTATTATTTTATATATAGTAAATAGAGTATAATAAAATAAATTATATAGCTAATAATAACTTATATATTATATCTTTACTTTTACTAATTTATAGTTAAAGATTAGTTAACTACTAATTAGTGTTAAATAAGTACTCTATAGCTAGCTATATAGATATTAATATCTAATACTTTGTATTAGTAAGTATAGAGGGTGTATAGGATAATTACATAGGAAAAGGAAATAATATAATAGATAACTTAGTATTAATTACTTATCTTTAATAAAGGTATAGATAAAAAAAGAAAGTTCTATAGCGTATAGGCTATAGCGCATAAGTATTATATAATTTCTATATAATACTATTGTGTGGCAATATTAAAATCTTAATACTCTTAGGTGCCCTTGTCTATACAGTGTATAGACAAATAATATATTATTAGTACTATAGTTTTTTTTATAACTAAGGGTTTCTAATAAAAAGATTATAATAATAGTAGTTATCTCTTTTGTGTTATAGACACATAAAAGCGTTTCAAGGTGTTAATAAAAGGGTTAGCGCGGTATAGAGCGGCCTTTCCATTCTAACCTACATTGGCTCAAATTAAAAAAATGTATTAACAAAGGTGATTAATACTAAATACACAATGCGACGATTAGTATTATATTATTATATAATAATATTACGTAATATATATAATAACTAGTAAAATAAAGAGTTTTTTATTAATTACTAACTAATTACGTAACAAAAATAGTACTTTTAAATTAAATAATTAAAGACTAGTATTTTCTCTATAAATCTATTAAAAAATTAAAATTATAGGGTTACTAGTTAAAAAGTTATAAAGCCTTAAAAAATTACTTATTTAGACTATTTGTGCACATTTGCGTAAGTCTGCGTAAGTCTGCGCATCTCTACGCATCTTTGCGCATATTTAAGCATTTTTGTGCTAATAAATTGCTTATGCAAAAATGCGTATAAATGTACAACTTTGCGTATGTCTGCGCACGTCTAAGCAGCCTTTTTAAAAAAACTTTTCTGATGTAGTTTAAAGTTAATAATTATATTAATTGTTTAGGCTTTCTTTACTACTAGTCTAGTATTTTTAAAAAATTACTTTTTATTTTATATATAAATTTTATATTTTTTATACGTACTGTTAATTAAATCTACCTAGGAGTAAGACGATAAAGGCTTTTATCTTAAATAATATAATAAAAAAAGCAGAGCCCCCTACTTAGTAATTAAAAAGAGCGTAAATTTTTTTAAATTCCTTTTTTTACACTTTTTTTAATTACTAAGTAGAACGCTCTACTTTTTTTCTTATGTTATTTAAGATAAAAGCCTTTATTCTTCTACCCCTAGGTAGTTAATTAATAACACACATAACTGAATAAATGTGAAGGTGGAGCGAGGAGGCGCGCGCCACATGTAGTTTCTGCGATCTACTTCTCCGAAGCTTTGTCCACAGCAATGGACTAATTGCAACCTGTCTGACGTAGAAACCATATTCTGCGCCCTCTTGAATGGCTAAGCGCCAGATGTCGGTCTGGATGCGTCTATATGCGCGTACTCCGAATCATTAGCGACGTAACAACCGTTCAATGTTCATTGAAAAGGGTAGAATGTGCTCCTGTCTTTTCTTTTTCATCCTCGAGCACGATTGCAAACAGAACAGACAAATTTTTTTAATTGAGAAATAACAACCTTGTCAAGATATACGTCAACATGCCTTACGGAGGCAAGGGACCAACCGTCGTTGGGTTATTGTGGAGCGAAACTATCTTGTCCCTTGTCTTTGTCTCTCTACGACTGTATACTCGGGCTCGGATTATGTGTGGACTGCGATGGGACGATCACTTTGCTATAATCTCTTGGGCAAGTAGGACATTTTTAACCATTGCTTTTTTGTGGGATTCCACGCTAACTTACCTAAAAGGCGATGTTGATGTTCAACACCGTGTTCTGCACAATCGCAGCGGTGAATGGATTTGGGATGCGCTCTCAGTTCTTAACATTACCAGAAATCGCACAAGCAAACAAGTGGACCATCGTTGCGCAGACGTTCCATATTATCGGTATCGCTACAAGCAAAAGTGCAGTTGCACTCTTCTTGACAGCAATCGTGGCTCACAAAAGCCAGAGGATCTTCATCTACTTCATGGTTGGTTCTCTGCTCCTCCTCTTTGGGTTCTGCGCCATCGTGGATTTCGCCCGATGCACCCCTGTAGCTCACGTGTGGAACCCGTCAATACCTGCAAACTGCTGGCTGTCTGCTGAAGCCTTTACCATCTATTCGATCGCTCTCGCAGGTAATTCTACCGCTGTTTTGGTGGAAGGAGCAGTTTATGCTAACAGGATAATAGTTTATTGTGCTATCATTGACATTGTCCTTATCGTATTTCCTTGGTATATCCTGTGGAATCTGCAAATGAAAAGGAAGGAGAAGGTGCTTATTGGTTCTGCCATGAGCCTTGGAATATTGTACGTTAACCGCCCTGCATTGAATCGAAACTGACGCAAATAATCCAGTGCCTTTGCGTGTGCGGTAATTAAGACGATAGCATTACGAGGCCTTAACGCCAGATCGGACTACACCTGTGAGTAACATGGCTGGTTTTGTTGACTTGGAAAAGATCAATCTGGAAAGAGCTCTCTGTAAATGCTAATCATTGTTCTAGATGAAATAGTACCCCTTGTCGTTTGGGGCTCAAGCGAAATTGCCACGGGTATCGTTACTTGCTGTATACCAACCCTGCGACCTCTTTATAAGAAGGTGTTCGGATTATCCTCCTCCCTCCCAACCCAAAAATACTACGAGTTCAAGAACCACAGGAGTCAGACTCTGCCACCTGAGAATCAAGGTGATAATGAGTTGACGGATATGCATTGCGGTGACAATGGGGACAAACCGAAGACAGTTATCAAGCATGAGCGGCGGGACGACTCAAGTGAGCGGAGCATTTTAGGCTCAACGCGGGGTATTAAGCAGACGCAGGAGATCACAGTAACTGTTCAGACTCTTTAGAAAATATGTAGAGGGAAACGGGGTTTCTGGTTTATGTTCCAAAGGACTGTTTCGGTCGTAAGCCCCGGCGAGAAACGCCCAAGGCAGTCGCGATCACTGTATGTAGCCAACGAGGAGTGCAGCCACGCAACTTGGGGCATGTTTGGCCCGGCATTTCCTCCAGGTGCAAGGCTCTGCCCAAGACGAAGCTGTTAGCTAATAGCAGAGGTAACTGTCAGATGTCGTTACTCTTACCACTTCCCATTGCCCGAGATTTCTTACAGCATATGGGAAAACAAACTGTTAGTATACACGAGCTAAAGAGGGGCTGTGGAAGCTTCACAGGATGCTTGCAGATTTAACGTAGGCTCCTTAACAAGTCTCTTCTCATATGTTATTCGTTCAGTCGCAGTCCGACCCTTGGACTGTTCTATACATCGATCCACTCGTCACGGATCGACGATGCTGTCACACCCTTTCCTGTCACTCCAGGTACCAAACAGTCACGCGCTAACAGTGCTCAAACGCTTATGTTTTAGACGTCCAACACTCATCTTAACCCAGCCAACCGGCGTTCCTGCACCTCGGATAGTGCCCGGCTCCCGCTGAGGAAGGCCACGAACCCGACTACAGCCGCAGCCGGCAAGGTTTGGAATAGATTCCAGCTGGTATAGTACAAAAAGAAGATACCTTCCATTGCGAGGATGGAGCCGTAGAAGAGGGCATGTGAGATAGGTGCGTTCCCCAGAGCCTTGCCGAGATGGCTCGCGTTCCCGCCCAGAGTAGCCCAGACGATCAAGAGAGCTGGTAGGGCAGCGACAACAGTAGCCGCAAACACAAGCGTAATAACTTTAGGCGGAGATCGAGGGTCATCACGGAAAATGTGGTGGATCTCCTTCTCAGCGACGTAGCGGAGGGGCTTCTCGGGAAGAGCGAGCGGAACGTTGGGATCGCGAGCCACATTTAGGTCAAAAACCTTGGCTTTATAGGGCGTCGAGGATCCAAATGATCCAATAACGATAGATGCGGAAATCGGCTTGGACGAAGTAAGGAACTGAATTGGGAGGTCCTTGTGGGCCTGCGAATGTTAGCTATATCCCCAGTAATTGCCTCACAGCACGCACCAAGTCCACTTTTCCCTTCCCACTTTCTTTTACGTTGATTATAAAGGACTCTTCAACGCCTGTTGTTGCGTCGGCGAGGGTGAGGAAGGCCTGGTGAGGGCGCGTCGCTTTCTTGCCATCGACGGTCGTAAGTTGGAGCTTCAGGGTATCCGTGGCGCCCAATGACACCGACTTGGGCAGCGGAGAGGTAGGACTCAAGCTGGCGACAACGTGTTAGCAAAGACATCGGGTATTTGACATCAATAGCTCACTTGTCCTTAGCACCCGCACCTACTCCAGCACCTTTTCCTTGGACCGTAACGGTAGCATCCTCAAAACTCCAGGAAGAGGCTGCGGATACGACTACAGCTGAGGAAATGAGCACTGAAGGAACGAAAGACCAAAGGAGTCTCATTGTGTGTGGTGTTGATGTGGTGGAGCTCCTCGAAGCTACATTGGGCAAACGTACCGCGTAAGCTGGCCTTTCGGGGGAAATATCGGCCCGACAGAGGTCACGTGGTATTTACGCGGCCGGAACATGGAGCACTATTATTCCTCCTTCAACACCTCCTATAGGATGCTGCGCCCGTATCACGTCAGTTATTACAGTAAGCGATTTGTGGCTCGGTCTGCCATCGTGCTCCCCAATGCTAGCGATCTCTACGTAATAGCAGTTGTTCCATCTTGTTCCGTCCAACTTAACGTTAACCAGCAAAGCCACGGTTCACCCAAAAAGCCGCTTCTCATTCCCGGTGGGACGTGGATGAGATCACCAGCAAGCAACGTGTGTGTAATGTGTTAGGCGCTACTACCACGCACGGAGCTTTGCATAGTAACAAGCATGAGTTCTGCTCCTTCGCACGCACCACTGGGTATTGATTTTAGTTAGCCTAGTGTATTCTTCCGCAGAACTTCCGTACGTATGGCGCTCTGATTAATGATGCAGACATATTTCCGAATCTTAGTTCCCCGAAAAAACATCTATCAAGGGGTTTAAAGCCAAACATGAGCTAACTTTGAACATAAGGGTTGCGACCGACGAGACCGAAGACACCTCGCTTGTGGCAACCACATCAAACAGAGTCCTCCACCCGGACGGAGCAATGATGAAGCTTGTCGAGTTCTCTGATAAACTAGCTTGATAGCCACAATCGAGGAGGCTGGGGAGTCTGGACATTCGATATCGACCCCGTCATCAACATATTCTTGATGATCTTGCAGATTGATGCAAGCAAAACGTCAAGACAACGAAGATTGCCCCAAGATACGTATTTTATTACCAAATAGGAGAGCCTTTACATATATGGTACCGACTCTGTGTTCAGCCCTCTCAAGGTATCACTTCGCTACCCATAGCCAGCGATGTACCCAAATTTAATTCCGGGGTTCGCCAAGCAGATAGCCGACGTCATTGGAATAGGCAACTAACGCACCCGTTTCTTCCATGATCTTGAATTAATCGTTCGCTGTTCAGCTCTGTCGGCCCGTGGGGAAAGTCCGAGCGACCTCGGGATGCTACCAGATCTGTGGAACGTATCCCATGCGCAAGGTCCCCGAACCTCTGGATTTCCAATATCGGTCATATTCAAGGCCGAAGTCACAGTTAACTGGTTGTCAGATTTCTGACTTGGGTGGGGGTGGAACCGTTCTTGGTAAGCGATGCCTAAATCGGCGTTCTCGATCATTGCTGATATCTTCGCTAGGATACGACTAGTAAACTTCTGTCCGGGCCTTCACTAGATACTGTAATGCTTTATTCAGGCCAAAATTGTACCGTGTGGATCCTCAGAATATTGTGCGTGATATGACTTGTTTGCAACTGCATACACGGACTTCAACTTTTCGCAACAGCGCCACGGAGTGCTGCAAGATGTCTTCGAAGTCCACGGTCCTATATCACTCGGCAATCGACATGTTTCAGCCGAAGCAAATCGCTAACGCCGTTAGGAGCGACCAGGAAGGATAATCTGTGTCAAAAGTCACGTGGTCGTCAGATTCATGACAGGAACACGGACGCCAGGTCATGCTCTGTGCTACATGCTCCCACGTTTTGCCAGCGCTTGGCTGCAGAGTTGAAGACCAATGGACACGGACTTCGCTAAGTCCGTTCTATTACTGAGCGGCAGAAGCCTAGGTGCGTCATGGAGAATTGTTTTTTTTCCTTGATATGGTCTGTCCCTTTCCACCATTCTTTCCTCTAGGTTTCTGAGACTTTATGCTCTTCTTCCCTCGAAACATTAACATTTAGTGGTGGCGAACTCTAACATCGTCCATCGAAATTGAAAGATGCCTTCCTACCTCCTAAAGCACTCCGCCGTGGGCACTCTTTTCCGCTTCATCACCAGCGGCAAGATCTCTTACCGTCGTGGGGCAAGAATCATCTCACCTGCATCTCAATCAGTTACCTCTGCCGCACCCACATCAGTCACCTCAGCCACTCCTAGGAACTCGACTGATGTACTCAGCCAAGAGAAAGAAGAAGCAGGCATCTCTGTAGTTAACATCGTAGATTGGAGCGGTTCAGACGACCCCAGTAACCCTCAGAACTGGCCTTTCTACCAGAAACTCGCCATCACTGCAGTGCTATGGTAAGTAGATCTATCCACCCAGAGAAAGAGCTATTGGTTGACCGTGCATAGCTTCTGGACTTTCGCGTTGTACGTTGGCTCTTCTATCTACACTTCGAGTCAGGAGCATGTCATTGAGATCTTCGGCGTTTCCCACGTCGAAGGTGCGTTGGGAGTCGCTCTCTACGTTCTGGTACGTCCTCTTTGAAACTAACCCGTGCGTATGTACTCACTGTCAATGATAGGGTTATGGTGCCGGCTCTCTTCTCTTCTCTCCACTTAGTGAAGTCCCAGCCATCGGTCGCAACCCCTCCTACGCGGTCTCCGGCTTCTTCTTCGTCATCCTCTGCATTCCCACCTCACTGGTCAACAACTACCCCGGCCTCATGGTCCTCCGATTCCTGCTCGGCTTCATGTGCGGTCCCTGCCTAGGCATTGTCGGCGCCTCCTTCGGCGATATCTGGTCTCCCGCCCCCTTCTGCTACTCCATCGCACTCTGGTCCATGGCTGCTACCGCGGGCCCGGCCATGGGTCCCACTATCTCCTCGTACGCCGTTGAAGCCATGGGCTGGAGATTCTCATCCTGGGAGCTGCTCATGATCTCTGGACCGTTACATTCTGATGATCCTGCTCCTACCCGAGACGAGCGCGCCTACGATTTTGTACTATGAAGCTAAGAGGAGGAGGGAGGAGACTGGTAACAAAGAGTTAATCAGTGAGGCCGAGCTGAAGCAGAGAGATCTGCATGTTGGCGCCCTACTATGGGACGCGCTCATCAAGCCCTGGGTTCTGAACGTCAAGGACCCAGCTTTGGGCTTCACAACGCTATACCTTGGTCTCTCATACGGCATCTTCTACTCTTTCTTCGAAGTGAGTTATTCCATCCCCTCCATCCACAGCCTGACACAAATCTAACAACATCCAAGTCCCTCCCCATCGTCTACCCCACCCACTTTGGCTTCAGCGCAACCTCCACTGGCCTCGTCTTCCTCGCCGTCCTCCCCGCCGGAACCATCGCCTTCATAATCCAATACTTCAACCTCAAATACCGCGTCTTCCCCGCCCTCTTCGCCGGCACCTTCGGCGAAGTCGAAAACCACCTCCTCCCCGGCGTCATCGCGTCCCCGCTCATGCCAATCGGTCTCTTCATCTACGCGTGGACCGCACGCTCGGAAAACTCGCACTGGATGGCGCCGACCATCGGGTTCGGGCTTATCATCATAGGTTAGTCTTTTTCCCCTCTGCTCTACTTATTTTCAGCTGGAGCCCAACATCTCATTTAGGCGTCTACTTCATCTTCCAGTCTATCCTACTCTACATTCCCAACATCTATCCGCGCTACGCAGCATCCATCTTCGCTGCCAACAGTCTGGCGCGCAGCCTGCTCGCCTTCGCCGCGATCCTCATTGCACGGCCCATGTTCGAGAAGATGGGCGTTGATGGCGGTGTGAGTTTCCTGGCGGGCTTGATGGTGCTGTGCATGTTTGGTATCTGGGCGATTTACAAGTGGGGTAAAGTGTTGAGGCAGAGGAGTAAGTTTGCTGTTGCGTAAATTAAATCTGAAGAGGGGCTTGAGTCGGTGTATCAAATTTGGGTTTGGGTTTGGGTATGGAGGAGTACTGGGTTTAATGAAATAGAACGGGATGGGGTGGATCGTGTAAGTGATATTGTCTGGAGTCACATCAGACAAGGAGTTATACATATGGATGGACAGGGCGCGCATCCCACATCCAAATAGCATGATGGAATGAATGATTTGATTTACCTATCCTGCCCATCTATGCAAAGTGGCCCAGTGCAGGCCGTCTCGCATAGTTAGAATGAATAGCGCCGCCGCTTAGGCGAATTATAAAGGGGCCTGTGCCAGCATGGACAAGCACCATGTGGGCGAGCCGCGTCAAAAATTACCTCTCTCGTCGAGGAGTGATAACAAAACCTCCAGGAGGCCTAATCCATGGGGTCTGGAGGTCCCTCTCGGTGTTGCACTGCAGTGGGCTCAAACAGCGCACTGAGCGTCTCACAATGGTGACCTGGGGAGGAACGCGCTCCATTGGCTGATGGAAGTTGTGTGGGAGCGGCGAGGGGCGCGCGGTAGGGTGGAAGCGCCTGTACGGAGTAGCTCCCGTTGCCTTGGCTGGCAATAGGAATAGTTTGTTCTCGATCGACGGTAGGAATAGTCTCTCCTGGATCGACTTTAGGCACTTTCGCGGTGAAATGGGAATCCTGGCGAGTATGCGAGCCTTCCCACGAGCTTTTCAACATCTCCACGTTCGCACGTGTCTTTTCCCTAGGCGAGGCAGTACAGTGGCGTGGAAATACACCAAGCTCGCTGCATTCGAGTAATTGCGAGGATAACCGTCCGGGCGCTACGAGCCACGGTTCTCTACCCCCTTGACTGGCGAGTGTGTCCAACCAACAAATGTAGTCAAGAAAGTGCACATCTTCTGCTGATATTTCTACCTCCGACTTTTGAGATATCTCCTTGGCATAGGCTACCGCGGTCGCCACTATGTCAGGCCGGTGAGAAAAGGGTTCGAAAGTGAGAGGATGTAGTCCCGATCCAGAGGCCAGAGAGAACTTGCGCCATTTTCCTTTAGAGGAAGCGGTATACGAAGGCCCGCGTGGTTCTTTCGATCTGCGTTTTATCGGCTTCGTATCTTTATCTAACCGTCGGTCAAGTCGCCCCGGCCTTGCCGGGGCATGAGTAAAAAGAGCAACTTTATCCGATTGGGATTGGGAACTCGAACCTACTGCAGCGGCCATGTGAGCTTGTTTCGGCAAGGCTGGAACATCAGTTGGAGGCTTGATTGCTTCTCCTGGTTCACCTCCTCCCGTCTTCAATACACCCTTTGTGCCTGTTTTTGGTCGGCCCGGTGCGGCCGAGGTGTTGTTTGGTGGCTTGTTTGTGGATTCGTGGAAGCTGGAGGTTCCCTTTACAGGAGGAGGATATCTCGGTTTAGACGGAACGTTTTGAGATTCTTCAGCGGTGGTATAAGGTTGTTCTGTCACGGTTGGGTCGTTGTCCCATACCTTCTCTAGCACGGCTAGGTATTGTTCGCCTGCGAAATTGGGGACGGCCAAGTCCGAAGGTGCAGGATGTTCCGGGTCAGATTGAGCATCTGAGGGTTCAGCAGCGGGTGTCGGAGTTCTTTGCGGCAGGGTCGGAGCGCCAGTCGATGGCTCGCCTGCCTCAATATCGTTCTTGAATCTTTGTCGTAGCTGCTCGGTGACTTCGTTGATGAACTGATTGCCTGCCTTCCCTTTGCCGTTCGAGGCCTCAATCTCCTCTTGTAAACGTTGATTTAGCTCAGGCATTCGGTGAGTCAACCCCTCGTCTGCTTCTATTTTGTCCTGCGCCACCTCAATCTCGTTCTTTACACGTCGTTGTGGTTCAGTAATATTGTTGTTGAATGGTTGGGCTGCTTCTCTTCTCCGGAACACCGCCTCAACCGTCGGTTGTAAATCTCGTTTCAGGTCAGTCAATCGGTCAAGGAATCGCTCCAATGATTCTCTATTGCCGATTGCCGCCTCAATATCGTTCTTTATACCTCGCCCCAGCTCAGTGAGATCGTTAAAGAATCGCTCGCCTGCTTCTCCTTTGCCTTTGCATAATATCTCTGTGATCTGAACGAAATACTCTATCATAGCCCACGCTGTTGTCCGCAATGCGGTTGTTTCACCTGCTTGGCCTCTCCTCTCTTCGATGCCTTCCTTTATATGCTGCTCCGAATAGATCATTTGGTGAAGCACCAACTCGCCATTTTCACCGCCGTCTTCTACATGCCTCTTCGCGAGATCGATGGATTTTTCCAACATACTCAGAACCGTGGCCCGCGCTTCTTTTTCTTCATCTAGCACGGTCGGGGCGTCATTCGGTGATTTGCCTGCTCTTCCTGCTTTGCCTTGCCCCGCCTTCTTCGCCATCTTGGTGGCTCTCTTTCTCCGTTGGCTCTCCAAAGAAGCCATCGTGGTAGTAGTCCCCCAGGTATGTATGTGCTGCTATTGGATTTCGCGGGAGGCTCAATTGAATAACGATGTAAACGAATAATGTTGACGTACACTGGTGAAACGAAAGTACCGAGTAGTCACAGTGTTGGTAGCATGGTGAGGCTAGATACGTCCGTGTAAATATGCTGCATCATCGCTGTTGACCAGGCAAGTGCTTTTGTGTCGGCTCCTTCGTTGACGGGGACTGGGCGCGAGAGATGTGTGGAAGGTGTGGACGTCGCTGTGTCCTGGTGTTGTCGTGGACGCACCTTCCCAAATGCGACAGGAATATTCCAAACGTACTCTGGCGCGGCTTTGACGCACAGCAATCGACTGTCCAGTCTCGTTGCCGTATAATCTGTCTTTGCATTGTATGTTAGGCTCCATAGTATAGCCGACCTCTTGCTCTTCGTGCTGAAAGCGTTCACAGTTAGATTTGTATCCCCGCTTGACGCGCCCAATACTTATATCGATAGCGATTGCTTCAGTCCTCGAGGTGTGAACGCAGCCGCTATCATGACCTCGCCGTCAGCCTTTACCCAGAACGGGTCGATAAGGTGGGAAGCTTCGTCTATGCCTTCGTCTTAACAGCCTAAACCAACAAGCAACACGCTATGACCAACGCATGGACGGATTCAGTAATTCGCGCCCTGGCTGGACAACGCAAATTCTGAAGCTACCACGACGTATCGGAGTCCAGCAAGTCCTATGCCTACGTGGAACCACAAACTCACATCGACGCTTCCACTTGCCGCCGCGCCTTTGCTTGAGGTTGGCACAGCTTCACTGCCGATGCTCGTGCTATCGTAGTTGCCTGGGCGAGCTGCGACAGTGATGCTTGCTTCCAATGCCGTTTTTGGCCTTGTGATAGTAACCGGGGCGTTCGTTATAGTTGCAGTTACTGCAGTACCGCTCGAGCTGACGGTTATCAGAGTCTGTCCCACACTGTCTGTGGTTACGGCGATATATGTTGCTGTAGAATCACCCCCAACTATGGACGATAGGCCGGGTGTAAGAGTGAGAACTTGGGAACCAAGGGTTATTTGATCGCCAATGGTTACCGCAGGTACGGACTCAAAAGCAGCAGTTATGTGGACGGGATTGGCTTCTACAAGTTCACTGTTGTTGCTCGGTTCGGACTCATGATTACTGTTCGGTGGGCGTTCATGGTTGTCGTCTGGAGCCGTCGCCCCGCGCGTGGGCGATACTGGCGAGGCGATGCGGGTAATAATGTCGAGCAATAAGTCCTCACCAGATGACGTCTGTTCAGGCAAACTGGAGAGAAACCCATCATTGTTGGGTGTTTCGTTGGGTCGCTCCACTCGACCTTGTCCCGTGGGAGCTACTTCGGGTATCTCACCAACAGGTGACGGCACGTCTGCTACTTCGGTATGTATGTCAACAATGGTCGGCGTACTCGTGGTTTCTGGCGCTACGATGGTTGCTATCTCTTGCCAACCTGTTGCTGTTGTCTCAAGATGAATCTTTTCCCAACCTGTAGCAGTTGTCTCCAGACGGACCTTGGCCATCGATGTTTCCGCAGGGGGCGGGTTCACGATGGTGAGGTTCTGGACTAACGGTAAGCCTACAATCTGTCAGTTTCAGCGCGAATTCCATTTGCAGAGATGCTTTTTACCTTGCGGGCTCGCAAGCACCTTAGTTGTCATGAGCACGAGCGCAAGCACTGCCGGTGGAAGCATCGTGAACAGCAATACGATCGGACGACGCGCAGAAGCGGGGAGGTGACGAAGCGAAGAGGGGCGACGGCGACGTCCTAGGACTCCTCTTGATAAGAGGTTATGGGCCGCTAGCTGTTGCTCCAAGCTTCAAGGAAATTTGAGGCTCCGCTCCCTCACCATGGCAGATGATGCGCACCGAGTACTCGGCCCCGACCGTTACTTGGCCATTTTCTTCGAAAAGCTAGCACCGCCTTTTGAGGGCTGCCAAGGACTTGGTTGACTGCGGTCGGGACAGGGGGAGGGCCAAAGAAAGCAACAATTGAGCTCCCGGGAGTTGGGACCCGCAGGATTCTCATCGCCGAGTGCCAAGTGTTTCATGGGGCCAAGAACTGAACGAGCGGTGCCCTAAGCCTACATTGGCAGGCAGCATTGCCTGTCCGCTAATGAGCATCTGTCCGCTAATCATCTACGCGCTGGGGGCTCCTTGGTCAATATCCACTGACTGCCGACTGTCCTCCTCCGCTGAGCTTCTGTTGGAGTGACATCGGACGCTATGGCAGTCAACGGGCCATCGCATGTCGCGATAATCGCCCTGGTGTTGACGCTCTGCGCACTAGGGTCGGCAGCGGAACCACTAAGCATCAGACCCAGCCAGAAATGGTGAGTACAGGCACACAGGCATGCGACTGCAACAGCAACACAACCTGACACAAAGACGCATAGGGACGGCATGGACGGTCCATGGAGCTCCTTTCGCATCGAGGTCGGCACGCCGCCGCAACAGGTTCGCGTACTGCCCGCGCACGACCAATCCTCCAGCTGGTTCATCCTCGGAGAGGCATGCAGCGACGAAGACGACGGCTGTGCCGAAGAGCGCGGGATGCTGTATAATAGGAGCAGCTCTAGTTCTTGGGACGAGTTCGGATTTTACGAGTTGAATCCATGGCTGGAGAAGCGGGTTGGTCAGGACGGGTCGGGCTTGTATGGATGGGATGACATCAATCTGGGGTGGACCGGCGACAATATGCCCACGATGAAGAACCAGTCCATCGCAGGAATCACCACGCCCAACTTCTACCTAGCATCCCTCTCCTTGAACCCGCGACCCGTCAACTTCACCGATTATAACGACCCCATACCTTCGCTGATGCAAAATCTGAAGAACAAGACCGATACGCCCATCCCAAGCCTTTCCTGGTCATATACCGCAGGAGCTTACAACCTCGCTCCAAAAGTTTGGCAGCTTGGTCCTCGGAGGATACGATACCACACGCTTCACCCCGAACTCGGTTACATTTCCGTTTGGAGAAGACATCTCGCTGGATTTTCAGGTCGCTATTCAAAGTATCACTACTAGTTTGACAGATGATTCTCTTTTGGATACGGGCATCATTGCATACATCAGCACTTTGGTTGCCGACATCTGGCTTCCCGCAAGCGTGTGCACGCAATTCGAGAAGGCGTTTGGTCTCGAATGGGATAACGCAACCGAGTTATACTTATTGGATACAAGCCTGCACCAGTCCCTTCTCGAAGAAGACCCGTCGGTACGCTTCACTATCGGACCGGAGGTGACCGGCGCCGCCGTCACAATCAAGATGCCCTACTGGAATTTCTACCAGATTGTAGCGCCTGAACTCACGAATGCATCATCCCCCAAGATGTACTTTCCTTTGAAGCGTGCGGCTAATGACAGCCAATACATCCTCGGGAGGACCTTCTTACAAAGCGCTCATCTTTCAGCGGACTACGAGCGAAACACTTTCAACCTGTCTCAAGCACTGTTTCCATCCTCAGCAACTCCCGAGAATATTGTTCCAGTTCTATCACCCCTCCAAGAGACTAGGCCTGGTGACGGCGACCCAGGGACTGATGGTGAGGGAAGCGGGGGTTCTGGCTCGTCTTTGAGCACGGGCGCCATCGTTGGGATCATAGTCGGACTTGTTGTGGTTATTGGAGTGCTCGCCACTGTAGCCTTCATCATGTTCCGTCGCAGAAAGGCCAATCCCAAGAAGCACGAACTCGACGACACTGACATTCAACATACGTTGCCGCACGAGGTATCGGGAGATCAACTGAAGGTCGAAATGGGTGGTGCGCTCTCGCACGAGGTCCTCGGCGACACGACTCCCAAGTCTGAACTTGCAGCCTACGGCAGGCAAAAGCCAGTCGAAGCTGATGGCACCTCGTCTATGGTCTACGAAATGCCGGGAGAAATACCGACTCCTGAGCTGCCGGCTGAGAACGGTCATCAAGTACCGAATTCCCATCGGGCACCTCCATCTATCACAATAACGCAGGAGGAAGCTTCGATTACTCCTCCCTCAGAGCATCGTTCTTATCAGGATTCTTATCGCCATGGATAGCACCGTGAGCGGGTTCTTTGTGTAACGTTACACAACAAGAATTGTGCCAAGTATCTATGATTATCTTTCTAATACTTTAAGACTACCATGAACCGGTGGGAGCAGCCACAAGGAGAAAGCCAAACGATGTACAAAGAGCGTGTAGGGAGTCGATGGACAAGCGTTGTCGTGTCGCAATTCGGCTTGTCGCTGTTTGCGGAAACTCGATTGCTGTTCGCTTCCCGCATTCCTTTGTTATGAGGAAGGGAAAACTCTCAGTTGTCCTGGTCGTCGACAATCGCTCATATGTCTACTCATAAGCGTCTTCTTGTCCATATTCCTACAAGATCTGTGTGGAATTGCATCTTACACCTCGCGTAAGTACGATACATGTTCGGCTGGATGAGATTATGCTAACGAGGTTTTAGCTATTCAACGTTACATCGGAAGACAGGTTACACATACGCGGCACGATGGCATACAGACGCTACGCAGGTGCTACCGACTATGGCTTTAGCCGAGAAGCCAACGATGACCAGCTGCGAAAGGCTATCAGTTATCTCGCCCACGAGGGAAAAAATGATGCGACAGCGACATATGTCGATCGCATACAAATCATCGATGACGCTATTCTCAAGCTGTTCCCAGCGGAGGGAAGATCGTACAACCCCAGGTTGTACCGACAGCTACGATCTCTGGTCCGGGAACTCCAGAGCGACATCGAACGCGTTGACGAAGAAGGGAGCTTCATGGGTCTGGACAGCGATTATAGCACCGACGACATATATTCTCCTGAGGCGCTCTATCGCGGCCAATCGCCGGTAGAATACCCGGACCTTCGCACTCCGCGTTGGACAAAGCCGAGTACGCTCCGCTTCCTTCGGAGAGAGACGTCAATTTGCGCGAGAGAATGTGGTTGTATGGAGGGCCAAAAAACGATGTCGAACAGTGGTTCAAGGAATTCCCAGCTGTGCTTGCCTTTGGTGAAAATCCGTACCTGGAACGATGGGAAAGCATGAAGATAAAGTTCGATCTCGCCGAGTCTGCGAAGCGATCCGCCAAAGGTGCGAACCCGATCGTTACCACCACTGTACCTTACAGCGCTGTCGAGCAGCTGAGCTCATTCGTTCAACAAAACATCTATGATACCGGATCCCGCTTCAAGCTTCCGGAGGAACTTTCCGAGGAATTGGCTAGAGCTCTTATTATATCTCGCAAAGACAGACCGATTGATCACGCGGCAAAGATGTTCAACGAGGGTGGTGGCGGCTCAGCCGAGAAAGACTACGTTCCGCGCCTGGCTTTGCCTCAGGTTGACATGCACAGGGTGATGCGTCCATCAGGGGTCCCCCCGCCGACTTTCGGGTCTTCCAAGAGCCGCGGAAAGGAACCTGTCCGTAGTTCTTCGGTTCCTCCCAGGGGTGCCGGACCTTCTGCAGCTCGCAACACCAACCGATATGGAACTATCAATCCAGAAGTTCATGCCGACATCCACCAACGCCAACAGCGCGCGCAGGCTTCATTGAATACCAATGACGCTACCGGAGGTCCCAGTGCACCCCGTCGAACCCAGCAACCGACGCAAACTTTGTCGCCAAAGTTGAAGAGGTTCCATGCGCTCGTTGAAGAATCGAAGGGACATGGAGTTCCTGTGCGATCCACACCACCTTCTAAGTCGGCATCGGGGCCGAGCCGGGGCGGATCAGTCCCTATGCAAAACCTTATTCAGCGTCTCAGCCACGTCGATGCTGGGCCCTAAACGTGGTCCCGGACGCCCTCGCAAGAACACCGTGGATCCTACTTACCGTCCGTCTGATAGCCCGCCAACTCCAAGCAAGAGGAAGCGGCATGTAGCTCCCGAAGACGACGATACTCAGGCTCCCAAGAAGCCGAAGGTGACCAAGAAGGCAGTGTCCGCCAAGAAGGCCTCGCCGAAGAGCGCGGTCAAAGAAGCAGCTGCAGCTAAGAGGAGCAAACCTGCAAAGAGCACGGTGAAGAAGCCGGTCACAAGCACAACGGCTGTGCCAACGCCGAGGCCTGGGAGTGCGTCCAAGGGGACTATAAGGAGCGGTACGACGTACAAGCCCGCTGGAAGGAAGTCGCCTGGGACCAAGAAATGAAGCTAGCGCCACGATGCTGCTGCGACGTTCACAGTGTTTGTCCTGATGGTTGTTTTCCCTATTGATGAGTGTTTGTTAGGTTCAGGTTAGCTCGCGCGAATTAGGTAGTCTTCTCGATTGTAATGTTTCGTTTGTTTCAAACCCACGATCTCTCCATCGACACCACCACGACCACGCAACTGCTGTGCTTTTCCTCTTCCGTCTACCTCTCTTTGCTCGCCGGACGTGGGCGCCATGTCTGTCGCGCTGTGCCGCATAGCCCGCGTCTGATCTCGCTCGTCATATCACATGTGATCTCGTCTCAGACCTGCCTTCGCTTCTCCCAATTAGGCTCGGTCTCCAATTGCTCCGCAAACCAAGGCTCGCTCGCTCCTGCCAGCTGTGAGTATGGATGAGCGCCGTGAATTTTCGATTCGACGTGGCGATCGTATCATCGCGTTTGCTCGCTCCTGCTTTGTTTACGGGACCTGTGCCATTGACACCTTCATGCACCACATCACCGACATTGGCCTTCGTGGAGTCGGTATACTCGACGGTATAAGAAAACGTCGTACTCGCTGTTTTCTGCGTGCAGCGCTTCGTCGAGGTTTCTCGTCGCATCGTCTCGGTCTCCCACAAGTAGAGCGTCGCCCAAAACGTAGGGAATACTGACGACAATCGCGCCGGAACATACACCACCAACACCGCATCCACTCCTTTCCGCTCACCGCGCAGCATTCCAATCGACCTGAACCGCATTCGTCCTCTCCCGCACACTACGCCTTCGCCAACGCACCACCTCCCAACCCGACACTCAGCTCCCCCACCATGTCCTCCCCATCCACTTCTCCGCGCGCGAGAGAAAACGCAAAGTCGAAGCACCTTCCACGCGACGATTCAAAGGCAGCGAAGAAGACCGACCGGCGCACCACGAGAGATGCGGACAAAGTCTCTTGGGCCCAGTTTCTGAGTGAGACGGCACAGCCAACGGAGAAGGAGAAGGTTCCTTGGAAGCGCCTTTTGCATGAGACGGCGGGTGGGGAGGATAATGGGGGTAAAGTCCAGGTAAGGGATGCGAATGCGAGGAGTGGTGCGGGTGGGGAGTTGGGTGGTACGGATACTGAGAAGCGGGACGAGGGTGGGAAGTGAGCTTTGTCGTGGCCTGCGCGTCGTGGCTGTTGGTTTAGCGTGGGGAGACGGCGGTGAGCATGGATTTTTTTGTTTGATTTTGTGCGACGAAAGCTGGTGTTGAGGAGGGTGTTGGGGGATGGTATACTCCACGTTTTCCTGTCAATGAAAGTGCTTCCGCTGTACCCATCTCAGATTAGACCAGCCTCACAGGCATTGTTGCTGTCAGATGACTGGAGAGTTGCTCATGGCCGCGGAACGTTAAGATACGAGCCAGTCGGACAGGAGCAGATTTGCGGCTTAAGTCGAACCGGACATGCTCAAAGTATTCCTTCTATTTAGCGCGATGCTTCTCGGTATATCGTCGCGACTGGCAGATGGCCTTCTACTGTGTATGCATCCGAGAAAATTAGTGACGGGACTATAACGCAATGCGAGAGAGGAGTGTGCGCCTGGCACTCGAAGCCTTGCAGTCGTCGTATGAGAAACAAAATAACCCTGTACGGAGAAACCATAGCACCGGCGCAATGAGTACAGCTACAGGACAGAAGTTCGAGTACAGTTGGCTTTCTATTTCTTATCCTGGGGTAACAAATTAGACTTAGACTGTTGCGTATATGTACGTGAAATAGAAACCTGGTCCGATGCATTCTCCATAGAGACGGCACGCCGAGGGTGAGCCCCACCAGCTCAACGATCATTAGCCGCTCAGCGCTGCACCAGCACCTTGAACCTGGAAGGCCTCCCCACGTGTCTCGCATCTCTCCGACCATTCATTCACTTTATCATTCGCACCCGGTCGTAGTCTAACGGCATCTCCCCACCTGGGGTAGTTTTCCTGCTTCTTGCTATATAGGCTATGCAAAATGCGCGCCTTGCGCTCGCCTCCACGTTCATTATAACTTGCACAACGTTCACGCTCTTTCAAATGTTTGATTGGGACATGCTATCTCTAAGGACCCTCACCGCACTCCCCTTCGCTGCTGCGCAGAACAGCACGTTGGATCTATCATGGCATCCCCCCAACAAGACGTGGATCAACGATTTGACGCAGGTGATGAATAGCACTGGGACACATGGGTTTCACTTCAATGGCTCGCTGCTGCCGCCTGGAACGCCTCATAGCACCTACAACTGGTGCAATATGCCGCACGTGAGGCGCGAAGAGTATTCCCTACCCAGCGAGGAATACACTCTGCAATATGTTGAAGTGTAAGTGCATCGGTGAGCGCAATCCGCAAATGCACCACTTATTTTCGCATCACAGCATCCATCGCCATCACAAGCGCACTCCTTACGCCTCCAACACTTTCCCAAAAGAATCGTACCGCTGGGACTGCACAGACGAAGGCCTCTTCTACTACGGCCAACCCCTGAACCCCACGGGCAACGCATCCACAAGCACATACTGGAGCGTCTTCACTTCGCCCACGAACCCCTTCGCCCCCGCCGGCTTCAACGGAACCTGCCACTTCCCCCAAATCACCCGCGGCGGCCTCGACGACTCCTGGCAACACGGCAAAGACCTCTTCGACGTCTACCACGACCTCCTGCACTTCCTCCCCTCCCCCCCAACCACAAAAGTAACCTACCGCGTCACCAACAACGTAATAACCAGCCAAGTAGCCGGCATGCTCCTCAACGCCATGGCCGCGCCCTCCCCCTTCCCCCTGCACATCCAACCCCCCTCCATTGACTCCCTCGAACCCGCCTACCCCTGCCCCGCAGCCTCCGCCCTCTACGCCGCCTACAGCGTAGGCAGCACCGCTCCCCCCTGGACCGCCCACCTCACCGCCGCGCAACCCCTCTACGCAGCGCTAGACGCCATCTCCGGCATCCCGCCCGACGCGAAAGACTGGCACAAGTCGTTCGACCACTACTTTGACAACCTCTCCGCGCGCCAATGCCACGCCCGCCCGCTTCCCTGCAGCCTCACTTCGGCTTCTGACTGCATCTCGCAAGAACAAGCAGACACCGTGTACAGACTGGGCCAATACGAGTACTCGTTCATCTACCGCGATGCGCCGCAGTCGCTCGCCGCCGCCGCCGCCGTGTACGGCGTGTGGGCCGCCGAGCTGGCGCAGAATATCCGCGACTTTGTCGCCGGCGCGTCCGACGTCGTGTATCGGCATAATGTTGCGCATGATGGGAGTGTGGCTAAGCTTTTGGCGGTTTTGCAGGTCGACGTCATGGTGTGGGTGGGGATGGGGGCTGAGGTGGTGTTTGAGGTTTATGGGAAGAGGGGTGCGGAAAGGGGTGGGAAGCGGTATATTCGTATCTTGTGGGGTGGGCAGGTGTTAAGGAGTTCGAGTCCGACGTTGAGGAGGGTGGATATGTTGGATTTGGATGTTTTTTTGGGGTATGTGGATGGGTTGATGGGGAGGGGGGCGAGCAAAGTGGTGGATTTTTGTAGATCGTAGGTAGCGTGTCTTTGAATATCTTAGGTGCGTGCAGATGGAGAGCTTGCCACAAGCCCCATCAAGCAAACAGGATCGAGCGCAAGTTGTCCGTCCGCGTAGTCTGCTTTCGCACCCATCTCATTCGCGCCCTTCAACAAATCCTCTTGCGAACCCCTTCGCAATTCGTCACTACTATCTACCTCTCCAACCGAACAACAGACCTCAAAGCGGATTCATCGTCCCCCCGCCAGCATTCCTCCTCCGAATCCTCGCCGGCATCCCCTCCGCCGGCTTCGCCGCCGCCATCAGTACCGGATACATCCTCTCCCCATAGCACTCCTGCGGCCCGCTCTTACTAGCAGCATAACTCGCCCAAATACTCCCATCATCCTTCAACTTATCCAGCTCATCAAACGCAGCCGTAATATCGAATTCCCGCACCGTAAGCGCAAGCACGATTTTCATTTCCACGAGCGCAAGTTCCTGCCCGATGCAGTTTCGCGGGCCTTTCTCGAAGGGCCGGTACGCGTTGGGGGGAATGGACTCGCTGGCGGGAGGGAGGAAGCGCTCGGGTTTGAAGGCGTTCGCGTCCGGGCCCCAGACGAGGCGGGAGCGGTGCAGGGTGGCGGAGATTACCCAGACGATCTGGGGTGATTGTTAGGGAAGGGGAGTTTATGTGAATGGGAGCGATGGAAAGCAGCTTACACAGCCATCGGTTGGCAGCATGGTGCCCGTGACTGGATCTTTGATGAAGTAGTCCTTTCGACCTGTCCGGACAGTTGAGGCTGGGGGCCAGAGACGCAGAGTTTCCTTGATGACTGCGAGGGTGTAATCGCATTTGTTCATCACGTAGGGATCTTGTCTGATCTTCTCCGCGGCATTCACGCCAGTGCCGAATATATCGTCCATCTCCTGGCGGACTTTGGCGAGCGCCTCGGGATGCTTGCTCAGCATGTGGTAGATGTAACAGACGGTCGAAGCGGTCGTATCGTGGCCTGCAAAGACCATAATCAACATGTTGTCAATGACTAGCTTCCGGAATGCTGGGTCCATGGTGACGTTCTGGGAATCGATATCTTGGCCGTTCTCTTTGAAGTACGTCTCTAACGCTAGGTCAATGCTGGTCTTGTTCCTCTTTTTGAAAGCTCCGGAGCGTTCACGGCTCTTGAAGCGTTCATCGATGATATCTCCAATGTACCGATCCATCTGCCTTTTGTAGTATTTGAAGGCCAGTGGGCGGATTGGGTGCTTCTGATGAAACGGGTTGAGAGACTGGGTGTCAGGCAGCCAGCTTTGTATATTCCTCATTGCTGCGACGAACTTGTTCTGGGTCGTGAATGACTTGAAATCGTGGTCAAGAACAACTTTACCGATGACATCAATTGTCAGTTTGGTGGCCTGTATGGGTCAGTCTTTTACGTAGCTAGTTATGGTGCCTACAGTCACGGAGCTTCGAGTACCGTACCTCTTCCTCAACACGGAAAATCTCGTTCCGCGCAGCATGACGATCAAGAGCCGTCACATACTTTTCGACAACGGCGAGGATTGTGGGGACTTGCTCCATGATGTGTTGGACCGAGAAGCCCGGGTTGAAGGCACTTCGCTGTTTCTTCCAATTTAAGCCTTCAGATACCAACATGTTGTCCTGACCAGCTAATGGCGCAAGGAGATTATCGTACTCCTAGGTCGCGGTGTACAATAAGCATGTGTGGTGAATACTTTGCTTGTCCTGTGGGTACTCACGGGTATTTTGTACATGGTAGGATCTGATGATACCTGATGGCCCGTTTCCCTACGTGTTACTTAGCGTATGGACGGTATCTACGGGGAGTGTGAACATACGGATCGGCGATTATCATCACTGGTGTCTGGATCGGATGTGTGTCCATGTAAAAGATAGGACCCAGATCATATGCCTCTTGCAAATGGATGGGGAATGCGTGAGGATGGACGCGGTGAGGAAGTTTCGTAGTAACCTTTCCTATAGATACCAAATGGCCCCATATTGGATGATGAGGTGGTCCCGGCTGGGTGGCGCGTTCAGTCGTGGGTCGCAGTCGCGACAGAAGATGCACTCACCAGTTTGCCGAAGCGTCTCCGATGCTGGGCAAGGGAGGCGATAGACTTTGCAAGCCAGACAAATACAAGCACTATTACGGCTGTGGCCGTGGGGTGGTGATTAACAAAACTCATTTTCACGGTGGAAGGATCTGGTAGCTCCTGCCTGCTGCTGAAGCGGAAGGAGCGATGCGTAGTACAACGAGGAAGCGACGATGCGGGAGGGGAGGTTGTTGTACTGTGCCACATGTCACAGCGATCAATTGATGGTGAAGAGGGCTGTTCTCGGGCTGGTACATAGATGCGCAGAGAGTCGGCTCCAAGGCTGATGATTAGGTTTTCGTCCCAAGAAGCAGGGCATCGCCAAGACTTGGTGACGTCTGAATTTGAATTTGAATGGTAGGAAGGAGCGTCTGGCAGCGCCTGCCGCTGAAGGTTTGAGGCGGGGTTTAGGGTAGGTAGGTGAACGTATGCATGATTGATTACCAGTTAGTGTGTGCGAGCAAGCAGTGCGTAGGCCTCATTCTAATTTCACAGTCCATTTCATGCTCGGAGCCAATGGGAATAAATCCTCGCCGATGATAGGCTCCCCGCCCGATCAGCAGGCTGAAACACCAGCGACCATTGTTTTCCTGCCGGTTGTACAAACCTGGAATTGATTGCGTTTCAACTTGCCGGCAAGCCGTGCCATCCCCGCATGTACTGCGACCCAGTCGTCGAAGACCCGACGCAGCGACGCCCCTGACTTTTCGTTTCCTCCAGCCTCTGGCTTGCACCACGAACGCTCACCACCGATCAGCTGCGCTGCCTCTTCCTTCTTGAACCAATGCGCCGGAGCCTTCGCCGAGTCAGCTCCATTGCCCCGGAGACCCCCATCCCTGGCCTAGCCTGATCGCTGTCGCGGTGGAGCCTTCGCTGTCCTGTCCCTGCAGTACCACGTTTGCCCGCCCCGAAGTGGCCGCTTGCGCCGTTAATTTCCAGCCCAACAGCTCCGACCACCCTCCAATCTCTCGCACACCCGCCGCCCTCGTCCGTCGGCCCTGTTGGTGAATGCACCCCCATTCCCGTCTCCTGACGCGCGCGTAACCCGCCCTCTAATAGTGTGACGCTGCCCGCCCACCCACCATGGCCAGTACCACACCGGCACCGACCAAGTCACCGCATCCCGCCACGCGTGACGGCTCTCCCGAGAACACCGCCCTGCCCAAAGTCAGTGACGCGCAAAACGCACCGCGCCGCTCGAGCTTCAATTTCCTGCGACGCAAGAGCTCTGGCGAAACCCGCAGTGGGAACCGCAGCGTGTCCGGCAGCAAGATGAGCAAGAAACAAAGGGCCCTTGCCCAGGAGGAGGCCCTGCGCAGACAGCGGGAGGCCGCCATGTTGCCCAAACAGCCTCCGCGCCTCCCCAACCACGCGCCTCTACCCCAGATCGACCACTTTGGCGGCGAAGACGCACGTCCCGACTCGATTGCCATTGTCTCCAACCGCGTCGGCACCTACAGCCAGAACGCCAGCCAGAACTTCAGCAGGCCGTCCATGGACCAGAGGATGCCGCCCAACGCCAACATGCACGCCCACGCCCGCCATGCCCGGCTCCTCGCCGTCGTACATCGACTACGATCCGTACCCGCGCACCGAGAGCATGACGCACCGCGGCCGCTACAGCTACGCAAGCAGCGCCGTCAGCACCATCGGCGTCAACAGCCCCCGCCGCGTGAGGAGGAGAAAGGACCCGACGCCCTTCAAGTAAGCTCCCCCCACACTTGATTACCGCGACCGAACCTGACCCTGAACTAGCATCCTCGTCATCGGCGGCAAGAGCTCCGGCAAGTCTTCGTTATCGAGTTTCTCTGCCCGCGCTCGCTTTGCCAGCCAAGAAGCGACCTCAGACTCCGACCCCGCCTGCATCGGCCGTCGCGCCCGACTCGCCCTTCACGTCGCAGTACCTCGAAACAGAAGTGGATAACGAGCGTGTGGGTGTTACATTATGGGACTCGCAGGGTTTGGAAAGAGCATCGTCGACTTCCAGCTACCGGCGATTACTGCCTTTCTGGAGTCCAAGTTTGAGGATACATTCGCCGAGGAGCAGAAGGTCGTGCGCGCTCCGGGCGTCCGCGACACCCACATCCACTGTGTTTTCCTGATTCTGGACCCCGCTCGACTAGACGCTAATATCGCCGAGTCAAAGAAGGCTAGCAGGACAGGTGCTCAAGTTGTCGGCGGCCTAAACGAAGAACTGGATCTCAACGTGCTTCGCGAGCTGCAAGGGCGAACAACGGTCATCCCGGTAATCAGCAAAGCCGATACGATAACTTGCGCGCACATGCGCCATTTGAAGAAATTGGTGTGGGACACACTCAAGCGCTCGAAACTGGACCCGCTTGGAGCGCTTCATCTCGATGATTCTGATGACGAAGAATTCGATGAGCGGGATGAAGATGCTACGTCCACTCTGGCGACGAGGGTCAGTCTAAGGTGCTCAACAAAATCATGGACCAATCCGACTCTGGAGACGGCTCGGACGCGTCGTCGCACCGCTCTGGTTCACAATCGCCTCCACTTCGCCGCCGAGCGCGAAGAAGAATCACGTTAGGAAAGCTTCTATCATGTCTGCATCCATCGATAAGGAGGATCCCGAAGGCCCGTTCTGCCTCTGAGCATCATCTCACCGGACCCATACGAGCCCGACGTTATTGGTCGCAAGTTCCCTTGGGGGTTTGCCGATCCTTATAACGCAGAGCATTGTGACTTTGTCAAATTGAGGGAAAGTGTCTTTAGCGAATGGCGCGCGGAGCTCCGCGAGGCCAGTCGAGAGCAGTGGTATGAAGGCTGGAGAACGCAGCGATTGCAAAAGATTCCTGGAGCGCGGAGGATTACCACGTCGGGCGGAATGGCAAGCAAGCAACTATCAGTACCAGCGCAAAATGGTCGCGCAGTTAGTGCTGGCCGCGACTATCGCCAAAGAGGCACACCCTTCTAGCCATGCCGACACTAATGGCTCTCGAGAACGCCTGCATAGCACTATGATGGACGATCCGAGCATTCTCCTCTTCCGACCAACCACGGCTACCGCGTCCCTGCCCTTCTTGTATCCCCTTCTTACTTGTCCCCGAATACCTCATACCCCTACCCACAAATCTCTTCTCGTCTATCATGGTCAGAACTAGCGACCTACAAAACCCCCCTTTTCCTTGCATTATACAACCCTTTTTCTTTGTATCAGAGTATGCGCATACCCCCCCATTTTCTGCTTCGAGTTCATGCCTTGCGACGGACGGATAGGCCTACATTTTCTACGCTGAGCGTGATTGATTGATTGCTTGGCTCTGTTAGAGCGATGCCCCCCTCCGACCTCCGTTTCCTAGACTAATACCACCACGTTTGGTCGGGTTAGTGGGGGTGGAGGGCCAACGAAACTGGGTGAATGGGATCTTTTATCTTACTTCTGGAGTCTGTCTGTGCATTGCATGTCGGGAATACGATATTGCAGATATACCTTTTTGCTTTGTTGTGGTTGTGTTTTGTCATGTTATTTTTGTTTGTTCTAGCCAGTTAGCCCTGTTTTTTCTTCGCAAATGTGATGGGTTTCACGCAGGTGTTTGGTGACGTGGGGTGCTTGGTTGATGCTTGAGATTTGAGATTTGGGACTTGAGAATGAATAGTTGAGAACGGTGTTATTGCTACTGTTTAGTTTAACCTACTTACTACTTGCCTACTCCTTCCCACCTCCCACCTACCTACCAGAACCCCCAATCCCCTGGAACCCACCACCTAGATAACTATTGCGATACCCAAGGTCCCCCACACAAAGAAGCATTGCACCGCCATGCTAACAACATTACCAGCGACACTCCCAGCCGCATTAAAAACGAAAACACACCACTTCCTCTAGCCTTAACTAACCCAAAGACTTTGGACACGCCCTAGCTGTCGAATCTTAGTGGTGGTGGTGGTGGTGGTGGTACTATAAAGTCCTGACTTATACTCTGTACCTAGGTGTGTAAAAGGTTTGTTAGTGCCAAGTGCCGTAGCCTACCTAGGTATATACATATGTATGTATGTATATATATAAACCGATACGTATAGTATAGTATGGTATAGTATGCATGGATGAATTCATATTCAAATGCATGATTGAATTGAGTTAACTAGGAAAGTTGGATAATATAATGGCGCGGATGGAATGGATAGATGCATAATAGGCTATCTGCCTATTCCTATAGCTATAGTGTATTCTACTTCCATCTGAGCTGTATCTCATGTAGGCTTTGGTGTTGGCGATTGGCGATTATAGACTGTAGTTCAGTACACATGAATCGCGTGCCGCGCTCTCGCCGTGTCACGTGTCAGGGTTACCACCTGCACCTGGGCACCTGGGCACCCGGACGGGCAGGTCCGCCCACGGCCGTCGCCGTAATGTAATTATCAGTGGCGTGTGTGGGATGGGACATGCCATACCATGCTTACATACATAAGTTCTCAGCACCTTCACTTCATTATCACGCCACAGCTGTTCAACATCAGCAAATAGCGGGTATGCATGTGCATCACGTATCCATATATATATAACCATGTTACGAGCCATGCATGACCCAACCGAGCCCACCTCTCCACACCCACGCTTCCTCTCCTCAAGAACCACCATGCATTACATAACATACACCACCGCCAGCCTTTCCACCACTCTGTCCAACGCCAACAATGTGCTTGGTCTTCAATAAAAGACTCGACGAAGCATTACTACACCATGTCCCTCCTCTTGATCTAATCCCTGCTCATCTGAAAAGAAAACTGTGGTCGACGCGCTGGTCGGGGTATATAAAGAAAATTGATAACTGAACGCACCCGGGTATCATGGGTACGGTAGCATGCGACGCGAGAACGAAAACGAGAAAAGCGCTAAATGTTGCTGGCCAGCCTGAAGAACGCCGCGCTATGCGTAAAAGCATTGAACGAGTAAAACAATGCTTTCGCGGAAAAGTCGATAAAGAAGGAGTGCACGTCTAAGTTGTGGTGTATGCACGGCGGAGTATCGTAACCGCTCGCAATACGAAAGTAAGGCCTTCAAACTGTGGCCGGGAAAGGCTGGGTATACAAGGCCAAAGAGCTGGAGGGATCAACAGGTGCCTCCATATCCATCATCTCAGGCCAGTCTTCGTGGGGTAGTCTTCCGTGGAGGGTGTTTCCAGATTCTTTTTCCCACCTTCGTCTCCAGATTTCAAACTTGAGGTTCCATCTTCGAATTAATCTCGTCCTCCGCGTTTGCATAAGTGCATCTAGCTGGCTACAATGCTTCACGTACTCCAGCTCTTGTGCGCGCTTCTCCTTGTCGTGGTCTGCCTGCAACTGCTGCAATTCTGTTTGTTGCTTTTGCAGTCTGAGTTTCGTATCCCTCTCCTGCTTGGCCCTTAAAACATTAATTGCGCTATCGTGCTTTGCGGGCAATTTTTCCTGGATGGTGTGCTGACGTTCGAGCTTTTTACGATCCTCGTCTGTAACAGTGTACATGACCTCCGGATACGCAGATTTCGGTCCTAAGCAGTACGCTTCCATGTACTTGACAGCGGTGGCGACATTTTGCGTCTCCGTGGCATGCGCATTACGAAGATCGTGTTCGGCGACTAGTTGGAACTCTTCCAGGCGTTCAAGTGCGCGGACATGCTACAAGCCATGAATAAGCAGATGCGAAGGAAATATCATTATAAAGACTTACTTGTTCTGCTTTCTCGATCTTGGAAGTCTCCAACTGAGCCGCGAGCCGCTTCAAGGAGCACTGATGATGGGCTGATAAGGCCTTTCGCTGCCTCGCCTCGAATGCTGAAACCCGCCGAAACTGCTCTCTTTGCTCTCTCTTCAAGTTCTGGAAGGCTTCATCCTCTAGAGCGGAATCAAGCAAGGCTTCATCTTCCTGAATAGATTGACATGTTGGCGTAGCTGGCGCCGTCGATGCTTTAGTTGCAAGTGAGCG
This sequence comes from Laburnicola sp. JP_R_19, assembly GCA_031010545.1. Lineage (NCBI taxonomy): Eukaryota > Fungi > Ascomycota > Dothideomycetes > Pleosporales > Didymosphaeriaceae > Laburnicola > Laburnicola sp. JP_R_19. The sequence goes on from VOIT01000042.1 coordinate 524,501, forward strand.
CGTCTCCAGTATGTGAGGTAGGTCGACAGACGACGTTCCGTCTTCGCTATATCCAGAGCCGCGTAGTGACGTTGAATCAGGGGACGGCAATATGCTCTCAGCGACAAGATCCACCTCTGGGTCAGTCAAGACCATTTCGAGCACATGGCGCGGCAACGGCTGGCTACAACAGGTCGGTGGTGCTCCGTCTTTTCTTTCCAGAGCCTCCTGTACGTGTACTCGGATCGCGTATTTGGAGAGTGAATGGCCGCATTCAAGCTTTGGGGTTTGTGGCTTGAAATGATGGGCGTGGTGTGAGCGAGACGAGCAAACACTAGAGAAAAGCAGTGAGAAACATGATCATGCACATTCTGGTCGCTGGACTAACCGTGTATCTTTCTTGAACATGGAGAACAGCCGCGCTGAGCGCTTGGGCTTTCTGCCGCTTAATGTCCGCATAGAAGAAGGATTGGACTGTACTGAGTCCGTGGCCGAGATGCCTGGACTAGAATGCCTATGGCGCATGCTCGATTGGAGGTCGTGTGGTGTCACATGGTCCCTGTCCAGCGATAGTGATGCTCGGACAAGTGGAGGTGGCATGCGCGAGACTGGCGATTGTTCGATAGGGGGATTATCGCGGGAGCTGCGCGACGGCAGCGAAGTGAAGGCGGTGGACTGGGTTTCCCGCGAATGGACAGAGACGGAGCTCCTTTGCTCGGTTTGCAGAGACATGTTTGACATGGAGGTCGAGATGTCTTGCACGCCGGGCATGAGGAAGACATGGGGATCCTCGACGCCGCTCTCTCTCGCAGCAAGGGCGAGCCGTACGTCTAGATTGTCCTCATGTTCGCCAGGCGGTAGAAGCAGGGCGTCCTGGAGGTAGGCTTGGTCGTCGAAGATTGGCGCCGTCGAGAGGTCGGCGAGACAATCGCGTCCAGCATCCGTCATGGCGGCCGAGCACTCATAAGAATGGCTGGAGTCGAGCAGCGGCCTTCACCGACGTGGCGAGGACAGCGATGAATCTCAGGTATCTCGGGACGGGACGCTTTCGAGCAGCACTTGTGCGGGCGGCAGGCGTTGTGAGGGAGGCGGACAAGGCGGACAAGGCGTGCGCCAGGAGCAGACAGACGAGCATCTATCGGCACAGAGAGTGGGTCGTGTAGGAATAGGAAGAGCGACCCTGGTCAAGCGCAGAAGCGCGGCTGCCACACCTTTTCTGCAAAAGTGCCATCTGCCCGCTCTGCCGCCGCTCGCTGTCGCCATGACCGGCCGCCACCACGCTCGACTGGATGGCATGGCTCACCTGGGGCGTCTTGCCGTGCTCGTGACCTGTGACTGTCCACGGGTGAGCATCCTGATGCACTAGCCGAGGTCCTGTCAACCGGGATGCGGCGATGCGGCGCCCTCACCGCTCTGGTCTCCCTCCCCCACTCGCCCTTGCGTGCAGACCGCCGTGCATGTCCGCCGTGACCAAGCGCGGGACCGGGCAGCACAAGAGCGCGCTGCAGAGTACAGACGGACAGACAGACAGAACGCTGAGGATGCCCTCGGCCCATCAAACCGTCACAGAAAGGACGCATGGGCGTCCGGAGACTGCCATGTGCAGATGAGGTCACTGTCAAGCTCCCGCTGGGGAGCTAACGCTTGGTAGATCGACGCCAGAGCCAGGGCCGCGCTAGGGGGGAGTATTTTTAATACAAGCTATCGACCTCATGGCGGCGAGTGGAGCGCTACCGGCCTGAAGCGTACAACAACATGAAGAAGTATCTATTAAAAGAAATAAGTGCCCGACTCTGGGACCCCATGCCATGAAATCCATACATGCAGAAGGGAACGATAACACATTGAAATGAGTTATGCAACAAGCTCGCCCTCGAAACCCATACAACGTCGTAGGAAAGCCAGCGGGCTGGCGTCAGTGCGTCCTCTTGATCCGAACGCCGTGCAAATAAGCCGATAAAGTATACAGAAAGGCGAATGTGAACCTCTATCCGGCAATAAGCACCCATAGCAAGAAGACTATTGTACGTTAGCAGCTGTCCCACTGGCATTTCCTTAACAGACGTACATATCATGAGAACACCAAACATTTTGGCGACCAGCCATCTGTTGCCTTGCACACGGTTCCAGTACTTCATCAACTCGCGCTGTGCGCCCTCCACATTATCGACGACGTCTTCGGTGTTGGCATCGATGCGTTGAATCTGCTCGCCTTGTTCCGACACCATCTGCGCCAACTGGCCGAATATATTTCCGAGTTCCGATATCGTACTTTCGATGGATTCTATCGCCTGTCCTCGCTGCTGGATGTACTGGTTGGGTGCCTGTGCCTCTTCCATGAGCAGTAGCTGGGCATCGGCCTGCGGACCGCCCCGTGTGAGCGATGATGATCCCGACGGGTCGAGAGACAGTAGATCCTGCTGCGCGGCATTCGTGTTTCGGAAATCGCCTGGTGACCGTCCTCGTTGCGGTGTTTGGTAGAGCGGCGAGTCTGTCCTGGTGGGGTCCAGGCTTGTTTGCGAATGGGAAGCAGCGGATGACAGGAACTGTTCAGTCCGTGATCGTGAAGCCTGCATGTTCTTCGTCCGGACCTCGAGCACATCCTTGAAACTTCCGCCCACGTTCTGGAGTTTGTCTTTCAGCATGACGACCACCTGGTGGTTATGCTCGCCTTCTTGGTCAGCGCCGGGCTTTGTCTTTGGGTGCTGTTTTGAGGTCAGGGCCTGGAGATCTTGTATCTGCCGCGATAACTGTGCCATGTCTTGCTTGATGACGAATGTGAGCTCATCGATCTCGACAGGCCGGTCGTCAAACAGCGTCTTCCGTCGTGCCAGCTGCGCGAGGCGCTCCAATTTTGCCATGGTGCCCGTGATTCCACGCGCCACTTCGCTCGCACTGCGCTGGAACTCCGAGTGCTTGCGTTGCGCCGAGGTGCCATTTGCTTCGGCTTTCTGCTGCGTGGACAGGAGAGACTGCCGCTGCGCCCCCGTCTTCGACTGTGCCTGGCGTCGCTGCGCCTGCGCGAGGATCGAGCGGAACTCATCCGTGCGATCTTGTATCGACACGGCCATGGTGTGCGCTGTAGGGTGTGATCACGAGCGAAAGGGACAGGGCGCGGTGTCGTCACCACTCGGCAGGAAAAGAGGTCTCCTCTGGCGCCGTGTTCGACGATGGGGTCTAGCCCACAGCAATAGTGTCCTGGAGGGTGTGGCGGCAGGGCGATGGCAGCGGTGTTCGTGCCCGTCTCAATAAGGGCGCTGCGTGTTCTTAAATGCCCAGAGGTCCGCCGCGAGTATCTGCTGTGAAGGTGCAGGGCTGCACGCAAACCGCTGTTTCCTGGTGGTCGCGGGTTCTGGAACAATATGCGTGGATCCTCTGGGTGAGAAAACGGTCCCTCGGGTGCCGTGTGGTGTAGGTATTGTCTATTGACGACAATGGATGTGATGGGGCGGCGATTCGGCTAGTGGACTGACTGATCGCCGTGATCGCAAGTGTTGGCAAATTGCGCCTCGTTGCCGCGCTGCTCCTACCTCTCCATCATTGCCCTCCCTCTCTTCACTCTCTTCAAAGGGCCCTTCGCATCGGTGCGCGCCCTATCCTCGACTCGCAGACGGACGGTCATCTCACAGACCCGCCCCAGCCCCTCACAGCCTTGGTGCGACGCCTGAGCATCACCCTCATTGCCTCATCGGGTAGCTTGCGCTGCCCTTTCTGGGCGTACTCTTCCTATCGCTATTCGCCCACGGCCGCCGCCTGCAACGGTCTGTCTTACTTCCGAGTCCACACCCGGAGGCAGCTGCGGGCCATGCTGCTGGGTAGCTCACGCGGTAATCCTCTACTATAATAGACGCCATGTCTGGCCCATATCGCTTTACCCCGGGGGATTCTGGGTCGCCACTGTAAGTTGTTCCCACTGAGAATGGGGTTCAATCTGTTCGTCAGCGTCTGGGGATGCGGCTTGAACCCATGCTCGTGCCCCGTCATAGCCGCAGGGCATTAGGTTTGTTGACTTGACCCCTCAAACTATGTCGGGGAGCCGCGCGCTACAGCGAGGGAAGACAGACGGAGTGCAGCGGTGCAAGAGACACGAAGCAGCCCAGATAGACCATGCTCTTTTGCATGCTTCCGTGTCTTTGGCTATTCAACTCTACGCCTGCAATTTGACGAAGACGAGCATTGGACTAATACGATCACCAGGGACCGAAGAGCTCAGAACCCGACGCCCGCCCAACCTGTATCCTTTAAGACTAATGTTAATCGCGCAAAGACGAAGAAATGGGTCGAAGCCAAGAAGAATGCGTACGATGGTGACGATTGGGGCGACTACGACGAGTACGACGAGTATGGCACAGAGCCAGAACCCGCTGCACCGGCAGCGCGAGGATACGGTCAAGGGGCTCCCCAGCTGGGACGGAGGTATGCAATGTCGCGAGGTCGCGGTGCATCAGAGCCTCTCTTGCTGACCACATCGCAGGAATTCTTTCGAGTCGGGCGACGAATATAGGGGCTTCTCCGCATCCGCATCCCATCCACCGCAAGGCTTCCCCGAGCCACACAACCAACAGCCACAATACGAAGCTCCGAGCCAGCCTCATGTACATCCTGCGCTTAGGCAAGCAAGCGGTGCCGAATCCGATATGAGCGATACCATAGAGCATCGCAGAGACTTCAGTCCCTCTGCCATGCCTCCGCCCCTTCAAACGCGCATGCCACCTGGCCCGGGGAGTGCATCCGGCTCCCCTAGCACACGGTTCCCGCCACGCAAGAGCAGTATAGATCAGATGGATTCCTGCAGCATCATCTCCTCGTGATCGCGCGCCGAGCAATTCCGGGAAGGCGCTACCATTCATCAGGCCCGCAGACATATACCGACGGTATGAGGAGGAGAAGGAAAAGGAGCGCGCATCACTAGAGGAGCCCCGCCGAGCGCGGAAGCGCTTTCTGGGCACGATGCGGCCAAAGTGAAACAGCCGATGTTACCACCCGTGCAGGAAGGCCTCTCCGCGTTCGATAGCGACTTCCGCTCCGTGGTCGACCAAGCTTTTACGCGTACTGACGATTCGCCCTCTGTACCTCCCACCCCCATTACAAAGTCCGACTCTGACTCAGGAGTCTCGAGGAGCAATACCGATAGCACGACTGGCATTAGTCCGATAATGAGTCGAGTACCCAGCTCGGCTACATCAGCCCTCAAGGCGCGGAACCAACTAGGCGGCGACGGTACCGTGGGTAGCACACCCGTGATTGCTGAGGAAGCTAGTGAGAGCAGTCCTCCCGTCTCCAGGCCAACTTCCGCCGCGCTGCTCGGTGGCACCCACCAAATCCCACGAAAAGCCTCACCGAGCCATTCGCGCAACTTTTCGAGCTCGTCTCTGCCACGCAGCGGTTTGTCCACCCCCACTGCCACCCAAAGCCCAGCACGCTCTCTTGTGATCGAACCTCAGGCGCATGTTCCCGAACCAGAAGTCGGACAGCTTGACTCGTCGAATACACCGCTTGATGCTATGAACACGCCCCCGCCAATTGATGCTGCTACTCGTGAAGCGGACATCGCAGAAGCAACGAGAATACGTCCGGTCAAAGCAGTACCTGAGCTAGGCGAGGCGGAGAAGGACTCTCAGAATGTTTTCCTGGAATCTCACCAGGCTCAATCCTCCGCCGATGCAGTCCCACGATCTCGGTCAGAATCCCCCAGTAAGGGTCGTGTGCAGGAACTGGCTGGTAAATTCGGAGACATCTCGCAGTCCCGGCGTGGTTCTACACAGTCCAATGCTTCCCGCACCAGTCAGCAGTCCTGGGAAAGAAGCCAAGACAACTCGCGTCCGGCATCTCCGACCAAGACAGGCAGTCCAACCAAAGACACTTTCGACGCGAGGCCTGCTGCAGCGCGCGAAGCAAGTTTCCGACCGAAGCTGCCTGGACAATGGGAGTCCTATGCTACCAGCGCGGCAACTCCGACCGGACAGGGCAGCGAACGCAGTAGCACTCACGCCTCTTCCACTGATAACAAGGTAACATCGCCTCTCGAAGAAGTCGACTTGACTCCTACGACTGCCAAGCATCATGTCTCGCCAGTGGACCCCTCTAAGTTAGACCCCGACCCGCTGGCAGATCCACTAGCCGACCCTTTGGCCGCCCTGAAGGCTGCAGGTGCTGCTGTAGGAGAGGCAGTCCAGGCTTCGGTTGGCCGTGGATCTTCACACGACGAGGAAGCACGTCGAGAACCGCCTCACGGTATTGTGTTACCTCGCCCCCTTCAATTGCATCACGAAGAGTCGTCTGTGTCGACTGTACCACCTACGCCTCCCGCAAAAGATACCCCGGAATCTGAAGAACTGCCGCCACCTCCTCCCTTGAAAGAGAAGACTCCCGAGCCACGTTCGGCCACCATGACGAATGCAACTCCTGAAAGACCGACCATACTGCCCCAATTAAGCACAGACACATATGCAGATGATCAAGAGAGTGATAGGCTACGGAAAGAGATCGTTGCTAGTTTGAGTCCTCTCCAGGTTGCAACGACTTCACCACCCGAGCCTAATCCAGTTTCGCTCCATGCTGGCAGCGGCCCGGTAAACCGCGAAAGTTCGTTGTTCCCGAGCGAGTATGAGAGCTATTGGGCAGACGGTGACCGTACGTCTCCACGATCATCGCGCGACCTAGGCCATGATCGTGGTGGGCAAACGCGGGCTAGCGTTGGCAATGCTGTTCCAGCAAATACACTCACGCAATCGCCTGAAGATGCTACTAAACCATCAATTCTCACACGTTTCAGTTGGGAGGAGAATGCTTGTTCGGGTCCCCTGATCAACGAACTTCAACAAGCTCCAGAAGCTACCACTACAGAAGAGCTAAAAGATCCCGGGGAGCTTCCTGAGCCTGCTATTGAAAAAGCTGCAGTAGAGCCAGGGCCTGAGAGCTTTGCTGACCCATACTTCGGTCCCCCTCACGGTGCTGCTGTCGTCAAACCAGAGCCGGTCATTGACACTGATCTTAAGGCTACGATGCCATCCAATAGCCTACCGTCAACTGAGGGCGCCCGACCAAAATCACCTACTCTGGGCCTCCACGTTGTCAACTCTGGTCTGAATCCTGAAGCTGTGGACATGCCTCCACGTCTCAGTCACGAAGCCTCTTCGGTGTCCGAACAACCTCGTTCGAGTCAAGATATCTCAACAAAAGATGCCCATGTTCTCAGTCAGGACAGGAAGTCTTCACAGAGTCCGGTCCCAGATCCTGCCATTAGTGCTCCCATCCATGATGCCAATGCTCCCCTGCATGACACAGCGGCAAATTCTCCCACGTCCGATAAACCACTTGGGTTTCGAGATATCGTAAACATGAAGTCACCGGTCGAGAGAGTAGCGAATTACAACAAAACCCGCGAATATTGGGCGCATGCCGACCATGGCTTGGTGACTGGATTTCTGCTGCATTTAGCACGAACCCCGACCTTGTTACGCAACCATACCCACAACCTCGGCCCAACCTAGCAACATCCGGAACAATGCGCCATAGACCTACTGCATCTCTCTCTCTGTTCGGAAAACATCATGGTGCAAGCAACCCTCCAGTAGATGCGGTCAATGCATCATCCTCCCAGGCTTCAGGAACCCCGACCTCCGCGCCGACATTTCAGGAGCGGGAGGAGTGCTGGTCATCAGATGCAAACTAAAGGGAAGGATCTTTTGCACACAGCTGGCTTGTTGAGCGGGAAAGGGATGACGGGTGCAAAAGGGCTCTTTGCCAAGGGCAAGAGCCGTTTCAAAAGCGACAAGGTAGATAAATGATTTCCCTGTCTTGTCCATCTCCTAGTTTCCATACGATACGACCCGACGACCACCTCACGATTTCTGTTCTTTGGCGAGTTGGTGGGACTACGACATTTGTTTGCGCTCTGGGCGCGGCTTCTTTCCTAATTTTATGGACATCCTCGTCACCTCTTCTGTTCCTTAGATGTCGGCCCTAATTTACCATCTTCTGTTACCACATTCCATGTATAGTTAGGGCCAATATAATCTTTTTCGTAAAAATGTGCCTCGCTGCCCTGGATCCACGAGTACATGTGTTGATTGTGATGTAGGCCTCTGAATCGGAAACGTCCTCTCGCGAAGCCTCGGAAGAGCCGCCCGATATCGGCAGCACGACGTTTGATACTCTGGGTTGTATGTCTGTGGATACAACAGATAGCATGAACTTGGATAAGAAGAAGCGCCGCTTCTCGTCGCCGTTCCACCGCTCCAGTCGCTCACGGTCACGTCCGAACAGCATCGTGGTACCGAGTATCGAGTCAACCCCTCGTGGGACACCGGCGAGCAGTCGTCCGGTATCGTATCACCCTCCCGATGCGTGGAATATGGGGCCTGTGTCTGGCGTGCGGGATACTACACCTCCGGCTGAGCGGTCGGAACGGCTCGGTGTACTACCTAGTCCGGCTAAAAGCGCGTTTTCATTTCTGGGAAGAGAACAGGAGAACGATGTACCGCCTATACCGCCAATTCCCGATGGTATGAGTGGAAGCGGGCCTGCGAATGTCAGTCATAGGTTATTGCAGAGTGTCGTGAGGCACTCAACACCTCCAGCTATGGAGTTGGGGAGAGGTGAGGATTCGGTGGGTTGGGCGAAACCACCCTGCGAGTAGGGAGGAGAAGCTTGACGATGGGGTGCAGAGACATCGGCTTTACCCGAATCACCTGCGAGCACAGCCCATCTGCTCGATGATGCTGGTGCTGGACGTCAGGAGGTACTAGAAGGAGACTTTCAGCGGCGGGGGGGAGGATAAAATACTTACGAGTGCACGAAAAACAGCTAGACCGGATGTCACAGAGCAATCACTTGCGGACGGTGAGGGCGGTGATGATCTTCCGCCGCGGTTGCGTCATTATTTAGTCCCTCCCAAAGAGACTTCATGGCTGGCTCGAGAGACCCGAGAAGAAGATGTTCGGGTGCCAGACGGAGATGAAAGGAGTGCGACGACGGTGCAGGCAGTTGACCAGTCACCTCCCAATAAAGACGCCGGAGATGATATCCCGCCGCCCATGCAGCCTGAAGCGGTTTCGCTTCAACAATCTTCGGCGCTCGTTGGAGGGCGAACACTACAGCCACAAGTTACAGAACGATCACTTCTAAGTGAAGACAGCGAAGATGATCTTCCGCCGCACTTGAACCATGAACCATTCCAGACAACAGACTCCGCGAGCATTATTGAGCAGAAACCCGAGACTGTGCCTCCTGTAGTGTCCAGTTCTGAGGAAGTGTCGCCTGTTCTGTCATCCGTGGGGTCGAAGTTCCCAGATGGCATACGCGGTCTGGCTGAAAGCCAAATAGGCGCCCATGGAGATTTATTGAAGGAACCGCGCCGCTCAATGGCTGACGTGAGCCCTATGATTTCACCAGCAAATCTTGCCTTGGACACGTCGGTCAGGTCTAAGGAAGAGTTGCAGATGCCTATCATTACTAACACAACCGGAAATGGTGGTCACAGTCGACCTGCATATGAACAGAGATAATCGGCGGCGACATATCTCCCATCTCTTCGCACGCGAACGATAACCAGGAAAACTCACCCACCTTAGGTACAGGAGCTGAAGCAACATCATCATCTACATCCCACGCGAAGAGGAATGAAGCAGTCGCCGAAGTCATTGAGCCTGCACAGCAATCCCACGACAAGGCTGCAGCAGATGAGGATGCAGCAACCCCGCCTTCGACCAAGCCACCACGGCAAGTGACGGCGACTCCATTTTATCGCGTCGTGCATGCGGTGCAGTTGATTGGGAACTCCCAATCGTCTTTCGAATCATCGGGACAAGAAAGTCTTGCTGCACCCTCGCAACCGGACGATAGCCCGCATATCGGCCAAGACAACGACGAGGACGCTGCCCTTACACCACTACCACGAGGGCCCAATCTCGCCCAAGAGCAATTGCAAGCAAAAAATCTGCTGCTCCAGGAACACAGTTGGGGCCCCCCTCGGTAACCAATTCCCCAACTTTAGCAATTCCGAGCAAGTCCGAAAGTGCCCCAGAGAACCATTGGCAATCTCCGCAGCCGGACGTAGGCGGTCCAGGAACACACCAACGCTCTGAGTCATTGATATCGAAGATATCATCCATGGTTTCGGCGGACGGTGCCTCGATTTCTCCCATCTCGAATTATGGGCCACGGTCACGGCCACCTAGTGCAAATCGCCAGCGGCAGATTCCGTCCGCAAAGACTTCGCCCAACCCTGCGCAGATCAATGAAGAACCTGATTCGCCCGTGCATAACGCGACCAACAACGATTTGATGACTTATATGCCGACCACAACGGCATTGTGAAAGACGTGCAAGACGAGCAGGGTCGACCTTTGCGCGTTGCGACAGCGCAAACTTCCAAACCCACCGGCCCTGCGCGGCCCTACACGTCTAACCCACCCAAGGCTACCCAATCACCGGCCCCGATGGAGGAAGCCTTGGGACGGCCTAGTGACGAGCGACCGATGAGCTTTGTTTGGGGACCTCGTGATGTCCACGGTAGACCTCAAGATGAAATCAATCGCAACATAGAGCAGCCGCCACCTCTCCCCAACACGCGAGTGCAACGCACAAATCAGGTTCCGAATGGCATCAATCAGAAAACAAAGGTTCAGAAACCCCCTCCGCAGGCAAACGGCCGTCTCCTCCAGCAACCGTCTCAAGGTGACCTTGGCAGCAAGAACGTTTCACCACTTAGCAGTCACCAAGATGACAGCAAGGCCTCGCCACATGGCAATGTATCGCCACCTTTAACGAGCGATCCATCTTCTTCACCGGCAAATTCTCAAGGCTCTCCGCCATCAAACATCTCTGAGCGACGACTTCTTGATGGCCCGAAGGCACCGAACGGCCACCAAGAGCCAAAGGTTCGTGACCAGCGTTTGGTGCAAGATCCTCGCCAAACAATGGAAGAACGAATGCGTGGGTGGGTGCCTGGTCAGCTATTTCTGCAAGACCCTCGATTGCGCGGACAGGTTCCAGGCCAAGATGCTCCAATGCCTGGGTACTCCCAGAGCCCGCCTTCAGCTCCGATGAATCAACATGAACTTCAGCAAATCATGGCGCGTCAGATGATGCAGACACCTGAATTCAAACCTGCACTGTCTGGCATGCAGCATAAGGAAAAAGAAGAAAAGTTGTCGCTAGCCAAGCTGTCGTCTGTGTTCAAAGGTCTAGGCAAGTCCAAGCTGAGCGCACCAAAGGCTCCTCTCCCCGCCCCACAACTGCCAGTCCAGCCTTCTCCACAACAGATGCATCAGTCTCAGAACAAAGTGGATCCGTATACGACCGTTCCTCTAGATGATGCTAGACGCAGCGCTTCATTGCAATCCGGCGTGAGCGATTTGACTCCTTCACAGATGGCTCCGAAGAAGGAGAGAAGAGCAAGCGCTTTCGGCTCGGCACTGAACCGGCCTTCAAGTTTAGGACAAGAATCGTGCTTCAGTCAAGACAGTACTAAGGTGCAAGTCACTGATTCTCGGCTTGACCTAAGATATCCATCCAGCTCTCCTCCTTTACGGGGCATACCTCCTCAGCAGCTACCTCAACCAGCGCCCATTCCGTCTAAACCGCAGAATTATCGGGCTTCTACATCCCAGGTGCCCGAAACTGGCAAGAAAAAGAGGTTCTCCGCACTGGGAAATATATTCAACCGAAGCTCTACGTCGGGTCCGGTGTTTCCTACTAAGCCAAAGATGAGCAAAGAGGAGAAGAAAGCACAGAAAGCGCATAAGCATTCGAGAGCAACGCCAATGCAGGCAGATCAAGGCCAGCGATGGCCGTTACAACAACCTTCCAGGCCGCATCCGTATGGTCCAGCTCCTGTGCCACGACCGTTCCCGGGTATGCAAAGTGTCCCGCTGTCCATGCAGCAGCATTCCATGTCACCACAGAGTATGCAACAGCATGTTATGTCACCTGTATCACCACAGGGTATGCAACAGCACTCTATGTCACCCGTGTCGCCGCAAGGTGTGCATGGCCAGATTATGCCTCAACAATATATGCAACAGACCCATGGATTCCAGCAGCATCCAGCTCAGCCGATGCAACCGCAGATGCCACCACAAATACAGTATCCTCCGTTCACACAAGGTGGCTCTGCATTTGTCGACCCTAGGCATATCGCGCAGGTGATGCAAGCGCAGCAGGACCCAAGCAGACCCTCGAATCACCAGCCATCTCAGACGTCGCGTTCAGATGTTCCCTCAGCCCCAGCTTTTTATCACAACATGCCACGAGTGGAGCCGGCGGTACCTCCTATTGATGAATACCTCAAGCCCGATCCTAACATGTTCAAACCTCTCCCGGTTGTCCAGCAACAGCCTATGCATCAAAGTCATTACCCACCACAACCTCCTTACCAACAACAAGCAATTTCGCAACCACAACAACCACAACAACCGCATGAAACCCGTCCCGCTTCCTCTGCCGATGTTCCAGTGCCCAACGCAATTTCTCATGTTTCACAAGGGCAAGTTAGCCCACCCTTAGGCGAGCCACAATACGAAACTCCGCAGATTCCACCAGCTTATATACACGTCTCTGGCGCTTTCGTGTCGCCAAGCTTGGAGCAACCCCTCCGCAAGAGTCGCATCATGCCGAATCTCACAATCGACAATATTCGGACCCACATATGCAAACATTTCACCTCAACCATCAGCAATGACGCAATCAACACCTACTATGCACCATATTTCGAGCGACTCCGTTATCTCCCCGGAATCTAATCCCCCACCCGGCGTTCTCGATTGTACGTCAGTACCAAACCCCAGACCGCAGAAGCAACTCATGACCAGCATCACGGAGCAAGCTCAACAAGAGCGGCCATGGAACCTTGACCTTCCCCAAGGTGCTACTGAACAGGAGATAGTGCAGGCACGCCAGCGACAGTACATGGAACAGCAGCTCGCTGCCAGGAACAGTTGCATGCTGAGAGGACCGGGCGGTCGCCGTCTCCTCGTGCAGCGCAAAGCAACCAGTCTGCGAGTCCTGCTCCTTCTCAGGTATATTCTCCCCCTAAGGAAAGCGGTGGATTCCGAGAAGTGCTTCCGCGCAGCTCTCCACAGCCCTACCCCGTGACCCAGGGTTCGAACCAGCGGGAGATGGGTGGAACGAATGGAGAAGAACAACGCTTGCGTAGTCCTGCGGTTGCACCAACTCCTATCCATACTGGATTAGCTCCGAGTCCAGCAGCCTACCCTCTCCCAACGTCGCCAGCTTCAGCCGATATCAAGAGTCCAGTTGAACCTATTGCAGGCTTGATGCCACCGCCGCCACCTCCAAAAATACCTCATACCCCAATGCGCTCCACGTTCCCTGAGTCTCATACGCCACCGCCAGCATCTGAGGAATCGGCACCGCAATATGAAGACCCAGTCGAACAATACCAATATGCCTCGCACCAACAGCAACAAGAGTACGAAGAGCCACCTCCTGCTGATGAGTTACCGCCATACTCTGGCCCCGGCGTTCCAAACGAGGGCATGGACAAAGACCGCCCAAGGCCACCGAGCATCGTAACAGATCGCGGCCGACTCCTAGAGCCCCGCCAGCGTCAAGCTTCTCTAGGCCTAATGCAGCACCCGCAGCCCGCCTCCATGGCAGCATCCCCTCAACACTCCGAAGCCGACATGGGCGCCGACATCCTACGGCGCCAGCTCCTCGAAACCGAAGAGCGCGAGCGATTAGAACGACTCCGTCGCGCTGAGCTCCAACGCGCCGAAACTGCGCGCGAGACGCAGGAAAGAGAAAGAGCCCGAGCCCGAGCCCGTGAGCTTGAGCGGAGCGTGTCGGGAGGCGGGAGAGTGGGCAGTTTGCGGAGCGCCGTCGGGAGCACGACGAGTGCGTCGGGCTATGAGAGGAGCGGGAGTACGACGCGCACGGCTGTGTATGAGTTGCCTGCTGAGGACGATGAGCCCGTTATGCGGGCTACGAGTTTCCCGGGCCAGGAATGGGTGCCCACTTGGACAGAGGACTAAGACTAGCAAGGAGAGTTTTGTGTTTCCGTTTTTGCTTCGTTTTCGCTTTTTTGGCACAATTCTGCGCTTTGTATATTCTACGACATATGTGCTTTTTATATGTAATCTAACTTAAGTTTGTGCGTTGGTGGTTTTTCCCTTTTATCTTGGGTTGTCTATCTGTCTGACTTGCTGGTTTGGTGTCGTCGGTGTACTAGAAGTGGGCTTTTTTTGTTTCAAGCAGTGGTTGGATGGAGCTGGATACCCCGAGGGTTCCTTCGTCTTTGTCCTTTTTTCCATTTTTATAATTATTCCTGTTGCATGAGCGCTTTGAGCGGATACCGTCACGTACATACAGACACACTACATACATAATCTTACGTAATATTCCTTGTTAGCGCGTCCTATCGCCATACTTGATGCATCGTGCGATTTTTATTTTTGTGCAAATGTCCATGTGTAGTGCAACCCTAATATGAGATATAACAACATTTAGCTCAGCCACGCTAGCATTTCACATGAACACAGTTACGATCGTATACTTGAGAGAACGTTTTTCTTGATTTTACCTAACGTACGTAGTGCACACGTAGCCAACCGTCAACCCTCCCTGTGGGGCGCCGACCGAGTGAGCGCGTGATAAACCCGACTGTTGGGTTTCACATGTCTGTGATGGATCTCGAAGAAGACTTCGCGCACGTTTGATACACGGTATAACGCTGTTATGGGAAGCTGTAAGGGTGCTAAAAATGTAGTGGATTAAGGTAAAGCAGTAAGACTAGTTTAGCTAGCAACTGCTTAGGGACACCCGTTGACCACAAACCACAAAACCAAGCGTAGCTCAACTCACGCACCTTAACAATGGCTCTCCTCAGCGCTAAAAACTCCGCCAGACCTAACACACCAACGCCAAAATACAACAAGAAGCAGAGCCGCTTCAAGCCGTTCTTTAAAGGTGGACACTCACGCTCGACCTGTTCGTTAGCACGTGCAAATCGGGCCCTTGTGTGGTTGAGGTAGTTAATTATGGTATACCATGGTTCACGGGTACCAAAGTTGAAGAAAACGAAACATACCCCTCGTGACTCGGCAACGCTCCCAGGTAACTGTGTTTCACGGGAGTGTATCGAATATAAAATCTCTTTCCCTTCGCTTTCGTTCCAACTTCCTAGCTACCACCACCCGCACACATAAACACATACGCACGCCCACGGAAGAAATTTCTACAACTCAACTCAACCGCAACCGTAGCCCCGAAATATTTTAAACAACCAAACGACCACAATGCTCCGCACAGTACGCACCCGGGTCCGCACCCTCTCCATCACGCAGCCCATCACCTACATACCATTCCACACTTCACCACATCCGCGTGCCGCCCTCCCTCAGCAGAGGCTACAAGCCACCGCGTCTTCCGGCATTGGAAACATCGACGACTATCTCCTATGGGCAACGTCATACTCGCCCACCAACCCCGACGTTACAAGCCTCCTCCTGACATCCTCAATGGCTTTGCCCCAAGCCCCGTTCTACGCGCCTGCATCCGCACCAGCCAAGAAAAATGGCGACACCCTCCGACCCGTCGATGCTGTCGTCAATACCGATATGGATAAGTCTACTACACCCGTGATTCCACCTCCGCGACCGTGGTCCGGATTCCCGTAGAGCAGGAATTGGAAGATGTTAGGCGGCTTAGCATTTTCGTTCACTTCTTCAGCGTCAGCGCCCAAGTCGAGCGTCGCGTAGTACGTCGTACCCTCCCGCGGACGCAGGAACGCCGGGAGCTTGAAGAACCCGGATGGTGTGGTGGTGGAGACTGAGGTTTCTGAGGTCCATGATCACGGTCAAAGGCACTGAGTACGGGAAGACGAAGGACACGAATACAGTGGTCAAGAAGATGAAGGCGGTGAAGGCGGAGGTTACGAAAGAGGTTGGCTTCGGTATGGTGGCTAAGTAGATGGAGTAGTGAGGACTGGTGAGGAGTAAATGGGTGAGAAAGGGGGAGAGGGGAAGTGCTACGTCGGTGACGTGTAGATGGAGACGACTTCTTTTTCACACTTACGTCTTTGGTATGAAGCTCGATCTTCGGCACTATGGCTGTATGGATATATACCCCGGCGCTCCGTTTGACGCGCTTTTCTTTGGCTCTTGACGCCAGCAGCATTTTGCGTCTGTTTCTTTCTTTTTCGGATACCCGACTTCGAGTCCTCTGTATCGTGGCATGCTTGTGGGGGAAGCCACAGCAGTGCGTAGGAAAACTTTTAACCAACGCTCATGAAATGCTTGAATCCCATGTCCTGGATGTAGAAATCGGTAAGCAAGCGAGAATCTGGGAGACCGTATAATAATTTTCGACTGCACTTGACTCATGATGTGAACCCGGTTGAAGAATGTGAACATAGTGACTCTCTTCTGCGATTATAGAAAGGACTTTGCTGGCTAGAGAAAGACAGGTGCTGAGAAACGTAGATATGTTGCAATTCTTGATGTTCCAGGACATTTTTCGTTCGTTTCGACTCCCTCAGATGCTCATACCTGGCGTATTACGAAAGGCAACATCCTGGAATTGGGATGAGAGGCCGATTCGCTTGCTGAAAGCTCATTGTAGCGGAAATCTGATACGTTTCTGTAGTGTCGCACAGCCCTAGTACAGCTCGTGTTTCTTCATTATGATACCGCAAGATGGTTTGTAAAAGCTACCCTCGTAACCAGGTACATATGTAGGACGATTGAAGCATGAAGAAGTTTCAACCTGCAGCTCCTTACTAGTTCTCAACTTAGGAGCAGCAGAGCGGACTTGAAGATTAGAAAGGGCAGATGCCTAACATGGCGATTTCCCGGCATGAGTGCACAAGAAGCAAGAGCAAACTTGGTACAGGAAACAAACAGAAAGCTCATCACCGCCGCAAGCCTCCCCCCCAATCCAAATCGGCAACTTTAGGCGAACGGAGCACCCCCGCCAATCCACCACCGCGACCAAGCTCAACACCAAATTATTATCCAAACCACGACAACTATCCCAAACAGCAGCACAACAACACTCTCTCGCCAAGTGCTTGCTTGCCCTCAGCCATGTCCACCATCCGCCCCATGTGCACAACGGACCTCCTCCGCATCACAACCACCAACCTCGACCACCTCACCGAAACCTACGGCATAAGCTTCTACCTCGAATACCTAACCAAATGGCCCGACCTCTGCCGCGTAATCGAAGGCGTAAACGGCGAAATAGAAGGCTACAGTACGTACAACATCTTCCACCCCTCCTTCCATCTTCAAAAAAAAAAAAAACCGCATGCTTCCCAGCTAACAACAAGAACCCACAGTCCTCGGCAAACTCGAATCCTCCCCCTTCCCCCCGCCCATCACGCCCTTCGACCCCCGCACAAACCCAGACCAAAACTACCTCCCCTGGCACGGCCACATTACCGCGCTCACAGTGGCGCCGAGCGCACGACGCCTCGGCCACGCGACGGCGCTATCCGATAGTTTAGCGTCCGCGTGCGATGCCGCGGACGCGTGGTTCGTCGATTTGTATGTCCGGGAGGGCAACAAGGTGGCCAAGGAGCTGTATAGGAAGCTGGGGTATAGTGTGTATCGCAAGGTCAAGGGGTATTATGATGATGGGGAGGATGCGTTGGATATGCGGAAGCCGTGCAGTAGGGATAAGGAGCGGGCGTGTGTGAGGGAGGATGGGGAGAGGTTTGAGGTGCTGCAGGAGGATGTGTGGTGAGGGGAACGGAGGGGCGTGGAGTGGTTATCATTGACTGGCTGGCTTGCGAGGATATGGAGTTGGCTTGAAGAAGAGGACGAGTGGACGTCCGAGAAAACCGCGTCTTGAAGAGGGTAGAGGTATGGCATACTATACACAATAAGCGGTCCTGCTGTTTCTATGCTAATGCGTATGCTGACATATATACAGTCCACATACAGTTCGCCCAGCGCGTTCGTGGTCCCTGTCCCAATATTACCGGCCATCCATCCCGAAAGGCATCCATGCACTGGGTATATTGCAACCCTAACGCCCTAAACCATGCAAAAATTTCCTCTTTTATCAGGAAGAGAAACATCGCAGACCTTTTGGTATACGGTACAACGCTGTAAGGGAAAGCTGTGGGTGTGCTGAAAACGCATTGAAAAAAGGTAAAGCAGCTTCCTCTTTTATACCCAGTCATCCTCGCAATGGGATCATCACCCGCCGCATACAATACCCGAGCTTTGGAACCATACTAGGGGCACGTTGCCCAGGATACGGAATACGTATGAAGCCGGTCTACAATCTTTTCTTCTGCCGCTGTACCTCGATCTCAAAGGGCGAAAGAGTTGAGACTGGCATTCGCCGGCTGATCGCTCATGACGCTCCCGCTCCTGCTCCCCGATCTGCGCGTAGCTTCCACAATGCGACGCAGAAGATTGTTGCTCTGGGCCGGAGTAACAGTACGCTCATAGTTCCTGGCTTCGGTTTCGCCGTCGCTATCCATCCGAGAGTGTTCTGAAGAAACCTTGTGGTCTTGTTGCGGGCGCACGTCCGTCGCTATGGGAGGCGCAGACTTGAATCGTCGTGCCGGGCCGGGTTGTTTCTCGTCGTCGACGAGCACGACCATCCAGACGCCTACGGCACCAGATGCACCCAGCAACGGCGTACAGTGGATCCAGCGGGATCGCCCTTCTTCGGTGCTATCCTCGAGATTTGCAGTAGCCGTTGTAAGCCATCGAATTTTGGCCGTAACCCCGCGCGAGCTGTCTGTGAGAGCTTCAGCGACCGAGTTGCGCACGCGCGTGTTGCCGCCGATACGATCGAGGAAACGGGACTGCATGATCCCGGGGACGCGTAGTGACGGGGAGACGAAGAGAATGCGTAGCGAGGGGGCCGGGCGGATGAGCAGATACTAGAAGGATTGTCAGTTAGAGTCCAACAAGATATGCAGAGTCCCACGTACATGTTTATACACGCTAGTCAATCTCCCTCCTCCCGACTTGAGGGGCTGATCCACCGTCTCAAAGCCACTCGAGTCGTTGATCAAGAGTCTCGGTCTGTGACGCTGTGCCGCGCGCCCATCGCTCCCGACGTCCTCTTCCAGATGCTCCTTGTGCATATTGCCGCCGTGGCGCCTCACCGTGTCCAGCTCAGAGTTATTAAACATCTCGCTGAGTTCTTGGAACTCGTCTTTGGGCTCATTTGTCGGCTCGTGCCCTTCCTTGATATCTATGTACCGCCTGAATGCTTCGAGACCTGTACAGTCCTTCACGAGACCGGAGACGTCGACTTGGGCGCCGATAAAGTAGCGGAGGTGGCCGCTGGAATCGAGCAAGGGTGCCATCATGAGGAGGTTCATGAAGGGTGAGCCGTCGCGGCGGCTAGACGTGAGGAGTCAGACATGGACTATCGCAATGGGACATGCGGACGTACTAGTTGAGGAAGACCTCGCTGACCTCTTTGGCCTCACTGAGGGCCTTTCGAAGTCGCGCAACGCTGTCGCGGTTCGTAAGTGGCCCTTGCAAGAACCTGCAATTGCGGCCGATGGCATAGCTGACGCCGTATTGAGTAGTGCGGTGGAACTCTGTACCTTGGTTAGTATATACACATGATACGTATTTCAAGCCGCGTCAAAGAAGGTCTATATATCGAATATGTGCGTTGTGTATTGTTGAGACGTACCTTCCGACGCAAAGATGATAGGATTGTCTGCTCTAGAAGGATCCGACACACAGAATACTTCAGCCAAACCCTCACTCGCTTCGCGCAGTAGCGGAGGTAAATCGCCCGTAATGCGCTTTTGAACACTGACGCTGACAAGCTGGATGTAGACATGGGTAATGAATGCAGGCAGCTCATCGCGCACTAGAATGTCAAAAGCTTTCCGCGCTTTGTCCTCTAGAGCGGCATTGACAGTGGATCGCGGAGGCGTCTCTGTAAACTCGTGCCCTTCAATGGGCTCCAGTGCCTCAGCTACGGCGTTCGCATAGTGGATCGCTCGCATAGCCTTCAACGCATCGAGGTAGTATATTAGGACAGGCAAGGACTGCGGTCGCGACACACTGAGAAACGATGTGAATCGAAGTAAGGATGTCGTGTCCTGGAAGATGGCTTCTAAATGTTCTCTGGAGAAGAGTTGCTCGGATCGTTTCTCGAGGTCGAAAGCTTTGCCTGCTGTAGCTTCTGTCGGAATGGTGAGTTCGTACGACTGCGGGTCGTCTTCTACTAAGGGTGATAAACGGTCGATGTCTTCAGGTACGCCTCTTGTCTGTAAAGGGCCTAGATGCTGCATTGTGATCGATGAAGCTTGGGTATCATACGATCGAACAGATTCGCCCGAGCTCTGTATGCTCTTCTCGGGCTGAGAGCCCGACTCGGAAGTTCCAGGCATCGGCTCTGGAGGTGGAGTTGAGGTCGAGAGGCGAAAGAAGCGTCGCTTCAGAGCGGCAGCGTTACTACTATTGTGCAATGTTAACGTGAAGTCCTTGGTTCGCTTTGGTACGACGGCCTTACCTGGTCCGCGTGGGGATGTGTATGCCTCGCCGAGTGAAGTCTGGCGGAGGAGCGGCAAAGTCTTCTTCTTCAGTCGACGTCGGGAGCCCATGGTCTTCAGGAGAATGATACTCTGGGGTCTTGCCTAGCGTGGGCTGGGCAGCGTGTTGTACAGGCGCGTGTAGTTCATCTGCAAGCACTTGGTTCAAATCCTCGACCAGTGGTTCGCCATGGGCTTCCCGTTTATCCTGATGAGTGATATCATCGGCGGCGCTATCACCGGTAGCCGTAAGCGGAGTCCCCATGCCGGAGATTTTAACAAAATTGCGAGGTGCAGAGATGGTAACGGGGGAAGAAGAAAAAAAGCCGTGGCTGGTGCGCCTTGTCTTTTTCGTCAACATGGTGTAAACGATCCCAAACTTTTCTGTGCCGAGGAGGGTCTGGTCACGTCGATTTAAGGAGGGGGAACATTGGCGGGGACAGAACGGGAAATGTGTCCCATGACGCGGGTCAAACTTACTCTACCAAAGGATCAATATCAACTCGACACCGCAGTGCCATGCACGTCCAAACAAGACTTGTGAACCCCCTGGATGGTAGGGGTGCTATGTCTGATTGAGCAAGCGGCGCGCCAGTCTAGCGGTTCGATGATGGCACCACGCAGGTGGAGCTTAACACGGCCGACAGGGAGCCGGTGGCTATCGTTTCACCGTGCTAGACCTCCCGAGTTGTGGCGGGAGAAGGTTTTTCTACACGTGCTACTAGCCGAGAATGCGCGTACATGCAGGACGCGACGGTTGGCGTCCCAAAAGCTGCTGAAAAGCACACTGTCCGTTACTCTCACTCCGAAAGGGCGCCTCGATGCCGAGTCAGTGTCTCCTTGTGAAGGCGATGGAGAGGCCAAGCTAGGGGTGTGAAGTGAAGTGCAAATCGAGAGAACCAGGCACCGATTGTCGACTGGGAGTCATGCCCAGTGCAACGTGCCATCCCTGGGGAGATCTTCGCTTCAGCTGCATGGCGTTCGTATGTCTAATAATAATCTGACATTTCTTGCCTCTTGGAGGTTGCTTAGCTGTGTCGCATAGAGTTGCGCAACCAAGCCACAGCATGTGACAACGCACGCGTCTGAAAACGCGTTGATGGCTTCAAGAGAACACGCCATCGATGCAGTCTAGAGCATTTTTTGGTCCCAAAACAACGCAAGAACTGCATGACGTTCAGAAAAGTAAAGCGCAGTGAGACGACTTCCTCTTTGGTTATCCGACTATGCGTGCTCGCGTGGAAATGTGCCAGCTTCCGTTTCATGAAGCAATGCAATGATGCGGAGTAAAATCCTAGCAAACCTTGGAACGAAATGAGAATCCGAATGCGGTAGGCATCAGCTCGGGAGGTGCATGTGTTTACCGACGGGCTCATTGGTGTCGTTTGAGCGTACGGCGCCTCTCACGGACGTTAATGCCCCTGTATCACAATTGGTTTGCAGCTAAACACGAACCGCCTCCCAAGAAGGTTTAGATACACCGTCGAGTCCTGCCTACATCTGATCCGTTGCCCCACCATCGGCTTAAAAATCGGTCCAACATAAAAGTCTATTTAACTAATCAATCCTGTTAATCGTTCGATCGTGTCTCCCACACGCAAGGGCCAAGACTCTACTGTACGGCAAATGCGCTATTGGCGGCGCTGCGAAAGAAGGCCCTCTTGTTCATCATAATCCCAGTCCTCCTCTTCCTCGGCAATCTTCGCAGGATGCCTGTAGAGCACGTAGTGCTGAACGAAGAAGAGTATGTCAAACACAATTGTAATATTTCCAAGCCCGAACTTCACTGGATTGCCGGTAATGCCAGTCCAGTCGTTTTGCAACGATGCGTCGAGAATCAACTGCGCCATGGAAAGCCAGCCACCAGCGAAATCAAGCAGCATGGGATAGATGCTCCATCCAACTGTTGACTTCCGCTTGAAGTTCACCCAGGCTTGCGGTATGTACTTGACCACGACGGTTATGAGCTTCACATAGCCCAGGGCGTAGATATGGTCGGCTGTCAGCTTGCGCTCTTCATGCCAGCTGTCTGCTCACCTACCACATCGATCCAAGCCCATCCGCTGGGATCATATCCTGCATCTTTTCCTCCGACTAATGCGAGAGCAACCACGACTAGTATGGCCAGTATGCACCCCCATAGTACGCCCAACCCTGCTATGGATGCCTTTTGTCCTACGCCCACGCGGAAGCCCCACAGCCATGAAAAGAACTGGCTGTATATTATCACGCACATCACCGCGCCATGCATAGCGAATAAGAAGTCGTTGAATCGCACCGTGTTCTCGGGCGCGTTCGGATGGCGATAGGCATATTGTGACCGTATCTTGGGCGAGTACATAAACGTAGCAGTATTGATGGCATAGCTGGTCGCAAGGTACAATCAGCCAAAAACCAAAAACACTAGAGCATCGGTATACGTACCAACTAAATCCAAGAAGGTTGAGCGTAGGGAAGTCTTTTGTCGTGAGTCAGTCTAAGTTCTACCGGCTCCGTCTACACCAGGAATAACGGCTCACCAATCGCAAGTCCAAGCGTAGATTTTCGCTGCCAGTTTGCGATGGGCTGAGGATAGAAGGACGCTGACCTTTGTCGCAAAAGTCAGCCTTCAAACGTTGTTCCGTCGCTGCGCCGAGCAGAAAAGATCATGGTCACGACTGACCAGCTTAGGAAATACGCCCAGCCCAATAGCCGTGACAGCGCGTGGGCGAACATAACAAGCTCCGACTCGATCATCCGCGGTACGGCGAGGACCTGTGGGGGGCATATGGAGTAGGCTGATGATGCCTTATCAGGGCGGACGAGCCGGGAAAACAATGGGCATAGAGCTCAGCTGCGTCTCCACATGATTGAAGATTCAAAAAAGAGAGAAGTGAGACAAAATCGCATGATAAGGCAGTTTCACACGGGACCCGGGTCACTCGACAAAGCGATGCGTGACGGGATCGCGTTTATTCATCGCGGCATGACGACAGCAAATCCTTCCTGCCAAGACGCGTCGCTTCTTTAGGCTAGATTACAACAACTCTCCTCCAGGCTCACACACTCATCTATCCCAGGACCCACCAACATCTACGCATTGGAGACCACATAGGCGTCGAAGTGCGCCGTCGAATGCGAATACTGCACAACACCATTCACGGAGACCGGTACTCCATCCTGCTGAAGTCCACCACCAGGAATATATATCCGGTTCCCTGCAGCCACCGCACTCGTACCATGACGAGGGACCGCCATAGCGCTCAGCCGCGTCCACCTCTCCGTCTTCAAATCAAATGATTCCGCCTGGTTGAATACGCCGTCCGATGCATTGGGATTGCACTCGCCACCAAAAGTGAAGAACGAATCCCCGACCACAGCGCCATTGAGACCGCCACGCGCAGTCGGCATATGACCCGCACTGGTCTTCCATCCAGCGGTCAGGTTCCTCAGATCCAGCTCGAAGACTGTGTCGCGGACATTGACCCGCTCGAACCAGCGCCCGCCAATGACGTAGAGGGTGTCTCCCACGACACCGCCGACGGCATGCTGACGGCCCTCTGGGATATCTGCGGCGATCGAGGGCGGTTGCTGCCACTCAAGAGATGTGGTGTTGAAAGCCGTGACGGTGGTGACGGCGTCTTGGAACTCTGTGTTCAGCGCAGTCATGCCACCGGCGACATATATCATTTCGCCGTAGACGCCCATCACTGCACTGCCTCTTTCAGTCCCGGGCCGCATTGACGGCAGCTTAGTCCAAGTGTCGTTCATGAGGTCGTAGACGTAGCTATCGCGGGTGGCTTGCCAATCTAGGTCTGGGCCGGGCGGATCCAAGGCGTCGATCAAGCCACCTAGCAGGTAGATGTTGCCGTCTACGGCAGCCACATTTGGGTGGTTAACTTTGATCGGGAGAGGAGCAACGGTTCGCCAGCTGTTGGTGGATATGGAGTATAGCTGGACAAGGTCGGTGGTTCTGATGTCTATTTGGACTGTCTAAATAGTAGGGTGCAAGTCAGTGACGGTAGCTGAGTTGTGTCGAGATGTACGTACCCCATTCATCACAGCCGTGACGCCTCCAACTACGGCGATGGTATCATCGTTGACAAGAACCGTGCTGTGTTCCTGGCGAGGAGTCGGGAGCGAAGTCAAGTTCACCCAATGATTTCCCTCAGTTGGTAACGCCGCTGCAGTAACGCCGAACAGAGACAGGACGGACAAGGGCCCGGCGACAGGAGCTAAATACATGTTGAAACACACGAAAGCGGTGAATGATCTGAACAAGATGGAATCGTAGTCGTCGCTGGACTACCTGTTTCTCTAGTCGCGGCGAAACAATTTCATTTATACATGAATTCATTTGGACCCCATTCCGAGCCTCAATCACCCTCGTACGAAGACCAAAGCTTACGACGCATACGTAAGGCGCTGCGTACTCATATACCTGGCTGTGCATCTTAGGGCTCACATCACAGCCTCCCATCGAGGCAGGTATTCCACGGGCCAATGGCAGGAGAGCAGCCGTTACGAAAAACGGTTAGAAAAGGTTAGGTCGTACAACCCCATGATCTCGGACTTAAGGTCGTGGTGCAAGTCCGCACCCATCTCCGAACCGCAATATTGAAGATTGTTCGAAATAAATGGAGAGAAGTATATTGCCTGGGAGCTACTTGGCCCCTTGTAGTTACTTTGTAATTCTTCTTGGTAGTTAGGCCGCGCTACGCACAGCCTACCTAGCTTAATAATAATTTATACTTGATAGTAATATTTTTATGTGTGGCGTTAAATTAACCACCTAGGGGTAGAACGACAAAGGCTTTCATCTCAAATAACATGATAAAAAAAGCAGAGCCCCCTGCTTAGTAAACAAAAAGAGCGTAAAAAGGTGATCACAAAAAAACGCGTATACTTTTATAACTTTAGTACTTATGTTAGTAGCTGGTGCAGTAGTGTTTTCTGATGGGTGGGGCCTGTGCTTATGGACGACTTTTTCCACATCGATCGCCAGAGGGGGGGTGAGTGCCGGTACGCGGGGCTAGGGATCTTCGTGCTCTCCTTTTATATGAGGGAGTAGTGATCTTTCTTATAGGTGAGTTGAATCTATTATTCTAGCTTCTTTTATTCCGAAGGAAGAACGGGTACGAAATCAAGTTTCTACCGAAACCAACCACACTGAACTCGAAGCGCACCTATGGTTCCACGGTTACAATGCAGGTACAAATCGATAAGGAAACAGTCTACATCTGAACTACGTGGCCTAGGGTAATCCGTAGACTAAAGGTGGGCAGCCCCGTTAAGTTCGAGCCGCTTTGAACATTCACGGCGTCGAGCGTCTCATCTGCGACTTTTTCCTGCAATAACACCTCTCTAGATGCATCATCCACGTTGACAAAGCGAGTCCCTCCCATCACTGAGAAGGCTCCAGTAATAGCTTCAGCCCTTGGGCTTGCGCATCAAACGCCTTCTGCAAATCCGCACCCATCGTCTCCTTCAAAAACCCCGCCGCCGGCCCCCTATACACCTCCCGACTCTCGTACAGCACGATGCCACCACCCAAATCACTCAAGGCCTGCCACCGCTCCGCATCCAGCAATTCCTCCCAAAAAAAACTTCCATGCTAGCCGGCTTAGCTCTGGTTGCACATGGGTCACATTCTCATAGGAGAAGTGCGTATTGAATGGGTTCTCAGGTGTGTACTCGTTGACTGGGAGGGATAGCGGCGGGATCTGGACACGTAGAATAAGACGCATATCCTCAACGGGGCGTTGATTGGGAATGGTTATGTTCGTGGGGGATACGACGATAGAGGAGCGGACAAAGGGATTCTATGTTGGATAGAGGGGGAAGTTGGTGAGTGCGTCCCAGGCAGCGGGGATGGTGGTTTTAATCTCGAGGCGGGAACCAACGCTAAATACACCGGGAGCACTGTCGGGGAGATTGGTGACTTCAGAGATGACGCCAGTGATGGGGAGTAGGAGGCATGCCACGATGACGAAGAGCGAAGCCATGCTTGACGTTTGGCACTTGAGAAAGAGAGTTTGGAGTGGTGATATGCAGCCGACGGGCGGCCAGCGGCGGGCCCTGAGCCTGAGCTCTCCCCGCAGCAGTGACAAATACATTTAGCCTATTCCGTACCGAAGTAGAAGGAGTGAATCTGAAAAGGAAGTGTCAGGCTCCACTACGGTCTCATCGGGGTTCTACAACGCCTCAGGGTAGAAGCTGGAGACAGCGCATCCAGGTGACGAGTGCGTCAGGTTCAGGTGTCGGCTCGAAAACGGCGCAAGCGTTTCGTATAGGGCTCCAAAGGTCCTGTGAAGTCCGCGTCGTCATACTCATCCGATTGACGGTGCCAGGGTTGGCCATCAGTCCAGACCGTGAGACTAAACGAGAGAGGAGTAGATTGGCCGAGGGAGGGGTCCACTCTTGGCCGGCGTGTGGTGACTGCCGGGGTGGGTAGCTCCTGCGGCGAGTCCTGCCCCTCCAAGTGCTCGCCGATAGACTCATCCTCCATTCTGCGCGCCCTGACGCCCTGAGCATCTTCCTCCCGCGCCTGGCCCTTTGTTGCTACAGATACACCGCCTGCCGTCCCCTTGCATCGTACACTCCGCTCAGCTTCCTCGGCGTCGCCTGCTAGGAGCTCGAGCAACCGCCCCAGGACACCCGCGCCGTAGCTAGCCCCGCCGAACCGCTGCGTCGCTGATCGGCGTGAGCGTGCACGTTCTCAGGAACAGCGGCCAGGTCACCCGTCGCAAAGGCAGCCGTGCTCGCGGACAAGGCGTAGTGTTCACGCTTTCTGGCAGTGCCGCGTGATACTTGGGTAGTCCGCGGGTGAACGACGCAGGCGCCCTTTGTCTCGTCCGCCGCCCAGCCATCCGTCTCAGACGTCAACGTCGCTCCTTATTTCGGCGCCAGCACTCCAGAACCCGCGCCTGGCGCTCCTCGCAGAACTCCCCAAGCTTCCCACGCTGTTTGAATGAGCCCTTCGCACCGCCCTGCGCCTGAGCAGACACCGCCCGTCTCCAACCTGACCTACCTGCACAAGCACACGCCCAACAGGACCCTGGACAACGCACCAGCCCGCGGCCGCAACCCGTCGCGATATGAGCTGGGAAGACGAGATAGATATGGCGAGAGGGTTACCCGCATATACCCGCGCGAGATGTGAGTTGGCTTCCTTCGTCATCTTCCCCAGCCCGTTGCACCGCAAGCAGCGACTGCGGACACGCTCAACATTCCAGCCTGTGAAGACGGTGGCCCCCCTCTGCCTCCCCGCTGTTTGTAGCCACTGCTGACGCCTCTTTCACAGAGCAAAGTCGCCGCCCGCCGCGAAGCGCCTCTCCTCCGCGTCGCCCACCGGACCTACGTATAATGCGGCAACGTCTCCGCTCCTGTCGGCTCTCGGTGCCACCAAGACAGCAGCCCAATACACCAACGAGTGGACCAAGTCCTTGCCTTTCTTTGCCAATCAAGCATCCCCAGGCAACGGCGGCATACCTATCAACGGCTCGCCGCCACAATTCCACAACTCCCCGGGGGCCCGAGAGGGTGTGTATGGGCAAGCTGCCGCATCTACCTCCCCCCCTGTAGTGGGTATGAACCCCAGGAGTAATCCGAACCCTTACTCCGGCTTCGGTGGGCGGCTCCAAGGTTCGCCCCATGAGTCCCCAGCAAGAGACCGCAGGGCTTCCACCTACTCCCACTATGGAGCTCGACCAACCTCTCAGAACTTCGCCGCGAATCCTCCCTTACCACACCAGCCACAAGCACACTTCTACAATCTGCCCGACTTCAACCTGGGACTAGATAATGCACCCGGCGAGGGAATCGCTGCGGGTGAAGGGGGCTATTTCTGTGGCTTCGACACGCTTAGCATGGCAGGCGACGAAGCGGCTAGGAGCGCCGAGAACGTCCTCCTAGCCGGTTACCAGGGTGGAATCGACGTGTTCCGCGTGGAGAAAGGCAAGATGGACCTTGTGGGTCGCTTGGAAGGGTTAAGAGGCGGTGTGATAGGAGCGAAAATCGTTCCTTGGACCTCTCGAAGGGACCCATTGTTTCCTTCTCGGCCACTGATAGCCCTCACAATCCACGGCCCTGTGCTAGGTGAGAGCAGGAGTAGTAGTGGTAGCGATGCCCCTTCCGTCATCGACGACGACTCTTCCGACGTCCCGAGTCGACCCGGTTCTAGTCATGGAAACGATGCCGCAAGTAGAATCACCAGCTATCAGACAACCGTCGAGATATACTCTCTGAAAGAGAAACGGAGAGTCGCCGTGCTCTATGGGAGTCCATTTGTTCCGGTCCCTGTCCCAGTCGATAGTCCCATGTTTCAACCACCGCCTCCTGTTGGTGATTTTGTGGTCGACGCAAAAGGCAAATACGTAGTTGTGGCCTCTGGTGCGAGCGGTGAAGTTTTTCTCTTTGCTCCATACCTGAAACCGCGCGAAGACTATCAGGAGTCTTTTCGATGCATAGGGAAGATTTGGACAACCGTGCAATTCCGCGAGCGCGCCAATCAGTCTAGTGCGTCCAGCGCTACGGATAGTAGCCACGAAGAAACCCCTCCCGAGAAATACGGAGTACCGGTCTTTTCTCTCTCCGATCGCTGGCTAGCTGTTGCTCCGCCAGCTTCAACTGCACTTTTTCCCGTCAACGGCCTCGCTTTGGTGTCACCCTATTATGAGCGTCCGCCGGGATTGGCGCATCATACGGTCCCACCCCAGCCTTCTGCTAACTGTGTTGTGGATGCGCCTGAAGCCGCCAGTCTGATCAACCGCCTCACAAGGGAGGGTACACAAGTGGCGATCAAGAGTGCGAGATGGGCCGCCGAAAAAGGCGTCCAAGCATTCAAAAACTACATGAACAAGGGGACGCAACCTAATGGGATGACTTTGCAGGGCGCAGAGCCCGCGCAACAGTATTTTCCACCCACGCACGGTCACAATCAAGCCCCAAGGCAGGAAGCTACAGTCATCTCTATCCTCGATCTCCAACGACTGAATGACGCCGAAGAGACGAAGAACAAGAATGCATTGCACGCCATCGCTACCATCCCGGCAACGTTGGGTTGTAGTCATCTCTCATTCTCGCCGGGTGGCCTAATGTTGATGACAATCAGTAAGAAGGGTGACTTTCATGACGTGTGGGACCTCAAGCGCATGAACTTTCGACGAGCTCGCAGGACGACGAGAGAACAGCCGACCGGTCCGCATGTGCGTCAGGTTGCTCGCTTTACCCGGATGACCGTCACGAACGTTGTGGATGTGGTCTGGTCAACACCAAGAATCGATAAGGTGGCAGTCATAACGGATAAAGGAACCGTACACATGTTTCTCATGCCTATGTCTGCTTTTCAGTGGCCACCGCCAAGGCGCGTGCGAACGCCTAGTGAAGCAGCGGGTCCCCAAACCGATGCAACCAATGCCGGTCGTGGTGGTGCCGTCAATTCTGCAATGCAAGCTCTCAATGGCACGGCGAAGCCTTTTCTGAACGCAATGCGCCCGGTCAACGGCAGCACTGGGACCCGCTTCTCGTTCAAAGGTCTCGGAATGGCACCCGCAGCAGGAGCCAAATCCGGGAAAGCCGTAGCTGCAGGAGTAGGCAAATCTATCAACAGCATCCGTCGTGCCGGCGACAATAAGCTCACTCTGCCTGCTTCTCTGAGTGGGGTCAAGTCTCACTCCATACGGTGGCTTACTGGCAAGGGCCGTGGGCACATGGCGCTGGTCGCAGGTGGGGTCCTTCAGATATACCGAGTACAAATGCGACCTGCGACAGGCAAAGGTAAATCGGCAACTGCCACCTTGATATCAAAGAAAAAGCTTGTTGAATTCGGCCTCGCACCGATTCGCGATACGTTGCTTGCGCCTTGCATCACTGCTCAGCTGTATTCTCAGCCTGAAGAGCCAGAGTCTCCCCATGAGATTCATGGAGAGTGGCTTCCTCGATCGCTTCCCTCTCGTAGAGGAAGACCTGGTAAGTCCCTCATGATGCGTAGGGAAAACAACGAAGCTGACTATAACTCCGTAGGCACAACAGCGAAGCAAAATGGACTTGCTCCCGCACCTCTTAGCTTCTCGGAGATTGAGACCAACCCGCCATACCAGCCATTCTATACTGACGGCCGGGTAACACGCTTCATCTTCTCTCGTTTACCAACTGCTTCTCAAATCAGCAGCAGTGAGTATCAGACGCCTGAGCTTGCGTCGAACTTACACCATGAGAACGATGAAGCACCGTGGTTCTTTGGCCAGGATGTAGAAGCCATCCGAATCTCTTCTCCTGTGACTCGAACCTTTGAGTCCGGAGATGAAGATGCGGTTGCTGGCGTCGCAGCCCGAATAGAGAATAAGCTCATCATGAGAGATGGTGAGGAAGAGGTCCAGCAGATCATCGTCACCACTAGGCGTAGGCGTACGAGGCGAGATGGCGCCGAAGAGGAAGAAGAAGGCTTCTTCGAAGATGACTGTGACGTCCTCGATTTCGCCGAAGACAGGGTTTGAGGGACCCCCTCAAAACCTTTCCACACGAAGCGAGGTTTCCAGGACGCAGCGGCTATGTTCATCGATTTCTCAACAATCTCTGCTTCCTCGTTGTGCTGATATCGGCTCGCGTTTGAGTCATTGGTGTATATCATGAGAGGGTGCATGGCGGCGCTCTGGTTTGTCTCATGCGCACTTTTTGTTTTTGCTTTGCATTGCAGGATACCTCATGGTTGGTTTGGATGGCCACCGTATATAGAGAAAGAGAGTTGATAGCTCAATGTAAATGATACAGTCAACCCACATCTTTGCGTGACGGCGCATCATGGACGCTTTCGGTGTCGATGTCCTGGCATAAGGTATGATCAGAAGGTTCTGAAAGGCGTCTAGGTGTTGTATGTTTACGCTTAGTTCCAATCTCGTTTGCAGGATTGCCTGGCTGGCTTAGAATACTCTGTGGTAGTGTTAACTAGGTAGTAGTACTGTTCTAGTAATATCGTCGCTGTTTATCCTAGGGTGGGATACTGTATAGATTGCTGCTAGCTATTTCTCGGTGAAAGCGACCTACGTATAAAGTAATAGCGAAGCTGCGAAGCAAAGTTGGGAGCGCATAGGGAATGGCGCATGCGCATCACCCTAGTGTGGATCCTTTGCGCCAAGCCTTGCGTCACTGTCACCGCAATACAGTGATGGGGGCGTTACGTATTTACTTATTTGCTAAGCCTGCTTACTAAGGCCTTTCTACCTTCTACTTTATAGAATTAATAATAACTAAAATTCTAATAATATAGGTCTAGATAATAGCTATAAAAATATTAAAAAAGTATTAAAAAATAATAAGAAATAGCTAAGATATAAATTATTTAAAAAAGTTATAAGCAATTACTCTTACTTATAAGTAATTACTTATTTTTAAATTTTCTTTTCTAAATATCTTTTTTCTTTTTTAATTATTTTTTAATTTTTAAATTTTATTACATAATTTAAGCTTATAGCTATAAAAAGTATTATAATATATATTAACTTTTATAAATAGCTAGTAAAAAGTAATAATGTGAGTGATTTGCTTGGCAAAAGAGCGAATGAGTAACGCCCCCATCACCGCCGCGACGCAATAATAACACGCAGCCATCGGGCATCCGTCAGCCCATCGCGAACCCGCACACAACTTTTCACTCACCACACCACACACACACAAACCACAACGTATACTCAACCGCGACCATGGAGTCCCTCCGCTCCGCGCTCCAACCCATGACGCACGCGCTCCCCCAACCCTTCGCCGACACAGGGCGCTCCCTCCTCGGGCCCTACTGCTACAAGACGCTCATCCTCGACATCGACCCCTTCACCTCGCCCGACTGCCTCAAGCTCGCCATCAGCAAAGGCCTCGGCATCGGCATCATCGCCGCCTCCTCCATCGTCAAGATCCCCCAGCTCCTCAAGATCCTCAACTCGCAGTCCGCAGACGGCATCTCCTTCCTCTCGTACCTGCTCGAGAGCGGGTCCTACCTCATCAGCCTGGCGTACAACGTGCGGCACGGCTTCCCGTTCAGCACGTACGGCGAGACGGCGTTGATCCTGGTGCAGAATGTGGTGATTGCGGGGCTGGTGTTGCAGTTTGGGGGCAAGGGGGTGGGCAGTGTGGGCGCGTGGGTGGCGGGGTTGGTGGGCGTGGGCATGGCGCTGGCGAGGGAGGATGTGGTGGATTTAAAGACGTTGGGGTATTTGCAGGCGGGGGCGGGCGTGTTGAGTGTTGCGAGCAAGTTGCCGCAGATTTGGACTGTGTATCGGGAGGGGGGGACGGGCCAGCTGAGCGCTTTTGCGGTGAGTCTTGCTTCTTCTGATGATGATGCTGATGCTGATGCTGATGCTGCTGCTTTCTCTTTTGGCGAGATGAGACCGTGCTAATGCTGCTGCGTACCACAGGTCGTCAACTACCTCCTCGGCTCTCTCTCGCGCATCTTCACCACCCTCCAGGAAGTCCCCGACCCGCTCATTCTCTACAACTTCATCGCAGGCTTCGTGCTCAATGCCGTGCTCGCGCTGCAGATGCTCGTGTACTGGAACAGCCCCACGTCGAAGAAATCGAAGACCAGCAAGAAGAAGGCCAACAAGCCGCTCCGAGCGGGCGAGAAGGGCGCTTCGGCCAACTCGGCTGTGGCCGGGGCTCCGAGCTATGCGAAGGTGGCGGGGAAGAGCCCGGCGCCGACGACTAGGCGTAGGGGCTGAGTGCTATTGGGCTTGGAGTCTTGTGGATTTACATATGCGCGGGTAGTTTTATTTAGATGTTGGAGAGATTTGAAGCATCTTGAGAGTCATGACTTTGAGCTTCGAGATACTTGTATTGACTTGGATGCGATCTCGCGTGGCTGGATACCAAGCGTATGGTTTATTCACATTGCGTACTTTGGCGTGACTCAACCAACCCCTTCACTCAAACATTCACCATATCCTCGTCTACCATTTTTATCGTAGTCGTCGACACGTGCGATCTATTCTCTCTCGTTTTAACACATTTAGCGTGTTGCGTTTTATATCGTCATCATAAATGGGTGCGACAAAACACAACTACCTGTACAGATATGCCAGCAGCTAGGTACTTGTAAAGAGAAACATCGCCGAGCAAATGAGCAACTCAACAAGTAATTGGCGAAATCTCACACGTTAATCCATCTCCTCCATGCTTCAATGGGTATCATCAGTAGGATAATAATTCTCGAATAGGCCGTAAAATGTCGCGTAGCGAAGGCAAATAACGATTTTTTGGACATATAACGCGCGTGCAGTGCAAACAAAGCCATCTAGTCGTGCACATCCATAATCTCTCTCGCGAGCTTGCTCCTCCGCCGGATGCGGGGGCCGTAGAAGGCGAGTACACAGGGGACGATGGTGAGAAGTGTGCCGATGCCGCCCAGGAGGCTGGATGCGCCGCCGAAGGTGAGTTGGTTGTACATTTGGGTGGTTACGAGGGGGAAGACGCCGCCTAGTGCGCACTGTTAGCCATCGGTCTTGTCCCGAATGAGGAGCAGAGGGAAAAAGGAGGAACACACCCAACATGTTCCTACAAAAGGACTGCGCGGCCAAAGCGGAGCTCGCATATCGATGATACGTATCCGCCAAGTAATTGAAAGTCGAAAGATAGATGCTGAAAATACCAATTGTGGCGATCCCGATGGCAATGGCAGGTACAACCCAGTGTATATTCGAGAAGCTCGTCCACCCAAACATGAACATGCCAATGGGCATGCAGGCGCCCTCAATACACACAAAGTAGAGGCGGCCCTCGGGAGTACTGGCCAGCTTGCCGTACTTCTTTGCGATCTTCTCTTGGTAAATGGACAGGACAGTGGCGATGACGGATCCCACGCACATGGCTGCGAAGACGGCGTTGGCTTGTTGCAGGCTGAAACCATGATTGCGCTGGAAGACGAGCGGGATGGCGGCTAGTGTGAGGTACAGAACTGCCCAGGAGAAGGCGACCCAGAGGCTAAAGAAGAAGACGACTGGCTCGGTGAAGAGGAGTCTGAATGGGCGGAATAGGGACAGTCGGATCATGTTGATGAGACTAGAACGTTCTTCATCTTCTTTTACTTTCCAACGGATTCGCTGCAGGACGGGGTTTCCTGAGAGACCGGGCATGGCCATGGTGCAGTAGCCGGCGGTTTCGCGTGCTTCGTACCAGGCGTTTAAGGCTCGGGCTTTTCGGCTGAGGAGCACGCTGCCGCGGGTTTCTTTGAAGATGGTGCAGATGAGGGCAAGAGCGAAACCGCCCGTTATGCTCTGCAAGTAGAATATCCAGCGCCACGTAGTGTTTTGCGCGACGAAGCCGCACACGAGAGGGCCCAAGCCAGTACCAAAGAGGGCGAAGCCTGAGAAGAGGGCCATGGGGGCGTTGCGGTCCTCTGTGTGGTAGATGTCGGACACGACTCCACCGACTGTAGATTGTTAACCACCGTTTTGAGCATGCGATGTAGACACGTACTCATGGTGGAGAAGGTTGATCCTCCCACCCCGACGAAGAAACGGACTACTAGCATGCCGGCATACGATTGGGTCAGCCCGGTACATAGTTGGCATAACACGAAGAGTAATCCTGTTGCGATTAGGACGGGACGCCTTCCATTGATTTCAGAGAAGGGCGCCAGGATCATGGGTGCTATAGCAAAGCCTAGTTGATCAGCGGCATCCTTTCATCTATATTTACATCGTTTGGTTTTCAAACAAACCTTCGATAGTAGAAATGATCAAATTCAAGCTAGAAGTATAGATACACTCACCAGTAGTAAATGTGGTAATCCCTACGAGTGCGGCAACACTGCTAACGCCCCATTCCTCAGTCATTTGCCCCACACCTGGAGCATACGACCCAGCCGAGAAAGCGGTTAGCGATGTCATGAAGCAAGCGATATACATGGTCATATTCTTCCTCGTTTCTGGCCATTCGAATGGCGACGTGTATTGTTTCAGATCGGGCGCCTCGGGCGGCGCTTGTTGGTGTTCTCTTGTGGGACATATCGATGTTGGATGCGGTAGTTCGGTTTCGTAAGTGAGGTAGTGATATGCGATGTCCCCAGGCTCTTCCTCTTCACTTTCTGGTATGTTCCCAACGTCGTTCTTTTCATCGAAATCATAGCCAAAAGTCGTCGAGGCTCCAGGTGAGGGGTTCTCGGCTGAACTCTGACGAGAGCTCGGGGATTCCCAAGAACGGCTTATTCCCGATGCTTTGTGGTTGAGGTCTACTTGGGAGGACGTCATGGGCAGCTCGATCTCTGGATTGGCCATTGCCGTTCAGGGCATCCACGACGAGCTAGCAATGTCCGGAGTCGGGTTGGAAAACAGGTCAGAGGTGCAGAGATTGAAAAGATATAAAAGTGAGCCATGTTGAAGAGACCCACAAGCGGTAACTCTGGGCCGGGTAGAGGGTTTAAACGAATAAGCGTATGGACGGCGCATAATGCCGGGGATAGCGTTGGGTAGGCTCGGGAATGAGCCCACAGCCTGGGCGGGACTTTGGAAGGCTGACGGTTTCACTCGACGATAACACGGGGCTAGAGCTCTGCATGATAGGTAAGCAATGGGGTAAGACCTCAGCTAGGGAAATTGTTGAAGACGGGGTGGTGATTCTTGGGAAATGCAGGAGCCGCAAGCGCCCGTCGGGAAAGGATGCCGAATGACAAAATACCTTGGGTGACAGATGCAGGTGCGGTGGCAGTGATGTTGCTGTCCCAAGCGCCACCACGTGACGAGCAGTAGTCGGGTCGGGTACTGACTAATCGTCGCGAAGCAAGGGCAGGTGCTGGATGCCGAGGAAAGCGTGGCGAGGAAAGAGCGAATAGGTGGGGACATGGTATTACTTATCCAAGCTACCACAGTCAGCCATCAACTGATCCCATCTATCCTGCATTTGCAAGGCTTTCGCCATGTGCCACTTGTGCAGCAGTCCCGGAGTGATGACGCGAAGCCGGAGGCTGTCGGACGCTACGGTACCTCGTGGTAGTTGCTAAGCATCACATTCGGGCGGTTCGTGAGCGCGACTGTAGGCTTTTTTTGTCGAGCCAGCACAGGATGAACATTGGCATTCTGACGAGGCTTCTGACCGCCTTGGAGTACGGCAGCCGGATTGGCTTGAGCGAAGGAGAGCGTGGCCGAGGAGGGAGGCAGAAAGGGCGCCCGCGAGAATTGCGTGCTCGCGCCACGAGCACGCCATTGCCAGAAGCGACGCTTCGAGGGCCACTCTGTAGCTACAAGAGGGGC
This sequence comes from Laburnicola sp. JP_R_19, assembly GCA_031010545.1. Taxonomy (NCBI): domain Eukaryota; kingdom Fungi; phylum Ascomycota; class Dothideomycetes; order Pleosporales; family Didymosphaeriaceae; genus Laburnicola; species Laburnicola sp. JP_R_19. The sequence continues at coordinate 561,176 of VOIT01000042.1, forward strand.
ACGCCAGCGAGCATTCCGGCCTGCTCTCAACTTCGAATTTTTCAAACCGTGTCGCAGCACTCCACACTCACGTCCACCACCAAGACCTCGCCTGATCCAAAGCAGAACCACGGTACGCCGCGCTGACGGGCGGGCGGCTGCTACCCCGCCATACCCCTCCTCTTTGCCGCTTGGACTGACGCGCACCAGACACAATGGCCGAAGAGCGCGCACAACCCCTTCGTCTGGGCTCCACGGCCCCCAACTTCAAGGCCGACACCACAAAGGGCCCCATTGACTTCCACGAGTTCATTGGTGACAACTGGGTCGTCTTGTTCTCTCACCCCGAGGACTACACGCCTGTCTGCACAACGGAGCTGGGCGCCTTTGCAAAGCTCGAGCCCGAGTTCACCAAGCGCGGCGTGAAGCTCATCGGTCTGTCGGCCAATACCATCGATTCACATGTAAGTGTTGCCGGGATACGCCTTTTAGATGATCAGTTAATGACATTGCACCCCGCATGTAGGATGGCTGGATCAAAGATATCGACGAGATCAGCGGCAGCAAGCTGAATTTCCCCATTATCGGTGACAAGGACCGCAAGGTTGCGTACGCCTACGACATGTAAGTGTGCCCGCGCTCTCCCGGACAGCGCCATGCTCATGTCGCTGTAGGATCGACCACCAAGATACCACCAACGTCGACTCCAAGGGCATTGCCTTTACCATCCGCTCCGTCTTCATCATCGACCCGAAGAAGACCATCCGCCTGATCATGAGCTACCCCGCCTCGACCGGACGCAACACGGCCGAGGTGCTGCGCGTTGTCGACTCGCTCCAGACGGGCGACAAGCACCGCGTGACGACGCCCATCAACTGGGTCCCCGGCGACGATGTCATTGTCCACCCTGGCGTCAGCAACGAGCAGGCGAAGGAGCTTTTCCCCGACTTCAGGATCGTAAAGCCGTACCTGCGATTCACTCCGCTGCCCAAGGAGAAGACGTCTGCCGCATAAACGGGCGCAGACGGACAAGGCGGTTTGTCGTCATGCAGCGAAGGATAGGTCCAGCACCGGGTCATCGGTTCCCGTGCAGTGTATTCTGGAGTATTCTGGAGTATTCTGGAGTATTCTGGAGTAACGCGCTGTACGGAAACCAGTGAGGTGTGTGGGGCCTGGCGGGGATTCGATACCATGCAAGGATTCTATATAAGGGAGATTGGGGTCGGGCGTTTTATGCTTCTAGAACTAAGAAAAGCATGGGATGCTTCGGGGCCCGCTCCGGTGCCTGCCATGCGATTCACGCTGTAGGGCTGAAACGAGGTGTCGTATGTAGGAATAACACCGACCAGCACGTTTCCGAATCCCTTGCTCGCAATGATTGCCGTGAAGCCCTTATTTGCCACGAAACCGGCATCGAGGCAGTGCGCAGGCTTTGCAGGTGGTGAGGATGAGGATCCCGGGGGGACGGGTGCACTTGTTAAATACGCTGCGGGTGGTGCGCCCGTTGCTGCATGCCGTCGCCCACCGTTGGAGCCGAAACTTGGAGCCGAAATTTTCGTTTGTTGTTTTAGGCTGCCTGGCCGCGCGCGTACACTCGCAGGCGCTTGGTTCCTCCACTCCACAGCCAGCGGCTGAACAGGTCCGCGTGTCTTGTCGCCCGTCGCCCGTCGCCCGTCACCCCATTGCGATTCCCAGCCGCCGCGGCCTCGTCCGGAATCCGCTGCTCTGTCACCCTTTGTCCGCCGTGCTCCTCAGTCCTTGCATTCCGACGCTCCAGCACCTGTGAGCAGCCTCGCGCCCAGACTCATCCCTAGCCGCTTCAGGCACTAGCCCACCAAGAACCTGCGCCCAAACACTGTGACCCACCTCCACTGCTGCCTTTCGACTCCAGAACCGCGGCTGCTGCCAGGACCGCGACAGCGCTCTCTGCACTGCATTCGTTTCGCCTCTGTTCCGCCGTCGTCTCCGCCCGCTGTGCTGGCCGCTCTGCTCCACGTAAGACCGCGTCTCTCTTTCACCCCCTCCATTCCGTCCCTGTGAGCACGTGCTGCGGGAAACTACCCATCTTTCCAACCTCACCCGGACCATCTGTAGCCCCGGCTCGTGGTAGAACCAGCTGAACATCCACGTCTCCCTTGAAAACCGTTTTGCGGACACTGAGTCTGTCCTACGAGGGGATGCATGTGCGGCGTGGTACCGAGGTACCGCAGCTGCACCTAGTTGTGTATCCCTTCCTGATGTGCCCACCGTGGGCTTGCGACTATGCCTGCAATGGACCATCATATGCAGCTGGCATCGAGTGCGGCCCTTGAAAACTACGAAATGTCCCCTTTCGATGTCCTGAAGCCTCTGCGCGTTTCCTTTTGGCATCCGACGAGTTTCATCACTGACAATGCTTCCGTTAGGCGTCGTTGCGTATCCATATATCGGTCCTGGTCCTTTGCGCGAGGGCCCATCGCTCTGGAAGAAACCCAGGCTTTTCAAACGCAATCGTGCCTTCTCGAGCCGCAGGAAAAGTCACGAGGCTAAATCTGAGGTACACATACTGGAGCCTGCCTTCCCTCCGTGTGTAATTCAAACGCTAATCGTACAGTGAATAGGCCGACCCGGCTTTCCTCGCCGAACTGATATCTTCCCCTGTTCATGCTGAGCATCCTTCTCCTATTGCGACCTATTCCTCCTGTCCGACAAGGCCTAAGCACGTTCCCATCATCATTCCGCACTATGTTCCGACGGTAGCACCTGATAGCCCCTGTACTTCTTTTGGATATAGCTCACCGAGAACTTCTACCATTGTTTCGAGTGGCCACGCCAGTCTTTCCAATTTCCCTCTGCCTGGACGCAAATCTGTTGGCGATTCTTCTAGTATCAGGTCGCGGCATGTTGAGATTGTAATCCCAGATTGGGTGTTACCGATCCAAAATATTTCCACCTCGCCCATCGCTCTCCTATTTGAGACCGAGACCAAAGCACCTGCATCACCTCCTTGGATCCGAAGTCCGGCCAGGATGGCCCGCCAGACGCCAAATACGAGCCGGACAAATACCATCGACTCTCAAACATCAGCCCCGTCACCGTCGCAATTGTATCCGGACACCTTTCGGAGTGGAGGAGGCAACTATGCCAGTTTGAATAGCAGCCAAACGAGCCTTCATCGACAGGATGCTCTAGATGGAGAGCGGCCACCTACAGCATCTGCGAGAACACCTGGCCTGGGTGTTTCCCCTGGATTGATGCAGACAGCAGGACTCGGTACCCCATCCAGCTCAACATCGGGTTTATCGGGCCTCGTCTGCAATGTCCATCGAACGACGGGTCGCGAGCCGCATCCTTTGGTCGGCGCGACAACAACCATACTAGGCGACAAGCTCTATGTATTCGGAGGTAGACGACTCTCAAGGACGAGGCCACAGCTCACTTCAGACCTGTACGAGCTCGACCTGGTTAAGCGACATTGGACGAAAATCGACGCCCAGGGCGACCTACCCCCACCTCGATACTTCCACAGTGTCTGCGCTCTCGGAGACACCAAGCTCGTTTGTTACGGTGGCATGTCCCCTGCGTCTCAACAAACGAACCAGTCCGCCGCTGTACTACAGGGTACTCCCGCAGATGCGCAACCAGAAGTCGTCGTCATGTCTGATATACACATTTACGACGTCCCTACCAGAACTTGGATGAACATCACAACACCCGATGCGCCGCAAGGCCGTTATGCACATTGTGCAACGATATTACCGTCTTCTGCTGTCTTCTCTTCATCAAACGCCACTCTAACCGCGATACGACACAATCCTTCTTCGACGATGCCTAATCAGGGTACTATTGGAATGCAACTTGATGGTGAGGGTGGAGCTGAGATGGTCGTTGTCGGCGGTCAGGACAGTGCCAATCACTATATTGAGCAAATCAGCGTGTTCAATCTGCGGAGCTTGAAATGGACAGCAACGAACACCCTGGGGAGGAGTTGTGGCGCATATAGAAGTGTCGTGGCACCCCTATCTACTATTGATCCAAGTAGGCTTGGGATGGGTACGCCCGGGACACGGACCGAAAGCGACAGCCCAGACGAGCCAGATGGACCATCCAGGAATGGGGGCGCATCATCCATGCTCATCTACTCAAACTACAATTTCCTAGATGTTAAGCTTGAGTTGCAAGTCAGGCATCCGGACGGAACCCTATCCGAAAAGACAATGCAAGGAGATTTCTCGCCGCCTGGACTCCGATTTCCCAATGGCGGCGTGATCAACAACCACTTTGTGGTTAGCGGCACGTCTTGACGTCCTCGAAACAAGAGTATGCGCTTTGGGCGCTCGACCTGCGGACATTGAGTTGGGGTCGGATAGAGGCCGGCGGCAACATCTTTAGCCAAGGCAGCTGGAACAGGGGGATTTTATGGAGCCGCAGGAATTCTTTCGTGATACTCGGTAATCGAAAACGGAGCCTTGTGGAAGACTACAACCACCGCCGGATTAACTTTTCCAATATTTGTGTGGTGGAACTGGAAGCTTTCGGCGTGTACGATAATCCTCGGAAAGTCGCTCCCAGTTCGGGGTTTACTTCCGTCAGTGCACCTGGACATACCGATGGCCTTGATTTTAATGCGGGTGGGCGATTGATGTCGCCTGCAGCGGCTGAACTGGGTCAATTAGCTTTGGGTATGCGCGAATTGGCCGACATGGACTTCCTCGCTATACATGGCGAGCGAATCCCTGTCAATTCTCACCTTATCGCGCGTCGTTGGGGTCCGTACTTTAATCAGCTGCTTCGCGAAAGCACAATTACACCCGAGAATGGGGAGACCGCGACGCTTCGTCCCGTCGCCGGCATGCATCCGTCCCGGAACTCGAGTATAACAATAACCCCGTCTATTAAAACCACCTACTCGACGGCTACCACACTCACCAATAATACTCTCACCTCTGACACTTCGGTTGGCGCAGCGTCCAGTATCGGTCCACCGGATCCTGTCGCTCAGCCTCCAGCTTTCAGACCTCGCACACTATACCTTCCGCATACCCATCTCACATTGCAAGCTCTCATACACTTCCTCTACACATCATCGCTACCTCCACCAAATACGTCACTATGCACGCCACAGATTCTATGTTCTCTCTTGCAACTTGCGAGACCATATCACATCGATGGGCTTCTCGAAGCTATAATCGAGCGCCTGCACACAATTCTTGACAATCGCAACACGGCCGCCATATTCAATGCTGCGGCTATGGCCGCAGGTGGCGGATCTGGTGTAGCTTTCTTGGGCGTCAATGGCATCGCCACTAATGGTACCAGCAACGGAACCATGAATCATTCATCGAACGGCACATCCTCTGCACCGGAACGCTCTCTCGACCCAGGACTCCGCGCTCTCCGAATCAACACTGACGTAGATGCCAATCACGAGGACGAAGTCAGCTCGGCCATATCGTCCAGCGCATCAGCGTCGGCAAGCGATGCTGGGGACGGAAGCGGCGTCGGCGTGGAGCGAGAGGTTTGGAATGGGAATTGAGTGCTGTCGTGGGATTACAAAAGAGGGGATTGAGAGGCCTCATGGAGGGGCGGAGGGCACGGGAGAGGAAATGGGCAGGGGCAGGGATGAGGGTGGGCCTTCGAATGGAGACGGGGTTGGACTAGGGTTGATGGGTGGAGGGACGTAAAGCTCACAGGTGAAGGAGCGAAACAGAAACAGATGACGAGAAGACATTGCCATGAACAGGAAATGGTCGTCTCGAAGCTTGAAGTAACGCGGCGCTGGGATATACGTCACATTTCCAAACGAGAGAATGTTGGTTTGACGACTTAGCTATTTCTTTTCTTCTTTTGAATTCGGAACCGAGTTCAGGAGGGAACGTGGGCACGGATGATATCACACGGAGCTGTTCTGTTGCATGCATTTCTGGAAGAAATTATCTGGCGCGTCATCATCTGCTTACTACCCTCTCTTTTTGTTCTCTATGTATCTATTTCTTGTTCACACACACACTCTCTCTCGATTCATTTCGACTTTTGTTTTCGATCCGGGTTTTTCGCACGGTCTGGAGTTTTTGTAGAGGGGAAATACTATGACGATGTGGCGCTGCTTTTTGAATAGATTGTTTGCTTTCCTTTCCAAGTCCTCCGATCTCGGTATGTTTATTCTGCTTCTTTCTGACTGAACGGGTGGGTGGGTGACGTGTCGCTTCCTGTTCTACGCGGGACTTTTTCCTTCGCTTATCCTTGGATTCCTTTCGAAAGCCTGACTCTTCCTTCGATGTCGCACTTCACAGCTGCATTGGTTCGTCTTTCGCCGCCCGTCTTCATCGACTTGGCACGGTAAGATGGTATCGTTCGTGTACGAATCCTAGTTCGAAGGCGGGCGGGCGGTGATCGCGAACAGAGAAGAGAAAGGCTACCTACTAGTGCGCTGATGGCTGGCTGCGTACTCGGTATGCATGTTGTCGTCGCATGTCCAATCTCCCTCGGTCTGCCTCGCTTCGCCCGATCGCAGTGTGAGAAAGAAAAAGTCGTTCCTTGGTCTTGTTGGGAAACTCTACAGTCCAGTTCCGTCTAGTCCTGCCATGGTGTAGTGTGGTGTACCAGGTGTAGTGTCGTGTACTTGTTCGTTCCCGGGTCTCTCAAGCGCCAGCCCCGCGGTGAGGATCGACCCTCGTATACGCCGGCGGCGGCGGCGTGATTGTCGTGCTCGCGTGTTCGGGCGTGGTTGTCGGACTCGCGTGCTCGGGCGTGGTTGTCGGACTCGCGTGCTCGGGCGTGGTTGTCGGACTCGCGTGCTCGGGCGTGGTCGTGATGCTCTGCGGTTTTTGCCCCTGCTGCTGTAGTGCCCGTTGAATGTGTTCTTGGTGTTCCTCCTGCGCTTGGAGGGCTTTGCGCTTCCGACGCCGGAGGATGACCCGTATGATGATGAGGGCGCTAAAGATGAGGATGGAGGACATGATGCTTAGGAAGATGGTGAGCTGGGGGTTAGTGCATGGTTTGGTGGTGGAGTCGCAGGTGGCGGCTGGCATGTTGGTAGATGGATGGATGAGTATGACGGTGGTGTGGAGTGAGATGAGATGGGGTGGAGAAAGGTTTCTTCGAGAGAAATGGATATAGGTGGATGCGAGCATTCGAAAAATAGCGTACCGTACAGGGGAGATATGTACACCTCAACAGTGACACAGCCCACCATCATCATGATCCATCCACGGCTTACTACTTCATTTCAGCCTAACACTGTGACTGACAGTCTGACAGCAACCCAGCCCAGCCCGCAACTGAGTCCTTAGGATTCTGCTGATGTCGCGAGGGCGTCCGTGTGACCGCTTTAGCAAGAAATCCCACCTAAGGTAGGTACTAAGGCGGCACACTCGTCCAACTGCGCCTTGCGTTGGTCGCCCCCGCCGCACGCACGCACGCACTTTGTCTTTCAGCCTTTTGCCTGCGCTGCCCTGCCCTGCGCGAAATAAAGTATACACTCCGGCTCACCGCCACGTGTATCTCTTTGCCTGCGAGACATGTTTGATCAATTTCCGGTCACTTGGTGGCCCGGTTACCTTCCTACGGCCTACAGTGTGCTTTCAGGTGGTGAATGGCTGCAGGATAGAGAGCTTGGGGACGGGCGACGGGGTTGTAGGTAGGTAGGCGTACTGCTGTTGTGTTGCTTGATCGGTGGAGACGGAGACTCGAGAGTAAGGCTAACAAGGCAGGCAGTGCAAGCAAGGGTCATACCACGTGAGATTGGGATAACATCCCCGACCGTGCGTTGTGTTTCCGAATAGATGGTTTTGTGATTTTGTGACGGTGTGATTGATGTTGGGTTTTATGATGTGAATTTCATTGTACTTCAAAGATGGGTTTCTCACTAAACGGACGTATCCTGAGTCTAGAAGTTACTCTACGACCTATGATACACAGAAAACAATTGCTTGCGCTAGGTATGGATGGGAGACAGTGGCAGCGTGCTTGACTGAATGTGTGCTGTTATTCAGGGGCGTAAAACCTACATGCTTCTAATCAGGTAGTCTTTCTTCTCGACGCCCAAGCGTGTTACATACATGTTACTCGACTGATCCCGCAGCTTACTAGAGATAGCAGCTCATGCTCGAAAATACCATCAAAAGACGCGCAGAAGTAGTAGCTAATCATGTCATTCCAGCTGTCACTCCAGTCAAAACACAAACTTGTTCGTGAAGCTCTCGCCCATCGCGGGATTTTCTGTATTCTGAAGGCGAAAGTTTGATTGAGCCCCTTTCATACAGATGTTGATGGACAATACCATTGGCAAGTGAATGCCATCTGAAACAAACGTGATGCAATCACATGTGGGACACTCGGACTATTAGGAGGTATCTGCGTTAGTGTCCGGCGCTTGTAACTCGGCCTGCAAGTCAAGGTGAGGCATACTCGTACTAGGTAGGCAAGGGAAGGCAAACAACAGATGACGTGCTGGGCAAGATATCAGCGACGTGCCGTCAGCTGCGAGGTGAAGACATTGCGGCACAAGCTCGAGATCATCCGTGACGTGAGGTCTTGTTGCGCAAGTTGATGCGCCTCATCGTGCGGTAGAGGCCTGAAGATGAGGTATGAGACCTAGGTGGGCCCTACGCCGCGTTCGCACTCGTGATAAATGTGCTCTTCGTACAGGAGGCTTTGCATGTGAAAGGGAATGTTGCTAGTTTAAAGTCCTTCACAGTGGTGTAGAAGGTGTTGGGGTCCTTGCAATGGACCAGCCATTATGAATGCCTTCGTCGTCTTCTTGGGAGGAACGCTATCTCTCTTTCGAATACGCTCACATGATCATGGCCATAAGGAGAGATGGGCCTTGACTTCTTCTGCTCGTTGTTCCAGCGCCGAATTGTTCGTTATCGAACAGTGTAGTGCGAATACATTACAGGCCACCTGTATGTAGACGAATAACCTACTTGTGTATTCACGGCTGCAAGTGGATATAATGATTGGTAGCTCTCAGGTTATTCCAATGAGAGACCGTCAGGAATCGCATGCTCAGATAACGTTGCCAGGGCGCTGAGCTAGAACAGGAATCGTGCGTATTCTGTCGATTAACGGGCACCGAAAGAGACCTACATTGCCTTGCCATATTTCACAATGTAATATAGTTCCACGAGGCAACGTCATGTTCCAACTGCGCCGCGCAGTGATGGTGGCTTTCAGACTTGGCAACAATCAAACAGTCAGTCCAGAGAGCGTAGGGACTATTTGACTGCGTTTTCGAGGCCGCTGGACTGCTTGTTTGACTGCCAAGCTTTTCAGCGTGAATTGAGACTGTTTGACTGTTTGACAGAGTACGTGGCTTTTGGACTGATTAATTAACTGATTGATTGCTTGTTTGCGTTACCTATACTTAAACTGCTCTAGTTGAGCTTCGATTTTGTTTAAGTCGTTAAGAGAGGTTTCTAAAGTAGTAGAAGCGTTGGTAGTTGCTAAACGTTTGATGCCTGCTCTCCTCCAGGACTTAACCGACTGTAGGGCGGAGATGAGATCGGGCTTTATACGCAGGCGTCGAGGGCCTAAGAGGTCTCTAAGCTCACTGAACATCCTCTCACAGTCAGCAGAGGAGGCTGGTATTGAGTAAATATCGAGCGCAAGCCTAGACAGCGTAGGAAACTGCTTCTCCTAAAGAAGCTAGTACTTGATAGGATTGAGCGAAAGCGGATCGTCCTCTGTAAGTGGTGTTTGGCGCTTCCAGACTTCGTATTCATCCTCAAGGGCCTCCTCTACTTAATAGAGAGCTGCCTTTATAGAGTTTTTGAGAAAGGCTGAGCGGCTAGCAGATGCTGATATACGTGGCTTTTTAGCTGGGCGTGGATCGCTGGGAGAGCTCCTGCCCAACTCAGCTGCCAGCTTCTCCTGATAAGATCTGTATAGCTTCATAAAGCCCTTGTGGTTATTCGGCAACCAGTCTCTCTTATAATGAGGGCCATTTTTCTCCTTGTTGTAGTCATCTAGTACACTCTACAAAGCTTCTAGATGGAGCTTATAGTGTGGATAGAGAATTGTTGCGGTGTAGTATATTGGCGAGTTGTCAAACTTCTAGTAGTACTCGGCCAACTTCGCATGGGCTAGATTGATGTTGACTGCCAGGTGATCTCTGGGCATTAGGATCGCTGAAGTCCACCTTTTCAAGTCGTGATTTCTGCTCTTCAAGCTCGTTAAGAAGCCACTCGAAAGTAATAACTACTTCCTAGATAGCTCTATGGCGGCTGACGTGGCCTCTGCCCTCTAGTAGCTTTGTAGCTTCTTCAAATGGACTTAGCAGCTTGATGTATTCGCTAATCGTCGCCTAGTTGTTAGCTATCAATCCTCCTTCTTGTATGAATAACCTAGGCTTAGCGCGCTGCAATTGTGTATTGCGACGCTGTGAGGCCGCCTCTACTCTAGCCTTGTTAATCTTTATATGGGTGTAGTCGTTGATAGGACTGTGAAGCTGGGCAGCTCGCTCTATGGCCCTGTAATAGGAGTTCTACTGAGTCTTGACAGGGCGTATAAGCTCATAAGTCTCTAATAATGACTTGCCTAGCTGCTTGGCCTCCTGAACTTGTAGCTTCTTAAATAACTCTTGGGTTTGCGAGGTACAGATAGACGCGATAATATCGAACAGTACACTAATTGGGCTGTACTTTCGCCACTTATGAGAACGCTTCTTCTTCCTAGCAAGTAGTTAGCAGGCGGCAGGAAAGTGAGGAGGCTAGACGCTTAGTTTTACCTGTAAATTCGAGTCCTCGTTCTTAAAGGCTTCCTTATCTTTGCCCTATATCACTAATTGAGCGCTTAGGTTGAGGATATGACATGTACGGCGGAGTTGTCGATGGGGCGCCCAGAAGTTGTACTGTGTAGCTAGCGCGTTGACAGCTGCGTCGTTATTTGTCGCGTTATTAAGCACGAAGTAGCCAAGTCGCGATTTGTCGATATTAAAGATCTGGAGAGTCTTACTTACAATTGTGGGCAATGTTCTCACCAGAGTGGCGGCCGTAGAGCTGCGGTAGCCCAAGCACATAGTCCTGAATGTCGCCCTGCTTGTCCAGATAATGTACACATATCCCAGTGAGAGCGCGCTTGCCGCCATACGTAGTCCAATTGTTAAAGGATATATGGATAAGGGATCGGGCCTTCTTTAGGTGTTGCGTAACGGCCGGGATCATCGCGTGGTATTCGCTCAGGATATGGCGGCTAAGAGAATTGTGACTCCGCTAAACTGACTGCTCTGCAATAGGATTAGCAGCTTCAATTAGCTGGCGGAAGGCAGCAGTTTCTACGACTTGGAGCGACTGGTTACGGCGACTATCCAGTTAAGCGCGTCCCGGAATCGCTTCTGTGAGAAGCTTGATGCCATCTCATTTGCCACCTTCTGTGATACTTCAACACTATTCCATTGTAACTAATGGACGATCGAGCTTGTACTCGGCGGCAGGTTGAAGCTTATCGGCCCATCCTTATTGAATCTGTGGCCTAGAGTGTGTTAGTAGAGGTGTGTACCAGCAGAGGAAGTTGATGTGTGTACGTCATATTCGCCACGCGGCATTTTGTGGATATAACAATATTTGCAGAGCCACCACCTCTTTTGCTTCCTGCTATGCCACAGAGGCCACTGTATTCGTATATCCAGCTGTAAAGCCTCTCTTACTGTCCTCTTCTTGTCGCTATAGGTGTGGGACACGTCTCCACTTAATGTCGTCGAATTGCTCGTCGCGATTATCGTTATCTATTAGTTGGACTTTATCGGGCTCGTCATTGAGTTTGGGAGCAAGGGAGGGCGATATTGGGGCTGTATTTTTGCGTTTGCGCGTGTAACACGCTCGCTAAAGACTCTTTTCGCGTTTCTGTTCATACTATAGAGCAGCGTAAATGTGGGAGGGCGCGTAGAGTGGAGAGTATAGGTGGAAGTAGCTAGGTGTTGATGGCGGAAGCTGTGTCGTTGAAAGTTTGGGTAGAGCTGCCTATTTAGGTAAGGCGTCAGATTTTTCGCTCTCCAAAACCTCAACACCAAAAAAGTATCGCGACTTTGGGCCATATATCGACATCGATTTATCCACCAAATCCACAAGAAAAAAGGCTATATTTAGCCAATCAATCAATTAGTCTGGCAACTTTCAGACTGTTTGATTGGATAATCAGAGCCCTTCAGACTGATTGTTGCCAAGTCTGGTGGCTTTGCGACGTGATGCGGCACAGCAAAGCAGTCACCAATCTGCGCAATCCAACGCATCCATGATAGTGAACCCAGCAGGATCATGATAAAACTGCGCCCTAGACTCCATTGCAGTCTTCCAAAACAGGCTAGCGCTTGGATGCATGAGAAGTGTGGCCGGAGGTTGAGTTACCTTCAGCACAAAAGCCCGGTCAGCAAAGGCAAGTGAGACGGACGTTTCGGCCACCTACCAGCATCGACTTCCAACTTGCGTCCTTATACAGGAGGATATCCGCCCAGTCGTCATCCAGAAGAGCCTCTTTCTGGTATCGCATGTGAGCTACCATCTTGACAGCACCCTCTTTGCTACGGTGGACGCCTATCACGCGTGTGTGGAACGAATCCGCCAGCTGCGCTTGCAGAAATGGATAAACCTAAGTATTTCCCAATCATGAAGTTCTCCGTTGTGGTGAGCAGGCTCAAGGAAGAGGGCGCGGCGGATGGGCTTAGAAGAAGCAACCATGCCCCTGAAACGATGGCATACGGCCTGACACAGCAGAAGGTCCTGGACAGGTAGTTGAAGCAGAACAGCCTCCAGCACCTCGTACGGCAAGTTCGCCAAAACAGAGTATGCAGGGTCTGTCCGCATAGGAGTGGTAGTGGACAGGAGCTTGTGACAATCTAGTGGTTGAAGAGCCAGAGGAAGGCATTCAGCCGTCGTTGGGACGCAATCGTGACAACCAACATGTTTTTGTCGGTGGAGGGGCCGAAATTTTTTTTTCGGGCGATATGGGACGCATTGCGCGCATTTCTCGCCTAGTGACATGGCTTAAGGACCAACTGGATGCTGATGACACACGATATTTTTGGGTGCCCGTAATGCCGCCTGGGGTGAGTGATGTCGACGGGAAGGTGGGAAGCGGGGATCGTGAGATGGATGGTGTGATAAGACCACCGCGCTAAGCCTCTTCGAGTGCACCAGTGTGTATTAATAAGGTGACGTGACAGTCGAGAGACATACCTATAGCACAAAAATACAAGTTTCCAGTTTGTCTATGTTCGTACTGGGAATGCTCGGGTATGACACGGTACCGGATTCATTGACCTGCCGCTGTGCATTCTAACTATAAAATCTAGGGGTTGTATAGCCATCGCAGACAATTCCCAACCATAGCGCCAGAGAGTTAGAAGCAATCTGGTTGCTTCTGAGCCAGTATCAAAATTTGAACGAATAGTTTAGAGTGACATCCAAGTGCTGTAATATTAAAGCGTTGTAGACGACTACAGCAGCATCTATGCACTCCCAAAGCAGCCATATTAGCTTAGTGTTATTGGATCTTCCGTTAGAGAACGCTATATTCTGATATGTCCCCTGACTCCATAGTTCTCCTCAGTCTTTGGGCTGCGTGATAACACTCTGGTATACGCACCAACGAGTGTTGCACCCTTTTTTCTGTGCGACCGCAGGCCGAGAGCAGCTGTCCGACCCGGCTACCAGTGAGAACTGGGCACCAAGCGTCTAGTATTGAGCTAGAGGGTATACACGGAAATTCTCGGTGCTGTGAAGCAGCTAGAGGAGGCGCAAGTGTTTCGATGTACGACCAAGCCGAGTGAGCGAGAATGCGCAGTGCTTGTGTAATTCTTGCCGATGATCCGGTATTCTCGCATGACGAAAGTCCAATGGTTAAGATGTGTAGGTATTGGTGGACATGAAGATTGAAATTCCGGTGTAAGATAAGATCACTGTGCCAGGGAAGCACCGGCAAATAAGAGGTAAAGGTGGAATGACGGCCTCTCGAAACGAGTAGCCGCATACACGAGCGGCTGCAGTCACAAATTGCCGATACGGCGCGGAAGACGGAAGGAACAGTGTCTTGGGTCCGTCTATTCCAAACATACAGGGACTAACTCTTCATCTCTCTTCGTTCATGTGTAGGCGACGAACGTGTATGTACTGCCGCGCAGTAAACCCGCCGAGACGGTGACCCATCCATCCCTGAAACACTCAGTTATTACCGTCGTGCAGCAGTTCTGGTATGTATACTGTGGGACAAGACGGGTCACTGAGTCCAGCAACCTCTCAGCGTAACGTCGACTAGTCCACAGTGCGTTGGATGAATCCCGGTTTCGGTGTGCGTAAAAAATCCAATACCGCAAGTATACTATCGCGGGCCTTCATCTTTACTAAACCTGGCCGCTAGGTGGGACGTTCAACTCGAGATGGACCGACCGACCGATACTCCCTCTATCCCCAGATTGTAGTACTGGATTAACCCCTTCTTGTCGCCACCTTGAATACGCTTTTATGTGTTCATAACAGCAGGTGGGATTACTGCTATTATTTGTACTCTTTTTATTAGAAAAACTCTTACTCGCACAAAAAAAAACCCCATAGTACTGGATACGATGGCAGTACCCGCAGTAGTCATGGGCAGTCATTGCCACGGTCGATCGGGATTATTATGTGGGAGTTCCGGACGTTTGAAGCCCTCGTCTTTCATTGGAGTATGTTCTCGCGGCGATTTTGTCACATTAACTTGCGGGTATTCGCTTAGTCCCGTTTCCAGCATCCGAAAAGTTTCACCGTAGGCCTTGGATGGCACTGCTTCCGGGTCCACCTGAAGCACAAGGGGATTGATGGGGGGCGTCCTGGGAATCGAGGAGCTGCCGTCTGGCGGCTTCACAAAGTAGTCACCATCCTTCATCTTGTCCGAATTGTTGACCTGGCGAATCTCCGCATTGGCAAACCGCTCTGCAAGAATCTTGCGGAGAACTCGTTCTACCTGCTCATCACTGGGACCCTGCGATGCCTGCTGTTGCTCAAGATACTCGATTCGCTCATGCAAAGCCCGGAATGCATTCTCCGATCGGCGCAAGAACTCTTGACTATAGTGGTCAGTCCAACGTTTAAGGAGCTTCAGTTTGTCTAACTTACTACCACTGAGCAATCTGCTCGAAAGACCGGTTGATTTGATGAACAGTGTAGTTCCAGGACATATTGCGCTGTAGAAGAACCAGTAACTGGCAAAGAGAGCAAGACCCTCAAAAGCCGAGTACAAGAAGGCGTCCAAGTGCAGAGGTGGATGCTGGAGACGTGGAGGGGCACCGTAAAGCTCGAGCTAAAGACCAACTAGTATGGGCGAGTGCTTGATGAAGTACACGTAGAAAGGGTCAGGGTACCAACTAAATGGTAGTTGCCGTGACATGGACACGCACATAAGTGGGCCTCGGCGATGCAGAACCCCTCGACAGTATGGGAAAGCCATGTCGCTAGAAGACGCATTCACGAATGGGAGTGACCGGGGCAACTGAACCCTGAGGGCCAACGGATGGACAGGGAGCAGGCGGAAGGAACGGCCTCTCATCCTGTAAGATTCATTTGGGGAAAGCGGCGATGTCGTGGCCGCCAAACACTCATGACAGGGGGTGCCGGATCGCAGCAATTAGGACCGGGGGCAGAATCGACAGTCGACGGGACCTGCAAGACAGAACCAGCGTTGGCAGCCAACTCACGCACTGGTAGGTAGGGCCATCCGCAGCACGCGAGGATCGACAGAGCCACCAACAGCGAGGCGTTGTGTCGAAAAGAGGCGATATGCATGTCGCCGTGGCCTCTGATACCTTCTTTCATCCAGGCACGGCCGCGGGAAACACGACGTCCAGCCCGGCTCCAACCTGATTGCAGTCAGCGCGGGGATGAGCAGCCCGTCCCGCGGATGATGTACAACGGCAGGCGGGTGCGAGGGACGGCGCGAGTGGTGGGGATGGGCGGCAGGCGGCTGGTTGCTCAACATCAAGCGAGCGCGCTTGGACACGCCACGTTGATCTGATTCTGATCAGGAACGCTGCCTTTCAGCCTTCTCGACACCGGCTCGCGACGTCTGTTCAAGCATCCATTCCACGGCGCTACAGTTGATGCTGGCACAATCAGAGCCGAGTATGTAGGGACATCATCACTGCCCGAGGCGTGGGCCTCAGCCTCACGTGTGCTTGCGTCCTCCGCTTCGAATGGGACACGCACACCTCGATATTATCCGACACTATGGCTCGCGGTAACCATTCCTATTGACCATTCCTATTGACCATCCTCTTTTTACAAAGCACTGCCACCCTCTTGGTCGGTGAAGCAGACGCAGCTAAGGGACCAAACACCTGTTCCGTCCCGACGTCTTTCGGTGACTGTTCTGATTCACCGCCTATCAAGCGATTGGCCTTTGGACAGCTGCTGATAGCGTAGGTACCCCTGCAGACTTTTCTCCTTGGTCCTGCGAAGCTTACTCGGCCCCTTCCGGCTAATTCTCAGTTTTCTCTGAAAAAGGCTGTGCGCAGCGCAGGCTGCGCAGCTTACCTAGCTTAATAATAATCTATATTTAATAATCTTTTTGTTTACTAAATAAGGGGCTCTACTTTTTTTTATATTATTTAAGATAGAAGTTTTTATAATTCTACTATTAAGTAAATTAATTTAACACTATATGTGTGTGGCGTTAATTTATCTACCTAGGGGTAGGACGACAAAGGCTTTCATCTCAAATAACATGACAAAAAAAGCAGGGCCCCCTGCTTAGCAATTAAAAAGAGCGTAAAAAAGAGAAGTTTTTATAATTCTACTTTTAAGTAAATTAATTTAACACTATATATGTGGTGTTAATTTAATCTATTTAGGGGTAGAATAATAAAGACTTTTATTTTAAATAATATAATAAAAAAGGCAGAGCCCTTTGCTTAGTAATTAAAAAGAGCGTAAAAAGGTAAACACTATATAAAAAATAAAAATAAATTTAATACTATTAAATAGTTTTTATCAAAAAATTATTACTAAGTATAAATTATTACTAAACTTGGTGGGCTGTGCGTAGCACAGCCTTTTGCGCAGTAAAATCAACGACCGTAAGGGGCCGAGTACCAGCTGGCTAGCCAGGTTCCTCATCGGTAGCAGCATGCAATTGCTTCGTGCATTCCCCGCCTTCGGCATTGCTGTCTGCTTGCATGCGTGCGTACATGTAGGATCCTCAGTTTCGGGTCCCGCTCGAAGCGTCCTAGACGTCTGACCGATGGCTCGAAGCCAATAAACCACAACCATACGGAACCGTACAAATTCCCCAATTTTCTGCTGACCCTGTACTACAATGCGGTTACGGCATCCACCGCGCCAAACTCACACTTGGAATTTCACTGAGAAATCATGAATTCTTACCCACCATGAGCACCAGCAAATTTCTGGAGGAACACAGTTTCGCTCGCCTTAATCCTGTCCCTCCAAAATGTCGTGCCTCGGCAGTCACTCCCCCCGACATGGAAGGCAATTTGCCAACCATTGCAGTCGCTTTGTTGACCACTCATACCCCAGAGACGCAGTCATTGAGGCTCTTTCCAACCTTGGTTTATGCGACCAACTGACTCGCCACGAGGGAGTATAGTTTGAAAACCCATATTGAGAGGATATTTCGCACCAACATAAGTAAGACGTGTGGGGTGATTGCGGCCTGTCCCTCGTGGGATAGCGAGGCGAGTGTTCAGTCAAAGTGAGGCATTGCCGACCTCGAGACCCAGCCACAAGATCTGCGAGACGAAAGGCCAAGAGTATCTGGATTGATGTACAGTAATATCCGTTACTAAAAGCTTGTTCTCTCATTCATGGGTGAAACATTGGTATCGACTTTGACGCTATCACCATCAGATCAACGAGTACGCAATCCAAGATACACCTAAGCTATGTTTTACTGGCTTTATCTTCATATCTATTGGTATTCAGCGCGGTATCAGTGCCTGTACCAGACCATTTGATGTGTATTTTCAAAAGCCCAAAAAGACCAGTTCAACATATCTCGACGGAATCCATGTGATTGAGTTGAAACCCAGATGCGTTAATTGTACCAGTACCAGTACCACTAGCTCGATATCTCCTCAGGGATGCATAGAACAGGACTCGTATCTGCAATGTTGTTAGAACTGGGCCTTTCGCTCTATCATCCCAGCATGTGTTTGGCCCGAAAGTCGAGGTAAACATAAACCCGCATATAGAATAGATCGGCCGTGAGCTACTGCGGAACGCAGCAAAAAAGCATCCTTATCAAGACGGATGTGGTAGACAATCAAACGATGCACCTTACAACGAAAAGAGAGGGCACAATACCAGTACGTGTCCCTTTAGAGATAGCTCAACATCAGTACTGTTGCCTTGATTCGGTTCGGTTCCACAATGTCGGAATACATAGACGAGCCAAATCCCCCATGATTCCAAGGCTGTCTTTCAGCTGATCCCCAGGTTTCGGGAGCACCTTATTCCCGGGCGCGTCAATGTTGCTACCTCGTATACTCGAGCAATTGGCTGCAATCAGTAGCACATGGGGCGCTTTGTGGCGTACATGAGTTCTCGTAATGGAGTGTTACCTCTACATCACATCATCTAAATACTCCAAGTTCGTCTCGAACAGCGTCCTGCATGGCACTAAACAAGTTTCTCGAAGACATGGCTGAAGGTTGTGAGACGTTCGCCGACAGCCGTTCTGCCACAGCGTAATCCCAAGCCACCCGTCTCCTCTGCAGGATCTGTATCACTTTAATCCCTGGCAAAGTGTTTGGTTACTTGACTCTCCCACTCCCTAACCGAAATTCAGGGCGGATGCAAGGGGGCCTTGAACCCTGGCCTCATGATCGGCACATATCCCGAGCCCTGCTATACACTATAAGCGCCACACAACAACTATGCTGCACAGTGTGACGTTTTCCCATGAAGGTAGTTGCGACTAACGCGCTTCCACGGGGCATGTCTGAGATACACCTGCTAGACTCTTGTCAAATTTCCTCCACCATTTTCTCGAATCTGATTGACATTCCCCGCCACAGCGTTCTAAAAACGGAACCTCGCCGTCACCGAGGTCCCATCAGATCGTCGATTGAACCTCTGCCACACAACCTGCACTTCGCTTATCCAAAAAATGGTACGATTCCCTCACCGTTCAGACTCCCCAGGCCCTACCATTTTGGGAGATACGTACACAGAAACAAGTCGCCCTCGTCTGACATGCACGCGGCACGACCATCTAAATGGTAACCGCGCCAACTGGCGAAGAACCTTCGGATCTCAGGGAACCCTGGTATCAAACATATCGCTTAACGGGAAAGATATGCAGTCGAATCACAAAGCGCCTGGGGAGGGTGAATTTCCGAACGTGCTGCTGTACAATGGAGTTCAGGTGAACCAGGGTTGATGGTACAACAGTCTGCACCTCGTTTCCGGTATGGTGTTGATACGAACCACATTCATTTTGGCACAGCGAAGTGGCTCTGCCAACATGTACCCTGTTGATGGTCAGGGTCATGCTCGCCGGGCGGCGCACACCACGCGATACTATACCCACTCGACGGCGGCCGTTGCGCATGCGGATGCGGGAGTGGGTAAAGCTGGCTGACGAGTCATGCACACCTTGGCTGGGGGTGTCGCGTGGGGGTCTACTTATTGTACGGCTCGCGCGGGCGAGAGGCATCGCATCGGCCGATGGAGCAGCTTTCGTTAGCTAGGCAGTACCGAGGCACGCGAACACCTGGAAACGTGTCAGTGAGACAAAGGCTTCTTGCGTAGAGGACGCCATGTACATTAACCCCAGTCATAAGAATATATACATATAATAAGAAAAAAAGTGCAGAAGAGACTGCATCAAAGCAAGCTCATCAAGTGGACCTCGATCAAGTGGACCTCGGAAACGCCTCCATCAGAGCCCACAAGCGCCGCTATCTACCTGAAAAGCTCTATCGCATCCAGGATAACGTTCGGCTGTAGATACGTGTTTCCGGAACTCCCACTAGCAACCTCAATCCTGATGGTGTTACTCCCACTGACCAGGCTTCCACTCGGAATAGCAAAATCATACACCTCGCCGAAGCCGCGATACGCTCCCCTTGTCACGCCGCGCGAATCAATCTTGGTAGGTGCCGCCGGCGTTTTAGAAGAGTACCTGTTTATCACAGCAGTAGGTCTTCCACCCGCGAACGATAGAGTGGTGGCAACCCGCAAGGTCGCTGCGCCGGATGCTTGTGCGGACGTGAGCGTAAACTTGATGGTAAGAGGTGTGTTGACGGATTTGAATAGCGCCATGGGAATGTCGGTGAGTGAGCTGGAGCCTACGGTGTAGGTGAGGGGGCCCCAGGAGGACATGCGCGAGTCGGAGGGATGCATGCGGAGGAATTTATCTGCGTTACGGAAGCCGGTGGGTTGGCCGTCATATTCTCCAATTTTGAAGAGAGACGTGCGCGATGGCAGGGAGCCGGAGATGCTGGCGGCCGTGGCTCTGCCTGCTCTGACTGTGACGGAGCTCGATGCGAGTTTGAATTCGCCTTGGTAGAAGACTTGGGTGTATGTTCCTGGTTTCATGGCAGGGGAGGTGAACTTCCCCGATGAGTCGGCGTAGACCCAGTATTGATCATTCGAGTTGTACCAGTGGAGGACCTTTTGGAGGCCGCTAGTACCGCCCGAGGCAGTACCTGTGACAGTACCACGGCCGCTTGGGGCGACGTATCCTGAGATGCCCAATTCGGCGAAGAAGGTGGTGTCCATAGACTTCCCTGTAGGAATACCGGAGCGTGAGAACGCCAGCGCATACGGACCGTGCAGGCCCATCCTGTAGTTCTCGGTTTTAACATGGCCGGAGTTCATGTAGAAGTAAAGATTAGTCGAGTCGCCAGCGTTGTTAGTGTTGATATCGCGGAAGAAAGGTCCTCCAGAGCTTCGCTCGTACGAGTAAGAGTTCAGCAACATGCATGCGTGAACCGCGTCGTTATCGCGGTAGACACAGTGGACATAGTCATCGATGAAGCGCTCGCTGGAGTAGAATTTGCTGCGAGTCTGGCCGCCTACAACGAACACATCACTTCCTTCGACGGTGGAAGAGGACCCACCAGTCGTGGAGACGGCACCGAAGGGGTATTCTAAGGGAAGCTTAGACGGCTGAAGGCGCGCAATGAAACGCAATTCTCCAACAGTCGGCTCAGACACGGTGTCGGTGGCCATGAAAATGGTCGCATCGCCCGACCTTACCACGATGTAATGGGTAAGCGTCGAAGTCTTGCAAGTAATCTTTGCATATTTATCTAGTACGGAGTCAGCAACAGGTGCCTTCATACCTACGAATGGAACTATCTGAAAGAAGACTTCGCGCACTCCCGGTACACGGTATAACGCTGTTATAGAAAGCTATAGGGGTGCTAGAAAAACGCTTTGAAACAAGGTAAAGCAATGAGACTGGTTGGCGACCGTTTGGGGACACTGTTCGTGAGCATGTGCAAATCGGCCGGCCCCTCTACGAATGGAACTTACTGCTGATAATCGTGCTCGACACCGTCGCACTCCCTAGGCCAGACGAAAGATGCGAGCCTTTCCTCTTGTATTGGAACTCTTCGCCGCGATACAAGATAGAGGTGATATCGCATGACTTGGAATTGACAGTAATCTTGAATGCGTTGCTTGATCCCGCGTCCACGACAATATTGTTCCCGGGGGTGGTGATACCAAAAGCAGCGAGTGCAGACGAAGTGAATGCAAAAGTCGCCAGCAAAGCGCTCTGGAGAAACATTGCGAAGGAATTGCCAGCGAGGAACAGCTGTGAAGACGCTGACATTTACAGTCCCGTCCTCTCATATATAGATTTTTAGTTGTACTACACTTTTCCCAAGGGTGATGGTCAATCGGCGTCAATTCTACCGTTTCACCTTCATTTGCGCGTTGGTCACCTCCGCCCACTGCACAACAAATGCTAGCAACAAAAACTATATGCACTGTTCCTACATTTTCGGGCCTCTTAGAGGCCGTCGGCGAAGTCACTGCTCCGAAGATACAAGGTAGTTGCGTGCGAGCTGTTCAAAATCCCCGGTTTTACTGTTTCCTTCGACACTCTACAATATATGTTGTCGGAAGCGAGACCGTTATTTCCATGCGAACTCTGCAGAATGATCCGGGGCGCAGGCGTCAAGCAATGGTAGTGGCGGAACATTACTCTTGAAGTAGGGTAGCCATTTATTTGGCTTGGCTTGGCACTAGGCCTTGGGAAGTTTCGACGGACTCCTCACCACCACGTTGGTTTGTTGCTAGACTGTCAAGAATATGTCCTGGTCTGTAGCGTAGCGCGCGAGTGCCGTGATCAGAATTGTCATGTTTCAGAGGCCATCATATGGTCCATCAGTAGGGGAAAGTGTACAATTATTTTCTTGAGCGAACATCCGAAAGCAGGCTGACCAAATAGCACAGGCTGTGGAAGGGGAAACAATTTCGAAATGAGGAAATGTAAGCAAAGCTTATGAATCAGTCGTCCTCGCACCCGGGGCATTCGTTCTTGTACAGTGGCTGTACCTCGACTCCCCAACACCAGAGGGACCACGGTTGTTGAATCGTGCCTTGAATCGATTTCCACGCATCATGTGCCTCCCTGTCGTTCAGGTACTTGATATCACCCTCCGACTTCACCTTGGCAGGCTTGATCTTTCCTCCCCCTTCCACGTCGATCTTGCCTTCAACAATGTGTCCAAAGTGCGCGTTCCGAATTGTAAGCGCCGTCGTCTGCGGCCGTGCCGCTTCTTTGGTGTATCTTGCTTGGTATACAGCCTCTTCAATGCCGTGTGCAAGCGTGGTGAAGCCGTGGCCTTGCATCAGAACTACAGCATGATCGGGTTCCTTGGAAGGTTCTTGTGAACCGCCGATTTGCAAGGGGAGGGCGGAGCGGACTTTGGAGTAGATGAAGCCGGCCGGGGTGGCTGGCTTGAATGCCGCGGCAAGGGAAGCACCGAGCGAGGAATCGCGGACGAGGTGGTCATGCTTCGATCCGCCAGGGTAGTGCGAGGCAATGTCTCACGTTGGAACACTGGATCCTTCAGACGCGTTAGCTGTGTACGCATTGACACAGAGCAGACGGTGGACACACCCAAGAAGCCTGCCATGTGCGTCGACGCCTTCAACGGGACGTCGCTTATGCAGTAGGGAACGACTTCGCTGCAATGGCTATGAACGACCGAGTTCACGTTCGGCTGCAGAGTAGCTGCGGTCAGCAAAAGTCTCGCATACATGATGGATTCTAGGATAACTCACAAATCTCTTATCATGAAGAATACTTCGCGCACGTTCCGTACACGCACAAATCTCTTATATATCTCGCTGTGGATAAACCACTCCAGATAGCCTGGTTTCACGCGAGCGCCGTCGACATTGTGCTCGACTAGGTCATCGGGGTTACTGACGAGCGCAGGCGGCATGTTGGCAGGCATCCAGAAGGTCGCATGATTGTCTGGGCTGCGTCCGGATATGTGGCCGTAGGCATCGAGCACCCCGTGGTAGTGGAGGATATGGCATGCGGTTACGAGGTCCTTGAAAAGGTCCTCCAGGCCGATCTTTTCGCGCTTTGGAAAGTATCCGGCCGACATTTGGCGAACTCCTGGTACGAGTAGCTCGAGCCATGGCGGGTTGCGTGGCGACGACGCGGTTGTGGATGCACAGTCGCGCTTCGATGACGTCTCTGGCTGATGGCCGACCGTACGAGGAAGGAGCGCGATTATTGCATCACCCGGTACGATACAGTACTCTAAAGCTCACCGCTCTACGTTCAGCTCAGTCAATGTTCAGCTCACACAGATCCACCTCAACACAGACTGTCGGGAAACTGTCACCGCCTTTCCGTTTTCTACGTAAGCGGACTTGATACGATCGAATCTCGGTGGCACAATCAGTTTCTGAAATATATATACCCTTTGTTGCGTCTTCGGTTGTTGTTATTAGCAGTCTATCTTTGCAATATTATACTCTCGCTATTCTCGACGCTTCACAATGAAAATAGCAGCCATCAGCATGTCGAGAATCTTTCTCGCAACTTTTTCACTGCTATTTCTAGCAGTGCACGCTCACGCACAAAATACTAGTATCGCTGGAGCAGAAGCAACGGCAATTTACATTGCAAATTGGACCTCCTCTGATGTTGATAATCTAAACAGCCTCGAATGGCTAGTAAGTCATTCCTTGCACGTATACCGATGATTCTGCTCACGCTCTCCAGGACATCACCAGCGACCCGAGACGTGAGAGCCGAATCGGCGACGATCACTGCATGCTTGTGAAAAAGGTCACAGTCAAGACCGACAGCAGCGGAACGTGGTGGTCAGATTGGTGTCGCGTTGGCGGCGCCCAAACAAACCGCAAGGGAGATTACATCGGCGTCACGACATCCCAGCAGCGATCTACCACCATCCACTCCGACATCAAGATAACAGTGCCTATGCTCTCCTCCCTCAAGGTCAAAGTTGGAGCTTCGGTCACGAAGACAGTCGGCTGGGCGCAGAGTTATGGTTGTACGAATGTAGATGGTATCAGGCACGGGTTATGGCTGCAGGAAAATATTGGCTGGGCATGGCAGACCATCACCGAGAAGTTCACTCAGTCGGGACCGAGTTGGTGGTACGTTACTCTGCTACGAAAAACAAAAATCGACTGTGTCTCTAACTTGCTTCGACAGTCGACCCGCCCCTGCTACCCACGTTCACCACGAGCAGATCAACTGGCCTGATCCAAAGAAAACCGGATCGCGCCAAATTCAGTACCAATGCCAATGGGATAGCGTAGGAGGAAGACAATGTGATTTTTGGAACCCGAAATATCTTTAAGCTCTGACGGTATTTGTGACGATGGAAAGTACACGACTTTACAGGACCCATACGAGATGGAGCAGGGGATGGGGCCACACGGAATTAGAGCGTTAGCATTGTATTGGCGCTTTTCGTTTAGGCCAGGCCCTCCCTCACCTCTTAGAAAATCAATTCACTTCATGAGAATCTTCTGCTTGTGCCTCTTTGTCGTCATAGGATTCTACGAACGAATCGACTATATGAGTTTACTTTGCCTGCAAAATAATCAAGACACAACTGCTTGCCCTGTACTATAAGGGACGGACCCTGATAATAGATAACCAGTTCCGCGTTCAAGTAACTAAATCGCAAACATAACATACCAAGCCGCGCGTGTATACAACATCACACATGTTCCACTAAATGAGCGCAAAGCAGTCTTTACACGAAGACGTGCAGGCCATCAATCAGGATACAGCGTCAGGAGAAAAATGCACAATCAATTTTCAGAGCGACAACATTATACCGTGCCACTCCTAATTGGAAGCGGTAGCAAGAGCCACGGTAGGTAGGCAGCATCTTCCAGTGTTGCCATTTCGCATGAAACCACGCCCCAGCCGACATCCACCACTAGTAGTAATACATTGCAGCCAAGCCATGCCGACCTAAGAGCACTACACTACATACGCAAAAGTCCAGCATCAAGGCAGCATCTTCCGCGACGCGAGTCGGCTTAGAAAAAAGGAAGCTTCTATAGGCTATAAGCTACACGTAGAGCTACAAAGACGCGCTATTCACACAAAAAGGGAAAAAAAGAACCCATCGCCTGTTTTGCTATCAATCATGCAAAGGGTGACCGGACCTCCCACATTCAAAACCAAGACCAACGACTAAAGTCTAATCTACAAGAAGGCTCTGCAACCTCGCTTCTGTGGCAATAACATCCAACGCCTGCTTGACCTCGAGCACTCTTCGGCACTCGCCCAGCCAGTCTTTGCTGAGCACCTTTGCCCAGCCCTGCAGGCCATTCATTTCTCGGGCTGCGGCGTCGAGGTCGCTCCTCGAGCAGTGCTCTGTTCTGGCTAGAAACAGCCTCGACGTCTCCTCCTATGGCCAAACCAGATTTCTTGAAGAGGACCTTGGACATGGCTAGGGACGCGAGATGCGATGCAACACCGGCGTCTTCGGGGAGAAGAGCAGCTTTCCGGACTGCCTGAGCGACGCGGCGAAACGGTCGATGAGCTGTGCTGAGTTTGGAATGCCCCGCTGGTATGCGGCGGGGTTGATGCTTGCAATAGCCGCGCCAACGACCGGGTCGTCAGCAGCGATTTCCTTAAGGGCGGCGAGTTCAGAGATGAAGGGCTTGGGCACGATTTGGTTTTCCAAGGCCGACTTCACGGCCTCCACGGCAACAACGAGGTGCTGTGTCTTAAGGTTTGCGTCGATGACCGAGTTCCACTCTGCCGTTAGCTTTTCCAGCTCCTGCACGGAAGAAGAAAGCTCGTTCAGCTTGCCAAGTCGGCCCTCGCGTTCCTGCTCCACTTGATCCTTGACAGACGAAGTAAATGAACGCTGGAGAGAGATGCTCTGCTCTAGTAGCTCGTTCTTCAACTTTTGCTCGTATTTTGTGCGGCCTCTAGCTCCGATCGCATCCTTCCTTGTACGCCTGCGCAAGGCGCTCGCGCTCGTTCTCATACTCTCCTTCCATTGCGTCTCCTGCGCCTTCATCTCGTGGTCGAGGCGGTTGACCAGCTCTTTAGCGGCGCCATCGAACTCGGCGTGGGCAGCGTTGATCTGCTCGGCTGTCTTCTGGATGTTCGCCTTGAGCAGGTTGATGTCTGCGACGACCTTGGTAAGCTCTGACTTGGCCTTTTCCAGCGCAGAGTCGTACTTGGTGTCGCGGGCGGTGTCGAATTGATGACGGTGATGATGTCGTTTACGATCTTGACCACGTCCTGCACACGGGTTCGCCAGCTTGAGGTACAGCGAGGTGGTCAATCTGCTGGATGGGCTTGGCGGGAGCTGCCGGCGCAGGTGCCGGGGCAGCCTTGGTCTCTTCCTTGGCAACAGCTTGTGGGTTTCGGATTCAGCGGGCTTCTCCGTATGCACCTGGGCCTGCTTCTTCTCTTGCTCGCCCTTTGCTGGCTTCGGCGAGGCGACCTTGGGCGATGGCGAAGCCATCATGAGCGGCTTTGGCATTGTCGGCTACAGCATGACGTGCGGGCCCTTGGAGCCCAGATCGGCCTTGTTTCATCCGCAATTCGCGCAGAGAGGCCGCTGTTCCCCGGGATGGTGACCTTGTTCTCGCCTGTGATCTGCGGGTGCAGGCGCGGCGTGCCGGCGCGTCCAGGGAAGCGTTTCCGGAACTCGCGCTCCTCGAAGTAGGCAACGGCATCCTCGCCAAAGGGCACGTATTCGGTGAAGAAGTCGTGGAAGTGTCCGAGCGAGCGAGTAGAATACGCCGCGCCGCGTATCCGAGAGCGGAACAGCAGCAGTGTGTGAACAACAGCCTTGTCAGACGTGCCCCTCGGCCTGGGGGGCTGTGGGTCGGGGGCGACGCTGGCGGACCCGGGGCCTGTGGGAGGGAGCGTCGTGGGCGGCTCGACGGGCGCGGAGCGGGATGCAGTCGTGTCGGGGCCCGGCGGCGGCTTGGGCTTGTCCGTCAGGGGGATTGTGGCCTTTTCGACGGGCGCAGGCTCGGACGGGGTGACGGCGGGCGCGGGATTGGGCAGCGTCGTGTCGCTGGCCTTTTTGTTGTCGGCGTAGCAGCGGCGGGCGGCGTGCTGCCATTGCGGGCGGGCCCTGGACGCAATGGGCCTCAGGGCCGGCCGGGCGCGCAGGATTGAGGCGCGCAGCATCATGGGCTGCCTCCAGGGGGTGGAATGGCAATGGGGCAGCGACGGGACGAGGTTGGCGATGGGCGTCGGCCAGCGCTGCAGGAAGAATCTTGGACGGGAGCTTCCGAGCTCGGGCCAGCAGCCGGGACCCGGCTCGGCACTGCCTCAGGAACGTACACATCGACCGGCAATAGACAATAGACTGCATACCTAGTATACTACCGCTTCAGGCCCCTCTATGCGTTTGCCCGCGAGTTTATGGCATCGCCGGTTTGCTCGCTCCGCACTAACCCCAACACCAGCAACGCTCCAGTCTGCGTGCGACGCCAGCCGCTCACAGGACCGACCACGTCTCCGCCGCTTGTCTCGGGCATCGCAGCTCGCAAACTCAAGCCCGGCCTCTGCGGCGCTCCAAAAGCATGCTGCCCACCCGGCGTTGCCTTTTTCTTACATGTCCCTCTGTTCAATTCGTACCCAAGCCCGCCGTCCGGACGACACGTCGCTGAGACAAGCAGCTGAACTCCGCCACCCAACTCTCCCCATCCCAACGTCATCGCACCATGACTCCCCTCTCCAGGCAGCCATATCGCAATCTTTACTGACGCCCCGCCCGCTTGCCTTTGCATCTGCAGCACTTTCTATTCCGGAGCGGGCCACCTGCGTCTAATCTAATCATTGCTTTTGTCCTGTCCCGTTCCGTTCTCCCCCCCGCCCACCAGCATGGACGACCGTGCGAGTCCCCGCATTGCGCGTGACGACGCCTTCCCCATGGACCCCATGGAAATGTCCTGCTTCGACATCCGCGCCTGCACCACCCCCCCAGCACCCAGACGATCGCAGGACTCCAAAGCCGCAAAACGAAAAGGCACCTCCTCCCCAGCTCGCTATTCGCCCAATGTCTCACTTTCACGCTACAATGCAACCGGCTACTGGATCCCCACCTCATCCCGAAAACGCAACCGCCTCCAGCAGCCCCAGGAAGACGCACAGCTAGACGCCCAACTGCACCAAAGTACATGCCTCAATCTGAACATGGATGCCACCAGCAACTGCGCCAGCACCAGCGCCGAGTCCGATCTCTGGATCCTGCCCGACTTCGACGACTGGGAGCTCGACACCGAAGCCCACCAGCTACAGGAGGACCCAGCCGCGCGGAGAGACGGCGGTTGGGCGCCGCTGGTCAAGCGCGCCGTGCACTCGAATCGCGAGCGGCTGAGGCGCCGATTGGAGGGCGATGGCTGGGACTTTGTCGGCGGCAAGTACGGTGAGGACGAGACGGCGCTGAAAGAGGGAGCCCATGCGAGCGAGGAGAGTGTCGACGACGAGTTCGACGTCGTGGTCTTGCCTGTCTTGCAGGTCTCCTGCTAGCCCTAGCCACGTCCTCATCCCCCGCGCATCCTTATTTTCCATTTCCTTTTGGGGTTTCTAAAACACTGTCCGATCGATCACGATTGCATGGCCTTTTCTCCTTCTCCCTCTTGTACACCACGTTCTCTGAGACTCGTACTCTTATTCTCCTGCCTTGCCTTGCCTCTTGTTTTAGATTTCTTGTCTCAAGTCTAATGTCAATGATACCCCAACCTAACACATGAATGTATCATCATCCCATGTACCAGTCAGTCAGTCTCCAAGTTTCTGCACGACATTCTCGATTCTTCTTTAGATTAGACCTGTCCATTTCCTACGCTTTATGCAGGGCGCCTTCTCTGGCACGTTACTCGAGGGCTCCATGGGGATGATGCATAGTGTGTGTTACCACAGCCGCCCAGCCTGTGTAATACGTACAACAAGTCCAGCTTCTCAAAAATGCACCCCTGTGCGACTTACATGCTTTCCTATCTAATTTAGTCTTCACTCCAATCCAAAAATCATGCAATATTGTTGTCGATATCAGTACGTCTACTAATTCAATCCCCTCCCTTCTTGATCGTACACTTCGCAGCCCTACGAGCCTCTACTCCTACGCAACAGACCTTCTACTCTATCCTCTTCTTCCCCTCCTCCAACCCCAGCAGTCTCGCATCGCTCTTCCCGCGCTCGTGTCTCGTACCCACCAGACCTCCCACCACAGGGTTGAGTGCGACATGAGACAGCGCATCCTGCACCGACTCGACAGCGTGCGGCAGCCGATTCAGCTTAGGCCAGTTGACCTACACCCGTGTTAGTTTTGCCACGATGCATGCATCCGAGGGGGCTTAGCACATACATAGAGAATACCGTTTGTCCACACAAAGTTGAGACAAGCCGCAGCGACGGCCAAGCAAAAGAAGAGCAGGAACCGCAAAGGCCACACGGTAGCCTCGGGCGATCTACGCGTAAAGCTGCCGACGAAAACGAAGAAAATGCTAGCAGCGAGGATATAAGGAATCGACTGGATGAATAGGGGCCGGCGGTCTGCGAAAAGCAGCTGCGCACCGATGCCCGAATCCGACGGTAGATAGGTGCCCAGGAAGAGATCAAACGCATCCTGGCGCGGGCCATCACTGAAATTGTTTAAAAAGTATCGCGTAATGGAGTTGTTGAGGTCCTGGAGGGCACCTTGCTTAGTCCGGATGCCTAAGCGCGTAAAGTCCGTCTTGAGCGCTCCAGTACCCGAGTAGGACTTGGACACAATGTCGGCATTGTCGGCCCATACGTTGCGGAAGAGGAACTCAAACGCCTGATCATCTTCGGCGTTTTCGCCCTCGCGCATAATGCCCAAGTCAATAAGCATCCGCGAAAGCATGTAACGGCCAATCATGCTCTGTACAACGTTCGTCCTGTCTAGGCAATCCATGCAGTTGGTGCGAACAACGGCAGTCTGATGGCGACGAACCTCGACGCGGCCAGAATCACCCGGCATATCCACACCCCGGAAGTAGCCATGCTTGAGCACATGCGGTTCGAGCTGGTCCATCAAGAGTTTGGCGCGGTCCCATCGCAAGCCCTTGGTCTCATTGTGGAAGTCAAAGTAGATGTAATGAAGGCGATCGAATGCCGTTTTTGTCTGCCGTGGCTCCAAGACGTGGAACTTTTCCGAAGTGATTTCGTCTCCTTCCACCTTCTCTTCCGGCGAGTTGACGACGTAGTCGACCATCTGCTCGTATGCCTCCTTGACACTCTTCTCGCGACCCTTTTGATTGACCAGGTTAACGAGCCAATTGTCGCCATATAGACGAATTTGCTCGGCAAAGTGTTTCTTGGCCGCTGGGATTGCACTCTCTACCCCTCGCACTTGAAGCCTTGGGGTATATTTGAGCGTGTTGATCTCGGCCCAGTAGACGGGCACACTGCCACGCGTCTGCACGTAGGCGAGCACCTGCACCTCCTTGGCCGCGCTGCCACCGGCGGCACCGTTCTGGTTTGAACCATAGCCACCCAGCCCGCCAGAAGCATTGTCGTTGAGGATGACGGTCTGTTCCGTCTCGTTGAAGTTGGACACGTTGCCGTTCTCGTCGATGCCTCTGGAGAAGTACCGCGTACCGGCTCGTAGGCGCGACCGACGGGTGATCAGGATGAAGGTCAACGGGGTCCCCTTGATGGATGTGTTCTTGATTTCCATCATGCCATACATGACGGGCAGAATGAAGGGGTCCACCTCGGGCTGCTGCCCGCTGGGGTGCCTGCCATATCCGGTGTTGAGCCCGCCGCGGAAGTCTATCAGGTCGCTCTGGACGAAGCGGTTCCAGAAGAAGCGGTCGTCGGCGCGCTTCCACAGCGGCACCGAAGGGTCGGCATGGGCCTGGCGCTGAAACGTGTTGGTGATGTCGAACGAGTAGGAGAAGTGCAGCGGGGACGTCTTCAGCAGCGTCTTGAGGAGACTGAGGTACGTGTCCTCGTCGGGGTCGTGCAGCGGGCGCTCGCGCAGGGGCAGGAACTCGGTGGACACGACCTTGTAGATCATGTGGCCCTTTATCCGGCCCATGGGCTGGGCCTTGGTAATGACAACGATGTATTTATCTTCGCACGCTCATCAGCCTCGGTGCTGCCCGTATGCAGTGTGCAGAGTCTCACCTAGCCGCAGCTTGATGACTCCGAGGATGCCCGCGATGCTGGACACGCGCTTCGAGCCCAGGAGCTTTCCATCGTGGAGGCGCAGGTCGCCGCTCGGGCGGTCTACCACGAGCGTCGGCGCAGAGGGGGACGAGGGCGACGAGAAGGCGTAATGCGAGGGCGACGAGTGTACGTTGATGTCGCGGAACGGCAGCCCGGCAGCCATGGCGGACGCGCGCTGCAGTGGAATGGGTGCGGTGCTGGAAACGAGCGGCGGTCGATTGTGGTGTGCTGGAGGCGATTGCTGTGTTTTCGGAAAGCAGCACACGAACACGGAACACGACGAGATGGTGGCTAGCTAGGATATGTACTTCACAAGTGTTTCTGTGCCCAAAGTTCAAACACGGTGAACCAAGGGTGGCATCGAGAGCCCATGACGAAAGCGCGCGCGCTACTGTATTAAGCGGCTAGCTCCGCGCCCAGCACCGTCGCCCGGCGCCGTCACGCTCTATCTAGGTAGTACGTACTGAACGGTTCCACGGTTCCACGGTTCCAAGCACCCACGGCAACCTTTCATTCATCGGCCGTCCGCCTAATAAGAACCCACCACATATACCGCCCTGCCGTGCCCCTCCCCCTCCACCTCCCGCACCGCCTCGCCCCTACAACCGCTCCACGCCCTCATCCGCCTCTGCCCCCGACACCCTGCCTGTCCCCGTCGTCCCGTCCTCAACATGTCGGCAAGACCGCAACAGGGCGGCCGCCCCGGTGGCTCCAGGTTCGCGCAGTTCAAGCTGGTGCTGCTCGGTATGTTCTGACCGCCGTGTGACTGCGTGGTGCAGACGGCTAACGTGGACAGGTGAATCCGCCGTTGGAAAGGTGCGCATCCGCCGACGAGGCAGCAACGCCGTGGACAAGCGCTAATCTTCAGCAGTCCTCGCTCGTACTGCGCTTTGTCAAGGTATGCTATCCTCGCTGTGCATCCCCTTGCTTGTAGGAGCTGACCCGCCGCCAGGACCAATTCGACGACTACCGGGAGTCGACCATCGGCGCCGCATTCCTGACGCAGACCATCGCCCTCGACGAGTCAACCACAGTCAAGTTTGAGATCTGGGATACGGCCGGCCAGGAGCGCTACAAGTCGCTTGCCCCCATGTACTACAGGAACGCCAACTGCGCCGTGGTGGTCTATGACATTACACAGGCTGTAGGTATCGGGCGTCGTTGAGGCCAGAGCAGCACGCTAATAAGATGCAGTCATCGCTAGACAAGGCAAAAGCCTGGGTGAAGGAGCTCCAACGTCAAGCCAACGAGAACATCATCATCGCCCTCGCCGGGAACAAGCTCGATCTCGTCACCGAATCGCCAGATAAGCGCGCTATCCCTGCTGCGGATGCAGAACAGTACGCCCGTGAAGCTGGACTGCTTTTCTTCGAGACTTCCGCAAAGACGAGCGAGAATGTGCGGGAGCTCTTTACGGCCATCGCCAAGAGGCTTCCTCTCGACCAGGGCGGACCACGAAACCTCCGGCCTGGCCAGGGGCGACAGAGTGTGAATCTGGGAAGAGACCAGAACCAGACACAAGGACCGTCCGGCTGCAACTGTTAGGGATTCTGCCTTCTCGGGTTGTTTACCAGTGCGTTTGCACAAGGAACATGTCGGGATCCTGCCGACGCGAAGTGCGAGCGGCTGCCCTGCATTTCGATTGGGCCTGGCCTTTAAATTAGGTCACAGTTTCCATTTGCAGTGCATACTCTTGTGCCGCACATGCTGGGCCTTTGGAGTATACGGATTTGTCACTTTGCGCCTAAGAGATGAGATTCGAGGCCACTCGACCACTAAATTTTAATCTTTTCAGTTAGTTTGTTCCTGTTCATTGTTAGGTAGGATCGTCATTTGCCATTTATATCCATGTCTATCTGAGACTTTTTCCCACCGTTCAGCTTAGCTACCTCCCCTTGCATCATCCCACTATCGACGTGATAGGAAACCACCAATCCCCAGTGCGTGTATACGTCGTCCCTTCATCCGTCTGCGTCACATTTCCGCCCGCTCCATACTCCCAATACGTTCCCTGTCGCGCCAAACCCGAATTCGGCGAGCCTCTGACCGCACATTAGCACTGCTCAGGACGAAGGACAATAGGTACTCACGGTCCCAGCCTCCTTCGCAACACCACTTCATCCATCGTCGCCTTATAAAACAACTCCCTGTTCTCCCCACATATCTGCCAGCTATCCTTGAATGCGGGTTGGCTGGTACATGTGACGTCGCATGTATTCGCGGGGTCCGTGTCGTGGAAGGAAAAAGTGAGCGTCGAGGTGGAGGGACCGACGATGGCGCGGTAGTTTGTGATGATCCAGGTCGGCGCGGTGGAGGTGGAGTTTAGGGATGTGGGGAATGCGAGTGTTAGGGGGAGGAGGATGAGGGTGAGGGCGAGGGGTAGTGTGGTGGGGAGCATTGTGCGGTTTGAAGATGGTGAGTTTTTATTTTTAGTTTTTGTGGAGGGAGGAGTGATGATGGGATAGTCGCGTGGAAAAAGTCTGGCGTGCAGCGAGCGGATGGAAAAGCGGTGGACGGGGGATAGGGATGGAACGTGGTTGCGGCTATATAGGTACCGTATCTCGACTCGTTCATTCTTTGTGCTAAGACGCGGTACCGTGACGCCTAGTGAGTCGTAGTGGTATATGGGTGTCAAGATGATGACTAGCGCAGAAAGCTAGTTTTGCGCTCCACGAGTGTCGATGGAGCTGGATGGAAGCTGGTTGTCTAGAATAGTGCCCCGGATGCTTCATCGTGTGCGACTTGACTTTCAAGGATTGCGAGACGCCCCAGGCTGTTGGTGTGTGTCGCTTTGAGTTTGTAGCGTACGTGCTGGCCACGATTGTAACGGCACCATAGACATGTTTTTGTGCTTGTGCTTGATTGCTTGATTGCTTGATTGCTGACTCGCGGATGGGGCTTGGGTGGTACGTTACGTTACGTTGCGACTGGTCTGAAGCAGGACAGAGACGGCACGCGGTTGAGGAACGAACGGACAGGAACAAACGTCTGGTAGGTAAGTCGTACAAGATCGAGCAGGCGGCAGGTAGGTCGTGTGCTGCTTTGCTTTCTTGACGTGGTTAGTTTGTAAGAGGGTGGCATGGTGGTATCTGAGTAACTTTTTTTGGCTTCTGGATACCTGGTATGGTAGTGCGCTGAAGTGCTGCGCTGCCACGTCTCGTCTCCTGACGTAACCTTCCTCCCTACATGGCTGACTGACTGACTGGAAGACTCGTGCTGAGTTTGTTTCCTAGCAACGGGCAAACTTTTTTTCGTCGGCGGAACATTATCGCTTCACCGCTGGATAAAGACGTCGTTCTGGAGACTTGATGTCCACGTAGTTAGCTTTCATGTGGATCGATAGGTCTAACTGGCCGGCTATGGTAGCTCAAAAGGTGGGACTCGTGCCATTTCATATCCGAACCTGGAAGTTTACGAGATAAGTACGGTATCGAGGGCATCTCCCCAACTAGTAAAACAGGGATAGATCGAACTGGATTCTAGCTACTGTACTGTCTGTCTTCTTGATCGTAGGCCCTACTCCTAGCACTTGAGAGGGGAAATTCTAAGCGGTGATTGATGTGTTATTGATATGTACCTGTGGGCTATTTCTTTCCGACGGGTTCTAGTTCTTCCTTTGTGGGAATGGGGGACTGTATGTGCTGTCTACACGGAATGTTGTACTATTACTTGCACCTAAAGAAACGGGGTTGGGTAGATAGAGTGGCGCATGTGCTAGGTTGGACGAGGTGCGATGATGTTAGTAGGAAGCATGCAGGGTCACGGGGATGTGCATGGCAGTGGAAGACTATGCGCCGCGGATGCAACGTTCCACTTCCCGCCTCTTGTTTTGCTTTCATTGAGAGCTGGGCTGTGGTATGCGCGTGGGGAGTCTTGTGGGAAACTTGTACGAGGTTGAAGGGGGTGAATATCGATGAGATGGTCTGAAGGATACGACGTTTGATGTAGTAAAAGGGTGTGTACCTGACATGCAATCTTGAAATGCGGTTGATGTGTGTAGTGGACAGTGGAGGACTGGTAGTTGCATGCCGCAGAAGGAAGTCGTTTTATTGAAGAGGGCTAAGTGGAAAGTTGAAAAATGACAATGATTGCGAATTTGATCTAGGGAAGACACGAGGGGTGAAGTGAGGGTTAAGTCGGCGTCGGTATGAATGTGGACAGGAAAGGAACATTGAATGCTCGAATTGGGGTCTGGGGAAGAAAGCGAAGACAGTTATTGCAGTAAATGTATTATGATACTTTGTATCAATGAGAACGACGCAGAGATATGCTTCTTGTAAGGATCGAAGCTTACACATGCAGGCAAACTGGAAGATAAGACAATGGAGTGGATATATAAAAGGGGGAGAAGAAGTGATGATGCTAAAAGGAGAGAAGCAGAGTGGAAAACCGATGTGGGAGTAAGAAAAAACAGTGTTATTCTGTGAGAAGGGGTAAAGACAAAAAGGAGAAGATTCGGACAGGGACCTGAGCTTCGAACATTGTACCAGCTCGATTAACTACCTAAACCACCGAAGTCATCCTCCAAACGAATGTTGCAAACAAATCCGATGCCTCTATCTATGCCAATGCCCATGTCGATACCAAAGGAATGCCATAACTCTTGAACCCTTGATAACGTCAGCTGTGACTCCAAGAGCACCACCAAGGTACGTACCGCTAATGTATGCAAGCTAGACCACCACTTTTTCCGACTTGGCTGTACAATCCCTTCCAAGACTCATCGTCTTCCTACAACATGGCACGAACCTTCCTCTTGAAGCGAGCCAGACGTGCGGACGGGGTATGCGTTGCGGCGGCGAGCCGTGCAACGTCACGGTAGAAGTCAACACCATCTCCCGGGTTCGACGGGGGCCTGTTCGGGGGCCACGACGGTGGTGCCCATGGCTCACCCTCTGAAGTTGGTGGTGGGGGTCCCTACACAATAAGTCAGTCATGTACCTACCAAACCGTCCTGCTTCCGAAGCGTGTCTCGATGACAGGAGCGGCGTATGTCGTGGGTGCTAAAAGTTTCGAAAGTTAAAAAGTCCAGGATAAGAGGATGTGTGGTTGTAAGGTGTGTGGTGGGTGGCAGCATGGTGCCAGAGCATTCGCTGCAGGGCCGATTCGATGTGTCGCATGAACCATTGCCCGCTGCACTGCCATGTTTCTCTTCGTCCTCGATCAATCCTCTCATAATTAGCAAAGGACAAGTGTTGGGGAGGATATACCTACCGTATGGACGTCACCGGAGCCCGTCACAGACTCAGACAACCTCCACAGGCATGTGTGGGATTCTTCACTTGTAGCTGCCTGGGCCGAAGCGCAGACTTACTTACCGTTATACTCACCCTGGATCAATGACAAAGGAAATTTTACAGAGCATTGAGCGTTCGCGCTGAGAGTACGAGAGTTGACGTACCCCGTTGTATTCGTCGTTTCGCCACAGGGAAACGTGGTTGGCACCACCACCGAGTTGGGTCGGGTTGGTGGTGGAGTTGGTGCATCCTGCGGGATCAACAGTACCAGCGAGGATGACCTCGCTGGCAAACCCATTCAGGGTGTTAGAGCAGCGGCAATCGCGGCCGAATTCAATGGCCCAGTATAGGAATGGGCCCGCTGGGTCGTTGTCGCAGAAGGCCTTACAGCTTTCTTGAGTCAGGTCGTCGACTCGCTGTTCATTGGGGCCCTCGAGGAGTCGCTCCCCGCTGTCTACGTCGGTAGCGATATAGCAACCGAGGTAGCTGCTGCCTGCGAAGTCAGTGGTGAGATCGCCACCACCGCCTCCCTTTGAGATTGTCAGCAGACTGCGCAGAGCACAAGTCGAAAGACAATGCTCGAAATGCTCAAAGCTCTGTGCTCAAAAATGAAAATGGAAATGAAGATGAGAAATGAAAGCAGGACGAAAAGAGAAAACGTAAGAAATTTCCTGTTTGTCAGCATGCTCAGTGAATCTGCCTTTTCGTTAGCGAGCAACTTCTTAAAAGCCCTATCATCATGTTAGCACGGTAGTGAGGCCTGTGTTCGTTAGCACAAGACGATGTTTCTCCTATGTGAAAGTTAG
Organism: Laburnicola sp. JP_R_19; assembly: GCA_031010545.1. Lineage (NCBI taxonomy): Eukaryota > Fungi > Ascomycota > Dothideomycetes > Pleosporales > Didymosphaeriaceae > Laburnicola > Laburnicola sp. JP_R_19. The sequence goes on from VOIT01000042.1 coordinate 598,800, forward strand.
CGCAGGAACTGTTACTCACCGGCGTTAGGACTTCAATGATATCTAGTGAAATAAGCAGAGTAAAATGGGTCAATAGGTTAGTCGGTGAGTCAATGTTCGAGGTTACTTACCGTGCAATATCCCGCGAGCTACCTATTCACTCGTCAGCATTGAAAAACGCCCTAGTAGAAGTTAGCAGCTTGTGAGCTCCACAGTTTGTTAGCCAATACTCCGAAATCGCTGTATACTTACTCGTCAGCGTAATAAGGTATCCTGCATGGTGGTCAATATCGGCGAACACAAAGCTCGCCTTCTTGTAGGAGGACAAGCCTCGTCGAGAGTTAGCTGGAAGAAATCCTGTAGAATGAGAGAGCCTGTTTGTCAGTTGATCTACCTATGCATGTTGTGCACTCACCAAAGGATATTTGCGTTAAGAACCTGTGTCGAAATCAGCAGCAAATGCAACACCTGTATCATGGTAAGCCTAGAGAAGAAAGAACCCACTTACCGTGTATAATGAATCTGTCGAACCTATTACACGGTTAGCAACCATAAATGATGACCTGGGAGCCTGTTAGCATGTCAATGTGAACGCCTACTTACCCTCCGAAGGCTCGACAGGACCAACGCAATCCCGCGCTCCTACTCAAAACCTATTGCTGGTCAGTATCATCTCGACCTGTTGCAAGGTTGGCTTCTCCCAACAGCAGTAGAGTCTGTTTGTTAGTCGCATTGCTGCACAAGAGCTTCGACAACAAAGCAAGGTGACAATAAAGATCCTCAGCATGCAAGCAAATAAAAGAAGGCGATACCGAGCGGATGAGGCGACTCTGGATCCATATATACTGCGCAGCACCAAAGTGTTGGTTGTATCGGCAGAATGCTGTCACGGCGCGTTGGAATGTGATATGCCGTGAAGAATTCGAAACATTGCTTTTGTAATTGCGGCATTCAGTGAGTAAGCTCTAGATTGAGTTCTTTCATTCCACCCGAGTTTGTGGAGCTCATTCCTAATTAATGATGCAAGGGAAGTACCTTCCCTCGGAGGGAGCCACAACGTCACTTCAACATCGACCATCACTAGGTGGTGGTATCAAAAAAACACCTCCATCTGTTCAACTTCCCTTATAATTTTATATTCCATTACCTGAATAGTATCTCGCACACAGGTAGGATCTGCTCTGCGTTGTCCTCTATGCAAATACTCATCAAAATTCTCACTCTCCCCACACCATATTTACCGAAGTCAACATTTCTTTCAAATCTGCATTCATTCATTCAATTTCCGCACAATCCAGGCGTCTCAGGCCTCCTCCTCCAAGGGAGCAACACATCGCCCACGCGCCGAATCCGCATCCCAAGCTCCACATCCGACAACCCCCTCACCACATTTTTCAACCCCTTGCACTGACCACACTCCCTTCTTCCACCTTTATACTCCCTCAACGAACTCGGCCTCGCCAACCACTCCCCATAGCGCTCCTCAAAGCATGCCACATGAACGTAGTGCCCGCACAGGAGCCTATACATTGCGCGCAGCGCAGGGACAGTGGTGCTGGTGTGCGTGTGGCATATGTCGCAGTCCAGGGGATTCCGTGGTGCGAGCAAGGAGGTAAGGGAGTGCCAGATTACGTCGGAGAAGAGAGGAACTTGAATTTGCGCGCCTGGAGGAGCGCGGACTATTGCCTCCTTGGGTTGTACGTCCATGGTATGCGCTTCCAGGACGGAAGCCGAGATCTGGGGTGCTGGGTGGTCTATCCGCCATCCGCGCATCATGACTTCGACTTCGTCGTCGCTCCTGGCGCTGGACTCGTATCGCTCCCTTGCTTGTCGCTCCAGCTCGATGTAGCGGGTCCATTGTTGGAGCTCTACCTGCTTGTTTAATGTGGTCATTGTTGTTGATGGTATTGAGTTGCTAGTATGCGGATTCTCGGGGACAGGCGCAGGCTTTGTACTTGGTGGCAGCTGTGATGTGTGTGGTTTGTGAAGATACAATGTGATTTCTGCTGGCTTCGTGACAATGCGTGCATTGTGAAGCGTCGATGTTCGGTTTAGCATGGAGAGGAAACGTCTGGCGAGTGAAACGGAGATGGGGGAGTAAAGAACCACTCTCATCTTACAGGAGAATTCGGGGCCGATAAACAAAAACGTCAGAAAACGTCCAGCATCTCATACATACTACCTTGACAACCTTCAGCAACGATTAAGGTGCCTGTCGGCCCACACTCGTCCCCCGCTTCACGTCGCCCCCAACAGCATCGCCACCCATCAGGTATACCCGCTTCATCATATACACATCCAATTTATCCATCATCCTTACCCTCGCTTTTGCCTTACGCTCCAGTTTGGAGTCTTCGTTGCTAAAGCAGTCATCGATGGTGTGTTCAACGTTGAGACCCTCGGCACCGGCACTGGCTACGAAGAAGATGCCGCCAAGTGCGGGAGCAAGGCAGCCGATGGGAAGAAGTTCAAAAATCAAAAACATGCTTGGTGAAAGAGTGTTTATGGGGTATTCAGTAGAGATACTGGATGCTAGGATGGGAAGGAGGAAGGTAATACATGATCGGGGATGGCATTGTGTGTACACGATATTGGAGTTTACGAAACGGAGAGACAAAGATGTTTCTCCTGTGTAGTGTATCTTGCGCAATGCATAGGTGGTTAGTAGACTCGAAGGAGGCAAGGCAGCGTTGACGGGCGTGACGTCGTGATGTTGGTACAGGCAGCAGTATACAAAAGTCGAAGTACAAGTCTCTCAGCCCCATCCCCACAGCCGTTTTATAGTGTCGCCTATGGTGGCTTGTCCAGCTTCCCTCCTCTGCATCCGTTTTATCCGCTCCTCGATGAAGGTTTCCTCGACCTGCTTCGCCATGCCTGTATTCGCGCGGAGTTCGCCCAAAAGCGCCTTTCGTTCGAAGTCTTGATCTTCGGGCGGCAGCCCGGCCAGCACCTTCTCGTATCTCTTCCGTGACTCGGGTTTTATGTGTCTCCAGACCTCGTTCTCGTTCTCGTCTTCGTCTGGTGGAGGCTGCCCCGTCACAGGGGTTGCCGTCAGCGGCTTGCCAGCCATAGCACGCGAGATGTTCTGCCTGGACAGCACGCTTTCGAACCTGGGCGGTTCCCTACCCTCCTCCTTGGCCTTTGCGATCAGCTCCTCCTGCTCTATCATCCGCTGGTACAGCTTGTCTGCATGCATCTGGATCTTCTCGCTGTCTTCGGCACTCCGGGACTCCATGGTGAGGTAGCCCAGGGCCTTGAGGAACTTGGACTGCACGTCGTAGCAGCGGTTGAAGGTGCGCGACTCGTTGCGACACAAGGTTGTCGTCTGCGTCCACGTCTTGGGCTTCCTGAAGCATTCAAACTGTTCAAAGTACTCGACGGAGCAGTTCTCGAGGGCGATGCGGCCAATCTCGGCTCTGCGGTCGTTGTAGGCGTCCACGATGTCGCGCAGCTTGTCCTGCTCCGTCTTGGAGCGGTTCTCGAGCTCCTGCTGGGGCACGTAGTCCTTCCACAGATGGGCATAGCGGCCGTCCTGGAACAGCGACTGCGGGGGTACGGCAGGCTTGGGCGGTGCTTGGGGCTGCGCTTGGGCTTGGGCGTGGGCGTGGGTTTGGGTTGCGTGTGTGTCTTGTAGCTGGGGGGGCCGTTGGGCGGGTTTGGAGGGCAGCGAGGGCGTGGGGCTGGTCGATGCTGCTTCTTTCTGGAGGAAGGCACGCAGCGAAGGGTCCAGTTTGTTTTCTGTGCTGGAGCGGGCGCCGCTGCTCCAAAGCCAGCCCATTGCGACGGCGCGGGAGATGCTTCAATGGGGAGATGTTGAGTGACAATAAATCTCGGGCTGGAGCTTGGGCCAGTGAAGCCGCCGCCGCCCCAACCCCGGTCCCCGGCGCGGCACCACAACAGTCAACACACACCACCGCCCACCAGTTGACCCTCCACCCCCCTCGAGGTCCACCGTCCCCAGCGTTGTGCCCATGGCGCCAAACGGTATGCTTGCCACCCTGCACCGCTACCTCTCTCTTCACCATGCTAAGCCATCACAGACCGCCAAGAGCGACGGCAGCAGCGCGTCCGCGGCGCTGGGTGAGCATCAAAACACGGCCATGGTGTGCATCTTCGCCAGACTAACTCTCCCAGTCCGTCCTCGGTGCTGGCCGACTTTGGTTTCAACATCCCCAGCCTCGCACCTGTAGCCGCAAAACAACCATCGCAACCCCAACCGCGCCCGCGTCCAACGCCCACCCCCGTGTCGAGCACGCCGCGCGGTACGAGCAGAGCCCCAGTGGTGACCCCGCAGCTGGGGAAGAGGAAGCGCGGCTCCAATGATTCCCAGGCCAGCGAGGCCGACACTGAGCCTGACGAGCTGAGTCCGGAACAAGACAGCCACGTGCACTCAATTGAGCGGAGCAGAAAGGTTGTGGGGACAGTGTCACACCTACGCGAGGAGGTGGACGACGCGCCCGATGAGCTGTCTGCTCTAGCCGACCCTGTGGGCAGTGTGCGGAAGCTCGGGGGCGATGCTACACCGCTGTCCCGGCTAACTCCCGCGAAGAACACACCTGTGCCGCCGTCTAGTAGCTCTAGGGAGAAGGCACCAAGGGCTGACAGAACCGATACATCCATCAGGTCGCGGACAACAGCAGGACGACGGTCCAACTCGACTGATGCGCCACCGGAAACACCTAACATGCCGCCGAATGGGCCATCCAGGCCATCGTCAACGCAGTCTATGGCTGTCGCAACTCCCATAGTCGCCCAGGACGAGGGCGAGAGCGAGGACGAGCTAACTCCCGCGCAAGTCAACAGCGCCACGCCAAAGGTGGTTGGCAAGCAACCCATCGTACATGTCGGCACCCCGGACCATGACGAAGCGGATGAGCTCTCGTCGCCTGCACAGCCTGAGACTGCCAAAAGAATCCCCTCACCTACAGCCGCGGAAGGGCAGGATCGACGGTCGAAACTTGCCAGACAGCCCCTTGGGAATTCGACCGTCCCAGCGCCTGCCAAACGTGGCAGATCCCAGCGGAGAGTCTTGGACGAAGAGGACGAGGTGGACTCAACACCAGCAACTAGCAAACCCCGACAGAAGAAAACGAGCCTTGGTGCGCAGGTGCCTGCTGACGCCAATGATTCACCTGATGAGCTTTCACCCCGGATCAACCAAGCACATAGGCGGCCTGCCAAACAGAAGCGGCCTGTTCAGGCCACTCCTCGCCATGAGACACCTGTTGATATCTCCTCTGGAGATGACTCCGATCAGTACGGACCAGAACAGGAGGGGCAATCTACGATTCGAGTACCGCCTGCTCCTAGGCAGAAAACAGTCAAAAATGCAACCGATCAGCCGCCGCGGAAGCGTCCGAAGTTTTCCGGACCCAGGCAAGCAATTTCTGTCATGCGCATCAAGGGCTCGACTGTAAGGGGCGTCACAGTGGCAGATACTACACGCACCATCCTTGAACAAAATCTCGATCATCAGGTTCAGCGGATGGCTGAGAGGATGCAGAAGACAGAGGACTCCTCGCGCCGCAAGAAGCTTCGGGGAGACATCAACCTCGCACTCGCCTTCAAGGAGAGCCTTGTGGAGAAATTATTGGATCTTCAGGATGCCAACGATACGCTCAGTGCAGGCTTCCAGAAGAGGAAGCTTTTGAGGAATGGTAACGTTGAGCGGAGAAAAGAGATCCTCACCATACAAAACAGTAGGCAAGAGGTTGCGCTTGAAATGGACGATGAGCAGGCTGCATTCCGTTCCGAGAAGGAGAAGATAGAAGCGAAGAGCAAGCTCAGCGCCAACATGTTCGAGATCCAAGCAGCTATACAAAGTGGACGGGAACGTGCAAGGAAAGAGGATCGAGAAGAAGAAGGGCCCGGGAGACCTCTGAGCATGTTGCTCGACATGGTAGGCAGACAGGTAGGATCTGTCGGTGGCGGGTTCTTGGCGTCAATACAGCATTTCAATGAGGGGCTGGAGAGGACAGCCGGATGGCTTGAGGGCAGGGCCTGACGTTGTGTGAGAGCAGTATCGGGTCCGTTTCCGTTTGGTCCGTTCTAGGTCATATGATACCCCGCACCAGCTGCTTTTGAAATCAAGACGGGCGTCTGCATCGCGTACTACCGAGGGCGCGAGGGATGTAGCGCGAAGGACGGCGTTCCCTGTATGTAGTCTGCAGCAAGACCAATCAGTAGCGCCGGTCCCACTCGTCGCATCATTAGACAGATTGTTTCACAAAAAAATGGCATCCCAAGATTCGCAAGATCGCTGCCGTGCAGATTGATATCACCTCTGCGTGTCCACTCCCCTCCCCTTCCACCTCATTCCACACAGCCGGACACAGCTCTTTTCGTTGCTGCGCTTCCTAAACACTTCGCCCGACGCATGTAGCACGCGAGTAGCTACCGACACGCTCTTGTTCAACACATCTCTTGCAAGCGCTATTCAATCAAACAGCGACTACGATTATAAGAAGCGTGAGTGAAAGCAGTATATCAACTCTTTTCAAAGGGCTTGAGGGTTAGCGGGTGAACGTAAGTAGTTCTTTTCCATGTCGTCGTCACTTCTCAACAGCTAGCCCCGTCTCACCGCCTGCAGGTTGTCAAGCCACTTCACCTCCTCGACACGAGGGTTTCCTGTTCTGTTTCCCAATGTTCGAATCAAACGAAATGCCGTGCAGTTGGCCGAAGACGCCAGGCCTAACCGAAGCTACATCCGAGTTGACGTCCTCGAAGAACTCTCCTGTTTCCTCGATAGACTCGACTGACAAAGCGTGGACTCAAAAGCAACACTTCCGATCGTTCTTGGAGCACCTCGCACAGTGGGCTTCAAATCACGACACAAGTCCGCACTTTCACGGCAAAATCGGCGTCTTGGCCAATGGCAGCATTGACGGAACATTTGAGCTTGGCAAGTCCGTACAATGCGTTCTTAGCCATTCCGATCATGAGCATATACGCAAGCAGATTGTTGTTCGACTCTTTCCTCCGCGTACGCAAGACGCGAACTACTCACTGGTAGTGCGTTGTGGAGCGGGTTGGATGAGCGCTCGTGACTTCTTCAACAAGGAGCACATGGTCTTGCTCCAAGCAGTGAGGAAGAAGAGAACACTCACGGAATTTTGGAGCAAGAATAATCTACCTCAGGTCAAGAATGCGAAGGCTGCAGACGAGGAGACCAAATCGCGCCTACGAGCGTTGCTGCCAGTGCCAGACGACCGAGACAGCGTCGCAATCAGCCCGCGCTTCCATGCATTCCTTCAACTGCCACAAGAACTCCAAGACATGGTTTGGGTAGCAGCAGCCGGACTGACAGGCATGTACCGCCCATGCCGCCACCGCACATCGGACCACCCCGTCCTGCACATTCACGAGAACTTCTACCCTAATCCCGAATCGGCCATCACGCTCTCCACCATGCTCCGGGTGTCCAAGGCGGTGAATGCGCACATGGCCTCGTGGGTCTACCGCACCACGACCTTCGCCTTCGAGTTGACCGGCTTCACCAGTTTTCTCTGGATTTCTGGGCCAGCCAATCGCGCCAACCTCCGCCGTGTAAGCTTCAAGTTCTCCTCGCTAGCGGCGCTGCACTGCATGCGCTGGCTCGCCCCCGATCCTGTATTCAATCTCTTCGATCCCCCGGCCTACACGACCCCCGTCGGCCTCCAGTACTTCTGGCGCTGCCAAATCCAGGATCTAGCGCGCGAACTACATATACACACCCTGACGCTCGATCTCCAAGGCGTGCAGCCGAAACACGTACCATTGGTGGTGCGCATCCTACGCTACGCATTCGGTAACATCGAATTTGTGCGCTTCCAGGATGGCGGCAGGGACATTGATGAGGGCCACTGGCATCTGGAGGGCCTGCGCGAAAATAAGAGTTGGAGGGATATGTGCAGGGACTGGTTTGAGACGTATAATCGGCGCGGGGGGTACATGGCTGATGCGAGGCGGACCATGACGCACGCGGATTTGGAGAGGGACATGGATGCGGATAAGGAGTTTTTCGATCGTGTTGAGGATGGCGCGGGGGGCGTTCAGGTGCCGTAGCAGGCCGATGTTCTGAACGGCCGCCGGGCTGAGGCGTCTGGCGGTTTCTCAAGGTACGTGTCTGGTCTTTGTCCAGAGCACGGCGTTAGAGCCCGGTTGTGGTATCGTGGATGAGGATTTACGAATGACGACTCACGACAGCAAATGGCATATGTATTTTTCTTATTGCATGCAGTGGTTGCTTGGGGGCACTACAACGGGAGGGAGCCCCCCACCAATAAGCCTGTGGCAACCCCACACTGGTGCGCCCACCCCCACTCCACTACATCAACCTCAACAGTGCTCCACTCTTGCACCCACCCCGTACCCGTACCGCCTACCTTTCCTGCCCCAAGCCCATTATTCCATATACTGATAACATACGAGGAGGACATGGCCAACCTTATGCCACTAAGCCCCGCCCGCCTACGGGTCCTAATCGCACGGCGCTCCCACTCCCTCTCCCAATCTTCTGCTCCGGCCGAAAAGAACCCTCTGATCGATTTCAAAAGCTCAGAGGAGCTGGAATCATACCCTGCGCCTGCATCGTTCGTCGTGCAAGGCGAGATATGCGAGCAGCTGCAAAGCCCGCTGTTTGGCAAGATTCCGGCCGAGATTCGTAACGAAATATTTGCCCTGGCTTTGACCGAGTATGTGCCAGCTGACCGGGAATGGGCGAGGGAGAGTTATGTGAAGAGGCCTGGATATCAGGGCTTGAAGACCGTGGACGTGGGCTTGTTAAGGACCTGTAAGAGGGTGAGTTCTTCAGAACCCATGCCATGCAAGTATCAAGCGCATGTTGCTGACACCAGCCTTTCAGGCATATGAGGAAACGAAGCTACTTCCGCTTCAGGACCTGGAAGTATGCTTCTACATGGGGGACAGGCGGAGGGCGCCTGATTGGTATACCATGACGTCGTATACGTCGGTTCAAACGTTCGCCCATCCTAGGCTCAACTGGTTCAAACCTGTAAGTTACTCGTGGAACCATTGGTATATGATGCTTCTATGGGGCATGCACTCACACTTGTATACAGGAACACTGGGCCCGCATCAAGCACTATCATGTCTTCGGGCAGATGTACGCTCTGCAAGCTGGATTCCGCGGCCTCTTCCGCAACAACGACGACATATGCCAGCCGACCACCTTGACACTTACTCTCCGCTACACAGACTGGTGGTATTGGGAGAACAACACCGACATCTACCCTATCAACCCCACCCACTTCTTCCCCATGCGCGACATTGAGCTGCCTTCCACTGTACAGGAAGTGGTAGTGGAATTTGAGAATGTGGAGTCCAAGGTCAAAGAGCTAGAGGCCGTCGTGGGCGATATGTTCCAACAGCCTGATTCTTGGGTGTGGACAAGGAGAGATGGAAGGAAGTTGGTGCTGAGGGGAAACGAGCGGGAGAGAGATGGGATTAAGACATGGAGATGGTCGGGTCCGACGTTGTTCGGAGAGCGAAGATCGAGGTTTCCTCATCATCCTGAGGGCGATAGTATGCAGTATGTAGTCAAGGTTTTAACTTGGCAGTTGTGTGACGAGGAGTAGAGGAATTCTACGAAAATAATAAGCGAAAAGTAAGAGAATACTGCGACTATAGAGTAAAGCTTTATAGTAAACAAGGACTAATAAAAGATACAAGAAGCTACTAGTATTAAATATTCTACTCTTTATAATTAGTGTACTAGTTTTGTATTTAGTATACCCTTAGAATAAGCATTCCTAGCTATTATTACATATGATAATATACCCCTATTATAAGTATGTATATACAAAAACTGTTTATTTATTCATATAATCAGTAGGCCAATGACAGTGAATAACTATCCTTATTCCGGCTAGCGCGTCTTGGCAAGCGTACCAACAGCAGCAGGCAGCGTGTGTAACGTGGTTGAGGAAAGCGCGTTAAAGCCTCGCCTCTCCTTCATCCGGCAACGCCTCTTCGCGGCTCCCCAACCCCCTCGCGGCATCTCAACCACGATACACTCTTCTTCCGCCGCCTTTGCGTCTCTGGGTCTCCGCTAACGCAAGCTCCCTTAAGCTCCGGCTGCGCACCCTCACCGGGAGTAGTATATATACCTGCTCAGAAGCTACCCGCTTGGGCTTGGACATGACAATATGCCGCCCAAATTTGCGCCCATCCAGGGGGAACCCAGACCACCTCGCAGGTACCGGCCTGATCCCATCACGTTCGAGACACAGCAAGAGTTCCTAGATGCTCTGACACCCATATCCGTCGCCTCGATCGCCAAAAACGACTGCAAATGCGCATATTGCTGGAGGCCATACGGAGAGTCCAACCCAGGCTTCAACGACGCCGAAGAGCCCGTGAGGCTTAGATGCAATCACGTGTTCGGCGAGCAGTGCATGCGGCAACTGTTTGCTGTGCGGCAGCCCACTCGAACCGACATAATTCCTTTATCCTTCGCACCGGGCTCGAGAGGGGCCGATCTCGGCAGTCGACTCAGCGCTTATGTGAGTTACATCAATCGGTATGTTTTAGGTTGTCTGTTGACTCGGGTATAGGTGGAATCCCATGGCGTGGAGAGGAGCGCCCTTTTGACCGGTGGCAAGCGAGAGAAAGACTTCACACGCCTACTCAACGAATCACTGGGCGGAGGCCCCCTCCCGCGACGCTCATCCCGCGGCATCCAGCTCTTGGGAGAAGACTGGTGAGTTACCCCAGGATGTTTGATGCGTGTCGGGCTTAGGCTGATTGTACGTTTGCTATCAGGTATGGCGTATTCCTCGAGGCCATCCTTTCACGCTTCGCGTTCCAGCTGGACAAGCTTCATATCTTGGAGAACACCATTATCTTCGATATCGACCCTAACTCACTATCACCCGCAGAAAACGACTTGCCAATCGCAGACTCCCCAGTGCATATGGTGAAATCGATACTCGACCAGCAACTGATCCATACCACATCTGCAGCGGGTAGTTCCGTCTTCGGAAGTGCTTCGTCAACCGAAGCTGATTCAGAGGAATTCACATCTGGTACTGGCCTCAGTGGCCTGTCCGAGACCCTCTTGCATGGTGATCCGCCTCTCTTGCATGATCAGCCGTCTGCAAATGGGCACAGCTTTATGCCTATGTCCGACTTCGCTTCTCCGGTACCTAAGCCGTCGGAGCTCACATGGGAGCAAGAAGCAAATAAATTGAAAGCGATGCAAGAGAAGCTCGCACCCATGTCCGGTACTTGGAAAGATGCGATTCCAGAAAATTCAACACTAGACAAACTTGTAGCACAAAAAAAGAAACAGATACAGCAGGCTCTCGAAAAGTCTAAAATTACGGCGGCAAAGACAGCGCAAAAGAAGCAACAGACGCAGGAGGTACATCAGGCTATCAAAATGGCCAATGGGGATCTAGGTTCCCTGACTGAGCTTGAATTCTTCTCGTCCAAGGAAAAGCTAAATTTTGAGCAAAAAGAGACCCATGAGCAGGACACGCCGCTAAGCAACGAGAAAGCGATGGAATTCAAGGCATTAAAGGAAGCAACAGGGTTTCTCGCCCCGACGCAGGCGATCACTAGCCATATAGCAACACAGGGACCTCACAGTACACTGGGTCAGGTGAGTTCCTTATAAATACTGCTTCCATGATACTCTACTAGGACAAAGGTCCGGCGAGAGCTTCGGCACCGGTTTACCCCAGGATACTTAACGCAGACGAAACACTTGTTTCATGCTCATATCCTGTGATTGTACATGCTGACAATCTTCAGGCGTCCACCAACCCGTACCCGTATTCTCAAACGCCGTCGGCAGACCTTCTAGAGGCGACTCGAAACAGAGAGGTCAGGGTAAAAGGTATTTTTGCAGTGCCTTGACAGAGAGACACCCATGTATAAGACAGCGCCAAGTGCTAATAGATTTTACAGAGGCTCAAATGAAGCGTCATAAGACCTTCACAGCCCTCCTTGCTCGTGCTTTGACAGAAGTATACGATGCCTATGAGCAGTATCAGTTCGACGATGCCGTGGGTGCTGGGTGTCCGCCACCTATCAAGAAGCTCAAGCTCGCCGACAGCAGCACAACAGCGTCACCGCCTGGGCCAATAGATCCACACGTGGTTTCTATTACTCGCCCTGATGTTGTGCATTTCTCAGTAATGTTGCACAAGGGAAAGCTAAACGAGAAGGGCATTGAGGTGGACGAGCCTGTGACTTACTCGGGGGAACCCGATGATTCCACTGAAGAGGACGGCGCCGAACCAGATGAAGACCATGCCCTCGTGGACAAGTTCATCTTCCTCCAACGCGTGGCATGTTCACACTGTGCCAAGTCAGCAGCGGCCGTCACGTTCGTAACGATCCCAGAATATATCTTCTGGAAGAATTCGCACAAGGTCTCGGATAATTGCCCGAAATGCCGTAGGATCTTGTTCTTGAAAGGTTCGAAAGATACCTAGTGATTACGCTCCTCTGGGTCGCACACAAGATCTAGCCTAGTGTACGTATTGGGTGTCTCAGGGAAACGCAGCCTGAGTAGGGTTGCAAACTTCTACTTTGTAATTTAGTATGCAGAGAGAATTTGCGACTGATTCCTACTACAGTTTGCGGAGTGTGAGAGGGTACAGATTTAGACGTAGTATCATGCGAGAAATATTATGTTACGGAGCTATTCTGGAGCGTTCAGGAATGTACGTCAAGTCATACTTTTGGCCAACGTCAGTGTGGCAGGCTTCGCTGAGCTTGGTGAACTAACGAATAAGGCAAAAACCACCTCGGGTTGCCGTCGCTCGGATATCGCGCGCCTTGAAGAGCGAGATGCAGTCACGAAAATTCATGACGTGCACATTCCACATTGCATTGCCTTTCCCCCACGTGGATGCATATCCGTACCATGCCCACACTCTTCTAAGTTCACCTCTATCTACGCCCCCTCACCTCCTCCAAGATCCTCGCCTGCAGTTCTTTCCTCGCCGACTCAAACTCCGTCCAAGCATACGTAGACGTAATCCCAGGGTGCCTCTCCAACAGATACCTCCTCATCTTGACCGCAACCAGCATCCCAAACAGCAAGAAGCCCACACGGCCACTATCCCCACCCGCCCTATAGAAGGACAGCCACCTAGCGCGCGGTCGCCCAGCCCTATCCATGTCTTCGAGAACGCGATAGTAACACGCCGTCAGATCAGGCGAGTCGTCCGCGAAACGAGCAGTGCGCGCAGCTCCCTCCAGCTGCGCGAAGAAGTGCTTGTCGACTAGCGACTCGATGAGCGCGCAGTCGGCGGCGTAAGCCGATGCGTCGGACGTTATTTTCACCGAGGTGAGCGCGTCCGTGTGGTGTAGATGCAAGGGGTAGGTTGTGTCTTCCATGGTGATGGCGGTGCGGGTGGCCAGCGTGAGCGCGGCGATGCCTTCCCATTCGAAGAGCTTGGTGGCGCAGAGGGGACAGCGGTCTCTGGTGGGGGTTGCGCGCGTGAGGTGCGTGATGAAGCAGCGGTAGTGCATCCAGCAGCCACAGGGTGTTAAGGGGAGGAAGGTCGAGGGGATGGGGACGCGGTGGTGGATTTGGTTGCAGAGGGGGCAGGGGGCGTTGGGATCGGGGGGGCGGTTCCAGATGGGGCGGGAGGATAACAGGTCGTTGTCGACGTAGCGGAGGAGCGAGGGGAAAGGTTTTGATTGAGCCGTCTGGGGAGTGTGTCGAGGGAGGGACTCGGTTGTACGTGCGAGGTCTAAATTGGCTGGTGAGGTGGAGGTCTGCAGTGCGCCAGCACTATTCCATATCGTTGTCGCATCGCCGCCGTCTACATTTGGTGGAGGAGGTATAGTACGGCGTATAAAATTGGCTGGCGCGGTAAGATGGTCATAGTCTCGGTCGGTGGTACGGCTCGGGTCGTAAATCCTGCCTGTAGCAGATGTATGATCTCGAGCGAACGGGGCGGGGACTTGCTGTGCCGTGACGGCGGTTGGCAGCTTAGGCATGGAAGATAAGGCGGCTGCGGCGAGCGATCGCGGGCTTGGGTTGGAGATAAGAGCCTGTGCCATCAGTCTTGCGAGTGGCTGGTTGAGGTGAGGCGGAGAAGGTGGGGTAGTGCGTTGTGCGGGTGGATGGTACGGGGAGAAGGGTCAGGTCTAAATAATATAGGTAGTTTATAACATAATAGAAGAGGGCGTTGCTGCGTCGACGAAGCAGAGTGAAAACACGGTGAATGAGTGAATGGGAGGCCCGACCACCCGCCTTTGGTTATGATTGATGGTTCCTTGGAAGGAACCTAGAGTACTAGCTTAAAAACTTTTCACAATGTATTAGCCTTGTGTGAGTGATGTATATTTCCAAAGGTATGCGAAATTGACATTGTACTATGGCGTCAGACCGATGGTCCATGTCGTCGTGCTAACCAGGTCGATCAATCGGACCTCCATAATCGCACTGCATAGGTAGGTAATGTTGAGCAAGGCATTCCAACATCGTGCGATGTCACTCTACCTATCAACGAGCACTTGAGTAAAACCGCTCTAAATCTGTAGGTGCATGAATTTCAAGATGGTTTGACGCTCGCTGTCGTCGGCCAATGGAATATTACATATCGAAGCCACACTATGGCACCTATAGTACCTACACTAGCTAGAGGTTAACTTCATCATGGAAATGATATACTTCAACAACTGAGTGACTGCTTGAACAACACGTGCAAGCAATATATTCAGTTTCAACCCCAAACTCCGATGTATACCTTATCCTCGGCATAAATAGCGTCGCTCTCGTAGATTCCAGCTATCATGGCATCACAGGCCTTTCGGGCCATATGTCGAAGCTGTCTATTTCTTCGTCTTAGAATCTCGCCAGTAAGAGAGACGCCGGACGCAGATCGCGGCGAGTTCTTGCAGCTAAATCAAGACTTACATCAGGCACCGAGTAATGGGAGTAAGAAAAGGTACCAATTTATAGACAGTCTTAGGGTTTCAGGCTTGACAAGCCGGAGGCTGGGGGGCATTTCAGTGACGGATTTCGACGACAGCATCCCCGTGCAAGTACCTAAGTATCTGCTACGCTTAGTTTGGGATATATTTTGCATAAATAATTTGAGGTTAGAGTAAGAAAAGACAGTTCTGTTATTTGCATTGCATGTCGACATTGTTCAGGACATGAGGGCACGAAAGACACAATGCTAACAAATGTTTCTCCACCATTGTGAAACAGGCCACCCGACCTTCTCACAAAGGTCTCAGCATATAAATGCAACCTAGAATTGCACAGGAATTGGAAACCAAGATTGAACCTCGAAATAATTCCCAACATGAGTTTCCCGTCACATTTTGTAATCGACTCTGAGCAGAGGCTTGCAGCACCGTACCGCTTTTCTGTTCGGAGTGTAGTCGCAGCTATGCAACGTAGCAGCGACGGCGACGAAGATGCTATTGATCTCTTAAGCACCGTAGCTGTTGGCCTCCTTGGAAACAAGGTCCAAGTTGCCATCGAAGCGGCAGACGGCGAACAGCCGGACTGGGATGCCGATGTCCTGATGCCCATTATCAGTAAATACACATCCACTGACCCAGACAACGAATTCGCGATATTCACCTCGGTTGTTGTTCTGCTTGCGTGGGATATACTTCGCCAACGCGCATGCGTAACGCAAGCCGACGAAGCCTTCATTGTGTTTGCTTTTGTTAGATCGCTGGCAAACAAAGAGGTGCGATTGGCCGTCATGAGCATTATTGACGAGGAGAAGGAGAGACTATCAGCGCTGGACGCTGACATGAGTATCTTGAGTGCTCTGTTCTCGCTGGACAATTTACTCGCCGAAGCGTCTGCAAAACTCAAGCAACAGGACGAGTCTGAGGCTCTGGTGTCAAAGGTCCTTCAAGAACCAACCTTGGAGATGGAGGCTCCACCGTCAACTTTTGAGCTACAAGAGGGGGACGAAACACCACCGTCAAGCCAGTACACATTTACAGACAGCAACCCCACACCCACACCCACTCAGATGGGTTACTGCCGCGACGTCCATGTACAATTCTTCCTAAAACCCGGTCGCGCGCTCGATTTCGATTGCGTCAACGGTATAGACGTTCGAGGCGAGACACTAACGCTCAAGACATGGCTCGGGCTCCGTATGCGTATCGAAGAAGGCGTGACAGTGTTGAACACTACGGGCACGTTCGATACGGTGCTCGTTCGTGCACCAAAGGGAGATGGGTATGATCTTTCGGCGACGGTAGTTATTCCACCTGGGCACAGCTACGTCATCAAACAGGTTTCGGCCTTCGGTGAGCAAAGCGAGGCAGCCGAGTGGACTAACATCGAAACGTCAAAGGCGACCGTCTGGATCGGGAATGGCCCGTACGTGATCGAGCGATATGGAGCTGGAGTAATGATCAAGAATGTTTACCATTAGTTCCATAGACTGGGCACATAGAGCTTTACCCACGGTAATATAGAAATCATTATAAATACACGGTATATTGAGATGACCAACATTGAATTATGAGCATAGCTCAACTCACGTGATGTGAAACACACCCGGGCAAGAGCAGGTCTAAACGATAATTGTTGCAACCGACACGATTTTGTCGGTGGAAGGGGCCGAAATTTTTTTTCGGGCGATATGTGACTAACAAGGAGCCAAACCAAAGTTCAATGGTTGCCAATGACGGCTCGTTACTCCTGCGCATCTCTGACATGCGTTGCACGGCGTACGAAGCAGCCATACCACAGAAAATTACTACAGAAGTCGAATCACAACCATACCATCAGATGTCCTGGAAACACGACATTGACCACGTAATACTTTCCGGTGCCGCCGAGAAAATTGACGTGGTTGCACTTGCACAGCTCGCTCCCTTCAAGCGACCAAACGGAAGGATCCTTGAAGTTGGCTCAAAGCATACTGCAAGCATAACAACTCTTGCGAAGAACGCAACCTATCTTGTTCTTCAAGCCGATCATGCGCCTGATCTTTTCACACCCCCAAATACGCAGACCTTGAACCTGGATATTCATGATGCAGACGCCGACCATGGCATCGCTGAGAACTCATTTGACGTGGTCATTGCGCCAGCATCGTTTCTCAGTAATAAGATTGCGACAGCCAGGATCCAGACAATAACAATTGCTGGTGGATGTGTGATTTGGGACTCTACAAACAGCCCCGACATCTTGTTCGTGGACAAATCACCCAAACAGGCGAATAGAGAAATCCACAAAGTCAAGCTCTACTATCAAGAACAAGCGACCGAAGCCTTTGAGATAATGCAAAGCATTTTAGAATCAACCAGCTAGACAGCGACGGCTGTTCCTCTCCAAGACGGTGTATATAATCCGCCTACACACCAACACATCGTAGTTCCAGCTAACCTCAAAAACCCATTGCTTTCATCGGCGACGGAGAACAAATTTCTTGCTATCCAGTCTATCGTCGACAACGCTGCAACCATCCTTTGGATCACCCCCAGTAGTGTGTTGAACAGCAAGAAGCCCAAGTATGCCATAACGTCAGGGCTAGCTCGATCAGTTAGGGCAGAGCAAGCCATGCTCAGATTTGTTACTCCTGATTTTGATCCAGAGAACTGTTCGATGGAGCGTGTTGCGCAAGTCGTGGCCAGAGTGGTGCATCAAGGCAATGACAAGACTCAAAGTCGTCTGGAAAGCGAGTATTGCATTTCTCATGACCAGGTCTACATTAGTCGGCTGGTTGAGAACCCTGAGCTTAATAGACTGTGTCTTGAAAGCAGCGAAGCGATACCTACGCCCTTCACTAGCGATCTTATCTTCACTGGTAAGATTCAAGGGGGCCATGTAGTATTTGAGGCGGACCTTGGAAGTGATGAGCCTCTGTTGCCTGAAGAGGTCGAAATCCAGACACTTTTCGCGGGCTTGACCAAGGAGGGTGCTCTCGTAATTACTGGCACCGATTATCCAACGACATTCAGCCATCAGACCGGCGGCACTCTCACACGCGTCGGAACCGGAGTCAAAGATCTCGAGGTGGGAGATACTGTTGCTGGCTTCAAGAGTGACAAGTTTGGAAGCCGACAGAGAGCTTCCACTGAGCTGGTACAGAAAATTTCACCTGGTTCACTGCGCGACTTCGTTTCGATGCTCGTTCCTTTTGCGACGGCTTTGCATGGCCTCACACTCGCCAGCATCCAGGTGTCCGATGTTGTGCTCATTCTGGAGGGCGCTGACCCTACCGGAGCAGCTGCGATCCAGATAACGCAACTCTTAGGTGGTATCCCATATGTTGCTGTCGAAAGCGACGCCGAGGCGAAACTCGTCGCCTCGCGGCTGAAAGTATCCGCCGACCGCATCATCGTGACGCCAAACGGCTCTAAACTGGGTCTATTTGAGCAAATCACCGGATTTCAAGGTCCTGATGTCGTCTTTAGCACAGGGTCGACGAATCCAGCTCTTGAACGCGAGGCTTGGAGGTTTCTGGCGCCCTTTGGTCGTTTCATCGACGCTGGACGCAAGGAGGTTCTCAAGCGTGAGACGACGGACAATGTTCCCTTTCGTCCCGGTGCCAATTATCTATCGATGTGCTCGGTCTTTACAAGCAAAAACCCAAGCTGTTATCTCAGACACTACGATCGCTGGCGTCGTTATTCCAGAAAGGCTCCATCTCGGCAGCCGGTTTTTTGACTGGAAACCTTGGAACCAATGCGTATACATGATCAAACCTCCCCGGTGCGTTTGGCCGCGTTCGATCGACGTTCCTGGACATGGTGGTCCCGATGTCCCGAGGTCCTTATTGGGGGGGGGGGGGGTATACAACCCTAAAATGCGCAGTTAGTAATGCTATGCGAAGAAAAGTTAAGTTGGTATTTACGCTTAAATCTTTATTTGCTGTTACATAGAGAGTATAGAAGGTGTGTTAAAGTTATCCTAATTAGGGCAAGAGCGTTAAGGGCATAATGAGCGTTCTGGGAAGGGCCAAGAACCGTAAGGTCACGTTGGCGACACGTGATATCAATTGAATCAGAACTGTTAGACAAAATACAAACAGGAACTCCGCATTAGGCCTGCGTATTCTGCGTCCAAGTGTTAGATATTTTAAGGGACAAGCTATCAGGAGTACCACTCTGTCGTCAGAACCTCTCCAGCAATGAAATACAACGCGTATTGTGGTCGAAAAGAATCGTACGATCCCTCATGTACTCAGCAAATACCCGATCTGACTTTCAAAGCTCCTAGCCCACACGAGCTATTGGACGTAATGACATTTATATATGGATGTAGCTGGTAAAGAGGGCACGTTTTACTTTCCGGACAAAGTGTTCAATCATGCTTACATACAAAGCTCACGCCAGCGACAGGAAGGAGCTCATAACCGAAAAAAAAAAAGGTTGAAAGATGTTCATGTTAGTCATAGTGCTTCTTTGTACCTCAGTCAAACTGATTGAAAAAGACATCGAATGATAACTAAAGTTTAAAAAACGCTCAGCGTCCCATGTAGTCTTGTCAAAAACAAGCCCTTCATGCCAAAACCTAAATCAAGAAAGAACACATCTTACATCACGGAACGTTAGCAATATTTACCTATAGAGACAAGATATTGGACACCTACAGCCAGTTATCCGGGTCGTGCGAAGATGCCCTCGATGTGCGACTTGCGCGACTGCCAAATTGCTGACCACGACGTGACCTGCGGCGGGCCCGCGCTCTACCAACGCATACAGAACAGCGACACTCATAACGATGCTGTGATATTACCGTAATCAAGACGTTCAGAACCGTGTTCGACGATTGTGCCGTTCGCAGGCTCGAAAGCACCGGTTTGGGCTCGTTTGGGAAAGCGCAGCTTGTCTGGGGGATATGCAACGTGGTTGAACAGCCGTGCCGGATTTATTTCTGCAGCTCGAACAATTTCTCGGAGTCCTCTGACCAAATCATCGGCTGATGCGCGTTTCTCTACGTCCACACGGAGAAGACGTTCCTCAATGATATTGAGAAACGTTTCAAAGACAGTGCCGCCTTTGCAGCGAGGGTCTTGCCGTAACCTTTCTAGCGCCTTGGTAACCATTGGATGTATTGCCGGTCTTCTGTTTGATGCTGATGAGTCTCTGTTAATGAGATAGAACTCGAAATCTGGTGCGTGTCTGGCGTAACCAAAGCTAACAATGCTCTCCATGTCGTGGAGGAGCCAAAGAGCGAACTCAAGAAAGATACACCCCAGAGACCAGACGTCGTATCTACGAGACCTTGGTGTCGAATGGTGCGTGAACGCCTCGGGCGCTTCGTAGTTTGGTGTGGTCGCCCTGGTAGTGGTACCGATATGACGAAATTTCGTACCTTTGTCGTGAGTTTTAGACACGCCCACATCAGCGACGACCAGTCTACCTTCGTCGAGGCCTCTGAAGTGAAGAATGTTCTCGGGCTTCAGGTCCCCATGGCGGCAGTTGACGTTGTGTAAAGCCTCCACCGCTTCGGCAATCCCCAGCATTTGCCTGAGGGACCACATGGTCAGCTCTTGGTCACGACCACGTCCATCCTCGCGAACCCAGAAGTCTCTCAAGCACCCTCCATCCGCCCATGGGAATATTACGAAATGCACCGTATCTCTCGTGTAGGTAGCAAGATGTCTGATGAGGTAAGGATGGCTCAGTTTCGCGAGCGTTTTCAGATTTTCTAATTCCTGTCGAAAGGCGCCTCCGTTCCTAGAGTAGAAGATAAGTCAATGATTGCCCTTGACAAAAACATGGGAAAGTTGATACGAAGAATCCAGTATCAAGTGTATGAGCTGTTCAATGCGAGGAATGTTTGGATTTTCGCACATAACATGTTAACAACTTTTCGCAGACTACTTACCAGAATTCTTTAGCCGCCACGTAACCCGTGTTCCCATACATTTCCGAGCCATTACGATGAGCTGGATGGAGTCTGCTTTTATGAACGGTGCTGGCGGCTCCGTGTCCAGCTACTTCCGTGTCCTGGAACGGCAAGGGGACCCGTCGGTCTAAGTCGGTATGCCGTCCGGAAGCATCGAGAACAGGCGCCATAACGGTCCACTGTCTGTCAACGAAATCGCTGACTCGCTGCTCACACATGGACGTTGCGAAGCTGTCGAAAATTCTTCCGTCCGGAGATATCAAGGCGTTCGTGCCATCATTGCCAGGGCGCAGTGGAAGATGCTCGTCCGTGAGGCCATCAGCTAATAGCTTCCCAATTGCATTCGGCTCCCCGATATTCACAAGAATGGCGAAAATTTTCCGGCCCTGTTTCACCGTCTTGCGTGGCAGCTGATCATCTGAGAGAACGCCGAGAGTACGGAGTAGTTTGAGAGAAGAATCGAAAAGTGAGGGTTTAGTCAGGGTCGCTCCAATATTTTCTTCGGTGATTTCTTTCTCGAGAGTGTCCAGTGGTAAGAACTTCTGTTCCCCGTTGATGGAGCAGCCGACTTGTGCTTTTTTGAGTCGCAGAAACAAGGACTCTTCACTTCCCTCCACAGGCATCTTGTCAGTTACGCCCGTTTCACTGGTAGGGATGTTGAAATTGTTCCAGAAAGCGCTGAGTGCCGTGGGATGGCAGAAGTGCAGCCGGCTGAGCAGGCTGCCTAGGATGCTATGGGTGAGGAGGCTCTGTGGTCATGTGAGTGGTGCCGTGCAGGCGGTTGCCTGATTGTGAGCAGCTCGGCCTTGATGGCGAGCATATTAGAAGACACCATGGTCTAGCCAATCGTACTCGTATCCAGCCTTTCCATGACGTGATAAGGGCATGGATGTGGCGCTGTCAATCTGCAGCGTTCCAGGGACAATGCCAGATGATGACATGCAGGTCGTGCAGTCAGCTTCTGGTGGCAGCGTCAAGAGTCCAATTGTTCGCGGATCAAGGTTTGATGCAGGACAAGACGCAGACATTCCCAGGTTGTGTCGGGGAAAAGCGGGGCATGGTGGTGCACCGGTCAAGGGTTCGCCAAGACGCGCTCTATGCCTACCGCACACCGGATTCATCCCACCGTGACCTCCAATGACACTCGGACACGTCTGTCCGCATCGCTTCATGGCTTCCACTGGCGGTGCACCCTGGCAAAGCGAGCCGACCAGCTCGTGCGCCTACGGGGTGTTTGCAGCGGAGGAGCTCAGCCCACCTTAAGTCCTTCGAGATCGCGCCCCACAGCTGAGCCCACACTGAGGAGCCCTCCTTTCAGCCTTGTCGCTACGCATCTCGATGGGTTGTTTCTCTGCACTGTCGAATGCGCTCAAGGTATGTAAATGGACTGAGGCATCCTGAGCTGAGCATCCATCTCCGTGTCCGCCGACTTGTCGGTGCCATTCCACTCGTCGTATGGTTTCAAGAGCCAATCACTGATACGTCCATCTACCACAAGGCTGGATTTCAACGCAGAAGTTGCCCAAGCCAGCCGGGTAGCTCGGCTCCAGAGGGAAAGCGTCAGGACGCTGAACCAGCAACCCCGGAGAGCCCTTCGGACGAGCCAGAACCTCACCAGTTCTTAGGGGGTGCGGCAACACGCAGCTTCTCTCCAGTCTCGGAGAGGAACCGAAGATATACTAACGAGAGCCTCTCGTCACTGGTCAGGGCGTCAACGGTTCGGAGTCGGAAGCCTGGTCGAAGACACACTGACGACAGTACGTCATCCTCGGCAAAAGTTACAAGATTTCGCAACAACCTTCCAAGAAGGCCCACTGGCGATAGTGTCGAGATGCCTGGTCCTGACAGCAGACCAAGAAGAGCGAGACAGAGATCTCTGCGCGCCGATATCAAAGACCTCATGATCCTGCAAGATTCAGATTTGCATTTTGTCCCGGAGAGTGCTCTAAAGGGGCTCCTACACAAGGAAGCTATTATGAAGACCCTGGAACGGTACTCGATCACTACCAATCTCTCTGATTTGACATCCTTCATCTGCAACAAGGCTACCAGGGTGTTTGCGATACTTGCATGGGCGCAGTGTGAGCCGCTCATCGAGCAATTCTATCACCATCAGTTCGAAGACGAGCAACTACCCGTTCGGTTGGAAATCAATCATGCCGAAGATTGTGTGGAAGCTATCTCCTTCCGCCTCGGCAACATAAGCTTCGAAAAGCATCCATTCAACAACGTCCAATGGACCGATCGAAACATCGATGACTTTTGGAGTCATTACCAGTGGCCGTTTCTCAGTCCCGTTTTTGAGCAGACTCAGTTTCGATACCACTTCCACGAACGGACAAGGATGCCATTTGTAGATGAACGGTTCAGGACTCAGAGGGAGAGCAACTTCAGCATGGTTCAGGAATGGCGGATCCATCGAGACCATATTCGCGCGCCTAAGTTTATTGTAAGAACCGCTCCTCTAGATCTTCACCATATAATAGGCTAATCTCGCATAGAGGCTTCCGAGCGATCGCAACGAGCATCCCGTCGTGGCTGTCAAGGTGCTCAAGAGTACCATCTTCCAGGACGCCGAATTTCGAGATGTTGTCGCAGCCGAAATTGACGCTTTAGAAACGATCCGCAATCTAGACCATCCACATTTGGTCAAGGCCGTGGCCTATTATACGAAAGGAAAAAATCACTATATCATTTTTCCATGGGCAAGGCATGGAAACCTGCGCGATTTTTGGGCCAAGGAGCCCCCCACACTTACTCCTCGGTATTTCGAATGGGTGTTTGCCCAGTTGTGCGGGCTTGCCGAAGCCATCAAGACGCTACACCACTCCCACAAAGACCGAGCAATACGTCACGGGGATGTGAAGCCGGAAAACATTCTTTGTTTCGATGATCTGAGCAAAGACGACAGCGAACACAACCACTCATGCATACTCGTCATTGCAGATGTGGGGCTCAGTAAAACCCACGACAAGTTGACCAAATTTCGGAAAGGAGGTACCCGAACCAAGAGTGGCACGATTATGTATGAACCTCCCGAAACAGAACTGCAGCCCAACGAACCTAGAACACGTCGATACGATGTATGGTCTCTCGGTTGCCTATACCTTGAGTTCTTAATATGGCTGTTGTATGGTCCCAGAGAACTTGACCGTTTTGCTGAGGACATGAGTACTCTGGGCGAGAATACACGATTTTATGTGATCGAGGACAACCCTGGCACGCAGGGTAGGACTGCTCGTCTTAACGGCGTCGTACAGAAATGGGTAGACTGGATCAAGAAGGATGCACGTTGCTCGGAGTCAACAGCCATTCGTGCTTTTGTGGATTTGGTAGTAGATGGGCTCTTAATCGCGGACGTCAAATCTACTGGACGCTTCCAACCTCGCCGCAATCCTACCTTCATGGAAAACAATCCAACATCGTCTAGTGAACTGCCTTCCTTTAGCGTGAGAGCACCTACTGTCGACTTCGGGATCTCCAACGGCTCAGTTTCTCATTCTCGAGCCACTGCAGAAGAAATGCACGATGAAATGAAGATAATCCTAGCGAATGCAACTTCGGTAACAGGAGAACGAATGGAATGGATAAATTGGAAGGCACCGCCGCAACAGGGACCGAGGCAATATGGAGATCGTCTTGACCCTTCAAACAGGCGCATCGTACTGGATCAACAGGTACGCTAGCGCTCTCGCCGAGACTATAAACGTCCATCTACTAATCATATCTTCAACGGGCAGAATGAATATGTAAGTTGGGCTCCAGCTCGATAGAACAGCATAACAAAGCTAACTAAGTGTTTTCTCGCGTTTCAGAGATTTACAGTACGTTTACTCATTCCAATTCTGTAATGGCATTCGAACCTTATTGGGACACAATCTAACAAGCTGGCCTTCTTCTAGCCACTCGATGATAATTGGAAATACGCACCGGATGCTGACATCGCGCGTCAACTCTTTACGGATGCCAATCTACGCTCGAGCGTCGTAAAAGATTGTGCAACACCTATATTCTGCTCACGTTGTGAAGGCTTGCCGATTTGGCTCCCGAAGCATGCTTTTTCTGACACCCTTGCGGGTTTGGAAGAGAGATCAAGCCGGTGCGATTTATGCAACTTACTTTTGAAGCATGCGAAAGGTCACGTAGAAAGCGACGATATTATACGGTTCTTCAGAGTTGGTTCATCTCTTACCTTCCATGATCGGCAAAGGTTGCCAATAATTTCTCTTTACGCCTTACCCAGCCAGCGCACTCTAGGTACGTAGTGCATACTGCTGTATATAAGAGCATTGTCTGACAAGGAAGCTAGGCCTCGCACTCCCGTCGTCTGATCTGCAACTCGGTTTTCCTCGGCTCCATGAGCCTGGAGCTCCAGCGCACATGAAAGTGCTAAACCAATGGATACGCAGCTGTGACCAAGATCATCCTTGCTCCCCAAAGGAGGAGACTTTCCTTCCCACGCGGGTTCTCGATGTTGGCGCTTGCTCTGATAGAATCCGTTTGTTTTGCGGTACGCGCAATCAAACGAGCCCAGGAAGGTACATTGCACTTTCGCATCGGTGGGGATCACCTGCGCAACATAGAAAATTTTGCACGTACAAAAAGAACATCTCTCAGCATCAACACGGGATGGAGATTGATGAGCTTCCACAGACATTCCAGGATGCCGTTCGAGTCACTCGAGCGCTTGATATACAGTATCTGTGGATTGATTCGCTTTGCATCATACAAGACGACGAGCAAGATTGGGAGACGGAATCGAAACTTATGGAACAGGTGTTCAGTAGCGCGTATGTCACCATCGCAGCTAGCTGCGCTAGTGGGACAAGCGACGGGTTCCTCCAAGCCCGACCACATAGAGAATGCGTTACGATGAAGATGCCCGATGGGTCTCCTTACTATCTATGCGATGCCATCGATGACTTCAGCCAAGATGTGGATCACGGTGAGCTCAACCGAAGAGGATGGGTGTTGCAAGAGCGAGCTCTATCCCGTCGCACTATCTATTTCACTAAGAAACAAACATATTGGGAGTGCGGAAGAGGTGTGCGATGTGAGACATTGACGAAGATGAGCAAGTAAGTTTCCCTATGCTCTCTTGGCTTATTGTTTCTAATCATGCATAGCAAGAAAGCATCTTTCCTTGGTGACGCAAACTTCCCGAATTCCATCGAATCATACGTCAAAGGAACAAAAATCCAACTTTTCCAGAGTCTATACGAACGATATGCAACCCTGGATTTGTCTTTCGCGGTAGACAGGCCTATTGCTATTCGAGGCCTAGAGAAAAGACTACTTCGCACTCTGAAGACGGAGGGTGCGCATGGCATCTTCGACTGCTATCTGCATCGATGCCTGCTTTGGCAGCGATCTGGCGATGCTCTCACGCGTATCGGAACCTCACGTAGCCAGACCACTCCCTCTTGGTCATGGATGGCTCACGCAGGTGGCATCATGTACATGGACGTCCCATTCGGGGCAGTGTCTTGGGCCGACGATGTCTACTCACCCTGGAGTGGACGCCAGCGAGCAGATGTCCTTGGAGACGATGATGGGCAGGAATATCTACGACGGGACAGCATCGAAGCGCTGGCTTGGGAGCTTACCAGACCATGCGAACCAAACGAATTGGTTCTAGATGACCCGCGTCGCGCCATTACACAGCCACGAAAATATGTCATCATCGGAACAGAGAAATCAATGGCGCCTGGAAGTACATCTCGAAAAATCTATGTCTTGGTCGTTGTGGAGGAAGTCGAAGAGAAGCTGCTGCATGCTTATGAGAGAGTCGGGGTTGGCGTCTTGGAGGAGTCGATGATCAAGTGGGACCAGCCGGCGGTGAGGATTCGAATCATCTAGGCCCGCGTTCGGTGTCCTGTTTTGCCCTCTATATTGCTCTCATAGGGATTATCTTAACTGAAGAGTAGTATTACTTGGCTATACTTAACCTTTACGGATATGAGTTACAAAACAGACATCTTACTATTTTTATTACTTCGTAGTACATGTTGTTATATCAGAAGACGCGACTTGGCAACACCTTCAGTACACGGTAAAACGCTGTGAGGGAAAGCTGTTTGTTTGGGTGCTAAAGAACGCAGCGGACAAAAGGTAAAGAAAGCAATGAGACTGTTGATGGCCGTTCGTTCTATTTTACTTTTATCGAACCCAATTCAAGACACCATTTTAAGTGCTTCTTGAAGTATAACGCGACTTAAATGGAGAGCAAAACGGTACACTGAACAGGGCCAAAATGTGAATCATTAGCTATTGAGACGGGCGTACCCGTAGACGAGTTTGCTGCTCGTGATCAGCTGTCTCTGGCCAGCCATCATTGTAACGTAACAAGCATCAATCCGAAATTATTATTTTGCACTCATGCTAGTTAATCATAGCCCATTCCTAGTCAGTGCATATACGACTCCCAACGCCATCCCAACCATGCAATTATATTTTCCTGGGCACCCTTCATGTAGGCGGAACGGCGTCTTTCCCCTCTGAATTGCCGCCTCCCGCAACACTGGCCACGAATTCCTGGTATCTAAAGACCTCGCCTCGTCCTAGCCCCTTCCCCCCTTTGCCGAATGCTCTTCTCCCACTGAAACCCTCTACAACCATGTCGATCTCCCGCTCCGTCAGCTTTCGCTCGCCGGGCTCGGGCGCAGTGTGTAGCAGCGCATCTTTCAGCTCTCCCAGATCGATCTGGCCGTCGTCGCCATCGTCAAAGGCCTCGAAGGCTGCATTGAGCTCGTTCGGGTGCGAAAGACCGGACAGGAGTTCTGAAAGTGTGTTGAGGTAGGTAGCCAGGTTAATCGACTTTGCGCCATCGGGAAAGTACGAAGCTAGTGTTGATGGCGTCGCGCTGAGCCCTAGTTGCGAGAGCATCCCGGCGACGTCTGCCGCGTCCACACTGCCGCTGTTGTCGCGGTCGAGCACGCTGAACGACTCGCGCATGCTGTGGAGCAGCGGGGGCGGGATCTTGGACAGCGCATCGGTAGGACTCTGCCGTGCCGCTAGAGCTGGCCGTGTGGCTGGCCGCGGCGCGGACTGCTCCATAGCTCGGTCGAGAGGTCGCTCTGCTGGCCGCTCCGGCGGGGGCGTGCCTGCGCCAGCTCCATCGAACCGGGCTGCGATCGCCGCCGTGTTCGAGGGCCGGATCGTGTGCTGCGTGGAGGTGGACACGTGCCGTGAAGGCGACTTGGGCAGCTCAGGCTCTGTAGATGTGCCTCGTGTGTTGAGCCATGCCGGTGGGTTCTGCGAGGCCGTGCTCGCCGTTGACTTTCGCAGCGGAGTCTGCAGGGGCGTGTTGCCCGGCGTAGGCTTCAACGGCGAGCTGGTGGGCGTCGTAGGGCGGGCGGTCGAGGGGGAGTGTGTGGGAGACTGCCCAAGGGCGCTGGGCCGGCGGAAGGGCGATGTGCGCGGGCTGTTGAAGGAGAGCGGGGACGGCTTGTATTGGGTCGGCGTGGTCGCCTGCGATGGAGTTTAGCAAAAGCATGTTTGTATGGGTGTGGTGAGCAATACCATTTTGTCTACTTGCGATTTCGCGATGCGTGGGCTGGCGTTTGATGGTGGTGAGCGTCGGTTCGCGTGTTTACGTGTTGACACGCGCGCGCCTTCCCCCCTACTACCCTAGCAACAACGCAGGCGGGCAGGTGCAAACAGAAAGCGCGCCCAATCGGGTAGCGCCTCGCTTCCTTGTCGATAGTGCCAGACCCTCCCTGACATGTTCTAACTTCTGGCCCACTTTCACAGCGACGGTAGTCTGCTAATAACTAAATAGTAACTGCTCTAGAATGAGGGTACCATTTAACGCTTGCTGCCCCCGCATTTATTATTATTACACAATTCGCGCAGGTCGGGCCAGTCGCCAAGCCTCGTAGACGTCTGCTGCTGCTGCTGCTGCTGTTTTCCCACAACCTGACGCATCTGGCATTCCTCCCTCCACGGCCATCCGCCCACCACCGGCCAGCTTCTCCGCCTCTGAAACGCGACTTGCGGACAGCGTCCGGCGCGCGGGGGGTCGTCCACCTACCTAGTCAGTGTAGCGTCGTGTCCTGCCATGGCACGATGCTTGAGACGCTGAAAGCTACGGCGGAGCTGCAACAACGTTTGAACCTTCTCCATGACCGCCGAAGCCATGGCCCAGCGCGCAAACGGGGCTGCCTCAGCTCAGCCCCCGCTGCAGCGCCAGCCCTCCTTCTCCTCCTTCCCGCCCTCGCGATCGCCCTCGGCCGTTTCCAGCCGGAACGAGAACAAACGACCGCCGCGTTCCCCGCAGCCTCCCATGGTCCGCGAAGACCATGTCTCGGTCGACTCGTCGCAGAGCTCGTCCGTCGGCGAGCCCAGGGCCATGAGGCTGCGCTCGCAGTACCCCGCCGACTCGGTCGAGAACCATGTCGAATACATACTGGTCGCCTCCTTCGACATTGACCGCGGGTCGGTCATGGAACACCAATACCCGGGGCCCATCAGCGGCGACGAGACCATGCTGGCTGAGCTCATGCTGCCCGACCAGGCCCACGTGCGCAGCCAGGACTGGACCATCTTCTTTCTGCACAAGGACACGACCACCGAAGACGAAGAGAAAGAGGCGCGGAGGGAGAAGCGGCGGAAGGGCAGGCAGAAGGCAAACGGAGGCTCGGATGGGGAGGACACGACGGCCGGCGCCGACGACGCCGATGCTCAAGACGATGCCGACGACTACGACACGGAGAGCGATAATGAGATGGACCCGGACGGCCCGCCGCTTGTATACGTGCTGAACCTCGTCAACACCAAACAGGACAACACTGTCAAGAGGTAAGCTACAGTATTCATCTCCACCCCGCGTAGCTGACATCATGCAGAGGAGCCATCGTCAAGGCCATGGCCATCTGCACGCGACACCCCTTTTTGCACATCTACAAGCCGCTGTTACTGCTTGCTCTCGAAGAATACTTCCGAGCGCCGATTATAGAGACACTAGCTGCTCTCTACAATTCACTCAACACCATGGACCTGTCCTTGCTTCCCAAACTGTCTCTGTACGAAAACTACGTCCTACAAGCCACCGATGCCAAAGACATGTTCATCGAAAAATTTGAACAAATTATACGCCAGCGGAGGGCCGAGGACGCGGAGAGAGCATCGCTTCCCTCAGCAGGCTCATCCGACATGCAACGAAAGAAATACATACCCCCACGAGATACCCGCGAATTCGAATCCAAAGTCCTTTATAATGGCGTTCCAGTTCCCATCAAAGTCCCCACAGCACTGAGCCCTGAGACAGTCGGCGACTTTTCTCTCATCAAACTTATTCAAACCTTCTCAACCCCTCACGCATCCTCGCCGCAACCCTTTGCTCTCCATCCTCATCTGACGACAAGCGGCGCTTATACACACCCCATCATCGTTCTGGTCAACGCTCTTCTCACACAGAAGCGTATCATCTTCATTGGACACAACAGACCCTCCGGCGAAGTCGCAGAAGCCGTCCTCGCGGCCTGTGCCCTGGCCTCTGGCGGTATGTTGCGGGGGTTCGTGCGCCATGCCTTCCCTTACACCGACCTTACCAAAGTTGATGACCTCCTGAAGGTCCCAGGCTTCATCGCTGGTGTTACGAACCCCGCCTTCTCATACAAACCGGAATGGTGGGATCTGTTGTGCGATCTGCCAACTGGAAGAATGAAAATTAGCAACAAAATCGAATTGCCCCAAGCCACTGAAGGCCAAGTCTTTTTTGCGAGTCAAGGCATCCCTGTAGGTATCTTTGCATCTGGAAGCGACAGCAAAGGGGCTGTTGATCCGACAGGCGACACACAGTTCATGGAATCTCTGCTGCAAAGTATAGCTAATCGTCATGGAGAAAACGCCATTCGTGCCAAATGGCGATCCTGGGTTCTGAAATTCGCACGCATAGCAGCTGCGTTTGAGGGAAACTCTACGGTGCCTCGGCTCTCTTTGTCGGTTCCCACGAGACCGATGAAGCCGTCTACGGAGTGTCAGGGCACGGTTTCGTATGGCCGGATGAGGTCTCCAAGATGCGCGAACTTGCGGCGAATGTGCATCGCGTGGAAGGCTGGCGCAACACACGATCATACTACAGCTTCATCCAGGATCTGGCGCGGCAGTGGGAGAAGCGGCCTGTCAGGGGCATCGATCTGCATCACCAGCATGACAAGCTGCGCTGCCTCAAATTAACTCACGACCAATCCGCCGCCATCTACCTTGCGCTCGCCCGTTGTGTCGAAGAAGCTGGGGCCCCCGCTTCATCCCCTTCCACGCCCTCACTCTCTACCACCTTGCCATCGCAATCCCTAACCATAGGGAATGACCCAGATCGCAGACCCTCCGAACAGTTACGATATGACACCATCCTGCAACTCCTTTGCGTCATCCCAGAAACGAATGCTGGCCTCTTTTACCTCAGTCTGGGCCTGTTCCATCCGAAGCAGGAGGTCAGGCTGGCGGTAGTAAAGCTTCTGGAGCGGATCATGGAACATGCTGCTGGGAGGCACTTCTGGGCTTCATTGGGGCGGTTTGCTAAGCTGGCTTTTTTCAGAGTGAAGAGGGAGGAGGGGTCGCATTCAAAGGCGTAGTCTGTAGGGCCTAAGGATTATATATGTCTGTGATTTAGTGACAAATCTATTGGTGGCTTAGCTGTCGACTTGCGGGATTAGTGTGACGGAATGAATCTGTTTGTGATCAATGGGAGGAGTTGAGCATTCGCTAAGTAGGCTGGTTGCGTAACTTGTGACGTAACAGGGCTATATCCTCATGTCGAACGGTTCTAACGCTGATACTGCGTTGTGCGCGACTTAGTAAACGAAGGGGCACCGTCAATCATTCCGAGCGTCCACTAACACACGTGGGGTTGACGGACTTGCTTGCATCATGACATCAAACCTGCGGGATCTTAGGTACGCCTTTCTGGCACCATAAATCATGGAACGATACCGATCGAACTAATCTTCTCAGAGTGCCTACACTCTGCCCCTATCCGGCCCCCAATCAACCCTCTCTATAAAAGTCTCATACCCATCGCAGCCTCTCATTCTACCCCTCGATCCAACATCACCAACATCACCAACTAGCCTCCCTATCACCCTCTCTATCCGACAATCACCCTCTCTATCCGACAATCACCCTCTCTATCCGACAATCACCCTCTCTATCCGACAATCACCCTCTCTATCCGACAATCACAATCTACCAATCCCTCCTCAGCAATCACAATCGCCGCTTTCCACAACATCTCCGACACGGCGCACATCCTCGACATCCGGGTCCTCGGTCTAACGAACGTCGATACGGGCGAAACTATCCAGCTGCACACTGGGGCATACTCGCCAGCCGTACGCTCATGCGTCCGCCTCCACTGGGGCAGGGATATACGCGACTCGACGAACTTCCATACTATCCCTTCTCTCGAAAGCGGCGATGCATTCGTTCTGACGTTCGAGCTGAGCATGTGCGCTCTACACGATATTGGACCTCGCGGTACATGCGGAGGAATAATAGGCCCTTCCCGGTTACCGCGCCGGGGAAGTGGCGGCTGCATTTTCTAGAGAGGGGAAGGGTGGGGCATGTGTATATTGGGGTTGTGCTTTGGACGTGGGGGGATTTGGAGGGCGGGTTAGAGGGGAAGAAGTTTGAGTATGTGGTTGAGACGAGGTATGGGTGGGATAGAGAGGCGGAGGAGAGGATGAAGGGGGAAAGGGCGAGGGGAGAGTATGTGCGGGTGCATCCTAATGAGGGTGTGTGGGTGTGGAGTGTTTTGTTGGGGTCGAGGTGGAGGGGGAGGGGGTGGTGGTGGAGTTTGTGGGAGGTTGATGGTTGGGAGTATGTTATCTTTACCCGGTGGTAAGTTAGATTCGTAATGATTGAGCTTCGTTGTGTGAGACGCTAACCTCCAGGGCTAGTTCGAGCCTCTCACTTCAATTAGTCTGCAGATGAGAGACTAGACGAGGAGGCATTTAGGGGTTGGTCATCTTAATGGTCGCTTCTTTTACTCTGCACACGTCTCTTTCTCTCGCAGCTACTATTACTAAGACCCAATGTCCGTTCAGATGATTAAACTTCTCACTTCTACACGGAGAGAAATCACCACCACCAGTACTGTGCAAGGCCAAGATACCAAGAAAAAAGCAAGTGCCCCTTACTCTATAAATGTACTTACACAACTACTTCTCCTCGGAACTAGCTACTAACATCCTTCAAGGACACGCACAATACACAATTTAGTAAATTAAATAACCATGCACGAACTCATCTCCCAACCCGGCCTCCGCTTCTACCTCTTCCAGCTAAACGGCACAATTAAATACACACTCACCCGCAACGGCATCACCTCACAGCCGCACTACCTCTCCGACGTCGACCTCGCAGACAAAGACCCGGATTCTGGCACTGGCGATGATGCCCCAGAGCCAGAAGACGGACCACACGCCAGGACTGTGCGTTTCGCAGTCAAACTCATCATGAACAATGGTATCTTGTGGATGCAGTACGCGGCGAAAGGCGAGGCGTGTGCGGAATGGACGTTCGATGGACTTGTGGAGATGCATAGACGTGCTTTTTCTGCGAGTTGCACGCTGACGGGCATGAAATTGGAGAACGAGAACCAGAACGAGAAGGTCGGGGCGAAGATGGTCCAGACCGATCTCACTATGAAGGATATGGATGCGAAGGACATGGACTGCGCTCCGTTGGATCTACCGGCGGCACTTCATAACACCGCAGACGAAGACGAGGGTAAGGGTGGAAGCGAGAGCGAGACTGAGCCCGAGGATGAAATTGACACCGAAGCATGCCTTGGTGCATGGGCGCGACACATCTACTTCACCAGCACCAAACTAGGCGGCCGTGACGCAACAAGACGCGGAGACCTTCACATCGACCGTCTCACCCACACCGTGCACTGGGAAGAACAAAGCGGCGAGGTGCACAACCGAAAAACCACAAAGGAGCGACTCGATCTCCGCGACTCAAACAGTACGTAGCGTCCCGAGGTCCTATATCCTTCTTATCGTAGATACTATTATAGCTTGATATCAAACTAACACACGACAGCAAAAGCACAGTTCGAAACCGACGCCTACACGTCTCTGCTCACAGTCTGGCATCCCCAATTCACAAAAGACGGGGTGAAGAAAAACTTCATTGTCCAGCTTCAGACCTTGCATCCCTCAGATATATGGGGTAGCAACGATGAAACCAGTAACACTGAGGATCACATCCGCGAGTATTACATCCACGACGTCCGCGTACTCCTCGAAGAGCTCCTACTCTGCATCGACAAGACGTCCAGTCGCGCATCGAGCGTCCCCAACCCACGCACAGTGCACCTGTACTCCCACGCAGACGAAGTCCCGGGTGATCCCTTGTCGCCCATCGTCCTGGTACCTGCTAGGACATGGCCGCGACCCGACGATAGCAAAGCTGCGAAGAAGAGACGACGTGTTGACGAGGAGAGCCGCATCGATGGCGTCGTTGAACTTCTCGACATCGATATTGATAAGGATCCTTTTCTGAGCAAGTGGAGGAAGCGGATTCGGCGGGTTCGGCGGGTTCGGCGTCGCGCTGCGAGTGAAGAGGCGGAGATGGATCTGCAGGGATGGATTCAGGCGAGGAAGATTACGTTGAGGGGGGATGCTCGGCGTATTGCTAGGGAGAGGACGTATCTCTGATGATGTAGGGAGGAATGGAAGATGGATACCTAAGTTAACTCTAGGGAGGGTGCAGCGGTGGAGAGGACGTTTCGGAAAGGAACGAGGAGATACATGACATTTGGATTCATTCTCAAAAGTAGTAACCTGCGATGGATTTTACACGTTCACCGCGAATGTGGGCGAGATTTGCCTGATGGAAGAGTATAATACACATGGCAAGAGTACGAATCCGAACGTAGCCGCCTGAAGAAGCACCAAACTCCAACCAAGAACGGCCGCAGATGGTGATTTTTTCCCGCCCTCGTCATCGCCATCACCGTCCTGAAGATCAATATTCTCCACATGTCCTTGCGCCTGTTGCCCCTCGTTGGCTGCCACCTCCTCGCTGTGATCCGTCTCAGCCTCGCTATCTGAATATCGGATTTCTCCACTGAATCCTGCGTCACTTCGCCGTCCTTTGTGAACACGAGCCTGTCGCCACCTGCACCCTTGAAAGTCCAGGAGCAAGAAACCTTGTACTTCTTCAAGATACACCTCTAGATTACGTATCTTGATGAGCTCGCCAACGGCCTCAACCGCGCAGTCTCCATCTGCTCAGTATCGTTGGAATCGTTGTCGTCTTCAACCAAGTACGCCACCTCGCCCGTCAGTAGCAACTTTGAGGTGAACTTGAGCTCGATCGTTCCGTCGAGTTTGATTATGTTGAGCCGGATGCCGCTTCCGGTGTCCATGGTCGCTATGGTGAATTGACGTCGAAGAGAGGCTGGACCGAAGCGGGTACACGGGTGGTCGCGTACCGAATATATCTGTGCACGAGATTTGGCTAGCTTGTGAGGTCAGGGAATGGGAGGAGGTGCGCGGGAGAAGAAGATTGTAGTTGCGTCGCGAAGGTAGCTAGATATATAAGAATGGAAAGGCGCTAGTCCGCGCTAAAAGGCTAACAAACGCAGGCGAAAACGATCAAAGTGGGTGAAGACGAGTAGATGTAGTTGAAGACGAGTGAATATAAGTGAATACAAGTAATTATAGGTGTCTAATAAGTAAACATAGGCGAATATAAGGAAACATAGACGATTATAGGTGAACAGGTGAATGTTAGCGCAAAGAACCTCTCACTAACTCATTATGCCACACCGCTATCTGAAGTGTCTGGTGACGAAGTGTTCTCCTCTAAGCTGTATGTATTACTATCAAGTATAACATACTATTTATATATTACAATTTAAAAATTTGGCATCTCAAAAAGAGAGCAGTAATTAAGGGGCTGTGGTGAAATGGTTATCATAACACGTTGTGGCCGTGTAGTTTCGAGTTCGATTCTCGACAGCCCCAATTTATTTATTTATTTATTTTTTACCTGTCTGATGAATGTTGCGACTTTGCATCTATTGCATCTGTGGTAAGATTATATGATGAAACATAACATGAAAGGCATTTCATCTATAGAGTACTACCATTTGAAGTTGGCATAGACCTCTAAGATGTAAGATAGGTTTGGCGAACCATGACTACTTTATTTTTGTATATATCCCGAGATAGATGGAATATTCATGGCGTATCTATAGCTAAAGAACTATTCTATGGAGTTGATATTTGGATCAAGGTGTTGATCCCCAGTAAGGCCAAACGCGTGTTGACTTTGGAGGATATATTCCGGGTAAACCCACAAATTCCAGGCATATTAGGTTTTCATAAAGAGCTAGCGTTCCAGAGGCAGTCGAAGAAAATACTGTTGTCGAATCCGTTGTGCGCGGGAAGGGTGTCCATAAGTTCCTCAAATCCAGTCATATCGAAGTTGAATTCTGTGTTATTCCAGACATCCTCTGCTAGTGGGACATCGGCGGGTACTAGGGTTAGTGCTGGGGCCACAGAGGCAGCGGCATCCGCAGGTGCTTGAGAAGCTACGTTAGGAGGCAATTCCGGGTTTAGGGCTCCTGAATCTGGTCTCATGGTGTCGGCTTTCTTCGAATGCTCCTGAAGCATTGTCATAAGAAGTCTAACGCCATGAGCGGCGATGGAGCTTGTTGGCCATTGTTCGAGAATGATGATTGCTTTCCGAACCAACTCGTGGTCCTCGGCTGCCTCTGGTTCTTTCTCTGACCGATTGAATAGATCAAGGCCTAGGCAGAGACCGGCAGTAACAACAAAGGCCTGGTACCACCGTCAGTAAACGAACCCGTGTGAAATGGTGTATGATCTTACTTGTTCCACCCACCACTGAGGCTCCTTTGGCAGTCGCTTCTCCATAGCTTCCAATATCGTCTTCGCGCTGTTGAGACAAACCCACCGCGAGTAAGCGTATCGATCATCCTTAAAACTCCGGCCCAGAAAGCTCTGATGAATCATGATGAGCTTATGCGCAGCAGACGCATGGTAGGATCTTCTGGCCCAGGTAGCCCACTCAGGCCAGGTTGGATCAAAAGGCGTGCTGATAGGTAACCAGGCCGGCATCCTTTCGATTACCTTTCCCCGCATGACGGCATCGTATCTAAGGACCACGTTGTATTTGGTCGAAATATCTTGAGCGTCCAACATTTCGTCCATATAACGTACCAGGACATAGGCAATCTCGTTGAGATAGTTACTAGTATGTGTGAACAGTGGCGTTCTAACATCATGTACCGGTTCCCATGTTTCTTCGTTGAAATGTCGAGGTAGGATTGAGGTACAGTGTTTCTTCTGCAGTGTATACATGCCCTGGGACGACGAGAAAAGCCAGCCTTGTGATGTAAGAGCACTCCATACTCTTCTGCCAATTTCGCGTTGAATAAGAGCTTCTTTTTGCCCAGGTGTCATCTCCGAAGGTGGCAGTGCGTCTTCCGGGTGTGGACTGAGTCTACACGGTAAGCTAGATTCAGGCAATGCCCAAGCCAGTATGCACTCACCTGTTCAGACCAAGCTCTCTTGCAATGACGGTGGCGGCAGACTGATAAACTGCCCATTCCTTTGCGGATCCCACTAGATGTTCCGATGCGTGCATGTTGATAATTGCCTGGATAGAGAAGATGTGGTGTTTGGAAGCGTAATCACCAAGATGTAGACACGATATGAGAGACTTGCCCCATTGTCGAGATAATCTCAACTTGTCCGCATTAGAAAAACCCCAAGAGGCGGAAATCTCTTCAGGCGAGCTGATTATGCTTGCCGATAAGATTGAGAAAAGGAGAGCACACCATCTCCAGTCGTGATGTCGAATTTCTAGCTCGTTCGACTCACCGTAGGCTTCGACTAGGGCTTTCCGGAAGCTCGGACCATGATAGACCCCCCCGATTCAGTAGGTCATATACTTCCAATGGTAATCAACCATGTGATATACCTGATCTTTGGACGGAAGAAGTGACTGCAGATGGCACATTTCAACAGTCTGTGCAGCGGGTGAAAAGCTGTCGAATACCGGTTCGTCCGAGCCGTTCTTTGTGCGGTCTTGATCAAGGGCTCGTTCCATTAAGGTATCATTCCTTGAATATTCTTCTTTGTCACGCAATAGTGTTCCCACGCTATGAAGTTAGTTCAGCCATAGAAGTAATAGTGAACCTGACTTACCTAACGTCGGTGTAGTTAACTCGGTCGTAGGTCATGAAATCTACATTAGTCGACGAGGGTGTGTGGAGCTGAGGGCGGTCTTGCACACCATCCGAAGAAGCGGAGAAGGAACGACGGTGGGGTGCATTATTTTCACTCTATAGAACAGTCAGATACGACATAGTATGGTGCTTTTGCGGTTTACCCACCTGGTTGATTGCTCCCTGCGCCTGAAAATGGAGAGGAATCTGGTCAGCTACTAATTAGATGCTGTCTGGCGAAACGTCGGAGGACGGGCTAGGATTCGTAGTGGCAACAGACCGTTGGGATCTTGTCGGCGATAGCTTTTTAGGATCTAAGTGCAAGATGAGTGGGTGGTTCAAGACGTGCGGTGTTCCCTTAGCCTAATCACTTACATCTGCGATGGACAGCCGAATTATAGCCTTCCTTCCACTGAGTCGTGCAAAGACTGGAGGTACATGATGAGCGAATCATCCAAAAGCACGGAATGCCTATGTTGGTTTGCTTACTGTCCTTCTTTGTCCTGCACACATCTGGTGCACGGGCTCTTTCGGTCGCACTTCTGCCGTCGCATCGAACATCGTGTACAAGTTTGTCTCTGTTTGGGCATAACTACCAGATGCGACGGCGGATGAATATGTACCGGTTCCCAAGAGGCGTTATGCTGTGGGTCGTCTGCGAATCGCGCACGAGCGTGTGATCCGATTCGGCAGCACAAGCAATTGCTTCTATCGTACAGCACGAGAAGGGGTTACGAGCCAAGAGCCAAAGTTATACGTTGAAGAGGATGCGGCATGCGGAGATAGGGCATGTTGTACGAAGACCGGTTGTACGAAGAGCGTACAACGCTAGTGGTCAGCCCTTGCCATTTTCCACCTACGGGCGACCTTAAATTCCACGCAGCGGTAAGCCCCACGAAGCATCATCGATCAACTGAACTGGGAAGAAATGGAAAATTCTGGCG
This sequence comes from Laburnicola sp. JP_R_19, assembly GCA_031010545.1. Classification (NCBI taxonomy): domain Eukaryota; kingdom Fungi; phylum Ascomycota; class Dothideomycetes; order Pleosporales; family Didymosphaeriaceae; genus Laburnicola; species Laburnicola sp. JP_R_19. The sequence continues at coordinate 637,741 of VOIT01000042.1, forward strand.
TTGGCGTTGGCGTATGAAAGATTACTACTCATCCCAGTTGTTGTACATCGGTTTGTTAAGAATGTCGAATGTCGAATGGATTGAACACTAAAAATGCGACGGTGTATCTCTCTAATAGAAAGTTCTATTCTATAGGAAGTAGGGCAAAACTTTCAGTTTTGTTTCCTGGTATGTGTGAGTATGAAAGGACACTGCGACTTCAAATAACGGCAAATTGCTTTGTGGTGCATTTAGTGCGTCAGCCAGTGAGTGGCGTGCAGACCTTCTTTATATAAATATTGAAATAGGCAGAAGAGACTGCTACAGCGGCTACACCCGTTTCTTGCGAGTCGCCAGAGAAGCGCCCTCGCGAAGTCCTTGCGCCGTCTTTACGCCAACTGAATCAATCTCTACCTAGGTATGCTGCCACTAGTATCCTCCTCATGGCAAACATGACCGCTTCGATCATCATAATCCAGATTATTAAGGCTTGTCCCATGCATCAGTGCTCCAGCGGTCGGTACCAATTATCTCAGCGAATAACGCACAAATAAAGCACACCAATGGGAATTTCAAGCCATTCGATCTCTACAGTTCTACTTGCTATAGTGCAGCCGCATGCGACATACAATGCAGAACAACGAAGCCATGAAGGTAGCGTTGCTTCTATGTGGGAAGCCAACACTAAGCAAACGATGGCTGCGAGTAGAGCACATAATGGGTTGGAGTGGAGGTTATCATGGTCTAAAATTCCTTGATAGGCATCGGGAGGTTTGCGGGTCTTCCCGTCCGGCCGTTGCTCGACATCGGTCTTTTCCTGGCCCATAAACTCTTCCAATGACACGTCAGAATTTGCGGTGCGGGATGAGCACTATATATTTTTACCTCTAAGACCTCTAAGACCTCTGAGACCTCCAAATACAAGGCTCTTGTAAGCGACAATCCAACCCGAGTCTGGATTTGGTGGTCCTCGGAGGGCGAGAAAGCCATCCGAGATTCTCGAATTCCGAGCTTCTGCCTACTCTTGTCCTACTATCAAGTTCTTAGGAAGGTAGGCAGGCGGATCATATATGTTCAGGGTCAGATAACGAAGGTGTAATGGGAGTGTTGGCAACGGCAACGGCTCGTGGTAATTTCGTGGACAGATAACTCCGTTCCTATTGTCTGTGGCATTGTTTGCCAGCGTAATTGGAGGCCTACTTGACACGAGTCGAGACATGGCGGGTTGGAGGCGTTGTGTAGATGGATCATGCGCCGCCGCCTGCCGGGTAGATTTGGCTTGGCGAGCGCTCAGACCAGCGCCCCGGATCGAAGAATTTCGTCTTCTCGCATGGGGCTCCTCGCTGCTTGCACCCTTTCGACGCCCTCTTCTACCCCCATCGCGCCCCATTACGCCTCCATCAACCCGCTCATTCTCGCCGCAGCCTCTGCCTGCATCGTGCAAGCTAATTCACCAAGTGCGCCACTCGGTATCCTTCGTGCGCAGCTCAGTCGCCTCTGCACTCTCCCCCTCTTGCCAGACGTCAGTACGTGCACACCAGCTCCTCGCTCGTCGGCCATTGCTTACCAACCACCTTGCGTGCAGCTCTGGACTTCCGCCCTCTATCCCTCTCGATAGTCTGTTGATAGACGCATCTCGCCGGCCACGACCGCGCACAAGACATCAAAGCAACTCCGCACTATCCCGTCCCATAGTTCAACATGGCAAGCACCGACTCGCTTCCGGTCAACGGCAACTACATGCAGCATGGCTACGACGTCAGCAACTACGCTGCCGCCAGCGCCAACAGCGGAACCACTTACGCTGCGTCGCAGCAGGCACCCAGCCAGACGCCCAACGCGGCTGCCTCGGAGATACCAAAGGACGAGGTTGGCTGGTACTTTGTCGAGCAGTACTATACTACATTGAGCAGGAGCCCAGACAAGCTCTACGTGAGTCATTCCCTGTCTTGTTCAACGCGGTGACTGACACGACCGTAGCTCTTCTACCACAAGCGCTCCAATATGTGTCTGCAACGAGGAGGAATAAGGTCAACGTCTGCGTCGGCCAGAAGGTACGTAGGGCGGCAGTGCAGATTGAGCCAAGATTGACTGTGTGGTGACAGGCCATCAACGACCGAATCAAGGAGCTCGACTTCCATGACACCAAGGTCCGCGTTACCAACGTCGATTCGCAAGGGTCCGACGCAAACATTGTCATCCAGGTCATTGGCGAGATCTCCAACAAGGGCCAGCCACACAGGCGCTTTACGCAGACGTTCGTTTTGGCGGAACAGACCAACGGCTACTTCGTCCTCAACGACATCTTCCGGTACCTAGCTGAAGAGCCTGAGGAGGAAGAGGAGCCGCAGCAGGATTCTGCTACCCCCATCACTGGGGTTCAGGAGCCCGTTCCGGCCACGGCCGTGCCTGAGAAGGAGAGCGAGACCTTGAGCAAAAGCGACGAGACGGCTGCAGGCGAGGAGGATCTGACCAAGGTTGACCAGAAGCTCGAGGAGGCTGTCAAGGAGGAGCCAACTGGCGAGGCATCTTCTCCCTCCGCCGCCGTCAACGGCACCCCGGTTCCCGAGAATGCGGAGATCACCGAGGCTGAAGAAGCCCCCACTGCCGCTGTTTCTGCAAGCAAGGAAACCCCACATCAGGAGCCCGAAGCTACCAGCGAGGAGGACGTCACTGAGCCCGAGAAGCCCAAGGATCCCGCTCCTACCCCTGCTGCTCCCAAGGCCGCCCCCGCTGCCACTCCCTCCCGTCCTCCCAAGCCAGCCGCTCCTCGTACTTGGGCCAGTCTGATTGCATCCAACAACAAGGTTGCTACTCCAGTTGTCCCCGCTGCAGCAACTCCTCAGGCCCCACCTCAGCCCAAGGCTGCTACATCAGCCCCTAGGCAACCCTTGGCCGTGCCCCAGCAGGCCTCCGCTCCAGCTCGTGAGCCTTCGCCGGCTAACAGCCAAGGCGAAGCGGCGGGCTGGCAGACTGCCGGTACCAAGAAGGAAGCGGCCCGTACACAGACTCAACCTTCTGTGGATCCGGACTCGAGGCGTGCCTACATCAAGAACGTGTATAGCCAAGTCGAGGAGGGTGCTCTGAGGAGTGCTCTGTCCAAATTTGGCGAGATTGAATACCTTGACATTAGCCGTGGCAAGGTAAGTACCCATTGGGAAATTGGGAAGCGGTAACTAACTCTTAGCTGTAGAACTGTGCTTTCGTCGATTTCAAGACGCCTGCCGCGCTCCAAGCGGCTATCAACAACAACCCGCACACGGTCAACGGCCTTGAGCTCAAGGTCGAGGAGCGCCGCGCCCGCCCGCAGCAGAACTTCCAATACCCCCGAGGCGGTGCTCCCCGCGGTCGGGGCATACCCGGCCAGTCTCGTGGAGGGTTTCAGCGCGGTGGCGGCCGTGGCGGACCCATGCCACGCGGAGGCCGTGGTGCTCCTCAGGAAGCTTAAGCAAGCCAAGGATGTTTGCTGCCTTCGTCACTACATTTCCCTTTATCAACCTCCTGTCCTACGTATCAGTCATGACGACTGGCGACTCTATTTCCGTGTACTGTATCCGCCCTTGAGCACTTGTCCCAAAAGTTACGTCTCCGTTTCGGCAAAAAATATGGGCGTCTGCATTTCCATGTCACGGCACCCGAGTACCCTTGCATAGCGCGTCTTTTCTGGGCATTTTCCCTGTACCGTACGTAACCTGTTCGGCGCTGTGTTTCTACCACATGTTTTCATTTCCTCTGTTTATGTTTCTGATATCCTCTTTTTCGGGAAAGGCATCCACGAGGTCGGGGTCTGGACAGGAGCAAGGGACGTTGCGTGCCATTTAGCAGGGTAGGGATGTGGATGCAGGCAGAGGGGGGTACGGCGCATCTTGTTGAGGGCGAGGTGGTCTGGGAAGGAATCAAGGGAATCTAGGGGCGGTGCAGTATCACGCTATAGTACCCATGTATGATAGAGACACAAAGATACACGCCCTGGGTGTGTTTGTTGATAGCGGTACTGCCCCATTTCCATATGCGAGGGTGAGGACCGGGGTTGATGGCGTACCGAGGTCACCTGATGCAGCTTCGGAGGGTCGGCAGATGAATTGATTCGCCGGAACTCACAGCGGGTAGCTGCATCTCCAAGCGCGGCCGGCATCTATGCAACAACAGCATGTAGACACTGCTGCTCAGCGACTGCACAGCGACAGACTATCGACAGCACGACGGGCGTTCTGCAGCTGCTTATTGTCCTTGTTCCCACCACAGCAGCAGAGCACGGCACTCGCTTTATTGCCCCGCTGGCCTCAGCTCGACCGAGGCGGGGTTCGCGCGGGGGGTACACTAGTGTACATTCGACCGGCCTACAGCACCACTCACCTCACCGATACCTGTACAATAGAGCGTCACCATCCGCCGGCCTCGAGGAGCAACAATAAAACTCTCTCGCCATGCGTCCGCTACCGGGCGGCGATGCTCCGCCCTCGACCAAACCACGGTCCCGCAAATCGAGCGCCGTCGACGACCCCGCCGCCTCGAATAGCGGCCCATCGAGCCATGTACCCACCACCTTCTTCATGAAGAGCGAGGAGGAAATGGAACAATATATGCATACCACGGATTCTGCGGCGAGACAACGAGAAAGTACCTTTGGCGTGCAGAGCCTGGCAGATACACTCGAGGCCGCCTGCAAGGCGTCACCGCCGCGGCCATGCACTAGGAACATGTCGAACATGTCAAGTTACTCCGTCTCCAACCCACCTACGCCTTTACATGTCGAGTCACGGTCCCCGTTGCCTCCTTCGGCGCTGCCTAGCACCCCGACGTCTGCGTCACTGAAGTCGCTTGGGCTGTCTGACGAAGAAACCGGGCTCGATGAGACCTCTAGCCAAGCCATCGCTTCGAGCGGCGACGATGAGGGCGACGCCATGCTCGATGAGTCGGGAAGCTTTCCCCAGCTCGTCATGCCGAGCATACAGATGCCCGCTCGGAGACCTTTTACTACGAAAGGAAAGGCCATGGGCAAGCTCAAAGTGCTCGTTGCTGGCCAGGCCGGTACGCCATTTCCATGGCTATTCTCAAGATCATTTCTGATATACGTATAGGCATCGGTAAGACATCGCTTATACGATCAATTGTCCAGCTGTGCGAAGACATTGTCCACGTGGACCCTCTTTCACCGTCTAGCTCCCTGTCCCAGTCCTCGCCACCAAGGTCGAAGCCACGGAAAAGGAAGGCTGAAGCTTCGGGCACACCGTATATAACCGAGACACATGCGAGTACGAAATCGTACCCGCCTTGGTGGAAAGACGTTGAAGAATCTAGGATGCTCCGAAGACGGAAGAGCAGCACGGATGCAGTGTTGGAGCGGAATCTCTGCTTTGTGGACACACCTGGCTACGGCGGCGATAATTCAAAAGCTGAAGACGTGAGCCGAATAGTAGATCATGTGGAAAGTCTACTATACCAAACTGCTTCGCTATCGAGCATGGACGACCACGACTTGGTTGGTGTTGTCAGTGGTAGTGGCGGAATTGGTGTAGATGTCGTCTTGTACCTGCTTCCTCCGAGTAAGCTCAACGACCTTTATATTCGCATCCGTCGCTAACAAACCACTAGGTCGGGACATTTCCCAGGATGTCGACTTCATGCAGCGGCTATCTGCACTTACGAACGTGATTCCAGTCATCGCCAAGTCCGATATGCTTTCAGCTGCCGAGCTCGTGGCCGTCAAAACCTCTGTTCTTGCGCGACTACAGACTACTTCTGTCAAACCTTTCCTATTTGGTACCGCCGTCGATGATGCATTGCTTGCCGTGCAAGGACTCTCGTTTGATCAACCGTCGCCCGCTTCTTCTGACAAACAAACAGCCCCCGAATCAAAAGAATACCCTTTCTCCGTCCCAACCCATCCGTATGCCGTTTCTTCGACGTCAGGCCCTGATACAGATACTATGGATGCCTCACTTCTCATGTCACCTGACTATGTAGAGCCACTAGTTTCGTCTGAACTTGCAGCTCTTGTGAATCAGATGTTTGATCCTGAGTCCATTGCCTGGTTACGACATACTGCGGCAAAAAAGTTCATTTCTTGGCGACGACGAATGAAAGGGCCTGAAGACTCTTTCATCCTCCATAGCCTACAACAACAATCGCTTCGGTGTGGTAGTGCTGCCAGCGCTTCCCTTGGTCTGTTAGAAAATCCTCGCAACAGTAAGTATCAAGTCTAGGTCCAAATCCCTCACTAATTCATATATAGCGTCCGCTGCATCTTCGATCTTTACCCCAGTTTCGCCCTCCGGGGTGTTGGTTCCCCACGCAGGATCTTCTTTCTATAATTCAAATCTTCAGTCTCCCTTCCCGGCGTCGTCACCCTCGCTCTCACATACCTACCCCGAAACCCTCGATCATCCGACCAACTTTTCACTGGCGAGATATCACAACGCCGCACAAGGCGAACAGCGACTAGCGGAAGTGCGGTTGGCGAAGTGGGCAACCGATCTGCAACGGAGTTTAAGAAACGAAAAAGATAGGTACGAAGAGCTTCAACACAACAAGCGAGCCAAGTGGCTACTGGAACGGGTGGGCGAAGAAGTGGCGAGTGGTAATATCGTAGCTTCGCCCGGTGGGTCTCCTAGAGCCGATTGGGCCGTTGTTAAACATGGAAATGCTAAAGACGCGGCGAACGCTGGACAGCGGTACAGCAGAACTGGCCATGGCGATTCGCGCGATCCGCTTGGCCTATGCGATTTCAGCGATGAAGTGAGGAGGCGAGGCTTCGTACTGGTCAAAGTACTAGGTGGCGTTAGTGTGTTGGGCGCGGTCATGGTCACAGTGGTCCGGATTTGCGGCTACGAGATGGGGTTGCCAGAGGGCGGGATTTGGCGATGGCTTACAGGTCAGACGGAGTAGAGTGGGTACTTCACTTGCAGCTGTTGTCCTCTTGGGTTTGATTTATGAGTTCTATGTCGGGATGAAATGGAGCGTATGTGAGGCTCGGTGCCTTTAGTATACCCGCAGCGGAATGGGGAGTTAGTTGACTGGGTTTGGTGTGTACTCAGGTTTATTTATAGCGGACTAATACTTGGCTCAATACGACAAATCTTCTATGTACGTCCCTCAGGGCTGTGACGTGATGTGAGTGAGGACTTTGTACCAAAGCGTCGTGGTGTTAGAGTGTGCACTGTACAGGCGGGAATAGAGTAAGTTGATGCGGATAAAATGAGGTGTTTTAATAGTTCTAGCCATGGAAGCCGTGGTAGCTTCTAGGAAGCGTGTTGAGTTGATGTTCGCCTTCACAGTGTCCAGTGGTTTATTAGGCGTCAGCCATGAACTACGAGCGAGAACGAAGGTGCGATCTATGCGCCATTCGCGGTTATATATGCCATTATAACATATAATTTCGGATAGTTTGAAGGTTTGAAGAAGCGGACAAAGTATTGATGCTGCCAATTTCCTGGCACTCGCCTTTACGTCGTGTTCGGATCCCGGTTCGTCCCATGCGGCGGACACGAAGCGCTTGCAGCGCCACAATCCGCATCACCCGCAGCGATTGGCGCAGTGTCTGCGGTCGCAAGCCCCAGGCGCGCCTGAAGAGGGTTGTTTCGTATTCGACCCGCGCGTGGTTTTGCTGGCAGCTGCCGCGATTGCTCACCGGAAGACAGCGCAACGCTGGTGGCTGACGATTGTTCCTTCCTCTTCCCAGGCAAGCACTTCGTCCTCCCAACACACCACCCTCACAAGATGCTGCGATGCCCGAGATAACATTCATATTCGGGCCCAACAATAGTTTCTTCTTCGACTGTCCGAAGACATGGAAGTTGTACGTCATCTGCAAGCGGGAGAGGATTCGCATGGGCGGTGAGCTGACTGTAGCGCAGTCATAACATCCCACCGACGCTGCGGCAGCTGTTCAACTCGTCCATGAGCCCGCCATGGAGAGTTGCCCAGCCGTTCTGTCTTGCCCTCGCACCGCAGATTAATTCGCCAGAGCCTATTTGGTACATCGGATGCAAAGTGTTGCAAGGGGAGGAGAAGATTCGTGAGTTTGACTTCCCCGCTCGCTAGCCCTCAGCTTCGTCAACGAAACGAAACGAAACAAACCTTGTGCTGAGCGTGTCGTCATGCAGTGTATACGCAAGACTTCTTTGACATCAACTACCCCGACCTCTCGCAGTGGACAAAGACGATCCCCAACGCTCCTCGCGCCTGCTACGTCACGTTTGGTCAGGGCTACAGCTACTTCGCGTCGGCGCCTGGTAGGGGCTCCGTGTGGGCTGGCATACCGTCAGAGCTGAGTGACAAGGTCCAGAAGGCGTACGACACTCCATGCTGCGTGGCACTTGGGATGAATGATGCCTGGTTCGTCATGTGGCCGGACGGCTACTTTTCATGGAAGTTCTATGGAAACTACATGGCCTCGACAAGATTTTGACTGATGCGGAGCCCCGGTCTGTATCAGTGAGTTCACATTGCGCTGTCGGTTCGTCCTTGAAAGCTAACATGCATGCCAGTATCTTGCCATATCGCCCTACAACAAAGACCACTATTTTCTCGCCTTCCGAAACCGCACCGTCCAATACAACTTTACAGGCGCGCCCCCAGAATGGATGATGCAGATGCAGGACGTGTTTGCGCAATGGCAAGCCGAGCTCGCCCAGACACGGCCTCGTCCTCGACAACCTGTCCCCCCGAACCACGTACCCTATGCCACTCAGCAGTGGAACCCAACCCTCGCCTCACCATCTTCCACGCCGGGTTTGCTTTCTCCGCAAACTCCAATTACGCCCATGTCTCAAAACTCAAATATGGCTTCGCCTCCTACATCCCCGCACCACCCACAGATGTACGCGCATCTAGCACCTCAACCACTAGCCATGGAGCTGCCCGGCAGTCTCCCGCAAGGTGTTCTTCTCGAGCCCCCGCCGGCCTCCGTACAAAGACCTTCATCCGTAAACGTGGTACGGCATGCATACACCAAATGACCCTACCTCTACTAACACTCCACAGAAACGAAAGAAGTTCTTCTCCAAGATATTTGACTGAGAGGGATTCCATCGGGGCGGCTTCTTCCTCTTGATTTAGTGATACCTCACGTCTCCCTCCATTTAGTGTGCCTTCTTATCTTTTGAACCAGATTCCCACAGACAGCGTTTTGACATTGTCTTTTCTTTTCGTGGTATGGTATTGCATGCGATGCACTGCTGGGTTCTTATAACGATGTTAAATTGATATGATACCTATCATCTACTTCTTCTTCTTCCTGTTCACCTTGAGCTGTGTAAATTTTACTATGTGAAGTCTGACAATCCTTTAACATGACCTTATATCGCGGGGTTATACCTTTCCACTAAATTTTAAAATTTCGTACGCTCAGCGTCGGCATGGCGTACTTAACTCTAGAGGATATTTCTAATTTGGTGCTGTGAACTGAACTACGACAGAATTTTGCCTGGTAGGGGGTTTGCAGTTATGCGGGCGTATGATAATACTTATGCTCGACGATGCGCGGTCCTGACTCCTATGCAAAAGCACGTATCTATGTATATCTACTGCTTTGATACGCGGCTGTTTCTCAGTCAGAGTAACGCCATGTACACGGATTGGAGTATGTGGGGACACTCGGGCTGGCGCTGGCATACCAGGGCATGTAGGATTTTAATGAAGGTGGGTTTGTTTTTGGGGATTTGCGGGTTGTGGGAATATGGGGGGAGGATAGAGTGTTGAGTGAGGAGATGAGTGCGCGGTGGATTCAGTTTATGAATGGGGGGGATCTGAATGTGGAGGGGTTGCCGTATTGTTGGCCCAAGTTCAGCGATGGTTCCGAACGGATGGGCTTGATTTGGTGATCTAGGTGCAAGGGAGAGGGTGTAATGGGCGTTATGTGGAGGCTGATCAGGAGTACGATCATCGCAACCTTTTGGTATACGGGAAAACGCTGTGATGGAAAGCTGTATGTGGAGGCTGATGCGTATAGATTAGCAGGGAGAGTATACCTGAGCCAGTGGGCGCGGAGAAGACACATTTAACTTTCGACAAGCAAGCATACCAATACAACCATAAATTCCAAAACCGCGCAACCTCAAATCTTAGCCTTCGCCCTACTCTTCTCCTCCAGCTCCCTCCTCTTCTCCTCAAACCTCCTCGTCGGCGCCCCCTCCACAAACCGCTCCGCCAACGCATCCACTGCATTAACAACCGCCATCATCCTCTGCTCCCTCACCCCGGCATTCTGCAGCCTCTTCATCTCCATCATACTCTTCCCATCATTGACCTTCAACTGCGCCTCCAAAAACGCAACCACCTCCGCCTGGAACGCATCCCCCGTCTTGTCCCACACGTAGTTGTACAAGCCTGCATCCAGGAGCTCCTGGGCGGACAGCTTGCGGCCGAACATGAGGAAGTCGTTGGCACGGTGGATGCCAATGTGCTGCGCGAAGGAGAGCGCGCTGCCGTTTTCGGGCACGAGGCCGAGCGCTGAGAACGGGCATTGCAGCCAGGCGGTCGACGAGGCGAGCACGATGTCGGCGATGCCGGGGAACCAGGCTGCGCCGCCGCCGACGCCGGGGCCGTTGACCGCCAGGATGAGCACCTTTTTGTGGTCGATCATGCTTCGTAGGAGTTCGATCGCTGCGCCCGCCGGATTAGGACTCGCATTCCTCGCATTCCTCGCATGAGGAAACTGAATAAAAGATGCATGAATCTAGGTAAACATAACATACCAAACGTAAAACGCTCCAAATATTCCAGCTTCTTCTCCGCCGCATTCTTATACTCTTTCGGCTGTAGAATACCCTCAGTCGACGCTTCACAACCCGACCAACCCCAGAAATCAGCCATGCGTTCTAGGAAAACACCGACGTACCTGCGTCATTTGGCCTATACCTTTGACATCTGCGCCGGCGGAGAAAAAGCGGCCTTCGCCGGTGAGGACGGTAAAGACGGTGTCGGGGTGCGAGTTGAGCTCGCGCAGGGCGGCGATGACATCGGGGATGAGGGTGCCGCCGAAGGAGTTTAACGCTTTGGGACGGTTAAACTTGGGCTTGTTAGCAGATTCTCTAGGGGGGGTACGAAGGGGAAGATGGACCTTGATATTTGGCCTTTGATGTCGAACTTGATGTCCTGGTACTGGGAACCCATGATGGCTGGCTATCAAGCAAAGAACGCCAGTCTTAGTGTATCGTAAACTCCTCCCCCAGAATGTGAGTTTATGTAGGAAATATCTTAGAGAGTACACAGTACGTGTAGGAGAAATAGCATATGTGTGAATAGTGATCGAGTCCCCGCAATAGCTTACCTGCGGACGCCGTGCCTCGGCTCCAGCGTCTGAGGAAAAGTGCGGATTCGACGGCGACGGTCTTTTGGGCACTAGTGATGTAGTGCGGGAACCAGTGCCACAGGAAATGTAGCACTCCTTCTATATGCCATGCAAAGGTTGTAGAGATTACCTTAAGCACAAAGTGCGTGGTTGACGTCTGATGTTGCCTCGGCACGCACATACCTCGGCACGCACATGTAGATCGCGGACGCGCGCCCGGGCGAAAACGAGCTCACGTGACTTTGGAAGACCTCGAGACGGAAGCTGGAGCATCGAAATAGCATGCAAGTGTCAGATCTTCTAGACATAACTAACTTAGCAGACATTTCACGCTGGTTTGATAAATAGAGAATAAATTTCGTCCCTGCAAGGGGGTTACAGATAATTAGTTCATCCCCATCAGTTGATGCATTCACGCTAATTGAACCAACCGATTGGTATTTCACCAAAGTTCTCATTGCCATAGCCTTTATGAAGAGAAGAATAATATCCACCGATGCTTCTTATACAAAAGGGGTACAGTGAAGATGACGAGCTGCCCAGGACATCTCATACATCTCACAAGTGTGCAGAAGGCGCAATCACGCCGAGTCCACACAGACGATGCAGCCATGTAATAATGTCCACACTAGAGGTTATTCATCCTTGATGTCCCTCTCGGTGAGAATAGCCTAACGAAAACGAATAAAAAATTTATCCTCGACCACCTCGGTCTCATCCCAACCCTGGGCTTCAAACTCAGCTTGTTGGTCCTGCGCCTCGTCAGTAATGATTATATAAATAAGAGCAATCAAGATATATACCTCGATGAGTGAAGCTAGTGTTGGGTGCTTCTGGCGCCATTCCAGGAGGGAAGAGAGTAGTAGTTGCACTGAATTTCGGTGTCGTCGTAGCCATCGGCGGGCGTGAGGAATACCGAAAGCGTCGCGCGAACGTGGTCTTTCAGTTTGAAAGTAGACGTCTTGGAAGAGGTCTAAGAATCTCTCCGTATCAATGTAAGATTGATTCCAGCATAGTTCGATATACATTTTGAAGTCTCGTCTAGGGTGATAATCGAGAAGGTGTTGTAGCTGCGCTCGAACATTGGCCATCTTCTTTCGTGAGAGGGGAGAGCGTTTGCCCACAGTTGTTTGTAACCGGAGCGAGTCCTGGACGTGGATGTATAATACAGCGACGGCGTCACCCCAAGGAATACCAATCTTGAAAATGTCCGAGCTCAAACTTTTCTGCAGTTTCTCGATATCGACAGCCAGTTCTTCCCAAGCTCCAGATATTGCCGAAAGACGACCGGGTTCAACTCTTGTCAATGTCCAGATGGCCTCGGAAGCAGTTTCGACTCCGACATAAGAGGCCAGCGGGAGGATAGGAAAGTTACAGACGGTGGTGTGTCTGCAGTGGTGGTCTTGTCTTGCTTGAAAAGGATCGACCAGTCTAAATAGGAAGTCTCCTGCCCGCGTACACATTGTGGTGTCTTTCTCCACAAGATCCCAATAATGTTGATATATGATATGTCGTAACTCCGCTGGGAGCTTCTGCTGCATCCTAGTCGTGAGAGGTAGTATTTTCCGCTTAGTATATGGCACCATCGAAGCTCGGAACTTTATGAGGGTACCGTCAGCGAACGGAATCCTAAACCCGCTTGTGTGGGGTACCGACTGTACGGCGTCCATGAATTCGACGTATTTCTTGTCACGAATCTGCATTGTGAGCGTAGCGACTTGCTCCTCGAGATCCCGACGCTGCTTCTGCGTAGAGACTTGCTCCTCGAGACCCCGACGCTGCTTCTTCAATTCTCGAATCCTATTTCAACGTCAGCAGGTTACATTACCCAGCACCGAAGCACTTACTCGATAACAACTCTCTGTTCCTCCGCAGCTCCACTACAGACACCCGTTAGGCTTGCCCGACAATCAAGCGTAGAGACGAAGCTTACAGACGGATGGCCTCGCGTAACGCATCAGCGTCGGCGTCGGCAACGCCAGTGGCGTCTGCGTCCACGCTTGAATCGCGCTCCATATTGCGATTGTTAGAATGCTGAGTGGGGTGTAGAAGGGAGGACTACAGGCTGTGGTAGTCTGGATTGAAGTAGCGGGGTCATGGAAGGTAAGGACGCTGAGGTGCATAAAGTGGAAGGCGCATTTGTACATGGGCCGTGCTTTCTTTCCACATCTCGGAAGCTTCCTTCTCACTTTGTACAGGTGGCTGTACGCAATGTATGTTTGCGTTGCTGATCCACAGATAATACAAGCACGGGGCGTTCGAACTAAAAAGGTACAGCGTAAAAATACAACAAGACTGACGTTTCCGTCCCATATCCATATTAAATAGCAGCCATCCATCCAGGATCAGCAACGCAAGCTCCAACCCCTAATAAAACTTCGCTCCATTAACCGTCTCAACCTTGACTTTCTCCTCCTGCTCCCCACCTGCATCCAACCCATCACTCTCCCTCTTCTCCTCAACCAACTGTGGCGCCCCCTCCTCCATCCTCCTCACCCTCCTCGCCTTCCTACTCTCAAACAACAACTCCTCCTCCTCAATCTCCTTCAACACTATCCACACGTCAGTAAGGCAACGTCTCTCCCATGTACCCCCCCACCACAAAAACCAGAAAGAAACTTACACCCCAACCACTCCGCCTCCCTCCCCTCCTCCCCCGCCCCAAGCACCTTCCCAACATCCACCTCCTCCCCCCTCAGCACCCTCTCAACCACCTCCCTCAAGACGCCAATCTGCGCCTCCGTCTTCCGCAAATCCTTCTCCCGCTCCTGCTTCAACCACATGATCTGAATCGCCTGGCTCCCCACCAGCAGCGCGAGCACAATGTACGGCGTCGCAGGGTTCCACTCGCGTCGCGGGGAGCTCCCCGGGATTTTTCGGAGGGGCCGTGGGATCATGGAGGTCCAGAAGGAGGGTTGGAGGATGCGGGGGACGCTGAGGTAGCGTGGGTGCGGGAGCTGGGGGAAGAGGACTGCGAAGGTGCGGTTTTGCGGCGCGACGCGGGTGTAAGGACGGTGCGCGAGGTGTAGGGCGCGCGTAGGAGCTGGCGTAGGAGCATGCGGCTGTCCATGGCTGCGATTGATGTGGTTGGATTGTCGTGTTAAGAGATGCAATGCGTTCGAGCTTCGAGAAGCTTTTGGAGGTTTGATGCAAGCGGTTTAGCGTAGGTTGCAAGGATGCAGGGATGCCGACCGACACTAAACTCAACCGAGGCTCACGACATTCACCCTGTCATCAACACGAGAGGCTTGCATGAGATATCATATCTGACCATTCATCATTGCTATGGAACACAGCTCGAGAACAACAGTGGGTACCACTCCTTGTGTTCACAGCATGGTGTCCATGATTGAACTCTGCTCTCCTGCCTCGATGACCCTTGTTGGGAATGTCTCCTTGCAAGACTCCCCACTCATACTCAAACTCCACTCACAGCGCTCAAAGCGTTCGGGGTCAGGGAATACATGATTAGTTACAGATTTTCTTAGCTCGGTTGAAGCCGTGATGATCAATAGACGGGTTAAAATAGCTGAGCGCATTGATTATCACTCCATTTCGCGCGTCGCCTCCGCCGCTGCCCTCGCATCCGATGCTTCCGACTCTGCTGTTGTCGGCCGACCATCGTTCGTTGATGGGTTTCCCGAATCGGGTGAAGCGACAACACCAGCGGGCGGAACGAAAGTGTCGCCATCTTCCGTGTCGAGTTGCATAAGGAAAGTTTCCCATATTTCAATGAGCTACTCGACATTAGTACAACGTCTGGTCATCAATAGAAATACACCACTTACTTCCTTCTGCGCCTCCACGGCACTCTCCAAAAATGTCTCCACGCCGGATTTAAAGTCCTCTACTTTTTCTTTCTCAAACCGCTCTAATTCACTCCTCATCAACCTACCCATATCCTCAAACAACAATCTCGCTTGATGTACTCTCCGTTCCGCGTCCGCAACGTCGGCATTGAGCTGGTTCAGACGATCTTGCTGTGACCGGCCCTGCCTAAGCAGCTTATCCTGCGTCGTTTTGCGCTTATGAAGTTCGGCTTCTGCAGCATGCCACGTGTGGTAAGATTTTTGCCGTTGCTGGAATGCATGCTTCACTGAAGTAATCAGGCGAATGTACTCATCGATGACGATGCCCATGGTCAGCACGTCTTGCTGGGCTTGGCGTTCGTAGAGTTCTCGTATGCGGATCTGGATGTCGGACAAGCTGTCGAGCGGACCAGATAGCGAAGGAGAAAGTTCAAACAGTAGACAAAGAGTGCAGCGATGCGGAAAATCCACAAGCTTCTGCAAGCCCTTTCCGCTGGGCCACGGTATCGGTCGCCTTGAGCAATGCCTTCAGCTGGTTTTCCAGCGCATCGAGGTAGACTTTGCGCTCGTGGAACCACTGGCTATGTCACTATGGCGGAACAATACGAGGTTTCATGTATACTTACGTCGTCATGCTCAATGAATTTGCCACTGCTTCCGCCCAGCATGGAGCCGAACATGCCTTTGCTTTCACCGAGGGCGGGATCTTTCCTCTCCTTGTTCTTGATGTCGACGTTGAAGGCTTCACTCTCCAAGAAGATTTTCAAATCGCCATCGTGTTGTAGGACAGGATGCGCGGCGATCTTGTTCAGCATGCGCTCCAGGGCCGCACGCCTTGATTCGACAAAATCGCTGTCAAATCGTCCTACGGCTTGCTTGTCTGGGGTCGGGGGGACGATTATGCCGGGGTTGTTGTTGTGCAGCTGGTTGTATAGCCAGAGAAAGTCACGGTAGCGGCGCGAGACGGTAAATTCGGAGTTGCGGTAGCCTTTGGAGGTGGTCTGATGCACCGATGGTTAGGACCTCGATTTTACATATTGAATTTGGGAGGAATTGGGTACCTTCGTCATGACAGAGTACTCGGTGTGAGAGCTCGTGAGGTCGCCAACCTTGTGCGGATCCCCCACGTAGATGGTGAACGTCGGCTTTGCTGCCTGCTCGACGCTCACGCTCGGTTGGGTCTGGCGCGATGGTGCAGCTGCTGCCGGCGGCTGGACTGGCGGAGGCGGTCGTGGGCCTCGCGCGACAGGTCTGTTATCGTCGTCATCGTCCAGGTTCACCGAGTCCATCATACCCGACAGGGACGATGTCGATGCGGCTGGAGGAGGAGCATTTCGTCCGGCGGACTCTTTCTGAGGTGGTGCTGGAGGTGCCTCTGGGCCCGGACCTGAGCTTTCCAATGGACCACCCAGCGGGCCCAGGGGGTCTTCGACGGCCTCAAGCTTTGTTGCCTGTCCACCATACTGTCGTCTTCGAGGACCTCGTGTAGCGGGTGAGCGCGGCGCGGCGGAAGCATTGGGGGCCGAGTTTGCGGCAGATTTCGAATCGGAAGGCGACTCTGCTCTCTTGGTCAGTTCTGCATTGTATCATGGGGGCACGTTGCTGTACCGGACTGGTCTTGCTGCGATATCTTGGGTGCCTGAGGAGGAGACTGTGAGGGCACGTCTGCGCGTTCAGTCAGACAAGAAGGATGGTAGAAGATGGCGGCGACCTACCTCCCCAGGGGGAGCTCCCTTCATCGCCGAGATCCATTGCGCTGTGGGTATTGGAGCTGTCAGGCAAGCTGGCGGAACCGCGCATGTGCGATGATGATCCCAGACGTGCCTTCCGCACTTGGCGTCTTGGCACACCGTTCGTCACTGCGCTGGCTTCACGAAGTCTCATCTACCATCGACCATATTTCACCACTTGCGGCACTTGGATCCGTGTTTTCGCCGTGTGTCAATTCACGATCCCAACAATGTGCATATCCGCACAACAGCATCAATCGACCTGACGAGGATCTTCGTCTCATTCTACACTATCATTATGCATTCATATTTTCTTGCAGCGTGCCTATGTATACACGTCGTCATCTCATCGTCGTCTCATCGTCGTCTCATCACCTTCACTTCATACATCTAGTACCTGGTCGCGTACCCCGTGCCATCCTCCTTGCCCCTTGCAAGCCCAAAGCACTCCGCCATGCTGAAGAAGACATCGATGCTGTTATACACACCACCGAACATCTCCTGGCACGGACCCATCGCAAAGACGGGCACGTCCGTGAGCGAGTGCACACCCTGGTCAGCGGACGGAGGCAGGTTGCCATTGATCTCGATACCATTCTCCGCATCCTCAGGGTTGGTGTAGAAGTCTTCGGAGTCCTCTTCGAGCTCGACAGCAGGCTCACGCGGGCCATCCTTGTGCACGGTGTAGTTCTCGCGGTGGTCCGGGAAGGCAGCTACGCCTGAGAAGAGCGTATAACGCGGACTCCAGGTGGCGGGGAAATTCGAATCCACGTAAGTTAGGTTACCCGAGTTCTGGTACTGCGATAAGCCAGAGTTCCGATAGGTGCCGATAGCGTTACGCTTGTTGCGTTGGTCATCCTGTGCGGCGAGGTATTTCGTGTCGACGGAGCCCATGACGTCAAAACCATGGCCGTGGTCTGCGGTGACGAGGATGAGAGTCTCCTTGAGGGAGCCAGTTTCGTTAAGCCTGTTGACAGTAGCCTTGATGGTGTCGTCAAGTTCGAGGAGCTCTCCAAGAGCACGGTCGTAGTCAAGAACGTGCATCATCTTGTCGATGGAGGCGGCCTCGCTCATGAGGAAGAAGCCCTTGTCGCCCGATCGCTCGGCAAGGATGTCAATGGCCTTGAGAGTCATGTCCTTGAGGCCGGGTTGGTCAAGAGCGGCGGTCTTGTCGCCAGTAGGAGACAGCGACTGGTTCAAGTTCTTGCGGTACACATTGCGGTCAAGCCACTTCGCCATGTTTGAGGTTGTGAAAAACACCGAGAGCCTTCTCGCTGCTTGAGGCACTCAACAGTGCCGTGCGGTTCTGGAGAAGCTGGTAGCCCTTGTTGGCGAACTCATCATAGTAGGTCTTGTTTGGTACGTGATACCACCAAGTTCGGGCGAGTAGAACTGTTCAGCTCCTCCGCCGAAGAGAACGTCAGGACCGTCCCACTCCGTCCAGGTGTAGTTGGTGATGCCGTTGAGGAAGGAGTCAACTACAGCACCGTATTCGTTGCGAGCACGAGTATGAGCGGTAAGACCTGCGGGAGTGGCGTCGGCCAGGAAGGCAGTGGAGACAATGCCGACGTGTCCACCAGTAAGACGGTGGAAAATCTCGGCAATGGTTTCAACCTTTGGGTCGTCGAACGGGTTCTTGCTAGAATCCGCATACACACCCAAAGCGTTGACCGAGCTCTTGTGGCCGGTGTACAGAGCAGAGGCAGAGTTGGCGGAGTCGGTAATGAAAGAGTCGATTGAGTGCGTCATCTGATGACCCAAGACGGGAAACTTGTCCATCTGCATCCTGGTCTGGTACTTGCCGTTGATGGTCTTGTGGCCGATCAAGCGTGCAGCTGTGATCATGTTGGTAGTCATGCCATCACCGATGAAGAGGATGATGTTCTTGGCCTTGCGCTCCTCTGCCAGGTCGCGGACGAACCAAGTCGCTTTGGTGCTACTACCGTTGTTGTAGCTCAGGGTTGCCGTGTACTCGCCCGGCTCGTAAAGGGCAAGACGACGGTAGGCCTTGGCCCGTACGTCAACGAGCGAGGGCGTCTTTGCATCTCTAGCGAAGTAATCTGATCATAGTCAGTCTGTCATCCATGGTACCAGGATTTGACTCGCCATACCTTCATACCAAGTGAAGGTCCAGTTCTCGAGCTTAGCCCCCTCAATGCCGAAGAAGTCGGTCACTGGCCGAGCGTCTCCATCACCTTTGGCAATGGTGAAGGTAAACTTCTCATCTGCAGGGAGGCCAATGGCCTCGGAGCCGTTTTTGGGCGCATGGACTTCCAGACGAATGTCAAAGTATTGACCCGCGAGGAAGTCGGCCTGGTCAGGTGGAAAGACGCATCCGAGGGTTGGACACGTTCCTGGGCTCTGTTAGCTGGAGCTTATCGTCGCGGATTTGAGTGCCATACCGAGGCGCTGGAACGACTGCGCAGAGACGGCGCTCACGAGCAGAGCTGCCGCGGCACCAATTGACTTGAAGGAGGCCATGATTCGCAAGTTACGAGCTGCGAAGATGGTCGAGGTGGGAGTCGCGACGCGCCGTGGGCTTGTGGGAGCTGCATGTGCAACCTTTATAAAGCTGCCGGGGCGCTGGAGCATGCATTCGAGCTCGTCCAACTAGGTCCTGGTAAGACAGGTTCCTCCCATTTGCCAGAAAGCGAGCCGCATACGCAGGTTGCTGGATGGGTTCGACGCGTTCAGCCGCCCTCGTGGCACCTCTGTCAGTTTTGACTGCTCCATCCAGATACCGGGTCCACGAACAATTTCCGCCATTGTGGGTGCATGGCGAGTCTGGCATCATGGCAGCCGGTGCAGCTGCCTCTTCCAGCCAGCTATCACGATGCTGTGCGCGGCGGTGAGCCCTTGGCGAAACGTGCCCGCGCGTGCGGCTTCTGATTCGCAGTGGAACCCCCCACGCGTCCAAGAGCCCTCCCGCGGGTCCCAGCTTCGCCGATGCAGACATAGACAGTCGCCAGTTTGCTGCCTCCGATTACTGAAAACATTTTCATCGCACTTCGGGGTCCCCGTCGCCCTGCAGTATCGACACGGACTACCTCCTCTTCCCTGTCCAGTAGACAAGGATGCCGTCCCTGGGGAACATCCCGCAAGACATCATTTACAAAAGACAAACCAATACACTTTGTATCAGAAAGACCGTGAGTCTAAAGAGCTCGATCTCAGCTTTCAATGCATAGCCTTGTCATCGAAGCGCAGACCGCATCGGGCGTGGCGCTGGGGAACTAAGACGTCACCATTATAGTCCCTTTCACGCACAAGTAGGTATAGATGCAAAAGTACAGTATTCGAGCCATCAATGCTACATTCAATTCTTTTGAGAAACTCCTTTGCACCGCGTTGCCGCTCTTTGTCCCAAGCCAAAAACGTAAACTCCCGCAGGCGACGCTGTTCATGCGCACATCCAAGAGCGTGAAAACTGCCAGGCCTAACAACAACTCTTTGCGACAAGCATCCGACATGTCTAATCGCACTTCATATGAGTGCTCTGAGCTCGGCCATCCCTCCACGAAACGCGCGAAGCAAATTGACGAGGACTTACCATTCGACAACCTTGTCGAGTTGCTCAGCGGCCAAGAAGAGAAGAAAGAAGTCACAAAGGTCGTCCACTGGTTCCGCCCCAAAGATCTCCGGATCCACGACAACACCGGTCTCTGCAACGCCTCGCAACTCGCGCAAAGCTCGAAGAAACCACTTCTATGCATCTACCTGCACTGCCCCGCCGAGGAGAGCTGGCACGGCACAAGCCCCGCGCGCATGGACTTTATGATCGAAGGACTGAAACTAATGCAGAAGGAACTCAAAGAGTTGAACATCCCGCTTGTCTTCCTGCACTCTGAGAAGCGCAACGGACACATCCCCACCATTGCCAAGTTTCTCAAGGATAACCATGTCTCGCATGTCTTCGCAAACTACGAGTACGAAATCGACGAGCTACGCCGTGATATAGGTCTTGTGAAAGAGGTGGGCAACCATGTACAAGTGTCCATCTTCCACGACCAAACCGTCGTCGAGCCAGGCTCCATGCTAACAGGCAACGGCAAACCAATGAAAGTCTTCACCCCATACCACCGCGCCTGGCTAGACATTGTAAAGAGAAACCCCCATCTTCTCGACACCCAGCCCCCACCAGCAAAGAACGATGCATCAGCTACAAAAGACCTCAAGAAACTCTTCGATTCCGAACCACCAAAGGCAGCAGAAGACAAGCAGTTCGCCTCCTCGGACGAAAGAAAACGAATCCGCAACCTATGGCCAGCAGGCCACTCCGCAGGCCTTCAGCGCATGGATTCCTTCCTCTCCCAAATCCACAACTACACCGCCACACGCTCCAACCCCGCTGCAAACAGCACCTCCCGCATGTCCGCCTACTTCTCCGCCGGCATGGTCTCAGTGCGCGAAGCCCTCACCAAAGTCCGCAAACACAACAACAACAACAGCCCCAACTTCAGCGACGCCGCCTCCAAACCCGGCGTCCACGGCTGGGTCCGCGAAATCGTCTTCCGCGAACTGTACCGTCAAACGCTAATGACGACCCCCCACACCGCCATGAACCTCCCGCAGAACCTAAAATTCGACTCGGTGAAGTGGGAAGACGACGAGGCGGGGTGGGAAAAGTGGTCCAAGGGAACGACGGGGGAGCCGTTCATCGACGCGGGGATGCGCCAGTTGAATGCCGAAGCGTACATGCATAACCGGCTGCGCATGAAACGTGTCGAGCTATCTGTATTGTAACTTGCTGCTTGATTATCGGCGCGGGGAGCAGTACTTCGCTGAGACGCTGATCGATTGGGATTTGGCGAATAATACCCAGGGCTGGGAACCGAGTTATACCGTGTTTAATCCCGTGGCGCAGGCGGAGAAGAATGATCCTGAGGGGGAGTATATTCGGAAGTGTAAGCTTGGAGTTGGGCATCTTGGGCTGAGGACGTTAGGCTGACTTTAGTAGGGGTACCCGAACTTAGAGGTGTTAAGGGGAAGGCGGTGTTTGCGCCGTATGCGCGGCTTAGCAAGGAGGAGTTTGAGAAATTGGGGTATCCGAAGCCGCATGTGGATTGGAAGGAGACGAAGCAACGGGCGATTGAGCGGTTTAAGTCTGGGTTGCGGGACGCGACATTGTGATTAACGTCCCGTGGAAAAGGTACGACGATATCTCCTAGACCAATCTAGTCCGCTCGGTCCAACATGCAGGCACGCTTTTTCAGACGGAACGAGAGTGACCTGCGGCTTGCACGTTTATCAACACGGATCGATATTCGCATGCGTAGCTTGCTGGTTGGAGGTATGGCGCAGCCCTATCGAAATACAGCCTCTGCATCGTTTTTACCGTGATAATGCTGGGAGTGAAAATTTCTGAAAGGTTGAATTGACTCCAAAGCAGTCGAAAGAGCCTTGAACCCAACGAATCCCCACCCCAGTATACCAACTCCACACCAACACACCCCAACCTCAACCTCAACCTCTCCCTCCACCCCTACCCCTCCCTCCCCAAAAACGTCAAAGCAGCAACCACATACCCCTCGCACCCCACCCTCACACTCTTCCCCATTTCCGGCGCAAAAAACGGACTATGATTCCCCGGCAACGCCTCCATCTTCCCCTCCCTCCTCGCCCTCTCATACACCTCCTCATTCAACCCCCCGTACAAGAAAAAGCACGACGGCTTCCCGATGCTGGTAGCGAGGATGCCGAAGTCTTCAGACCCGGGGAGCCGCGGCGTGTCGCTGTCGTAGTTGGCGCCGAAGTGGGCGGCGAAGGTGCGTTCTAGGGCGGTGGTTGTGGGGACGGCGTTGTGGAGGAAGGGGAAGCGGGCTGGGGGTGGGGGTGTTAGTGTGGGTGGGAAGATTAGGAGCGGAGGTCAGGAGATGTTATGGAGGTGGGATTGGAGTTAGGTTAGGGGGGAGAAGAGGAGTGGTACATACTTGTTTGTTCGAGGGTGGGTATGTTTGGATTGCCGCTCGCGACGGCTTCGGACTCGGCGATGCGTTTTACGCTTGATAGGACGCGCTCTCGGGTCTCAGGGAGACCTGCGCGTATGTTTAGTTTGATGTCCGCGTGGCTGGGGATAACTAAATGGGGATGTTAGACTTGTGTGGAGATTTAGGTGTGGTGCGGTGTTTGCATGTGGCAACGCACTGTTTTCGGCGTCGCCAGCGTGGATAGCGGAGACGGTCACGACGGCAAAGTCTGACGGAGCGACTTCGCGAGCAACGATAGTCTGAAGCCGGAGGATGGTAGATGAGGCCTGGACAATTGGGTCGATGGAGAGATGGGGCGTTGATGCGTGCGCCTGTCGTCCTTCGATGCGAAGTCTACTCTGTATCAGTATACACCAATACCAGTTAGAGGATAGAGGAGCCGTACTTGAAAGAGTCAGCCGAAGAAGCCATCAGGCCCTTTTTCGTCCCGATCATACCTCAGCTAGTCAGTACCATATCACTTCTACCTAAGTGTATAGACGGAGTGTACCTGCTTTCAACGGCGTGACATGTCCACCGATTACTACATCCGGCTCCGGCACCTTCTCATACAATCCATCGTTTACCATATTCTCCGCCCCACCCGCCCTCTCCTCCGCAGGCTGAAAACACAGAACCACTGTCCCACTCCAAGCCTCTTTTGACCTCACCAACGTCTCTGCAGCCGCCAAAAGCGCAGTGATATGCACATCATGTCCGCAAGCGTGCATAACGGGTTTCTCGACACCATCCACGTCCTTCATGCGCGCAGTGCTGGCATACGCAAGACCAGTTTGCTCTTCCACAGGGAGGCCGTCCATGTCTGCGCGGAGAAGAATAGTTTTGCCCGGCCCATTTCGGAGCACGGCGGCGACACCGTGGCCGCCGATTCCAGAGTGCACTTCATATGCGGTGAGTTTTTGCAGGTACTGGACGATTGTGGCTGCAGTTTCTTTTTCTTGGAAGGAGAGTTCTGGGTGGGCGTGCAGGTGTTTGTCTGGTTCGAGTGATGAGCTGAGCAGCAAGGCTGTCGGTATTGTGTAGGACTTGGACTTACAGAGATCTTCGTAGGGGCCCAAATCAGGGCGATGCGCTGTGATGGTCTCGCTAATTGAAGGCATGCTTTTTGATCCCGGGAGGATCGTCCTTGCTGCTAAGAGATACGTCGAGGCAATGTTGCAGCCTTGTTTAGACTGTTGTGCGAATCACGGAAAAATGTAATGGTACCACTCGCGTGAGTTTGTGGAAGTCTGGAGCGTCAAAAACACTGGATTGACCATGAGGGGGTTCTATGACGCAGCGTGACTGCAAAGTGGGGTAAAACTCTCTAACGGGACAAGGTCTTTACAGCCTCTTGGGGATTGCATTCGAAGACAGAGACACAAGCAAAAATAATTACAGCGATACACGTATCAATAGGTTGGCAGGAAAGGGGTCCCGCCCACAATTCTGAACTATCCTACACTAAAACCTAAAACACACAAAGGCAATTGAACTAGCACAATAGGCACCAGTGCCTATAGACCATGCCCAAGTCATTCAAGTAGGCCACTCTTGCTCTAGCGATCCTCACTTTTGCTGAGACGAGGTTCGCTATTCGATGCTTCACCCTATTCTCATAGACTCACTGTCTTGCTCTAACTGTCTCTCTAAACTTCCAAACAAATCAGGTTCCCCGTCTGAGGCTGGAACCTCCTCAGCGGGCAAACTTTCGGTAGTTATTGACGCGGACACCTCTTGAATGACAGCAGTCGGCCCTTGTTCTTCAGTCGGCTCTGGTTCGGGTGCAGAAGGCTCCGAAGGAGGTATCTCGGGCATCTGGCCGGGAGAATTGTGCTGACTATGCGTTGTAGTTGAGAGGGGTAGCTCCGAGGAGTTGAGCAAATCCGAGTTGGGCTTTGTTTCCTCCTCTTGCACGATCTTCGGCTGCTCAGAAGATTCGATATCTACTGCGGCTGCGGGACTCGCCTTGGAAGGTTGAGGTCCAGCTGGCGCGCTTTCTGCTAGTGATGTCGCATCACCATCAACTTTGCTTGTAGCTTCGACAGCCGGCGCACTGGGTGTCTCTATGGGTGTTGCTGAAGCAGGCCGCCCATGCGCAGACGTCGGCGACCGAGTCTCCTCACGGTCATCATCATCAGACCCTTCTTCTCCGGAGCCCTCCTCTTCGTCTCCAGCATCTGGCATCGGAGTATCGCCGCCTTCTGACGGCTCCATTGACCCCTCTTCTTTGACACGAGGAACCGTAAGCAAATCGCCGCTTGTGCCCGAGGCGGGAGTTTCTTGTTCTATAGCGCCTTCCACGAACAAGACCTTCTTCTTGCCTCGACCAGGCCCACTCTTCTTCTTCTTTCTGGAGGAGCTGGTCTTCTTCTCGGAGGTGTTTGTTGCACAATATCGTTCGCCACCACCACACCTTCCGCATTAACAACTCCGACACCTTCTACTACGGTCCCAGGAGCTGCAGTAGTTGGCACTGCTTCACTAACGGCTTCCGTCGGCTGCACTTCGCCTTCAACGGCTTGTCCTTCAGGAACCAGAACTTTGTACACGCTTACGTTGCCCTCGGCATCGGTTTTCTTGACCATTGTTTTCTCATGGGCGCGGCCTGGGTCACTGTCTGAACATTCGCAGCGTACTGCGATGGCAATCCTTTTCGTCTCTTGGCCAAGTACTCCGGTTCTGGTTCCTCGAGGTGTCGAGGCACCCTGACCCACTTTTTCACTGTGAATCCCTGTCGTACCTCCTTTTGTTCCTCCTCTTCATCCATAGTTTCTTTGTCCTCTTCTGGTGGTGGTGGGGGTTTGTAGATGCGCCCGGATCTGGCTGCACGCAATATTTGCTGTGAATGTTCAGGCAGCATGTGGGAGTCTCTGGGCATTGGCGGCTCAGGCCATGCGTTGTCCATCTGCTTGCTCTCGGTGGAATTTTGCCCAATAGCAATCTCCATTTCCCGGTACTGATTAATGGGGAGTCCTTCAAGAACATTGTGTTCAACCTGATTGCGTCCAGATCTATTTGACCTGTCTCTGTTCCGAAACTAATGCACGTTAGTGACTTGCCTTGGTCATGACGCTCTATGCGCTCGTTACTGGGGTGCAATCTAAAGTACTGCCTTCCGGTGTAAAACCCGACCGCTCTCTTCTTCCTTGTCATCACTCTCATTCTGGACCTCGGACAACATCGGCAGGAGTGAAGATGCCGGCGGGAGAGATATAATTACGAAGAATGACGCAGACGAAGAATGGAATGGAATGTCGCGGTAGGGCCAGCTCTATGGAAACAACAAGATGAATCGCTGTGGAATGAAGACAAAGGGACGTACCGGAGCCATGTTATGTCCAGATAGGCGCGCACCAATCGAGTGGTTGCGATTGGGTGAAGCTAGTGCGTTGCTGTCCTCGACAGGAGGGTGCGACGCGGTGTGAAGGGCAGGCGCGTGTGAGATCGCGACTGCCGTCGAAGGGGAAGGGCCGCGCTAGTCCCCATCCGAGGCTCGTGCTGTCTGGGCAGGCCTGTCGGCTATTGTTAGCACCGAATTCACCCATGTGCCGATGTGCAGATGTGCAAATGAACAGAGGACAGAAAGTGTGTCTCGCCGTATTGCTCGCGGGAGATGTAATCCTTGGAAAATGTTCTCGCAAGGTTCTGGTGAGGGAGTGTATTTATAAGTCATGCAAACATCATTGATCTGACGTGGGAGTACCAAAGTTCAAGGTTGTGAACACAGTAATGCATGTCTTGACGGTTGACCCATGGCTCGGAAGGCTCGACAATAATCTGATACAATGACACGTCGTTATGCGGGTCTACTGAGAAAGGCCCTATATAATACAAGTCCTCCAATACACGTCCATGGCGCCTTCTCGTATATCTCAAAACAGACCCGAGGCTAACCACCCAAATGACGCCTTCTGGGGAGAGTGTAATGGCCGACCGAGAATTTCCATGGTCCTTGAATTTCAATGCTCTCAGTCCCACCTAGACAGCGAGCGTCAGCTACCCAATAGCAGAACAAAGATTTGATCACTCACCCTTGATCTTTCTGCCTCACGATCCCGCCCTCGTCGCCCTTTTGCTTCCCAGTTTTGCCGCCTTCAACTACTAACCGGTCCAGTTGGTAGAATTGGCTGACAACCGTTTGCCTCTGCAATCCACTCTGTCAGCATCCTTGTTATAGTCTTGTCCATACCACGCAGCCTCTACTTCCCTGCTAACGGTATCCCGTCTCGCCAACATACCTTCAACATCTGTAGAGTCTTCAAGCCCTCTTGAACTAGCTCTTGTATTCTTCTGTCCTCCTTCTCGCTCTGGTGCTCTCGGAAGCTATCGCGCGTTCTCCGTTTGGCGTACTCGCGGAAGTTGTAAGCGGCGAACTGGTTCCCTTGTCTCAATAACGAGCGGTACTAAGCCTCATTAGCGCCCATGCGGCTACACATAAAGATACTATAGGTACTTGTGCGCTCCGTGGGATGGCGCGGCGGGAGTGGGTAGCGCAACAGACTGCGGAGCGGCGACATAGTCGGGGGCTAACGACAACGTGAAGTACGTACCAGAGAGCGCACTTGGTAGGGCATATCGCCTTTGCGAGCTTGTGCCAACGACATAATCTTAGAGACGAAGTGTTGTGGAAGGGCGACTCTCGCTCGGAGAATGTGGTTGGCAATTAGCTCACAGGCTTGGTCGGAGGAAAATCTGTAGTCCGAGCTCAAGCTGATCATGACCGAACCGCCGGACATTGCGGTTATCACTGCACGTCAAGACTCGAAACAACTCACAGTCGTATACAACTTTCGCATCTCTCAACACTTGAAAAACACATTTTGGGACATATTGATTGTAACTGCTTTTCATTTGACCGTTTTCGATCAAGCAAGCAGTTTCAGGGCGCAAAACCCTCAATTGAACTCAGTGGAAAGGGTATGATACCTCCGCTCTCCCAACCGCAAACGCCAGTCCATGCAGTAAAGTACACATTCTGAAGGTATAAGGAGTTGGGGTTCAAAAGAAATTCACCTACCCATAAGACTACTGTCCGCCACCATGTCTCTCTTGGATGCGGCGGAGTTGCTCCTGGACGTTCATTGTTTGCATTTGCTGAAGCCGCGCCGCATCTTTCGCTGGGTCCGGCTGGCCATCATAGGACATCGCTGCCTTCTTTCGTCGCGCAGCCTCCTCCTCGGTAATTGGCATGCCAGTTACACCGTCATATATGTCGTCGCGCTGACTGGCGAAACGCTTCAGATTGTTCGCGGCGTCGTTCCCTGTAATCACGGTTGAGTACCGGGCTTCGGTCTTCTCTCGTTGCTCTTTCCAGCGCGGGTCAAGCAGCTCGACTAGACACGAGGTAAGTAAACATGTTGTTCCTATCAATATAGAAGCACTTACTTCGGATGTGTTCCTCAATCTCGTCTGCGGGGAACTTCTGTTGGCAGTTAGGACACAAGACCATAGCCACATTTGCCTTCTTTGCGCGGGGAACATAGTCTGTCCTGATGCGCATTGAGCTCGGCGCCCCCCTTGCTGTAGCCTGCGCTCGGGCAACCTGGTCGCGCTCCGCCTGTTGCTCCCGAGATTGTCTAGCTTCCTCCGCCTGCCAATCAACCGGTGCCGGAACTGGGTAACCATAGGGAGCTGTCGGAGACGGCGCGAAACGCAGGCTGGACTGGTGGAGCCATGGGCAGCATGGCTGGGTATCCTGGTGGAGGCACAGCATGTTGCTGTGACGCATTGTAGTATGTGACATCGTCGGGTAAAGCTTCCTCGATGCGCTTCGAGGACAGCGATATCATGGCCTTTTGCTCTAGCGAAGCAGACTGCAAGTCGCTGAGATTGGTAGGAGGAGGCAGATCTGCCGCATCATCACCCTCGTCGAACAAGACTGCCGCGATGACGCTGAAATCATGCCAGTCAATTGATGCATACTCCTTCTTCTCGTCTTCGGCCTTTTTCTCTTCTTTTTCCTTCTGCTGTGTCACATATTTGACATAATCGGCGCGCTGCTTCGCACGGTCCAGGACGTGGAAACGGTTCTTGATGTTGCGCTGCAGCTCCTCTATGCGGGCCTCGACCGTCTGCTCTTCCTCTAGCAATATCTTGTACTGCTCGACAATTGAACGGAAAAAGGGAAAGAAGCTGTGAGTCGGCCGGAGAAATTCAAACTGGGCGTTGCCGGATTCACGATTGCGCAGCTCCTTAAGCCAGTTCTCGCCAACTCGCGCCGTGTAGAGCGCCGTGAGTCTCAAAATCTCAAGGTCTTTCGCGTTGATCTGGGGCATGCGCACCGAGAAGCGGAATTTGGGCGGCTCGGGCGGGCCCTTGGGCTTGGATTCCTCGAGCGCGCGTGTCTTCGCCGCCGCGGGTCCTTTGCCCTCTTTCAGCTGCTGCACATACCAGCTATAGTAGGGATGGTAGTCGTGTTCCGGAAGCACAAAGCGGATGGACTTTTCGTTGTTGCGTAGGCGGATGATCATGGCCGCCACGTCGTGATCGGTGCGGCGGGCGATGAACTCGGCCGTTTTCGCGATGGACTCACGAATATGCTTCGGCGGGATGACGATGTCGGACGGCGGGTTGGAGAAGAGCACGGCGGCCGAGCCAGAGGAGTCGTCATCGTTTGCAGCAGCCATGGTCGCGCAGAGGTTGGTGTTTCTGTAGGCGTGAGGTGCTGACGAAAGTACGTCGAAGGCCCGCGAGTTCAGACCGGGCCGGCGCATGACGGCGAAATATTTAGCCGCTTAGCCGCGCAAACGCTCAGACGCGATATGCGCGATTGCTCACGTGATCCCCCCGGCACCTCGGCGGCAGGCGCAACCTTGGAACTCAAACACTCCAGGCATCCTTGACCTGCTGTGCCTGACGGCCCTCCAAGGTTCTCGCACAACACCACTGCCCTCCCTCTTAACCTCGTTTACAGGAGTTGCTGCAGGCTGGCCTATTTTTGAAGTGTCAGCCCTTGCTTGCTTGGCCGGGCCGCTAGTTCGCGAAGACACCTTGCACTTTCCGACCAGGGTGCACAGCAGCAGACAGAGAATCTGGCGCCGCCCCTAACCGCGCGACGCCCACCCCCACAGCTCTCTTCTGGCTGATGTGCCCTTCTTCGTACTGTCTTTAATTCCAGTTCTCGTGCGCATCCGTGGGTTCCCTCACGCGCGCAGCTCTACTGGCTTGTAATAGCTAGCTTGCAACTCTCCGCCTGATCGGCCCGCATTACCTCTCTCCAGCCCGCCGCCATGGCGAACAGCACAGCGGTACCCTCGCGTCTGGGGGAGAAGACCGATGGCCGCCGGCCCGCGAAGTCGCCCTCCCGATCGCCAGCACCAATTGAGCGGAAACAACAGAAGCCAAAGGTCGCCGGCTACACATCCGAAGGGGTGCGGGACAATGATGTCTTCAGCCTCCCCTCGTCCGACTGGCAATTACTGGGGCTGCTCACCGTCGTAGCGGTTGTTGTACGCCTCTACAGGATATACCAGCCCAGCAGTGTTGTTTTCGACGAGGTCCAGTACGTCCGCACCACCTCGTTGGCATGAGTATCCGATCCTCTAACTTTTCTCTGCAGTTTCGGTGGATTTGCGACCAAGTACATCAAGGGCAAGTTCTTTGGACGTGCATCCGCCCCTCGCGAAGCTTCTGATTACATTGGCGGGATGGCTGGCCGGATTCGACGGTAATTTCGATTTCAAAGACATCGGCAAGGACTATGTCGAGCCCGGTGTACCATATGTCGCCATGCGACTGCTTCCTGCCATCATGGGTGTTTTAACCATTCCGACCATGTTCCTTACTCTGAAGGCTGCCGGCTGCCGAACCACCACGGCCGCAATGGGAGGAGCATTGGTTCTGTTCGGTGCGTCATGCCCCCAAAGACCTCCGATGGGAGACTGACCACATACAGATAATGCGCTTATTACCCAGTCCCGTCTCATTCTGCTCGACTCACCGCTCGTGCTCTTCACCGCCATCACCGCCCTCGCCTGGACGAGCTTCACAAACCAGCATGAACAAGGCCCTGCGAAGGCCTTCCAGCCGTCATGGTGGTTCTGGCTGGCAGCAACTGGTGTCGGACTGGGTGCCACTTTCAGCGTGAAATGGGTGGGATTGTTCACCATCGCCTGGGTTGGAAGCTTGACGCTACTACAGCTATGGGTTCTGCTTGGTGACACGCGGAACGTCACTCCAGTACGTGCCCTGAGCTACTATCCTTTTGCAACCGAGTGCTGACATATTGCAGCGTTTGTGGTTCAAGCACTTTTGCGCGCCTCTTCTGCCTTGTGGTCATCCCGCTTACCTTCTACATGGGCATGTTTGGCATCCACTTCCTCTGCCTCGTGAACCCGGCGACGGCGATGGTTTCATGTCTTCCGAATTCCAGGCAACCCTTAATTCTAAGGGAATGCAAGATGTGCCCGCTGATATTGCATTCGGTAGCCGTGTGTCTCTGCGTCACTGGAATACCCAAGGAGGTTATCTACACTCCCATGCCCACATGTACCCCACCGGTAGCAAGCAGCAGCAGATTACGCTGTACCCCCACAAGGATGAGAATAATATCTGGATCTTGGAGAACCAGACCCTGCCAGAAATACCCGATGGTCCGAAACCAGTGGGCCCCAAGGCGTGGGACAACTTAGGCCCCATAAACATCGAAGATGGCGCGGTTCTCAGGCTTTATCACATCACAACCGATCGGCGACTCCACTCGCACGACGTCAGACCACCGATCACCGAAGCCGACTGGCAGAACGAAGTTTCTGCATACGGATATGAGGGTTTCGAGGGTGATGCCAACGACTTCTTCCGCGTGGAGATTGTCAAATCTATGTCCGATGGCGCTGAAGCGAAAAAGCGACTTCGGACAATTCAGACAAAGTTCAGGCTCGTCCACTTGATGACTGGTTGTGTTTTGTTTTCTCACAAGGTGAAACTTCCGGAATGGGGCTTCGAGCAACAGGAAGTCTCCTGCGCCAAAGGCGGAACTTTGCCAAACAGTGTTTGGTATATTGAAGGCAATATCGTACGTTGCACTCATTCCTACCAAAAAGCAAGACATTTGCTGACCAAGATTGATGTTTCAGCACCCCAAGATGAGTGAGTTAGCCCGTTATACGTACAGCACCACACCATTAGTTTCCATACAGTGTTGCCGCGGGACAGCCGATGCACAAGGTCGCTCTGTTGGGGCTGATGCTCTAGGTCTGTAAGACGCACGAAACCCCTGCTTACTGTATGCTCTTAGGTACGGACGTCGAAAAAGTTAATTACCGTAATCCTGGCTTCTTTGGGAAATTCTGGGAGCTACAGAAGGTTATGTGGAAGACGAATGCTGGTCTCGTCGAATCTCACGCCTGGGATTCCCGACCTCCATCCTGGCCGTTCCTCCGACGCGGTATCAACTTCTGGGGAAAGTAAGTGACATGTCTGCCCAAAGTGTATATGAGACATGTTAACTGTAAACAGACACCACAGACAAATTTATTTACTGGGCAATCCGGTCATTTGGTGGAGCTCCACGGCCATCATTGGCCTGTACCTTGCCATCAAGGGTCTTGCCGTTCTACGTTGGCAGCGTGGCTACTGCGACTACTCCAACGTGACTTTCAAGCGCTTCGACTACGAAGTTGGAATGTCGTTGCTTGGATGGGCGTTCCACTACTTTCCATTCTATTTGATGGCGCGTCAACTCTTTTTGCATCACTACCTTCCAGCTCTTTACTTTGCCATCATGGCGCTCTGCCAGATGTACGACTTTGCCGCTTATCGCTTTGGCGGCCTAGGCCTTAACAGTACCCTGCGATTGGTCAGTCAGCCGCTGTCGCGTTCTTGGCTGTGACGATCGTTGTGTTCCAGATTTACTCTCCGCTTGCCTACGGCAACCCCTGGACACGAGATCAGTGTAACAGTGTCAAGCTCTTTGGCACTTGGGACTGGGATTGCAACAATTTCTACACTTCAGTACGTCATGCTGCATAATAGGCGCCCAATATACTGACATTTGCAGTACCACCAATACAGCGCAGAAGCATCCATTCCACCTACCTGCTGCAGTACCCGTCTCTGCGCCCCCTGTAGCCGCTCCACCAGTTCAGCAAGTGCCACCACAGGGGCAAAAGAAGGAAGAAGATGTCGTGTCAGACAAACCTGTAGTTTCTGAGGCCCCGCAGGCCGACCCCAACGAGCTGCCCGTTCTTTCCAAAGAACAACGCATTGAGTTCCGCGACGAGAATGGTCGAGTCCTTGACGAAGAAGAAGTAAAAGCACTGGAAGGAAAAGTAAGCTTCAAAACGCGATACGAGACGCGAACGCGGATTGTAGATGCTCTTGGCAACGAGCTCCATGAGTCGCTCGTTGATGCTAGGGAGGAAGACGGACAGGGTGTCGCGCCTCCGCATCCCGATGTTGAGGGAAGAAACCCCGAGACGAAGGGAAAGAATGAAGCAGAGGCCAGCGACGCACCGCCTACGGTGGAGGCTAGCGAAGACAAAGAGAAGGAGAAGAGTGTTGAGGAACAGGCAAAGAGTCCGAAGCCTGCTAGCGAGGCGCAAGCCGCCACAAAGGAGGCGGTGGAAGAGTAGCTTCGGATTCAACCAAAATTCAGTTTGGCGCATGGAATCGTAAATCGGGGAGGAAATGTTGCCTTCCTTTTTTTGGTCCTTGTTCTTTTCATTTGTACTATAGGGTATTTTTTAGGGTGGGAGCGGTGGCGCTGTGATGGGGGGTATGGTGCTCTGAATGAACATTAGTTGCATGTTACAACGCTCTGGTTGAATATCCTCGGAGCTCTGTCTGGTCTTCTCACGCCGATCATGCTAATCTAACTTTCACTTCTCTGTCAAGCCTTCGGTCAGAGTTGAGAGTGCACCATCCAGATCCCCCATTCCCTCAGCCCCACCTCTCTTCTCCACAACTTGTGCCAAACCCTCGTACACACTCGCAATGCTCCTAAAGACGTTTGCAGAGTCAGCCCATCCTCCTTCCTCCGCAAAACACTTCCCTATTTGATTCATTTCTTCCACCCACCTATACGCTTTAGTCGGACACCCTGTAACCCCCCTCTGCTCTGTTCCTCGCACTCGGATTATACTGCGACAGATACGCCTGCAACTGAGGGAGGACTCCGAGTGAGGAGGCGGTAGTAAACGATTGAAGCGCGAGGGCTGTGAAGCCTTTGGACGAGCGGCGAAGGTGCATTTGAGACCTGATGCGCTGCCGACTTTTGCGTCGAGGTATTGCGTGTTGAGGGTGTCTGCGAGGTGTTGGCCAGAGATTGGGGACGAGGTTAGGGGGTGGGGTCCTGAGAGGGGGATGCCGGGGCGGGTCCAGGATGATGGTGAGGGGGTTTCGGATGGGGTTGGGGGGGGGAGGGGGGCCCGCCGATAATACCGCCGTCGATGAAGCGGGTCTGGGAGGTGTGCGTGGTTAGTTTATATCTTGCCAACATATATTGCCATGATGCAATGTCTTGCCGAAGAGATCCGTACATGAGGTTGCCCGACTATTCGAAAAGTTGGAAATAATGAAACAACACTGCACATGTATAAGGGGTGACTCACCCGCGTCTCCTGCTCAAAGAGTGCCCCGATCTTCCTGGCCGTCTCGGGCGACACCGCGTTCAAGTCTAAATAATACAGCGGCTCTTTACCCTCTCTGACACTAGCATGAACGTCGAACACCTTGGAGATGCGCAATGCAGTCTGCACCGCGTCCCTGGGTGGGACAATCGACAACACATAATCCGCTCTGGCAACCAGCTCAGCATCCGAAGACAGACACTCGATAGATGCTGATTTGGCGCGCTCTTGGGTTGCGGGACTCCGGTCGCTGACATTGGTGACGACGTGGTAGTTGTGCGCTAGGAGGAGGCGCGCGATTCCTAGGCCCATTTGGCCGATGGAGAGAATGCCTACTGTGGCTAATGGGGTAGCCATGAGGGACAGGAGAAGATGTTTAGCTGGGGAGAGGAGGAGATGGTGGGGTGGTCGGTGTTGGGAGGGCAAACGCCGGTGTCGATGGAGAAGGATATGGAGAAGTGCGGAGGCTTTAACTCTGAATGGATGGTGGGGTAGGGGTGGGGTATGGGATAAAGGCATTGTGTGCTTTTGCGTTGGGTCTTATCGGTGGAGATGGGACAAAGGACGTCATTTGGATGATTTCAGAGTATTGGACCCGTAGGACACGGTTGTGCTTTCATAAAAGCTGTTCGGTGCCACGCAGCATGCCACAGTTGTTTTTATTTGAATTCGGGGAAGGCATGGAGCTCTAATGGCCCCGGGGTGGTATAGGTAGTATGACCATCAATTAATCACGGAATTGGGGTACTTTCCAGTCACTTCAAAATTGTAAATCTTTCGAGCGGATACAGTGGATGTATGATTATCCGAAGTTTTCCGCAAGTCAGCATAGTATGATCATTGGTGTTTACGCTGAGGAGACTCAGCGACTCTGGGAGAGGATGATTCTAAATCTAGCATCTATCGGCTAGGACTAGCTTCGCTTAGTTTCCTCGAGCTCTCCGGGCTTGTCCTACATCACCTGCCCGTTAACACCCGTTAGGCAACGTTGATCGTTCAACATCTTTGTTATCCTACTTAAGAGCTTAGGCGTTACTTCGAACTGTTTCGAAGACCTGGAGTTTCTCACGCTCGTGGAATATGGACGATCCTCTACCTTCGTATCAGAGTGCCATCAACCCTGACCCTTGGGAGCTTATTGCACCGTACCTTCCCTCAGACGACTTGTGTTCCGCAATCTTGGTTTGCCAGCGCTGGCATACCGTTTTCGCCCCATCGCTGTGGGGAGCCCCAGCTTCGCATTTTGGAGCGCAGCATGACGCAGTTTATGGTTAGTCGCTGAGAAACCGAACCACAGATGCTAATACGTGACAGTGGCTTTGACAAGGTTCAAACGCAATTTGCATAAGACGCGTTTGTGCGTCCGAGAGTTGACACACACGCTACACCTTCCACCTGCACATGCAGAGGCTTACGGCGGCCCACACGCAGAATGGGTGAGTGCGCCCAGGCGTATTACTTCCATCTAAGACAGTAACTGATCGTTTCTTCGTCCTTAGCTACGCGACTGCTTGTAAGTTCATGTGCGAGTCGCACAAGAGACGTATATTTACTTCGAATTCTTAATGTCCGCAGGGAACGTCTTCCACGATTACAGAGCCTGCTGGTCAATGGGCTTCCTTTCTTCGACCATGCGTCGCTCTTGACACTCAAGTATTCGACCCCCTGGGGACAGCAATCTCAACGGAGTGCGTTTCCCGTATTTGCCTACGCTTATTAGACGCTTCGCAATGCTCGAATGCAACATCTACAGGCCTCTCCGAAGCGCTTTCTCACTTCCCTAACCTTGTGGTTCTGAACTTATCAAGAACCTTAGCCGCTAAGCATGAGTCGGTTCTCAGCAAACTGAGACAATTACGACATCTGCGCGTCTTGAACTTAAGAGGCTTGGGCCTGAAAGATAGCGACCTTGCGGTTGTTGCCTCTGGGATAACCACACGTGTACGAAGTCTCGATATCAGCGAGAACCAACTCACTGATGCAAGTGCTCATATCCTTTTGGATAAATGCATGAGAGAAGTGAGCGTCCAAGGTCGCGATTCGGGAAGTCTTCTTCCTCCCGTTCGCCATGGTCGACCGACCGCCGATGTCAACGACCTCGCGGCAGAAGATCTGGACCATCATCTGCGAAAGAAGCTCACACGGGGCTT
This sequence comes from Laburnicola sp. JP_R_19, assembly GCA_031010545.1. Taxonomy (NCBI): domain Eukaryota; kingdom Fungi; phylum Ascomycota; class Dothideomycetes; order Pleosporales; family Didymosphaeriaceae; genus Laburnicola; species Laburnicola sp. JP_R_19. Next base: position 674,238 of record VOIT01000042.1, read on the forward strand.
CTTTGGATGCTTGGCCGTTGAGAATGCCGCGGATATAGGGAATACACACTTGTACTTGTCCGATAGCGGCGTCGCGGTTGAGGGATGCTCTGCGCTTCTGAGAGCACAACGGTTACAGGCTCTGGATATGTAAGTGAATTCGTGGTACATCTCCACAGTCCATATGCATTATATGTAACGGGGTAAGTTGTTAAAGCAAACTATGCTAATTCTATGATGACTTGCAGTGGGAATTTGCCTATGATTTATCAGCAACAGCGCCATCATCGAATGAAGAGAATGATACAGGTCTTCTCCACTAGGAGTGGAGAAGCTTACACCTGTTCTTGCTAGATATGGCTCTGAGAAATTGAGTTATCTGAGGATCAGTTACAGAATCATCACAGAGGACGATCCACCAGGTTCGCCTTCACGTAATCGGACGGAGCTGGACGGAAGCGCTGCAGCATCTGTTGATGCTCCGCAGCCTCCTTGGGTTGACCCGGGGGCGCCTCGGCTAGAGCTTGATGCTTTCAATACGGGAGTGTACGACTTCCTGCTCCATCATCTAACAGCTCGGCTACTACCAGACAGCTCGCTACCGAAGCAATTGGCGATGCAAGTCCTGGACAAATGGAACCAGAACCAGAGTTGGAGTCAGAGATCGAACGCGAGATTATCCAGGCTCCGGAGCCTATGGACCCTCCTATGTCTCCTCCATCTCCGCTACTTTCCCACGACCAAGAACAAGCCAATAATGACTTTCCCGCGGTTCTATACATTGCGTGGAGGACCAAAGGACAAGACTTCATTTGCGACAATCCCTAGAAAATAGACTACACCCTGGAATGCTCCCGAAAGTCCAAACTTTGGTCCTGACAGACGTACCATCGATTACACACAAGGAAGAAGTGGTACAGCGTTTGCAACAGTTCATCAAAGACTGCGCAGAGGAGGTTGCGATGGCGAAGCTGAGAGCGAAGAATAATACACGCTGCCACCAGGTCGGAGCCGAGAGGCAGCTGAGCGCGAGCACCAAGAAGCCTTTTCGCCCTGCGTCGTATTGTCTTCGAAATGGCACCCCAGAGGCAGCGCCTGAGAAAGCTACGACGAGCGGGCGCAGCCATTGGAAATCGTCACCGAAGACGCAGATTCCGAGGCTTTCTGGGAAGCGGCGTCGAACGACTTTTCGTTTTTCCGCGAGGAAGAGTGTGGGCTGCCTATTTCTGAACCCGCCCTGGAGGGGCCGACGCCTGCTACAAAACAGCCCACACGTCCTCCGAGGCCTCTGCAGCCGGAAGCGCCAACTACAGCGAAGCTGGATGTGGTCACTGAGATTAGCATGTTCCGGCGAGAGAGGAAAGCTGCGTATTGTTCAGCACTGCAGCGGGGCGCAGTAGACCCGCATATCGAGGGCTACTGGCCAGGAGACATCACCGTGGTTAGAAAAGCGGCGGGAGGCGGGGCCGTAGGCAGCCTTGACTATTACGGGCACAGGTTGCAAGGTTGAAGTCGGCTGGCTTTGATGGGTGCGTAGAGGACTCAGATAAAGGGCTGCGGACGCTCTGTGTACGCGTCGTGCGTTCTCGGGTAGTTTCCCAAGCAAATGGGTGTGTGAGAGGAGTGGGAGAGACGGACAAGCTTTCTGCATCTCGCGTACCTGGAGGCACGGTGGGTGTTCAGAGGCGCCCACAAGCGCTAGTCCCGATGCGTGCTAGCGCAGGGTGGGCACTTTCCAACCTCACCGTCGCGGCAGGAGCGTCTTGCCATCGCCCACGCGCGCCCACACGCCTGCACAGCCCGCTGCCGTGCCTGAGCGGCCATCGATGAAAGCGCCGCCCTCTGGCTGCACCGTCTTCACGCACGAGGGCTAGGCGCCGTCGTCTGCAGACCCGCAGCGCGTTGAGCCCACGTCTCTCCGTCTCTCCGCCCAGGAGCGCAGGAGCGCGCCCTTCGTCCTCCTTTGGCAGGACCCGCATTCTTCAAATGGCGCCGTTGCCCGGAACTCCTAGACCACGCAACCGAAGCTCAGCGCGGCCGCTGAAGCGAACCGTCTCCGACTCCGCGCCACCCTTGAAGAAGCGAAAGTACATCCCCGGCGGCCCTGGCGGTGGTGGCAGATACGTCGACGAGGAGGGCATCGAAACACCCGTGGGAGGCACTGGACCGGGTGGCTACGCATACATTGGACCCCGCGGCCGCATCGGGCGCGAAAACGCTGAGCGGCAAGGACTACCCCTCGGCGCCTTCCCCTCATACTCTCGCCCTCGCCGCGAACGGCCGTCAGCTGGACCGCGGTCTAGCTCGGCCGCCGCAGTAGCCGCTGCCGTGGCACAAAACGATGGATACAAGCCGCGCGAGGAGCGCGGGTGGGAGGAGTTCCACCAGACGCTGGACATCGACCAGGACCTGCCTATATTCAGCGCCGACCAGGTGGATGGCACAAGCCCCCCCGACTCCGCGCCCGGCACGCCCATAGACGGCTCTTCCCCCGCCATGGAGCGCGGCGTGTCCGCCCAGCTCGAGGGCATCCGCACCCAACAAGCCCTCGCAACAAGCCGCGCAAGATGCCCCGATGCTCAACGGAGTGCAAGGCACACCCAGAAAGCGGGGACCAGGACGGCCTCCTCGCAAGGTGGATTCCATGTTGAATGGGCTGGGCTCACCGCCCCGGCCACGCATCAATCCTTTGCCGACTATGAATCCAAAGGAAAAGCTCAACCTACCAAAGCCCTCTACCCGGCAAGTGGAGACTTTCAAGGCGTACGAGGAAAGTGAAGACGTCAAAATCAACTTTGTTGACAAGCCCATGGCGAAAATAGGATATCAGGAAAGCGAGATGTTCGCACGGCCGGAGAACGCCCCGATCCGTGTGCCTGAGGGCTCAATCGAAGAGGATCTGGACTTGACGTTGCAATCGGAAGTCGATGGCTCGAGTGCCATCGCAGTGGGTCGCGTAGAATACGACATGGACGAGCAGGACGATCGCTGGCTTGAGACCATCAATGCGCAAAGGCGAGAAGAAGGAGTGGACACCATTAAACCGGCCATATTCGAAATCACAATAACACAGATCGAGAAGGAGTGGCACGCGTTGGAGAAACGTAACCTAATTCCCCGCTCTGCTACCATGGCACTTACGCTAACGCGACTGCAGGCATACCTAAACCAAATCCGAAACCACCACAGACCCATCGGCCACGATCTAGCTCAGCAGCTGCGGTTAATGGAGAACAGCAGGCCAGGGCGATGAGCAGGACACCAAATGTGCTGTATGTGACGACGGCGACTGCGAGAATACCAACGCTATAGTGTTTTGCGATGGCTGCGATTTGGCGGTGCACCAAGAGTGCTACGGTGTTCCCTTCATACCTGAAGGGCAATGGCTGTGCCGACGATGCCAGCTAGTGGGGCGAGGCACCCCTGTTAGTGAGCAACCGGTACGTCTTGTCCGCCCCGCCGGATATAGCCTCAGCTAACTCTCACAGGCTGCATATTCTGTCCAAATATAGATGGAGCCTTCAAACAGACTAGTGCCATGAAATGGGCACATCTGCTCTGCGCTATGTGGATTCCCGAGGTTTCGCTAGCGAATACGACTTTCCAGGAGCCGGTGCAAGATGTCGAAAAGGTGCCAAAGACGCGTTGGAAGCTGGTAGGTGACACGCATCTAAACCTCGGTAGCCATGCTGACTCTGCTCCTAGACGTGCTATATTTGTAAGCAAAAGATGGGTGCGTGCATCCAATGCGGCCACAAGTCTTGCTTCGAGGCTTTCCATGTGACATGCGCTCGCAAAGCTCGTTTATGTCTAAAGATGAAATCATCTTCGTCTTCGAATCCGCTGGATGCCAGTGTCTTGAAAGCTTACTGCGCCAAACACTCGCCTAACGACTGGCGACGCGAAAACGATGTCGATTTAGCTCTGGCTGAAGCAAAGTACTTCTATCGTCAGACGATGCGTCACGTCCATTGGGGCGATAGCCAGGCATACGCTTTATCCATCGGGTCGACGCATCCGGTAACGGCTATGGAAGGGCTAGAAGATGACGACGCCCCCGGCAACAAACGTAGACGTGCAGGGTCAACTTCAAAGTCATGGCGGCTTCCGTCTGGAGCTCCTGTCGTCCCTCACGCAGTATACCACAACGTGGAGAATTCGCTCATCAAATTTAATGTTCGTAAACGCAAAGAGTTTGTTCAAGAAGCATGCAAATACTGGACGCTGAAGCGAGAAGCTCGTAGGGGAGCAGCTCTCATCAAACGCCTCCAGCTCCAGTTAGATGCGTTTTCCTCTATGGAGATCACTCGCCGTAACTTTGCTGGAATGGGTGCTGCCGGCCGACCTAGACTGCATCGCCGAATTCAGTTTGCGGAGCTTCTCGAAGACGACATGGAGAGGATCCGCATCCTTTGCGAATTCAAAAAGCAAGCTGAACTTGAGAAGTTGAAGGATGTCATGATCCTCAAAGATCTCTTACACTTGATCTACTTCCCTATTTCACCGTTACTTGAACGGATCCTCAAGAGAGCTACAGTGTAGGTGCTAGTGGTCGTTTACATTTATGCATCGCTAATGAATGCGTTGTAGGTTGGATAGCAAAGACGTCTTTAATGACGGCCTGCTGGAGATTCAGACAAAGCTCGAGGAGAAGTACTACACTTCTGTTCAAGTGTTTAGCGAAGATATGGCTGCCGTCTTTAGCTCTGTAACTGGTCTCAGTACGATCACCAACGTAATTGATGCTGAACACGAGCTCGGCGGCGTCGCCCATAGTTCCTTGACCGCCGAACAAAAGGAGAAAAAGAAACTGGCCAAGCGCATCATCAAGGCCCTTCAGCCTCTTATCGACGATGCCTTGCAGAAGGAGTCTGAGCTGGTAGGCAGACCATTCGAGAGGGAGATCGCCAACCTTGAAGCACTCTTCGACCAAAATTTGCGTACGCGACGGCCTACCTCAGCTGGAAATGATGGCGTTCAAGAGAGCATTGAAGATCAGCCTTCTGTAACTCTCGAAAGCGACCAACTCGATCAGTTACATGCGGCCGTAACTGAAATGGAAACCAGTGCTACGAAAGGCAATGACTCCGCACATCTTGCACTGACGCCCGAGGAGCTTTCCGAAGACCACCACGCTGCGCGCGACGAAGCCGCAGACGAAGCGGCTATTGCTGTTCAACTTAGCCAAGATGCAATGCAACTCGGCAATGGCAGAACGGACCCTGATGCCATGGACGTTGATCAGGTTAGAGCAGACAATACGCGCGACGCACCGCCAACGCCTCCAGGGTCGGACCAAGATCTGCTAGGTGCTATTCATCACGGTGGCATCCCTTGGTACATGAAGGAGTTCGATCCGGAGGGCACGACTGTTTACGAGGAGGTTTGGACTGGCAGGGAGGTACTACGAGAAATGAGCGAAGAATTGAGCGAGCTTGATGACGATGAGCTAAACGGTCTTGCAGATACCGATGCCATGGTCCTAGAAACCAGTGTTTCGGACGGCCTGCCAAAGAGCGGGCGAAACAAGCGCAAAAGAAACCGGAGTTATCGGTAACAGGTCTTTTCTATTTGTGCGCTCTATTCTCGGGTCCGAGATTTGACCATGTGTGTACTGCATTTCACCGCGTGTAGTATTGCTTTCACTCTCTAGGGCGGCGTGTTTGGTGTTTGGTGTTTGGGTATCGTGTCGGATGGTCCTTGTGCCGTACGGAGAGGGTATACAACGGTCTGGGCATGTTTCGAGACGGTTGTCCTCCAACGGTGGCCTTTTGCACAGCAGGACAAGCATGGACATTTGCTTTAAGCTCAGTAGTATATGTATTTATGTACTATCAACCTTTAATTCTACATGTATATGCGTGCATGTCGGGAAGGCTCACTGGACCATCTGTGGAGTGTAGTTTTAGCCATTTCGGAGCCTCAGATCCGGCAGGGTGCAGACTCCAGAGCATAGCATTGCCACACAAAAGCGAGGCGAAACGGCAGGGCTTACTGGGCGCGATGGTCAGTGGTGAAGGCGCCAAGAGCGCCCGCTCGGACCACCTGCTGCTGACCTTGCCTCACTTCCCGCGTAGTTGCCTGCATTGTTCCCTCACCAACGCCCAGCCCTTAAATATCGCGCGTCTGCCTGCCACAATCCTTTCTCCACCCGCCTCTTACCCGCTTGCCCAGTGCCTGCGCTGCCCTTCCAACTACGGCTCCTCTCTTTGTGGCACCCTAGCGCGGACTTACCCCTTGCGGCCGGCTTATCGATCGGACAGACACCCAAAATTTCCAGCCGCAGCGACTGCACATCAACCTCCACCTCACCCACCCGCAACCCATCAGCATGGCTTCGATGGAGTACGAGACCGAGCAGCGTGGCTACGATGGTTTGTTATCACCCTGTGCGCTTCGTCGCTGCGCCCCGCAAGCTGGCTGACACGATGCGCAGATGAGCCCCGTGGCTACGACCGTGAGCGCAGCAGGTCTCCGCGCGGCGACCGTCGTGACCTGGACAACTCGCGCGCCCGCAGCGCCTCTCCCATGGGTCGCGACAGTCGGTAAGTTTCTTTGCACCACACAATGCGCGCTCGAGCTGACAGGCCGTAGTGGTCCGCCTCCGCAGCCACGCGACGACGACGAGGAGAGCCGCAATCCGGGCTCCAACCTCTTTGTGACGGGAATCCACCCCAGCTTGACCGAGGAAGAGGTCAGCCGCTTGTTCGAGAAGTACGGCGAGGTCGAGAAGGCCAACATCATGCGTGATCCGCACACGAAAGAGTCGCGCGGCTTTGGCTTTGTGAAGATGGTCACTTCTGAGCAGGCCGATGCTGCGAAGGAGGGCCTCCAAGGTGAAGTTCACCAGGGCAGGACCCTGAGCATCGAGAAGGCCCGTCGCGCCCGTCCGCGCACCCCGACCCCGGGCAAGTACTACGGCCCGCCTAAGCGTGGTGAGTGTATTGGTCAACCTTGGCTAAGCAGCAACTAACGGCTATCAGAGTTTGGCGGTGGCGGTCGTGGCGGTCGTGGAGGAGGTCCACCTCGCTACGGCGATCGTTACGAAGACCGCCGCGGTGGTGGTGGCGGCTACGGCGGCGGTGGTTACGGCGGCGGAGGTCGTCGCGACGACTACGGCTACCGTGGATCTCGCTATGAGGACCGACCTTACCGCCGTGAGCGGGACGACTATGGTTCGCGTGGAGTCGATCGCTACGCCTCTCGTGACGATCGCTACGGCGGCCGCGATGAGCGTCGTGGCGGAGGTGGAGGTGGAGGATACTACAACGAGCGCCCCCCGCCCCCTGCCGCTGGTGGACCGGGTGGTTACGGCGACGCTCCTCCTCGCCAGGAGGCGTATGGCGGAGGCCGGCCCTACGAGGAGCGTGGTGGTGGTGATGACCAACGCTACTCACGCTAGACGCATTGCTGACCCTGCCAGAGCCAAAACGGTTCTGAGGTGCCTCAGCGTCTCGCAGTTTTGGCGACCATCCCCGATTCACCTTTCATGTACTCCTACACTCTTCTGGCGGCTCGGTTTAATACGGCTCTACGTTACGGTTCGGGGTTATGGTCGACAAAAGTTCTTCAATATGGTTCACGGCACAAGTAGCATGCTCGATAGTTTGCCAACTTGTAGCCTCAGCATCTCACGGTTCTCGGCACTCGGAGGATTTCCTTTAGGAGAAACGGTATCAACTCTTCGGTAAAGATTCCCAGCGCCACAGACTTGGCCTGAGGCGCACAATGCGTCTTCGTCTGCGTCGACATCCAAATTGTACTTCTATATGTTCCCCATTCGATGCATCCAGGACGTCAGAGCTATCAGTCGTCACCATCTCGCACCCACAGCACTGTCTAAATACTTTCAATATCATATCTGGCTCCAACCTGACAGCGACTGTGCCAGCAGCGACCCTCGTCACCCGTAATCCATCAAGGGGTGTTAAATCAACGCTGCGATATATCCAACACCATACAACCCGTACAACTTTAATTGCGGAAAGATCTTGCGTCCTTGCTTGACACGCACCGCCCATATGTCAAGAGCAAGTGATGGTCGGTACTGCCAAAATGCCGTAGAACAAAGGGCGGCCACGGATCGGACCCGTGCCATGTCAGCATTTCGAATATCCAGATGTCACTGAACGTACTGCAACTGCGAACTGCCCCTCCGGAGCTACGTGTAACGACTGTTTCCGGGGGCTCAAGTTTGCTTGTCAAGATAAGGTGCGTGGCCCTTTTCTTCGCTTCAGGTCGCTTCCGTTGGTTTTTTGCCAAGATTTTTTTCGTGTCACAATGCAGGTCACCTTTCCGCAACTGACAAGCTGGTGCCACCGCCATTCGGAATCGGTGCATGTCGACGAGGAAGCTATGTTTCCCTTGTATCGACGAGCTCACCGAACCTGCAATGCAAAAGGTTGTTTGGTACAACATATCGCACAAACGCGTAGAGATGCACGCACTTTGGCTTCCTCCCATATCCGAGCATCGGCTTGCTTAATCAAGGCACGGAAATTACACAAGGGCGAACTGCCACCCGCTCCTCTTATATGGAAGCGGGTTCAGACGGCCCAGACCAGCCTGTTAGCTGTAGATTGATGCGCTTGGACCGGTGGGCAGTTGCCCAGGCCCATGGTGACATCGGTAGTGATAATACTCTCTGTAGTGGTCTCCTCTTCTCTCAATTCACATCTAACCAAATTGAACTACCCTGCATATGGGTGATGGTGATAGTGTCACTATTATATGCCATAGCACAGTACGTGGGTGTGTCTCCGAAGGCGGAGGAACGGTCTCGCCAAGCCATGTACCTGCGCGAAGTCGATGTTGTACAAGCATTCTTTGTCAACGTAGCTTCAAATGTGACTGACAGCAAGGACCAAATTATTGGCCCCAGCAAAAGTCTAGCCCATGGAGATGCTCGAGGATACGACAACGCCCGCCAGGCCCTCGGTCCTTGCGCGCCAGTGTACGAAGCTGCTCAAGGGATGTGATATCCTCCACGCTCGTTTCATTCATTCATTCATATCCGTTTATAGTCGACCTAACCTTTTACAGATTATGAGACTTAACAGCAAGCACAACCAAGGTTCAACAGCCAAAGTACGTAATTAAAAAAAGGGCGCGATTGGGATCAGCCACAGTGGGGAGTCGAAGCATCCTCCACGCTCGTACCAGTGCAGCCACGGTGTCTTGTCATCCTCTGGCGCTTCCCTAACTACTTCTTGCTACGTATGCATTCCTTCACCCGCTCCCTCAGTCGCCTCTCGCATGTAGATTGCAGCGAGGTTCGCTGCTGAGGTAAGTTGCGTTGAAATACCAGACGTCGATTGCTAACACTGGTAGAACTGCGCCCTATTACGTCTGATGAATACTACGGCCGCGGACCCCACGAAAATTCTCCGAGTCGTTGGGGCGCCTTCTTCCCGCGATGACACAGCGGAAGCTTATCCCGCTTCTGGCACTGGCAGTGCTGCTCTTCGGTCTCTTCTTATACTCCAACCGAACGACGCCGGAGTCGTGGCAGGGTCTGCCTCAGCATCTCGGACTGGGTCACCATGTCGATGCAGGGGCCTCGAGTGGTGATCTGTCGACAGACCAGACAGAACCGGACTTTGTGAATTGGGATCCTCAACCACACTACGTGGCCGGCTCGCCGCTGCCGGGTGACCACAACTACACATCAGTGCTGGTGGTTGCGAAAACCAAGAGCGAAGATGTAAGCTGGATGGACGAAGAGCTCCGGGATCAGGAGAAGGCCATCTATGTTGCCGATGATCCGACCGCACCGCTGCACCCCCCGAAGAACAAGGGCCACGAGGTCATGGTGTATTTGACGTGGATCATTGACAATTACGACAACCTGCCTGACGTCGCCATCTTCATGCATGCGCATCAATATACTTGGCACAACGACGACATTCTAGGCCACAATGCCATTGAGATGGTGAAGCGGCTGAGCCGTCCGCGCGTGTGGAGAGAAGGCTTCGTCAACATGCGATGCAACTGGTACCCCGGCTGCCCGGACTGGATGCACCCCGGCGAGACCGAAAGCAACGCCTTCAAGCAGGAAGAAGTGGTGCTAGCCAAATCATGGAGCGAGCTATTCCCCCTCGACCCGGTTCCCTCCGTGCTAGCCCAACCGTGTTGCGCGCAGTTTGCCCTGTCCCGCGAGCGCATTCAGGCCAAGCCCTACGCGCAGTATCTCTGGTATCGGAACTGGCTGTTTTCCACACAATTGTCCGACTCTTTGTCGGGTCGTGTGTGGGAATATGTCTGGCAGTTTGTCTTCACAGGCCAGAATGTGTACTGTCCCAAAGAGCACATTTGCTTCTGTGACCAGTATGGCAGCTGTTTTGGAGGCGAGAGAGAGTGGGACGAGTACATCAAGATGAAGCGTGAACTCGAGGATCGGGAACGCGATCTCCATGCGTGGGAGGACAAGGGCAAGGATATCCAGGAAGCGAAGGATGAGGGTAAGCTTGAGGAGGTGGAGCAGCTGGAGGTCCCGGAGCCGGGGAAGGATGAGGAGTTTAGGAGGGAGATTGAGCGGTTGCGGCCTGTTGTGGATGGGTTGAAGAAGGAGGCTTGGGAGAGGGGGAAGGATCCGAGGAATCGGGCGAAGGAGGCGGGGCGGGAGTGGAGTGAGGGAGATGGGTTTTGAGTATTGAGGGGTTCTGTGGGTATGGGGTTTTGGAGAGGGAGAAGATGTTTATGTGGGGTGTGGGAGTAACAAGGAACGGACACTGAGGGGAATATACAGGGAGTTCTAGTGGATACATGATATACCGTGGGTCACCACCTGGTGCACGGCCCCATCTGGTGCACGGTTTCCAGATGCCCACACCCACAACTTTTGAAGCTGTAGAGTCGCATATATATTGTATTATCGCGAGATTTTTTAGTGGAGGGCTTTTAAGGACCTATTTGATCGATTGGCAACGATAAACTACGTGCGATACCTCTGTGGAAGGCGTACTTTGCGGGTGCGCGTGGCAGGGCCGGGTGTAGGCACCACATCAACTACAGATGATATATCCACACCAACATCCTCTGTCTCCTTAGAGACTTGAGGAGGTGGTGCAAAGGCCTTTGGACGGCGTCTATTAACCTTTTTGGAGAATTGTATGTCTTGTTGGAGTTGCTTTTTGGCTTCGCGCGCGATCCTAGCTTCTTCGCGCTGCACGGCCTTCTCGCGCTGTTCTTGAAGGCGTATTTCTTTGGCCACACCTCTTATGCGCTGCCTCTCTTCAAGCATGGTAGCCTTCTCCTGCTTCTGCTGCTCCCTACGCTTGATCTCCTTGGACTTCTGTTGTTGTAGTAGCTGCTTGTTGGCATCCTTTTGTGCTTGGCGATCGCGGGCGTCCTTGACTTTGGATGGCGACCAGAATATAGCTCCACTATTATACTCCTGCGGTGCCTCAAGTAATAGAGGCTTGCCACGTTGACGGCGCTTCTTCTCATTGACAAGGGCCCCTCTGAGTCGCTTGTTTTCATGCTGGAGGAGCTGTTTTTGTATAGCCATCACGTGAATCGTCTGGCTTAGCTGTTGGGAGCGTCGATCGTGGATATCCTCCACTACCTGGCGCAGTAATCGCTCAATCTTTCTCCAATCTGAAGCGCTGAGTATGGAAGTAGTACTATCGCTTGACGAGGGCCTCTTAGTCTCCTCTATTTTAAACTTCTTAAGTATAGCCTCTGGGTCTAACGGCGAAAGCCCTGTGACTTTAAAAGCTGTTAAGATCGTCTTTTCCTTGAATGTTGTATGCTAGGCCTTATAGAACAAGCGGAAGAAGTCTCTTTTTGTAATTGCGGAGATGCCCTGGCAGCTATATATGAACTTGGAGAGCTTGTTTGAGTAGGCAGTTGATAGAGGCTTGAAAAGGCAGATATTGAGCGGCTGCAAGGTGTGGGTAGCGTGGGGAGGATAGATGGCTAGAAGAATCTGATTGTCGTCACAAAACTTGATAAACTCCATTGATATATGTGAGCTATGGCCGTTAAGGATGAGTAGACGATATGATTGTCTTGCCTTTGCTTTTGTTTCGCGATTGAACACCTGTTCAAGCCATGCGAGCCCTAGCTTGTTGTTGGTCTATCTACTGGGCGATGAGGCAAAGAAGGTTTTGTGCTCTGCGGGGTCGAAATCTTGAAGCTATAAGTCTTATATCTTACCAGAAACAGCCTGATAAATTAGCGTAGGTGTGAGATAGCTGCTGTCGGCGCAAATATAGGCTATCGTAGTTATCCACTCCCTGTTGCTGTCTTGGAGTGCTTGTTTAACGCCTCCGTGATTATATCGATGGCGGGAGAACACGCGCTTCATTTTTGACAGCACCCCGATTAAGAAGCCTTTCTCATCCATATTGTAGATATTGCGAGCCTCGATATCGTACTGAGTTATCTTCTGGTCTAGGAGCTTAAAATATAGGGCGTATTTGAAGGCAGAGTCAGCTCTGTGGCGTGTGGAATCGATGCCGGATGCCCATCGAGATACAAGCTCAATGTGATGCCGCGCAATAAAGCGATCAACCCAGTTTTTTCCTGGCTCTTTTCCTGCTATTTCTGCTGCGAAATTCCGTATCATCTCCCTTGTAGGTGGTAGCCCTCGTACACAGAGCTTATCAATATATTGTACGAGCTCAGTTTCCTGTGTAGAGTTAAGAAGGCGCATATTATCGACTTTCTCCGCATAGCTGCCGATAACCCCGCGGTGACGCTTCGACAGCAACGTTCGATCAACACCGTACTTTTTCGCAGCCTGAGTATAATTAGGCTTCTCTCCAAGCTTCAGCAATTTTAACGACTCTAGGGCAGCCTCCATTGGGTGTATATTGGTGGTGTAAAGCGATTCTGAAAGTACGGGAGATTTGGTGTTGGCCGTGCACGAGGTGGGGCCGTGCACGAGGTGGTGACCCACGGTATAATGCGCTGATTTTTACCATGAAAATTTATCGAAGTTAGATCTGAATACTCGTTGGCCTTTCGGAACTTTCTTTGAGCAAAGGTCCGCAGGAAGACTCTGATTGAAGATAGTTTCCCGAGGTTGGTAGTCGGATTGATTACATAAGACACCATGTGCAGCGGGAATTGATAGGGGGACCACCACTTTTACTAACGTGTTCGATCGAAAAAAACACCACAACAGCGAGAATCCCAATCCTTGGAATTAACGCAAAATATCGTGCGCAAACACCTACCCTAGACGTCAGTTGAATAGCCAGCACCCAGGCGCAGAGCCCACTGCGACTGCGGAGCCATGGCGACGCAATGGCCTCAACAGGCGACGTGGCCAACCCCAATCCGCGAGCACGCTACACGCCTCAGCACTTTCCTTCAAGACACACTGAGCTGCATCGAACACACCAACAGCCAGCCCGTACCGGCAGACCTCGTAAAGACTATCATCCACGGCACGGTGACATTCGTCCTGAAAGTGCAACACACCCCGGACCTCAGCGCGATAAGCGACGCCCTAAGGATCCTTCAAACAGAAGCAAAGGCTACGGCGAACAAGAACGCACAGACACTCAGCGACATCAAAAACGAGCTTAAAAACAACACTGAAGCCGTACAACAGTCCACCGCGGTCACACAACAGAGCATTAACATTGGGGAGGAAGCAAGAGCCGCTGCAAAGGAAGCAACGGAAACCGGCAAGGCAGTCCTAGAAATGACGAGGGAGATCAAAACCAAGGGGTTGCAGAATCAGGCAAATGGACCGATGACCTACGCTGCGATGGCAGCTAGAGGTCAGACACTAGCAGGCACATACAATAAACAGAAGCCCAAAGGCCCGTCCGCACAAGCGCAACGTGAGGTCATTGTGAATATCAGAGACTCATTTACCATACAGAGCCTAAGGGCAATGAACCCCCGTAACTTGAAAGCCCATGTAGAGCGAGCCGTTGAACAAAGCGGAAACGAAAATATCACAAACATCAAGATCGTCTCATCCAACCAGCTGAAGAGCGGAGATCTGAGCATAAAGACAGCCAATAGCAACGAAGTAGAAGCACTACAACAATTCGCAGACGACTGGGTCCACCGCATTGGAGACAGAGCTACAGTACGAATCCCAACGTACGGCGTCCTCGTACACGGAATTCGTACCAGCACACTCGACATAAACAAGTTCGAAGAAAACAGAGCCCAAATCCTACAAGATAACAAACCGTTCATCCCGCAGGCTGAAATCAAACACATAGGATGGCTAACTAGGAACACACCTACTAAAGCTGCATTATCCATCATGATCGAGTTCACTAAACCTAAGGACGCCAACAAAATTATAGATGAAGGACTAGTCTGGCAGGGCGAGGTCTTCCAATGCGAACGATATGAGAGACAGTGTCGATTGAAGCAGTGCTACAAGTGCCAAAAATACGGCCACATAGGAACCCAGTGTAAGGCAGTAACAGCATGTGGCTATTGTGCGCAGGAGCACGACACTAGGGATTGCCTATTGAAATCGGGCCTGGATACGACAAAGAAATGCGCACTCTGCTAAGGAGAGCACGAAGCATGGAACCGCCAGTGCCTAGCTAGGAAGGAGGAAACAGCCAAGATGAAGATAGCATACGACACTCGACCCTATTACCACCCTATACTAGGACCAACCGGAGGAAACATCCACACAGAAGGCATGTCTGAAGCCCGCCAAAGGACAAGGACAAGCCAAGCTACAGCAGGCCAGGAAAACTAGAACGGCAAGACCCGCTCCCTATCACGAAGAGGACAAAAAAGGACCAACACGGGAAATGTGGTTAGTTTAAGAGATAGGGAGAATCAACAAACAGAAGATGACAGTAGCCAAAGGCCCCAGAGAACAATTGTCCCCTCAAGGAGGGCGCTAGAAGCAATCGAAAGCAACACACGACTAATATAGTGGCACGACCAACAAATAGACATCGACAAAAACACTAAATCATGAACTATAAACTAACACTAAGCATACTACAGTACAACGTTTGTAAATCAAAAAACATAGTAATGGCAACGCTACTACGCGACCCAAAGACACATAAACACAACATCCTTGCTATACAGGAACTGTGGAGGAACCCATTTATAGCAACTACACACCACCTAGCTAAGGATGTTTTCGACCTATACTGCCTAGGAGGAACCAAGGAAGGACTAACTAGAGTGTGCTTTTTTATAAACAAGCGGATAGACAGCAATAGGATCCAGTTTAAGGAACATACACGGGACTTATACTCTATAACACTCAAGCTAGAGGAGGAACAGCAAATTAGCATCTACAACGCCTATAACCCCCTAAGGAACATGGCCTAGCAGAGCGTGCTACCACACGTTCATAAAATACTGAACAAACACGAGGATGACGAGCTAATATTACTTGGCGACTTCAACCTACATCATCCGCTGTGGGGGGGACCAGACGTGCAGAGCATAGAACCGGAGGCAGAAGAACTAATCACCATAATAGAAGAGTTCGCCCTCTATACTACCCTCGCCCCTGGCACGATAACATACAGAGAGAGACAGTCACAAAGCTCCATTAACATCTGCCTCGCCACGGCAGGGCTTGTTAATAGAGTTATAAAAAGCGAGGTTAATAAGGAGCTTGATCACGACTTAGACCACCTGCTGATAAGCACAACCCTCGACATATCAGTGCCAAACGCGGATAAGGCGCCCAGGAAGAACTGGAAAAGACTGGACGGGGAGGCATACATAAAAGCACTGAAAGAAGCCCTGCCTTTGCTCCAAAGACCAGCAACAAAAACCGCATTAGACAGATATGTAGAGGAGGTGATTATAGCAATACAAAGAGCAATAGAGAAGGCAGTCCCTTAGACGCGCATCTTAAGCAGAACTAGAGAAGGGTGGAACGATAAGTGCAGAGAGGTCTTAGCAGAGACGAAAAGACTAAAGAGGATACACAACTAGCTTAACACAGAGGAGATATGGGAAGAATACTGCGCAGCAAGAAATCATAAAGCTAGGACGATTAAGAAGGCGCTACGGGATACGCACAGGGAACAAGTGGAGAGGGCAGCTAAGTCACCAGAAGGGCTATAGAAAATAGCCAAGTGGGCTAGAACAAGAGAAACACAGTCTGCAAGAGCTACACCAACAATACAACACCCTGAGACTCAACGCGAGATTACGGAACCACGCGACAAAGCAGAGCTATTCAAGGACACCTTCTTTCCCACACCCCCGGAGGCGAACCTGGAAGACGTACGGGACGCGGAGTACAGCAGCCAAATCGAACTACCACCAATAACAGAAAAGGAGATAGAAGACGCCATCCGCGCAGCATCCCCCCTCAAGGCTCCAGGACCCGATAGAATCACGAACAAGGCCCTCCAGGCAGGAAGGCGTCAGCTCGCAGCTCACATGCTAAGAATCTTCAACCAAAGCATAAAGCTAGGCTACTGCCTAGCTCACTTTCGAAGATCACTCACAGTGGTACTGCGCAAACCAGGGAAAGACAACTACACGAAACCAAAGGCATACCGACCAATCGCGTTACTTAATACTATGGGCAAAATAATGGACGCAATAATTGCCCAACGGCTAAACTACTTAGTAGAAATACACCAGCTGCTTCCATCAACTCACATAGGAGGAAGAAAGAAGCGCTCAACGGAACATGCGCTCCACGCCATTACAGGGAAGATATACAAGGCATAGAGCAAAAAGAAAACCCATATGGCTAGCCTCCTCCTGCTCAACGTGTCGGGCGCATTCGACAACGTATCCCATACACGCCTACTACATAACATGCGTAAGAGAAAGATTAATAAGAGGACTATTAGATAGGTCGTAAGCTTCCTCAGCAACAGACATACACGCATTACAATTGATAGGTTCTAATCTACAGAATACGCGATAAGCATAGGCATCCCCTAAGGTTCTCTACTCTCGCCTATCCTCTACTTGTTCTATAATGCCGACCTTATAGATATGTGTAACTAGGAGACAAACGTCCTACCCACAGGATACATAGACAATATAGCGATCCTAGCATGGGCAGAAACAATAAAGAAGACGTGCGATATCCTAAGCAGAACTCTACAAAAAGCACAGCAGTAGGCAAGCACGCATGCATCTATCTTCGCGCCAGACAAGTTTTAGCTCACACACTTTACCAGGACACGCAAAAGGATTAACATAAACTACTTAATCTAGACTATCTAGGGCGAGATCAAACTAAAGTCGACCTGCAAATACCTGGGGCTAACAATGGACACTAAGCTTACGTGGAAAGCACATATAGAAGAGATTAGACAAAAAGCAACAAAAATAGTGCATGCGCTAAGTAATCTGGGGAACTCAAACTAGGGTGTTAGCCTTATAGATCTGCGGAAAATTTACGAGGGGACGGCGCTACCCCAGATGATGTATGCTTGCTCAATATAGACAAACGAAAACAGAAAGAAGCACACCTACACCAAAAAGGCACTTGAGATCCTGCAGAGCATCTAGGGTAGAGCAGCACGAATCATCTGTAGAGCATTCAAAGCCATATTAAGAGCCGCGCTCGATATTAAAGCGTTTCTCCTCCCTATCGAGCAACAGATATGGAAACACAATGCTGACACAATTACGCGACTCCTCTCTAGCAAAACGATAGCGAGTACTGTAGGGTTCAAGCCCACAGATGCCACGCACACGATCGAGCGCAGGAAACACACGGCCTTCTGGCAGAGGATCTACAGCGAGATAAGAGACAAATGGAGGCAGGATCTTACTGCGCAGGAGCCGATTCCCCTATTCATAACGCCACTATGGCAGCGAGGCCCAAAGATCTACATAGACAAAGACGCGGAGACAGCCTAACAGCGACACGATAAGGAAGACGCAACAAACTAGGACCTTAGCATCTATACAGATAGGAGTGGGATAGATGACAGAATTAGCGCCGCAGCAGTGTGCCTGTTTGTGGAGCAGACACGTAGCGCGTATCTAGGACTTTCTGCAATATCAATAGTTTACGCAGCAGAACTATATAGGATTAGCTTAGCACTGTAAATAGCACAAGCATACGCAGATTAAAACGGAAGTAGACGCAATATCGCTATCTATATAGACAACTAGGCCGCTATATAGTCTATCACTAACGCGGAAGGACGGACAGGAGCTTACATTCTGGAGGAGATCGCTCGCCAAATCCAGGACCTCTAGGATAGAGGACGACCAGTTCAGGTCCGATAGGTACCGGCCCACGTAGGGATCCCAGGCAACGAAGCCGCAGACATAGCCGCAAAGGAAGCTACAGGATGGAGAGAGGACAGCAGAAGAGGACTAACCGCAAACAAACCTCTGAAGCTGTTTCCTCTTAAGACAACGCTAAGAAGAAGGTGCAAGCAGCAAGTGGAGTTAGCATAGGGAGCAAAATGGCGGAAAGACACAAAGGGCTGAGCTACATTCAGGAACACACTAGCACCTATAAAGAGAGTACTCAAACTCTACGAAGGTCTTAAGAAGAGAGACAGCGCTCTTCTCGTACAGCTTAGGACAGAAAAGATCGGACTAAAAGACTTCCTCTTTAGTCGCAAGGTGCCAGATGTAACCAGCTCCTGATGCGAGTGCGGAGCAAGAAGACAGACAGTTGCCTATGTCCTTCTCTACTGCAGGACGCACAATGACCTCTGGAACTGGATATTTGGCCGCCTCCCAGGACGACATAACCTCCGGACCATCCTTAACAAGCCACAACTAGCTACTAAAGCTATCGAATTTATAGAACAGACGCGGATCCTTGGGCAAGTCGGGATTAGAGACGCGTAGATGAAGCCGAGCGCTGGGGGGAGACTGTAGGTATAGCGGATGCGACACACGAGGCGAACGCCTCTACGAAGCCTAGAAGAAGGTGTATATTAGTATTAGAACTATTATCTAGATGAGCCGACAAGCATGTATAGATAGTGGTTGAGGGAGAGAAGGCAGGTCTCTGGGGACAGCTGGTCTTGTTTTGCAGGATGAAGTGGGGCGGAGCGGAGCAGCAATGATCCGGGACGCGTCGGCTGTCCGCCAAGCCCGCCTAACCGGGCATAGCTGCGGAGAAATCGCGGCTGAAACCGAGTAGGAATAAACCAACCAACCCTAACGTGTTCGATCACTCATCCGCGCACCCCACCAAAATCGCGACGCGTCCTCTCCCAACTCTCGCAATGCCGCTCCCCCAGCACGTCCAGCAGGCTCAAAAAGAAGGGAGACTTAGTCTCTCAATGCAGGCGATTCAGAATAAGCAGGTTAAGAGTCGCCGCCAGGCTGCGCGACTATATAATGTCCCTGAAACGACTATCCGCGACCGTACCAGAGGTGCTCGCCCTCAAGCTATCGCCAACGTTCAGAAACGAAAGCTACACCCTACTGAGGAGCAATCCCTAGTAGAGTGGATCCTAGACCTCGACCGACGCGGATTTCCGCCCCATATTATCAACGTACGACGAATGGCAGACAATCTGCTCGCCGCGCGGGGCCAAGAGCCACCTCCACAATCAGTCGGCGAGAAGTGGGTGTCGCGCTTTGTCAAGCGCCAGGCAGAGCTCCAGACTAAGTGGAATCGCAAGTTCCACTCACATCGCGCAAGATCTGAAGACCCTGTCGCGATCCGCGCGTGGTTCAAGCTCGTAGAGGAGACGCGCCAGTCATACAGCATCCTCGATACAGATATCTACAACTTTGACGAGACTGGCTTCTTGATGGGTATCGCTGCCACGTCAAAAGTCGTTACAAGCTCTGAGACAGTCGGCCGTGCGGCGACTATACAGCCAGGTGATCGCGAGTGGGTGACGACGATTGAGTGTATCAACGCGTCTGGCTGGTCTATCCCACCCTTCGTGATCCTGCAAGGGAAGCTCCACCAAGCTAGCTGGTATCAAGGCCTACCACCTGATTGGACTATCGCTGTTAGCGACAACGGCTGGACTACGGACAACCTAGGCTTCGAGTGGGTAAAGCACTTCCACCGACATACTGAAGCCCGTACGATAGGGGCCTACCGACTACTCATCCTTGACGGCCATGGCAGCCACGCAACGCCTGAGTTCGATAAGTACTTCGCAGAGAACAAGATTATTACGCTCTGTATGCCCTCTCATACGTCGCACCTGCTCCAGCCGCTCGATGTTGGCTGCTTCTCGCCTCTTAAGGTTGCGTACGGCCACCAAGTGTCCGAGCTTGCGCGACAACACGTCTTCCACATTGACAAGCAGGACTTCTTACAGATATACCCAGGCACCAGAGAGACAGTCTTGTCAGAGCAGAATATCCAGGCTGGCTTTCGGGCGACAGGGCTAGTCCCAGCCTGTC
This sequence comes from Laburnicola sp. JP_R_19, assembly GCA_031010545.1. NCBI lineage: Eukaryota > Fungi > Ascomycota > Dothideomycetes > Pleosporales > Didymosphaeriaceae > Laburnicola > Laburnicola sp. JP_R_19. Next base: position 694,494 of record VOIT01000042.1, read on the forward strand.
CAGAACGCGTCTTGTCGTCGCTGACAGTGGTTAGGACGCCGTCTCCGCCAGGGGCAGCGGCCAACGCTGAGGTCGCATGGACGTTAGAGACGCCGCATACTACTGCTCAGCTAGAGCAGCAGGCTCAATTTATCCAGGACCGCCTTAGTCGGCCTTCGCAGAGCCCTACTACCCAGGCTATCCGCCAGCTTGTCAAAGGGTGTCAACTTGCGATGAATTCAGCAACAATCCTTAGAGAGGAGAATAGGAAGCTCTAACAGGCTATTCAGCAGCGGCAGCGTAAAGAGCAGCAGCGCCGACAGTATATAGCCCGTGGAGGAGCTATGCGGGTAGAGGAAGGTCAATTGCTTGCTGCAGAGGCCGAAAGGGTGCTCCAGCAGGTAGAGCAGGCGGGGCAGCCAAGTAGGCCTCGAGCACCGCCAACCTGCAGCAAGTGCCACGAACAAGGTCATACAAGGACTCATTGTACTACTAGATAGCGCGCACTTAATAAATCTATTTACTACCTATTTTATTGCGTTGTTGAAGAGCAATTGTAGGAAGACGCGTCGCGATTTTGGTGGGGTGCGCGGATGAGTGATCGAACACGTTAGTGGCACCACCCTGACTAAGCGTCACCATGACTAAGCCGCCGACTCCGCATAGCACCCTAGCAACGACTGTTTATGTTCCTGTCACTGCACACTCCACTAGAAATAACACTATTATGGAACCTTCTTCTAAATCTACTAATCCTGACTAAGAAGCACTTATTTCTTCTGTGCGACAATTCGCTCTTAATCATGGCTATGTTCTCACAATTCGACGCTTAACCGCGAATAAGAATGTGGTATTAGGCTGCAATCTTAGTAGGAAATACCACAACTGGATTAATACACCTAACAGTTCCAAGCGTAGAAAGACCTTAACACAACAGATTAGCTGTCCTTTTCAGCTTTATAGTGCACGCCGCAGTGATAGAACTTAGGATCTTAAGGTGAGGAACTGGCAACATACACATAGGGCTAACAATTTAGTAGCACATCTGCACGCGCGAAAATTCACGACCGAATAAAGGGCAGAGATTGCTTAACTGTCTAGACTTAATGTCAAACTGCAAGCTATTAAAGCCATTCTATAAGATAAGAACCCTTCTGCGCTCTTTACTCGCTGCGATATCTACAATATACGTATAGCCGAGCGTATTAAGCAATTAGAAGGGAGATCACTAGTGGAACACCTTATAGATTAACTTTTAAAAGAAGGAAACTAGGAATATAGACTATAGTGTAATAGTGGTGGACATATAACATTTCTTATGTTCGCGTATAAGAGGTTAATTAAGTTTGCTAATAAATATAATAGGGTCTTCCTCCTTAACTGTACTTACAAGACAAACTGATACTGTATGCCTCTGCTCTATATTATTAGTGTCGCTCTAACAAATGCCAGCTTCTCAATTGCATTTTGCTTTATGTAGGACGAACAAGCTAAAAGCTACCTATAGGCTCTACGCTCTTTCCTTTCGCTTCTTAAGCTGCCTATCAAACCTCCCATACTGTGTATAGACCGAGATGCCGCACTTCTATCCGCAATTAGCGATAAAGTCCCTTAGTTTCCGCATCTTCTTTATGTATAGCACATTTATAAGAATGTCTAAGTAAATTATAAAAAGGAATTCTTAACAAATAAGGAATACAACAACTTCTTTAGCCGCTAGATTAAGATTTATGTTGAAATGTGCCAAAGATGAGGTGTAGAATCGATTGGGTTACCGACTCTAAGGAGCTGGCTAGTGATATATATACATGGCTGGTAATCACGTGCCTATATGGCACTAGGCTGGATTCTAACACTCCCCCTCGGTAACTTAATCGTAGCACAGGGCCCCGGATCGACTCCCCCAGGTACTGAGCCCCTGGGGTTAGTGGGGCCAACTCAGCTCATCCTCATGAGTTTTCCCATACAAAAATGCGGTCTCCAAAATTTTTTCCGGCACTTTGGATGCGCGCGGGCGCAATCGTGTCTCATGTCGTCCCCGGGTTATATGACAGGACCCTTTGTCGTGGTGTTTCTGCTGACGTGTTGCTGGTTAGAGCTGAGTCATTGACCTGAGTCTATACCCCTTGCTCAGTGCCTTGTGCCCTTGCAGTGGTGACGCCGGTTAGGTGTCACTAGGTGATTTGGCGCGATGATGACGTGATGGTTGGTGCATTAAGGTGAGGATGCTGTGGTGAGGGGCCCAAACTTCACGGACCGAGGTTAACCCCGAGGTTCTAATCCAAGAGCCCGCCGGAACTGCAGAAAAGCAGGCTTTGGTAAGGGCTTAGTGAGCCCGTCTGCCACCTGTTAAGAAGTGGGGACGTATTGGAGGTCCACAGTGCCTTCGGCTTGCTGCTCCCTAACAAAGTGCCATTGCGTGTCAATGTGCTTTGTTCGGGCGTGAAACTGCGGGTTTTTAGCCAGCGCTAAAGCTCCCTGATTGTCACCGAAGATGATGGTGGTAACCAGTTCATCGCCGTGACCTAGCAGCTCTTCGAGCAATCGCTTCAACCAAATGGCTTCCTTGACGGCTTGTGTTTGCCCCATATACTCTGCCTCACAGGAAGACAAGGCCACAGTTGGTTGCCTTTTGGACGACCAGCTAAGGGTGCCGCTCCCAAGATTGAACACGTATCCTGAAGTAGAGCGGCGGGTAGTAGTATCGCCCGCCCAATCAGCATCTGTGTACCCTCTTAAAGGTTGCAGTGGCCCCTTGAATTCTAACTCTAGCTCTTGCGTACCCGTAAGGTACCTAAATGCCCTCTTGACTGCCGTGATATGTGCGCTTGTCGGGTTGCTCATGAATCGACTTAGGCAGGATACCGCGTAGGCGATGTCCGGTCGGGTGCCCATCATAAGGTACATGAGTGATCCGATGGCCTTTTGGAACCATTGTCGCTTGTCGGCTGCGGCCTCGTGATTTGGCGGTGGTGGTTCCAGTCGTGATGTGTCCATTGGCGTGCTAACCTTTTCATTACAGGATAGAAAATCAAACTCCCCCAGGATCTTTTGCACGTATGCCCGTTGACCTAGGCGTATAGCGCGGTTTCGGCGGTCCCTTTGGATCTCCATGCCTAAGTAGTAGTGACACTCCCCCAAATCGCTCATTTCGAACCGCCTGGTAAGTGCGACTTTCAGTTGATTAATACCGGCAAGATCGGGGCCAGCAATGAGCAGGTCGTCGACGTAAATAGCGATAAATATCCCATCCTTAACAAACACCCCCAAATCAGCCACGAGCGGCTTGAAACCTTGCTCGTTAAGAAAGACTGACAGCGTGTTGTACCAGATTCGTGGTGACTGTTTTAGCCCATACAGTGCCTTGTTCAATTTGCACACCCTACCCGAGCCGTCATCCATCCCTTCTGGCTGCTCCACATAGATCTCCTCGTCGACAGTACCGTAGAGGAAGGCTGTTTTGACGTCCATTTGGTGAATCTCCAGGTCCAGGCGGCAGCAATGGCAAATAGGGCCTTGTAGCTCATTGGTTTGACCACTGAGGCAAAGGTCTCATTGAAATCAATGCCCTGCTCCTGGCGGAAACCTTGGACAACCCAGCGAGCCTTATAGCGAAGGATCTCGCCGTTTGGCCCGGTCTTCAGCTTATACACCCATTTGGCACCAAGTACGCGTCGGTTCCCTGGCCTAGGGACTAACGTCCATGTCTTGTTAACTTCTAGTGACCGAAACTCCTGCTTCATCGCCTCAAACCAGCGCAACCATTGGGGATCTTTGCGCGCTTCTTGGGGGTTCTTAGGCTCACACAGGTCCGCTGCTAGCAAACAGGCGCCCATAAGGGCGAACACCAGGTTATACCTGCCGTCAACATTGCGCCCGTAGTGTTGTACTTGACTTAGGTCCAGGGTGCCCTTGTTGGCGCGACTAGAGACTCGGAGCTCAGGGTGGTTATCCAGTCGGTCGTCGTTGACGGTTGGGGGCAGCGATGGGGATGACGGCGGCGTTGTTAGCGGAGTAGGGTTAGCGATCGACTCGGCGTCTTCAAGTGGCGTGCGGGCTGGCAATACCGGCTCCTCCAGCATGGCATCTCCCCCTATTGACAGCTCGTCCGCCTCAACAGGCTGCGACAGTTCCTTATGTACGCGCCTCAGCGGCGGTCTCCCTCGTCGCCGGGGAGGCGCAGTGCCCTCAGCGGGCAGAGTAGGGCCTTCAGCAGGCCAATCATGGCCCTCAGCGGGCTCTAGGTGCAGTGACTCATAGTCCTACCAGGTGCTAAACACCTCATTAAAGACAACGTTCAATGAGCGAATGACAGTACCATCATCTCGCAATAACACGTAGATTCGGCTGCCCAAGTAGCCTAGCAGACAGCATAGAACCGCCTTATCATCAGCGAGCTTCCACCTGTGGCCGGTCTTATAAGCCCAACAGCGGCAACCGAGTTTACGAATGTGGGCTAAGTCTGGTTTGTCGCCATACCAGCCTTCATAGGGCGTCTTTCCATGTCGACCATAGGGGCTCCTATTGCGCAGGTAGGCAACTGACTAGACAATAAAGGGCCAGTACATGCCAGGCAACCCAGAGTCTACTAAGACGGCGTAAGTCCTCTCCAGTATAATGCGGTTAGTGACTTCTGCCACCCCATTTTGCTGGTGCTAATCAGTAGCAGTGAATTCCAGCACAATGCCCCTACTGGCGCACTCCTCAATAAACCTTGTGGACGAATTTTCGCCCGCTTGGTCCAACCGAATCCGGTGACAGCGACGCTCTGGGCGCCCCAGGGCGTTGATAAACGCAAAGACAGCGTTAGGCAGCTCGTCTTTTGTCCGTATAGGTACCACCTCAGTAATACCAGTGAAGTCATCCACTAACCCAACCCAGTAAGTTGCTTGATTATGCCCTGTAATTGGGAAAGGCCCCGCGATATCAACGTGCAAGAATTCCAGTGGGTACGCGCCGCGGACGCTTGGTTTGTTGTGCGGATTTTCGCGCAGTCGTGCCTTTATACAGGGAGCGCAAAGGCAGGCTTTTGGCACCGGTCGCATGCCTGTTGACATCTTGGCGAGGTTCTTTAGGGCGTCTTCACCCAGGTGAGCCATGCGCTCGTGCCAGGGTCCTAGTCAGCTCTCCTCAATCGCGTAGGCTGGCAGGGCCATGCCCAAGGTTTCCTTCCAGAGAGCGCTATCTCTCCAGAGGCGGAAGAAGTACAGTCCATGCTGCTCATCGGCATTGATAGGCCCAGAAGGCGTGCTAATGGCAAAGCCCGCCCGGGTGACCTGCAGATCCGCTCCGCCCTTCTTAAGTTGTGACCAGGAGATAATATTGCAGATGGCACCTGGGTGGTAGAGCGTGTCCTTTAAGGTAAGCCAGACCAGCTTATCACCAACTCGGCAGGGGATTCGGGCTGTACCAATAGCCTGTGGTTTCGAGGCCTAGGACAGGCCTTGTATAGCGGCACCCTGGTAGGGGCGCAGGCTTGCTGGGTCAAAGTAACCCTTTGTATTGCAACAGTGCTGGTTGCAACCGGTATCCAGAATCCAATTGAACTTAAGGAAGCCCTCGCGGGCCTGCAACAGCGCGGGCGCGGCCCAAGGCCCTTTCAACACGCTATCGACGCCCATTGACACGAAGCTCATGTGCCCGATGCCGGCTGGCGGCTCCCAGGGTCGCTCATCCTCCACTTCAACAAACCTTGGGCCCGTCCATCCTGGAGCTGCCAGTGGCGCGGCGGAAGCAGCGGCGGAAACAGCGGGGTTTGTTGCGTCGTCGCGGTTGTTCAGGTTCAGCTTTAGCTGCTCCCTCTTCCTCCTCCGCTCGCTGTACTGTTTGCGCAGCTCCGGGTGCAGCTCAAAACACACCTCAATAGTGTGACCCAGCTTTCCACACTTTGAACACTGCCTGCGCTCGCGCGTCGCAGCACCCTTCCCCTTCATTGTCACTAACGCAACGCTAGTTTGGCTGGCCATCTTCTGTGCCTGCTCCTCCTTTTCAGCGGCTATTACTGCCTCATCAAAGGTGACTGCCTTGGTGATTATCTCGCCCGCATCGTTTCGCGTGGGGATAAGCTGGTGAGTCTGGTAAAACGACGTCAGGAACACTGCGAATTCGGGGCCCAGGCCGCTAAGGAAGCGGTTGACAAAGTGGGGCTCGGTGATCTGGCAGGTGGCGTCTAGGGCTTGAAGCTCATTGCGCGCCTTTCGAAGGCGTTCTGCGAAGTCAGAGACGCCCTTGCAACCGCCCAAGGTCAGCGACGTGTAGTTGAGATCCAGCTGTTGAAAAACAGCACTTCCTGTAGGTTGGTAGCGCCTTTTTAGCGTCGCCAGCAGCCTAACCACTGTTGTGACGACTTCTTCGGCGTCTTCTTCTGCACTAGCAGCCTGGTCGGCGGCTGTCTGCTTGTTCAGTTCCTCCTGGGCGTTCCACCCACACCTATTCGTCACGATTGCGCAGCCACGCTCCTGCTTTGATAGCCAGTTGTCGTAGATCTGGCGGTATTCAAGGGCAGTCAGGGTGCCCCTGGCTGGCGCGGTCTTGTTGCGTCCCAGTAACTCCCCGTAACCATTCATAGACAGCCAGTTGTTCATTTTCCGGATCCACTCAGGCCAGTCGGCTGGCTTCTCTAGTACCCCGATCATTTTGTCGAGGCTCCCTGTGCTGGCTACTGAGCTGATAGTGGCCATGGTGGCGTGCTTTTAGCGCTGCTCTCTTGGCTCTTCTGGCATCGACTTTGGCGGCTCCAGCGCGTGTGAAGAAGGAGTGACCACGAATAGTGCGCTCGTACAGTGGTACTTCAGGGCGAGTGGGTGGCGGAGGCGGCGGAGGCGGCGGAGGGCTGCGGACTTCGAGGCCGAAAAGGTCAGTTGAACTCGCTAAATACAGCGGGTTTTCTGAGACAGCGCTTGAAATTGAGCAGTCAGAGACGCGCTGAGGCTTGTAGCAGCTGCCGTTGTCGCTCTCTGGCCCTGGCTTGTAGTATAGGCGGTCAAGAGCGTGTTTAAGGCGTGGAAAGCGCTCAAGATCAAGGACGCGGCGTTGTTTTGGTGGTAGGAGAGGCCGTTTTCGAAGGTTATAGCGGTGAGATTGCTTTTCCTTTCTCATGTTAGCGGGGGTAAGGGCTACTTATACCCTAAGTAGCACCGTGCTTTCGGCTCTTTGGGATGGCTGGCAGGCGGCGTGAGGGCTGGTAGTGTCGTCTCAGGTGCTGGGGAGGAGGCTGGCAGAAGAGGCTGGTCGCTTGCTTGGGTTAGCGCATGGGGCGTGCTCATCCCAACCACCTCCCGCCGTTTTTCAGAGTCAACGGCGTCCCCAGCGTCTGTTCGGCGCCCTTATAGTAGCGTCAGTCAGCCTGAGTGTCGCCCGCAGAGGTGATGGGCGAGTCCGTTGCGATTCTTTGGTCGAGTTGGCGGATGGTGAATAGAAAATGAGGGCTCCATTTTTGGAAGACCGTAACTTAACGGTGGATTGCCCTATAATAGTGATCGATAGCTCATTTGAATTGCCTATGCTCTGGCTATTACGGGGTATACATATCGAGTCATAAGGGCAATTGTGCGTGGGACAGCGGGTCCTTGAAGCTGGTGACTTTCCATGCAATTCTCATCCTTCGGCTGAGGCAGCTGAGTATCCGGGAAGCTGCCGGGCTCATAACCTGTTGAAATGTGCCAAAGATGAGGTGTAGAATCGATTGGGTTACCGACTCTAAGGAGCTGGCTAGTGATATATATACATGGCTGGTAATCACGTGCCTATATGGCACTAGGCTGGATTCTAACAATTTATACTATATATACAGAGGGGCTCTATAAACAAGCTAAAAGCAAGATAGAGGCGTTCCTTGCAGATAAGTAGCATATATTCTGCTACTTAAATAAGACATAGCTTGTATATTAAGAGAAATTTGTGGTAGTATAGTCCTAATAGTAGCTACATCTAGGAAATGCTACAACCTTATAAGTAGAGGGAGCGTATGCTGCTGTAAAGCACTAGATTACTAATTCCACAGCTGATATCTTGTTAGTATTTAAGCTTGTAGAGAAGAGTGTTAAAAGGCAGCTTAATACTCTTACTGCGGCACTTGCTTAGGACCACATTTTTATTCCTATATTCCCTAGTAAGATGCTTTTTGTTAATATTATTCGCAGGGTCTTAAGGCACGCTATTGTTCTCCTAGTTTAGCAGCATAACAAAGTCAAATAGGCTATAGGAACGACTCTATTAGCCCAATGTACAAACGTTTTTAGCAGAATAATGGGATTGCCCTGCTCCCATCGAATTTCAGATATATTGGAGTCGAAATTGGCTATCGAGCTTAAGGAAATACACCCTTTCTGGCGGATTAAGGAGTCTTCTCTTCCATATAGGTACTAAATCTCTCTATATTCTATTACATATTCTAATATTCTATTTCATTTAGGCTGATCCTAGAACCTCGTCTCCCAACATCTACAAAGCAGCGCTGTTCGCCCTTTCTAACCTCTTAAGGCAAAGCTGAGAAGAGGAGTCCTTTATTATTTAAGGTTAGAGAAGCTAAAGCATTAGAAGGACTATCACAGGGGAGTGGCTTGCCATAAGGATACAAGAAAAGGCCTCCAACCTGTTCCAATTGCTATATAGAAGGTCATACAAGGACTTAGTGCCCCGTAGGGCGTAGGTAGGGTCGTTAATTTAATCAATTAATCTATAAAATTCTATTTAAAATGTATCTAGCAACTGCGCCTCTGCACATCAATCCTCTATTTGCATTGTTAGGAGCGCGATGTTGTGCGTCGGCGGCTTAGTCATAGTGACGCTTAGTCAGGGTGGTGCCACTAACGTGTTCGATCACTCATCCGCGCAGATCACTCATCCGCGAACCCCACCGAAATCGCGACGCGTCCTCTCACAACTCTCGCAATGCCGCTCCCCCAGCACGTCCAGCAGGCTCAAAAAGAAGGGAGACTTAGTCTCTCAATGCAGGCGATTCAGAATAAGCAGGTTAAGAGTCGCCGCCAGGCTGCGCGACTATATAATGTCCCTGAAACGACTATCCGCGACCGTACCAGAGGTGCTCGCCCTCAAGCTATCGCCAACGTTCAGAAACGAAAGCTACACCCTACTGAGGAGCAATCCCTAGTATAGTGGATCCTAGACCTCGACCGACGCGGATTTCCGCCCCATATTATCAACGTACGACGAATGGCAGACAATCTGCTCGCCGCGCGGGGCCAAGAGCCACCTCCACAATCAGTCGGCGAGAAGTGGGTGTCGCGCTTTGTCAAGCGCCAGGCAGAGCTCCAGACTAAGTGGAATCGCAAGTTCCACTCACAGCGCGCAAGATCTGAAGACCCTGTCGGGATCCGCGCGTGGTTCAAGCTCGTAGAGGAGACGCGCCAGTCATACGGCATCCTCGATACAGATATCTACAACTTTGACAAGACTGGCTTCTTAATGGGTATCGCTGCGACGTCAAAAGTCTTTACAAGCTCTGAGACAGTCGGCCGTGCGGCGACTATACAGCCAGGTGATCGCGAGTGGGTAACGACGATTAAGTGTATCAACGCGTCTGGCTAGTCTATCCCACCCTTCGTGATCCTGCAAGGGAAGCTCCACCAAGCTAGCTGGTATCAAGGCCGACCACCTGATTGGACTATCGCTGTTAGCGACAACGGCTGGACTACGGACGACCTAGGCTTCGAGTGGGTAAAGCACTTCCACCGACATACTGAAGCCCGTACGATAGGGGCCTACCGACTACTCATCCTTGACGGCCACGGCAGCCACGCAACGGCTGAGTTCGATAAGTACTGCGCAGAGAACAAGATTATTACGCTCTGTATGCCCTCTCATACGTCGCACCTGCTCCAGCCGCTCGATGTTGGCTGCTTCTCGCCTCTTAAGGTTGCGTACGACCACCAAGTGTCCGAGCTTGCGCGACAACACGTCTTCCACATTGACAAGCAGGCTTCTTACAGATATACCCAGGCATCAGAGAGACAGTCTTGTCAGAGCAGAATCTCCAGGCTGGCTTTCGGGCAACAGGGCTAGTCCCAGCCTGTCCAGAACGCGTCTTGTCGTCGCTGACAGTGGTTAGGACGCCGTCTCCGCCAGGGGCAGCAGCCAACGCTAAGGTCGCATAGACGTTAGAGACGCCGCATACTACTGCTCAGCTAGAGCAGCAGGCTCAATTTATCCAGGACCGCCTTAGTCGGCCTTCGCAGAGCCCTACTACCCAGGCTATCCGCCAGCTTATCAAAGGGTGTCAACTTGCGATAAATTCAGCAACGATCCTTACAGAGGAGAATAGGAAGCTCCGACAGACTATTCAGCGGCGGCAGCGTAAAGAGCAGCAGCGCCGACAATATATAGCCCGTGGAGGAGCTATGCGGGTAGAGGAAGGTTAATTGCTTGCTGCAAAGGCCGAAAGAGTGCTCCAGCAGGTAGAGCAGGCAGGGCAGCCAAGTAGGCCTCGAGCACCGCCAACCTGCAGCAAGTGCCACAAACAAGGTCATACAAGGACTTAGTGTACTACTAGATAGCGCGCACTTAATAAATCTATTTACTACCTATTTTATTGCGTTGTTGAAGAGCAATTGTAGGAAGACGCGTCGCGATTTTGGTGGGGTGCGCGGATGAGTGATCTGCGCGGATGAGTGATCGAACACGTTAGTAAAAGTGGTGGTCCCCCTATCAATTCCCTGTGCAGCAGTTTCGGAGGAAAGGCTGATTCACCAATCACACGGCCCGGCTTCGCATCTGCATGCAAACCGCACAAACTTGGATGCGTTTTCAAACAAGCCTGCTGCGCTCGCTCTGCGCATGCGCATGTAACGAGCCAGCAACGCCCCGCATGTATTTGCTCCAGCAAACATTCAATCAATGGCGCGCCCAAAAGCCGCGCGCAAGCCGCGTGCTCCGCTCCGAGGGCTGCGTTCCATGTTCTCCCTGGCCCAGGACGACATCGCAAGTGGATGCGGATGAGCATTCTCCATGCAATTGATACTGACGAGCCCCGGGCCAAGTACCTAGACTCCCCCAGTGCGTAGTATGCCGTCGGGTTCATCAGTGAATCTCGCTAGGCGCAACCTGTCCAGACGGCATACGCATCCGGGCATCCGCGTTGGGTGTTGTTTGATCATGACAGCAAACGCACCATACTTCAGAGGCCACTTCACATCCGCAAACGCCGCGTTCGCCCCAGATGGCGCCGACGAATATAATGCCATTGTCTCTACCGCGACGGAAGACGCTGTCATGTATACCGACCGTCTGTTGTCCGCAATACCCATCGGTACCCTGGAAGAGAAACACTCCTTTGGCGAGCTGCTCGAAGCTGCGACTACAGCTGCCCGACACGCTACTCGGGCAATGGACACATCAAAAGGCAAGAGGAAGAGAGCGCGAAGCTCTTCGGATACGGAGGAAAACGCTGCTCCTAGTCCGAAGCGTGCCAGGACGCATGTAAAAGACAGCCAGTTCCCCGTCACGCGGTCAAGACCGGACAGTGCGCATACTAGTGTACTTGATGATGAAGAGTCAGGCCGCGAGGGCAGTCTAGACAGACAGGCTCTAAGTGCCGTAAGAGCTGTGGGGTTATGTTCAGCCGCCGCTCTGTTTAGACAACCTTCGGGGAAGGCCGTCCGGAAATCCACCCGCCCGCCCATGTCGAAGCTCTTTTTGTCGTTGCAACTCGCACCAGAAGAGTTTCTGAACCTCCAGGCTCAGGCCAAAGCATACATGCTGGACCCCGCGTATCCCGAGCGACAAAACTGCGTTGGTAATAGAGGAAAGAGCGATACGGACATGGTTAAGCTGCGTTTGTTCAATTGCGTTCGGGACTTCTTGGACGGTGGCGCTGGCGAGCGTTTCTTCGGTGAAGGTGCGGCCAACAGGAATTCAGGTGGTGAGGCAGACGCGCTGGAGGTTGCTCAGGCCCTGGGGGAAAAACAGGCACCCACGGGAAATAAACCGGTATGGCCTAGGGACGGCAACAAGCTTATTAGTCTCGTTACTCCTCTCCTTCGTCGGATGGTCACGAACGAGCGCCAGCGTATGTACGCTATCGAAACTCGCAAGGGAGGTGCAAGGAGGAAGGAAGCCAGCGTAGAAGCAGTCGATCAAGGTTCCCCTGCATCAAGACAGCGCGAGTCGGTTGAGGCTACCGTGCTCTCTCCAGCCCAAAGTTTGCATCCAACGTCGCTGCCTGCGTCACCAACCGCTCAGCTCTCGCACCACCGTAGTAATGCCGGTCCTCCACAACCCCCAACTGATTCCGGTTCTGATATGGCCGACACTGGACAGTCTTGGAATTTGGTTGAGTCAACTGTCGGCTTGCCCCCGGGTGACAAGCTTGGCCTACCTGATGCCCCGGATCCGGAAGCTCACATAAAGGAGATCAACATGTTCTTGAAGAAGGATAAGCACATCATTGGCTCAATTCGTCTTCACAATGCAAAAGAGGCATCACTATTACATTTGCCCTGGTCCGAACTATGCAATCGCACCAATATGCTTGTAGAAGGGGCATCCTTGAAGTACACCCAGCTGAAGGAACAACGGGACAGGATAGCACAAAGCCATCCGCAAAAGCACTTGTCAGGCACGGGGCTTGAAAAACTACGTGGTCTTGCTGCCGCTGCTACCAATATCCAGGATGACGACTTGCCCGAGCAGAGCGCTGATACTGCATCGACAGTTGCCGGTCAGCCTCCTCGCACTATTGCAGAGGAGCCAACCACTCGTAATCCACCCAGCAAGAATACTCATGTACGTGGTAACTCTGCGTCTTCGCGCGGAGTCTCGTCTGATTCCGCTGAACGTGACGCTCCGAAGACAAGCACATGGTCATCTCAGATCATAAATGAAGGGGTAGTTCTTCCTCATCGCATTGAGGCTATGCGGTCGACGGGAAGAATGGTAATCAAGGAGGGTCACGAATGGGAGGCGTTGAAGCTCGATATCGCATCTGCAGACTGGGCGGATCATACGCTGAACCTGGTTGTTATACTGTGTTGACGGAGCGTTCTGGTGCTAGATATATTTCTGCACGTTGAGACTTGGAGAGAGAGGGGCTTGATAGACGCGTATGTAACTGGTCGTTACTTTGATCCAACAACATATAAGCATGTATTCTTCCAAAGCACTAGAGTGCTAAATTCATAGACGGTCCCCCTGCTAGAGGATATGGTGTGATAACGCCCAGTTCTACTGTTCCCTTACTCTTTAGCTTCAAAATCGCTGCCACTCTAGGTGCATCTTCAGAGACGCTTGGGAACAGGGAGCGCGCACCCTCCGATGCACGGACCACTATCCCGCGCCGCGCCGTGAGAGGCCACTTCCAAAGCACATCCCGTGACCGCGCGCCGCACACGAGCCTACCCGTCCGTATAGAACGCGAGCATCTCCCCATCAGCCATCAGCCATCCTCCACAACTACACCTACGATCAACATCACCAACCTACACATTACTCGCACCAAAGCCCAACACAACTAATGCACACGCGAACCCTCCCCCCGGGCACCGTCACGCCCTTCCAAACGCGCGTCTACACGCTCCTCCTGCAAATCCCCGCCGGCAAAGTAACATCGTATGCGGCGCTCGCGCGCGCACTGAAAAGCAGTCCGCGCGCTGTCGGCGGCGCGTTGAAGCGGAATCCTTTTGCGCCCGAGGTGCCTTGTCATCGGGTGTTGGCGAGTACGGGTGTGAGTCGTCTCTAGCTTTTTGTAGTGTCTTCTTTATAACATGAATTTGGAAGCTGATTCTGTGAGTAGTTTATTGGGGGGTTTAAGGGTGATTGGGAGAAGGGGGGTGGGGGGGTGGAGCAGGGGAAGAAGAGGGAGTTGTTAGGAGAGGAAGGGGTGCGGTTTGATGAGGGGGGGTATTTGGTTGGGGAGGAGTGCTGGTGGGATGGGTTTAGGGTTGAGGAGGCGGAGTTGTGATGAAGGTCATCCCCATGAAATAATTCGTGTCCGATCCGATGTTAAGATGCTCCTAAAGTTAACATGCCACCTAGGAGCTGTCCTATAAGCTAGAAATACCTTTATAAGCTTCCTTTATATCAGGAGTTGCTTCTAGTTATATTAAATAAACTATGAATATAGTTTGTATACTGTATTGTTAGTTGTCTAGGGGTCTTATCATCGGCCACGAATTATTTCCTGGCGGTGAGGTGGGATGGGATACCGGTAGGGCTGGCGGGGTAAGCTAGCGTACATAGTCTCCGGCCACCCGGGGATTCCGGCCACCCCACCAAAACGCGACACCCGCACAAAACACGCGATTTCTTTCCATAACACTCATCAATATGGACGCCCGTGAGCTGGCTATACAATCAGCGATCAGCGATTACAATACAGGCATTTATAAGAGCCAGCAAGCAGCAGCAGAGGCGTACGGCCTTCCTCGATCTACATTTCAAGACCGACTACGTGGCGCGACTACCAGCGTAACTAGCCATCAGCATCAGCAGCGGCTGACTCCTCTACAAGAGGACTTCCTAGTAGAATGGATCCTCGAAGAAGACGCGCGCGCCTGTCCTCCCTCACACGCTCGCGCTCGAGAAATGGCCAATCGAATCCTACGTATGAACGGCGACGATCAGCCTGTCGGCAAGCACTGGCTACACCACTTCATCAAGCGCCAGCCACGCATAGCCTCAGTAGTCGGCAGAAAGCTAGAGGCTCAGAGAGCTGATTCAGCTACTCCAGAGCGTGTACGCGCCTTTCTAGAGCTCTTTGAGCAGACTAGAATACGCCTCAATATACGTACAGAGGATATCTGGAATATGGATGAGACTGGTGTAGCTCTAGGGGTATGTACGAACACCAGAGTACTCTCTAGTAGCCAGAAGAAGAAGGCTTACATTCGGTCTCCAGAGAATCGCGAGTGGGTCTCTATAATCGAGTGTGTATCAGCAGCAGGGCGGAAACTACACTGCGCCGTCATCTTCAAAGGCCAGACCCTACAGACTACATAGTTTCCCTCGTCCTACGTACCTAACTGGCTCTATACAACCTCTAAGAACAGATAGACGTCAAAAGCAATAGGTGTTAAGTGGCTACAGCGCATATTTATCCCTAAGACAGCTGTAGGTGATGGCCAGTACCGCCTCCTCATCCTCAACAGCCATGGCAGCCACATCAATATAGACTTCCTATGGCTCTGCAAACAGCATCGAATAGAGCTCCTATACCTACCTGCGCATACCTCGCACGTCCTACAGCCTCTAGATCTCGCCCCTTTCTCCGTTATCAAGTCTAGTTACCGACGCCAGATCCAGGAGCTTGCATCGCTCGACGACGCCGCGCCTGTTAAGAAGGAGCGCTTTATCCTGCTACTATCAAGCTAGGGAGGCAGGCTTCACAGAGCGTGTGATTCGAGCTGGCTGGCAGGCTGCTGGTATCTGCCCATTCAACATCAATCACGTGCTCAGCTCGTCGCAAGTCTCTCAGAGGCCTACTACGCCTACGTATCAGCAGCAGCCTCATCAGCAGCCTCAGAGCTTCCTCTCAACCCCTCAAGGCCCTCGCGATCTCTATATAGCGCAGCGCGACGTCCAGAGCGTCGAGAATCTAGGTCGTAGGACCCGGCTACTCCTTCAGAAAGCAGGTAAGGCGCTAGCAGCTGCAAATGCTAGAGCTGCAGGGCTAGAATCAGAGAAAAGACGCCTTGAGTATCATCTACAGACTACTAGCTCTCAGCGTCCTCGAAAGCGCGTTCAAATAGACCCAAATCGACGCTTTGCAGAGGTAGAGACTATCGTAGAGGCTATACGCGCAGCTGAGGCTGCAGGAGCTCAGCAGCAAAGATCTACTATATCGAGCGCTTCAGAAACAGCTTTAGTAGCTGCTGCTGCTGCAACTCTAGAGTCTATGTGCACGCAGTGGCAATCATAATAAGCGTTGTTAAGATATCGCGTGTTTTCTGCGGGTGTCGCGTTTTGGTGGGGTGGCCGAAATCCCCGGGTGGCCGGAGACTATGTACGCTAGCTTAGCGGGAAGCGCCAAGAGAACGAGTGACGACTTTGGAACTACATTCGGAAATTCCTTAACTCAAGTCTCATAAACTATTTCGCGCCTCTCAACCCCCAATCAAATCAATCCCTCAATCAACCTCCTCACCCACGACCCTCTTAACATGGCGCACAGACCCAAAGATGTCAAGCCCAAATCGAAATCGAAATCGAAATCTCAACCCCAAATCCCACAATCTGAAAACGACTTCTTAGACCAAGCCGATGAGTTCGAACAAGCAGGCGGCAAATGGCGCGCTGGCGATGCGGCAAAAGCAGCGCGGTTCTTCCAGCGGGCTATCGGTGCGTATGATGAGGGGTTGAAGCGGTTTCCGCGCAGCTTTGATCTCGCGTATAATAAGTATGTGGATCCCTGTAATTAATTTCTACTTGCCTCATGTCCGATGTTGAGGATATATTCTTTGAGAGGAGCTAATATGGTCATTGTAGAGCGCACCTGGAGTACGAGATTTGCGGGGATGAGCGCGTCGCTGCGCAGCTGGGGAGCAAGATTGGCCTGCTGGAAGAGACGTTGAGGTCGCATCGTGCGGCGCTGGCGCTGAAGCCGGAGAATCATGATATTCAGTTTAATACGGGGCAGGTGCTGGCATCGCTTGGGGAGGCTTTGTTGGAGGCTGAGACGCAGGGTGCGGGTACGGCGGCGGCGCGGGAGCTGCTGGAAGAGGGGGTCGAGCTGTTTACGAAGTGTCTTGCTACGCAGCAGAGAGAGTATGAGCAAATGCGGGCTGAGCTTGCGAATGTGGAGAAAGTGCAAGGTGGGCAGGTTCGGAATGAGGAACGGATGGTGGGAGGCGACGAGGAAGAGAGTATGGAGATGGAGTCGACGGGTTCTTCGGCGGGGGGAGAGTGGGCTACAGTCGAAGAGGCACTGACACCAGAAATCCTCCTCGAGACTTGTACCGCGCAACTCGGAGCTCTAACCACGCTTATCGGCTTATATGACCCCGCTGAAGCCGCCGCCCTCGAAGGACGCATCGAGTAAGTAACCCCAAGACACAAACAACAGGCCTGTGACACCCGCTAATTGCACTCCCCCTCCAGCCACGGCCTCCAAACCGCAACCACCACCATCCCAACTCTAATCACACTCGTCAACGACTCCCCCTTTCCCCCAGAAGAAGAACCCAAACCCGCCGGACCCACACACTCTATTTCCTCCCCAACCCCAGCATCAGCCCAAGACCCCGCATCCACATCCCCAAAAGATGACGCCCTCCTCGCATCCGCCACCTTCCAAGCCGCCATCGCAGACCTCTCCTATCGCACCGGCCAAACGCCCGCACCCGACTACGGAAACACACTCACTGCACTCTTCGCGCCTCTAACGCAAACCCAGCCCCCACAGCCCCATTCTCCACCCCAACCCGCTCTCACAAACGCCCTATCCGCCCACGCAGACGCGCTCATAGATCTCGCCTCCGCACTAGCAGACTCATCCCCCTCAGCGCCCACGCTAGAAATCCAATGGACCGCCCTCACCCAAGCGCAACAACTGCTCACCACGCTATGCAACCCACCACACAACACGCACCTTTCGCCGTCCCGGCTCGTGGATGTGTTCCTCGCGCGTGGCGATACCGAACTCACGCGGTTCCGGGTTTCGCTGCTTGAGGGCGCGAAGCCCGCGTGGAAGACGAGTAGGGATGTGTTGGTGGGGAATGCGGGGGTGTTTTATCGGGGCGCGAGGAGTTATGCGGAGAGGGCGGGGAGGGAGGAGGTGGGAAGGGTGGCGGGGGCGAAGGGGGTGGTTTCGGAGGTGTTGAGGGAGGTTGTTGTTGTTGGGGATGGGGGGATTGTTGTTGCGAGGAGTGAGTGGAAGGAGAGGAGTGGGGAGGTGGAGAGGGTGGTGGAGGAGATGGTTGAGGAGGGGGTGTTGGGGAGGGAAGAGGGGGAGGGGGTGTTGAGGATTGTGAACCAATAACGGGGAGGAATATACCGCGTTGGTTAAGAGGATAGCTGCAGGGGAAAAGGTTCGGTCGCGTATAGTCGGCCTTTGCGTCGGCTGTGCTGGGGTACTACACGACACGACACTTACACTTCTTCAGACTTTTGTCTTAGTTAGTACCGCATTCGTGGGTAATTTGTCGTCGTCGCAGCTTCTGCTCTGATTCGAGACCTCACTGTACCCAAGAGGCACCCCCAGCCCAGTACTCATCACACAGTGGATTTGTAAAAAGCCTAAAAGCGTCTATGGGTCGTTCTAGTCCCCATGATAGACACGCACACGCACTCAAACCCCCAAACCACCACCCACCCACCCTACACCAACCCATCATAAACCGCCCTCTCCACCTCCCCCCACGTCCGCACAACCTCCCCATCCCCAAACGGCATCACCTGCCCCGCTATCATGCCCGCAACCCCCTTCTCCCTATCGCACCACCAGTACAAATCCGCCAATCCACACCACCACGCCGTATTCGCGCCGCGACCCGTCGCCCCCGGCGCAACCGTCAGGAAGAAGCTGAGTCCCTATCCTTGCGGCGGATTACTATGTTTTAAAAATAGTGAGCACGAGCAGACGAATGTCAAAATGGAAGGAACAGAGAACTCACTCACCCTTCCTGGGGATACATTTCCGCCACGGTATTCGGCATGAGTGGCTCCGGCGACGGGACCCCCTACGCAGCGAGGAAAATTAGTAAAAACCCTTCATCACACAGCGGCGACTCAACTCAACGCTCATACACACACACATACATCCCTCCCCTCGCAAAATCCGGCTGCCCCAGAATCTGATTCTCCTACATCATCCCCACCGTCTCCTCCCTCAACACCCTGCGCCCCGTCTCAGGACTCACCCCCTCCCCCACATTCAACAGCGCCGCCAACACTTTAACAAACTCCCTCGGCTGCTCGAACAGCCCCGCGCCCGCACTGTGGAAAAAAACGATCTTGTTGCTCCGGCGTAGTCTGCAAGAGCGCCCGTAGCCGCGTCGCGCTGGTGCATGTACGCGAGGTTGGATTTCATGGCTGTGGGGGGGGGGGGGGGGACATGGTGAGGTGGGTGATGCCCAGGGGCGCGAAGACGTGCTCGGCCATGTACGTCTTTAGTTTTTGGTGGGTGGTGTGCTCGAGGATTATTCCGGCCCAGTAGAGGCTTATCTGTGTGGTGGATTTGTTCGTTAGTTTTTTTTTTTTTTTTTTTTGGGGGGGGGGGTGGTTCGGGGCTCATGTTGTTGGACAGGCACGTACGCTGTATTTCCACATGCTGCCTGCATGGGTGCCAGTGCATGTGTGAGCATTGTCTCGATAAGCAACGTTTCTCCTGAAAAACTACTTACCAGGCTAGTTGACCATGGGAGAGTGCAGTATGTCCTCTTCGTCGCCGTTGAATTCTAGTTGTACCGTTACGTTAGCATGCTTCCGGCCCTGAAGAGTGCCTTATCTCTAAAAATATCGAACTTGATACTGACCAAAAATCCCACCAGGCCACCCCTGCATCCTAACCCTCGGATCAAGAAACGCATACGCAAACCCCGCCGTATGCGCGAGCAACATCCTCTCCGTCCACGCCCCTCTCTTACTCAGCCCCGTGCACACCATCAGCATACACTTTCTTAGCTGCAATTTCCGGCGCGACGCGTTGGACGAACTCGGCGTCATCGAGTGGGATCTTGCCCTGCTCTACTAGTTGCAGCACGGCGATGGTAGCGACAATCTTAGTACAAGAGGCAATCCCTGATGGATGCAAGAAGGATTAGTTGATGGATTGGGAAAGGAGATCACGTTTAAACTTGCAGAAGCTTGTGTCCATGTTCATGGGGTCCTGGGAGTTGACGGAGCATGTGCCCGAAGCATGCTCGACGAGCACCGCCTTCACGTTTTGAATACCCTGGGCTGAGAGAGGCATGGCGAGTGGGAAGAAAGTGGCTTGGATATTGCAATGGAGAGTAGAGGATAGAGGAGGTCTGGAGCTTGCAGGTGCGGGGAACAAAACAATTGTACTTCCGACGCCGTCCGGGCGAAGTCCTTCGCATATGTTATTCAATTGCCGAGCTAACTACTGTTACGCCCGGTATGAGCTGGCAAATGTACTACGGTGAGAGGTTAGACCTCCTGCTGACGTCCTACCTAGGTAGTTGCGCCTGCCGAGCTCCTCAAGCTCCCACGTTTCAAGCAGCTCGCTCAACCACACTTCCGTGCGGGGTTCATTTTACCGGGCCGCTTGTCTAATGCGTAGTGGAGCTATACTACTTCGTAATTCGATCGCCCAAATCAAGACGTGGCGAAAGTTGGTGTAGGATCCCCAAAAAGGACATTGCGTTCATGTTGGCGGGTTCGGCATGGATCAAAAGATGGCATACTCGTTCTTTGATGACTTCAACCCCGTTTCTCACACGAGCCTACCATTTTCCCTCATTTTCTCCTAAGAGCCGCAAAACCAGCCTTCAACTCCTTCAAACCTGCCATTACCAGAGGTACGGCAACGGGCCCAAGAAGCGGCAGGTAAACAGCAACTTTGTGTTCATCCGGGAAGTACACCTGGCCCACCATAGACCGCTCGAAGAATGCTCTTTCAGCTTCGCCGTCTGCGATCCTTGCATGCTCTAAGGCGTCCTGGAAACTTCCCGCGCGCAAGCAGTCGCATGCCTGCTGAAGGTGGGTCAAAGTGAGACTCACAGACTTGGCAACAGAGTCAGGCACCGGAATGGAAGGCATTTTTTGGTACACTTGCGCCAGGGCGCCCAGAGTAGATGATGCAGAAAATATGAGGGACGCAGCATGGACCCGTGTCAAAGTAGAGAGCCGGAGAGGTAACGAAGCCGGCGTCTGAGGCAGGCCAAGAAGCGCACTCAGCTGATTGGAGAAGGTTTGCATGGCCGGCACGAGAGCTTCTTTAGACAGTGTTGTGGGTGTAGTCTCATGTGAAGGAGGGTTTAGAATCATGACGCCGCCCCATTGGGGTATCAACCAGCTGTTTGCCCTGCTTCCTTGGACGAGCAACGGAGACTGGGTCGCCTCTGGAACGTATAAGGCGAAGTTGATGGTAGGACCCTTGCCGATGCTGGGGCTGAGAGGCCATTCGGCAGCGTTGACAAACCCACTAAGATCTTCCTTGGACAGTGTCCATGCCTTGGCGTTCTCGTCGTATTCGGGCTGGCGAATGGACGGTGAAAAGGCGGCGTAGAGCTGAAGCTGGGTATCAATGGTGAAGTTGCTGATTGACGAGAAAGATGCCAGCATGGGAGCCATGTATTGGCGTAGAGCGGCGTCAATATCCCAGGAGGAAGGAGTCGATGTCGGGGTGAACAAGGAGAAGGTCAGATGATAGGTGGGTGCGTATTTGAACGCCCGCGTCGATTGACGCTGGAGCTCGGCCGCCGTCTCCGGAGACAACGGCTTGGACGGGGCGCCGTTGCCACGGGCGACACCAGAGAGCAGATGGGCCAGTTGCGCCTGCTCTTCGGCATAGATCTGGTGCAGTTCCTGGGCAATGTAGGTGGCGAGCGCCGAGCCGGTCGATGAAGACGACGGGATCTGGCTCGCCGAATAGTACACGTCAAGGGTAGCCGAGTATGGATGCAGGTGCGAGCGAGGTGTGGCGCCTGTTTGTACCTGGATCAAGCGGATAGACAGGGCGACATGGTCGTCTCCGGCCGCCGGGGCGATGCCGTCCACGACCACCTGCTGCGAGGCGTTCGCTGGCGCGGGTGCATCGGCGAGTGCGAGGCGCAGATGGTGGGCCGAGAAATCGTTGAGGTCGTCGAGGGCGTGTTGCGTAGCGCGGAGTAGATGGGAGGCGTCGTGGGGAGGCTGCGGGGCGTCGACTGCGATGCGGAGAGGGAAGACGGGCTTGCAGACCTGTGCGCGCGTCAGCAGAGCCCGGCCGTGTGCATGTCGCTGCCTACCTTTGCTTCGGCCCAGGCCGTCATGTCCTGCAGCGGCAGGTCGACGCGGTAGATGGCCGTCGTCGTCCACCATACGGGGAGGCCCAGCAAGACGACGACGGCCCAGAAGGAGACGATGACGGCGCGCCGCAGCCACAGGCTCTCTTTGCTTTCCGGAGGCGGCTGCTGCCTCGCGGGAGCCGCATTGGGAGCCGCCGGCGCGGTCTCTGGCCCTGGCGACGCCATGTTGCCCGTGTACTGCAGTTGTGTCGACGTGCGAGGTCGTTTGAAGATATCTTGGCATGAAGCATTACAAAGTGCATGGAACTGACTCAGCGCGACCCCTCCCCTCCGATTGCACAGACATCACAATCACGGGGACGGAAGAGAACCCCGTCTGTATAGTATACGCAGCGTGATTTCAAACTTGTTCTGAAGTCAAGAGCTTAAATCATCATATTGGTGGACAACAATCTATGCGTCCTTCTTACGACTTAATACATGTACCTAAAGTTCGGATTCTCCTTGTCCGTCAAATCGTCAAAAGCGTGCACGAGGTCGTTATCGTTCGCCTCGGCCACCTGCGCAGCCAGCTTGTCCCTCTTGCTGTTACGCATCATAAAGTTGAATCGCAAAAAGGCGAGCACGAGGACCAGCAACACGTAGCATCCCATATGAGTCGAGAAAGCGATGAAATACCGAGGCTTGTCCTTGTCGAGGAAGACCTGGGGCCCGATCGCGTTTCCGACGCACCACGCGACGAAGTTCATGGCAACCACAGTGGACTTCTTGGTTTGACCAGCAATGTTGCGTGAGAGCAGTGACATGGAGAGGGTCTGAGCTGCCCAGAAGGACAGTACCATGTAGTAACTGATCAGAAGCCCAACCTGGGTGGCTTTGTCGTGCAGTACCACCGTCATCAACACGATGGTGCCAATAAACGACCTAAGATTCATTAGCAGCTTCCTTCTCCAATGCCGAGGAACAAGCTTACGGGATGACATAGATGGCCATAATAATAAGATTCTGCTTTGTCTTGTTTGCAAAATAGGTCGCACTGAGGAGCGTGATAATAATGACCGCGCCCAAGACCATGGCAAGCAGTTGGGTTTCCAGAACGGTGAAATCGAAACCTTGATAATGATGTTGGCAAAGCCCCCAAGACCTGAGGTGGGCAGGGTCGTGCAAATGGCGATCAGGCAGTAGCACCAGGACTGCGGGTCGGTGAGCGCCTCCTTCATCTGGTACATACGGAACTTCTTGTTCTGAAGACCAGTTTGGTTGGAACGGACGCGTTCGATCATGAGCTTCTTGTCTTCTTCCGAAAAGCACTTGGCACGCATAGGGCTGTCTGCATCACTATTTAGCTCATGCACCACCCACGTTCAGGGACAAGACTTACCGGGAAGCCACCAGATGACAAAGACACCCCAGATGAAGGAAAAAATACCGTATGTCATAAAAATAGCCTGCCAGGACCTAATAGGCGAGGGAGGGGACTTGATGAGACTGAAGCAATAGGCTAGTAGACCACCAACAATCTGCTGCATACCGTTCATCATATACCAGTACGTCACGATTTGGGCTTGCTCCTCTCGCTTGTACCACATGGAACTGAGGATCAAGAAGCATGGCTGGCAGACGGCTTCGAATATACCAAGCAGTGTTCTGACCGCAACCAGGGCTGGAAAGCTGTTGCAAGCAGCGTGGAGAGCGAGGACAGCGGACCAGGCCATGATGTTAAAGCCCAAGTACTTTGCAATGGGCAGGCGTTGAATCAACCAGTTGGTGGGAAACTCGACGATCAGGACCGCGATATAGATACAGGTTGTAAGCCAGGCAAACTGTGAATTGTTAGTACATGGATCGGGCCGGCAAATCCGAACAGCATCTTGGTTGCAATGGCTTACCTTGCTGTTGTCCATCAAGACCGGAATGTCTTCGCGTATACCCATGATACTGGCGAACGACATGGTGCCCTTGTCCAGTGCCTGCAAAAAATAGGTGAAGACCATGATAGGAAGCACGCGCCGGTCAATCATCTTTTTCAACCTTTTGTTCTCCTCTTCCGTAATCACGACGGCCCCGGCGTTCGCATATTTGGCTACTTCGTGGTCGATACGGTCGTAGTTGATGTGGGCTCCCTTCTCGTCTCTTGACGTGACACGTTCGACTTCGGCGACGTCGCGTTTCTCATCGATACCACGAACACCCTCGGGAGCGGCGTATACTTCGCTGTTCACCGATCTGGCCATGGTGGAGGTAGCTGCAATGAATGGACTTGCGAGGAAAGAAGGTGGGAAGGGGGATTCCAGGCCACGATGAGATCCAAGAAGAAGTGGAGTTGTGCATCTAAGTACTCCTAGGGTCGCATCCGGAAAAACTGATATAGCCCAGCATCGCGGCCATGCTACCTTTTCGGTGCAACACCAACCCGCTCCATTATTGGCAGATTTCGCGTAGAGTCAGACTCGCCATGACCAAGAACCTGTGTTGCTCAATCCATTTCCGGTTTAACGGTATGCGGGATGGCACAGCAACCCCTATCACAAGCCCTCGGCTGAGTCGACCCCGGATCAAGCTCTCCACATCAACGGCTGGCCGCCCCGGTGGAGGTGGAGCTTGTGCGGCGTAAGCGGAGGACCGTCGAATGAATACCTTGGCATGCACCATCGGGCGAAAGGACGCCGAAAACTGCACGCAGGCTTGCCATGTGCAGTCCGCCCATCGTTTTGTCGTTCGCGAGTGTCGGGCAGAAGACTGCTTCGTGGATGGCGGAAAATTCTCTCCGGTGGCTTCTTGGGGATTCTAGCGTGCTTTCCCCAGGATCATCCAACCTCGTTCCAAGGTCCCGACCCCGGACTCGTGACCCCAGATTTACCTAGGTAGATGGTCGGTGCATCTGTCAACGAACGAACTCTCGGCGCCGCACACCGGCTGCTTTTCCCAATTCTCAATACACCGTGATCCCCAGTTTACCGCATGGCGTCGGGCCACACTGCAACGACAGTCGGTGTATTGCAGAGCGATTGTGTAGTTCTGCGCGTTATACCTATCAACTTGGCTGCCCCGAACATCTTAGCCTCGTAGAAACCACACCGAAGCTGACATCGAAAACGCCTTCGTCTTTCCCGAGAGAAGAGAAATTGATTCATTGTCTTCCAGTAGACGATACATCCAATCGACCGAGATTCGAGGTCGCGAAGCGCATTAACCCAACATGTCGACCCTCACTGTCCATGGCCTCAAGTCGGACCAGATCCACTCCGCCATCCAATTGCTCACCCACAACCTAGTCAACATCCACGACACAACCGGCGAATTTCTCCTCAAGCTCGAAGACGGCCGCGTAATCGACACGAAAGGTTGGGACGGGTGGGAATGGACGCACGGCATCGGGCTCTACGGCCTATGGCACTACTACACCCTCACGGGCTCGCAAAACACCAAAGACATCATGACTGGCTGGTTCCAGAAACAACTGGCCAAGGGCACGACCAAGAACATCAACACCATGAGTCCCTTCTTGACGCTCGCATACTTGTACGAGGAGACGGGGGACCGGACGTACGTGCCGTGGCTAGATACGTGGGCGGAGTGGCTTATGAATGGCTTGCCAAAGACAAAATATGGGGGGTTCCAGCACGAGACGTACAACTCGTTCAACAAAGACGAGCTGTGGGACGATACGCTGATGATGAGCGCACTCCCCCTGGCTAAGATAGGGCTCACCCTGAACCGGCCCGAGTACGTGGAAGAAGCAAAGAAGCAGTTTATGCTGCACTGCCAGTACCTTTGCGACACCACGACAGGCCTCTTTTACCACGGCTGGAAGTGGGAAGAGGGCGAGAATGGCGTCGTAGGACACAACTTCGCCAAAGCACGGTGGGCGCGGGGTAACTCCTGGCTCACAATTGCCATTCCCGACTTTGTCGAACTGCTGCACCTCCAGCCCGGCGACCCACTCCGTGTGTTTCTCCTCGGTATCCTCGACGCGCAATGCAAAGCGCTCGTCAAACTACAAGCTGATAATGGCATGTGGCGGACGTTGCTCGACATCCCCGCCAGCGAAGGAAGCTACGAAGAAGCATCTGCGACGGCAGGCTTCGCATACGGGATGTTGAAAGGTGTACGGAAAGGATATCTCGGGAAAGAATATCTTGAGCCGGCTGTGAAGGCCATCAAGGCGGTCTTGGGCAAGATCAACCCGGAAGGCGAACTGCTGGAGGTGAGCTTTGGCACGGCGATGGGGCACTCGCTGCAGCACTACAAGGACATCGCACTCACGAGTATGCCGTACGGGCAGGCCATGGCGATAATGGCTCTTGGCGAGTTTCTGAGGACATTTATTTAGATGAGGCAGCAGACGGGCTAAGAATACAAACTGTGGTTGCATGATGCACAGGTGGCTTGCTGGACAAATGCCATGCACCGACGCGATGTGTTTGTGCGCCAGTATCGTTTTTTTGATTCGCATGGCACACACTCGTTCCTCTTTGCCGGCAAGAGGAGCATCCCGCTGGCGATTGCTAGAAAACGGACACCTGGCGATTGCAGCCTGCAGGTGAGCAGGCCGTGCACGACGATAGCAAGGCGCCCTGCGGCTGCTGCGAGGCGGTTGCTAGGGAAGGCGTAATGGAGGGCGGTGAAGGCAGCGCGGGGCACCATTGGCCCCTGCGCTGTTTCGCCGCGATTCTGCCGACCTGTCTAGAAGATTCTCGAGCTCCACTGGCGCCGTATATATGCCCTCGCCTGAAAATCTCAAGCTGCTTGTTCTCCATTCTCTCCAGTTGATCTTCCCATTCTCGACCCGCTGCAGACGTCCCTGCCTCCAGCTCTCTCTCCACGAACAACTTTACATACAGCTTCAGAGCTTCCCGCACCTAATTGTAAGTGCTCCGCACACCTCTAGCCGTCACCCCGCTTGAAGGCGCCGGCCCACCACGCCGAAAACTTGTCCCTCCCCCTTCTCTTTCTCTCGCTCTCAGCCATCTCGGTACTCCGTCTAACACGGCGACTAGTTCTCGACCGACCCACGCACATCCACCATGTCTGCTGAGACTTTCGAGTTCCAGGCTGAGATCTCTCAGCTGCTCGGCCTCATCATCAACACCGTCTATTCGAACAAGGAGATCTTCCTACGAGAACTCATCTCCAACGCCTCAGATGCCCTCGACAAGATCCGGTATGAGGCTCTCTCAGACCCCAGCAAGCTCGACAGCGGCAAGGACCTCCGCATCGACATCATCCCGAACAAGGAAGCCAAGACCCTCACCATTCAGGACTCTGGTATTGGCATGACCAAGGCTGATCTCATCAACAACCTCGGTACCATTGCCCGGTCAGGTACCAAGCAGTTCATGGAGGCTCTCTCCGCAGGTGCCGACATCTCCATGATCGGCCAGTTTGGTGTCGGTTTCTACTCCGCCTACCTCGTTGCAGACCGTGTGTCCGTTGTTTCAAAACACAACGATGACGAGCAGTACATGTGGGAGTCGAGCGCCGGCGGCACCTTCAAGATCGCAGAGGACACCGAGGGCGAGCAGATTGGCCGCGGTACCAAGATCATCCTACACCTCAAGGATGAGCAGACCGACTACTTGAACGAGAGCAAGATCAAGGAGGTCGTCAAGAAGCACTCCGAGTTCATCTCGTACCCCATCTACCTTCACGTCCTCAAGGAGACGGAGAAGGAAGTCGAGGATGAGGACGCCGCAGAGACCGCAGAGACCGAGGAGGGCGCCGAGAAGAAACCCAAGGTTGAGGAAGTTGACGACGAGGAAGAAAAGAAGAGAGAAGAACCAAGAAGGTGAAGGAGTCCAAGATCGAAGAGGAGGAGCTCAACAAGACCAAGCCAATCTGGACACGAAACCCCCAGGACATCTCACAGGAAGAGTACGCTTCCTTCTATAAGTCGCTCTCCAATGACTGGGAAGACCACCTTGCCGTCAAGCACTTCTCCGTGGAGGGTCAGCTCGAGTTCCGCGCCATCCTCTTCGTCCCCAAGCGCGCGCCTTTCGATCTGTTTGAGACCAAGAAGACCAAGAACAACATCAAGCTGTACGTGCGTCGCGTCTTCATCACCGACGATGCCACCGACCTCATCCCCGAGTGGCTCAGCTTTGTCAAGGGTGTGGTAGACTCCGAGGATCTGCCCCTCAACCTGTCTCGTGAGACCCTGCAGCAGAACAAGATCATGAAGGTCATCCGCAAGAACATTGTCAAGAAGACTCTCGAGCTCTTCAACGAGATCGCCGAAGACCGTGAGCAGTTCGACAAGTTCTACACTGCTTTCAGCAAGAACCTGAAGCTAGGCATCCACGAGGACTCCCAGAACCGACAGTCTCTCGCCAAGCTTCTGCGCTTCAACTCCACCAAGTCGGGCGACGAGACCACCTCCCTCACCGACTACATCACTCGCATGCCTGAGCACCAGAAGCAGATGTACTACATCACTGGTGAGTCGCTCAAAGCTGTACAGAAGTCGCCCTTCCTTGATTCGCTCAAGGAGAAGGGTTTCGAGGTCCTCTTCCTCGTCGACCCATCGACGAGTACGCCATGACTCAGCTCAAGGAGTTTGACGGCAAGAAGCTTGTCGACATCACCAAGGACTTCGAGCTCGAGGAGACTGAGGAAGAGAAGAAGCAGCGTGAGACCGAGGAGAAGGAGTACGAGGGCTTGGCCAAGAGCCTCAAGAACGTCCTGGGCGACAGGGTGGAGAAGGTGATTGTTTCGCACAAGCTCACCGGCTCTCCTTGCGCCATCCGTACCGGCCAATTCGGTTGGTCAGCCAACATGGAGCGTATCATGAAGGCTCAGGCTCTTCGTGATACTTCCATGAGCTCGTACATGTCTTCCAAGAAGACTTTCGAGATCTCGCCCAAATCGCCCATCATCAAGGAGCTCAAGCGCAAGGTTGAGGCGGATGGTGAGGAGGACCGCACTGTCAAGTCCATCACCCTGTTGCTCTTCGAGACCTCTCTCCTCGTCTCTGGTTTCACCATTGATGAGCCCGTCCAGTACGCTGAGCGCATCCACAAGCTCGTGTCGCTCGGTCTCAACGTCGACGAGGAGGTAGAGACGGAGCAAGAAGCCAAGGAGGCTGACGCGCCCACCGCTGAGGCCACTGGCGAGAGCGCCATGGAGGAGGTTGACTAGATGGCTTCCGCCTTCGGATTCGAAAAGTTTGGTCGGCGTTTTGATTCCCCATTTTACGTGTTACGGCTTTTTCCCTTTCGATGCCTCCTTCTCACTGCTTTGCATGCATAGGATTAGTTTACTAATGGGCGTCTTAAAGAGTGGTTGGAGGATATGACTGAATGGACGGATATCCCTGGATGTGGAATGTACTCTAGGTAGATTTTTCTAATGCTCGGAGTGTTGGTTTCCACCTCGGTAGCTAAATATGAATCGAGAAATTTCCGAAAACTGTCTGTTGCCTTGTTTCTGTGTTGATTCTCCATTATACTAGATTGAATGCGTGGTGTTGAAGATGGTTATTCGCTCACTGACGTAATGCCCCTCTATTACTTACTATCGATAAAGGGCTTCCGAGGTCCTTATGTTCTCACGTGGACCTTTTCCTACCTAGGTACCTAGGTACCACCTCAACCACATTGAACATGGCATCAACTCCATTTGCGCCCCTCACTCTACCCCGAATAGCCATCACTTACTGCACACAATGCCGCTGGATGCTGCGCGCCGCCTATGTACGCACACGCCCTCAGCACCCAAATTCCAGCAACCACTACTAACATGAAACCAGTTCGCTCAAGAACTCCTCTCCACATTCGGCACGGAAATCGGTGAAATCGCCCTCGTACCTGCTACGGGTGGGTTGTTTACTGTTGAGCTTGTACGTCCGCCGTCCGCATGCAAGCAAGCAATGCACAACCTTTTTTCCTTTTCCCGTTTTAGCTAATGCGGTATGTGGTGTGGGTGTAGACATACGCCAAAGACGGTGATGCTGCTGCTGCTGCTGGTGCTGGTGGTGACGAGACCGAGCCTACCCAAGAGACGACTAGACCGACTGTTGAGAAAGTACTTCTTTGGGATCGCAAGAGCGAAGGCGGGTTCCCTGAGACGAAGGTGTTGAAGCAGAGGGTTAGGGATTGGATTGAGCCGGGGAGGGATTTGGGGCATTCGGATGTTGGGGGGAAGAAGAAGGGGGGTAGGAAGGAGGGTGTGGTAGAGGGTGCGGCGGGGAAGGAGGAGCAGGAGAAGAGTGGGGGGGATGGTGGGGTGAAGAGGGAGGAGGATGGGAGTGTGTGTGAGGATTGTACGTAAGTGGGGGAGGTGGCTAGGTGGGAGGCTGTGAACAGTTTCAACATGTAGACATGCATGCAGGGTTTTGGATCTCGTGGTTCAGGGCTGACATTTGGTCTTGTGTATACGGGAGGCATGTTCGCCGCGCGTGCTGGAGGCGTGGCGTAGCCTCTGCAACGGCATCCTTCAATCTGCTGTATCCATAATCATCCATACATATGTCGTCAAGATCCACTTCAAAAGATCTTTCCGCCGGCGCACCCAAAGCAACCCTTGTAGAGACCTAACAGCGCCACGTGAACAACCGTCCACCCACGATGCGTGTCGTTTCCGTCAAGCTAATGCCCCGCTCGGGACCTTCACCGAACCTTGCGCTCCAGGTACTTCATGCGGCTGCTCAAGCGCACTTCCGTACGCTGGTACTCCTTCTTGACCTCCTTCGCGCTCGCTTCGACCTTCTTCATCTGTGCCGAGAGGGCTTCGTAGTACTTGGAAAGGCTTTTCTCATCAAGGCATGCGCCGCTCTCACTCGCCCCCGAAGCAGGGTAGTAGGTTCCGTTCTCGTTGGGCGGACCCAAAGCCTCCCTGTAGATAAACTGTGATTAGCAATGATTTAGAGTTTGAGTGTACCAAGCACGCTTACCATACGTTGTCGATGCGGTCACTGTTGCTCCGGGCAGCTTCCTCGATGATTCGGTAGCGCTGGTTGAACTCAGCGAATCGGGCATCTTGGGCTTGATTGGCCAGATTGATATTTTTGTTGACCAGGTTGCATACAGTCTTCATGTCCGAGAAGGCGGTGTAAATGGCGGCTCCAGTACTGTTCATGGTGGACAGTTGAGGCACGGTAGGAACACGAGAGGACCGTGGTGATGGAACGACTTGACCCCGAGGCAGAGCATCCACGTCATCACGCCCATGATCACCAATCTTTCCAAGTCATGGCGTTCACCAACGATAGCGCTGCGTTGGTGTTGCCAGCCCTATTGGTGGAAATCTTGGAGGGAATGGTCTGGAGAAAGTCCATAGCAGCCCAAACACTGTGTGTCGCCGCGGTGGAATGTTGCATCAATTTGCCCAGATCGCTTGCGATGGCAGCCCTCACGGTCTCGTGAATAGGTGTGCTATCTAGCGAGTCCTCCCATTCCAAGACGTATTCGGCAGTCTCCTCGCTCATGACTTTCAGGACAAATGCTGTGGCATTGCTGACTGTAGTTGAAATCGCACGGGCCTGGATGACATAGGCTGTGACAAATGACTTGTCGAAGTAGGCCTACATGGTTTGTTAGTCGCGTAAGTAAAGAGGTATTTGAAGTGAGTTGACACTGATTTGAGTCACTTGCCAGCTCAAACTCACCCCAAAGTGACTCGGAGACTTTTGATAGTAACCTAGGCACTAGGAACTGAAGTACTTACCTCTTTGGCGATCTCTCCCAGGCTGTCCACGGTCAAGTCGAGTTGCTCTACGGAGTTGCTCAACGCCTCGTATGGGTGTATCGGCCATTGGGACATGGGCCATCTTGGGATCATAGCTCATCTCCAGCTCTACCCCAGTCATATGCGTAAGCAGGTTTTGAACAACTTGGGCGAAATGTCGGTCTGGATCTTCGACATGATCTGCGACAATGGGAACGCCAAAGCGTTGTTTTCCGCCGCCAGTCGCGTCTTCGGGAACGGGAACGGCACTTGTGTCCACGTGAATATCTTGTCCAGAGCGCGTGTCGTCGCTAAAATGGGAAGCGGCACTTGACTCCATGTCGACGACAGAACGAGTGTCGTCGGGCCCAAAGTGGCCGGCTGAGGCGCCGTCTTCTGCTGAGACTACGGTTGGCACGTGCAACGGTGGCGCGGGGAAGGCTGGCATTGTTGCAGTTGCTGGGGGCTGAAGATGTGGCGGGTCGAAGCGAGTGGAGGGTTGGTCAAGCGTATGATGAGGGGTACGTGGCGCGCGCATGAGGGTTTCGGGTGGTTAAGGGCGCCAAGCGGGGTTGCGGTGATGGTGTCAGTGAAGGTTAAGCGGAGAGGTACAGGCCATAGTGCTTGAGCGTGGGAAAGGCGTGAAAGCCGAAGGTGAAAGTGAAGGTGAGCGGGACCAAGACGGACGGGGACAGCAGATATGGGTCGCGACTTCCCCAAAGACTCAACGGTTTCCCGTCAGCGAGTTACCTTACAACCAATCGATGGATGGATGCAGAGACTGTATGGAAGCTTGAGGCGTAGCCTTAGCACTGCAATACTTGAGTTGCTCGCACTGGATTGGGACCACGGTGGTACAGCGGGCACACGCATCGCGTCGGTCAATGCTGCGGTGAGCCGCACGTTGAGCAAACTGCTGGCAGGAGGAATGGCTGCAGACGACAACGAAGCAGGGAGGGTCATGTTTCCCGACTAGGGATGTAGATCTAAGGCGAGAAAAGGAACAGGATGACGATAACAGGTTCGAGATAGAAGCTGAAGACTAGTAGAAGCTTGATTCTTGTTGCACCGCGATGCGGTGGGCTCGCTCGCTACAGTTGAAGAATTAGACATTCTACGCACGCATAGAGAGTTGCAGATTTGCCACGCGTCGTCGACGAAAAAGAGCTCAAGCGCACGCAGGCGACCACGTAGACTAGTCGCACAGCTGCTGATGGGTCACGGTTGAAGAGGATGGCTTGCCGAGGACGCCCGCTCCAAGCTCGTGCCAGAGAGTGGTGATGTGATGCAGCAGATCGTGGGAAGCACTGGTGTTGAGAGTGGGGGCGTTCGGAGATCCCCACACGGCCGGGCGCACCTTCCCTCCCCGCTCATTGGGCCGATTTCCCTTTGCTTTCCGCTACGCCCCCTCCGCCCAAGCATGATGCCTTCACTGGGCCCTCTTCGAGATGGTTCTCCTCATTCACCAGCAGCATGCATGCAAATCCACGCCACTCCTTGACCCGGCTGCGCTGCACGACATGAAACCTCTGTACGCTGTGCCGTCGTCCGCTCGCTGGAACCTTGGAAGCGCGTCGTCCAGTGACCGCCCGCGTCGCCGAGCTCCATGGCAAAGCTGCCCAAAACCCATCACTGCCCTGAGCCCTCGGCAAGCCACCGACCGCTGCTAAAAAGCGGCCGTGGCCTAGAGTTTGTGAATGAGCTAGGCTGCGGAGGGGCCCATCCGCCCGTGCTCTTGGTCAAGGTTCGCCTCATGCATCCCCGCTCTGGCCCGAAAGCCACCACATGCAGCCAAAACGCGCCAACACGGGCTGGTCGGAAGCCACTGTTTCTCTGCACCTGAACATGCGCACATCTGAGGTCACCATCCGCGTACATATACACGCGCCTGCCTCGTTCGGAGAGTCAAGCACGCTCCTCACCTACGCCGACGGGGTACTCCCTGCACCAATGAACCTTCTTCGCCGTTCATGACCCCACCCTACAACTCTAGCTCTAGGAGCATAATCAAGAGTAACGGTCCACGTCTCCGTTTGGGAGGAAATCCTCAACCTCCCATCCCCGCCTGTCCTAACCGCGCCCTGTTGCGGCCATCGTATAGCGCTCTCTCGCCTTGCGAGGGTAGTCCACAATGGCTTAATGGCCAGCACATGTCAGCATTGCAGCAGCCGTGGTTCCGCCCCACCCCAGTACGGCTACTACAAGCCCACCGGGCCCCGCAGAGTCGCAGTAGAACATGGCTCCAATCTAGATATGAGCAGTATTAGTTCTATTAGGAATATGTCACCGACCTCCTCCACGCGACACGCTTCAGATGTTTCGTCCAATATCTATCGTCGGTCTACAGCATGTTCCCCCATACCACCTAACTCCATGGATTCAGCGCCGGTCGAGAGGTGGGCGGGCTTGACGCGCACAGTGAGCAACTGGGATGGCTTACGGAGAGTGAGCTCAATATCAATCTCGCTTTTAAGGGTGTTTGCTGACATTATGCTCAGGATCCGGACCTTTGGTTTGAAAATGGAGACTGCTTTGTCTATCTTCACTCGTTCGGACAATCACGCCGCGGACCCTCGTTCTGCGTCCCATTCAGCGTGCTCAAGCAAACCAAGTGTGGCTCCATGTTCAGCCTTAGCTATGTTAAAACCTCGGCATCGCCTATACCCGAATCCCATACCCCGAAACCGCTTGCTGGGACATCCAGTATACATATTTCTCCCGCGAACAAAGTGGACCTCTATGTGGCGGCCCCAGAATTCATCACTCGAGAAGCCTCTTTCACGTGGCATATAACGACGCGCAACTTCTTCGCGTTCATATTTGGAAAACCATTGGTCGGGACTCATTTAGGGCAGGCATTGGTCGGCCTCCAGGAACGGATGCAGCTTTTCCGGTCTGGGGGAGTTGATAACCATCGTGATTTGCTACAGTTTGCAGACGCTCAAGGCTACCGAGACTTTGTCGATTGCCCCGACTATGCGCTGGCTATGCTCTATTATTCAGAACACTACCGACTGCGCGATGCGTGGATTGATGCTTTTGCACACTGCGTTGGCATGAACGATCGACTGGTCCGAAGTCCAGAGTTTGCAGTAAGTATGGTACGTCTCACGCATTGAACAATGCTAACGTATTATAAGTCGCAATCACGGCTGACGAAGGCTCTGATCACTCGAGCTTATTTGGAAATGGACCTGCAACTCGACCGCACTGCAGTGGCTGTACGGAACTTCTTAGAGGACGATCTGTCCCCTGCATACCTAGGGCTCACCGAAGCCACCCGATACCACCTCGATCGATTTAGGACCTTCCTGCATGGGTTCTACGTGGATAAATTCGGTTATTGGCCTCCACCAAAAGGCCTTTCGTTTTCGAGGGCGTTGTATCGGTCCCTGTATTTCGACTTCAAGAATTTGTATGACTATCTCGTTGACTTCGATTCGACGACGGACCTTGCCACTCAGAAGCTAGCAAGTGGCGGCATATGTGTCCTGCAAAACGTCGACTCCTTTGACAAAAGACACGGATTTCCGCCCCTAGCGCATCCTCTTCCGTTGTTGCCACATGATCTTTCATCGGGGAAAAGAGTGCAGCCACAAAAGCCACAAAAATCGTTGAAGGCACTGCCACTCAGGTCCAAGCAGTCTGAAAGCGAGAGAAGGGTGCACTACCTAACCGCCCGCACTGCTATTGCATTGGCGACGAACGGGGGAAACAACGCCATTTCAGGTTCCCCAATCATCCAAGCTTATGCGCGCTTTGAGTGGAAATGCTCACCGAGTCTTCGAGAAGAAAGGGTTTCTCTGGCAGATGCTCGCAAAGTCAGATGGCTTTTGATCTACGGTACTCTGCAATATCTCGTAGCGGCGCTTCGAGCTCCGAAAGAGGTCCGCAACAGTGAGGACCCTTCTTATCCTCTATGTTGCTTTGTTACAGAACATTCAGCATGGCAGAATGGTGTAAGCGTTTCACCATCTACTGCTGCTCGGTCGGCCAACGTTATCAATAACTGCCTTTCTGAACCTACCTCCGAGGTTACCTCTCTAATGACGCCGAGTACAGTCACTATCGAACCAGACTGTCAAACACATGACTATCTACTTCACACCAATAAAGACCCTGACAGTCGACCTATCTCTGTGGAGAACCCTGCTCCTCTGAAGTTTTTCCAGCCTTCCCGTACCTCTTCCATCCTCTCGCGTAGACGTCCCTCATTGTCCTCGTCAGGCTCGCACAGGTCAATCGGATCTCGCAGGAATAGCAGACGGCTCAGGTCGCCATCGCACTGCGAGGTTTTTGTTCAAGGGCACGAATATGGTCTCAGTAAAACATCCACAACTGTACCGTCTCGGGCGGCATCTCAAATGGCATCTCAGGTGGCATCTCAGGTGGCATCTCAGGTGGCATCTCAAGCCACGTCTCAGACTGTGTCCCAGGCCCCGTCACAGGCCCCGTCACGGACACCATCTCAGGCTCCATCACGAGCCTCATCATATCATCAATCTAATAATGCTAGCGCCACACAACGCTCGTCGCGGTCCACGTTACCCGAGGGCGCAGGACCTGATACCTCTTGGCTGCGGCCAGCGACTCCTGACTCAATATCTCACGCACATGGCAAGCGCCCGGGTGACCTAGAGCTCGATTACAGAAATGTTTCAGAACCATTACGTACGCCCGTAGTCGACTCCTCATTCATGGATGAATTGACCACCACCATCATATCGTACACACCGGAACAGCCTTCCTATCAGTCTGGGGGCGCTTCTTCTCAGGACAGTTCCCTATGGAGTGAAAGAGCGAGCTCGGAGTCTTCCAAATCAAGCCCTCGCGAGGAACAAACAGAGTCTAAGATCAGCTCCATCCTGGAAAGTGGGCTTCTCGGTGGCCTGGTTCCCATTGAGAGCGCGAGGAGAGCGAGCACGAAGAGGAGGTCAAGATTCCCGCAATCGACATCGACCAACAGCCCTACTACACGTGGCTCGTTCCGGTTCAATTCCGATAAATCATTGTCATCGTTCTCCGATCCAGTACCCGACTCCTCGGGACTAATAGCGTCCCAATCATGTATCGGAGCGGCCATAAATGAGCCTCCTTTTGCTCCGCAGCAGGTCGCTCGTGTTCCGCTGGCTGCGATAAAGTCCTCCCACGACTACTCGAAAAAAGAAACGACGAGGTCAAGGACCAATTCAATCACCTGTCGAACCACCTCACTATCCAAATATGTAAAAGGCATCTCGCTATTACAGGTGCATCCTACATTAGCCACTAAACCCAAGCATGACATGGATTACTTTGACCACGTGTGCATGCCACTTGAGGCTAGAGACGTGCATACCGAAACATCTAGGAGCGGAACTACCCATTCGACTTCAGAAGGCATTCCGCCGCCACTCGTTACGAAAGTGACGAGGATTAATAAGGAAAATGTAAAATCTAAGCCTCGGGGTATTATCAAAGGCGATGAGAGGAAAACGAAGAAAGAAGGTTGGAAAATGCTGTGGAGGCGTTGAACTGCATCGGTTTTCCCTCGCTGTTTACTTTGCGTTGGTTTTCCCTCGCTATTTACTTTGCATGACCTTCCCTGTTCTTGTTCGTCGTGATCAGCGTTGGAGCACAGTTTTGTTTGGCTTGCGCTGATGGTTTCTCGCTTCTACCATCCCAAGCATACTTTCGCTTTTCTTCGTAGTATACCTGGCTTTTTCATCGTGATCAACATTGGAGCACAGTTTTGTTTGGCTTACGCTGATGGCTTCTCGCTTCTACCATCACAAGCATACTTTCGCTTTTCTTCGTAGTATACCTGGCTTTAGTGCCAACGGAGGCGTTACATTCGTTGATGTTGCAGCAATGTGTTGCACGTTTTGTTCGAGCTTTGGAGGTTAGCGATGGCGTACGATGTGAGCATATTTAACTGCTTCTACAGTCACGTTCATTCATAGTTGCTGGCGTAGAGCAAGGAAGCGAGGTTGTTGGTTACGTTGGAGTGATGTTTAGATGCGAGATGAACCATTTATATGGAAGCTGCGTATATAAAAATGTATAACGCGTTTGCAATCATTCTTTAGTAGTAATAGGAAAGTGAAGTTGGTACCTGTAATAATCGCTGCATTTGCGCGGTACTGTAACCACACCCCTCACACCTCAGCACGCCGTAGCAGGGATAGAAAACAAACAAGTCCATTAGAATGCAGGAGGTAAAAGTAAGAGTAGAGCACCTAGGCTTCCAGGATATACACTGCTAATAGATAGCATACAGAGCCGGAGGAATATTTTGGGTATTCCAAAATCCTTTAACGGGCCCAGGAGTGGCTACTGTAGGACTAATTGAGATCGCAATACCAGCAGGAACATTACGTCCAGGTTCAACAGTGATTGGTCAGGAGAGAGAGCGCTGATCGAGGTTTAGAGCCCGGTGTCTCGGGAGTGGTCGCCTGGTCGTCCGACGAGGCGTGAAGATCGGAATTTGCTCTTGAGGATCCAAGAATACGTATGGCGATACGTTGAGGGCGTCCTTATCGTGCTTATCACACAGTCGCCAAATCCCTAGGTTTCCAGCGTGAATTTATCGTCACCCAGAAGTACAAGCAGCGCTGACAACGTACGGTACTACGCGTAATAGTACGTCCCATAGTACGTCCCGTACGCCGTACGTACGTAGCTGCCTCCTAGGCCGTACCATAGCCGTAATTTGTATGTGGACGAGGCGTAATTACAGCTCTATAGGAGCCTTTTTATAAGCTTTTAACGCAACCTTTTAGTGTTATTAAAAAGTTATTACTAGTAAAAGTAACCTTTTTAACCTTGTAAAGTTAATCTCCTAAAAAGATAACTTTGTAATAACCTTAACACTAGAAAATAATTACTAATTACTTAATTAGGAAGGATCTTAGTATATAAGTCGGGTGGGGTAGTTTCCGACACCGGGTAGTTTCCGACACCGGGTAGTTTCCGACACCCCGCAAAATTTCGCCGCTGCCACCACTTAGGTTGCGAATATGCTCACAACTTTATCAAATAGATTTGTAAAAATATAAAAAAAATTGTATTCGAAGTATTTAATCGCTTTCTTTATCTATGCTTAAATTATAATTAAGATATTGTTGTGTTCGTCGTTGTTCTCGCGCCAAACGTCGAACCAATGGCTGCTCCGCTTCCTCTTTAGAGCTACTTTCCTCCTCTACAATAATAACCTTCTGCGATGCGTTTCTCACTTTGCAAACACGTTAAGAGGGCACCTAATTAGCCTGCAAGAGAACTTCTGTAAGACTTGCGAAGCGTTCGTTTGGATTAATTGCAACTTTGCGGCGTTTTGGCGGATTTGCTTGATTAACCTGCTCGCGCAAGGAAGCAATCTCATGATTTTTCGTGGTGACCTCCATTAAGGTACGGTCAAATGCCTTGGCGGTAAGCCGAACACATCGTCGTGTAGTTAGTGAGAAGCTCTTTTTAGAAAATAGCTTTACAATATCGCTGCCACGTTTTGGCGTCCTGATATCCTTGGTAGAAGAGGGTGGTGTTGACGGCCGTTCGCGCACCACTACCCAGCGAGAACCTAAGGGCTTCCTCACGTTCTTAGGGTACAGCCCTGTTGCTTTCCACCCAGATCGGACACACTGCTCTCGAAGGCCGATTTTACACGCTTCTGCATAAAATTCGAGAAACTTAGCCTTCCTAAGCTTTGTTGCATCTGTCTCAGCCCCATACTCGCTAACGAAGCGCCAATACGCCACCTTTAGGCTAGAGAAATAACTAAGATCTAAATGCTAGAGTATATATAAAGTATAGGCAGGGATAAAGAGCAAGTAGACATTATTTATGTAACATGCAGTTATAAATTTGTCTAAGGTATAACTGCTATAGCCGTCAACAATAAGCAACTATGTTTCGGACGGATCGTCAGGCTTAGTCTGGGGCAAGAACACCTTCTCCAGCCACTCGACAGCAATATTATTACTTGTCCACCCATTTTGCGAGAAGGTAACATGCCAGCGAGGATGTTGAGTTAAAAACTCCTTCTTAAACCACTGCTCCTAGATGCTCTTAGCCTTGAAGATAACTAAAGGTTTAAGAACAACGCCGAGCGTAGAGATACACTCTACTACAGAGGTCTAAGTATAGGCATTTATTGTCTTAACTGGTACAGCATTAGGGTTCTCTTGCAAGGAGCCTATGACAAGCCTATTAACTCCCTAGCCCTCTATGATACCGCCCTCGTCGGCGTTGTACCTGTGTCGGGGGGGAATCCAGGTCACGGTCTCGTACAGGTCGAATATTTGCCTGATACTTTCAGGAGTGGCCGCATTTATGCGTTCCCAGCTAGTCCGGCGGCCTAACTTTGACTTGATGGCTGGGCGGCGTCTTATGAATTGACTAGTCCACTCCTTCCCCAGGTTCTTGTGGTCACCCTCTCGCTTAAGAACAGCTATTGCGATGGCTCGCACTTGCGCATAGGTTGGCGCGTAACTAAGGGCTTCTTAATAGAGAATCTAGCGCTCTAGATGCTCTTCTTGAATAACTAAAAGCCGCTGTGCACTATTGTGGGCATGCAGGTGGGGTTAGGCACTATTAAAGCGGCCGCGAAGAGTGTTGCGTGGTACCCTATATTAAGTAGCAGCAGTAGCTAAAGCAACCCTAGATTTAAGGTCTATAAGTACGTTCTAGACATCTCCTTCTGTGTAACTAGCTATTTAAAGTCAGAGAAAACGATGCAAAAGGAAAAATTGAAATTGATGAAGAATTGAGGTTGTAAGAATTATTTTTCAGTCAGCGTGCATGGTGGGGGAGCGCGATTGCGGGGCTGTCGGAAACTACCCCACCCGACTTATAGCCTGTAAACACCTTTTTAGGCTGTACTACAGTTACAGGGCGTAATCTAGCATCTCTAGCAGCTCCTGTACGTACGTAGCGCCTATACAAGCCGTAGCGTAGAGCAATAAGGGTCAACCGTACCGTACTACGCTACGTTGTCAGCGCTGAGTACAAGGGGCACCCATCAAGAACGCATCTTCAGATGCGAACTCTCCGAGTCCTCAAAATTCCAAGAGGACATCTTTCAGTAATGTCCATGATTTCTGTAGTCTTGGGATCGTTCTGTTGGAGCTAGGGCTGAGAGAAAATGTGAAAGCAGCACAGGAAAGAGCCTCTAAATCATCGGGATTTGGCCAGTACAGTGCGGTCAAATTTTGCAAGTGGCTTTTGAAAAATGAAGTACCTAAACTTGCCTCCAAGATGGGTAAAGGGTATTGCGAGGCAACGAAGATCTGCATTGATAGTGGGTTTGAGAATACCGGCGACATCAAGGCTCAAGAAGAGCTCTACTTAAAGGTGGTAGATGGTTATAAGGTAAACTAGCATCGTGGGATACGTGCGTAATAGTCTAATCTTTGGCTTTGCGATCGTAGCTGCGTGATGACGGTAGCTCAGCTCAATAAACCCTACTCGCATGCATGTTAGTGAATTCGTACATTCTTGAATATTTGAAATCCTACCTTACCATGGGTGCGGGGTCAATGCGCGCCGAGCCTCAATGCGCGCTCAACACGAAAACACCTCAAGCTTCAACACCACCTATCGCTACCAATATGGGGTCAATTGAGGCTGCGCTTGAAGCGATACAATCGCAAGAACCTGGAGACTCTATCAACTATACAAAAATCGCGAAGGAGCATAGCGTTGTACGCTCTACGCTCACCCGGAGACACCAGGCTGTAACGCAGTCGCGTACAGCTGAGGGAATCAACCGACGAAAACTTCGCCCTTAACAGGAGCAGGAGCTTATACGCTATATCAAAAAACTCACTTAGCGAGGCCTACCACCTACACGGCAAATAATCTAGAACTTTGCAGCCTGTATAGCCAAAACGAGCGTTAGCATGTAAGCTAGCGTACAAGGATCCTGATCACCCGGTGTTTCTGATCACTCTACCAAAACGCGACACCTGCACAAAACGCGCGATATCTCAGCAACGCTGCTTATAATTGCCATTGACTACACATAGATTCAAGCGCTGCAGCTGCTGTAGCTATAGCAGCTGTTTCTGAGGTGCTTGATATAGTAGATCTACGTGGTTGGACTGCTGAAGCCTCAGCTGCGCGCATAGCCTCCCTAATACTCTCTACCTCTGCAAAGCGTTGATTTGGGTCTACTCGAACGCGCTTACGCTGACGCTGAGAGGTAGATATCTCTAGCTGCTGCTCAAGGCGTCTTTTCTCTGCTTCTAGGCCTGCAGCTCTAGTATTTGCAGCTGCTAGAGCCTTACCTGCTTTCTGTAGGAGCAGCCGGGTCGTACGACCTAGATTCTCAACGCTCTGGACGCTGCGCTGCGCTATATAGAGATCGTGAGGGCCCTGGGGAGTCGAGAGGAAGCTCTGGAGCTGCTGCTGAGGCTGCTGCTGACGTGTAGGCGTAGTAGGCCTCTGAGAGACCTGCGACGAGCTGAGCACGTGATTGATGTTGAATGGGCAGATACCAGATGCCTGCCAGCCAGCTCGAATCACACGCTCTGTGAAGCCTTCCTCCCTAGCTTGATGATAGCAGGTGATAAAGCGCTCCTTCTTGACAGGCGCAGCGTCGTCGAGTGATGCGAGCTCCTGGATCTGACGTCTGTAACTAGACTTGATTACAGAGAAAGGAGCAAGATCTAGAGGCTGTAGGACGTGTGAGGAGTGCGCAGGTAGGTATAAGAGCTCGATTCGATGCTGCTTGCAGAGCCAAAGGAAGTCTATATCAATATGGCTGCCGTGACCGTCGAGGATAAGAAGGCGGTACTGGCCATCACCTATAGCCGTCTCAGGTATGAATATACGCTGTAGCCACTCAACACCTATCGCTTTCGACGTCCATCCGTTCTCAGAGGTTGTATAGAGCCAGCTAGGCACGGATTTAGCTGGGAACCAGGTAGTCTGTAGGCTCTGGCCTTTGAAGATAACTGCGCAGCGTAGTTTCTGCCCTGTCGCCGATA
Source organism: Laburnicola sp. JP_R_19 (assembly GCA_031010545.1). Classification (NCBI taxonomy): domain Eukaryota; kingdom Fungi; phylum Ascomycota; class Dothideomycetes; order Pleosporales; family Didymosphaeriaceae; genus Laburnicola; species Laburnicola sp. JP_R_19. The sequence continues at coordinate 736,960 of VOIT01000042.1, forward strand.
CGCACTCAATTATAGAGACCCACTCGTGATTCTCTGGAGACCGAATGTAAGCCTTCTTTTTGACTACTAGAGAGTACTCTAGTGTTTGTACATACTCCTAGAGCAACGCCAGTCTCATCCATATTGTATGTATTCTCCGCCTGTATGTTGAGCCGCTGTCGAGTCTGCTCATAGCGCTCTAGGAACGCGCGCAACTGCTCTGGAGTCGCTGCATCAGCTCTCTGAGCCTCTAGCTTTCTGCCGACTACAGAGGCGATACGTGGCTGGCGCTTGATAAAGTGGTATAGCCAGTGCTTGCCAACAGGACGATCGTCGCCGTTCATACGTAGGATTCGATTGGCCATTTCTCGCGCGCGAGCGTGTGAGGGAGGGCAGGCGCGCGCGTCTTCTTCAAGGATCCATTCTACTAGAAAGTCCTCCTGTCGAGGAGTTAATCGCTGCTGGTGCTGGTGACTGAGCGAGCTCGTTGTTACGCCACGGAGTCGCATCGATAGCGTAGACTGGGAGATGCCGTACGCCTTTGCAGCTGCACGCTGACTTGTATAAAGACCTGCAGCGAAATCGCGAATAGCGGATTGTATAGCATGCTCGCGGGCGTCCATATTGATGAGCGTTGTAGAGAGATATCGCGTGTTTTGTTCAGGTGTCGCGTTTTGATGGGGTGATCAGAAACACCGGGTGATCAGGATCCTTGTACGCTAGCTTACTGGGTTGATTAACATGGATGGCAAGCGAGCGGCGCACCCCATCAACTTTCGCACCCGCTCTAAACGCGTCCTACAACAACTCCACGCCACAACACTCAAATGGCTTCAAAGGAAGCAGATGTTCAGCTTGCCATCTTTTCAATCAATACCAGCCAGATCCAAAGCAACCGAGCTGCTGCAGCAGTCTACAATGTACCCGAAACAACGCTCCGCCGCCGACGCGCTGGGAGACCTACGCGACGCGATTGCCAGCCCAACTCGAAGAAGCTCACCCAGCTAGAAGAGGAGGTGATAATTCGTCATATACTTGATCTGGACCTACGTGGATTTTCGCCTACCTACTTAGCAATTCGCGATATGGCAGATAAGCTGCTAGCTGCGCGCGGCGCAGGCCAGGTTGGACAGAAGTGGCCAGCCAACTTTGTTAGGCGTACAGACTCTCTTAAGACGTGTTTTAACCGAGCCTACGATAGACAGAGAGCTCTCTGTGAGGATCCTATCCTAATTAGCGCCTGGTTCAAGCTTGTAGAGCAGACTAAGGCCAGGTACGGCATCTGCGATGAGGACGTCTACAATTTTGATGAGGCTGGCTTCATGATGGGCAAGATTACGACTCAGCTCGTTGTTACAGGGTCAGAGAGGAGAGGCCGGCCAAAGGCTGTCCAGCCTGGGAACCGCGAGTGGGTGACACTTGTCCAAGCAATCAACGCTGCTGGCTGGGCTATCCCACCGTTTATCATCTTTGCTGGCCAGCACCACCTATCTGCTTGGTACGAGGAGGATATCCCGCGCGATTGGGCTATATCTCTTAGCGACAACGGCTGGACGACGAACGAGCTTGGAGTTGAGTGGCTAAAGCACTTTATTAAGCATATAGAGACCCGGATTGTTGGCACGCGTAGGCTGCTTATCCTTGATGGCCATGCGAGCCACTACTCTCTTGAATTTTAATAGCTCTGCAAGGAGAACAACATCTACACGCTCTGCATGCCGCCTCACTTCTTGCATCTGCTGCAGCCACTTGATGTGGGCTGCTTCTCGCCGTTGAAGCGCGCGTACAGCCGAGAGGTTGAGGCTCTGATCTGTAACTACATCAACCACATCACGAAGCTTGAATTCCTGCCAGCCTTCAAGACAGCCTTTGAGCAATCATTTACATCAGCCAATATCTGTTCAGCCTTTCGAGGCGCAGGCCTTGTTCCTCTCCAGCCTGAAGCTGTTCTGTCAAAGCTGGATGTGCAGCTTCGTACGCCTTCACCAGCTGCTCTGCCAGAGGCTCTCTGGGAAGCCAAAACGCCGAGCAACATACGTGAGCTTGAGGCTTAATCAACTCTAATCCGTGAGCGCGTTCAACGGCACAAGAGCTCCTCGCCTGCCTCTATTATTCAGGCGATTAATCAACTTAAGAAGGGTGCTGAAGTAATGATGCTCTCAGCTGAGCTTATGCGCGATCGGATTACTAGCCTTGAGAGAGCCAATGAGGCAGCAACTAAGCGTAGACAGCGCAAAAAGAAGCGGATACAGAAGCAGGGGACCTTAACAAAGGGAGAGGGAGAGAATATACTTGCTCAAAAGGCGGCTGACCAGCAGATAGAGCATGAACAGCGTCAAAGTGGAGAGCGATCAGGCCTGAGCCGCCAGGCTCTGGCGCGCTGCACAAGGTGCAGAGAGCTTGGGCATAACTCACGTACGTGCAAAAAAGATACTTTAAATACTGCTTAATCTATTGTATCAAAATCTATATAGTATATTATATTGTGGTTGAGCTGCGCGACTTCAAAGGTGCGAAAAGTTGATGGGGTGCGCCGCTCGCTTGCCTGCGCCGCTCGCTTGCCATCCATGTTAGTTCGTTAAGCGACACAGCATTGATCTAGTTTTAAGATGGACAGCTGGAATGGACAGCAATCGCCACAAAGCCGACTCAGAGACAAAGTACAGCCTATATTTCGACCTACTACAGCAGAAAATTAGCCAATACGATATCGAGCCTCAGCACACGTACAATATGGACGAAAAAGGCATCCTACTAGGCATTACTACTCGCTCAAAGCGGATCTTTAGTAGGCAGCTGTACGAGAGCAAGGAGGTGAGGCAGGCTATTCAGGATGGTAGCCGTGAGTGGATTTCGCTCCTAGCCTGCATATGCGCCGACGGATCGGCTCTAGATCCAGCCCTCATCTATCAGGCTGCCTCAGGTAGCCTACAATCAAGCTGGGTTGAAGAAATCAACCCTCAGGAACACTCAGCCTTTATCACCTCATCGCCTTCTGGCTGGGCAAATAACGAGATAGGCCTCGCGTGGCTTAAGCAGGTGTTCAATCGCTGTACTAAGGAGAAAGCTAGACGCTCCTACCAACTACTTATCCTTGACGGCTATGGATCCCACCTTACTATGGATTTTATCAATTACTGTGACCGGAATAGGATACTCCTAGCTATATTTCCGCCTTATTCGACGCATACGCTACAGCCGCTCGACGTTGTTATGTTTAAGCCTCTCTCCACTACCTACTTAGCTAAGCTTTTAGCCTTCCTACACAGGTGCTAGGGACTATCGTCAATCGCAAAAAGAGACTTCTTTAGCCTATTCTAGAGGGCTTAGGGTAGCTTGTTTAGGAAGCCATTAATTATTAAGGCCTTTAAGGCTACTAGCATAGCACCACTCAACCCAGAGGTTATACTCTAGAGATTCACTAAGACTAGCCTACCCGAGCGGGAATCAAGAGAAAGCTCAACCTTAGTACTTAGCGCGTCTGACTGGAGGAAAATCGACCGGCTCCTAAAGGCTGCAGTAGATATAGGGAATAGTAATAAGGCAAAGAAGCTGAGCTGAACAGTGCACTTAATTGCCGTACAAAAACAGCTACTACAGCATAAAAATGAGGGACTAAGAGCAGCACTAGGCAATGAGAAGAGGCGTAGGAAGCGTGGCAAGCCTTTTCTGGATAACCAGCCTACTAAGTACTCAGGGGGTGCTGTTTTCTGGTCCCCAAGGAAGGTGCAGGAGGCACGTGATCGTCTACAGCAAAAAGAGGCCGAGGCAGAGCAGCTAGTACTCCAAAAAACTGAAGCAGCTAAGGCTCAAAGGGCTAGCCAGCAGCTAAAGGCTAGACTACTCCAAGAGAAGCGCGTTGTAAGGGCTGAGGCTTAGGCAGCTTGAGCGAAGGCAAAGGCGGATCAGGCAGCTGAGCGAGCCCAGAAGCAGCAGGCTCGCAGGGCTCAGCAACACTACAAGAATTGTATAAAAATAGCTAAGAAAGGTAGCAAAAAGGCATTAAGGCTACCTAAGCAGGGCATAAGGGAAAAAAAGCTTATTAATAAGGCTATAGATGCTGCTGAGGCCTCAGGTGCTGCATCACAGCCTCTACAGCCTCAGTCGCGCCGGGGCCAGAATATTAGAACTCCGAGTAGATTTTTATAGCTATAATTAATTATTAAGATTCATAGACCTCATCACCAGAAATTCTTATAATAATAGCAATTGTAGGGAGCTCTGCAGCTTCAAGTTTAGCTGAGCTGGTTTGGTGTTGAGCGCGCATTGAGGCTCGGCGCGCATTGACCCCGCACCCATGGTACCGTGGGTCACCACCTGGTGCACGGCCCCACCTGGTGCACGGTTTCCAGATGCCCACACCCACAACTTTTGCAGCTGTAGAGTCGCATATATATTGTATTATCGCGAGATTTTTTAGTGGAGGGCTTTTAAGGACCTATTTGATTGATTGGTAACGATAAACTACGTGCGATACCTCTGTGGGAGGCGTACTTTGCGGGTGCGCGTGGCAGGGCCGGGTGTAGGCACCACATCAACTACAGATGATATATCCACACCAACATCCTCTGTCTCCTCAGCGACTTGAGGAGGTGGTGCAAAGGCCTTTTGACGGCGTCTATTACCCTTTTTGGAGAATTGTATATCTTGTTGGAGTTGCTTTTTGGCTTCGCGCGCGATCCTAGCTTCTTCGCGCTGCACGGCCTTCTCGCGCTGTTCTTGAAGGCGTATTTCTTTGGCCACCTCTCTCATGCGCTGCCTCTCTTCAAGCATGGTAGCCTTCTCCTGCTTCTGCTGCTCCCTACGCTTGATCTCCTCGGACTTCTGTTGTTGTAGTAGCTGCTCGTCGGCATCCTTTTGTGCTTGGCGATCGCGGGCGTCCTTGACTTTGGATGGCGACCAGAATATAGCTCCACCATTATACTCCTGCGGTGCCTTAAGTAATAGAGGCCTGCCACGTTGACGGCGCTTCTTCTCATTGACAAAGGCCCCTCTGAGTCGCTCGTTTTCATGCTGGAGGAGCTGTTTTTGTACAGCCATCACGTGAATCGTCTGGCTTAGCTGTTGGGAGCGTCGATCGTAGATATCCTCACTACCTGGCGCAGTAATCGCTCAATCTTTCTCCAATCTGAAGCGCTGAGTACGGAAGTAGTACTATCGCTTGATGAGGGCCTCTCAGTCTCCTCTATTTTAAACTTCTTAAGTATAGCCTCTGGGTCTAACGGCGAAAGCCCTGTGACTTGAAAAGCCGTTAAGATCGTCTTTTCCTTAAACGTTGTATGCAGGCCTTATAGAACAAGCGGAAGAAGTCTCTTTTTGTAATCGCGGAGATGCCCTGGCAGCTATACATGAACTCGGAGAGCTCGTTTGAGTAGGCAGTTGATAGAGGCTTGAAAAGGCAGACGTCGAGCGGCTGCAAGGTGTGGGTAGCGTGGGGAGGATAGATGGCCAGAAGAATCCGATTGTCGTCGCAAAACTTGATAAACTCCATCGATATATGTGAGCCATGGCCGTCAAGGATGAGTAGACGATATGATCGTCTTGCCTTTGCTTTTGTTTCGCGATTGAACCCTGTTCAAGCCATGCGAGCCCTAGCTTGTTGTTGGTCCATCCACTGGGCGATGAGGCGAAGAAGGTTTTGTGCTCTGCAGGGTCGAAATCTTGAAGCCATGAGTCTTGTATCTTGCCAGAAACAGCCTGATAAATCAGCGCAGGCGTGAGATAGCTGCCGTCGGCGCAAATACAGGCTATCGTAGTTATCCACTCCCTGTTGCCGTCCTGGAGTGCTTGTTTCACGCCTCTGTGATCATATCGATGGCGGGAGAACACGCGCTTCATTTTTGACAGCACACCAATCAAGAAGCCCTTCTCATCCATATTGTAGATATTGCGAGCCTCGATATCGTACTGAGTTATCTTCTGGTCTAGGAGCTTAAAATAGGGCGTATTTGAAGGCAGAGTCAGCTCTGTGGCGTGTGGAATCGATGCCGGATGCCCATCGAGATACAAGCTCAATGTGATGCCGCGCAATAAAGCGATCAACCCAGTTTTTTCCTGGCTCTTTTCCTGCTATTTCTGCTGCGAAATTCCGTATCATCTCCCTTGTAGGTGGTAGCCCTCGTACACAGAGCTTATCAATATATTGTACGAGCTCAGTTTCCTGTGTAGAGTTGAGAAGGCGCATATTATCGACTTTCTCCGCATAGCTGCCGATAACCCCGCGGTGACGCTTCGACAGCAACGTTCGATCAACACCGTACTTTTTCGCAGTCTGAGTATAATTAGGCTTCTCTCCAAGCTTCAGCGATTTTAACGACTCTAGGGTAGCCTCCATTGGGTGTATATTGGTGGTGTAAAGCGATTCTGAAAGTGCGGGAGATTTGGTGTTGGCCGTGCACGAGGTGGTGACCCACGGTAATGCCCGGATTCGCGTAATGCCCGCGCAACACCAGAAGCGCTCTATCAGCGATCAGGCAATAGAACCACCCACAATTAATATTATCACGAGATTTTCTAGATTAGCACTATATCGATGCTTGCGATCAATTTGCACTATCTATATCTATTAGGAAGCTTGACGTTGCGGCCGCGGCGTGTAGATCTGGTTGGGGCAGCAGATGCGCCCTCTGAGGCCTCCCCATTATTTTGAGCATCAACAATACGTTTCTGACGCTTTCTGCTCTGTAGAGCTGGCTGAGAGGCCTTTTTCTTACCCTTTTGGGATAGTTGTAGAGCTTTTTTAGCGTCGCGGGCAGACTTCTGGGCAGCGCGCTGAGCTGCCTTTTCAGCCCTCTCTTTCTCCTTTGCCTCCCTAGCTACCTCTCGCGCAACACGCTTCCTGCTGGATTTTCTCCTTATATAGCTTAGCTGCCTCTTTAGCTCTGCTGTCTCTGCTTTTTGAAGCTGCTGCTGCTTATCCTCCTGCTCCTTGATTGATTGACGAATACGTGCCTCCCTTACTTTCCTTGGTGACTATAAGATAGCCCTACTATGATAATCCTGGCGCTGTTGAAGGTCTAGAGCTTTGCTCTTCTTCTCACGCTTCTTCTTGATAGATAGCGCCTGCCTAAGCCTATTGTTGTTATGCTTAAGCAGCTTATTTTCAACAGATAGGTGGTGGAGTGATTGACGAAGCTTTTGTGTATCCTTGCTACTTTGATCACTCACTGCAGAGCGTACAAGCCTATCCATCTTTCTCCAATCATGATCACTAAGCCCTGATGAGGAGCTATTGCCTAATTCTTGATCCTGGGTGAACCTATTAAGGATAGGATCAGGATCAGGTGGCGATATACCTGTGGCTCTAAAAGAGCTCAGGATAGTTGATTCCTTAAAGGAGACCTTCCACGCGTTCTAGAATAGGGGGAAGAAGTCGCCTTTAGTGATAGAAACTAGGCCCTGGCTTCTATGGAGATATCTTGATAGCTCTGCTGAGTAGGCTGTTGATAGAGGCTTAAACATTGCAACGTCGAGAGGCTGAAGCGTATGAGTTGAATGAGGAGGCAGGATAGCAAGGAGGATCCTATGCTGATCATAGTAGTCGATAAAGTCTATAGTGATGTGGGATCTATGGCTATTTACGATTAAGAGTTGATATGATCGGCGGGTCTTCTCTTTTGTGCAGCGATTAAATACCTGTTTAAGCTAGGCAAGCCCAATATCGTTGTTTGTCTAGCTAGAGGGTGATGAGGTGATAAAGACTTCTTGTTCTCCTGCCTTAATATCCTCTACCTAGCTTGATTGGATGCCCTTGTTTGCAGCCTTATAGATGAGGCTTGGCGGCAGAGCTGATCTATTAGCGCAGATACATGCTAGGAGCGTAATCTATGCGCGATTGCCATCCTGGAGCGATGCCCTAACCTCCTTCTTCTCCCACATTCGTCTGCTGAATATCCGTTTTGATCTACCCACGATACTGATTAGGAAGCCTTTTTCGTCCATATTGTAGATATGACGAGGATCTATCTGATACTGATCGATCTTGCTGTATAGGAGGTTGAAATAGAGGCGATATTTATCCTTTGAATTAGCTTTGTGGCGATTGCTGTCTATGCCGACTGTCTATTGCGAGATAAGCTGAATGCTGTGTTGGTTGATAAAGTGGGTAACCTAGCTCTTGCTGACTGGCTCCTTTGCTATGGTAGAGGCGAAGTTCTGTATCATCTCTCTAGTGGGAGGTATATGTCTCTCTGTGAGTCCTTTGATATATTGTACGAGCTCCTGCTCTTGCTGTAGGTTGAGTTTCAGCTGGTTGATATTCTTGACCTGCCTGGGCCGCGTTACCCCTCGATGCCTTCGACCCAACGTAGATCGTTCAAGCCCATGCCTAGCAGCAACTTCTGTATATGAAAAATCTTCTCCTGGTTCTCGCGATTCTATCTCATCAATCGCAGCCTGATATGGATCCATAATGGTGGAGTTATCGCGTGCTGAAGTTAGGGTGTTTTGGTGTTGCGCGGGCATTACGCGAATCCGGGCATTACGCGCACGGACACGGTAGTCTCTCTCTTTTTTTTTCTTTTTTTTGAACAAAGCTGCATCCCGCAACTATACTATGATAAAAAATTTTTTAGTTATAACCTTTTTTTCTCTGTGTACCAGCTCTGTGCAAAAATCTTGAATACATGTGGTAGTGTCTCTTATCTTCGATATACTAACATGTTGGTTCAGCACTTGGCGCGGTTCGGCAAATGGCGCACCCCCGCATTTTCCACCCAATCCTTCACCCACCCATAACTCAGCCAATATGGATCCAATTGACAAGGTAATTGAAGAAATCGAATCGCGCGGACTAGGAGAAGAATTCTTGTATTAAAAAACAGCGAAAAAATATGGTGTACTAGACACTACGTTGAGGAGGATACACCAGGTCAAAAATGTGCTGATGAAAGAGCAACAACTCTAATAGTAAAAACTTACCCCTTAACAAGAACTGGAGCTTGTAAGCTATATAGAAAAGCTTATAGGCTGTTGTCTACTACCTATAAGGGAGATGCTGCAGAATTTTGCTTTATTAATTGCAAAAACTAATAGCGAACAACTACCGTGCACGGACGCGCAACGCCCGGGGACGCGCAACGCCCGCCGAATAACATGCTCACCACTTTAAAGATGAAGTTATTAAGCCATCTACAATAGTTATTATTACAAGATTTTGTAGAGTAGTAGTAATTAGATGCTTGCAATTAATTTGTACTATCTAAATCTACTAGGAAGTGTAACGTTGCGGCCGCGGCGGGTAATAAAAGCTGGGGCAGCTAGTGCAGCCTATAATGCCTCCTTAGCAGCTGCACCAGCACTATATTGTTTCTAACACTTGTTAGCTTAAGTAGAGGCTTTTAAGGCCTTGCGCTTGCCCTTTTAGGACAGTTGTATAGCTTTTTCAGCGTTGTAAGCTGCCTTCTAGCGCTCGCGTTCAGCTGCCTTGTCAGCCTTCTCCTCCTCCCTCACCACCTTAGCTGCCTCTCTCGCCACACGCCTCTCCTCTGCCTCCTGCTCTTAGAGTAGCTTAGCAGCAGCTTAAAGCTCCTTCCTGTTAGCCTTTGCAAGCTGCCCGTTATACTCTTCCCTCTGCTTCACTATCTCTCGTGCACGTGCCTCTCTAATCTTGCGCGGAGACTAGAAGACAGCACTACTGTGGTACTCCTAGCGCTGCTGCAAGTTAAGAGGTTTGCCGCGCTTCTTGTGCTTCTTCTTAGCAGTAAGAGCCTCCCTTAAGCCATCGTTCTTATAGTGTAGCAGCTTGTTTTGTACTTAGAGTCCGTGGAGCGTTTGGGAGAGCGACTTTGACTCTTCTGCGGTAGTATCCTTCACTGCAGAGCGTACGAGACGCTCCATCTGGCGCCAGTCATTGTTGGTAAGCGCTGAGGACCGTCCTTCACCGTTGTTTTGCTGCTCTGAGGCATCGTCCGCGAAGCGTTTAAGTATAACCTCTAGGTCCATAGGCCATATACCAGCAGCTTCAAAGGACTTGAGGATGGTCTCTGTCTTGAAGGAGGTCTCCCACGCTCCCCAGAACAGCGGGAAGAAGTCTCCCTTCTTGACTGGTACTAGCCCTTGGCTCCTCTGGAGGTGGGTGGAGAGCTCCTTAGAGTAGGCGGTGGAGAGAGGTTTAAACATAACGACGTTGAGAGGTTAAAGCGTATAGGTAGAGTGAGGGGGAAATACGGCTAGGAGTATGCGATGGAAGTCGCAGTAGTTGATAAACTCCTTTGTAAGGTGACTGCCATGGCCGTTAAGTAAAAGGAGACGCCAGTCTCTCCCACAACGCGCTTTCTGCTTCGTGCAGCGATTAAAGACCTGCTCTAGCCACGCTAAACTAACGTCGTTATTCGTCTATCCAGATGGAGATGAAGCCACAAAGACGTCGTGTTGCCCAGCTTTAATAGCGTTTACCTAAGCTGCCTGCAGTGAGCTGTTCGCCGACTGATAGATGAGACCTGGCGGCAGAGCCTCCCCATCAGCGCAGACGGCTGCTAAGAGGGTGATCCATTCTTGAGAACTATCTTGGAGTGACGCTTGCACCTCTTTGCGCTCCCACATCTGACGGCTAAACACTCGTTTTAAGCGTCCTGTTATACCTATTATAAAGCCCTTCTTGTCTATATTGTAGGTGTGGCGCGGCTGTATGTCGTACTGCTTTATCTTCTAATGTAGCAAGTCAAAGTACAGCTTATACTTAACGTTTGAATCAGCGTTGTGGCGGAGGGAGTCAATTCCAGATGTCCATTTTAAGATGAGATAGTGGCCGTGTTGGTCAAGAAAGCGCGTTACCCACCTCTCGCTCACGCGCTCGTTGGCTATCTAGGATGCGAAATTTTGTATCATCTCTCTTATAGGAGGCAGCCCTCTTTTTGTAAGGTCTTTGTTGGTTCCACGTCGGGTCGTGTATACACGGTAAACAGTAATAAATAGATAGTCAAAGATTCTGGTTGTAAGTTGTTGTCCTATCCTCACCGTGGAGGTGAGGATAGGGCAGACCCCCTGTCAAACACTGGCCAAACAAGGAGGCAAGGCCAGGGGTAGAACCCCTGTAACAACGCTAGCTACTTGGGGAGAGCTACTGCCAACACTGGCAGTCTTTTCTTTATGAAAATAAAGCTATCCCCAATTACCTGAATCTCCTACTACTCCTCCTTCCGCTTCACCCATCCTTCTATCCTAATTGTCAGCTTGTTTAAGCTAACTAGCTGTTCAAGGGACTTATTCGGATTGCTCTTAGTTATCGCGTCGGCAGGGTTGTCGTCTCCATTAATCCATCGGATCTCTGCGAGCTCGCGTCTCTCGTATGATTGGCGTAGAGCCATAATATCTATCATAAGTCTCTTCTCCTTTGTTGTACCAAGCTTAACAAGGCACTCGTATAGCGAGTAGGAGTACAGACTACTATTGGCAATAGTTCTCCAAGATCAGATGCAAGTTGCGACGCAATCTTGCCAATTGTCTGACCTATACAGACACCTATATCTACGCCACTAACCATGCCGTAGATCTCTGAAGCTAGCACGCTCCGTGTAACCTTTTGCTCTTGGTTGAGCTCCAGTGGAGCAGGTTACCATAGATTTCGAACTTATCTTGTGCCGCAGGGTCGTCCTCTGTTGTCTCATTTGCTAATACAATAATATATCCAATCTGGGAGCTATAATCTTTATTGTTTGCAAATGAGCCGTCAACAAAGATATACAGCTTTGCTGTTGCAAGGTGTAGCGGCACGTATTGTAGTCCACGGGTCAGGTTGTCAAGTTGCCACTTTAGTCGCTTGTTGAGATCCTTTGCGTCCTCTTCTGTTGGATCCTGAGCTTGCGCGGCGCGAGATAGATCAAATGAAGCCTCTGGTTGGCAAATTGTCGCAATATAAGCTGCTCGAGCTCGTTGTTCTCTGTACGCCTGGCGGAAGTCACTGTGCGACAGGTCTACAAGCTGGATCTTCTTGCCCTGGTCCTTCTGTCTCATTTCTATCACTTTGTCTTTCTGTGTAATAATACAGCCATTGAATAGTAGTGGTAGGCTTTCAGAGAGAGCTTCCTTTGGTTTAGCCTTGATTTCTGCCTTTTGCAGTTCTGTATCTTCTTTTTCAGCAAACTGCTCATCTGCAAGAATCAAGGTATCGTCTGTCTGCATGCCAACAACTCCAAAAAGGCTTTTCTGCTGTTAATAGCAGGCAGGGGTCGTACGTAGACGTCTCCATAGCTAACTGTTGGCGGTGGTGCTTGTGGTAAGTCGCCCACCAGTGTGTGCCTGCCTCTGGTATGCCGTATAGCGGTCGTTGTACCACCATAATTGTATTTGGCGGGTAGGTTGATTGAAGCTGATTAGGCAGTTGAGCGAGAATGAGACGGTTGAGATATGTTGTTGACTGCGTATAGGCTTGAGTGACGTCGCGGAGGTATACTCTGATATCGCAGTGGATAGCCGTAGGTGCTAGAGCTAGAATAAGACGTTGACTAGACCGTTGGATTGTGGGAGATTGCGTAAGGATAATCTCCTTTCCGTCGTCATTGTACGCCTGTATTACTAGCCTAGATTTCTCAAAAGGGTTGTCTGTTGTCTTGCCTTTGACCTCATTGACTAGTCGCGATTTGAATACTCGGATCCCCTGGTGTTTGCCATCTGGATCGTACTGAGTAAACTCAAAGACTCCTCTTGCAATTAGCCCGTCGATTTCCTGCCTTTGTGATGCCTCAAAAGGTGCTCCTGGTGTTGTAATCTTGCCTTCCTGGCGCAGTTTGCGAGAGAGCTCTCTATCCGCAACTTCCTTTGCGGTCATGTAGGCTGTTGATTGAAGCTGCTCACCCTGATCCTCATTGTCTGTTTCGTCACCTGGGTATCTTGTTGGCTTGCGTCTTTGGCGACTGGGTCGAGCTTCTGCGGCTGGTTTCTCGCGCGGGGATTTGGGTGGCGTACCGCCAACAGGATCTGGCATTGTGGTATCTGGCAGTGTGGGATCTTGTGGCGTAGTCTCTTGCGGCTCCTTATAGTACGGTTTCACAACTGTTGAGCGGAACTGGGTTGATCCGCTTGGCAGCTCTACTATACAGGTCTCTCCCTGGGTTTCAAGCAGCGTATGTGGGCCTGTCCATCCTTTCTTCTCTCTGTATACTCGGACCTGGGAGCCAATAGGCAGGTTGACAGTAATCCGCGTATCTGGGCCATTCCGTATCGCAAGGGCGTCGTTGATTTGGCGCTGGGCGTGCAGTTTTCGCACTTCATCAGTCGCTAGTCTGATAGCTTTTGTACGTTTTTCAGTAGAGGGTGACGGAGGATCTGCGTCCGTCATCCTTGGGTAGGCGCCAAACACTAGCAGAGTGGGCACTAGTCCATCTGGTCCTGCTGAATCGTTGACAGCCTTCTGTGCCATTTGTAGTATGAGCTCCTTGCTTGGTCTCTCGTCCTGTACCTCAGCTTCTATAATCTTGTACGCGCGGCGCAGAGGGGCGTGGTATCGCTCTACTAAGCCAATGCTGTTGTGAGCTTCTACTGGCACTTCCTTTGTGATAATTGCCATCGATCTGGCGAGCTGCTGGAACTCCCGCGAAGCAAAGTTTGTACCGGCGTCATGCACAATCTGATCTGGCGGGCCAAGATAGACGTCAATCCAGCAGATTCGGATCGTGTCCCATGTCGTAGCTGCAGACATGTCAGGTAGGAATCGTGAGGCACCAAATCGAGTAGCTTCATCAACTATCTGGAGGACTGGCTTGCCATTAATGTATAGTACGTCCACAACAATAGAAAAATTGAACTCATAGTCGTCTTTTAACGTAAATTTGAATCTGCCAGGTGACTTGGCATTCATCTGACAGTGGTGGCAATACCTTGTCAGGTGTTGCAGGATCTGCTGGTCTACCTCATGGCCAGCGCGCTGTAACAGCCGGAGCAGTCGGCGTACTGACGGGTGGCCGAATCGTCGGTGGAGGCGTCGTAGTTCAGTCTCTGTGAGGTGGCAAGTTGCTCGCGAACCGCGGTCTTCTGTCGCTGTCCAGTGACACCCTGCTAGCGATTCTTCCTGATCCAGAAGCATGTACGGGTGGCCCCATTTCCATACAATAGGGACGAACTTAGAGTCGTTCTGGACAAGTACACTGCGGAGATTGTCAAGCCGTACCCCCATGCGATTCATGTCCTGTACACAGTACAGGAAGGGCGTCTTTGTAGGAACAATATAGAAGGTAATATTACCAACTGGAGTTGGAACAACTATTACTCCAAGGGTTCTAGTGTCGCCTTTGCCAAATCGAATTGTCTGACTAGCTGCTGAGGTATCGATCTGTACGAGTGGCAGTTTCCTACACAGAGCTTCAACCTGGGGTTGGCCAGCAGTCGATATGCCAGAAGCTCCAGTATCTGGCATAATCCCCTGAAAGACAGCGGATGAGTAGCGATCCTCAAACGTACAGTTGCGGCCTGTTGTCCATGCCTCATATCCTTCTATAAGCCTGTGAGACTGGTATCCTCCTGTAAGCCTGTGAGAGACTGATTGATCGTTCAATATTGACACAGTTTTGGCGCCGTCAATTGCACGCGGCCCTGCTAGGTAGCCCTCGCAGAAGAATTGCTCGCTATAGTCCGCCTCATCCTGCAGTAATCCGTCGATCAAGTTGGTGATCCCGCTCGGGTCGGCAGTGGCGTTGCTATTATGGGCATTGCTGTCGGATATATCAAGGCCTTCGTAGTCAACTAGGAACTGCTGGATATCCTCTGTTGTACAGTCCATTGTTTGCTGTAGATGTTGAGCGTGCCTGTCGTATAATCTGCGCCTTTCCTCTGGTGTGTGCCTTGTAGAGAAGCAGTCAATCTTCCCACATACCCAGCATCGTTTTGCGTCCCGCTGGAACCGCTGGGATCCTCTGTAGCGGTCGCGGAATGACTGGTTTCCGCCTCTAGCGCGACTGTAACTGCCTTTATCGCGGCCGAAGCGGTAGCGGTTGCTGCCGCGGTTGTACGTCCGGTCCGTCCAGTACTGCTGCGGATCCGGGCTGTCGTCCGTATAGTAGGCCTGGCGTTGTGCTTGTCTCTCTTTCTCCGCCGTAACAATTGCTGACCTGATTTCCGCACAAAGTCCTTCATACGTAGATGCTGGTTTGTACAGAGCCATGCTACACTCCTTGACGCCGCGGCAGGCTTGTATTACTGCGTTGCGGAGGCTTATCTCTGAAGAATACTCTATAGTGTGCTCTGTCAGTCCATCCTGTATCTGTTGCAGCTCATCTGTGAGCTCTTGAAAGAGCTCTAGCATTGGCCTCTCTGGACTTTTCTGTATAAGGTTGAGTAGAGAGGCTTTGTGCCAAAGGATAGTGTATTGTTGCAGATCCTCCTCTGTCTTAAAGTGTTCCCTAACAGTCTTGACAATTGTAGCAAAATTAAAGCCTCTGTTGCGGATCTTACTCTGATAGAAAGCTTTAGCTCGTCCTTTAAGTGAGATAGGGTAGAGCCAGTGCATCTGTCCCTTAGAGATCTTAAATAACTCGCAGGTATTGTAAAAGGTCCTTAACTTGGCTGACAGAAAGTTATCCTTGTCGCTGCTGTATTTCATGTCCTCTGTATAGACCTTGAGAAACCCTGTCTTTGTCTGAATTGGGATCCTTTCTGGATCTGGGGCTGTATATGGTATTGGTGGCGGTGCTGAGAAACCTCTATATGTAGATGGTGCTGGCAGATTCGTGTACGATGGAAACCGTACTTGTGGCTGCTGAGATTGCTGCTGCTGTACTTGCTGAGGCAGCTGCTGAGGCTCTGGCGGCGGCAACAGTGACGGGTTACGATTCGGATAGGGCAACTCAGTTGTTCTGACTATTGTTGTATCGTCTTAGGGAGCTGTACTCTGTATAGCTGGCTTCGGAGCTATATTTGAAGCAATCTCCTCTAGATGGGTTCGCGTAATTTTGCCTGCCTGTATGATCTCCTCCTCTGTCCACTGATGTGGCTCGTCGTTGTCAAGTACGTCTTGAAGAGACTTGCCAATCGATTTCCTTATGCCGCTGTCAACCCATACGCCATTGTAGAGGAGGTAATCGCGCAGTGTACACCGAGCTTTCCTAGCTGGTATCTCGAAGGTTGCCTTTGTCCATCCATCAAAGTCTGTCTTGAAGGTTTCCCATAGTCTAATACCTCCATATTGAGAGCTTTTGTACAGTGAGACAGTGCTCAAGATGTATGCGTTAAGGATTGGCTCTGTGAGGTGTTCTGGGTTAGAGATGTCAATATCCTTGTCCCATCCGCGTAGGTCGATCTGAAACTCCTCTCGTAGTTTCTGGACTTTGGCAGGAACAAAGTTGTTGTTACTGTACGCGGTTGATTGCGTAGGTTTGTCTTGGGTATCCTCTGGGTTTGCGGTGCCGAGAGAGCTGGTCTCTTTTCCAGACGCTGAAGCTGACATGGTTGTCGCTATATGACGGTACTATAGGACAGTGAGACGAGTCTTCAAGTCCTGTATCGTAAGCGACGTTGTTGAGGCAAAACCAGTACGCTATGAGTCGATACTAGTAATTACCAGGCAAAAGCCAGTACGCTATAAGTCGATACTCGCAATCACCCTTCGAGCGCTGGTACCTTGCTTGTCTGTGGCTAACGTGAGGTTAACCACTGATCAGTGTTGGTTCCACGTCGGGTCGTGTATACACGGTAAACAGTAATAAATAGATAGTCAAAGATTCTGGTTGTAAGTTGTTGTCCTATCCTCACCGTGGAGGTGAGGATAGGGCAGACCCCCTGTCAAACACTGGCCAAACAAGGAGGCAAGGCTAGGGGTAGAACCCCTGTAACAACGCTAGCTACTTGGGGAGAGCTACTGCCAACAGTCTTTAATATAGTGTACGAGCTCTAACTCTTGTTATTGGCTAAGGTTTTGTTGATCGCGTTCTTTGGCTGCCCGTGGGCGCTAATAGCCTTAGTGTCTTCGGCTTAGTGTACTTCGGTTCATATAGAACTAGTTAGCAATTATCTAGTATAAGAACTGTTCTCCTAGTTTGAGCGCTTTAATTGCTGCAATCGCATTATTAATTGGAGCCATAGTGGTGGAGTTATGAGGTGTTGAAGTTTGGGTTTCGTCTAGGGTTTTGGTGTTCGGCGGACGTTGCGCGTCCGTGCACGGTAACGTATACGTTCGCGTAATGCACGGATTCGCGTAATGCACGGCTTTTTACTAGGAAAATCAAGAAAAATGTCAGATTCACTGTGCTTTCACAGTGTTTCTTAGTAATCCTTGATGGTTCAGATGAAAGGTGGTTGATTTTGATGATGGTTGAGATGATTGATTGTGGAGTGATCTCTGTCGGAGGAGCTGAGCTATCGTACGCAATATCTATCTAGCGCCAAGACACACTAGTACTAGTGCGGAGTAGTGTAACAGTAGTACGCCAGTCTCCTTCGTGTATTTCACAGTGATCTCACAGTGACATCACTGTGAGTCACACCAACTGTCGTTATAAGGAGACTATGTGATCGGACGCACGTGACTACTGGATTTCACAGTGAAATCACAGTGATTTCCAGTGACCTGATATCTAACAAAAAATATGAAAGTTTAAAGTAATACAACTTTTAAACTACTAATTATTTTTAAAAAGTTCCTTAACTAGAGTTATAGAGAAAGATTCTATCTATAATTCTAGGATTTTAGTTTTTTAATAATAATAAAGTTTAGAAAAAAAGTATAATAGTAGAAAAATAAACGTTCTTAAAATTAAAATATAATAATTTCTTAGAAGTAAACTATATAATTTTGAATACTTTTTATATTAGGTATTTTTATATAATAGCTTACTTTAAAAGATAGATTAACTTTCCTAATTTTTCCTTTTTAAAAAAATAAAAAGATAGTATAACTTTGTATCTAGCTATTTTATATAAAAATACCTAATATAAAAATTATTTTAAATTATACAGTTTACTCCTAAACAATTTTTATATTTTAATTTTAAGCACGTTTATTTTTCTACTATTATACTTTTTTTCTAAACTTTATTATTATTAAAAAACTAAAATCCTAGAATTATAGATAGAATCTTTCTCTATAACTCTAGTTAAGGAACTTTTTAAAAATAATTAGTAGTTTAAAAGTTGTATTACTTTAAACTTTTATATTTTTCTTGATTTTCCTAGTAAAAAGCCGTGCATTACGCGAATCCGTGCATTACGCGAACGTATACGTTAGTAGGAAAAAGCTAGGTTACCTGATTTATTAACTGTTACAACGTCGAAATCACCCCTTATTGGGTTACTGGAATGGATCGCGCGCGCCACTAAGCTGATTTAGGGGCTAAATACGAGCAATTCTTTTAACTTCTGCTAGAGAAAATGGAGGAGTATAATATAGAGCCTCGTCACACGTATAATATGGATGAGAAGGGCTTCCTTATAGGAGTGATTGGAAGAAGCAAAAGGATCTTTAGCAAAGCTATGTGGGACCGCGGGGAAGTGAAATTAGCCCTCTAAGATGGTAATAGAGAGTGGATGACTATTCTAGCTTGCGTCTGCGCTGATGGAACTGCGTTGCTACTAGGGCTACTATTTGCAGCTGCTAATAACGCTCTCTAATTGGCCTGGGTAGAGGATATTGAGGCTGGGAAGCATGAGGTATTCGTTACTATATCTTCTAATGGATGGACCAACAATGATATAGGCCTTGCGTGGCTCGAGCAGGTCTTTGATTGGTATACAAAAGCGAAAGCTTGTCGATCCTACTGACTACTGATTGTGGATGGATATGGGTCCTACGTAACGAGAGTTTATTGACTACTGTGACCACAATTGGATTCTCCTTATGATATTCCCCCCTCACAGTACCTACACGCTGCAGCCCCTTGATGTAGTACTCTTTAAGCCTCTCTTATTAGCCTACTTAAAAGCCCTCACTACCTATCTCCACGAGGCCTAGGGGCTACTCTTAGTAAAGAAAGGAGACTTCTTCCCTCTCTTCTGGGAAGCCTGGACTATCTCCTTTAAGAAGAAAATGATTCTAAAGTCCTTTGAGGCCACTGGTATATGGCCCTGTAACGCTGAGGTTATCCTTTAGAAATATAGGCCATCAACTCCAGTGGAGCAGGATTTGAGAGAGAGCAGTACCTCTGTACTTAGCGGTAAGGATTGGCTTAAAATCGAGACCCTTGTGCGTAATACTGTGAGGGAGGAGGGCAGTAGGGAGGTGTAGAAGCTGAAGCGTTCTCTCCACCATATCTCTGTTCAAAATGATATTCTCTACGCTGAGGTACAAGGCTTGACAAAGGCCTACAAGTTAAGAAGAAGTAGTAGAAGAAGAGCAAGCCTCTAGACCTGTAATAACGCAGGGAGTACTATGGTGGTGCAGTTTTCTGGTCCCTGAGGAAGCTGAGGGAGGCTAGAGTACGCGAGAGCGTTGTAGATAAGGAGAAAGAGAAAGTAGAACTCGAAAAAGCGCGTAAGAAGGCAGAAATAACCTTAGCTAAGCTACGTAACCTGCAGGAGAAGAAAGAGAGAGAAAGGTTGAGGGTCAAGAAAAGGGAGGAAAAGGAGAGGGTTGCGGCGGAGAAATAGGCTGAGCAACAATGGAGGATTTAGGAGAAAGAAAACTTTGAAAAGGCTATACAAACTTCCTAAAAGGGAAAGAGGAAGGCCTTAAAGCCTGCTGCAGCGCTAAAACAGAAAAAAAAGCAACGTGTGGTGGTTGCTGAGGGTAGGGGGGATAGGGGTGATGAAATGGGGCGTGATCCAGCACCCACAACAACAACGCGCCGTGGCCGCAATATCAAACTTCTAGCGAAATTCCAGTAGTACATCTTTTTCGCAGCAATTTATATAGTAATTGAATGAATTATTAGAATATTCTAGCTATTGTGGATAGCTTAGTAACGAGGTGTTGTAAACTGCGTGATTTGGTTGGGGTGCGCCATTTGCCGAACCGCGCCAAGTGCTGAACCAACATGTTAACGTGTGTACAAGCGAGCTGCGAATACAAGCGAGCTGCGAACCCCACCAACTTTCTACAACGCGTCACCTATTAACTATAATGGCTCAACCAACACTTATTCGATTGCCCTATAACGAAGCAGATGTCTCCCTAGCTATCTTAGCTATTAATCAGAATTAGATCTAGAGCGTTAATCGCGCTGCAGCGACGTTTAACGTTCCTGAAAGCACGCTTCGCAGCCGACGCGCTGGAACTACTGCGCGACGCGATTGTGAGCCTAAATCAAAGAAGCTTACTAAGCTAGAAGAGGAGGTTATTATTAAGCATATACTTGACCTAGATTCGCGAGGCTTTGCGCCTACTCTAGGTGCTGTACGAGATATAGCGAATAAGCTGCTCGCTGAGCGTAGCGCAGGCCACGTTGGCCAGCAGTGGCCTAGAAACTTTGTCAAGCGAACAGACAGCCTCACAACGCGATTTAATCGAGCCTACGATCGACAGCGAGCCCTCTGCGAGGACCCGACGGCTATACAGCCTGGTTTGAGCTAGTAGCACGTACAAGGCCACCTACGGTATCTGCGATGAGGACACCTTCAACTTCGACGAGACTGGCTTTCTAATGGGCAAGATATCCTCCCAGCTAGTCGTTACAGGCTCAGAGAGACGTGGTCGGCCAAAAGCGATCCAGCCAGGCAATTGTGAGTGGGTGACGACGATCCACGGAATCAACGCTGCTGGGTGGGCAATCCCGCCCTTCGTCATCTTCGCTGGCAAGTACCACCTCTCGGCCTGGTACGAGGGCGACGATATACCAGGTGACTGGACTATTGGTCTTAGCGACAATGGGTGGACTACGAACGAGCTTGGTGTTGCCTGGCTACGGCACTTTATTAAGCATACAGTAGAGCGTAGAGCAGGCGCGCGTCAGCTCCTGATAGCGTGTTTCATCACCTGACGATCGGCCCCACCGGACGATCGATTTTCCGCCTCAACAGCCCAACTTCGGCACCTTTTGCAACGCTCTATACAACGAATACGGCCGAATTAAGTGCTGCTCTTGACTATTTGAGCTCGCTGAGCATCTCTGAGAAGCCTAATTACACCAAAGTCGCTCAAAAATATGGCTGCGATCGCAATACGTTGTCGCGCCGGCATCGCAGGGTGCAGGGCACGCGCGACGCGCTGGCCGACAGCCAGCGCCTCCTCAACTCCCAACAGGAAACTGAGCTTCTACAATATATTGATGGCCTTTGCGAACGAGGATTACCCCCTACAAAGGAGATGATACGAAATTTCGCATCAGAAATAGCTGGGAAGCCTGCTGGCAAAAACTGGGTTGACCGATTTATACGACGCCACAAAGTCGACCTACTTTCGCACTGGACCTCTGGTATAGACGCCTCACGTAAACGCGCCGACTCTGCCTTCAAGTACGCCCTATATTTTGAGCTCCTACGTAAAAAGATTGAGCAGTATAACGTCGACAAGCGCCACATGTACAATATGGATGAGAAGGGTTTCCTGATTGGGGTGCTGTCAAAAATGAAGCGTGTCTTCTCCCGACAGCGCTATGAGAGCGGCGGCATTAAACAAATGCTCCAGGACGGCAATCGCGAGTGGATTACGACGCTGGCATGTATTTGCGCTGATGGAAGCTCTCTTACGCCTTGCTTGATTTATCAAGCGCAGTCAAACAATATACAAAACACCTGGTTACAAGATTTTAACGACTCCTCACACAAAGCTCTCTTTGCAGTATCACCAAGTGGATGGACGAACAACGATTTAGGCCTAGCATGGGTCAAACAGGTGTTTGACAGGGAGACTAAGGCAAAGGCGCGCCGCGATTATCGTCTACTACTCCTTGACGGCCATGGATCGCATGTTACAATGGAGTTTATTAACTACTGCGATCAAAATAAGATCCTCCTGGCCATCTATCCACCTCATTCAACCCATACGCTCCAGCCGCTCGACGTCGCGCTATTCAAGCCTCTCAGCACTGCCTACTCTGCTGAACTTACTGAGTATTTGGATAAGTGCCAGGGCCTCTCAAGAGTCACAAAGCGCGACTTCTTCGCTATGTTTGAGAGGGCCTGGCAGTGCTCCTTTCAAGAAAATACGATCTGCAGCGCCTTTAAGGCCACTGGCCTAGTGCCTTTCAACCCCCAAGTAATCCTTCAGCGCTTTAATAATATGGACCCAGAGCGGCCATCCTCAAGCGATAGCAGCTCTTCTGTACTTAGCGCTTCAGATTGGCGTAAAATTGAGAGACTCTTGCGCCAGGTTGTCGCTGATACTTACGCTGAGGGGTCCCGGCAGCTCTCCCGCACTATGCACCCAATTTCAGTGCGCAACGCCCTCCTGAACCATAAAAATAAGCGTTTACAAAAAGCGCTAGCCCAGAAGAAGCGCCCTACGCAAGGAAAGCCTCTACTGCTTAAACCACCTACAAATTACGCTGGTGGCGCCATATTTTAGTCCCCCACAAAGGTCAAGGAAGCTCGCCAACGCCAGGCACAAAAAGATCAGGAGGCAAAGGCTAAGGAGCAAGAGAAGGAGCAGAGGAAGGCTATCCAGGAGGAGCGGAGGCGTACAAAGGCTATACAAAAGGAGGAGCGCGCCCAGGGCCCTGGCGTCAACCCAGGCGCTTCGGGCACCAAAAGCAAGGCCCCCAAAGGCATCCAAGAAGCTCCTCTCCTACTCTAAAACACCTCCAAGGTGACGCGTAAGGGCAAGGAGAAGGCTATTACACCTCCTTTAATTAATAAGGAGGATGTAGAGTACAACTTTTCATCTGTTGTAGATGTGGCGCCTACGCCAGCGCGTACACGCCGGGGTCGCTCTTTACGGCTCCCTGAGCGTTATCGCACCTAATAAAGTATCGCGATTGTCTCCTATGCCCCTCAAAAGCTCTCCACCAAAAAATCTAGCCTGTATACAATTTGTATTGCGTTGTACAACTTCAAAAGTTGTACGCACGGGCCCTGCCAAATCGATCGTCAGGTGGGGCCGATCGTCGGGTGATGAAACATGGTACTCGACGGCCATGAGAGCCACAACTCACTCGAATTCCAGGAGATCTGCAGGGAGAACAAGATCTATACCCTATGCATGCCACCACATTCGTCACACCTCCTACAGCCACTTAACGTGGGCTGCTTCTCGCCGTTAAAGCGGGCGTACAGGCGCCAGGTTGAGGGCCTGATACGCAACTATATCAACCATATTACTAAGCTTGAGTTTTTACTAGCCTTTCGCGCCGCCTACAACTAATCAATTACAAAGGAGAATATCTGCGCAAGCTTTTAAGGCTCTGGGCTAGTCCCACACAATCCAGAGGCAGTGCTCTTAAAGCTTAATATCAAGCTTCGTACACCATCGCCAGCGCTAGCGCCAGCAGCCCTACCAGAGGCCCTAAGCTCGGCTATATAGATTCCGCGCAGATAGGGTTTCCGCGCACCCCACCCAAACGCGCACCCCTCAGAAAAGACGCGATATCTCTCAACAACGCTCGGCAAAATGGACGCTCGTGAGGCAGCTATACAATCAGCTATTAGTGATTTTATTACAGGCCTTTATACTAGCCAGCGTGCAGCTGCAAAGGCGTACGGCATCCCTCCATCTACTTTACGCGATCGAATCAACGGCACAACAAATAGCGCGATTAGCCATCAACATCAGCAGCGGCTGACTCCTCTACAGGAAGACTTCCTAGTAGAGTGGATCCTCGAAGAAGATGCGCGCGCTTGCCCTCCCTCACACGCTCGCGCTCGAGAAATGGCGAATCGAATCCTGCGTATGAACGGCGACAATCAGCCTGTTGGCAAGCTCTGGCTCTCACACTTCATCCGGCGCCAGCCACGCGTCGCCTCAGTAGTCGGTAGAAAGCTAGAGGCTCAGAGAGCTGAGGCAGCGACTCCAGAGCAGGTGCGCGCCTTTCTAGAGCTCTTTGAGAGGACTAGAAAGCGCCTAAATATACGCAATGAGGATATCTGGAATATGGATGAGACAGGGCTTGCTCTAGGAGTATGTACAAACACTAGAGTACTCTCTAGTAGCCAGAAAAAGAAGGCTTATATTCGGTCTCCAGAGAATCGCGAGTGGGTCTCTATAATTGAGTGCGTATCAGCGATAGGGCGGAACTACGCTGCGCAGTCATCTTTAAGGGCCAAAGCCTACAGACTACCTGGTTCCCCTCGTCCTGCATACCTAGCTGGCTCTATACAACCTCTGAGAATGGATGGACGTCAAAAGCGATAGGCGTTGAGTGGCTACAGCGCATATTCATCCCTGAGACGGCTGTAGGTGATAGCCAGTACCGCCTCCTTATCCTCGACGGCCACGGCAGCCATATTGATATTGAGTTCCTCTGGCTCTGTAAACAGCATCAAATCGAGCTCCTATACCTACCTGCGCACTCCTCTCACGTCTTACAGCCTCTTGATCTCGCTCCTTTCTCGGTAATTAAGTCTAGTTACCGACGCCAGATCCAGGAGCTCGCATCGCTCGACGACGCCGCGCCCGTTAAGAAGGAGCGCTTTATTGCCTGCTACTATCAAGCTAGGGAGGAAGGCTTCACAGAGCGTGTGATTCGAGCTGGTTGGCAGGCTGCTGGTATCTGCCCATTCAACATTAATCACGTACTTAGCTCGTCGCAGGTCTCTCAGAGGCCCACGACGCCTACGCCTCAGCAGCAGCCTCAGCAGCAGCCTCAGAGCTTCCTCTCTACCCCTCAAGGCCCTCGGGATCTCTACTTGGCGCAGCGCGACGTCCAGAGCCTCGAAAACCTAGGTCGTAGGACCCGGCTCCTCCTACAAAAAGCAGGTAAGGCGCTAGCAGCTGCGAATGCTAGAGCTGCAGGGCTAGAATCAGAGAAAAGACGCCTTGAGTATCATCTACAGACTGCTAGCTCTCACCGGCCACGAAAGCGCGTTCAGATAGACCCAAATCAACGCTTTGCAGAAGTAGAGACTATCATAGAGGCTATGCGCGCAGCTGAGGCTTCAGCTGCTCAACAGAGTAGATCCACTATAGAAAAAGCTGCAGAAAGAGTAGCAGCAGCTACAGCAGCAGCTACTCTACAGTCTATGTGTACTACGTGGCAATTGTAATAGAGCGTTGGGAGATATCGCGTGTTTTCTGAGGGGTGCGTGTTTGGGTGGGATGCGCGGAAACCCTATGTGCGCGGAATCTATATAGCCGAGCTTATAGGAGTCTGCAACACCAAGCAACGCACGCGAGCTAGGCGCTTAGTCAACTCTAGTTCGTAAGCAGATTCAAAGGCATTAAAGATCCTCTCCTACCTCAGTTATCCAGTCGCTTAATCAGCTTATAAGAGGCGCTAAAAGAATAGCGCATTTAATAGTGCTTATGCGCAAGGAGATAGCTACTCTACAAAGGGCAAATAAGGCAGCTACAACGCGTAAACAGCGTAAAAAGAAGCGGATCTAAAAGCGAGGCACTCTATCGAAGGCAGAGGGAGAGGATATTATTGCTCAAAAGGCTGTTGAGCAGCAACTAGAAGGAGAAATACGGCAAGGCAAGGCGCAGTCAGGTGCGAGCCAGCAGGCTTCTGCGCGCTGCAGGCGCTGTAGGGAGCCTGGGCACAACTCGCGCACGTGTAAGAAGGCTTCTATAGATACTGCTTGATTTAGGATAGCTATTATATTAATAGAATATTAATTCGTTGTGAATTTATATGCTGCGAAAGGCTCAGAGACTTAGTGGGGTTCGCAGCTCGCTTGTAAACACGTTAATTAATAACGCATAATCAAAGTAGCAGGTGGAGCGGATTACTGATCAGAACGGGAGACGGGGCTGTTGAATTTTCCGTTTCGGTGCGCCAACTACTTCAGGAGACAACGTCCGACAGCGGCATGTTTCAAGTATATGAACCTCCGCCAGCAAACATCAGTCTTCAACATCACTTGAACTTCCTCTTACCAGTACAATCATCCCTTTCACAATGACGCCAAATTACTCTCTGCACGCGATCCCCGTGTACTGGGTACTCGCTCTATTCCCGCACATACGTGCTGTATACAACCCACTTTCAACACCCACATCTGCATAATCTAACGCGAACTCAAGGTTTCGGCCCTCAAGAAAGCTCTCGAAAAAACGGGTAACAAATGGGTACGTGCAGCCCATCCATCCATTGCTTGCACGCAGTATCATACAAGACCCACACCCGCACACTTACAAATACTTACTATATCGCTCAACACAGGACAACATCAACTCACGCAATCCGGAAACACAATCAAAATACCAAAAAGCCGTGCCGGCCGAGGCATGGGGCGCATTCCAGCGCAGCGAAGCAGCGCACAAGAACATGCTTGAGAATGCGCCGTTCTTTGTAGCGGCCGTTGTAGCGGGTGTTGTCGCTGGGTTGGACGCCGGTATGTCTGCTTTTTTGTGCACTTTGAAAAATATGCGTACTGTGGATATGTGCCGTGATTTGGAATAAACTGATTTTGAGAACAGAGACGATGAATACCTCTGTTGGAGCGTATTTGGTGTTGCGGACGCTGTATGTAGCACAGTATATGAGGGGTACGGCGCAGAAGACGTCGTATCTAAGGTCGGTGAATTGGGTTGTTTCAGTGGGGGTGTTGATGAGGGTGTTTCGGAAGGCAGGGAATGCGGTTGCCGCGAGGGCGTGAGAGGTGGGGTGAGAGACACTCGGTCCTTTTCAAAGGTACTAATGTGACGAACTCATAGACAGCTATGTTGCCTGGCGGATCGCACATGGATTTATGCCAATCTCTCTTGGGGTTAAATTGAGGAATTGCACCTTAGCGTTAGTTTTATCGATTCTTCCATCCACTTCCATCTGTATTTAACTTAACCTTTCACATGTTATGAGGCCCAACAAGGCGAAACCACAGCGCATCAGCTAGTGTCTTTGTCATGAGAGGCTGTGGTATCGACGCGCTTTGTACAAGCTACATCGATGGCCGGCTGATATTCGCAACCTATGCGCCGCGGACTCAAACAGGCCACTTCTTGATGGCCTAAACTCTGCTAGTCCGCCCTGGGCTACTCAACACTGATATTGGTGTCGCAGGACCGCTGCAGAATGCTCTTCCGGGGCGTGGTCATTCCGTGGTTCGGTGCAAGCATGTCTGTCTGCGCCCACACAGGCTTCGCACCCAATATTCCAGGCCTCGTCGATTGTGCCCCTTCAACTCCCCGTTGGTATCATATGCTCGCCATGCGTCTCTTGGGATGGATCCAAAGGGGTTGGAGAGCAAGCGCAGGATATCGTTCACATGCTCGGAGCTATAGATGGACTGGCAGGGAACAAGTCTCGAATGAGAGCGTGTGCGGCAATGATAGCCGGTCTCGGTTCGTCGGTCAGGGCTGCAGAGCACGTAGGGATAAAGTGGTGAGCTTGTAAGTGAAGGTCCACGAAAGCCTTGCCGTTGTCGGTGTACGGCGAGAACGGCCTGCGATACTCAAAGTGAGGTTGAGATAGTACTAGGGCTTGGTGGCAGGTGGCTTAGTCAATGGTATCGTGTTTGATCACGTAATGCACGCTATCGCGTAATGCACGTTTTCGGCAATTTCCGCCCATCCACAACTTGAAGCTGTAGAAAACACCACAACAGCGAGAATCCCAATCCTTGGAATTAACGCAAAATATCGTGCGCAAACACCTGCCCTAGACGTCAGTTGAATAGCCAGCACCCAGGCGCAGAGCCCACTGCGACTGCGGAGCTATGGCGACGCAATGGCCTCAACAGGCGACGTGGCCAACCCCAATCCGCGAGCACGCTACACGCCTCAGCACTTTCCTTTAAGACACACTGAGCTGCATCGAACACACTAACAGCTAGCCCGTACCGGCAGACCTCGTAAAGACTATCATCCACGGCACGGTGACATTTGTCCTGAAAGTGCAACACACCCCGGACCTTAGCGCGATAAGCGACGCCCTAAGGATCCTTTAAACAGAAGCAAAGGCTACGGCGAACAAGAACGCACAGACACTCAGCGACATCAAAAACGAGCTTAAAAACAACACTGAAGCCGTACAACAGTCCACCGCGGTCACACAACAGAGCATTAACATTGGGGAGGAAGCAAGAGCCGCTGCAAAGGAAGCAACGGAAACCGGCAAGGCAGTCCTAGAAATGACGAGGGAGATCAAAACCAAGGGGTTGCAGAATCAGGCAAATGGACCGATGACCTACGCTGCGATGGCAGCTAGAGGTCAGACACTAGCAGGCACATACAATAAACAGAAGCCCAAAGGCCCGTCCGCACAAGCGCAACGTGAGGTCATTGTGAATATCAGAGACTCATTTACCATACAGAGCCTAAGGGCAATGAACCCCCGTAACTTGAAAGCCTATGTAGAGCGAGCCGTTGAACAAAGCGGAAACGAAAATATCACAAACATCAAGATCGTCTCATCCAACTAGCTGAAGAGCGGAGATCTGAGCATAAAGACAGCCAATAGCAACGAAGTAGAAGCACTACAACAATTCGCAGACGACTGGGTCCACCGCATTGGAGACAGAGCTACAGTACGAATCCCAACGTACGGCGTCCTCGTACACGGAATTCGTACCAGCACACTCGACATGAACAAGTTCGAAGAAAACAGAGCCCAAATCCTACAAGATAACAAACCGTTCATCCCGCAGGCTGAAATCAAACACATAGGATGGCTAACTAGGAATGCACCCACTAAAGCTGCATTATCTATTACGATCGAGTTCACCAAACCTGAGGACGCTAACAAAATCATAGACGAAGGACTAGTCTGGTAGGGCGAGGTCTTCCAATGCGAACGATACGAGAGACAGTGTTGATTGAAGTAGTGCTACAAGTGCTAAAAATACGGCCACATAGGAACCTAGTGCAAGGCAGCAATAGTATGTGGCTATTGTGCGCAGGAGCACGACACCAGGGATTGCCTATCGAAATTGGGCCTGGATACGACAAAGAAATGCGCACTCTGCCGAGGAGAGTACGAAGCATGGAACCGCTAGTGCCTAGCTAGGAAGGAGGAAACAGCCAAGATGAAGATAGCATACGACACTCGACCCTATTACCACCCCGTACCAGGACTAACTGGAGGAAACATCCACACAGAAGGCATGTCTGAAGCCCGCCAAAGGACGAGGACAAGCCAAGCTACAGCAGGCTAGGAAAACTAGAACGGCAAGACCCGCTCCCTATCACGAAGAGGACAAAAAAGGACCAACACGGGAAATGTGGTTGGTTTAAGAGATAGGGAGAATTAACAAATAGGAGATGACAGTAGCCAAAGGCCCTAGAGAACAATTGTCCCCTTAAGGAGGGCGCTAGAAGCAATCGAAAGCAACACACGACTAATACAGTGGCATGACCAACAAATGGACATTGACGAAAACACTGAATCATGAACCACAAACTAACACTAAGCATACTACAGTACAACGTTCGTAAATCGAAAGACATAGTAATAGCAACGCTACTACGCGACCCAAAGATATATGAACACAACATCCTTGCTATATAGGAACTATAGAGGAACCCATTTATGGCAACTACACACCACCTAGCTAAGGATGTTTTCGACCTATACTGCCTAGGAGGGACTGAGGAAGGACTAACTAGAGTGTGCTTTTTTGTAAACAAGCGGATAGACAGCAACAGGATCTAGTTTAAGGAACATACACGGGACTTATGCTCCATAATACTTAAGCTAGAGGAGGAACAGCAAATTAGCATCTACAACGCCTACAACCCCCTAAGGAACACGGCCTAGCAGAGCGTGCTACTACACGTTCATGAAATACTGAACAAACACGAGGATGACGAGCTAATATTACTTGGCGACTTTAACCTACATCATCCGCTGTGGGGGGGACCAGACGTGCAGAGCATAGAACTGGAGGCAGAAGAACTAATCACCATAATAGAAGAGTTCGCCCTCTATACTACCCTCGCCCCTGGCACGATAACATACAGAGAGAGACAGTCACAAAGCTCTATTGACATCTGCCTCGCCACGGCAGGGCTTGTCGATAGAGTTATAAAAAGCGAGGTTAATAAGGAGCTTGATCACGACTTAGACCACCTGCCGATAAGCACAACCCTCGACATATCGGTGCTAAACGCGGATAAGGCGCCCAGGAAGAACTGGAAAAGACTGGACGGGGAGGCATATATAAAAGCACTGAAAGAAGCCCTGCCTTTGCTCTAAAGACCAGCAACAAAAACTATATTAGACAGATATGTAGAGGAGGTGATTACAGCAATACAAAGAGTAATAGAGAAGGCAGTCCCTTAGACGCGCATCTTAAGCAGAACTAGAGAAGGGTAGAACGATAAGTGTAGAGAGGTCTTAGCAGAGACGAAAAGACTAAAGAGGATACACAACTAGCTTAACACAGAGGAGATATAGGAAGAATACCGCGCAGCAAGAAATTATAAAGCTAGGACGATTAAGAAGGCGCTACGGGATACGCACAGGGAACAAGTGGAGAGGGCAGCTGAGTCACCAGAAGGGCTATGGAAAATAGCTAAGTGGGCTAGAACAAGAGAAACACAGTCTGCAAGAGCTACACTAACAATACAACACCTTGAGACTCAACGCGAGATTACGGAACCACGCGACAAAGCAGAGCTATTTAAGGACACCTTCTTTCCCACACCCCTGGAGGCGAACCTGGAAGACGTACGGGACGCGGAGTACAGCAGCCAAATCGAACTACCACCAATAACGGAAAAGGAGATAGAAGACGCCATCCGCGCAGCATCCCCCCTCAAGGCTCCAGGACCCGATAGAATCACGAACAAGGCCCTCCAGGCAGGAAGGCGTCAGCTCGCAGCTCACATGCTAAGAATCTTCAACCAAAGCATAAAGCTAGGCTACTGCCCAGCTCACTTTCGAAGATCACTCACAGTGGTACTGCGCAAACTAGGGAAAGACAACTACACGAAACCAAAGGCATACTGACCAATCGCGTTACTTAATACTATGGGCAAAATAATGGACGCAATAATTGCCCAACGGCTAAACTACTTAGTAGAAATACACCAGCTGCTTCTATCAACTTACATAGGAGGAAGAAAGAAGCGCTTAACGGAACATGCGCTCTACGCTGTTATGGGGAAGATATACGAGGTATGGAGCAAAAAGAAAACCTATGTGGCTAGCCTCCTCCTGCTTGACGTGTCGGGCGCATTTGACAACGTATCCTATACACGCCTACTATATAACATGCGTAAGAGAAAGATTGACGAGAGGACTATTAGATGGGTCGCAAGCTTCCTTAGCAACAGACATACACGCATCACAATTGATAGGTTCTGATCTACAGAATACGCGATAAGCATAGGCATCCCCTAAGGTTCTCTACTCTCGCCTATCCTCTACTTGTTCTACAATGCCGACTTTATAGATATGTGTAACTAGGAGACAAATGTCCTACCCACAGGATACATAGACAACATAGCGATCCTAGCATGGGCAGAAATAACAGAGAAGACGTGCGATATCCTAAGCAGAACTCTACAAAAAGCACAGCAGTGGGCAAGCACGCATGCATCTATCTTCGCGCCAGACAAGTTTCAGCTCACACACTTCACTAGGACACGCAAAAGGATTAACATAAACCACTTAATCCAGACTATCTGGGGCGAGATCAAACCAAAGTCGACCTGCAAATACCTGGGGCTAACGATGGACACTAAGCTTACGTGGAAAGCACACATAGAAGAGATCAGACGAAAAGCAACAAAAACAGTGCATGCGCTAAGTAATCTGGGGAACTTAAACTGGGGTGTCAGCCTTATGGATCTGCGGAAAATTTACGAGGGGACGGCGCTACCCTAGATGATGTATGCTTGCTCAATATGGACAAACGAAAACGGAAAGAAGCACACCTACACTAAAAAGGCACTTGAGATCCTGCAGAGCATCTAGGGTAGAGCAGCACGAATTATCTGTGGAGCATTCAAAGCCACATTAAGAGCCGCGCTCGATATTAAAGCGTTTCTCCTCTCTATTGAGCAACAGATATGGAAACACAATGCTGACATAATTACGCGACTCCTCTCTAGCAAAACGATAGCGAGTACTGTAGGGTTTAAGCCCACAGATGCCACGCATACAATCGAGCGCAGGAAACACACGGCCTCCTGGCAGAGGATCTACAGCGAGATAAGAGACAAATGGAGGCAGGATCTTACCGCGTAGGAGCCGATTCCCCCATTCATAACGCCACTATGGCAGCGAGGCCCGAAGATCTACATAGACAAAGACGCGGAGACAGCCCGACAGCAACACAATAAGGAAGACGCAATAAACCAGGACCTCAGCATCTATACAGATAGGAGCGGGATAGATAACAGAATTGGCGCTGCAGCAGTGTGCCTGTTTGTGGAGTAGACACGCAGCGCGTATCTAGGACTTTCTGCAACATTAATAGTCTACGTAGCAGAACTATACAGGATTAGCTTAGCACTACAAATAGTATAAGCATACGCGGATTGAAATGGAAGCAGACGCAATGTTGCTATCTACACAGACAACTAGGCCGCTATATAGTCTATTACTAACGCGGAAGGACGGATAGGAGCTTACATTCTGGAGGAGATCGCTCGCCAAATCCAGGACCTCCAGGATAGAGGACGACCAGTTCGGGTCCAATGGGTACCGGCCCACGTAGGGATCCTAGGCAACGAAGCTGCAGACATAGCCGCAAAGGAAGCTATAGGATGGAGAGAGGATGGCAGAAGAGGACTGACCGCAGACAAACCTCTGAAGCTGTTTCCTCTTAAGACAACGCTAAGAAGAAGGTGCAAGTAGTAAGCGGAGTTAGTATGGGGAGCAAAATGGCGGAAAGACATAAAGGGCTGAGCCACATTTAGGAACACACTAGCACCTATAAAGAGAGTACTCAAACTCTACGAAGGTCTTAAGAAGAGAGACAGCGCTCTTCTTGTATAGCTTAGGACAGAAAAGATTAGACTAAAAGACTTCCTCTTTAGTCGCAAGGTGCCAGATGTAACCAGCTCCTGATGCGAGTGCGGAGCAAGAAGACAGACAGTTGCCTACGTCCTCCTCTACTGCAGGACGCACAACGACCTCCGGAACCGGATATTTGGCCGCCTCCTAGGACGACACAACCTCCGGACTATCCTTAACAAGCCACAACTAGCCACCAAAGCCATCGAATTTATAGAACAGACGCGGATCCTTGGGCAAGTCGGGATCAGAGACGCGTAGATGAAGCCGAGCGCTGGGGGGAGACTGTAGGTATAGCGGATGCGACACACGAGGCGAACGCCTCTACGAAGCCTAGAAGAAGGTGTATATTAGTATTAGAACTATTATCTAGATGAGCCGACAAGCATGTATAGATAGTGGTTGAGGGAGAGAAGGCAGGTCTCTGGGGACAGCTGGTCTTGTTTTGCAGGATGAAGTGGGGCGGAGCGGAGCAGCAATGATCCGGGACGCGTCGGCTGTCCGCCAAGCCCGCCTAACCGGGCATAGCTGCGGAGAAATCGCGGCTGAAACCGAGTAGGAATAAACCAACCAACCAACCAACTTGAAGCTGTACAGCTTGTATATATTGTAAAATCGTCGGATTTTCTAGAGTAATAATCAGAAGAGCTTATTTAACAAATATAGCCCTTCTATTGGCTACCTGTAGCGCTCTGGGAGGCGTATTTGACGTGTGCGCGTCGTGGGCGCGATCTCGGGCATCTCGGGCTCGTCAACTTTGACAGGCTGTAACTCAGGCTGTACAAGCTCAATATCCTTTGGATTTTTTGCTGGAGGCTTAAGGCTATGTTGATTACCCTTTTGGGAAGCTTTGAGCTCATCGCGGAGTTGTTTTTCAATTGTGTGGGCCTCTCGCTTTTCTTGAGCTTCAATAGCCTTCAGCTCGCGCTCGCGAGCGCGCTCTGCTTGAGCCTGAGCCTTTTTAAGGCGTCGCTGTTGCAAGAGGGCTTGCTTTTCAAGCTTGCTCTGCTCTCTGAGCTGGGACTGGATGTCCTTTTGAAGCTGTATCTCCTTCTCCTCCGCGTCCTTTTGTGCCTGCCAGTCGCGAGCCCTCTGGACCTTAGCTGGCGACCAGAAAATCGCGCCACCGTTGTAATCCTCCGGCGTCTCGAGCGCCAGGGCCTTACCCCGCTGGCGGCGCTTGCGCTCGTTAACGAGGGCCTCTTTGAGCTGAGTATTTTCGTGCTTAAGGATCTGATTTTTCGCTGAAATCGAGTGGAGCGTACGCGAGAGTTTGGCAGCCTGAGACTCGTAAATATCTTTAACAACTTGACGTAATAAGCGCTCGATTTTACGCCAGTTGCTGGCGCTAAGGACTGACGTGCTGCTCTCGCTTGAGCTGGGGCGCTCAGGCTCGCGAGTTTTAAATCGCTTGAGGATCCTGTCGGGATCTAAGGGCACGATCCCAGTAGCCTTAAAGGCCTTAAGGACTGTTGCTGACGTTAGCGCGCGCTCCTAGGCGGCCTAGAATATCCTGAAAAAGTCCCTCTTTGTAATGCTGGAGAGGCCCTGGCAGGCGTCCATAAAGCTCGCGAGGCCGTTGCTGTACGCGCTCGCGAGAGGCCCGAAGACGCCCACATCCATCGGCTGAAGCGTATGGGTGCTGTGAGGCGGAAATATTGCCAGCAGGATCTTATTGGCGTCGCAGAAATTGATAAAATCCTTTGTTACGTAAGATCCATGCCCATCAACGATCAAGACGCGGTACAACGTCCTTGCCTTTGCTTTCGTCTCGCGGTTGAACACCTGTTTGAGCCAGCTGAGCCCGATATCGTTATTGGTCCATCCTGAGGGCGAGGAGGAGAAAAAAGCCTTGTGGATTTCAGGGTTGAAATCCTGGAGCCAGGTGTCTTGTACGTTGCCAGAGGCTGCCTGATAAATGAGGGCAGGTGTGAGGGTAGAGCCGTCGGCGCAAATACAGGCTATTGAAGTTATCCACTCGCGATTGCCGTCCTAGAGCATTGATTTGAACTTCCCACGATCGTATTGCTCGCGAGAAAAGACGCGCTTTAATTTAGAGAGGATTCCAATAAGAAATCCCTTCTCATCCATATTGTAAATATGGCGTGCGTCAACGTTGTATTGCTCAATTTTTTTAGCTAATAGCTTGAAGTACAGCGCGTACTTGAAGGCCGAATCAGCTCTGCGGCGTGAGGCGTCGATGCCGGATGTCCATCGCAATATCAAGTCGAGTTTGTGGCGCTCAATGAAGCGCGACGGCCAGCAAGTCCCAACGTATTTTCCAGCTATTTCTGACGCGAAGTTTCGTATCATATAGCTTGTAGGAGGTAGCCCTCGCGCTGAGAGGTCTTGAATATACTGTACGAGCGTTGCTTCCTGCGTAGCGTTGAGCATTTGTTGATTTTCGAGCTTACGCGCCATCGATAGGGTTTTACTACGCGCGCGCCGCGACAGAGTTGACCGGCTAACCCCGAATCTTTTGGCGATTTCTGTATACGTAAAATGCTCTCCTAGTTTTAGCGATTCGATTGCCGCAAGAGCCTCGTCGATTGGAGCCATATTGGTGGAGTTACGGTGGGTTGAATATTTCGCGATTTTGGTGGGGCGCGTGCATTACGCGATAGCGTGCATTACGTGATCAAACACGATACAGCTTAGTCAGACCGTCGATAGGTCGTCGGACCGGGAATTGATAGGGAGACCACCACTTTTACTAGTGGCACCACCCTAACTAAGCGTCACCATGACTAAGCCGCCAACGCACAATATCGCGCTCCTAACAATGCAAATAGAGGATTAATGTGCAGAGGCGCAGTTGCTAGATACATTTAAAATAGAATTCTATAGATTAACTAATTAAATTAACAACCCTACCTATGCCCCACGGGGCACTAAGTCCTTGTATGACCTTCTATATAGCAATTGGAACAGGTTGGAGGCCTTTTCTTGTATCCTTGTAGCAAGCCACTCCCCTATAATAGTCCTTCTAATGCCTTAGCTTCTCTAACCTTAAATAATAAAGGACTCCTCTTCTTAGCTTTGCCTTAAGAGATTAGAAAGGGCGAACAGCGCTGCTTTGTAGATATTAGGAGACAAGGTTCTAGAATTAGCCTAAACAAAATAGAATATTAGAATATATAATAGAATATAGAGAGATTTAGTACCTATATAGAAGAGAAGACTCCTTAATCCGCTAGAAAAGGTGTATTTCCTCAAGCTTAATAGCCAATTTTAACTCTAATATATCTAAAATTTAATAGGAGTAGGGCAATCCTATTGTTCTGCTAAAAACGTTTGTACATCAGACTAATAGAGTCGTTCCTATAGCCTATTTAACTTTGTTATGCTACTAAACTAGAAGAATAATAGCGTGCCTTAAGACTCTACAAATAATATTAACAAAAAGCGTCTTACTAAAGAATACAGAAATAAAAATATAGTCCTAAGCAAGTGCCGTAGTAAGAGTATTAAGCTACCCTTTAACACTCTTCTCTACAAGCTTAAATACTAACAAGATATTAGCTATAGAATTAGTAATTTAGTGCTTTACAGCAGTATGCGCTCTCTCTACTTATAAAGTTATAGTATTTCCTAAATATAGCCACTATTAGGACTATACTACTACAAATTTCTCTTAATATATAAGCCATATCTTATTTAAGTAGCAGAACACATACTGCTTGTCTGCAAGGAATGCCTCTATCTCGCTTTTAGCTTATTTATAGAGCCCCTCTATATATATAATATAAATCTTAATCTAGCAGCTAAAGAAGTTGTTATATTCCTTATTTATTAAAAATTCCTTCTTATAATTTGCTTAGACATTCTTATAAATATGTGTTAGTGTGGAGTACGATATTACATAATACCACCAACCTGATGTAGACTAGTTACTAATCACGATTCTGCTACTTAAGCAGTTTCTCTGTTTAGCTT
This sequence comes from Laburnicola sp. JP_R_19, assembly GCA_031010545.1. Lineage (NCBI taxonomy): Eukaryota > Fungi > Ascomycota > Dothideomycetes > Pleosporales > Didymosphaeriaceae > Laburnicola > Laburnicola sp. JP_R_19. The sequence goes on from VOIT01000042.1 coordinate 773,730, forward strand.
GTTACAATTAACTCAGTCTCTTATTCCTAATTGCTATCCTACTTATCCCTCACAATATGCCATACACAAAGAAGATATAGAAACTAAGGAACTTTATCGCTAATTGCAGATAGAAGTGCAGTATCTTAGTCTATACATAGTATAAGAGGTTTAATAGGTAGCTTAAGAAGCAAAAGGAAAGAGCGTAGAGCCTATAGGTAGCTTTTAGCTTATTTGTCCTGCATAAAGTAAAATGCAATTAAGAAGCTAGTATTTGTTAGAGTAACACTAATAATATAGAGCAAAAGCATATAGTATTAGTTTATCTTATAAGTGTAGTTAAGGAGGAAGATCCTATTATATTTATTAGCAAACTCAATTAACCTCTTATGCGCGAATATAAGAAATATTATATATCTACTACTATTATACTATAGTCTATATTCCTAGTTTCCTTCTTTTAGAAGTCGATCTATAAGGTGTTCTACTAGTAATCTCCCTTCTAATTACTTAATACGTTCAGCTATATGTATATTATAGATGTCGCAGCAAGTAAAGAGCGCAGAAGGGTTCTTATCTTATAGAATAGCTTTAATAGCTTGCGGTTTAACATTAAGTCTAAATAGTTAAGCAATCTCTGCCCTTTATTTAGCCATAAATTTTCGCGCGTGCAGATATGCTACTAAATTGTTAGCCCCATATATATATTGCGGGTTCCTCACCTTAAGATCCCAAGTTCCATCACTGCAGCGTGCACCATAAAGCTAAAAAGGACAGCTAATCTATTGTGTTAAGGTCTTTCTACGCTTAGAACCATTAGGTGCATTAATCCGGTTGTGGTATTTCCTACCAAGATCGCAGCCTAATACCACATTCTTGTTCGCGGTTGAGCGTTGAATTGTAAGAACATAGCCATAATCAAGAGCGAATTGTCGCACAGAAGAAATAAGTGCTTCTTGGTTAGGATAAGTGGATTCAGAAGGAGGTTCTATAATAGTGTTATTTCTAGTGGAGTGTGCAGTGACAGGAACATAAACAGTCGTTGCTAGGGTGCTATGCGGAGTCGGCGGCTTAGTTATGGTGACGCTTAGTCAGGGTGGTGCCACTAGTAAAAGTGGTGGTCCCCCTATCAATTCCCCGTCGGACCACCCCACGGGTTTGGACTTACTCTTAGCAACATCATAGCGACGTACCAAAGACATTACAGTACTATGGATAAATGCAGCGAGAACTCGATTGAAGACATGATCGGCATCATTCCCAAGGAGAGCATCGAGCAGATGATCGGCATTGACGAAACCCCACAACCTCCAACTTCGACCTTTCCAGCCTCTCCACGTCCAAAAAGCTACCAAATGCTTAATCCTGGTGTCGTTAATTTTACGCGTCCGACAGATCCAAACTGGACGCCCCTCCCGCCACCTGACCCTCGCGATAGTCTTGCGACCATCGCCAATAAAATGGAAGCACTTGCCAGAGTGGTGATCGCGGGCGACAGTGTGATGGTATGGACTGATGGCAAAATGCTGACTGGTTGGGACCCCAAGGAGTCAATGAAAATGGCGGATGCCGAGGGTTTTCTCACCGAAGAAGAACTTGGAGAATTACAGACGATCAAGAATGTGCGCAAGATTGTGGAGGCTAGACAGCAACAGGTCAACACAGAGTTGAAAAGCCTACAGCGAGAGCTTCGAGCGAGTGTCAAGGCTGTGGAGGAGCGGAAGAAAATGCTGCGGGCGAGACTGACGATAAGTGGCGGAAAGAAGCGAAAACGGGAGTAGGAGCCTGGATACTCCGAGTGGTTGCGCAAGAATTTCTCTTATTTACCACACCCGTACTATTTTTTGGCGAAGACGAAGTCCCCCTGAATCACCTCGGACTCACAGTTCGACAGTTGGACATCACACTCGGCGTGCCCAGTGACAATGTTGTCTCGCACTATATAAGTTGGAGGTACATGCGCTTGAAGGAGTCGTGGAGTTCAATATTCCGACCAACCGCAGCCTTCCTCTATCCTCGTTTTTACACCATTATAACAGTTCTGGATGCTTTGACGAGCGCGATCAAGTTTACGCACTCTTGGATGCAGCGGCTGATGGTCATGTTGTCGAGCCGCGCTATACCATCGATAGAACAATGATTTTCCCGGACTAATTTGATACCATTCGAGCCTCTGAGAACGTTGGATGCCTTGCTTGACATGGTCGTGATAATCATCTAGACATTGCACTTGCGACACCCTCCTGCAATGAGTGACCTTGCAACTCCGACTTACTCTAATCTCGAAACCCCACTCTACACATTTGAGTTCGGCAGACGTCCTCTATAGAACCACACAATACTACGCTTTACGCACGCCGACTACCCTGTCTCAGCGATACCGGAGACTTGCCTATATATGTACCTGTCCAGTATTGACGCAGAAGTGGTCGCTTCTCAGAGACTTCGTATTCTCGTCAAATAAAACCAGCAGGGTTGGACTGTTGATTTAAAAGGCCAATACAGCTATCTTCTAAAATATATCTCTGCGAAATCTCTTTGTAGCTGAGACGTGCTACTGTGTGCACATCTTAGTGTACTTTAGCTAGCGTATGTGCTAACTATTTGAGGTATAGACTCAAGGCATCTCGCACATGTCCAGTGTCGTGGTGACTGTTGCAGTGCTTACACTTTAACACCAACCATAACATCGCATGTACCAACATGGCTGCATTATTCACATACCTTCATCGCACTTATACTGGCTTTTACCCACCTGTCGCGCGTAAAAAGGAAGGTGCTCTACGTTTCGGCATTCTTGGGGCTGCAAACATAGCGTGAGCCGACTTGCGGCGTAGGCCGCGATGATACTGACACTTCGTCTCTAGGCCAACAGCCCTTATAACACCAGCAAAATCACATCCAGATGTCATTGTAGTCGCAGTTACAGCTCGTGATCCAAAGAAAGCAGAAGCGTTTGCACGGAAGCGTAATCACACACGGAACACGAGAACGAGCTGGCACAGTCGCTAATGGTACTTCTTAGATAACATTCCGACCGTGCACAAAACCTATGATGGTACGAGCATTCTTATTTTGGATCGAAGAAGTATCACAAGAGATGTTTCAGATGGGTAGATGCAATGCACTAATGCGATGTAGATCTTATCCATGACCCCAGCATCGACTGCATCTACAATCCTCTACCCAACGGCCTCCATTACGAATGGACGCTCAAAGCACTGGAGGCTGGGAAAAACGTGCTCCTCGAGAAGCCGTCCGTATCTAATGCAGAAGAAGCAAAATCACTGTTCAGACACCCACTTTTCAACCAAGCAGATGCTCCAGTTCTACTCGAAGCCTTTCACTACAGATTTCATCCCGCTTGGCAGATGTTTCTTACACTGTTCAATGCAAAAGATATTGAACACGTGGAAGTCAAGAACTCCTTGTTCGCAGGGATGTTTCCGAGCGACGATATTCGCTTCACGTATTCGCTCTCTGGCGGCGCGTTGATAGACTTTGGATCCTATGCGGTTAGGTAGGTATTTATACCAGAAAATGTATAAGAGTCTTATTAATACCCTGTGCAGCAGTGTACGGTCAGCTTTTGCAGACGAGCCAAGCGAGGTCGCCTCTGCGGCCTATCGCCCAGTTCCAGATGGCTTCGACAAGCAGTGCGAGGAAGCTATCTTTGCTGAATATCTATTTCCTAATGGCGGGACTGCAAAAATCTCTGCGGACCTGGCTGCAAGAGGAAACTATCCGTTCCCAGCAGTGACCAGCAACTGGCCAAGCTTTAAGAACGCGCTTCCAACTTTAAGGCTCAAGTTGCGATCACAGACCGAGACGCTCGGTGACGGCATCGAGAAAGGGACACAGAAAACAATTGTCTTCCACAACTACCTGGGTCCACATCTGTATCATCGCATTGACATCGTTACCACAACGCAGACGAAGCAACAACAGAGCGGAAAAGTACTCAAAACCAAAGAGAAGGTGGACTATAAGAAGGCCTATAATTGGCACACGTCCGATGAAGGCCGAAAAGGCGAGGATTGGTTCTCAACTTATCGATACCAGCTCGAAGGTGGGTTACCCTGTCCGAGACGCACATAATATATGTACTAACTTCCTGTTCTTCGCTTTGCACAGAGTTCGTGAACCGCGTAAAGAAGAGAGAAGGCTCTGGTGTGTGGGTCGATCCTGAAGAGTCGATCCGGCAGATGGAAGTGATCGACTCGACGTATTTGAAAGCCGGTCTGCCTTTGAGGCCCACCAGCAAGGCCCTCGAGACGCACAAGCCTTAACGTAGTGATTGTTCAGCACATCCATCCATTCAAACATTCATATTCGTTAGGACTGATGCTGCACTCAATTATGCTCCGGGCACGGCCACAAGACATTAGTATCTGTAGACAGTCGAGAAGAAGAAACATCAATTTGACATTCTCGAACAAGCGCATACCTAGTTATCTAGCTTGAACGTGCGTATCGATGCAGTGGGTTTTGTGTGTGTTGCGATTAGGCATATAAATCTAGTGTCGGCCGAGAGCTGTCATGGTGCCAATGGCATTCGTTTACTGGGAGTTTGTTTGTTTGATATGGAGGCTGATATGTATCAATTTCCAAGGTGTCGTTATAGAGATGCCAACATTTACAATCATCACACTTAATTGTACAAACCACGGCTTATTGTTAAAGCAAGGAGAGAAATTCTGCACCAGTATCTACACTCAGTAGCTTAAGAATGACGCAATAGGCTAGTAACGTGTCTGTGCGCGTGCCGAGCCACCCAACACCAAAACGCTAAATAATCGCCTGAATTCAACGCGTCATAACTCCACCAATATAGGGGCAATCGAGGATGCGATTGCAGCTATTGAATCTTTAAATCCAGGGGAATTATTTTCGTATAGAAATATTGCTGCCACCTACAGTGTAGATCGAACTACGTTATCCCAAAGACACAAGCGCGTTCAGGCACCAAATACCGTATTCGGCCACTCAACGCACAGACCCCACTCAACGCACAGTTAACACTAAAAATCGTATATTTTCAACACCTCATAACTCCACCAATATGGACCCGATCGACGCAGCTGTTGAAGCTTTAAAATCCCTGGAGCTAGGAGAACGTCCTAATATATCCCAGGTTGCTCGGGAGTACGGCGTTGAGCGGTCGCGGCTCTCGAAGCGCTATCGAGGGGTTCAGGGCACCTATGCAACTCGGGCCGAAAAAAAGCGACTCCTCAACAATACACAGGAAAAACAGCTACTACAGTACATTGATAAGCTGTGTGTACAAGGCCTACCCCCTACGAGAGAGATGATACGAAATTTCGCTGGAGAAATAGCACATCAAGAGCCAGGAAATCACTGGGTTAATCGCTACATTGCGCGGCATCAAATTGACCTTATATCGCGATGGACATCTGGCATCGATAGCCAGCGCTACAAAGCCGATTCAGCCTTCAAATACGCCCTCTATTTCAAGCTTTTAGACGATAAGATCAAGCAGTACAACATCGCACCGTCAAATATATACAATATGGATGAGAAGGGCTTCTTGATCGGGGTAGTGTCAAAAATGAAGCGCGTGTTCTCTCGACAGCGATATGAGCAAGGAGGCGTCAAGCAGGTACTCTAGGACGGCAATAGAGAGTGGATAACGACGATAGCTTGTATATGCGCCGACGGCAGCTCTCTCAAACCTGCCCTAATATATTAGGCGGCTTCTGGCAACATCTAGGACACATGGCTACAAGATTTCAATCCTTAAGAGCACTAGGACTTTTTCGCCTCATCACTATCTGGATGGACAAACAACGAACTTGGGATTGCCTGGCTTAAGAGGTGCTTTCAAGAGGAGACTAAGAAGAAGGCAAAGCGCGACTATCGACTCCTAATTCTTGATGGGCATGGCTCACACGTTACTATGGAGTTTATTAAGTTCTGCAATTAAAATAGAATCCTCCTAGCTATCTACCTGCCGCATTTAACTTATACGCTACAGCCTCTAGATGTCTGCCTTTTTAAGCCTCTTTCAGCTGCATATACAAAAGAGCTCTCCGAATTCATGTACAACAGCCAAGGACTCACATCTATCACTAAGCGCGACTTCTTCCGCTTCTTCTATAAGGCATACAGAGTTGAATTCGCCAAAGAAACAATTATTAACGCCTTTAAAGTTACTGGCATCTCTCCGCTGAATAGCAACGCTATATTGAAGAAATTTAAGGATCTAGAGCCTAAGAGGCCATCAAGCAGCGATAGCACGTCGTCAGTACTCTCTGCAAGCGATTGGCGTAAAATTGAAGGACTTCTACGACAGGTAGTTGAGGATCTTAATGATAAACGCGTCTCGCAGCTGTCTCACACAATACACGCAATAGCGACTCAGAAACAGCTCGTCCAGCACGAAAACGATCGCCTTAGAGATGCCCTTTTCAATAAGAAGAAGCGCCGTAAGCGTGGCAAGGCATTACTACTTAAACCCTCTAAGAATTACGCTGGCGGCGCCGTCTTCTAGTCGCCATTAAAAGTTAAGGCTGCCCGCAATCGCTAGGCTAAAAAAGACGCCAAAGCAGAAGAACTACAACACTAGAAGGAGCGCGACAAGCTAGCTAAGGAGCAGAAAAAGCAGGAGAAACAGGCTATGCTTAAGTAGAGGGCGCAGAAAAGGATGGCTGCAAAAGAGGTTAGGTTGCAAGAACAGCAGAGGAAGGCAGCAGAGCGCGAAGAAGATCTACTTGCGCGCGCAGCTGAAAAGCAACTCAGGACTGATATACAATTGGCCAAAAAGGGTAAGGCGCGTAGCCTTGAGGCTCCTGCACCTCCTACTTATGTTATTAAGGACCTAGAGGTTGATGTTGAGGATCTATTAGTTATTGAAGGGGTGGTGGAGGCATCCGGCCCATCAACGCGCACTCGCAAAGTACGCCTCCTACAGAGGTATCACACGTAGTTTATTGTTGCCAATCGATTTATTAAGCTTCTGCAAATGCTACTCTAAAAAATCTAGTGATTTTACGATATATATAGAGCTCTGCAGCTTCAAAAGTAATAGTGGTGGCTATCCTCAAACTGTGCGTTGAGTGGGGTCTGTGCGTTGAGTGGCCGAATTCGGTACCACTCAACGCTCGGGCCCACTCAACGCCCGAATTTGCCACCGTTTTGAGCAACACTCCAGAACCTATACAACGCCAAATATATAGTAAAATCACCAGATTTTTTAGAGGAGCACTCGTAGAAGCATATTAAGCCTTTGCGCAACAATAAATTACTTGCGATAACGCTGTGGGAGCCGTACTGTACGGGTGCGCGTAGCCTGCGCGGGTGAGGGCTCTCCCTCCTCAGTACAGTTTTGATCAACAACAGTACTCAGAGGTCTCTCAAGAGTAGTTTTGTGAGGTGTACGAGGGTTAAGGCTCTGCCAATTACCCTTTTTGGACAATTGTATATCACCTTTGAGTTGCTTTTCAAGCTGTTTTTGAAGGAGCTTTTTAGCTCGCTCTTAAGCCTTTGCCTCCTTTGCTTGCGCCCTCAGTTCTTGCGCCGCCAAACGTACGCGAGCTCTCTCCTCTTTAAGAGCTTGTTTTTGCTGCTTATTTTGAAGCTTTTGGCGTTGCGCCTCTGACAATTGCTGTTGTTAAAGCTTTTTCTCAGCGTCTGTTTGCTCTTGCCTCTCACGGGCCCTCTGTACTTTGGCGGGAGAATAAAATACGGCGCCGCCATACCAATTATCAGGTTTATCAAGTAGGAGAGGCTTGCCACGCTGGCGGCGCTTCTTCTCATTGAAGAAAGCTTGCTCGAGTTGATTGTATTGGTGTTGTAGGATCTTATATTTGACCTCAAGTTGGTGATAGCTCTGCGACAACTAATTGCGCTCTCTGGCGAAGTCTTCTGCAACAACCTCCTTGAGTATTTGCCGTACTTTGCGCCAATCAGACTCAGAGAGGTTTAACGAGTTACTGCGACTTAATAATGCGCTCTCTTGCTCTGCTACAAACTTTTTAAGTACAGCGTCAGGGTTATAGGGCGGCAACCCAGTACACTCAAAAGCTTTAAGTATTGTTGATTCTTGAAAGGCTTTTTGCCAGGAGGTGTTAAAGAGCCGATAAAAGTCGCGTTTGGTGATTGCTGAGAGGCCCTGGCAATTGTACATAAACTCTAAGAGCTCTGTACTGTACGCCGTACTTAGAGGCTTAAACATCGCCACATCAAGAGGCTGTAACGTGTGGGTAGCGTGCGGAGGAAAGATAGCGAGTAGTATTTTGTTCTTATCACAGTACGTGATAAATTTGATGCTGACGTGAGAGCCATGGCCATTAAGTATGAGTAGCCTGTAGGCTGTACGAGCTTTCTCCTTGGTCTCGCGATCAAATACTTGCTGCAGCCACGCTAAACCAACCTCATTGTTGGTCCACCCACTTAATGAGCTCGCAAAAAAGGCTTTGTGTTGTTTTGGATCGAAATCTCGAAGCCATGAGTCTTGTATATTGCCCGTAGTAGCTTGATATATCAAGGCTGGCGTCAGCGCAGTGCCGTCGGCGCAAATACAAGCAATTGTTGTTATCCACTCTCTATTGCCGTCTTGGAGCATTTGCTTGTAAGGTCCTTGCTCGTACGCCTGGCGAGAGAACACTTGCTGAGGATACCAATAAGAAAGCCTTTCTCGTCCATATTGTATATATGGCGACTGTCGATATCGTACTGAGTTATTTTGTCGCCTAATAGCTTGAAGTATAGGGCGTATTTGGTAGCAGAATCAGCGCGCTGGCGACAGGCGTCGATACCAGAGGTCCATCGCGATACAAGGTCAATTTCATGTCGGGCGATATAGCGCTCTACCCAGTTTTTTCCTGGCTCTTTCCCTGCGATTTCTGTAGCAAAATTGCGTATCATTTGCCTTGTAGGAGGCAGGCCTTTCTTGGTGAGCTCGTATATGTATTTTGTAAGCTCTTTTTCTTCTGTGGTGTTGAGAAACTTCTTTTGCTCTGCGCTCTCTGCCCGGGTGCCCTGCTTGCCCTGCGCGCGGCGCGATAGTGTAGAGCGATCAACACCAAATAATTTGGCGATTTTTGTGTAATTAGGCTTTTCGCCTGGTTGTAAGCTTTCGATTGCAGCAAGCGCAGCCTCCATATTGTGTATATTGGCGGAGATATGAGTGTTGCAATAGTAGGTGGCAATATTGATTTTCGGGCGTTGTGGGGGCCCGGGCGTTGGGTGGTACCGTGGGTCACCACCTGGTGCACGGCCCCATCTGGTGCACGGTTTCCAGATGCCCACACCCACAACTTTTGAAGCTGTAGAGTCGCATATATATTGTATTATCGCGAGATTTTTTAGTGGAGGGCTTTTAAGGACCTATTTGATCGATTGGCAACGATAAACTACGTGCGATACCTCTGTGGAAGGCGTACTTTGCGGGTGCGCGTGGCAGGGCCGGGTGTAGGCACCACATCAACTACAGATGATATATCCACACCAACATCCTCTGTCTCCTTAGAGACTTGAGGAGGTGGTGCAAAGGCCTTTGGACGGCGTCTATTAACCTTTTTGGAGAATTGTATGTCTTGTTGGAGTTGCTTTTTGGCTTCGCGCGCGATCCTAGCTTCTTCGCGCTGCACGGCCTTCTCGCGCTGTTCTTGAAGGCGTATTTCTTTGGCCACCTCTCTCATGCGCTGCCTCTCTTCAAGTATGGTAGCCTTCTCCTGCTTCTGCTGCTCCCTACGCTTGATCTCCTTGGACTTCTGTTGTTGTAGTAGCTGCTTGTCGGCATCCTTTTGTGCTTGGCGATCGCGGGCGTCCTTGACTTTGGATGGCGACCAGAATATAGCTCCACTATTATACTCCTGCGGTGCCTTAAGTAATAGAGGCTTGCCACGTTGACGGCGCTTCTTCTTATTGACAAGGGCCCCTCTGAGTCGCTCGTTTTCATGCTGGAGGAGCTGTTTTTGTACAGCCATCACGTGAATCGTCTGGCTTAGCTGTTGGGAGCGTCGATCGTGGATATCCTCCACTACCTGGCGCAGTAATCGCTCAATCTTTCTCCAATCTGAAGCGCTGAGTACGGAAGTAGTATCGCTTGACGAGGGCCTCTCAGTCTCCTCTATTTTGAACTTCTTAAGTATAGCCTCTGGGACTAACGGCGAAAGCCCTGTGACTTTAAAAGCCGTTAAGATCGTCTTTTCCTTGAACGTTGTATGCCAGGCCTTATAGAACAAGCGGAAGAAGTCTCTTTTTGTAATCGCGGAGATGCCCTGGCAGCTATACATGAACTCGGAGAGCTCGTTGAGTAGGCAGTTGATAGAGGCTTGAAAAGGCAGACATCGAGCGGCTGCAAGGTGTGGGTAGCGTGGGGAGGATAGATGGCCAGAAGAATCCGATTGTCGTCGCAAAACTTGATAAACTCCATCGATATATGTGAGCTATGGCCGTCAAGGATGAGTAGACGATATGATCGTCTTGCCTTTGCTTTGTTTCGCGATTGAACACCTGTTCAAGCCATGCGAGCCCTAGCTTGTTGTTGGTCCATCCACTGGGCGATGAGGCAAAGAAGGTTTTGTGCTCTGCGGGGTCGAAATCTTGAAGCCATAAGTCTTGTATCTTACCAGAAACAGCCTGATAAATCAGCGCAGGCGTGAGATAGCTGCCGTCGGCGCAAATACAGGCTATCGTAGTTATCCACTCCCTGTTGCCGTCCTGGAGTGCTTGTTTCACGCCTCCGTGATCATATCGATGGCGGGAGAACACGCGCTTCATTTTTGACAGCACACCAATCAAGAAGCCCTTCTCATCCATATTGTAGATATTGCGAGCCTCGATATCGTACTGAGTTATCTTCTGGTCCAGGAGCTTAAAATATAGGGCGTATTTGAAGGCAGAGTCAGCTCTGTGGCGTGTGGAATCGATGCCGGATGCCCATCGAGATACAAGCTCAATGTGATGCCGCGCAATAAAGCGATCACCCAGTTTTTTCCTGGCTCTTTTCCTGCTATTTCTGCTGCGAAATTCCGTATCATCTCCCTTGTAGGTGGTAGCCCTCGTACACAGAGCTTATCAATATATTGTACGAGCTCAGTTTCCTGTGTAGAGTTAAGAAGGCGCATATTATCGACTTTCTCCGCATAGCTGCCGATAACCCCGCGGTGACGCTTCGACAGCAACGTTCGATCAACACCGTACTTTTTCGCAGCCTGAGTATAATTAGGCTTCTCTCCAAGCTTCAGCAATTTTAACGACTCTAGGGCAGCCTCCATTGGGTGTATATTGGTGGTGTAAAGCGATTCTGAAAGTACGGGAGATTTGGTGTTGGCCGTGCACGAGGTGGGGCCGTGCACGAGGTGGTGACCCACGGTACCCGTTTTTCTCGCTTGACGCACGGGCTCACCTGACGCACACTTTTCCAAAAATCCCCACAATTGAAATAGATGTAGCTCCACCAATATGGACCCGATTGAGCAGGCGCTGGCATCTTTGAAATCCTTGGAGCTTGGAGGAAAAGTTAATATCGCGCAGACAGCAAAAAAGTATGGTGTTGAACGATCTACGCTATCGCGAAGGTGGCGCGGTGTACAGGGCTCCCGTGCAGCCCAATATGAGAATCAACGACTTCTCAACGACCGTCAGGAGCTAGAGCTGGTACAATACGTTGACGAGCTCTGCCAGCGAGGGCTACCGCCTACGAGAAACATGCTACGCAACTTTACTACTAAAATAAGCGGCAAACAAGCGGGAAGCTCTTAGCCAGATTGGTTCATCAAGCGTCACCATCTCGACCTAGTATCAAAATAGACAAATGGCATGGACAAGGATAGGAAGAGAGCTGATTCTGCCTTCAAGTACGCACTCTATTTCGAGCTCTTAAAGCGTAAGATCGAGCAGTACGAGATTGAGCCACAGCACACCTACAATATGGACGAGAAGGGCTTCCTCATCGGCGTACTATCAAAGATAAAGCGGGTGTTCTCTCGACGGAGGTATAAGGAGGGGGGAACTAGGCAAATGATTTAGGACGGCAATTGTAAATGGATTACGACAATTGCTTGCATATGCGCTGATAGATCGTCTCTATCCCCAGGCCTTATCTACCAGGCTATCTCGGGCAATATTCAAGACTTATGGCTGCAGGATTTTGATCCTACAATACACACGGCCTTCTTTGCTTCCTCTCCTAGCGGATGGACGAACAATAACCTTAGGCTTCAATAGTTAAAGACTATCTTTGATCAAGAGACTAAATCAAAGGTTCGACCGCGACAGTATCGACTGCTTATCCTCGATAGCCATGGCTCCCACATCAATATGAAGTTTATTAAGTACTGCGACGACAACAAGATCCTCCTAGCAGTCTATCCTCCTCATAGTACTCATACGCTGCAGCCGCTTGACGTCACTCTGTTCAGGCCACTCTCACAAGCCTACTCGTACGAGGTAGCACGATTTATGGAGGAATCTCAAGCCTTCTCTGCATTTACTAAGCGAGACTTCTTTCGCATGTTCTGGACTGCGTGGGAGAAAGCTTTTACTGCAAAGAATATCCTCTCTAGCTTCAAATCGTGTGGCCTTCACCCCTTCAAGCCAGAGGTCATCTTGGAACAATTTAGCCACACTAAGGCTAAGGGACCATCATCCAGCGAGAGCTCGAGGTCTGTCCTTATGGCTGACGATTGGAGGAAGGTTACTAAGATTCTACGAGCAGTTGTTGACGACGTATACGACTCCAAGGCTAAGCTGCTCTCACAAACAATCCACTCGCTCTCTACTCAAAATATAATGTTGAAACTTGAGGTTCAAGGCCTCAAAAAAAGCGCTAGTCAACGAGAAGAAGCGTCGGAAGAGAGGCAAAGCGCTCCAGCTTGAGCAGCCTCTAGTTCAGGATAGTGGTGCTATCTTTTGGAGCCCAAACAAGGTGCAGCTAGCGCGTGAGCGTGAAACTCAAAAGGCAGAGGCAGCAGAGCAGAGAGGCTCCAAAAGAGGAGGATAGTCAGCGCAAGGCAATTGAGAAAGCCGAGAAGCAACGAGCTTTAGAGGAGAGGCGTCGTATGAAGGCTACTGCAAAGGAGATCCGGCTTCAAGAGCAAGCGCAGAAGCAGCAGGAAAAGGAGGACAATAGACAGGCTCGGCTTGCTGCTGCGCAGCTTCAAAAGGACATCCAATTTGCTAAACAGGCTAGAAAAGCAAGGAAGTAGCAGTCTATTGTCCCTCAGGAGGTTCGTGGCAGCGAGCAATTGGTGTTGAGGTCATTGAGGCCCGCAGGCGACAAATCGTCGGGGGCGGCATATCAACCTCCCTACAAGATATCGTGATTAGATAATCAAGTAGACTTTTTCGCCATACTTGATTGCCTACTACTGTTCAAAATTAGACGATATAGAGATTTGTGTGAGGCTCAGTAGCTTCAAAAGCATTTGACGATGTTCGGCAAAAACCGTGCGCCAGGTGAGCCCGTGCGTCAGGCGAGAAAAACGGGTAAGCGACAGTATATGATGGGTTGCGGAGCGCATCGTGCGAGGATCGTGCAACCACGAAACTCCCCAGGGCGACTGGGTACCCTTGGGCTCGCCATGTGTCAGGCCGCAAGCTTCCTTGCCAGTTTCGCACCTTAATTGGTTCATTGTTTGAACTTGCTCATTAGCGGATCCGGATGTCTTTGGCGTGGGGAACTGGAGATGGCTTACTCCGGAATTAACCGCTTAGGGCCGGACGTAAGTTCGGTCATCTTTGGCCACCGCTCCCGCGGCATTCCCAACTCACCGCTCCTCTACCCCATTATCGGCCCAGCATGAGGTCGTCTAGATTTCCTCAGGATGTTCCGAGCGAGGGGGATGACCCGCGGACCGTTGTCTACGACCCTACTGACCCGTTCTGGCAGGACACCGATGATGACAATAACGACATGGATTTCTTCCCCGCTACTGAGGACAGTGCCGACGGAGAGGAGGGCGATGCCGATGTGCAATTCCATGGTACAGTCTCTAGAAGCGCCAGTCCTGTGGGTATGGTTAACAGTGGGTGAACAGATGCTGCGGAGGACCTCAGCGGGGTTGAGATCGAGGTTGAGATCGAAGACGACGACGGCGAAGAGGAGGACGACGACGAAGAGGAAGATGGCGAACAAGGAGGCCTAGGTGGAGGCGCTAATCCGCGACCACCCATATACAGTATGGTTGCACTCCAAACAGATTGGTTGACCTGCTGACAATTGAAGTTTCCCGCGACCAGATACTGCAGCTGCTCGGCAACTCAGGCCTTCGACAACTCTTTGCTAGCGATGGCATCATAGCCGGCGCTTCACGGCGACGATACCGACAAGAATATGATGAAGAAGAAGATGATGACGACGACGACAGCGGAAGGGCCACGGGATATGATGCTGTGGGTCCGCGGAGAAGAAGAAACAGAGGCAGGGCTGCATTTGAGAAGTGCCTAGCGATGTCGGGCGCGATCTAATGAACACCGGCATATTTGGTTCAAATCACCGGTCGCAGGACAGTATAAAGAGGAGGAAGAGGCTGGCCTACAGTGTGATGCAACGGGAGTTGGGAGCGGGCAGCGACGGACGGCAAAAGAACGTCAACCGACTATTACGCCAAGACATGATTCCAGAGAGCGTAGCGGACACAATTATCCACTATAATGCGCGATGCTACTCTGGACAATTCTCCGACGACGGTAACTTCTTCTTCTCCTGCGCTCAGGACTTCAAGGTACGAATGTACGATACATCGAACCCATACGACTGGAAATACTACAAGTCCGTAGTATCCTTATGGCCGGTGGACCATTACCGATGCCTCGTTGAGTCCTGAAAATCGTTTCCTGGCGTACAGCTCAATTCGCAGTATAGTCTGCCTTGCACCTACCGATCCGAACAATGAGGCCGAGCCCCATCTCCTTGATTTTGCGAATACTGGCTCACTCAATCCACACAACTTCCACCCTTACTTCGGAATCTGGTCGATACGTTTCTCTGCGATGGCCGCGAAATCGTCGCCGGAACCGGCGATCATTCGGTCTACGTATACGATATTGAGAGACGCCAATCTATACTACGCATACCAGGGCACGAAGACGATGTGAATGCTGTTTGCTTTGGTGATTCACAGTCGCCACATATCCTGTACTCAGGCTCCGACGACACGACGCTTAAGGTCTGGGACAGGAGAAGTATGGGCGACGGAAGGGAAGCTGGTGTGTTCCTAGGCCACACTGAAGGGTTGACATATGTGGACAGCAAAGGTGACGGACGTTACGTACTAAGCAACGGGAAGGACCAAACTGCGAAGTTGGGGATCTGAGGAAAATGATGAGTAAGGAGAAGGCCGATGGCATCGACCCCTATGCATATACCACGCGCTTTGAGTATAGGAGTACCGCGTACGACGAGGGCGACTATAGGCCGCATCCCCACGATTGTTCATGGTCACTTTCCGCGGACACAAGGTATTGAAAACACTTATCCGGTGTCACTTTTCGCGCCTGGGAGCACCGACTCGCGCTATGTGTACTCGGGAAGTTATGATGGCTCGGTCTATGTATGGAACCTGGACGCAACCATAGCAGGCAAGATCAACGTTCTCAAAGCCACCAAGAATTCAAGACCGCGAGATCCCAGCCTTGCGGCCGAAGCGTACGACTATTACGGACGAAATGGCGGCAGCTGGTGACGTGCGTGCGTGACGCAAGTTGGCATCCCGCTGCACCGGTGGTAGCAGGTTAGTGTTCGCGCGCGAGGTTTCTGCTCGATCGTACTAATGTGATGTAGCAACTTCTTGGAACGGCTGGGGTACATCCCAAGGCACCTGCACAGTGCACACTTGGAATGATGGTTTGGATGACGATGAAGCCGAACCCAAGCTAGGCAGACGGGTGGACGCGGAGCTTCGTCACGACGAGCGTCTGTACCGGAGCGGGACAAGCGCCACCCGCGCTAGCCAGAGACATTGGTATGACGACTTGATGGACGATGATGATTGAGAGCTGAATCCGGGCGCAGGTGGTCTTAGAGCAGGCCTCAATATTAGATTGGTTGGCGCTGGCTCCGGCCAAGTGGAAATGGATATATTGAAGTCCAAAGCCCGGGGCCCAATGCCGGTATTGTACAGCGTCCTAATAATGTTCAGAGGGGTGATGCGACCGATATGCGCCGCTCCTATGCCTGCCGCTTGTGACTGCTGATCCCCAACCTGTCTCTCCTGTCTCCCACAGCCTGCTCCCACTCGTATAGCTTGTTTTTCAGGCTCGTTCTCTGCGTCCCCGCGGTGCGTTCGTCAACTATGAGCCACCAACGAGGATGTTGTTCACCGGAATATGGATGAGCTTGACCACATAGCCGATGACGCCCATGATGAGGAAGCCGACGCCGACTGCTTGTGAGATCTTGATGAATTCGCGCTGCTCAGGAGTCAGCGGTGCAAGCACACCCATGAAGAGGAGCGCACCTTGTCAGGCTTGGTGCATCGGTTGACGAATTGCAGACCGTCCTTGACGAACTCCTGGGGCACGCTGCGAGTGGAATGTCAGCGAATGCAGCGCTTGGAGCCGAGGGCAACGCACTCGGCAATTTCCTTGACCTGGTCCATTTGTCTGTGTTCTGGGTGGCGGAAGGCGAGTGTGGAGTGTTGTGTTGGGTTGGATGCGGCGATGCGGACAGCTGGAACACAATATAGTCGTCTAGAACTGGGGGACAGATTGCGGGTGCATGCCAAGCCGCTAACGCCGAGCGTGTGCCAAGCTTCATGCGTCGCGCCTGCCCTGAAGTGTGCTCTGCTCGCATTGAACCACCACCTGCACAACCACTCTGTCAGTGCACGCTGACTCCCACCAGGCGCTGCTATTCTGTCATCACCACACTCACCACTTCTCTAGCAGTCGACGCCGCGACCGAAACCATCTGTCGAGTCGGACCGCGCTTACAGGAAGACGGGGGCTGAAGGCGCGTTTGACGCGAACCTCGAAGCGCGTGCGCTCCTTTCTGTTGTAGCCTCGCAAGGCAGAGCATTACGCTGTATTCTTCACCCAGAAGTCATTGTAATACGCAATTCCCATTTCGCGTACTGCGCAGGAGACAGGGCTAGGGCCAGAGCTTCACATCTCTCTCACATACGTCCTGTACCTTTACACGTCTGCATCTGCCACAGAGGCGATTGGACTACCCCTTTACCGGAATTTGTACTAGCTTGACAAGCAGCCTTGTACTGTACGTATTTCCTCTGTTTTGCGCGGCTTCTTTGCCCTAGGGTGGCTGTTTGTCCCAAAGCCATTGCTCTAGCCTTTTACTGTAAAATACTTGCTGATAGGGCACGCGCATACAGACTTGGACGTTCCGTCTGCTGCTAGCTTGCAGAACAAGTAATCGAAGCCAAATCCAAAACCGTGCTTCTCACCTGCACACTCTCTGCTCAGTTTCGGAGTATATTTCACTACCTTCGCTGAGTTGCATCATCTGGGCAATACTTGCAATCTCACTCTAATCAGCAACATGGCCGATGACGATAACTTCGATATCGATATCTATGGCGACGACTCCGGTCACAACTACCAGGAACCTACTGTTGGACAAGATGCGGCACAACCCGACACCGCTATGCATACCGATTCGCATGCCGACCAATCGATGGACACGTCTGGCGTGAAGCTCGAAGGTGGAGACGCAGCAAACAAACAAGGGGACCCAGGTGCAGCAACAAACGGAGATGCGCATCATGGAAGCGACACACAACAGATATCGAGCACTGGCACCTCGGTCGGCAACCAGACTTTCCAGAAACAGGCGCCTCAGCAGCAGGGCGTGAAGCGTAAACAGGGAGAAGACGACGACCGGCCCATGGATCCAGGCGCCACTGCAGCACTCATGATCAACGAGGTGAATTGGTGGATAAGTGAGGAGGACATCCGCGGCTGGGCAAACCAGGGCGGCTGTGAAGATGAGCTCAGCAACATCACTTTCCACGAGCATAAAGTCAACGGCAAAAGCAAAGGGTGAGAGAGACTCTTGCGTCAGGTCAACTATGCTGACGATCAATGTAGCCAAGTTACGTGCAGTTACAGAGTCCACAAGCCGCCACCGCCCTCAAGCATCAGATAGAAGACCTCTACAAAGATCAAGCCCATGCTAAGAAGCCTACAGCCATCTTTCAACCCACCCCACGTCAACCCGTTCAAGACCCTTCCCAAGGATGTGCCCCAACGGGAGAAGAATCGCGGCGACCGGTCATCTTCCGGCAATTATGGCAATCAAGGCGGACAGGGAGGTCACTTGAGGAATTTCAACAACCCTAGAGGCAACTTCAACAACAATAGGGGAGGGAACAGCATGAACTTCCCACGTAACTTCTCCGGACCTGCAGGTAATATGGGCGGAAACATGGGTGGTTTCGGCGGCCCAGGCCCCATGAATAACTTTGGCGGTGGCCCGATGGGCGGAATGAACAACTTCGGCGGGGCAACTTTAATCGCGGTGGCATGATGGGCGGCATGCGCGGCGGCATGAAACAACCGTGGACGTGGCGGCATGGGCATGAACAACATGGCTGGAATGAACATGCCCATGGCCAATGGCATGATGGGCATGGGTGGCGCCATGAACATGATGGGCGGTGGTATGGGTATGATGGGTGGAGGGATGGGTACGTCAAACCTCCATGTTCCTTTCCCTCGGTATATTGATCAACTGTTAACGTGTACGTGCACATATAGGAGCTGGCCCCGGCGGCTTTAGCGGCAATCAACCTCAATTCAACATGGGTGCATATCCCCAGAGCCAAGGCGGCGGTGATGGTAACTGGAATCCCCATGGCGCTAAGAGGCCTCGTCCAGAGTAGGCCCTTGAACAGACGCAAATCTGCCTTGATCGTACTTTCGAATCCCTCACAGCCGTGGAAGAGCACCGCCTCGCTCGGAATCCGATTGTCTTCATCGTTCGATTTCTCCTGCTTGTAATCCGGACAATCACATGCGGATTTTCGGAACATCCTGCTACATTCATTTCACCGGCTCTCCTTTTTCTGATAATTGTTTGGGGCTGGGTATCCTGGAGCTAGTGGCGCAGCAACGGACACAACATCGGGTTTCTCAAACTATCGAATGCAACTCACGTTTTGATATATGTGGTATCATCCTGTTTCCAACCTTCTTTTCTGCCTACAATGTTTCGCATCCAATATTTTTTAGCATGGTGTTGTGGGGTGTTTTTGTCTACTGTACTGACGGCCTCCTGGATACGCTGTGTTTTCTTGGTTCCTCATATGTCTGCATGTTTTTCGCATTACTGCCTTGTATACTATTAACGGCATTGTATGATCCTGTCCCTCATAGAGCTGTCTAGACTTCGGCTTTGCATGATGATGGTGGTGGAAGGCACGACTGATGATGACTCGACTTGGCATGTATTGTATAGTAGTTAGTATTTAAGAGGTAAAAGATATAGCTATATGTTACGCATAGGACAGTCATGGCATTTCTCCCCTTTTGCTTGTTTAGGAAATAGCGAGGGGATGTATGTGCTCGCCCTAGGAATACCATTCACGCATCCCACTGACTGACAATCGTACGGCCAGACTGATCTATGTACTGGCGAGTTCGGGACGGTATACCTTCTATTCTTCTAGCGCCCGTGCTCCCACGCCCATGTGACGAACTGTGGCTATAAGCGATGACAAAACCAAAACCCACCACCACCAGCACACAGCAGCACTCACCCAACTACAAGTCCGCATGCATGCATGCAAGCACGTTCGGCCCGTCAACGCAGCAAGCGCCACAGCGCCCCCCTATACCTCGGCCTCCTATCCAGACCTACTTGGCGGGAAAATCAACGCCTGTGCTTTTCATCTGGGTATGAGGGCCGGCGGGATCTTTACTGGGAATTGTACCGGGGCCGCGTTACGCGACGACGCGACATGGACCAATCCCCTCACTCTGCGCGCCGTGCGTGTCTTCTACAACGACGTTCTCGGGGCCGGGTAGCGGCGACGTGGAAGCGAAATTAGGTCATGCGGTGGTGAGGAAGAGGTGGAAAGGGCGTGGTGCGGCGGGTTTGTTGTGCGATGCATGCGATGCGTGCGGTGCAGGGACCGAAAGCGTAAACGGGGGTTGAGGAGTTCATTTATGGGTGGAATTGGCGGGGTGCGCTATTGGGGGAATAGGAGTGGCAGGATGGTGGTAGGGCCGGGGGAATTATTGCCTTTGGAGATGATGGTTCCTGGTCGGTTCCGGATGGTCGGTCGTATAGTGGGTGGGACGAGATTGTTGTATATTTTACGGGTTCTCGCACGCGTAGTAGGTTGCTTTGTGATCGTCGTCGTCGTTGTCGTCGTTTGAGATTTCAACATTGAGTCAAGATGGTTGCTGGGTTTGAGAAATTGGTGCTTTTTGGTGCGCTTTTGACAGGGGTTTTTGCTGCTAATGGGCCGTATGCTCAGTGTGAGTCTTTTCTGTGGTGGGATGGCTGATGAGAGGAAACTGACTGGTGTAGGTGGTGGGAAGGGCTTCACTGGCGATACGACGTGTCCTTCTGGGTATACTTGCCAAGTTCAGAATGAGTGTATGTAACCCTCGATTGATAGTCGTGTATGCTTTTGACATTTGTTGTAGGGTATCACCAGTGCCTTCCCGGTACCGCCAGTGCATCTTCGTCTCCACGGCCGAGCTCTACGCTCGTGACTTCTTCAGTTACGATTTCATCGACAGCGTCGGTCACTACGGGCGGAGGTGTAAAATGCACAGGAACTTTCACGCCGGTGTCGGCTTCTGCATTTGTCGCGTCCATGAATCCTGGTTGGAATCTGGGTAATACCCTCGATGCTGTGGAAGATGAAGGCGATTGGAATAACCCCCCTGTTGTTGCGACAACTTTCGACGGCAAGCATGCAAATTCATAGAGCAAACAGCATAGACACTGACTTCAATAGACGTCAAGACCGCTGGGTTCAAGGGCATTCGCCTCCCCGTAACATGGGCATACCACTTCACCTCCTCCTCGCCAACCTGGACCGTCGACTCCGCATGGCTCCAACGCGTCTCCGACGTCGTCGACATGGTCACCAGCCGCGGCTTCTCCACCATTGTAAACGTGCACCACGACAGCTGGGTCTGGGCCGATGTGACCGCTCCTGGCGCCAATATTACCATGATCGAAGAGAAATTCTACCGCCTCTGGTACCAGATTGGAACGAAGCTTGCGTGCAAGGGCAGCCGGGTGGCATTTGAGCCCATCAACGAGGCCCCTGGGACCACGGCCGAGCACGGTGCTCAGATCAACAAGCTCAACAACATCTTCCTGCAGGCGATCAGCGATGCCGGTGGCTTCAACACCCAGCGTGTAGTCACGCTCGTGGGTGCCGGCGAAGATTCAATCAAGACGAGTCAATGGTTTAAGCGTCCGGATGCAAAGTTCAAGAACCCCTGGGCAATCCAATACCACTACTACTCTCCCTGTAAGTGCCACTCACTCAATCTGCTGAGTGATAATCTTGCTCGCATCCACTAACAGCATCCCAAAACAGACGAATTCATCTTCTCCGCCTGGGGCAAGACAATCTGGGGCTCCGACGCGGACAAAGCCGCCCTCGAGGCCGACTTCGCCGCCATCCGCAACAACTTCACCGACGTCCCCCTCATAATCGGCGAATGGGACGCCAGCCCCGTCGACACCGAAACAGCCGGCCGCTGGCGCTACTTCGACTGTAAGTCCCCCGTATACGCAACCCCTTACACGATCCTATCCAATCCAATCAAGACGAGCACAATGCTAATCCCTTACAACAGTCCTCATCCGCACTGCCGCAAAATACAACACAGCCACCGTAATCTGGGACAACGGCGCCGACCACCTCAACCGCGCAACCCACCAATGGCGCGACCCGACCGCCCTCTCCCTCCTCACCTCCGCCGCAGCCGGCCACCCCAACAGCCTCCCCGACAGCACCACCGACCCCACCTCGCCAATGCAATCCTCGTCCGCCTACCTCTACCACAAGGCCAACGCCCCCATCGCAGACACCACGCTCCCCTACCTCTTCAACGGCAACACGCTCTCCAGCATCAAGCACGGAAAAACAGGCGCCCTCCTCCGAAAAGGAACCGACTTCTCGACCTCCCCAACGGGAATAACGCTCAGGGCCGCGTTCATCAAAACAGTCATCACAGACCCCACCGCAACAGGCTCGCTGCTAAACCTCACGTTAGCCTTCTCAGCCGGCGCTCCGACAACTATCAATATCATGCAGTACGCGACTCCCAAACTAGGACGAACCAGCTCCGCCCTCCCCGCCGGTGCATCGACCGACGTCTTCATCCCCGTGACGTGGGCTGGGCAGAACCGCCCGGCTACCGTGCGGGCTATCAAGAGCGATGGAGGTATCTTGATTGATGATTTTACGCAGTGGTTTGGATCCATGCAGGCGGGGAGGTTGACGTATAATGGACAGTGGAACTGGGATGCGAATAATGTCATTTTAAGGGCCCCCGTGCTGGATGCCGTGAGAAGTGCGGGAAAGACGACGACCTTCACCATCGAGTTTTATCCTAGGGAGCCTGCGAATGTGGCCAATTACACCATCACTGTGTAAGCAGCTAGCGGGCACTTTTCGTTTGTATATAGTCACTTTGCTCTGTGCAAATACTCTCGACTTTGAATAGATGGTGAAGGAAGATCTGGTTCAATATGTCGAGCAAAAGGGTGAGGGTGGTACAAATGTACGCAAAAGCTCCTCCACCAGAGCCCATTCCCGAATCGTACAAAACCATGGCTACCAATGTCCTCCCAATCAAGAATTCGAACAATGTATAAAACAGCGCTAAAACATACTATTCGCTATGACAACCGCAACGTCGGTGGCTCATGATCATATACACACCCTCTACTCCTCGAGGTACGACAATTTCCGCATCTCGCCCAGCCTCGTCCTGGCCTGGGCAAGAGAATTTCGAGCTGCAAGATCTCGACCTAGAGAAAATAATTAGCACCAGGAAGTTCGATATCTGAAATGATGTATACATACCTGCTGCTCCATCTGTCGAACCTTGAACTCGTGGTCACTCAACTTGGTGTAATCCACATTCTCCCCCTCGTTCTTGTTCTTTTGCGCAATGATATCCTGCACCTGCCTCACCAACGCCCGACAAGCGCTTGTAACAGCCTTCGACGCATTCTCCAGTCGATCTTGCGTCTTGCTCATGAAGCTAGCCTTCACACGACTTGCAGCCACGAGCTGTGCGGTCGAAGCAGCTACGTCGTTGGACGCAACAATGAGTTGCTCAGGCGAATTGCGGCCGGAGATGACACCATCAGCGGTCTCAATGAGCGTGTTTGTTGATGATGCAACCGCTTTGGCCGCACTAATGAGACCCTCAGTCCAGCGGTTGTGCTTCTTGTAGAATTGGGTGCGGGTCATGCTGCCTTTGCCTTCTCGAACAATCTCTTTCTGTGATTCGGTAGCGGCCTTGATGAGCTGAGCAATGGCATTGGTCACAGCAATGGCAGCCTCCAAAATAGAATCGTGGATCTTGAGCTCGTAAGTTGAGAACTGATCTCTCGGCTTGTTCTTCAGTTTTGCAAGGCGCTCGGCGGCAGCGGCGATAGCATTGGCAGCTTTGTCTAGTTCATTCTCAACCAAATCGCCAAGGTCACCGGAAGCATTGGTAATCTTGCTCTTCGGTGCGAAAGCGTCGGCCAACTTCGACAAGCTTTGGAGACTGCGGAGGACTTCGGCATTGTTGTTTACAACCACATTGAACTTGCCGTCCGTGTCGAGATCATACAGCCGTACTGATTGAACATTACGGAAGAATTTCACCGTAGCGGTAGCAGATTGTCGCGAAGCCGTAATGAGCGCATCCGCCTTATTTTCATCCGAGGCGAACCTGGTGAGACCCTTCGTGTCGCTCAGCACGTCGCCTATCGCTCCAGCAAACGCGTTGACTGCCTTGATAACCTCAGCAGGGTAGCATTCGGACCGTCTGCAATGAACCCATTGAAAGCTGTAGCAAAGTCCATTGCGCAAGTTGATGCCTTCTCGATCTGTGAAAGCACGAAAGCGCCGGAAGCGTTTTGGTTTCCAGCATGCATCGAAGAATCCAGCTCATACAAGGCATCATCGACACGTTGTACCCCGCTCTGAAGCACCGAGTCAATGATGTCGTTGATTTTCTGGAGGCTGTCTTGAATAAGTGTATCAAGATGGCCATCTAGTACATTGTCGTTGGCGTTCTGGTTCAGCTTGAGATCATTCAATTCCAGAAGGGTCTGGTCCATCCCTGCTCGGAAAATTTCCAGCTCTTCCTCCTTTTCACGAAGTTGACGCTCCAGATCCGAATCGCCTTCACGGTACTTCATCTGCATGTCCTCCAACGAGCGTGTTTTGTTGCGTAAAGCTTCTTCAAGATCAATTTCTCTGTTGTGCCTTGATAACATAGCAGAAAGCTCGGAGCCCTTTCCTCGCTCGGCATTTTCAGCCTTTCGAGGGCAAAGCGGAGTTCACGCTTCAGCTTCTCCAGCTCTTCCTTGTGGCCACCGCTGTGACGATCTTTGTCTAGCAAAGCACGGTCCCGCTCACGGATGTCGGCAAGTTCCAGGTTCTTGGTCTTTAGTTCTCGTTGTAGCTTATCCGCGCATCAATTGCTTCTTGCGCGGAATTGGCCTTGAGCTGCACCGACTTGAACTTCTGTAGAAGCTGAAGGTGTTCATGCCGTAGCTGCGAATAGAGCTTGGCGAGAGATTCATACTTTGACCTCCATGTGTTGAGTTGCTCTTGAAGCGCGCGAACCTGATCGTCTCGAGAGCCCATCTGCTGCTGAAAGTTCTGGTTCATTTGATTATCTCTCCCTCTAGGGCTTTCATCCGCTGATCGTACTGTTGCAGCATGAGTTGATCACGCTCATACTGTGCACGTGCGTTTAGGTTCTCCCGCTCAAGCTCGGCGAGACGTCCCTGGGTCTGCTGCTGATATTGTTCGCGCAATAGCTGCTCTTGTGCCAACCGAGCCTGCTCTGCTTGCAGTCGCTGTTGCTCTTCGAAATCTTGCTGTGCACGCATGGGCCTCTTGCTGCTGCCGTTGAGCTATTTCCCATTGTCCTGGAGCCGTCGTTGCTCCGCTTCATACTCCTGCAGTCTCTTCTGGTCGTTCTTCCAGAACTCGTTGATAGGTTCGGGATCCACAGAGGTGGGACGCGCTGGCGGGGGTGCGGGATCTTCAGAAGCCTTTGGCCGCGCGGGTAACGCAGGTGCCTCGTCATCGGACAGGAGATTTGGTGGATCCTGTGGCAGTTTTGGCACGGTGATCAAGCTCGTGAGGTACCTAAGATTAGAGCACTCGTAGTAGAACTTGACAAGACGGTAATGCTGCGCATCATATCTCCCACGAAGGGGAGACAGGGCCTCATCATCACCAAGCGCTGCGCAAGTCAGCGAAGAACTCTAGAGCTATGTGATAGTAAAACTCACTTGTATGCATCGCACGGAGCATGCTCGTGATAAATTTGTAGATGCCATAGCTCTCCTGTACCAGTCCTACGAGCGCAGAGATCCGACATTCGTTGTTGTTGGCGCCTGAAATGCGAAAGATAAGCTTCTGGAACTGGTCTATTGGTCCTGCGTCATTAAGTCCGAAATGGTCTCGTAGCCCTCGTTGGGATCGTTGATGGACTTCAGACTGATATACTCCTCGTATTCAAACGTGCCTACCCAGCGTCAGTCCTGGCCCCGTCTCGTATGCGAGCAACGCACCATTAAATTCCGGATGCTGCCGATGAAAGGCAAGCTTCGCCTGGAGGTAGTAGACGTATTCAGAGATTAGTCGCCCGTAGCCTTTGAGGCCATCGCCCCCGCCCGTGCCCCGCTGCAAGCTGTCCAGCCACTGGATGTGGGCCTGGGCCTCCTTCAGGACTATGGGATGGCCTTCCTGGAGAACTTTGTGGACGGTGATGAGGGCCTTGAATGTCTGGACCTCGTCGGCCATGATTGGCTGCCTACGGTGTGGGTCAGCATGTATACAGTGCGCGGCGCATCGGGCGGCATGATCCCCCGCGGCCTACGGGCAGGCGTACGCACACTTTCATGCCCTGCCAGAAGGAGTTGGAGTTCTTGTGGTCCCATGTGTACACAATACAGCTGCGGACATGTTTTCCTGCGCCGGTGTCAGCTACGAGGGCGCGGGGGGAGCCGGGGTGCACGTACGCTTGGGGGCCGTCTCCTCAATGCTCGTGGCCTTGCGGATGTTGATGGCGAGGTCCGTCTCCTGCCTGGGAAAGTGCTGCATGTGAGCTGGCGAAATCATGTCGGCACGGCGTCTGCTTACTTGCCCATGTCCACATTGCGGGAGGAGGACCCGTAGAGAGACATGGTGATGGTGTGGGCTGTGGACGCGGCGCACGGCAGCTGCGTCCGCTATGCAGACAATCGAGGAAGGCGCAGAGGAAAAGAGGGAAGCTGCACGGCAGAGGTGAGGAAGGCACGCGAGACTGTGGCCGGGGCGGTGGGCAGGGCAGAAGAGGCGTGCGGGGGGCGTGGTGCTGTGCTCAGTGCTGCCTGTTGCTCTTGGGCTGGGCTGTGAGAGCTGCACAGCGCAAGAGACGCTACAGTGACGAAGCTCCGGCCTTGGCACGCCACGACGCCTCGAGCTCCCCTGCGCTGCGCAGCCCATGCACGCGCAATCGCACCTTCGCTGAGCTGGCGCCGTGAGCCACCCCAGACTGCCCTGCCTGCATGCGCCGTGCGGCGAGCGTGCTCTGCGTCTTCGCCAACCTTGCTGCAGCCTGTCAACACACCGATTACGCAGGGACAACGCACACAAGTTCGTCAGATACTCGGTCGTTCTACATGCTTGAACCGCTCCCAGGTCGACGCCTTGCCAACGCCACGCAATGCTAAGTCATACAATTATGCTCCCCATGCCCAAAAGAGAAACCATCATCATCATCATACAGCCTCCTGGTTGCTAAGATACTTCGCCATAGGGTCGGCGGCCATTTGCCTTTTCCGCCGGTACGCCTCCATTTCCTCCTCTGTTGGCCCACCCGTCATCTGATCGACTCGTCTCTTCCGGTCGGCATCCCGCTTTGCCTTGTCGTCTTTTTCGACGGCGTTGGGCACGTGCTCCTCGAGAGCCTCTTCTTCCTTCCATGCAATAGCGGTAGGCACCTCTTGCACATTCTGCACATCTGCGCCTGTGCGCATACGCTCCGCAGCCTCAAATGCTTCCCTGCCCGCTGCGCCCGTGCAGTACGAGTTCTTGACAGTCGAGTGGCAGCATGCATACCCCCACGTGAAATTCGCCCACCAGCTGCCCCAGACAGACGTGTGGTTGTTGATGAGGACATCTTCGGCGTACTTTGATTTGGCCTTGACTTTGGGTGCACCCTTGATCAGACCCCGTCGTCGTATTCGACATATCTCTCGTTCTCTGTGACGGCGATTTTCCGGAGTGCGTCGTCGCTGAATTTGTCTTGGCCTCCGTACTTATCCTGTAGAGCCTTCTGCCTCGCTGCTTTCTTCTCTTCGGCCTCTTCCATCTCCTTCTTTCGCATAAATTCGCCAGAGGTGGGGTTTGCCTGTAGATGAATCTTGTTTCTGCTGCCGCGCTCCTGCGTCTCCCATGCATACCGCTGCGCCTTCTCGAACTCTGCCGCGTCCCCAGACGCCTTCATGAAGCCTTCCTCGGCCACCAACGCCGCAGCGTTGTCAGCTGTTGCACCCGTGTCCACCATAGAGCGTGTTTTAGTCGTATTTGGCAGAATCCAGATCCAGATTCAGTAGGTACTTGGCTGTATCTTCTCGGAGGCGCAGATTGCGGGTTGAAGTGGCCTGCTTTCTGCCCATGTCCGTCTCGGCATCGTATTTGTCGCCTTCATCTTCCTCCTCGTCTCCTGATTTCGCGTCGTCATTTGCCGCCTCTTTCGCCTCTTCCGCATCTGTTCGAGCTCATTGAACTCCTCGATGACCTCGTTGTAGTCGGTGGCATCGTACCCGTTCCAGCGATCGCGCTTAGCATCCACCCTAGCTGCACGTCCTGCACGGCCTCGTCGGCTTCGATGTTCCTGCCTGTGAACTTTGCGCCTGCTTTCCGTGGGCGGCTCAAGCAGTCCTTCTTCTTGTGCGTCATAGCGCCGCAGTTCTCGCACGCGCCCTTGCGGTACTTGGTGGCGGCGGGCCCGATTTTCTTGCCCCGGTCGTACCATTTTGAGTCCTGCTCCTGCTTCTGTAGACGCTGATGCTCGAGGTAGTCGCTGTCTCCGCCAGTCTCGTCGATGGCATAGAAGGGCTTTTTCGAGATGAAGGACGGGATGTACTCGTTGCGTTCTTTGGCCGCGGCGGAGACGTCGGGTTTGCGGGGCTGGGCGGGCGGCATGGTGGGCCGTTTCGGGGACTGGGAGGAGAGTGGTATGTCGAAGCTGTTGCGATCGGAGCTCGGGACGTTGTGGAGAAAGCTAGCGCGTACTATTGTACGTAGGCATAGGGCGGGCAGGGGTTGGGCTTGGCATACAGCTCGTGACTGCGCGCACCCGTGTCGCCTTTGTTGCCAGGCACGCACGCGCATTCCTCCCCACTCCCACACCGTCACCCGGCGCCGCATCACTATGTGCGAGTACTTGTGCGAGTACTTATGGACACCTTCCGCTTCCGTCTGAACTGCATCGACCACTACCAGTCCACCCCGACCGAGCTCGATCCGCTCCTCAGACGCGCCGCCGGCCCCTCGCAGCGCCAGAATACACCGCAGCTTCCCGTCATTCGCGTCTTTGGCGCCACCGAGACGGGCCAAAAGGTGTGCGCCCACATCCACGGAGCACTGCCCTACCTCTATCTGGAGTACCATGGCAGCCTGGAGAAGGAAGCGGGTGCGCCAAGAGCAATAATGCGAGAGGGAGCTGCTGCTGACGTACCCAGTGAACGCGTACATGCGCAGCCTGCGCGCCTCCATCGACCACGCCCTTGCCGCGACCTACCGTCGCAACCCGTATGACGGAAAATCAGTTTACGTTGGACACATCACCCTGGTCAAGGGCGTACCGTACTACGGTTACCATGTTGGATACTCCATTTTCCTGAAGGTCTACCTGTTAAACCCCGCCCACATGACGCGCTTCTCCGACCTGTTGCATCAAGGAGCCATTCTGAACCGCGTGTTTCAGCCCTACGAGAGCCATTTGCAGTATCTGCTGCAGTGGATGTGCGACTATAATCTCTACGGATGCGCCTACATTGATTGCAGCAAGGTGCAATTCCGAGGTCCCGTGCCAGATAGCGACGATATTGACATCACAACTCACAAGTGGCACGATGCATCCATTCCGCGAGAGTTCATTGCCGATCCGGACCAGTACCCTCGTCAGAGTCACTGCACTCTCGAGATTGACGTCTGCGTACAAGACATACTGAATCGACGCGAGCTCCATTCCCGCCCTATTCATCATGATTTCTTCGAGAAATTCCACGTGCTAAAGCCAGACGAGAAATACGTGCCTTCTATGGCTGGTCTATGGAGAGATGAAACACTACGTCGGAAACGGCGTATGGGCATCACGGACCCTTCGAGTAGCCCATTCCCGCCTGAAGTTCTGGTGTCCATGTCTGCAGATGCGAGGAATACTGCCAAAGGAGGCTGGATCCACGAAGAAGAGTATCGAGGGCTTCTCGAAGAGCTTATACGAAATGAAGGTGACAAGAGACCAGCCGTTGACATGAAGACATTCATCAAGCCGACTGGTGGTGAAGAGAGCGTGCAGACGGCCGTTGAAAGCATAGAAGACCTGTACCCGTCGAACCTTGATTCTCAAACCCTAATAGAAGACAATCTCCCCCCTGAAACTGAGGAAATTCCGGATCTCTCGGAGAATCATCCACAGGAGACCCTGCCTGATGACGCTCAAAGTGTCGGAAACGACATTGACGAGCAAGATGACATGGAGGACGAGGCTGGTGTGGATAATTCACCATCACTAGACCCTCTTAGTCTATCAGAAGGGCTAGCTCAGAATTTCGATCATCACGGAAGCGAAGTGCCCATTGACTCGATTAATACGGATGTCAATACTCAGGCTGAGAAGCAACTTGTCGATTCTCCTGGCTCCAGTGGCTCGCGAAAACGAGCACCCACTCTGGAAACGGAGGAGCCGACTAAGCGACAACGCGTTTTACGTACTCATGAGAACGCTCACCGGCTGTCGTCCCGCCAAGAAGACAATGCCACTATTTTGGATACCGAGGAAGACACTTTCCGCCCCAGCCCTTTATCACAGCACAGCATCAAAGCTCAAGGAAATGGAGAGCCAAGCACACTATCTTTTCCGGTAGTAAAGAATCCGCATGCCCCCGAAACTGGTCTTCGTTTAAGCCAGACAGGCTATTCGAACTCGCGCGACGCTCCCAAAACACCATCTACGAAACAAAAACAGTCTGGACTCAAATCAAACCAGGATACTCCAAAAACATCGTGGAGTTGTCAAAATGCTTCCCCGGTCGATCAAGATACTAGCAGCCCCAAAGCTCGAGCTGCGGCCATCTCTGTTGCGAATCGACTGGGAAAAGAATCGAAACATCGAACACAAACCCTTTATTATGGCTTCTTACCGCCCTCTGCAGACGATGTTGCAGGGACCATGCTTCATGTAGGGTTACCACCAGTCTTATATCAAGATGCTTTCTACGGTGACGAGAGCGACGTTCCTGAACGACCCAGGGAGTATGCTGGTCGAGAATTCAAGTTGCAGAGTACGTCTGTTCCGTATATGCCTCTGTTCGATCCTACCGGTACATCGCTTGCCAACTTTGGACAGGATTCTGCGGTCGTTTTGGACAAAATGAAAGAGGAGGCAGACAGTCGCCTGCGCTCCCTGAAGTGTAGCTTGCGTCACTGGGAGATTGAAGCTGCTCCGCCATCTTACAATCAGGTGAAGAAGTGGCTTCGTGAAGAAGTGCAACATGGTATCATTGAAAAGGCTAAAAAGGGCCTGAAATCCACGCAAAATCGCAGACCAGTTTTGAAGCAACTTTCGCAGGTTGATGGCCCAACTCAAAGAAGCAAGCATGGCTTTAAGTACTCCCAAAAGAAGATTTCGACTAGTGTCAAGCATGAAACTCAGTATATGAGCATCTTGAGTCTAGAGATACACGTCAACTCTAGGGGCAACCTCGTACCAGATCCTGCCGAAGATGAGATTCAATCTATCTTTTGGTGTGTACAAGGCGCAGAGGATACTAGTAATGATCATCCTCGTGTCGGCATCCTTTGTCTTTCTGACGACGATGGAATTATCAACTCAATCAGGAAGCAAACTCCGGTCGCTGTGGAATCCGAGGAAGATGAGCTCGATTTGATCAATCGGATTGTCGACATCGTGCGCTACTTCGATCCGGACATCTTAACTGGCTATGAGGTGCATAATGGCTCCTGGGGCTACCTAATCGAACGCGCCCGCTTGAAGTTCGAGTATGATCTATGCGATGAGATCAGCCGCATGAAATCCCAATCTCATGGCAGATTTGGCAAAGAGGCCGATAGATGGGGGTTCACACATACTTCTACTATCCGAGTCACGGGCCGCCACATGATCAACATCTGGCGGGCTATGCGAGGAGAATTGAACTTGCTCCAGTACACGATGGAGAACGTCGTGTTTCATCTTTTGCATAAGCGGATCCCACACTATCAACATTCTGACCTTACAGCTTGGTATACCAGCCCAAAACCGCGGGACCTAGCCAAAGTTTTGGATTACTTCACTACTAGAGTCCAGTTAAACCTCGATATACTAGAAGCGAACGAGATTGTTCCCAGAACCAGCGAGCAGGCACGTCTACTTGGAGTTGACTTTTTCTCTGTCATCTCGCGGGGCTCACAGTTCAAGGTTGAATCCACCATGTTCCGCATTGCCAAACCGGAGAACTTCATCCTCGTTTCTCCCAGTCGGAAACAGGTCGGCCAGCAGAACGCTCTTGAGTGTTTACCTCTAGTCATGGAACCCCAGAGCGCTTTCTACCCGAGCCCTGTTCTGGTCCTCGACTTTCAATCGCTCTACCCTAGCGTTTGATAGCCTACAACTATTGCTATTCAACATGCCTAGGCCGCGTTGTTCCTTGGCGGGGCAGGAACAAGATGGGCTTCATGGATTTCGAACGTGAACCCCGGCTGCTAGAGCTTGTCAAAGATCACATCAATATCGCTCCCAACGGGATGATGTACGTAAGGCCAGAGATGCGCAAGTCATTACTTGCTAAGATGCTTGGAGAGATACTTGAGACTCGTGTCATGGTGAAGAGCGGCATGAAGACAGATAACGACGACAAAACGCTCCAGCAGCTACTGAACAACAGACAGCTAGCTTTGAAGCTACTTGCGAACGTCACATACGGATATACATCAGCTTCATTCTCGGGTCGGATGCCGTGTTCTGAGATCGCTGACAGCATCGTTCAAACCGGCCGAGAGACGTTAGAGAAGGCTATTGCACTCATCCACTCCGTCGAGAAATGGGGTGCTGAAGTTGTGTATGGTGACACCGATTCGCTTTTCATCCACCTCAAAGGACGCACACGCGACCAAGCATTTACCATCGGTGAAGAAATCGCCGAAGCCGTTACGAACGCGAATCCTCGACCCATCAAACTCAAATTCGAAAAAGTTTATCACCCCTGCGTGCTGCTGGCCAAAAAACGTTACGTGGGCTTCAAATACGAATCTCGCAACCAAAACGAGCCAGAATTCGACGCCAAGGGCATCGAAACTGTGCGTCGCGATGGGACACCAGCTGAGCAGAAGATCGAAGAAAAGGCACTCAAAATGCTGTTCCGAACCAGCGACCTCTCGCAGGTAAAGAAATACTTTCAAGATCAATGTACCAAGATCATGGAGGGCCGGATCAGCATCCAAGACTTCCTTTTCGCCAAAGAGGTCAAATTGGGCACGTACTCGGATCGTGGACCACCGCCACCAGGCGCCCTCATCGCGACTAAGCGCATGCTAAGCGATCCGCGTACTGAGCCCCAGTACGGAGAGCGGGTACCCTACGTCGTCATCACCGGCGCTCCAAATGCGCGGCTTGTAGATCGATGCGTCAGTCCCGAGACCTTACTCCAGAACGACCACATCGAGCTCGACGCCGAGTACTACATCTCGAAGAATCTCATTCCACCTCTGGAACGCATCTTCAATCTCGTAGGCGCAAACGTGCGCCAGTGGTACGACGAGATGCCCAAGGTCCAACGAATTTGGAACGTCACACTGCCTCTGAATCACCAGCAGCAGCAACACGGCAACGCGCTCGTCCCCACCGACAACACCAACGTCAAACGGACTCTCGAAGGGTACATGAGGAGCTCAGTCTGCCTCGTCTGCCGCTCTAAACTCCCGCCTCTCCCTCCCGGCATAGACCTTGACGCATCCCTCGTACTACCACTATGCGAGAGCTGCCTCAAAAAACCTGCAAGAGCGCTACTGGCGCTCAAAGACCGGGTCTACAAGAGCGAGGTAAGAGCCAAGCAGGTTGATGCCGTGTGTCGGAGCTGTTCGAATCTTGCGTGGGGCGAGGAGATTAAGTGCGATAGTCGGGATTGTCCTGTGTTTTATACGCGGCTTAGGGAGCGGTCGCGGTTGGCTGGGTTGAAAGATGAGGTGGGGAGGGTGGTTGATGTTTTGGAGAGAAGTGATGGGGAAGAGAGGGACGGAGCAGGGCGAGATGAGAATGAGGATGAGGATGCGGGTTGTGGGTTGGATTGGTAGAAGAGTTGGATGTGTGGGAATGCAACAATGGTTTTTTTTAAGGAATTGCCCTGTGTGAGTCTGAGATGGAGATGCTTCATAGAGTGCACTTCCATCTTTCAGCTTGTGGTGAGGATTTATTACACCTTTTCACCGTGTACTTTCGTCTGGCATACTTGTCGCCGCTCACGCATATCACGAACACCTCCTTACTCCTGCTCCTACTGCACCAAAAAATCCGCATCACCTTCTATTACCCCTAACTCGACGGATATCTCCCCAACGTCGAAACAGGTCTTGTAGACGGGTCTGTGGGAAGGTTTGGCGCTGGGAGTCACATGTCTCTGCCGGAGGTTATAACCCATCAACAACAGTGAGTCAGCGACAGTAAGAGATCTGATGCACGAAAAGCAGGCAAACGAGTTTGATAGGCCTCGTGCATTGAACCAACCTGCACAATCCTGCGCCTAACGGGTATTAACAAGCACAAATCCTGCCCCCAACATGTTCAATACAGATAAATACCTCCACGCCCAACCCCCCACATCATCATCCCAACTTCCACCACCTCCCCTTCTCAACATCCCCCTCCGGATCCCCATCCCCACCCCTGCCTCTGCTTCTGCGCCGTCCCCTCCCCCTCGCACCATCATCCCTCCTACGCCCACTATTCGTACTCCGGCCGGAACTCCTCTCCCCACCCGTATAAAAGTGGCTCCTAAACTGCAACTCGTAGACGTCTTCACCCTCGCCAGCGAGCTCTTCCAGCCGCGCGCTCTTACTCTCCGGCACGAGCAGACTCGTCAAGCAGCCGAGGAACATGAAGAGGGCGAAGATTTGCATGACGCCGTGGATCCAGGGCGTGGGGTTGTCGTGCGTAGCACCGCGTTTGATCATGGGCGCGAAGAAGACTTGGGCGATTACGGCGCCAAGCTTGCCTAGGCCGGCGGAGAGGCCGTGGCCGGTACTTCGGACGCGGGTGGGGAAGATTTCGGCGGGGGTGATGAAGGTTGTTGCATTGGGGCCTGTGGGGGGTATGTTAGCCAGTGGTGATGTCGAAGTGGGTGTGGTCGAGGTGGGATGCGAACGTACCGAAATTGAAGAAGAATTGGGCTAGGACGTAGAGCACTAGGAGATGGATTTTGGTAAGACCTTCCCAGGCGAAGCCGAGGACGCAGAAGATGATTGTGAGAATGGCAAAGCCGCCGATCTGGATGGGTCTTCTTCCCAGTCGGTCAACCGTGAAGACCGTCATCCAGTATCCTGGAATCGCTCCCTAAAAGTGAAGGTACCATTAGTTTTATAACCCTGAGAGGGTCAATGTTGTGTGCTTGCTTACCGCACAGATCAGCACAACCTGTCCTGTCGCCACATTCCTTAAATTTTCGTAAAGATTGCCCTTCCTATCAAAGCCCATGGTACTCAAAAGACTCGCACTGGAGAAGCCCAATCCGTAGAACGCTAGATCGAGAAAGAACCATGAAAATGCTGTCCCGAAGAGTTTGATAGCATTCTTCTTGCGGGAGTAGAAGTGCCAGATCTCCATGACGGTCGGGCGGTGCGTTTTGTACTTGGCCATATCGCCTCGGACCTGAGCTAGCTCGACAGGATTGACAGGGTTACCGGCTTTGCCGTAGCGGTAGCGGCGCGTATCCAAAGAGGCTTTCTCGACGTCGTACAGGACATCGAAAGTATATCGTGGCGTCTCTGGGATGGTAAGGCGATAGTAGAGGGCAAACCATCCAGGTACTCCTCCAAAGGCGATCAGCAACCTCCACATCTTATCAACGGCCACGACACATTCGTTGCTGCATGAAGCCACATCAGGAACGGAGACGAGTTCGTTTTTGTAAGCAGCAACGATAATGAGGGTCATGAGCGAGGCTGCCAGTTGGCCAAAACCCTGCATAGAAAAGACGGCGGCGATAATGCCCCCACGGTGCTTTGTGCTAGCAAATTCTGCAGTTATCACTGCAGATAGTGGGTAGTCTCCGCCCACTCCAATCCCCATCATCACACGATAGAAGATGAGGACGCCAATGATGGATACGGCGCTTGACTCTCCGCAGAGAGATTGCGCTAAGGTGGTCGAGATGATGATCATAAGCTCAACGCCGTACATCTTTTTGCGTCCTAAGACATCAGCAAGGTAGCCGAAGATGACTTGGCCGAATATGGCTCCTGCAGAGGTGGCGACCTTGATCGCAGTATCGGCGTTGTGAGGCATAACGCCTTTGTTGACATCATCTTGCCAGTAAACCTAAGAAGTCAGTGAATGCTAAATTGAGAAATCGATCCCCTATTCCGATCAAAATGCTTGACATTAGGCAAGCGGGCTTGGGAACATTGGGCTGGGATAGCTTACTATACCGAGCATGATCACAGCTAGGTTGATTGCGAACAGCTAGCCGAGGTCAGCTTCTCAGCCCACCTCTGGAAAAAACACATACACTGTAGGCATCGGTGAAGAAACCAATACCAGTTACAACTGCCAAACGGACATGATACCAGCCGAACGGTGCCTTATCGACCTCGGCAAGCGCCATCCGTCGTCGCTCGTTGGGGTCGGCAATGTGTGTCTATATGCACGTTACCAGTGGCGTGTTCAGACCGACGGTGAAGACTTACATAGACGCTATTGGCATCATGATAGGCAGAATTGCCTGCCTTTGAGACCGCAGGAGTGCGCATTATGGTCTCTGGTCGAGATAGGCGGCTATGGCGAGGTCGTTCATCCGTAGAAAGAAGGTCCAGTTGGCGTCGCTGTCAGAGTTAAAAGGGAATAGGTTGTGGTAGGACAAGCACCGCATGCTTACATCGGCAGTGGTCAGGCATGGATGGGAGAAGTGAGAAGTGCCGGTGTTGGTGCGATGTAACGCAGGCTGCCCTTGTATTTGTTCACGCCTTTTGGGCTCCGAATCGCCGAATAGTCGAAACAGACTGAGCTGGGGTGCAGAGTGAGTGCCATGTCAACCCATATCAACGGCGGGTTAATTGGCAGCGGGCTGGATGGACTCTTGGGTCTGGGCAGGCCGGAGAGGCAATGCCTGGGTGAGTCCACACGGGCTGAGCACGAGCTGCGTTCGTGTTGCTCATTGGTGGACTATCGCATAACATCTTTGCTACTACGCCTAGAAAAAGACATTGTCGAGAAAAACAAAAGGTGGCTGGGGGGATTTAGGTAAGGAATTCAAACGTCCAAGATGCTTGGAGTAGCCACGTCAAAGACTTAGAAGCGTGGTGGGTGCGATTCCTAGCACTGAAACGTGGATCATCTGCCAGCGCCCGGGATAGCGGGCCAGCACGGACTTGGAGACGTCTGAAATGGCCCTCGGGGCTGTAAAGGAGCGAGTCGCCCGCCAGCGAACGTAGTCTTGCTCCTGTGCTTCACTACTACCACATATAGAGCCCCTACTCTCCCCCAGGGTCAATCCGTGATGTCACGTGATCCTAGGCCAGCTGTTTAACTAACTACTGTATTACGTAATTAATAATTTCTTTAATAATATTTTTTATAGTAATGATAATTATAATTATAATAGTAACGGTCGGCTTGCCGAACACCTTTTTTGACCTTTTTTTTTTAGTTTGAGATTAAAGTAGGTTGAGATGGAAGGTTATTATGTACTATGTACGGCCCCTGATTCCAATTAAAGAACCTTAAACATCTAATAATGCGACGACAGTTTGAACTTTAAACTCGCTTAGCAGTTTAAACGCGCATTTTTAATTACCTTTTTACGCTCTTTTTAGTTACTAAGCAGGAGGCTCTGCTTTTTTTATTATGTTATTTGAGATAAAAGCCTTTGTCGTTCTACCCCTAGGGAGATAATTTAACAACACCTAATAGTAACTAATTTAATTATTTTATTACTTTTTTATAGTAGATTTGCCCTTTATTAGAAAAATTTTTAAGCGCGTATACGCACCTATAGCACCTAAGTAGCTCTACACATGCCTGCGCACTAAAAGTGCTCTAAGCGCACCTATAATACTACTTTTTTCTTAGCGTGTATATATATAAAGTTATGTAATAATATATATCTATATTAAAAAAAGTTCTAAGTAAGTATAAGTACCTATAATACCTACGTAGCTTTACATATACCTGTGTACTAAATATACTTAGAGTGCACTAGTAATACTACTTTTTTCTTAGTATATATATATATATATATATAAGGTTATATAAAAATATAGTCGCATTGTTTATTTAGTGTTAATTACCCTTTTAATTAAATTTTTTTAATTTAAGCCTGTGTAGATTCGAATAGAAAGACTACTCTAGTCTAGCGCCTAAAAATGTAATCTACTCCTAGTCTCCGCTAATATTATAATAGTTTATAATAGTTTATAATAGTTTATAATAGTTTATAATAGTTTATAATAGTTTATAATAGTTTATAATAGTTTATAATAGTTTATAATAGTTTATAATAGTTTATAATAGTTTATAATAGTTTATAATAGTTTATAATAGTTTATAATAGTTTATAATAGTTTATAATAGTTTATAATAGTTTATAATAGTTATAATAGTTTATAATAGTTTATAATAGTTTATAATAGTTTATAATAGTTTATAATAGTTTATAATAGTTTATAATAGTTATAATAGTTTATAATAGTTATAATAGTTTATAATAGTTTATAATAGTTTATAATAGTTTATAATAGTTTATAATAGTTTATAATAGTTTATAATAGTTTATAATAGTTTATAATAGTTTATAATAGTTTATAATAGTTTATAATAGTTTATAATAGTTTATAATAGTTTATAATAGTTATAATAGTTTATAATAGTTTATAATAGTTTATAATAGTTTAATAGTTTATAATAGTTTATAATAGTTTATAATAGTTTATAATAGTTTATAATAGTTATAATAGTTTATAATAGTTTATAATAGTTTATAATAGTTTATAATAGTTTATAATAGTTTATAATAGTTTATAATAGTTTATAATAGTTTATAATAGTTTATAATAGTTTATAATAGTTTATAATAGTTTATAATAGTTATAATAGTTTATAATAGTATAATAGTTTATAATAGTTATAATAGTTTATAATAGTTTATAATAGTTTATAATAGTTTATAATAGTTTATAATAGTTTATAATAGTTTATAATAGTTTATAATAGTTTATAATAGTTTATAATAGTTTATAAACTACGCACTTACTCTACTATCTATAAGCGCTCTAACACTATTAATTTACTTAAAATATACATAGAAAACTAACTTACTCTATTATTACTATTATTAGTAACCATATTATATTTATACACTACTTACGCAGTACACTTATATATTACGCTTACTAAATATTATAACTATAAGAATTTAATATATCTATATACTACTCTTCTTCCCTAGTAACTTATTAATAAATACCTTTTTTTATTTTTCTTTAATCTTACTACTATCTATTACTGCCTTTTTAACTAGTAGTAATATAAGAAACTATAGTAAGAACTTTTTATACTCTTTATACTTTAAGTTACTAATTTATTACTAGCCTAACTAGTATACTAAAACTATTTTATATAGGATAAGATATACCTTATACTTTAACCTATTAATAATCTTCTAGATAGAGTAGTATTCTAGTGTAGATCTAGTAACTTTAAGTAAACAGATTATTAGAGTATTCTTTTAGGCAGCCTTAATAGTAATATTAGTATTAAAGCTTAAAAAGATAGTAGAAAATAGAGTAACTATAAAAAGTCTTCTTAAAGATAACTTTAATATAAAGATAGAGTATTAAAGTTAGTATACTTATAGTGTATAAGTTTCTAGTATATATCTTATAATAACTTCTTTTTATTAATACTACCTTAAAATGCTTTTCTATATTAATAATAGTAGGAGAAATAACTGCTATTATTATAATATTTTTATTAGAAACCCTCTTAGTTATAAAAAAAACCATATCTTATAAGTAGTATAAACCTACTAATATAATAACTATTACTTCTAGTAATCTTTAGAGATAATAGTAGAGGAAGATAATATAATAGTTATAGTGTTATACTAGTTATAGCGCTAGTGCTATTATTTTATCTTTTTTTCTTCTCTAACTATAAACTAGTATAGTAATATAGCCTTACGTATAGTTTTATATATAGATTTTTTTAGTTAGAGTAGGCGCACTAACCCTTTTTTATTAACACTACTTTAAAACGCTTTTCTATATTAATAATAGTAAGACGAATAACTACTATTATTATAATATTTTTATTAGAAACCTCCTTTGTTATAAAAAAAACTATATAAGAATACACACCTATACTACTAGTGTATCTAGGGCGCTTAGGGCATCTAGAGTATATAGAGTACCTATACTATTAAAATACTACTAATTAGTTTGTAAATAAAGCTCTTTAATTAGCTAAAATATAAAAAAGCTTAGTAATCTCCTTAGTAAGCTTTAAAAAATTAGAATTTTTTTTAAAGTATAAAGTTAAAGTCCTTTACTAGATAGTAATTAGTAGTTAGTATAATAGTAATAATTACTAACGTGTTATATAGAACTTTCGCCTAACTCTAAATTCTAGATTTTATAGGTTTAAAAATAGAGAAAATATAGTTTTATAATTATTTAAAAGAATTAGATTAGGCGAAAATTAGTAGCTTAGTAAAAAACACTATTTTAAAAAGTATAACCTTTAATAACTTTTTTACTAATATACTAAAGTATAGTTAGCTTACTAAATATCTTTTTAAT
Organism: Laburnicola sp. JP_R_19; assembly: GCA_031010545.1. Taxonomy (NCBI): domain Eukaryota; kingdom Fungi; phylum Ascomycota; class Dothideomycetes; order Pleosporales; family Didymosphaeriaceae; genus Laburnicola; species Laburnicola sp. JP_R_19. The sequence goes on from VOIT01000042.1 coordinate 814,124, forward strand.
CTTTTTTTAGTTTAAGGTTAAAGTAGATTAAAATAGAAGATTTTATATACTACTATATACTATACCTAATTCTAATTAAAGACTAATCTTAAACACCTTAATAATTCTACACTCTATAAGCTTCTAATCTATATAAGATTTACTTATAGTATATAGCGTTATTTTATCTACCTGGGAGTAGGATAATAAAGACTTTTATCTTAAATAACATAATAAAAAAGCAGAGCCCCCTGCTTAGTAATTATAAAAAGTGTAAAATGGTAATTATAAATTAAAAAGTATAACCTTTAATCGCATTTTAAAAACTATCTTTTTACGCCTTTCTTAATTACTAAGTAGAGGGCTCTGTTTTTTTATTATATTATTTAAGATAAAAGCCTTTATTGTGCTACTTCTAGGTAGTTAATTTAACGCTACACATAATATTTAATAACTTTTTAACTACTTTATATTTATTAAAACTATCTATACACTATATAGGTAAGGACACCTAAGAGTATTAAGGTTTTAATATTACTATATAATAGTATTACGTAGTAATTATATAATGCCTATGCGCTATAGCCTATATACTATAGAATCTTCTTTTTTCTATCTATTCCCTTTCTAAATATAAGCAATTAATACTAAGTTATTTTATTATATTACTTTCTTTTTTTATATAATTATCCTATACACCCTCTATACTTACTAATATAGAGTATTAGATATTAATATCTATATAGCTACCTATAAAGTACGTATTTAATAAAAACTTCTTTAAAATTTTAAATAATATATTATTAGAACTAACGTATTAGATTACTAAGCTAGTTAGACTACTAAGCTAGTTAGTTTTACTAAGATTATTACTACTACACTTTTCTAATAATATCTTAATAATATAACATATTATTATCTAATAAAAAAAGCGAAGTTAATTTTGTCCTTTAAGCCTATTAAGAAAAGTAATTTTTAAGCTTATAATATACTACTAACGCGTATAATATTTTAAAATGTACCTTTACTAATTAATATAATAGAATTTAACCTAGAGTAAATACCCACCTTAATATAGGCCTTTTTACTATAACTAAAGAGTAGACACTTATCTAATATATTCTTAACCTTAATTTATAAAGATTTACACTCTAGTATTACAAAGTAAAAAACATAACTAATAAACTACTAGCTATTAGGTATAAAGGCCCTATAGGTATAAATTAAAGTAAACACTTTATATTATATACGCCTAAGCTAAAAATAGCCTAAAATTAAACAAAGAATTAATAGAGAATATTAAAAGTATTTCTATTACTTCTAAATTTCTATAGAGGCAAATTATACAGGTAGATAAGGGGAATTTTTCCCTAGTAAAAAAAGCCCTTTAAAGGAGGTTAAGGGAAAACTAACTCTAGAGACGTTCGTATAGTAAATTGTAATACGTTGCTAACGCGCTCTATGTCCGCGGATTAGCCTAAACTAGCAGCTTTTAGAGGTTAGTTAAGAGTGCTTTGTGTTATCTCTGCCTCGCTCTATTCTTAGCACAGTCTGCATTAACCTAAGATTTCTCACGTTAGGCTATTAACAGTCTGTCTCTTCTTCCTTGCTATCTGTAATGGCTTCTCGCGATTACTAATTAGTGTTAGGAGGACTTGTTACACTACTACTAAAAGAAAATACTTAATAACAATTTTATATTTTTATTAATAAATTAATTCTTATTATTCTATCTACTAAGGAGCAAAGTATATTGTGGGGTATAGAAGCTAGTCCTATATAGGGCTCGCTCCACACATATAGTGTTTTGCAACACAATAGAGGCCTTAATAACTATTAATAGAATGCTTACTTTTCTACACATACCTTTCTGTAATATACCTAAGTTTTTTTAGATTATTAATTTGATAATTACGTAACATAGTAGTTAGTTAAACAGCTAGCCTGGGATTACGTAATATTACGGATTAACTCTAGGGGAGAAGTTTTAGTAGTGTATAAGAAACTATATTAAGTAGCTAAAGAATATATAATAAATACGCTAGTATATAGAGTGTCAGAATCTTTTATTTTAAATAGTAGTTTTTAATATTCCAAAATTAGTAGCTTTTATAGCTATTTAGAATTAGTAGTTTTAATAACTTTATTTAGCACGCCTTTATATACGCGTTAAAGTGCTTTAATTATATAAATCTAAGTTTAGTATTTATCTAGCTATTATTAGAAATAAATAGCTTCTAATTATAGGGAATATTAGCCTTCTTATACTATACTAAGATATAGATTTACCTATTATAAATAATAAATAGTAGGGTAGTATATTTAGTAGCACAGATATTTTAGATAACTATTATTTACTTTTAATTACCTAGTTAAACTATTATTAGTTAAGTATATCTTTTTAAACCTATTATAACTTTTATTAAGCTAATAACTACTATCTAAAGGCCTATTTTATTAAAGTTATAGATATTCTTATCTAGTATACTATAGTTAGCTTTTATATTCTCTATAAGCTAAAACTGTATATTTATTACCTTTAATTTTACTACCTTAAAACGCTTTTCTATATTAATAATAGTAGAAGGAATAACTACTATTATTGTAATATTTTTATTAGAAATCCTCTTAGTTACAAAAAAAAACCTAAACTATTATCTTTAAATCCTCCTACTATATTCTCTATAGAGGGGCGTATTATAGTAGATATAGGCATAAGGCCGTCTAAGTAGAGTAGACGTCTAGATAGTAAATCTACGCTGTGGTAGGGGACTATAAGGAAGGATTTTCGTCTAGAAATAAGTAAAACTTAGTTATCTTAGTAAGTTTAAATCTTACCCTCTTCCCCCTCTAGTTTTTAAATACTAAAAAACTAAAACTTTATAGATAAGAAGAAAAGTAGCCTAGATAAGCTAGTACCTCTAATAATTAAGAAATTTCTAACTATTTAAGCTAGTTATTATAGGATAATTAAAGCTATTAGCAAGTACTCCTATTAATTAATTAGTCTTAATAAGTTATTAAGATTTAAACTTATAGAACAAGAAAGCTAATAAAGGCATAATATTATCTTCTACTTTAGAAAAAAACTTTATTAAAAAAATTTAATTTATGCTTTAGATAGATAATAGGCTACTAGACAACCCAGTTACATACACTAACACACGTTAGAAACGACTAACCAACAAGACAACTACACTAACAACGAGTTAACACCCGCCAGTACGATGGTAGACAATCGGAGCAGCGACAGCGCAGCAGACAATACTAATGCTTAAGCTTAAGCTCAACTGCGCGATAATTAGTCAGAGCATGGCTTAAGTAAATATAAGAAAGCCGCTTCTATCTGGGCTAAATTTACTACCTAATACCTTATAGAAGACTGCCTATACCTAGTAGCGCTACATGTTATTAACACATCTCTCTAGGATACACCTGCACTAGTAGATGCAAACAAAACATATATAACAACCTAGATTACTAAAATTATCTATAATTATAATATAGTAATAGTCTAGGATAATAACCTCTTTATAAATTAGTATTGTAATTTTAAAAAATAGACAATAGACCTATTTCTTAAGATTAACCGCAGTATATTAAAGTCTCTAAAGACTGTCCTATAGTATAGAGGAGTCTACATAGGCAATAACTACGCTAGACTTGCTAATTCTCTATACAATTTATTAACTATAGAGAACGTTTCTAAATAGGACCCTATAGAATTCTAAGCTATAATATTTAACTAACAATTAAGGGCATATAAGCGCTAGTAGAATACATAATAGACAGCTCCTATAGCTAAGTAATAACTATAGCAGAATAGCCCGCCCACTAGTATAAATACACCATAGTTATAGCTATAGCTATAGTAGCTAAGGTACTCGCAGTAAGGTAAGTAGTATAGAGTAGAATATAATACTTAAAACTAATCTAAAATATAAAGGCTACAACTAGTGCACTAGATAGAGAAAACCTAACTACTAAAATAGAGCACTAATAGTTAATAACCGCCCTTTATAAGTAGTGCACTTAGAGGACCTTAGTCTTAATAATAGTAGAAACAAGACACGCAATTATAGTAATAGCAACTATAAATATAGGCATAGCTACTAGCAACTATATATTACAAAATTATACTATTTCTACAATAACCTATAAATAGTATACCTGGCAGATTACCTAAGCTGCTACATAACCCGTATAAGACGCTACTGCCACGCTAGTTCTATAATAACTAACTTAATGCTAACACAATTACGCAGTTCTCTAAGCTCTAGAACAATTACAAAAAATACACAGAAGACGCGTACAATCTGCTTAATAATAAAATTAAGATCTTCTTTAGTATCTATTAGCAGGTAGATATCTATAAAAAGTAGTTCTATACTATATTTCCTTATATTCTTATAGGGCAAGTAGAGATATTCTATATACAAGTTGTGGATAGAGATAATAGCTTTTCTAATACGTACATAGTAATTAAGAACTACTTTAACTATAACATCTACTATTAACACTATTATATAGACTAGACAACTATAATTTTCGCCTATACGCGTATAGAGAACCCTAATAAGAGCTTATATAAGGTGCTACAGATCTTACTTAATAAGCTATAACTATACTAATACGCACTTAGTAAGAACTTTAAGAGTAAGAATATCCTACGTATAACTATTATTAACGCGTGCTATAGAGTCCTAGAACTTAAAATAGCACTCTTTAAGCTAGCTATAATCTGCGAAGAACTTTTTTTAGACCTATAGTTTGCAGTTAAGACGCACCTTACACGTTAGTAAATAAGATAAATACTTATAGAAAGTAAGATAGTTACTATAAACTAGTACTATCTTAACTACTACTATAATAATAGGAATAGAAGAGCTTAAAGAGGATTTAGAGACAAAAGCAGATTTGTAGGCAAATTCTAAGAAGGCTAAGGCAATAAAGGTAATTAGCGCTTTAATAGTAATAATAGTAGACATAAATTTACAACGCTACACTAGAAGAAAAAGTGCTTTATCTACTAGAAAGAGGGCCGCTAGTTAACTAACTATACTAATAAAGAACGCAAAGTTGCCTACACGTAGTTCTTCTCTATATATTACTTTATAGGCACACTACTGCCTATAAACTTCTCTATACACCTTGTAGAGTATAAAGGTAGTAAGTACACAAACTAGTATAATTAGCAAAGCTAAAGAGAGGAGAACTACGAGGACAATAATAATAATAGTAATTAGTAGTATAATATTAATAAGCAGCACTTTATAACTATATACACGGAATATTAATTTTTTAAAAAGTAATAACTTATAGATTAAGCGTTTATACACTATATCTCTAGTAAAAATATATATAGCAAAGACACACTATTATTACTAGCGTTGCAATTTCTTATTAAGGACTGCTATACGCGATCTATATACTAAGGAATCTTTCCTAATATAGGCGCTACTAATATATCTATAGTTAGTAAGGAATAGTATCTTGCGCTTATACAAAAAGACTCTATAATTATAATAGACATATTTATAGCAAAAAAAACGTCTATTAAATTTAGTAAAGGTAATGTTATAGTGTCTATTAGCACTACACAGATTCTAACAGAGATTAGAAAAATTAACTTTAAGGTGCTAGATACGCCTACACTATTTTTACTATGCCTTATAGATATAAATAGGCTAAAAGTCTACTTTAATAACACTATAGATAAGCTTGTCTAGGGTAATATACGCATCTCTATAATCTGTAAATAGGAATATCTATAGTTCTATCTTAACAAAAAAGAGCGTACAACTATATTTCTTATAGAGACAGAGTTAAGACAGCTCTATTGCCTTTTTAGATATCTAGCTATTATAAGACTAGCTAAGCTCTTAAAAGACGCTAGTTATAATAACTTTAAAAAAAGAACTTTTAAGCAAATTACAAAGCTTTGCCATTATTATTAAATTAATAGCTCTGTGCTACGCCGCTTTAAGTTTACCCTTAAGGATAACTATTACTTTAACTATAAGATTTTTATAGATATAATATACTTAGGAAGCAAGCCTATATTACACATAGTAGATTTATTAACTTTGTTCTAAGGCGCAAAGTTTCTTAACGCTATTTTAGCTAAGAAGACATAGTAGGCACTACGAATATTATAAATTAATACCTACTAAGGACTACTAGATATCCTTATACACAACACAGGCATAAACTTCGCAAATATAAAATTTTATATAAAAGTAAAGATTATAGAAGTTATATATAAATAAGTACCTACAGAGGCGCATTAGTCTATTAGTAAGATAGAGAGGTATCACGCGCCCCTACACTGCGCATAGGATATACTCTACACTAAGCTTGCTAGCACTATATCTAATAAAACGATTCTTTGAATAGCTGTAAAAGCTGTTAACGACACGGCCGGCCCTAATAGTCTAGTCCCGACTTTACTAGTCTTTGACGCATACCTATATATAACTATTGAGTTACTACTATTACTATTAATAATTAAGCGCAGCAAGACTATTTAAAAAGTAATAAAAGACTTACGCAAGCTTACTACTAAACGCTAGATTATAGATATGTTAAACACCTATAATAGACCTGCTACTATAAATATACTTACGCTCTCGCTACAAAGCAAGGTTTTAGTATAGAAAGAAAAGAACGGCTAGAATAGCCTGTACAAAATCGCTGCTATAGACGGCCACAATATTACTATTAACATAGTTAATAGCCTAACAACATTTTAGTTAATAGTTATTAAGCCGTACTATAGACTAGACAACCTCTAGAGTAACCCTAATACGCCGCAATAGTAGCATGCGCCACCTGTAGATATAATAGAGCCGCTGGCAGCGCAATTACGCAAAAGAGACCACCCCCTAGAATTAAAGAATAAAAGGAAGGCAAACGTTTATATAACTAAGAAGGAAGAGGCTAACCTTAAGCTTACTATAAAGCTACGTAATAATAGAGTTATTACAACGCCTAGCGCACCCTTTAAGGCATCTAATAATTAAGAGATTAGTAACTTAGTAGGCTATAGAGTGTTTAAGTTTAAATAATACAATTAGGAATTATATAGCAGAATCTATATATTTAAGTCGCGTCTAGTGCGAAAAGTTAAGGGAAAGACAACTAAACCTTACAAAAAATCCTGTCTTATTATCTAAGGATACTAGGACTATAGCAAGCAGGCTATCTTAACGCAATCTCCAACCATTCAACGCTGTAGCCAGCGTGTGATTATGGCCCTGGCGCCCATGCTCGTACGACGTGGGATGAATCTTGAGCTCCGCGATATAACGCAGGCATATCTACAGGCGCAGACAAATCTCAAAAGGACAATACTCGCATATCTCCCTACTAAGCTAGCACCTAGATATCTAGAAGGCACGTTACTCTATGTAATTAAGCCGCTATATAGAATTACGGAAGCAGGAGTCTATTAGTAGACAACGTACTATAGACATTACTATAAGGAACTAGACATATCTATGTTAATATACAACCTATGCTTATTAGTAACAAATAGCAATATAGATAACTTTAGTATTATTAGTATACAAACTAACAATACCCTTATACTTAAAATAGTCGCATTCTTAGCGCATAAAAAGAAAAGGCTTAAAAAGGCACAGTTTAGATTAAAGCTAAAGACTGTGCTAACACTAGACACGCAACTAGACTTTAATAGCTACACACTTATAATAAATGCTAGCAATATAAACAACTATAAAGTAACCCTAAACCTTAAGTAGAAGGGACAAGGAGGAAAGATTAAGCTTATAGACATTAATACTCCTAATCGCGCACAATAGTATACTAAATAGCGCGCCCAAAGGGCGTACATCGCGTTAACATATTAACTAGAAGCGTCTTTTAACTTATCTATAGCAGCTTAAGCGCAGCAACCTTTGGATAAGGATATTAAGGTGCTTAATAAGCGCCTCAAATAGCAGATAGAGAATCTTAACTATAGACTACGCTACGTACCTATTAACCTTATTAACACTAAGCTAATAGTATTCGTGAATAGCTCCTTTGCTAACAATAAGGACCTTAGCTTGTAGCTAGGCTTTATACTTATACTTATTAATAAGTCTATAAATATTAATAATATCTTTACAATCTATAGTAATGTAATATACTATAGCTTAATAAAGTATAAGTATATTATATAGAGCGTACTAGCCTCTAAGATCTATAGTATAGTTAATAGGTTTAACATAGGCATTACTATTGCCACTACCTTATAGATAATCACAGAGCGCCTTAGTCTGCCTACAGTTTCCTTAGTTAATTATATAGACTTATACTCCCTATACAAGTTTCTTATAAAGCTTAGAATAACTAAGAAAAAGCGCCTTATAATAATATTATAGCACTGCGCCAGTTATATAAACGCCGCGAGATTATAGAAATCTAATAGATTAATAGTAAAGATAACTCTGCGGACGCTTTTACAAAGGCATTACTAAACTACACCCTAGAATAATTTATTAATAATAATAAGGTAATAGTCTAAGTTAAGGGCTAGGTATAGAGACCTACAATCTCTATTTAGCGTATTTAAGTTTAGATATTCGATCCTTTATATATATAATTAATATTAAGAAAGAAAAGACTTTTAGTGTTAGATTAATAATCTCAAAGACCTTAGGTATATTACAGAAAGGTATGTGTAAAGAAGCAAGTATTCTATTAATAGTTATTAAGGCCTCTATTATATTGAAAAAATACTATATGTGTAAAGCGAGCCCTGTATAGGACTAGCTTCTATACCCCGTAATATACTTTGCTCCTTAGTAGATAGAATAATAAGAATTAATCTATTAACAAAAATATAAAATTGTTATTAAGTATTTTCTTTTAGTACTAGTGTAACAAGTCCTCCTAATAGTAATTAATAATTTCTTTAATAATATTTTTTTCTGTAATAACAATAATAACAATTATAATAGCAACTAACCTAACTATTTTATAACTTAGTTATGCTAGATAGCAGACTATCTATAGACTACTATTAATAATATTGCTATAAAGAAAGTTAATAATAAAATTATTATTATTTTATATATATTTTGTTACTACTACTATGTGCTAGATGCTAGATTTTAGTGCCTTCTATTTTACTTCTCTCTATGTATAGTACGAACTTAACCTTAGTTAGAATCTTTACATAATAAAGATCTTTAATACACTACTAAATCTAAAATATTCTTAATATATTTAAAACTTAGTAAGAAAATGCGTCTACTATATTAATAAAAAAAGGCTTTCTTTTAGCCTTTTATAATGCGTTTTTTAATATATTTGTATTAGAAAACTATATATAACGTTAATTAAATTTACCTAGAGGTAGAATAATAAAGGCTTTTATCTTAATTAATATAATAAAAAAAGCAAAGCCCTCTACTTAGTAATTAAAAAGAGTATAAAAAAGATAGTAATTATAAAACAAGCGCGTTTAAACTACTAAGCAAGCTTAGTAGTCTTAGTATAGGGCTGCTCCTATAAGCAAATTTTTTACAAAGAGGCTATAGTTAGAACTTTAGAAAAGAAATAAAAGGCTTTAGTATAGCTATACTATAGTAATCTATTTCTATTCTTCGCTATTCTAATTATTATAAACCCACTATCTAGATTATTGTAAATAATATAAATTATTATATTAATAGGTATAGTAAAAAGGATAACTGCTATTATTATAATATTTTTATTAGAAACCCTCTTACTTATAAAAAAACCCATATTAATAGGCATATTTCTTATAAGTAGTAGAATAAGAGTAATATATATTAGATATACTATTACTCTATTACTATATTAAGATTATTCTTAATAAAATCTCTACTATCTCCCTATATTTTACTATCTATCTAGGTATTAATATTATTTCTAAAGCTAAGGTACTTACTATTACTAAAGAGTATACACTAAAGTTTTATACTACTACTACTAAGATAATAATACTAGAGTTATATTTTATTTATAAGATTATCTATAAAAGCATAGAAATTATCTATAATTTGGTTTTTTTTGCGACTAAGGGGGTTTCTAATAAAAATATTATAATAATAGTAGTTATTTCTTTTACTATTATTAATATAGAAAATTGTTTTAAAGTAGGATTAATAAAGAAGAGTTAGCGCGTTATAAGCAAGCTTAGTAGACTTAGCGCGCCTATTTTAACTATGCGTAAGGCTATATTACTATACTATAGTTTAGAGTAGGAAGGAGAAAGGTATAAGATAGCACTAGCGCTATAACTAGTACAACGCTATGACTATTATTTCTCTCCTCTACTATTATTTCTAAAGATATTACTAAAAATAATAGCTAATAGCTAATATATTAGTAGGTTTGTGCTACTTATAAGATATATACTAGGTAGAAGCTTATATATACTATAGGTACACTAATACTCTATTTTTATATTAAAGTTAACTTTAAAGAGACTTTTACTACTATTATATTTTCTACTATCTACCTAAACTCTAATACTAAAGATACTATTAACGCCGCCTAAAAGTATACTCTAATAATCTATTTACTTAAAGTTACTAAATTTATACTAGAGTACTACTATTTCTAAAAGATTATTAATAAGTTAAAGTAAAAAAAAGTATACTTTAGCCTATATAAGGTAGTTCTAGTGTACTAGTTAGGTTAGTAATAAATTAGTAACTATAAGTGTAATAATAATAGATATATAGAGTTTCTACTATAGATTCTTATATTACTATAGGTTAGGATAGTAGTATTAAAGGGCAAGATTAAAGAGAAAAAAAAAAGGTATTTATTAATAAGTTACTAAGAGAAGAGAGTGTTGTGTAGATGTGGTATATTCTTATAAATATAGCGTTAAATAAGCACAATATATAAATAGCGTAATTACTAATAATAGTAATATTAAAGTAAGTTAGTTTTTTATATACACTTTAAGTAAATTAGTATTAGAGTGCTTATAAACTATATAGTAAGTGCGTAGTTTATATATAAACTATTATTATATTAGTATAGACTAGGAGTAGATTATATTTTTAGGCGCTAGACTAGAGAGACCTTTCTATTCTAACCTACGCAGTCTTAATTTAAAAAATATATTAAAAAGGTAATTAACACTAAATAAACAATACGACGAGATTAATTATAGAAGTCTAACGATTGTCTAGAGAAGTCTAGTATACTTAACTATCTATAAAATAATTCTTATATACCTACTAGGTTAGTAGCTAATTTAGTTTGTAAAGAACTACTAAATTTATTTTTAGTTCTAGTAGTAATTACTCTTAGTAAGTAATAAAATCTAGCAAAGAATATAAAATATAAAAACTAAGGTATTTATTAATAATCTCTAGTGTAATAAAAGTATTATATAGATCTATTGTCGTATTGTTTATTTAGTGTTAATTGCCTTTTTTAATATATTTTTTATTTGAGCCTACGTAGGTTAGAATGTAACGCGCTAATCCCTTTTTATTAATACTATCTTAAAACGCTTTTCTGTGTTAATAATAGTAGAAGGGATAACTACTATTATTATAATATTTTTATTAGAAACCCCCTTAGTTGTAAAAAAAACTATCTAGATTTATAAGATTCTTTTAGTTATTATAGCCATATTAGTATAATAGTAACTACTAGTCTTTCTACTAAGCACGCCCTATTACCTTTTCTTTATATCTTATTTCTTTTTATCTATACTTTTTACCTTTCTAAAGACGTCTTTTTTAGTTAGTATTAGTATAGTAGTTAGTATAGAATTATACCCCATACTATCCTCTATATAAAAAAGGGTCCCTTAAGTCTTTTTCTTACCTACTATTTTAAAATAGTATTAATTTAACTAGCTCTTTTAACTATTCTAGCTATTCTTAATAGGTTAGCCCTATAAGGCTATATTTTATTTTTATATATAAGGGGCTAAGCGCCCTTCTATAGTTACTTAGCCTGCGGCCTTAGAGTTCTAGGTCTATACTTTTACTAAGCCAGGAGTATATATAAGTCTGTAGCCAGAGTTACTACTAAACTCTATTAAATTTATAGATATTCTTAAGCAACTCTAACTTCTTAGTATAAAGCCCCTTATATTAAATTTAATTAACCTTTTATAATAGGAGAGCTTATAAGATCTTCCTAATATACTAAGTAGTAGTAGTAGTAGTATTAATTAACGTCCAGGAACGTAATGTTCTAGCCTCCTATGGGGCATGGGGACGTGCTAAGCTGTATTTACAGAAAGCATTTTGTGCCTGCCGGCTGGCTACCACAGTAGCCTTGTTGTACATAGCCCATCCTCCCTTTAATAGGTCTACCTGCTACTACAGGCACCTAGATACCTATAGTAGCCGGCCCTCATCTGTGAGGGTGTTGTTGTCCTGCCCCTCTCTCCCTCGCCCTTGTAGCTCTGCTCCCGTACTGTCTTCCTCCCCCTACCTCGTACGAAGTAGGACCTTGTACGAGTTAGCAAGCTGCCTTGTACCTTGAGTAAAAACCTCATAGGGGAAAACCTCAAGCTTGAACAAGTAGTAGTAGTCGCCTGAGCGGTACTTAGTTTGGGTGAAAGGTTTTGACCAAGTCTTGGCAGAGCGAAAACTCTGCATCTTGGCTTTTGGTCTCTTTATCGCAACAGCGCCAGCTTTTTGCGGATAAAGAACGTGATTCTAGTAATCAGCTTGTTCAGGCGAACAATTTCATACTACAGGAACCCCCCACACGGTCGTGTGGGTGGAATCACGATTTTGGTGTTCCTGCTAATATACTAAGAATAACCCTATTAAATAAATATATAGTTAAGTTAGATATTAAGATCTCTTAACCCTATAAATAAATACGTAGTTAAGTTAGATATTAAGATTTCTTAACTCTATAGAATAAATATATAGTTAAGTTAGATATAAAAATTTCTTAATTCGATAAATATATATATAGTTAAGTTAGATATTAAAATCCCTTAACCCTATAAATAACTATAAGTATAATAGAGAAAGCACTATAGTCTTCCTATAAAAGAGAAAATATTCTTATTTCTTATCTAGTATAATAAGTTACTAAACTCTAATAGCAAGGAGCTATAAAAGTAAATATTACTACTAATCTTACTAAAGAGCTATATATGGGAGGTTATAATAAAATAAAGTATATATAAAAAATTAACCTAGTCTACTAGTATTTATAAAACTACAGGCTAATAAGGCCCTAAGCACTTTTTTAAAAGTAGGAGAAGGCCTAAAATATAAAAGAAGGTGTCCTTTAAAATATACTAATAAAAATTAGAGACTATATTACTATATTAAAGTAATTTTAAAGCGCACTAGTGCCTTAATAAAATACTAGTAAGTAGCTCTAAACCTTACTAGATATAATTACTAATTAGCTTATCTAATTAAAATAATATACTAAAGTAGAGACTATACCCTTAGCCTCCTTCTAAGTAATAATAGTAATACTAGCATCTAGTAAAGCGCTACTAAAGTGCTAGCGTCCCTAACTCTCTAACCTAAAGTTATTCTCTAGAAGCTATTAGAATTACTAATAATAGAAATATATAATAAAGACTAAAATTTATAAAAATTATTCTTTTCTAAGGAACGTAGTTAATTATATTATAAGTAGACTAATAGGTAAAGTAAAGTAGTAAATATTACACTAGTCTTTATAAAGAAAAGAATCTATTCTAAAAATAAATTTTAGAGTTTCTTAGATATAAGCTTTTATAATACGTTAGTAAAGAAGTAAGCTTAGAATAGGCTATTTCTTAGCTAATAGGGTAAAACCCTACGAAGTTTAATATATTAACAGAGGAATAACTCTGTAGCAGCCAGACGGTAACGCTAACAAACAGATGGCTACTCAGTATAGAGTTAGCAGCGGGACAGAGGTAATTTAGTCACGTAACTAGCATCCCGCCAAGCCAGCCCGATCGGGTATAGGGGCTGGAGAACAACCATCCCGCCAAGAAGACAACATCCCGTCAGATTAAGGGGAGGACGGCAATAGAATAAGATAGACGGGCAAAGATTGGGACTATATAAATCTAGGGGATCTTCTTATCTTTAGATCTTCCTAGTTAACTCTTTACAGTACTATCTCCTATATAGATTAGTGCTAGTTATTTTATCTTATTTAGAATTAGAAGAGCCTTACACGAGCCTGTTACTATCTCACTCGATTTCTTCTAAAGCCTACTAGCACGGCTACCCCCGAGTTACCTTACCTCCCCTAACACGGATTAGAATAAGGTACATAAACCTGTGTTAACATAATACTAACTTTATACACTTAGCTACTAAGGCTAATAAAAATAACTAGAAGAACTTAAAGAATATTTACTAGAAAGCCTTATATATAGACTTATAGAATAGGCTAATTATACTAAAAAAATTTAAAAATTAGAACCTTATAATACTTATAAATAGAGTTAATATAGTTAAAGAAAATATCTACTATATAAAGATATTAAAGCTCTTCTATATAGTAGCCTTCTTATTTACTAAGTCTACTAATATTATAGATTATAAACTTATATATTCTAGTACTATAAAAACTACTAAAGCAAATTCTCTAAAGACTAAAAAGCGCACTAAATAAGTTTCTAAAAAAGAGTTAGAGAAATACTATAAAAAAAAGTATACTTCTACTATAGTAAAAAGGGATATAGTATCTAGAGTTATTACCTTTAAGCTATAATACCCTTAACGTAAGCTAGGGCTAGTAAGGCCTAGGAAATAAATAGTAGTAATAAGAATATTAATAGCTTAGTAGAGTTGGAAAACTAGCTTCTTCCTCTAAAAGTTATTAAAGGGAGAAGGTAAAGTAAGCTATAAAGGAACTAAAAGAGAACTTTAATATATATACTATACTTAATTTAGAGTATTTAACTACTATCTTTATATCTAAAAAGTTTACTAAAAAGCTAACCTATAATATATTAGTTTCAATAATTTCTATTAAGTAATAGAATTTAGAGAAATAACTTTCTTAGTCTATAAAGCTACTTATATAGAGATAGATATTAAGGAGTATATTAAAATAATATAGGCTTATATTAATAGAAAGAAGAAAGACTATAAATTAGTCCTTAGGTTACTATAGTAGAAGAAGAACTCTATATTAGTAGTCTTAAGAAAATAGTCTATATATATAAGATCCTTCTATATAAAGATTAGAAATAAGTAAAAGAAATAAACTCTTACTTCTAGTTAAAAAGTCACTAGTATATTATTTATAACTTTAAATAAAAGAAATATAAAAAAAATAGGCTAATACTCTTTACTATCTTTTTTAAGGATATCTAAAAGACACTAGCCCTAAAAGCTAAGGTAGACCCAGAAAACTATTTCCTTAAGTAGCTTTTAGACTAAGTAGAAGTTTTCTTAAAAGAATAAGCCAATACACTTCCCCTATTATAAGGCCTTAGAATTAATTACTTAATCCCCCTTATTAAGAAGAATAGAGAGACTCTAGAAATTTCCTTTAGCCCCCTCTATAGTATATTAAAGGAGGAATTACTAGTTTGTTATAAGGAACTAATAGAATACCTTAACTATAGCTTTATTTAGGTAAGTAAGTCTAGCACTATAACACTAGTATTATTTATAAGAAAACTTAAAAAAGGTTTATAGTTTTATATAAACTATAGAATATTAAATACTCTATTAAAGAAGGACTACTACCCCCTCCTCTTTATTAGAAAGATATTATAGCTCTTTACTAAGACTAAGTAGCTAATAAAGTTAGATATAATTTAGGCCGTTTATAGGTAAAAGATAGTAAAAAAAATAGAAAATAGAGTTTTAAATACAGTTTAGATTATATAAGTAGCTAGTAGTTTCTTTTAAACTAGCTAATTTACAAAGCACCTTTTAAAGATATATTAACTATATTCTAAGAAAATACTTAGATAACTTTTACTTTACCTATATAAATAATATCCTTATATTTTTTTGTAAATCTTTAAAGAACTATTAAGGCAAAGTATAATAGATAATAGAGAAGTTAGGTAAAATAAAACTATACTTAGATATTAAGAAGTATAAGTTTATAGTTACTAAGACTAAGTATTCTAAATTTATTATAAAATATAGAAAAGGGATTAGTATAGATTTAAAGAAAGTTAAGGCTATTTAGAATTAAGCTTCTCTAATAGATATAAAGAGAGTTTAGAGTTTCCTAGAGTTTACTAACTTCTACTAAAGATTTATAAAGAACTTCTTAGAAGTGGCATTTTTATTAATAAAGTTAACTAAAAAGGAAACTTTTTTCTTATAGGGGTAAGAGTAATAGTAGGCTTTTAACTACCTAAAGAAAGTATTCTATACTAAACCTATACTAGCCTATTTTAATACTAAGAAAAAAGGAGTATAAAAGACTAATTTCTTAAAGTAAGTCTTTAAAGCCTACTTTTTATAGTTTAATATAAAAGAATTCCTTAGGCTAATTACTTACTTCTCTACTAAATATACTTCTATAGAGGCAAATTATATAATTTATAATAAGAAAATACTTATAGTTATTAAAGTAACTAAGAAGTAGTATAATATACTCTAGACTATATTCTATATACTTATATATACTAATTATAAAAACCTTATATACTTTACAAAGATTAAAAGATTAAATAAGAAGTATATATACTAGACTAACACTCTTAGTAAATATAATACGATTTTTTTACAAGTAAGGGGGTTTCTAATAAAAATATTATAATAATAGTAGTTATCCCTTCTGCTATTGTTAATATAGAAAAGCGTTTTAAAGTGGTGTTAATAAAAAGAGGTTTAATTTAATATAATATTCTAATATAGACTAGAAACTATTAACTTAAGGACAGATACTCTTTTATAATACTAGTAGGATATACTTACTAATACTAAAAATAACTAAATTAAGTCCTATAAAATCTAACTTCTTAAAAAAGTTCTTTTAGAGAATAAGAATATTAGGCTCTAAATATCTATAGCCCTAGTAATATAAGCTCTTTCTAGAAGGCTTAACTTTTTTAGAAGAGAAAAAAGCTAGGCCAAATATAAGAACTACTAGTCCTCTTTTTCTTACTTACTAGAAAAGTTTCTCCCTAAACTAAAAATATACTCCTTAGTAGATATAGACTTAAATAAACTATAGACTTATAGCTTAAAGGAAAATCTTATATTAAAGAAGATAAAAAAGTACGTTCTTTACTATAAGTACACTTTTCTGTCTTCCCTATACCTACAAATTACTATATAAGAATATAATATTAATAATACTAGTTGTCTTTAGTATTAAAAATAAAGATAGGTTCTAAACTAGAAACCCTTATAAATAATACTAGTTACTATAGTTTATAACTCCCCTATATCTAGGTACTTAAAGAAAAAGATTATCTATAAAATAGTTATTAGATTATACTTCTTCCTAGGAATATTAAACTTTATTTATAGATTTATTAAGAACCATAATATATATAAAAGAACTAAGCTATAAAGATATATAAAGTTAGGGCTACTGAAACTTTTTTTCCTCCTAGACTAAATATAAAAAGAAATTTCTATAGACTTTATTATTAACCTTTCTATAAGTAAAGGAAATATAAATATAATAGTAGTATATAATAGGCTAGAGAAAAGAATAGTTTTAGTCCCCCTATTAGATTTAGAAATAGAAATAATAGTAGAAGTATTCCTCTAATATATTATAGCTTACTATTAGCTTTCTAATACTATAGTCTCTAACTATAGAGATTAATTTATAAGTAACTTTTTAGATACATTTATATAAAAAGATAAAAATTTAAAAGAGATTATTCTTTTCTAAATACCTAAAGACTAATAGTACTATAAAATATATAAATTTTATATTTAAGGTATACCTTTATATCCTTATATTAAAGATTTTTATTACATAGAGATTCTAACTAAGGTTAAGTCTATACTATATATAGAGAGGAGTAAAATAGAAGGCACTAAAACCTAGTACCTAGTATATATTAGTAGTAATAAAATATATATAAAATAATAATAATTTTTTTATTAACTTTCTTTATAGTAGTATTATTAATAGTAGTCTATAAATAGTCTACTATCTAGTATAACTAAGTTATATATTATCTCCTAACTAGTAAACTATTAGAGAGCTATAGTAGACTATAGAGTTACAATCGCAAAAGTAGTATAGGTAATAAAATACTTAACTATAGTTTAGTTATTACGCTTACAATCTAGTAGCTATAGTATAACTATAGTTTACTATACGTATAGTGTATAAAGTCTGCCTACTTTTATAATATTAGAAAAGCCTAGAATACTAAATTTTTATCTCTTTATCTATTATATCTAGCAACGTAATAACTTTCTAGTAACCTAATATTATATTTAAATCTAATACCTATTATAAGGACGCTACTAGGACGCCTAATAGTTAGTAAGGCAGAATAGAATAATATTAGGAGGTAAGCGGTAATAAGACAAATCGCTACCCGTCCTTATCTAAAGTGAGGGGGGTTTTTATCCGAACCCTTACTAGACTTAAAGGAGGCATAAGGTCCTATTAGGCTAGCTAAGCGACAAGGAGGCCTTA
This sequence comes from Laburnicola sp. JP_R_19, assembly GCA_031010545.1. Lineage (NCBI taxonomy): Eukaryota > Fungi > Ascomycota > Dothideomycetes > Pleosporales > Didymosphaeriaceae > Laburnicola > Laburnicola sp. JP_R_19. The sequence goes on from VOIT01000042.1 coordinate 832,670, forward strand.
TAGTATCCCCCTTCTAAGATTAACCTAACCCAGGTTGCCCTAGGAGATTAAAATATATAATATCCTATTATCTCTACTTAAAAAGTAAATAATTACTAGTCTTGTAACTATATAACAATAATTATTGTTGTGTTAGGCGCTATTACGCTATTAAGGTGCTCTAGGGCACTTAACTAATTTGGGAGCTAAAGGTGCCGTTAAGCGAGGCTTAGCGCAGTTATTTTAGTTTTCGCCTGCCTTCGCACTGCCCTTGCTCCTCGCGCCTCTACTAGTTAATTTAGTATATACTATTCTGCTCTTGTTGTCCTAATAAGTCTTAATGTGTCCTAACGTCCCTCTCTGAAGCACGATAGCTCTTAAGAAGACGCTCGCCGTACAGCGGGTAGAGTCGGCTCGCGACTAACCCGCTAGCGCTAATCCTTGCGTTCGTTGCGTCAAACTTATCTATAAAGGGGATCTTCTACACACTTGTCACTTCCTAGACACAGAGCTCGTCCTATTAATCTAGATTAATGGAGTCCAGCTGTCTAGGTATAGAGATTGCTTAATTTGGAATAAACATTATCTTATAGTAATATATACCCTTATTAAGCGCTATTATGCCGCTAACTAAGAGAATATAGTGCCCTATTAACTTTAACGCTAAGCTTAACCGCCTTGTAACTGCTTAGCTTATCCTTTGTGGCGGAGATACTAAGAAGAACAAGGAACGTGTCCGCAAGGCCGCTAAGAGGCTCGTAAACCACATCAAGTGGGTGTAGTCGTTCTTATAGCGCTTTCTATTAACTAAACTTCTTAGCTTAGTTAAGCCCTATGCTTAAAACCTATGCGTCTATAATAGTAGTAATGTTCGTAGATCCACCTATTATTTTACTAAGAAGCGTGCTTAGACTAGTATAGAGCGTAAGACAAAGTAATATTATTGTAAAAAGGCAATTAACTATGCTAACGTACTTTGCACTCGAGTCGGACACTCCATCGAGTCGGACACTTTGCCAAGACCCCACCAAGTTCTGTACTATTCACGATAGTATAGAGTCAACATGAACTATTTTCAATAGTCTAAATAGGCTAAACTATTCAGAATCTACTTCTATAAGCTGCCTACAGGTTTTTTTATTGTGCCCAGGCTTGCCGCAGCGTCCACAGCGCCGTTGAGCGGATTCGCCTCCATTAGTGCGCACCCTCTTCTTTGCCTTCTTGCTATCACTACGCACCCTAAAGTCCTTTAGAGTAGCTAGTCGCTGGCCCTCTTCAACTGTAAGGACTCCTTCTTGCTGCAATTGCTTTCTTTTATATAATTTACGTCGTGTGGCGGCCTTATTGGCAGCTTGAAGTTTGGCGTTGCGTTTGGTCATTAACACTAAAGAATGCCCCATCAGCTCGGCGCCTTTGACGAGCTTTTCCACCGCCTCAACCATATAAGTTGGGGAACTATCCACATGCCTTTGAATCCTCTGCTTAACCAGCGTCGATTGCGACCTAAGTTCTGTACTATTTCGCGGAGTTTGCGACTCCCATGTACTATCGCGAATAGTACAAAGTGGAGGCGTACGCAGGCGGACGTCAAGCTGCGATATCACAGCTTCTAGGTTGTGGGGCACTAGGCCAGCACCTCGAAAGCCTCCTTTGATATTACTTTCAGTAAACGAAGCCTTGAAAGCAGCAATAAAGCAAGGCAGGAACTCGATTTTAGTGATGTGCGTGATGTGGTTGCGCATTAAATCCTTAGCTTGGCGCCCATACGCCTTTTTTAAAGGCGCGAAACAGCCCACATTAAGTGGCTGCAAGAGGTGCGACGAATGCGAGGGCATATAGAGAGTAACAATATTGCTCTTCTTGCAGTAATCCTAGAATTTGAGCGAGTTGTAACTTTCGTGGCCATCAATAATGAGCAAACGTGCTCCACCAGTAGTACGCCTCTTTGTATGCTTATTAAAGTGCTTCAGCCATTGCAGACCAAGCTCATTTGTCGTCCAGCCGTTCTCAGAGACTGCAATAACCCAATTATGAGGTAGATCCTTCTCCTTATACCAGGCGGAGAGGTGGTGCTTGCCCCCGAAGATAATGAAGGGTGGGATCCACCAACCCATCGCGTTGATGCCTTGGATAACTGTTGTCCACTCCCTATTGCCCTGCTGCACCTGCTTTGGCCGTCCTCGACGCTCAGAGCCTGTGACTACTGCTCTAGTCGATATCATGCCTATTATGAAGCCTGCTTCATCAAAATTGTAGGTGTCCTCGTCCAGGATACTATGTTTGGCCTTTATGTTCTCCACAAGCTGGAACCAGTCTTGTATCACCTCAGGATCCTCCTGGAGAGCTCTCTTGTAGTCGTACTTTCGATTGAACTTGACTTTAAGCTCTGGCTAGCGCTTAATAAAGTCATAAGGCCACCTCTGGCTAACTGGCTTGTAGTGGCGTGCAGCTAGTAAAGAATCAGCCATATCTTTTATAGCATCAAGCCAAGGCGGAAATCCTCGCGCGTCTAGGTTAAGTATATGCTCCACAATCGCCTGCTCCTCTCTTATAGTAAGTCTTATTTTATTAGGTGCGCAGTCGCGTCTAAACGTCTTTCCAGCGCGTCAGTTGCTAAGTGTACTTCGAGAGACGTTATAGATAGCTGCAGCGCGTCGCTAAGAGAGTGTCGCGTCTCGTTCAATAGCCTGGATTGCAAGCTGTATACGCGCTTCTTTTAACGCCAGTGGTTCGTTGTGTGGTTAAGGCATCGCGTTATACTATTGCTGATAGTACGTTTTGGTGGGGTCTTGGCAAAGTGTCCGACTCGATGGAGTGTCCGACTCGAGTGCAAAGTACGTTACTTATAAGGGTGGAACGCCTAAGTGCGATAAGGTCTGTAATTCTGTCTTTTGTCCTATTGTATTGTATACTAACGCAAGTATAGAATAAGTATAGGCTTACACGTTGTCGCGAGTACTAGGGTGATAGTGAGAGTCCTACTCGCGGTCTTAGTCGCATCTAGTGCCTTTCTAGCTTCTCAGCAGTGCTTTTGGCCCCTTTGGGGACCTTAGGCCAATGTGTGTGTGTAAGGGGGACCTCTGGGGCTATTGTGCCTTAGGGTCCCCGGGAGTGACGGCTCCCTGTGATATGGGAGTCCGTTAGGACTCAAATAGCGCTTTCTGGCGGGCGGCAACGCCCTAAAATATCTCAAACCTAGATTCTTAGAATATTCTCTTCTTTTAGCTCTAAGTGAAGTGTAATGTGCTCTTATAGTCCTTTATAGTCCTTTTTAACTAACCCCTTAAGATACTATAATCTTTCTAGATTAATGTTGCCTTTGCGATACCTTGCGCTATTAAATATCTCTATAATTGCAGTAAAAAAACCCCTCTATAGGGAAAAAATAGGTAAAGATAGTAAGTGTACTTTTTGTAGTAGTTCTCTAACTGTATAGTTAACCTAAGTTTAACCTCTTGTCTATAAAAAAGGAAATAAAATTCCCTAAGGAGGTTCTTTTCTTTCTTTATCCCCCTTCTATAATTATTTAACCTAAACAAGAGTGTTAACGTTGTCCTAGAAGATTTTTTCTTTTTTAGAACTCTTTAATAGCGTTAGCACTTAGATTAGTGCTTAGCTCCTATAAGTTTTCTTCTTTAGGGTAACCTTCCTATTTAATAAGGTATTTCTAGGTTCTAACTAATAACTGCCTGCTCTCTAGCACCTTTTCTACGTAGTACACATTATTGCCAAACGTGCGTAGGGTGTCTATAATAGGACCTGCTTAAGACTTAATAGCTCCTCTTTGTTTATATAGCTCTAACAATAATATATAGAAGACTGGATATACGTTTAATCTTAGAAAGTTAACTTTATAGGCTTTTTTCCCTACAGGGTACTTAACTATGCCTAGTCTAATAAACTTCTAATTAAGTTTGTGCTTAGGTTAAGCAGAGTTTAGATATTTAGTAGATATAAACACTTAATCCTCTAGTTTAAGACTAAGGTGCTTCCTTTTCTTATTAGCGTACTTTTTCTAGTACTTATTTGCCGCTGCAATCTTTGTTTTATATTAAGCCTGTAGTGCGATAACTTTTGCTGTAATTAACGTGTCTAGTAGCGATTCTCTGTTGCTAAGCAGCATTCCGGGCTATTCTGGCGCACGAGGATCCGCTCTGTGGTATGCGCGAAAAGGAGTTACTCTAGTTATTGCGTTTACGCTATTGTTATACGTAAATTCCGCAATTAGTAACTATCTTACCTAGTTATCCTGTTCTAGGCAGTAAAAATATTAAAGATACTGCTTAAGCGTCTAATTCTGCCTTTTAGTTTGCCCGTCTGTTTGCGGATAATAGGCTAATAATAACACCCTTATAGTGTTAAGGTAATAATAAAAAGAGTTCTAATAGCGAGAGTTTATTATTAGACTTCTATCTAATAAGATTGTCTTAGGAGTGCTGTGTAACCTAATAATATTCTAAATTTAGACTTCTACTAAGTCTTTTACGTTCTAATCTGCCCTAGTAGGTATATAATAAGCTATCTTTGTTAGACAGTCTACTATTACTAGAATAGTATTATAGACTTGGCTAAGTGTTTAGCTAGGGGGTAAGTCTATAATAAAATCTAAGGTGACGTTCTTTTAAGGACTATTTGGCACAGGCAAAGAATTTAGAAGACTATATAGTTAGTGTTAGGGTATAACAGATATCCTACACTTTAAATAGTCTTAATAGTAGTCCTTAACTTCGCGTTGTATTCCTTTCTATTAGAAATGCCTTCTTAACTTCTCTAACGTCTTCTTTGCCCTAAAGTGCTCTCCTATAAGGCTATTGTGGTATGTCTAGAGGGCCTTTGCCTTCTCCGCACTTATTGTAAGCACTTTAATTCTGTTTTGCTCTATTACGCCTTCTTCTAACAACTTTTCGCCCAACTATTAGGGCTAAGTTTCTTCTAGAGCTTTAACTTTATCCTTAGTCTCTAAGTTAGATTTAGAGCTACTATTTGTTAACAATATTGGCTCTTCTGCAATTGCTCTTCTAGGTTCGCGCCTCTTTAGCCGCCTTTGTGCCTGGGGTGCCACTTGCTAGGATCTTATAATCGTACTAATTAATTAGGTAGTTAGTTTATTAAAAGTATTTTTACTTAATAATGTTCCTAAAGGCTCTATATAAGCTCTGTTTCCTTTCTCTACTAGGTGTTGCGCCTAGCTTATATAGTTAGGGCGTCTTAATAGTATATCTGCTGGGTTTTCCTTCCCTGGCTAGTAGATAATAACAAAATCGTACTCTACTAGCCTCTTATAGATCCTAACCTGCTAGTAGTTTAATTTCTTTGTATTTATAAACTATCGCAAGTTATTATAATCTATAAGGATAGTAAATAAGGTACTTAATAGGTAGTGTTGCTAATATTTAACGTTTCTATTAATAGCCAGCAATTTTTTATTATGTGTATTATATTAAAGTTGTGTGCTGTCTAGATTTTGTAAAAAGAAACTAATAGGTTGCTATTGCGGGGTTCTGTTAGATTTGTAAGCAGGTAAGTAGTATGTGTAGAAAGTATATATTATAGAAGTATCTGTGTTCAGATATATATATATCCTTGTGTATTGTATATAGAGTAATTAGAGGCTCGTATATAGTAGGCGAGCTAACTTATAAGACTAATGTCGTTATGTGACATAGCTCTAGGCTGCTTACACACCCCCTTTAGGTTCGAACGCATATTTAAAGCTAATATTAGCTATAGGTCCCCCTCTGCCTTTGTATGGCAGCTGCATTTAGGTTAAGAACTAGTCTCTATATTGGTGTAGTCCCAGGTAGATAGCCGTCCGCCATCGCAGTGTTAGTAGACCTCGCTCTATACTACAGGCGTCCCTAATAGTAGGACGTCTCCTAAAGCCAGTATTAAGATCCTAATTGCTTTGCGTTCTGTGCTAAGGTTAATAAGCCTTGTAGGTAGAGCTTAATATATAATATAAGCATGTTTGCTCTATGTATAAAGGTAAAATACAGTGTAAAGCTAAGTACATAATAAAGCTAAGTAAAGTGTAGGGGTACAGCGTAGAGCTATGTATAGGATAGAGCTTAGTAAATATATAGCCTTGTTAAACCTGTAAAAACCACATAGGAGAAACCAGGAAGAGTACTATACTATAGGGAAGCTTATTTAGAAGGAAATAGTTGAAAATAAAGAAGAGAAACCTAGTTTTTGTGCTTCTGCCTAGGTAGCAGCTTGGTGAGGCCGTCAGCTAGTTGACAGCTTGTCTGGATGTATAAGAGGTTGATGTTGTTGGATTGAGCTTCTTGGCGTAGCCAGTGATAATAGATATCGACGTGCCGTACAGTAGTCTTAAGACGAGGCGTAGTAGAGGTGAGAAGCTGAATAGTCTACTAATTGTTATAGTATAGAAGGCGTTTATGATCTAGATCAAAGCCAATTTGTTCAAAGACTCTCCACCACTAGATTAGTTCGATGCCTGCAGACAATGCGGCAACCAGCTCTGCTTCTGTAGTGGACTTGGTGATACAGCGTTGGAGTGTTGCTTTCTAGTCTATAGGTCCGCCAAATAGGAAAAAGATGTAGCCTTGTGAGCTCTTGCGTGTAATCTTATTATTGGCGTACGACGCATCTGTTACTTTAAAGAACTCAGGCTAAGTCTAGTTGGCTATATAGACTAATTTGTTTGAGATAGAGGCTGTGTAGTAGAGAGCTCGATCTTTGGTGCCTAGCAGGTAGGCGATTGTCTAGTAGGCTGCGTCGAGATAATGTAAATATGGATTTGTAAGAAACTTAGCTAGTTTAAAATAAGCTTTTAATATATTAGGTTAGGTAGCTCTAGCTGTGTAGCCTATAGAGCCTACAATCTGGGCATATCTGTGCTTAGTAAAGTTATTTGCCTAATCCTTAGACAGTAATAGCTCTTCTAGAGGTAGTGGGGTAGCTAGTAACTTTGTGTATAGCTTTAGTAAAGGATACTTCTGTGCTAGCTTCTTAATATATAAAGCTTGTAATAGCTAGATAGAGCTATTCTTATAGTCTCTATGCGTTTAAATGCTATAGAACGTTTAAAGCTCTCCTAGAGATTAAATCTTATATTAGCGCAGGAACTTCTGCTCGAATTTATGCAGTGCAGCCTTATAGGCTAGTAGGCAGAGTACAACGATGTTATCTACATAGAAGAAGACTAGAAGCTTGTTATTCTTCTATAGACAAGGAACATCTTTAACTTTGTGTAGGCCTAGCTTAGTGAGCGTCTTAATAAGCTCTTAATACTAGAGTAGTGGTAAGGTTTTTAGGCTGTATAGAGCTCGACGTAGTCTCTATAGATAGTTAGAGTTAGAAAATCCTTCTAGTAAGTAATAATAGACTAGTGTTACGAGCTGAGCGTTTGTGAATGCGTTAACAGTATTATATTAATAGATTTCTATGTTAAAGTAGGCAGCTATAGCGACTAGAGCTTGGAATATTCGAACTGCTAGAGTGGCTGCGTAGGTATCCTTAGTAGTCGCCTGTAGATCGCCTTATACGTAGATACGGGCCTTGTATTTCGTAAGGTAGCTTTAATTATTAAGCTTGTACTTAAAGACCCACATTAATAGGAGGACCTCTTAGTCTTGCGGGTTAAACTCCTACTAGGTAATTCTCTTATACGTGCCTTTTTGCTTCACGTTGCTAATTTCTTGTTTTATAGCCTAGAGGAAGCCTTTCCTATATAGAGATGGCATTTTTATTATATCTCTATAGAGACGAGGCTTAGGAGGTAGCTTAGTGTAGTGAAATTGTATTTTTAATACTATAGCTAAGGCTGCTACGTATGCTAACCAGTATGTGTTACTAAAGAAGCTGCTACTCTTCTAAGATGACTTTCTAGATCTTGTTAACCCTTTAGGTAGTATGTGAGACTAATAAAGGTTGCTATTAATTAGTTCTTAATTCTCTGCTTAGTTCGAGTCTATTTATAAGATAGAATCTAATATTTCACGTTTGCGCTTTTTTAAAGATGTGGATAGCGGTAGTAAGCTAGTTAGTGTAGCTAATAGTGAGCGTGGTGAGTTGTTATAAGGTAAGCCCTGTAAGCTACTATAAACCTTAGTAGTCTTTGTTTAACTTAGTGTTGGAAGCTGCTAATAGTAACTTCTTATCTAGTGTTAGGTTGTTGTTACTCTTTGCGTTAATTAGCTTTTCTCTGTAATAGTAGTAGTTTGGCTGGACTAGTCTAGATCTGACGTGAGCTTGTCTTTAGATAAATCTTCTGTAGAGCTGTCTTGGCTGCGTAATAAAGGTAGTTAATACTTATAGGCAAATTGCTCTAGCTTAGAGCCTTATAGGAGCGGATCTGCTTTATTGTGTGGTTAATAGAAGAGGTCTTCTTAGAAGGTAACATCTCTCACACGAATAACTTTGCCTTTATAAGCTTAGCTTCTCGCCTTAGGCATCTAGATTTAGTAGATGTTTAACGAGTTATAGCCAACTAGGTATCCTACTAAAGCTTAAGGACTAAGCTTGTCTATTCGTGGTATCTGCTTGCGCAGTGCGTATACTCAGCAGCTATAGACGCGTAGGTAAGCAATTGGCGGTTTCTTGCCGTAGGCAATTTCGAATAGTGTTTTCTAGCCTAGTGATTGCGTGGGTGTGCGATTAAGCAGGTATGCTGCTGTAGGGTAGATTTTAGAGCTAAGTGCTAGAGGTAGGTTTAAGGTGATCCTTATTGAACAGCTTCTCTTAATAAGACTCCTGCCTAAGCGCTCTGCTAAGCCGTTCTGCTCTTTAGTGTGTAGAGCTCTAATCTATAGCTTAATGCCTTCTCTCTAATAGTAGTCTCTAGCAGAGTTGTCTGCCAGGCTATATCCTCGCTTGTTATTAGCAATAAGAAAGGTGACAATTGTGTTAAATTCTTATTTAATCGTTTAATCTAGACGTCTAATAGTAGATAGTAGCGTAGGCTTATCTTGTCTAGATATTATATAGACAAAATGGAACTTCAAGAATAGGTCAAACCTGTAGAAGACATATCGATCACTGTTATAGGCTCTTGTGTTAAGCTTAATTAGGTTAATAGCGATAGTTTCAAAGGCTCAGATTGCCCCTATCTTATAGCCTATTTAACGCGAGATAATCTAATATGCTTTGCTTTATAGGTATTCTTTGTGGTTAACTGTTTAAGAAGCAGTTCCAGTAGCTAGCTGTATGCCTGTTACGTGACTTAACAGTTGGTCAATCGCATCATTACTTAGATGTCCTATAAGGACATAGAGCTAGGACTTGCTTAGCGATCTTAATTTAGGTGGTAGGGCTAAGTACTGTGGCCGACGTTAATGGGTAGCGAATGTTTGAAGCTGAGTAGATTGGGTAGATGGAGAATCAGTTCGATGGACTACTAGCTAGTGACCACCTAGCCTAGTGAGGCTAGCAATGTCTTCAACTCGTGACCCTAATAAGTTGGACCGATATAGAGTGTTTCTGCCTAAGTTAAAATAGACATTTAATAATAATAGTTGGGCTAGAGAGACTAGGCTTGTAAAGAAGCTTAGTATTAAGGCGACGCGCTTAAGCTTTGTCTTTCTCTGTCCTTAAGGCGTTAATAGGAGTATTTTAACTTCTTACTATACCTAAATAGCCATCTCTGTGCCTCCTGCGAGGACAACATCGTCTAGCGATGCAGAAGCCTTCTATTAGAACTTAGTAGGATTGTTACAGATATAGATATTAGTGGCTAGATCTAGCGTCTATAAGTAGAAGAGCGGGAAGTATTATAGCGTTGGCCCGTTATTAAATGCTAATAAGTAGACAGCGTAGGCTTTATAGGGAAGGTTGGCTGTAGGTGCATCGCCTGCGTCGATTTCTATCGAATTAGGTTCTAACCTGTGGCTCCCTTGAACCCTACGCTTCTTATAGCGCTAATTCTTTTCCCGAATCTTATTTAGTATGCCTTTCGTATCCTTAGCTTCATATTCAACTATCTTCTTAGCTTTTTTAGGGTTTTTAACGAATCCTCCTCTGCGCTGTGAGGTGTTGATGTATAGACACTATCCCTAATAGTGTAGATCCCCACAGAGACATAGCTTTAATAGCTTTAATAGCTTGTCCTAATAAGGTCTCTTTCTGTTGTTTTGTCTATGTAGAGACTCCACTTGATTTAATGTAGCTGCAAATGCTTCGCCTTGGATAGTTAATTTTGTTGCGGTCGTACGATAGTAGCGCAGGTATCCTGCTAGTAGTTCAGGTAGTGTTGGCTGGATAGAGTCGCTATCTGAGGCAGTTGAGATAGTTTCTGCGTTGAATACTGTGATGGCGATAGTAGCAGCGTAGCCAGGGTCGATCTGCCTAATAGCTCGAATAAGATCCTTGTGAGGTCAGTAGCCATGCGTCTCTAGTAGCTTAAGTTGTTTAGCCCTATTGTAGGCAGTAAGAAAGGTGCTACACCACTCTAGATTCTCTCTACAAGCATACAGTACTTTAGCAGTGTTGTAGGCTTTCTAGACCTAATATTCTCAATTAGCTGTTGTAGGGCTGTAGAGCTCCTGTAGCGTCTTGAGCTAATCGTGGAGGGACTTTTAGTCCTTGATTTGATAGACTAGGTCCTTTAGTTCGTCTGTATTCCTTAAGCCCCCTATAGTAGAGGCTCATTTCCTGATTGTACTGCGCTCGAGCTTCAGTAGTAGGTTCTGTCGCTGGCAATCTGTCTTCGTTGACAGTTTGAAGCTGGGCAGGTTGCTAAGGCTTACTAAGCGTCAATAGGGGTGACAGATCTGGATTAATATATCCCCATACGTCTCCAGCCTCTGCGAGCCTTTTAACAGTATAGATCCATAGTTCCTAGTTGTGTGGACCATAAAGGATAATCGAAGAGCTGGCCTTTAACATAGCAAGATAGAGTAGGCTTGATTAACAGATAGGTAGGTAGAGAGTCAATGTATGTATATAAGTGCGGATTAGGCCAGGCTTATAACTATAAGCAGGTGGATAGTATGTGTGGAAAGTGTATATTATAGAAGTATCTGTATTCAGATGTGTATATGTTCTTGTGTATTGTATATAGAGTGATCAGAGGCTCGTATATAGTAGGCGAGCTCACTCATGAGACTAATGTCGTCATGTGACATAGCTCTAGGCTGCTTACAAGATTTAGGTACATTCTGGCTTAATATACTAGATATTGCGCTACCTAAGGTATCTACCTTAAGTCTTATCTTTCTATTAGACTTCAAGTGCACTAATATAGGCACCTCTATAAATACGGCCTGTAATTCTTTAAAAGCTGCTCTTGCCTATGCATCTAGGTATAAGGGTTAGCTTTCCTCCCTTTTTTAAGCTTGCCCGCCCTAGGCAGCACCAGACTCCTTCTAAGTAGGTTTAGTAAGGGGTAGATCTATTCTTAAAAACCCTAAGATAAACATCTAGTAATAATTTATAAAACTAATAAATATCCTAATATTACGCACTATTTTAGGGAGTGGCCACTCTATAATTATTTTTACACGGTGTTTGTGCATCCTAACTCCCTTTTGGCCAATAATGTAGCCTAGGTACTCTATCTCTTCCTAATAAAACTCACACTTGCTAAGTTTAATATATAGTTTAGTCTTACGTAACCTTTAGAGGACTTCTTTTACGTGTTATTTATGTTCTTTTTTTGTATTAGAGAAGATAAGTATATTGTCCAAATAGACAATACATGTTATATTAATTAGTCCCGCTAGGACCTTATTAATATGTTCCTAGAATTGTGCTAGAGTATTAGTTAAACTAAACAGTATTACTAAGTACTTAAAGTGTCTGTACCTCGTACAAAAAGCTGTCTTTTATTTATTGCCCTCCTTAATTCTTATCCTATAATATACCTCTTAGATATTAAGCTTAGTAAAGAACTTCGCTTTTGCTAATCTTTCTAAGGACTTAGCAATTAAGGGTAACGCATAACAATTCTTAACAGTAATCTTGTTAAGGCCGCGATAATCTACGTATAGCCTTAACGTACCATCCTTCTTCTTCGCGAATAGGATTAGTGCTTTAGCTAGTAACCTTAAATATTGTATCTAGCCTCTTTGCAAGTAATCTGCGATATACTTACGCAAGACACTTAGCTCGCCGTTAGATAAGTTATAGAGGGGCTAATAGGGTGGTTGTTCCCTAGGGAGAAGATTAATACCTAGGTTAGTTGCGGAGTATTCCGCAAGCACCTCTAATTAATCACTGTTTGCTATATTAGCGAACTCTTAGTATACTAGCGGCATTATAGTCTCTACTAAGATCGTGGACGTCTTATCGCCTATATAGCTGATGTAACATGCGTATAATTCTGTAGTTAGGTCTAACATTGTTAAACTGAACTGTTCCGCGTCTTTGAGGGCCACTTTAGCATAGTTGGGCGCATTCTGCCCTAACTTTCCTTAGAATAATAATTAACCTATACGAAAGTTAAGTTTTAGATTATATGTAGTAATCTACAGTAATCCTAAGTACATCTCGTACTTTCTTAGGTCTGCTACTATAAACAGGACCTAGTGGGTCTCTTTACGACATCTAGCATCCACTAGGTGCACTTTGGCAACTGCAGATCTATATACAGTAATATTCGCACTATTTGCCGCCTCTACTACGAAGTCTAGTAAGGGCGTTACTATTAGATCTCTCTCCTTTGCAAAACGAGCAGAGATTACGTTAAGTTTAGCGCTACTATTAACTAGTGCCTTAATTAAGCCTAAATTCCCTACTATAGCCTACACTGTTATCGCAGTTAGCCTCTTTAGGTAAAGCACGTTATAGAGCTTTCTAAGCTGCTTGTTCTCCTTATACTTAACAATTGCGACTAATAGGATAGAGCCTAGTCTCGCTAGCTCTTGCCTTTTTCCGCGAACTCTAATGCGTCCTTAGGATAGAAAGGTAGGTCTAGATTTCTCTCCTTCTTGCAATTAGGGGAAATATAGCCTATCTCGCTATAGTTCTAGCAAGTAACCTTTAGATTATCTTTATCCTTTTCCTTCTGTGTTAAGGTAGACTGTTTATAGTCCTTACGCTCCTTTCTGCTATATTTAGCTAGCCTAGCTAACTTAGCAGGGGGCGTTATTAACTTAGGTCTCTTTAACGAGTTCTTAAACTTGCCTTTGCTCTTAGCAAACTACTCTTCCTCTTAGTAAAGGCAATTAGCAATCTCTTCTACCTCTATAAGGGTTTCCCTCTAAGAAGGTGGGTAATATAGAACTTCTCTGCGTAGCTTATTATCCATAGACGCTATAAATTTAGCTACTATATAATGCTTATTCTGCTCCTTAATTTCATTCTATAAAGGAAGAAGGTGGTTAAGTAAGTCTGTTAAAGACTAACCTGCGCTTTAGCGGCAGTTCTTTATCGCCTTAAACACTGTCTGCCAGCGTTCCAATAGAGTGCCTAGGGCATTAAGCATTTGTTCTGTCAACGTCTGCCAGGTAGGGGCGTATTCAGGGTCTATCTTTTATTGTTAGTTAGAATACAGCTTAAACTAACTTCAAAGGTTCTTAGATAGGTACTGTCTGCTAAAGGTAACCTTATAATCTTCTATAATAAAGTAAGAAGGTACTTACAAAAAATAAAATTTGCAATCCTACTTCTATTAGTTATAATTGCGATGGCTCTGGCGGTTATAGGTGTGTGGTGGGAGTGGTCGCGGCAAGGTACTTTGTTCGGCGGCTACTGGGGACGATAAGGCCACAGTGGCCACGCGCGGGGTACTAGTAAGCTTATCGAGAGCTGCTACGTCGCCAGCTTTGTATCGTCGTTGAATATCCTTAATATATTGTATTTCCTGTCGTTCCTATTCCTTGCACGCCTAGTCCTGCAGTTCTACAAGATAAGCTGCCCTTCTATTAGCTTCTATCGCATTTAGCTCCTCCTAAGGGGCTTGTGAACCCTTAGGGCCATTATTAATTTCTTATTAGGTAGTCTCCCTAAGTTCTTCTACTTGTTCTCCTGCCTGCTTAATAGTACTAGCTTACTGCTAAGTGTTCCTAGATAGGCTGCCTAGCTTCTAGCTCGCGGAGGCAAGGCGTCCACTAGACCTATATATTGCTATTATAGCGGCGAGAATCCTACTACTGCCTATACCGAATTCGGCCACTCAACGCACAGACCCCACTCAACGCACAGTTTGAGGATAGCCACCACTATTACTTTTGAAGCTGCAGAGCTCTATATATATCGTAAAATCACTAGATTTTTTAGAGTAGCATTTGCAGAAGCTTAATAAATCGATTGGCAACAATAAACTACGTGTGATACCTCTGTAGGAGGCGTACTTTGCGAGTGCGCGTTGATGGGCCGGATGCCTCCACCACCCCTTCAATAACTAATAGATCCTCAACATCAACCTCTAGGTCCTCAATAACATGAGCAGGAGGTGCAGGAGCCTCGAGGCTACGCGCCTTACCCTTTTTAGCCAATTGTATATCAGTCCTGAGTTGCTTTTCAGCTGCGCGCGCAAGTAGATCTTCTTCGCGCTCTGCCGCCTTCCTCTACTGTTCTTGCAACCTAACCTCTTTTGCAGCCATTCTTTTCTGCGCCCTCTGCTCAAGCATAGCCTGTTTCTCCTGCTTTTTCTGCTCCTTAGCTAGCTTGTCGCGCTCCTTCTAGTGTTGTAGTTCTTCTACTTTGGCGTCTTTTTCAGCCTAGCGATTGCGGGCAGCCTCAACTTTTAATGGCAACCAGAAGACAGCGCCGCCAGCGTAATTCTCAGAGGGTTCAAGTAGTAATGCCTTGCCACGCTTACGGCGCTTCTTCTCATTGAAAAGGGCATCTCTAAGGCGATCGTTTTCGTGCTGGACGAGCTGTTTCTGAGTCGCTATTGCGTGTATTGTGTGAGACAGCTGCGAGACGCGTTTATCATTAAGATCCTCAACTACCTGTCGTAGAAGTCCTTCAATTTTACGCCAATCGCTTGCAGAGAGTACTGACAACGTGCTATCGCTGCTTGATGGCCTCTTAGGCTCTAGATCCTTAAATTTCTTCAATATAGCGTTGCTATTCAGCGGAGAGATGCCAGTAACTTTAAAGGCGTTAATAATTGTTTCTTTGGCGAATTCAACTCTGTATGCCTTATAGAAGAAGCGGAAGAAGTCGCGCTTAGTGATAGATGTGAGTCCTTGGCTGTTGTACATGAATTCGGAGAGCTCTTTTGTATATGCAGCTGAAAGAGGCTTAAAAAGGCAGACATCTAGAGGCTGTAGCGTATAAGTTGAATGCGGCAGGTAGATAGCTAGGAGGATTCTATTTTAATTGCAGAACTCAATAAACTCCATTGTAATATGCAAGCCATGCCTATCAAGAATAAGGAGCCTATAGTCGCGTTTTGCCTTCGTCTTAGTCTCCTCCTGAAAGCACCTCTTAAGCCAGGCAATGCCAAGTTCGTTGTTTGTCCATCCTGAAGGTGATGAGGCGAAGAAGGCGCGGTGCTCTTGAGGATCAAAATCCTGCAACCAGGTGTCCTGAATATTGCCAGAAGCTGCCTGATATATTAGGGCAGGTTTGAGAGAGCTGCCGTCGGCGCATATACAAGCTATCGTCGTTATCCACTCTCTATTGCCGTCCTAGAGTACCTGCTTGACGCCTCCTTGCTCATATCGCTGTCGAGAGAACACGCGCTTCATTTTTGACACTACCCTGATCAAGAAGCCCTTCTCATCCATATTGTATATATTTGACGGTGCGATGTTGTACTGCTTGATCTTATCGTCTAAAAGCTTGAAATAGAGGGCGTATTTGAAGGCTGAATCGGCTTTGTAGCGCTGGCTATCGATGCCAGATGTCCATCGCGATATAAGGTCAATTTGATGCCGCGCAATGTAGCGATTAACCCAGTGATTTCCTGGCTCTTGATGTGCTATTTCTCCAGCGAAATTTCGTATCATCTCTCTCGTAGGGGGTAGGCCTTGTACACACAGCTTATCAATGTACTGTAGTAGCTGTTTTTCCTGTGTATTGTTGAGGAGTCGCTTTTTTTCGGCCCGAGTTGCATAGGTGCCCTGAACCCCTCGATAGCGCTTCGAGAGCCGCGACCGCTCAACACCGTACTCCCGAGCAACCTGGAATATATTAGGACGTTCTCCTAGCTCCAGGGATTTTAAAGCTTCAACAGCTGCGTCGATCGGGTCCATATTGGTGGAGTTATGAGGTGTTGAAAATATACGATTTTTAGTGTTAACTGTGCGTTGAGTGGGGTCTGTGCGTTGAGTGGCCGAATACGGTAAGGTAGCGATTCGAATATAAGGACGCCACTGGGACGCCTAATAGTTAGTGAGGCAGAATAGGATAATATTAGGAGGTGAGTGGTGATGAGACGAATTGCTACCCGCCCTTATCTGAAGTAAGGAGGGTTTTATCCGAACTCTCACTAGACTTAAAGGAGGCATAAGGCCCCATTAGGCTAGCTAAGCGACAAGGAGACCTTACACCTATAGCAATATAACTATTGTCAAATTTAGATAAGATATAAATAACTAGCTAGGCAAAGTTAAAAATAATTCTTAGAGATTTAGCAACCTTATATAACTAAAAGGATTATTAAAGAGGCCTTTAATGCTTATCTTTAAGTACCCTATTAGTAATATCTTTAGGCTAATTTACTATATCTTTGTTAGATTTAATAGTTAAATATAATAATATGCCTTTATTAATAATAATAATTGTATTATCTTTGTGTCTACCGTATTTAGCTAGTTCTAACTTCTTTACTAGTGTGCCAAGCCAGATAGTCCCTGCTTAATTGTACAGATCTAACCTTAATACGCTTGTTCTATCTAACAGCTATATATCTAATATACCTCCTTAGCTTAGAAGATCCTTATAAGCTAAACTATTTAGCAGCCTATTATTCTAAAGTAAGGTTATTAAGGTGCCCTTAAATTTCCTTAAGAGGTGCTTTATTCGCTACTTTGCGTTCTGTTATCTTAACTAGCCTAAGTTAGATTAGGAACCCTTCCTACTTGTTAACTAGGAGGACCTTCGTAAAGCTATTAGCAATTATTTCTGCCAATTATATATACTCTATCTTAATTTTTTTAGCAGAGGCTTTCTGTCTTAACTAGTAATTGTAAATATCGACGTGTCGTAGTTTAGTCTAAAACCCAGATATCTTCTTAGTAACTAGTCAAATAGTTTGCTTATTATTGTATTAGATAGTAATTAATAATAAGCGCAGTTTAATCTACAGTTTGTCTAGTAGTCTTAATATAAAGATTACTTCCTTAGCCACTTATAATAGGGCAAGAAGCTCTGCTTTAGTTATTAAAGTTGTAATAGTGTCTTATTTGCTTACTTTCTAGGTAATAAGTCTATTAAATAGCTTAATAGCGTATTCTTACAAGCTTTTTCTGTCTAGTGTGTTGTTAGCAAATAAGGCATTACTAGCTACTTAAAGGCAGTTGCCTCCTCTAAGCTATAGTGCTCTCTATCTAGTGCTTAATAAGTATAGTAGTACTTAATTAGTGGCATTATAATATTCTAAGCCTAGATTTAATAGGAATTAAGCTAGCCTTAAGATTGCAAAGGCTATATCTAGTTAAGTTGTTACTACCGCAAATAAAAGCAATCCGATCTTACGTTAGTATTTGTTAATTTCTAAGAGTGTCGCGAAGCCGTCTTATAGTTTTAGCTTAATAGCTACTATTAGGGTGTTATGTCGAATATTTCTTTTGTTAACTAATTAACTAATCTTGTCTAAGTAGGCAGCCTAAAAGAGTTAAATTATTCTAGTCTTTTAATCTCTAATAATCTCTACGCTAAGAAACTACTAAAGGTCGTTTCCTCTACTTAAGGTGTATTTTTCTTATAGGCGCTTAATCGCTTATTAGGCTTCTTCCTCTTTCTACTTATAAAAAGCTAAGATAATATTGTTAATATAAAAGAAGACAATAATTCTATCTTTAAGAAGGTAGTATAGCTTATAAGGCACTATCTACAAGTCTAGAGCTTTAAGTGTTAAGATAAACTCTTTCTACTCAAGGAGTAGTAAGATCCAAAGACTATATAAAGCCTTATTAACTTAAAGTATTATTCTAGACTTCTAATAGCTATAGGGCATTCTTATATATACCTCTTAGTCTATACTTGTATAGACAAAAGCGTTTATAATATTGTATTGCTTAAGCTCTATATTATAGTAAGCTGCTATTACTACTAGTATTCGGAACAACCTTCTAGCAAGTGTAGCTATATAAGTGTCTTAAGAGGTAATATTCTATTATTAATTGCCCTAAATAACGAGCCGTGCCTTACACTTTAGCAAGCAATAGTGTTTGTTAAGCTTGTAGGTATATACTTATATATAGTTAAGAATCTACTATCCTATTAGTTTAATCTTCTTTATTAGTACTTCTAACCATAATTTTATTTGTTTGTGGCTTGCGAGGTAATCCCGCTCTGCTTTTTTAAACAATTTGCCTATTGGGTAATCCTTAAGCTTAGTACAGCACGTTGGCAGAGGTGGAAGTTAACTTTAATAGGGCTTTAAGCCTTTAGCGAGCATTTTTATTATTTTAGTCTTGTGTATAACATCCTCTCTATATTTCCTAATATAGCTAGATTAAGTTCCTGCCATAAAGGCGGCTGTCTAGGGAACAGTCTTAGATAACCCTTTTAGGTTTATTTCTAATTTATTTCTAGCTATTAACTGCGTAAGTAATACCGCAGGTAGTAGTGTAGTTAGAGGAGTTGGATAGTTGTCCCTAATCTTTACTTCTTAGTAGTAGCCTAGTAGGTCTACTTTGCCTTAGGGATTTAATAAGCCTCTAACAGTGTCGTCTTTATAGAAGGACTCTGTCTCTAGTTAATAACTTAGTATTAGAAGTCTAATTATTCTTATCTATATAGCAATTTCCTCTAGTGTACTATATATAAGGTTATTTATAAGGTTCTTAGTTTTACTACTAAAGATAGTTTGTTTATTAAAAATAATATCGCAGGTGCTTATTACCTTAGCAAGTAACAGTATCTAGATTTAATAGATATTTAAAGACTAGTATTCTACTAGGTAACTAATCTAAGCCTTTAGGTCTAGGCGTTATAGTCTTAATTTACCTTAATGTGTATTATCTATTATTGCAAACGCTTTGCAGCTATACGCTTTAAGGTAAGTAAGATTTAGTTTCTTAATTAAGGTAACTACTCTATTATTTAAAGCAACTTATATAAAGAATATCTTATATAGCGTTTTCTAGTTATTCGTATAATTTAGTATTTAATTATAGAGGTATACTATAGCTCTCGTAACTTAAGGCTATAGTTCCTAGGATAGGTTAGTATTAAGATGTATTGCGCGCAATTTCTCTTTATTTACACCCCCTAAGCGTTTGGCACCTCTATTTTAAGCTTATATATTTAGGGCAAAAGGTTTAATAGTAATTCCTTATAATGCCAACTAGCGCTTAATTTCTAGTTTTACTATTATAATCTCGTTGTCTGCTTTAATAACCTTAACTATAATATTATAATAGTTTTTAAGGAAGAGAAGGAAGTTTAATAGAACTTTAATAACTAACTTTGCTAGTTAATTATCTTTAAAATAAAAGTCCTATTGCAGGCCTAAGTATCTATTAGTAATAAGTATCTAGCTCCTTTTACTAGTGCTACTTTGTGCCGTGTAGGCATAAAAGTCAATAGCTAGTCTTTCTCCTAGTCCTTTATTATTAATTTGCAGTGCTTAGCTAATTTATTACTAGATCTTCGCTTTCCTATAGGAGTTGTATTAAACTATTATAACTCTCTTAACTCGCACCCCTTTAGCTTGCTGTATAAAATATTTAATAGCTGCTAGTCTAAAGTATCCTAGTCTCTTGTACAATAATTTAGCTAAGGTCCTTTATAGTACTCTTTTTATTTGTAATATATTCTTATAAATATAATATAAAGTAGGTAGTAGTAGATTATACTTAAGTACCTATTAACTATATATCTTAGATAGTTTTCTAATAACCTTGTTATTTAGTCCTTTTAGCGTAGTTGGGTCTGTTTGCGTATCCTACTAGATTCCTCTATGCCTTAGTAGTCGAAAGAAGACTAGGTTACACAGAAGGTTTAGACAAATAGCCATATTATATAGAACTAACATAGTTGTTCTATATTAGCCTCTTAGTAATAAGTTAATAGAGCTATAGCCTTTTATCTATATTTTTATATTCCTAGCCTATATATAATCTCTAGACGTAGATAGATAAAAGTTATAAATATAGTTAGGGTTATTTGTAATATAGCAAGTTAATCCTAAATTAAGAATAAGCAAACGCTTTAGTAGGTAATTAGACACTTTTGTTTCTATTAGCACTAATATAAACGCAGCGTTAATATTTAATATTTTTTGTCCCTCTAGTTAGTTCTTAGGGGACTTAAGGATCTCAGGTGTAGGCATGTGCAATTATTTAATAATTAGTGTTTGTAATTAGATTCTGCTTTGTCTATAGATTAGCCCTTAGAAAGTTGCGTCGTTCTTACGCTTAAAGTTAATAAGCTTATTTATAATCTTATTAGGTTTTTACTACTTAGGAGCTTTATCTAAGTTAATATAATAGTAGTCCCTAATACTATAGCGTTGTCTATAGGTAGGGCATTTTGCTCCTTCTATTATAGCTAGCTCTTAATCTAAAGGCCGCTTAAGCTTAACATCTTTCTTATTAGCTATACGTTAATTACGGGGTCTGCCCTAGTTTTAGTTAGATAGCGCGCTTTTGGCATAAAAGGCGTCCCTGTTATTACCCTAGGTAGTTGCACTACCTTTAGCAAGAAATAATATATTATTAGTTATAAAAGCTACTTTGTGCTTCCCTAATCTAAGGGGATAGTTTGCTATTATATATTCTTAGAAGTATTTTATTATCTCCTTCTAGCTTAATCTAGTTGCAAATTAACTATTATCGTAAAAGTTTGTAGACTATATAGGAGCAACTTTATTTATAGCTGCTAGAAAGTCTTTTATAATTATATTTAATTATAATAGCTTAATAACTTAATATGTCTCCGCCTTAGTAGTTGCTTAGTCGTACTCTACTAGCTATGTGTTCTATTGCGACGCGTTCCTTATTAGCCTTAATAAGGCAAGATATTGCTTACAAGCTTGTTTTTATTTAATTTGTTTATTAACTCTAACTATTAGTTATAAGTCTATAATTTATTATTATAGTAGCTTCTCTAGTAGGCAGTATATACGTAATAGGTGTAGGAATATAGTTAACTAGATAAATACTATAATATATTAGAGGCTTGCTTATTTCTTTTTAAAGTTGTGCTGGTTATTTTTGTATTATTTAATAAGGATCTTGTAATATTCAAAGTCTTTCTTAAACGCCTTCTGTCTAGTTACTAATAGCGTAGTTAGTTTTATTAGAATTTTAATATTCGTGTCTAGTGTGTAATTAGCAACTACCAGAGCTCTAATAACTACTAGTCTTAATATTAGCAGAACTATTAACTTTAGATTAATCTTATTCTAAATATTATAGACAATACATCTTGCCTATAGCTACGTTATCTATCCTATATAGTTAGTATAATTTCTTAGCGTTACTATAGAATTGTGGTATAGTTATTATGCTATTTTATATTAGGTAAGGCTGTAAAACTCTTAATTATTAGATTTAATACTTAAATATAATAATATGTCTTTATAAATAATAATAATTATATTATCTTCGTGTCTACTATATTTAGCTAGTTCTAACTTCTTTACTAGTATGCTAAGCCAGGTAGTCTCTGCTTAATTATACAGATCTAACCTTAACGCGCTTATTTTATCTAACAGCTATATATCTAATAATCTTATACCTCTAAATCTTAGAGTATAAAGCACTTCTTTAGTATTTAGATATTAGTAAAAACATAGTTTTTATAATATAATAATAGTATAATATAGAGATTATACTATAAACGCTTAAAAATATAATTAAAAATAAAAGTACTTCGGACTATAAATATAAAAACTAAAGCAAAGGGAGGAAAGAGTTTATTATAATATATAAAACACTAGAAGTATAGTAGTAGTATAAAAAGCTTATTAAGGTAGTAGTAATTATCTAGGCTACTATTAAGGCAAGAGACTATAAGTAATAAGAGTAAGAGTAAGTAGTAGTAGTAGAAGTATAGAGAAGATAGGCAATAGTAGTAAGGTTCTAGATAGTAGTATATAGCTTGCTAGTTATAAGAGAAGATTTACTATAAAAGAGTAATAAAATAGTTAAGTTAGTTACTATTATAATTATTATTATTATTATTACTATAAAAAATATTATTAAAGAAATTATTAATTATATAACAGAGTAGTTAGTAAAATAGCTAGTCTAGAATTATATAATATTACGAATTAACCCTAGAGGAGAATTATACTTTTATATAATAGAACTAAAAAAATTAGGCTTTATACTACTCTATAGCAAAAATAGCTATTAATTAATAAAAAGCCACCTCTACTAAAGTAATACTATTCTTCCTCTAGTATAGATATAATATAGACCTATCTAAGCTAAATAAAAAAATAAAAGCTATTAACTATTACTAATAAAACTTATAGCTAGTAAAGTCTACTAAAGCTTTACTATAGAAATTTTAGAAAGTTTTTATATTTATTTAAGCTAAAATAGCTATATTTTAATAAAAGTAGAAATAATAAGTAAACTAGCACTACAGGAATACTTCTATATTAAAAGAAAAAGATAAAGTTTAACTCTAGTATAAGGACTACTTACCTAACTTTTATTCTAATAAAAAGTTAGACTAGAAAAATTTAAAGTTTATAGTTATATAAGTAGTAAGTAACGCGCTAACCCTTTTTTATTAATACTATCTTAAAACGCTTTTCTGTGTTAACTATAGTAGGAGGAATAACTGCTATTATTATAATATTTTTACTAGAAACCCCCTTAGTCGTAAAAAAAAACCTATAGAACTAAATATTCTACCTAAAGTCAACCTAGTATTCTTAATAAATTATCTACCGTGGGTCACCACCTCGTGCACGGCCCCACCTCGTGCACGGCCAACACCAAATCTCCCGCACTTTCAGAATCGCTTTACACCACCAATATACACCCAATGGAGGCTGCCCTAGAGTCGTTAAAATCGCTGAAGCTTGGAGAGAAGCCTAATTATACTCAGACTGCGAAAAAGTACGGTGTTGATCGAACGTTGCTGTCGAAGCGTCACCGCGGGGTTATCGGCAGCTATGCGGAGAAAGTCGATAATATGCGCCTTCTCAACTCTACACAGGAAACTGAGCTCGTACAATATATTGATAAGCTCTGTGTACGAGGGCTACCACCTACAAGGGAGATGATACGGAATTTCGCAGCAGAAATAGCAGGAAAAGAGCCAGGAAAAAACTGGGTTGATCGCTTTATTGCGCGGCATCACATTGAGCTTGTATCTCGATGGGCATCCGGCATCGATTCCACACGCCACAGAGCTGACTCTGCCTTCAAATACGCCCTATATTTTAAGCTCCTGGACCAGAAGATAACTCAGTACGATATCGAGGCTCGCAATATCTACAATATGGATGAGAAGGGCTTCTTGATTGGTGTGCTGTCAAAAATGAAGCGCGTGTTCTCCCGCCATCGATATGATCACGGAGGCGTGAAACAAGCACTCCAGGACGGCAACAGGGAGTGGATAACTACGATAGCCTGTATTTGCGCCGACGGCAGCTATCTCACGCCTGCGCTGATTTATCAGGCTGTTTCTGGTAAGATACAAGACTTATGGCTTCAAGATTTCGACCCCGCAGAGCACAAAACCTTCTTTGCCTCATCGCCCAGTGGATGGACCAACAACAAGCTAGGGCTCGCATGGCTTGAACAGGTGTTCAATCGCGAAACAAAAGCAAAGGCAAGACGATCATATCGTCTACTCATCCTTAACGGCCATAGCTCACATATATCGATGGAGTTTATCAAGTTTTGCGACGACAATCGGATTCTTCTGGCCATCTATCCTCCCCACGCTACCCACACCTTGCAGCCGCTCGACGTCTGCCTTTTCAAGCCTCTATCAACTGCCTACTCAAACGAGCTCTCCGAGTTCATGTATAGCTGCCAGGGCATCTCCGCGATTACAAAAAGAGACTTCTTCCGCTTGTTCTATAAGGCCTGGCATACAACGTTTAAGGAAAAGACGATCTTAACGGCTTTTCAAGTCACAGGGCTTTCGCCGTTAGACCCAGAGGCTATACTTAAGAAGTTTAAAATAGAGGAGACTGAGAGGCCCTCATCAAGCGATAGTACTACTTCCGTACTCAGCGCTTCAGATTGGAGAAAGATTGAGCGATTACTGCGCCAGGTAGTGGAGGATATCTACGATCGACGCTCCCAACAGCTAAGCCAGACGATTCACGTGATGGCTGTACAAAAACAGCTCCTCCAGCATGAAAACGAGCGACTCAGAGGGGCCTTTGTCAATGAGAAGAAGCGCCGTCAACGTGGCAGGCCTCTATTACTTAAGGCACCGCAGGAGTATAATGGTGGAGCTATATTCTGGTCGCCATCCAAAGTCAAGGACGCCCGCGATCGCCAAGCACAAAAGGATGCCGACGAGCAGCTACTACAACAACAGAAGTCCGAGGAGATCAAGCGTAGGGAGCAGCAGAAGCAGGAGAAGGCTACCATGCTTGAAGAGAGGCAGCGCATGAGAGAGGTGGCCAAAGAAATACGCCTTCAAGAACAGCGCGAGAAGGCCGTGCAGCGCGAAGAAGCTAGGATCGCGCGCGAAGCCAAAAAGCAACTCCAACAAGATATACAATTCTCCAAAAAGGGTAATAGACGCCGTCAAAAGGCCTTTGCACCACCTCCTCAAGTCGCTGAGGAGACAGAGGATGTTGGTGTGGATATATCATCTGTAGTTGATGTGGTGCCTACACCCGGCCCTGCCACGCGCACCCGCAAAGTACGCCTCCCACAGAGGTATCGCACGTAGTTTATCGTTACCAATCAATCAAATAGGTCCTTAAAAGCCCTCCACTAAAAAATCTCGCGATAATACAATATATATGCGACTCTACAGCTGCAAAAGTTGTGGGTGTGGGCATCTGGAAACCGTGCACCAGGTGGGGCCGTGCACCAGGTGGTGACCCACGGTATTCTTTAGTGTTGATAACCAAACGCAACGCCGAACTTTAAGCTGCTAATGAGGCTGCTACGCGACGTAAATCGCATAAAAGAAAGCAAGTATAGCGTGAAGGAGTCCTCACAGCTGAAGAGGGCTAGCAGCTGGCCACTCTAAAGGGGTTTAGGGCGCGCAGTAATAGGCAAAAGGCAGAGAAGAGGGTGCGCGCTAATAGAGGCGAATCTGCTTAATAGCGCTATAGACGCTGTAGCAAGCCTAGGTATAATAAAACAACCTATAGGCAGCCTATAGAAGTAGATTCTAAATAGATTAGCCTATTTAGACTATCGAAAATAGTTCGTGTTAACTCTGTACTATTGTGAATAGTATAGAACTTGGTGGGGTCTTGGCAAAGTGATCGACTCGATGGAATGATCGACTCGAGTGCAAAGTTGTCAGATTTGAGCACTATTTGAGCTCATTGAGATGGGGGGGTCTGATGGATAAGATGGATGAACTGTCGTGTTCTTCTCTCCTGTGTTCAGCTAGTTCTAACTTTTCAACTAGTGCGCCAAGCACGGTGGTCCCTGCTCAATTGTATAGATCCAACCTCAACGCGCTTGTTCTATCTAATAGCTGCATATCTGACACACCCCCTTAGCTTAGAAGATCCTTGCAAGCTAAACTATCTAGCAGCCTGTTATCCCAAAGTGAGGTTATTAAGTTGCCCTTGAATTTCCTTTAGAGGTACTTCATTCGCTACTTTGCGTTCTGTTACCTCAACCAGCCTAAGTTGGGTTAGGAATCCTTCCCACTTGTTAACTGGGAGGACCTTCGTGAAGCCGTCGGCGATCATCTCTGCCGATTGTACGTACTCCACCTTAATCTTTCCAGTAGAGACTTCCTATCTCAACCAGTGATTGTGAATGTCAACGTGTCGTAGTTTAGTCTGAAGCCTAGATATCTCCTTAGTAACTAGTTAAATAGTTTGCTTGTTATCGCATTAAACAGTAATTAACAATAAGCGCAGTTCAATCTGCAGTTCGTCCAGTAGTCTTAATATAAAGATTGCTTCCTTAGCCACTTATGATAGGGCGAGAAGCTCTGCTTTAGTTGTTAAAGTTGTGACAGTGTCTTGTTTGCTTACTTTCCAGGCAATAAGTCTGTTAAATAGCTTAATAGCGTATCCTTGCAAGCTCTTTCTGTCTAGTGTGTTGTCAGCAAATGAGGCATCACTAGCTACTTGAAGGCAGTTGCCTCCTCCGAGCTGCAGTGCTCTCTATCTAGTGCTGGATAAGTATAGTAGTACTCGATCAGCGGCATTGTAATGTTCTGAGCCCAGATTTGACAGGAATTAAGCTAGCCTTAAAGTTGCAAAGGCAATGTCCGGTCGAGTTATTACTGCCGCGAATAGAAGCGATCCAATTTTGCGTTAGTATTTGTTAATTTCTAAGGGTGTTGCTAAGCCTGTTCGAGGCTTTAACTCGGTAGCGGCTATTAGGGTATCATAGCGACAGTCTTGTTTGTCAATCAGGCGACTAATCTTGTCGATGTAACTAGCTTGTGAAAGTTAAATAAGGCGCTAATCACGTTGTCTGATAATCTCCACGCCAAGAAACCATTACAGGTCGTCTCCTCTAGTCATGGTATACTTTTCTTGCAGGAGCTTGACGGCTTGTTCCGCTTCCTGTTCACTCTCTTTGTAGAATGCGACGATGATATCGTCTACATAGAAGAAGATGATGATGCTGTCCTTGATTACGCAACAGGGCTCGTGAGGTACGGTTTTGAAGCCAATGGTCTTAAGGGTTGTTGTGAACTCCTTCTGCCATAGCATAGGTGAGATGCGTAGACTATAGAGGGCCTTCTGCACCCTAAGGATTGTGCCCTTCTTCTAATATCCTTGGGGCATCCTTATATATACTTCCCTGTCCATTATTGCATAAACAAATGCATTAGTTATATCGTATTGCTTTAGCTTAAGATCATATTTGGCCGCAATTGCTATAAGTATCCTGAACGAACGACTTGCCAATGTTGCAGCATAGGTATCTTGTGGTGCGATATTCCTTTGCTGATCTCCACAAACCACCAGTCGTGCCTTGCACTTAAGAAACTGATAATGCTTGTTTAGTTTGTAGGTGTATACCTATATGCAGTTAAGTATCTGTTAACCTATCAGTTTAATAGATTTAAGAGATACTTCTAACTATAATCTTATTTGTTGATGACTTTGAAGATAGACCTGTTCTGCTTCCTTGAATAGTTCACCTATTAGATGATCTTCAAGCTTGGTTTGACATGTTGGTAGGGGGGGTAGTTGACTTCGATGAGGCTTTAGGCCTTTGGCGAGCATCCTTTTTATCTTAGCCTTATCTACTACTTCTCCTTCGTATGTTCCAACGTTGCCGGCTTAAGTTCCTGCTATGAAGGCAGCTGCCTAGGGGACAGTCTTGGATAACCCTTTTAGGTTCATTTCTAATTTATTTCCAGCTATTAACTGCGCAAGCAATGCCGCAGGTGGTGGTGTAGTTAGAGGAGTCGGATAGTTGTCCCTAATCTTCACTCCTTGGTAGTAGCCTGGTAGGTCTACTTCGCCTTGGGGATTTGATAAGCCTCTAACAGTGTTGTCTTTATAGAAGGACTCTGTCTCTAGTTAATAACTTAGTGTTAGGAGTTCAATCATTCTCACGTATATGGCGATTTCCTCTAGTGTGCTGTGCATAAGATTATATATAAGGTCCTTAGTTTTGCCACTAAAGACAGTTTGTTCATCAAAAATAACGTCGCAGGTGCTTATCACCTTAGCAAGTGACGGTATCTAGATTTAATAGATGTTTAAGAACTAGTATCCTACTAGGTAACCAATCCAAGCCTTTAGGTCTAGGCGTTGTAGCCTTAATTTACCTCGATGTGTATCATCCGTCATTGCGAACGCTTTGCAGCCATACGCTTTGAGGTGAGCGAGGTTAGGTTTCTTGATTGAGGTGACTACTCCGTTGTTTAGAGCAACTCGTGTGAAGAATATCTTGTATGGCGTTTTCCAGTTGTTCGCATAATTTGGTGTTCGATTATAGAGGTATACTGCAGCTCTTGTAACTTTGGGCTATAGTTCCTAGGGTAGGTTAGCATCGAGACGCATCGCGCGCGATTTCTCTTTGTTCACACCCCCTGAGCGTTCGGCACCTCCATTTTGAGCTTGTGTATCTAGGGCGGAAGGCTTGACAGTAATTCCTTGTAATACTAACTAGCGCTCAATTTCCAGTTTCACCATTGTAATCTTGTTGTCCGCTTCAATAACCTTGACTATAATGTTGTAATAGTTTTTAAGGAAGAGAAAGAAGTTTAATAGAAATTTAATAACTAACTTTGCTAGTCAATTGTTTTTAAAATAGAAATCCTATTGCAGGCCTAAGTACCTGTCGGTAACAAGCATCTAGCTCTTTTCGCCAGTGCTACTTTGCGCCTCGTAGGCATGAAAGTTAATAGCCAGTCTTTCTCCTAGTCCTTTATTGTTAATTCGCGGTGCTTGGCTAATTTGTCGCCAGATTTTTGCTTTCCCACAGGAGTCGCATTGAACTATTATAACTCCCTTAACTCGCACCCCTTCAGCTTGCTGCACAAGATATTCGATAGCTACTAGTCTAGGGTGTCCTAGTCTCTTGTGCTATAATTCGGCTAGTGCTTTCTGTAGTCCTCGCTTGGTTGCTGAGGTAATTCTGTGTGTGTGGTATGAGCCATTAGTCGTCGGATAGTGTTCCAGTACCCACTGCCCATGAGTTTCAGTGAGGTGGCAGATGATTGTTCCATTTGGCTTTCGTAGAGCGGTTGGCTCCGCTTGGGTATCCCACCATATACCTTTCCGCCTAAGTAATTGGAATGACACCAGGTTGCACAATAGATTGGGACATATTGCTACGTCGTGCAGAGTTAGTGTGTGTATTCTAGAGGTGCTCCTTAGGTTGAGATTAATTGATCTGTATCCCTTGATCTATACCTTGGAGTTGCCAGCCTATATGAAGTCTCCTGGTACTGGTTGGCGATAATTGTGGATGCGATCGGGATCGTTTGTGATGTGACAGGTTGAGCCTGAGTTGAGGATAAAAGATTGTTGGAGTGGATAGCCACCTTGCTTAGTCCTAAAGGACGCTGATATAAAGGCTGCATCGACACTTGATACTTCCTGACTATCTAGTTATTCCTCTTAGACCTCAGATATTAGAGTATGTGATTGTTTCATATTTGGTGTTTTTAATCTTAGTCTGCTTTGTCCTCTTAGCAGTCCTTAAAATTTAGGATCGTGCTCACGATTTAATGCGACGAGTTCTTTAATCTTCTTATTTAGTTTCCACCACTTGGGAACTTTGTCTGCATTAACATAGAAGCAATTTTGGAGTCTATGGAGATGTCCGCAAGCAGGACATTTAGCGCCTCCTGTTTTTGTAGGTCTTTAGACTGAGGATAAGTTCTTATTATCTTTTTAGTTATTACGTTGATATCAGGGTCTGCCCTGTTTTCTAGATAGTGCTGCTTTGGCATCAATGCCCTAGGTGGTTTTCCTACTTTCAGCGAGGTATAACAAGTTATCTGCCACAAATACGGCCTTGTGCTTCCCTGTTTAAGGGGTTAGATGATTTAACATTATATGCTCTCGGAAGCGCTTTATTATTTCTTTCTGATTTATGCTAGGTGTGAACCGTCTGCTATCTTAAAAGGTTGTAGACTAATTAGGCGCAACTTTATTTATAGTAGTTAGAAAGTCCTTTGTGATCACATTGATCTGTGTTATCTTAGGGACATTACTTATCTCCGCTTCTGTAGCTGCTTAATTATACTCAGCAAGCTATGTGTCCTAATTTGACGCGTTTCTTATCGGTCTGAGGGATGTAAGGTATTGGTTGCGGGCTCGTTCTCTCTCGAATTGTTTGTCGACGCCAACTGTGGCTTTGAGGTTTGTAATCTACTGTCTTAGTGGTTGATCTGGGAGGCAGCAAGTGCGCTGAAGATGTGGGCTAACAGTAGCCTGAATAAAAACAATAATTTGCTAGAGGCTTGTTTGCTCCTTTTTAAACTCATGTTAATCGTTCTTATACTGCTTAGCAAGAATCTTGTAATACTTGAGATCTTCTTTAAACGCCTTGAGTCCTGCTGCTGACAGTTTGGACTGCCTTGTTGGGATGCTAACGTTCGCTGCTAGAGTATACCTATTAATTAGCGGCGCCCTTAGGGCTATAGGTTCAGGTTTTATTGGGATATTCGACGTAGGATTAACTTTTGGCTAGATGCGATATGCGACGCATCTAGACTGGAGCTGCATTATCTATGCCCTGTAGTTGGTGTGGTCTCGAAGGGTTACTGTTGGGTCACGCTGGGGTAGTGCAGCTATTTTGGTATTGATTGAGGCAGTGAGACTCTTAATTGTTAGATTTGAGCACTATTTGAGCTCATTGAGATGGGGGGGTCTGATGGATAAGATGGATGAACTGTCGTGTTCTTCTCTCCTGTGTTCAGCTAGTTCTAACTTTTTAACTAGTGCGCTAAGCACGGTGGTCCCTGCTCAATTGTACAGATCCAACCTCAACGCGCTTGTTCTATCTGATAGCTGCATATCTGACAAAAGTACGTTATTGTTTTTAGAGAAGGTAATAGGTAATATAGAATTATAGGTAATTATTCTTAAGATATAAAATTTCTAGACAAAAGTTTATAATATCTAAATTTATATATTCTAGTATTATAAGTGTTATATTAACTTAACTACTACTAGTCTCTAAGGTTATATAAATAGTATTATAGAATTAGCTAGACTGTTAAACTTATTTCTAGCCTAGAATGCTAAATACAACCTAACTCTATATTTTATTATTACTAGCTATAATTTATAATTATAATTATAAAGATTAGAGTGCTTATAGTAAGCTATAGTATAAGTAGTATATTTACTTTTACTTATTTACTATTCCCTATGCGTTTTCTAGAGTTATTATTACGTATACTAGTACCTAAGACAACTTCTCTAATTAGTATAGCGTTTATCTCCTAATTAGTTATAATATATTACTATTATTAAGTCTAGATATTTTATTTACCTACTAGACTTCTTATATAAATCTAGTTTCTATCTACTAAATAGCACCCTAGTATTTTTATAATATATAGTAACTATTAATAGTATAAGCTTATATAAGCTAGTTAATATACATAAGTTATAAGATTGCCTATTAGCTTAATACTAACTTTTTTAAATTACTAGACCTAATAAGATATTATATAAAATATAAAATTAATATAGTATAGTATAAAGGATTAATAGTTAATTAAACTCTATAGGTAAGACACTACGTGGAAATTCTAGTAATTACCTACGCCTACTATATAGTAAACGCACAGTGGGCGCCAGGTGCTAGGCCTAGTTAGGCTAGCGCCAGGGATAAGGCGTTATCTCCGACCTACCTTAGGGCCGCGACGCCTCTAGACATTAATTTATTATAGCGCTAGCACTATAATTAGTATAACGCTATAACTATTATCTCTCTTTTCTACTATTATTTCTAAAGATATTACTAGAAGTAATAGCTAATAGCTATATTAGTAGGTTTGTACTACTTATAAGATATATACTAAGTAAAAGCTTATACACACTATAAATATACTAATACTCTATTTCTATATTAAAGTTAATTTTAAAAAGACTTTTACTACTATTGCTCTATTTTTTACTATCTTTTTAGGCCCTAGTGCTAATACTAATACTACTATTAACACTACCTAAAAGTACACTCTAAAAATCTATTTGCTTATTAAAGTTACTAGATTTATAAAATTATTAATAGAAAGTAAATATACCTTACTCTATAGTTTATTTTTTAATTTTTGTTATATCTAAGAGGGTTTCTAGTAAAAATATTATAATAATAGTAGTTATTTTTCTTACTATTATTAATATAGAAAAGCGTTTTAAAATAGTATTAATAAAAAGAGGTTAGTGTATTATAAGTAAGCTAAGTAAGCTTAGTAAGCTTAGAGCGCCTATTCTAACTAAAAAAATCTATATATAAAAACTATATATAAGACTATATTACTATACTATAGTTTAGAGTAAAGAAAAGGTATAAAATAGCACTAGTGCTATAACGCTAAAACTATTATCTCCTCTACTATTATCCCTAAAGATTACTAGAGGTAATAGTTATACTAGTAGATTTATACTACTTATAAGTAATATATACTAAATAGAAGCTTATATACTATAAGTGTACTAACCTTAATATTTTATTTCTATATTAAAGTTAATCTTAATAAGAAATCTATTATTACTCTATTTCTTACTATCTTCTTAAGCCCTAATATTAAAGTCGCTATTAACGCCGCCTAAAAGTACGCTCTAATAATCTATCTACTTAAAGTTGCTAAATCTATATTAGAGTACTACTCTACCTAAAAGATTATTAATAGGTTAAAGTAAAAAAAGTTATACTTTAGTCTATATAAAGTAGTCCTAGTGTATTAGTTAGGCTAGTAATAAATTAGTAACTATAGGCATAATAATAATAGATATATAGAGTTCTTGCTATAGGTACTTATATTACTACTAGTTAGAAAGACGGTAATAGATAGTAGTAAGATTAAAGGAAAAGAAAAGAAAGTATTTATTAATAAGTTGCTAGAAAAAAAGAGTATTACGTAAATATATTAAATTATTATAGTTATTATAGTATTAGATAAGTATAATATATAAGTGCACTATATAAGTAGTATATAAATATAATATAATTACTAATAATAGTAATAATAAAGCTTAGTTTACTATATACGCTTTAAGTAAGTTAATAGTATTAAAGTACTTCCAAATAATTCTAGAATAAGTGCGTAGTAACTACTATTATATTAGTAGAGACTAGAAGTAGATTATATTTTTAGGCGCTAGACTAGAGTGGCCTTTCTATTCTAATCTATATAGGCTTAAATAAAAAAATATAGTTAAAAGGGTAATTAACACTAAATAAACAATACAATTATATTTTACTCTATATAAGATAGTTCTAGTATACTAGTTAGACTAGTAATAGATTAGTAACTATAGAAGTAGTAATAATAGATATATAGAGTTTCTACTATAGTTTCTTTTATTACTACTAGTTAAAAAGGCAATAATAGAGGGTAAGAATAAGAAAGAAAAGAAGATAAAAGTGTTTATTAATAAGTTAATAGGGGAGAAAAGTATTATATAGATATATTAAATTCTTATAGTTATAGTGTTAGATAGTAAGCACAATATATAAGTGCGCTAGGGCAACAGCACGCTTATAGTATAATTACTAATAATAGTAATAATAAAGCTTAGTATACTATGCACACTTTAAGTAAATTAATAGGTATTAGAGTATTTATAAATATTAGAAAGTAAGTATATAGTTTATAAACTATTATAAACTATTATAAACTATTATAAACTATTATAAACTATTATAAACTATTATTATATCAGTAGAAAAGACTAGTAGTAGACTATATTTTAAGTCGCTAGACTAGAGCGGCCTTTCTATTCTAACCTACGCAGGCTTAAATTAAAAAAATATATTAAAAAAGGTCATTAACACCAAATAAACAATACAATCGAGATAATATATAACTTAGTTATACTAAATAGTAAACTATTTATTAATTACAATAAATACTACTAGTATATAAAATATTAATATTAAAATTATTATTATTTTATATATATTTTATTACTACTACTATATACTAGGTACTAGGTTTTAGTGTCTCCTATTTTACTTCTCTCTATATATAGTGCGGATTCGACCTTAGTTAGAATCTTAATATAATAAACATCTTTAATAAGAGTAGAAAGTTTATTAGTTATTAGAAAAGATCTTTAGTACTAAGACGTTTGTGTTTTACTACTTTAAGGTCTATTAGAAGAGACTACTTCTAAGTCCCTTCTTTACTTATTATATAAGGATAGAAAGTTTATTAGTTACTAGAAAACATTTTTAGTGCTAGAAAGTTTATATTTTACTACCCTAAGGTCTATTAAAAAAGACTACTTCTAAGTTTCTCCTTTACTTATTATATAAGGGTAGGAAGTTTATTAGTTACTAGGAAGAATTTCTAGCACTAGAAAGTTTATATTTTACTATTCTAAGGTCTATTAAAACAGGCCGCTTTAAAAAGTGCTAATATTCAAAAAATAAATAAATAATTAATAAATAATAACTACTATGCTATACTCTACAAAGCTAACTTGCCTAATAACTACCTTTTAGCGCTATTATAGTAAGGGTATAAGATATAAAGCTAGGAGAATTAGAGCTAGACTATAAAGATAATATAGAGATTAAAATTTTATATATTTTATTTTATGCTTTACCTTTTATTTAATCTTTCTTTAGCTTAGACTATACCCTAGCTTGCACGCTATATAAGGCCTGCCACTTTAGATTTATTTACTATACACTTTTTTACTATCTTCTACTTTATTAAATTCTACTACTGCCTACACTATAGTAAACTACTACTCTTTAATCTAAAAGAATCTTAAAATATTTCCTACGTTCTTTATACTCTTAGACAGTTCCAGAATTAATAATATAGAGGTAGATATTTACTAATACTCTATTAGTAATAGTTTATATAATATTTATATTAAGAAAATTTTTCTGCTTAATTCTACTAGTATACTATTATCTATCTAGTATGTAGCATTATATTAACTACCTAGGGGTAGCACGACAAAGGCTTTTATCATAAATAATATAATAAAAAAAGCAGAGCCCTCTGTTTAGTAATTAAAAAGAGTGTAATAAAAGTAATAATTATAAAAAAAAGCGCGTTCGAACTACTAAGCGAGCTTGGCAGTCTTAGCGCACATAATTTCCACATAAGATTAATTTATAAAAAGGCTATAGTTAAAACTTTAGGGATCTATCTAGTATAAAAAGTAGCTAATAGCTACTCTCTAAATAATTAGTTACTTTACCCCTAGCTTTATAAAAAAAGCATTATTAAACTACTAAAAAAGATTTACTCTAAAGAAATTTTTTATAATATATAGTATAAGCACTATATTACTATACTCTAAATAGACTAGCTAACTAATAAATTTATAATAGTAGACTTTAAGTAGCTTATATACTAAGATAAAGCTAAATATAAAACTACTAGTAAGTATAATATATTTATAGAAAAATTTAAGCAAGACTAATTAATCTAATCTAGCTTAGAAATAAAATAGTTACTTATTACGTATTAGCTTTAGACTTAATATTGCTTTTCTTAAGGCCTATTTTTAAAAATAGTACTAGATTTAGTAACTAGGGCTATTATGAAGTCTAAAAAAGACTCTAAATAAAAAGTCTTTATTTAGCCTTTATATAAGCACGCTAATATATTTAAATAAGCTTATACTATACTTAAAGTAATAATACCTTTCTACTTAGTATATATAGTTTTAGAAGATTCCTACTTTTAGCCTAATATTACTAATTAAGCAGCTAATATATTCTATTAGTAGCCCGGATAGATTAGTCTACTAGATAGTTTTTCTTAGCAATTTTAAGGTCCCTTATAACTTATTATAAAATACTACTAATATTACTTTATAGTAATTTATAATTATTAGAGAGCTAGCCTAAGTTAAAAGTTAATTAATAAAATCTATATAAGGGTGCTAGCCAAAAGTGCTAGCTAAGCTTATAAGGCGCGCAAGACGCACTAAGAATACGCTAGTATCTAATTAGGACTAGCGCTAGGAAAACCTTAGTAGTCGGCGTAAGGTAACTCTAACCTAGTTCTATAATACTATTCTTTTCTCTAACAAGCTTTATTCTTAAAGCTTTATTTTAAATTTAACCCACTAGTCCTAAATAGGCAAATAACGTACAATTATCTAGTTACAATTCTCTATACTATATTCTTCTAAAAAATAAGTTATTTCTAAGTATATTATATATATAATAAGTAGTTAGTAGCTAGCTATAAAGTAAGTTTACTATAATTAACTATTAAAAGTAGCTTACTTAGTAAGCTAGACGCCTTTTCTATATAGATAATAATAATAATAGAGACCTTTATACTAAGTAATAATTATAGTAATAAATATAACTCTTACTATAATTTACTATAAATTACTATAAGTCTAATTTATCTCTTATCTAATCTACTAAACTACTATTTACTTCTTTGCTCTCTCTAGAAATACTATTATAGATAGTTATAGGGCGTTAGAATAATAGTAATAGAAGTCTATTAGTAACTATTAACAATGAGTAATATTATAACAAGTCGCCTAATCTAGCTTATTATAGCTCTCTAATTTAACTAGATAGTATAAAAGGCCTTTGTGGCTATTAGTAGAATTTTTACACTACTAGTCTACCTTATAGTCTAATATATTCTCTACGTTATAGACGGAGAAATCCTCTTTTATAGCTACTAGCCCTTGTAGATTCTAGCGTTAATCTAGCAGAAAATCTATTGCTTAGGAGTGTAGCAACTAGAAATAAAACTAAGAATAAATATTCTTTAAATTATTATAGGTAGTAAAGTCTAACTTAAATACTTTACTATTAAAGTTCTCAATAACCTTAAAAGGCCCTAAATTCTTATAAGATAGTCTATAACTATTCTTATATATATAAATATTACACGTATCTAGTACAATCTAGTTATCTACTTTAAACTCTAGTGTAAATATTCTCTTATTATTAGTATACTTTTTTATTTTAGCTTATGCCTATACTAAGCTGTGCTATAAGTAAACCTTTAAGTTTTTAATCCTTACTAGCAAGTAATTCGCGGCCTAGGCATTATAGGTAGCTTTTTATCTAGGTAGTAGTTAACTAGCGGACTCTAACATAGACTAGGGAAAGTAGCCCTTTATGGCCTTAAATAGTATAGTGCCTATAATAGTGCTTCTACTACTATTTACTTTAAACTTTACTATTAGTAGTATTTTTATCTAGTTATATTAGTTATAATAAATAAATAACTATAAATATTACTTTAATGCCTAATTTACTATTTCTATCTAACTATCTATTTTAGAATAAGTAGTAGTAAATAGTAAGGGCTTTGTCCCTATATAGTTATAAAGAGAGCGCTAGAAAAATAATATAAATTATAAATTATAGTCTAATACTATCTTGCCTAGATAACCTTTTTTACACTATATATACTTAATAAAAGCCTATATATAGGTGTCTATATCTAAGAATATAAGTAGTATAAATCTTTTCTTCTAAAATAATTAGTCTACTATAACTATAATATAATAATAGTCGCGACTATAATAGTGTAACTTTAGTAGGGGCGAGATAAAGTTAACTAACACGCTAGTCTAGTAGAAGTCTAGAATAGGTAGTAGGTAAAGTAGCCTGTGCTTATCTTTCTACTTTAATTTTAACTTAAAGTAGGTTAAGTAGTTCTTTATATATTTAGTAATAGTGCCTATACTATTAGGCTCGTAGCAATAGTGTAATAGCTTATAAAATATCTTATACTTACTACTATATTCTCTAGGCATAGTATTATAATAAAGCTTAAAAAATAAATATATAAAGTTTATTATTAAAAAGAATAAATAATTTATTACGTATATATATAAAGCTATTATTAATTTTAATATCTTAAAGTTTTAGATAGATACCTTTCTTATAGTATATATTATATAGCAACTAATAAGTACTATTTACCTTAGCTTTAACTATTCTCTATATAACTTTATCTATTATAGTAGTATTATATACTTACTATATAACGTCTATACTAGCGTTAAGACTATTTTAAGTAGAGGCTTTATCCTAACTATTAGATATAAAGACCTTTTTGCTAAGTGTATATATTATATAAGTAAGATTTATAACCTCTATTATTAGAAATTCTATAAGAATCTAGGCTAAGTATCTAGCATACTGCGATCCGCTATTATAACCTAAATAGGCCTTAATAACTTTCTCTAATAAGATAGTTTATTATTAGTGCTAAATATAATTATTATCTATACCCTCTAGTATATTACCTAGTTATTAGGTAATAGCGTTAGGCTTAGTTTCTTATCTACCAGACTAGTACTTAATAATAAAGTTAAATTCTACTAAGAACTTAGTCTAATAAGCTTATTTATAGTTAAGTTACTTTATTATTACAAAGTACTCTAAGGCTTTATAATTAGAAAAGATCTTTATAAAATCTATAGTACTAGCCAATTTAGGTCTCTATTTTTTAAAGGCGCGAATAATTACTATTAAATTCTTATTATAGATAGAATAGTTAATTTCCGCAGGCTTTATTTTTATTGAGAAGAAGGTAATAGGCTATAATATACTATTAGGTTATTACTATAATAGTATACTAGTAATAACCTAGTCGAACGTATTTGTCTTAATAATTAACCATAACTCTTAGTTAAAATACGTAAGTATTAGCACGTTAATAAAGACTCTCTTAAGGGCTTTAAAAGCTATTTTAGCGATTTTAGTAAAATTAATTTTGTCTACTACCCTCTTTATTAACTTAATTAATAAATAGACTAGTATTAAGAAATAGTGTATAAATCGCTAATAGAAGTTAGCAAATCTAATAAAGGCTTATATATTCTTTATAGTCTAGGAATTAATCTACTCTAATATAGTGTTAATTTTTTCTATATCTATTACTAGTCCTTCTAATAATAGAATTATTTCTAGGTACTTAATTATCTTAATTAAGAACTCGCACTTATAAATATTTAAGAATAGACTAGTATCTTTAAGTGTGTTAAAGACTGTAAAGTAATATCTCTTATAGTCCTCTTTATTTTTACTATATATAAGAATATTATCTAAGTAAACTAAGTAATAGTTATCTAAATATTCTCTAGGAACGTAATTAATATACTATTAAAAGGTACCTAGTGTATTATATAATCTAAAGGGCAGAATAACGTATTTAAATAATCTAAAGCGTATTAGGAATGCTGTTTTATATTAATTGTCTTTCCTAATAAGAATCTTATTAAACTTAGTAATAATATTAAATTTTAAAAAGATTCTTACCTTATTAAGTTATACTAAAGTATCTTTAATTTTAGGTAGCGTATTATAATTCTTAATTATAATCTTATTAAGTTTATAGTAATTAATATAGATTTATAAACCTTCTCTAGACTTTTTTACTACTAGTAGTAGAGTAGTATAGAGTAAATTACTTTCTTAAAT
This sequence comes from Laburnicola sp. JP_R_19, assembly GCA_031010545.1. Taxonomy (NCBI): domain Eukaryota; kingdom Fungi; phylum Ascomycota; class Dothideomycetes; order Pleosporales; family Didymosphaeriaceae; genus Laburnicola; species Laburnicola sp. JP_R_19. The sequence goes on from VOIT01000042.1 coordinate 871,882, forward strand.
ATAACTCTTATAAAGCTTCTCTTATATATAAGCTTTAATAGCTTTTATTTTCTTTTAAGATAATCTAAAAGCGCGCTAGAATATTGGCTCTAGGCCTTCTTTAAGCGGTATCTTATAATCTAAGCCCTTATAGGGCGGAGGCATATTCTTAGCTAACTTAGAATTCTATAGGTTAATAATTAAGTAATAGGCCGTTAGAATTAATTTCTTTAACTTCTCTACTAGGGGTAGTGCCTTGCCTAGTTTATTATAAAACTTCTTAAAGTTTTTATATAAGGCGGCGGTAACGTCCGCAAAGAAGGCCATTAGTACTAAATATTTATCTAACTTCTTAGAGTGCTCTTTATATTTATCCTAATTCTTAAAATAAATTTAAATAATAGAGTTATAGTTATATTATATAAACACTATTGCTACTTTAGTAGAAATTAGTATAATATTTATATTATTCTTTATCTTTACTATAGGTTAGATTATCTTAGTATAACTCTTACTATAATATTTATAAGTAATCGTAACTAATAGGTTACTATATAAATAGTTATAGTAGTAGTAATTAAACTTAAATATTATAAATTATTCTAATCACTTTATAGTAGAGTTATAGGTCTTAAGCTATAGTTAACTAATAATAAAATCAAAGCTAATAATATCTATAACCCAGAACTAGTCCTTGCTGCCATAGCCTCTAATATTAATTCTTATCTTAGCTATGTTGCTTATAGAGCCAATAATCTTTCTATTTACTAACTTAAGTAATATAAAGCTTTTAGTAAAGACTATTATTAGTTTATACTATTATATAAAAGCTATACTTACTACTTACTTAGTATATCTACTATTAAGAAGTAGCGTGGCTTTAATAGAAGCCTTCTAGAGTAGAATAATATTATATTTTATCTTTATTTATAAGCTATATAGTACTTAATCTAGAGGCTTAGATTCTAGTAAATAGTCTATTGCGTTAACTATAGTAGACGTAACTGTCTTTTCTAGTCTATAAGTATTCTTATATAACTTACTTAATAACGCGAGTAATAACTATATACTTAGTTAACTTACTAGCATATTAAATAGGCACCTCTTAAGAGTAGCAGTAACTTTCTTATACGCTAGTAAGGGTTTCTAAAGGCAACTATTTGTAAGAACTATTCTTTTTTTAAGTCTATATTAGTTAGGTTTATAAGTTTAAAATTAATAAGGTCTATAGTATTACAAAGCTTATAGTAAAAAGGTAACTTTGTCTAACCCTTATAAGGAGTATTTGCGTTCTTAGAGTTATATTCTAGCTTTAGATAGCGGGTGCACTATCCCTTCTTAATAATAAAATAGAATTTATTAGTAGCTTACTAGTACTTATCTTTACTATATTTCTTATTAATATTAGCTTCTCTACTACTACTATTGCTATAAGAGTAGTTATTAGAGTTTTTCTAGCTATCCTTATCTTTATCTTTGCTAGTAGCCTTATTATCTCTACCTTTACTACTAAAGGCGGCGGCTATACTTATCTTAACTACTTAAAGATAATTTATAAAGTTAGCCTAATTCTTATTATCTTAGGCACTATAAAAAGTAGTATTTTAGAACTGCGAATTAAGGTTTGTTAGAGCTTAGAACTTCTTAAATATTAGATTTAGTTTAGCGCAAAACGCGATATTATTAAATTAGCTTAACTACTAACCTAAAGTCTTTTTATTACCTTATTTAACTATACTATTTACTAGCTTAGATATAGAGTTGCCTTATTTATTAATAATACTAAATAATGCCTCTAAGTTATTATATAACTACTAGTATATCTTATACTTATTATCTAAGTTTAGTAGTAACAAATTCTTAATAGTTTAATAAGCTATCTTGTCTATATACTTATAAAAATATTTAATCATTATCTATTTATTAGTAAACTAGTTAAAGAAGTAATTAAACTTAGTTTCTACTAATATAATTAATTTCTCTAGGTCCTTTATATCTTTACTACTAAATATCTTAATATTAGAATATTAAGAGTTAGAGTAACGCGTTGTAGTACTAGCCTTACTAACTATAAAGGCAAAAGTGCTCTAGTAAGCACGTTAAAGATTGCGTTTACCTTTACTATTAGAACTACTACTATTACTACTATTATTATCTCTATTATTAGAGGTGTTAGGATTAGTAGTCTACTACTTACAACGCTTTGTCTTTTTCTTATACTAGTTTTTTTAATCTACTTATATAAGAAGCTTTTAGTTAAGGGCCTTAGTAGTATTAGCGCGCTAAGTAGCCTTATTGCGTTATTAGTATATAGTATTATAGTCCTTGTAAAGGCGCGCGACTATAGCTTTAGTCTTATTTAACTAGGCATTCTTATTTTATAACTTGTGGCTAAGTTTATAGACAGCCTAGCGTTTTACCTTAAGTAATTATTATAACTTATTAAGCGCAGCTTTAGATAGACTTAATTATTCTACCGCTATTACTAGGTCTAATTATAATAATAGGCCTTACTATAGATACTTAATAATAGTATTAAACTATTTCTATAAATAAAGTAGAATCTTAGTAGTAAGGTTCTTAATTATAGCAATTTTATAAATAAGAGTATTCTTATAAGATACCCTATTAACATGGATGGCAAGCGAGCGGCGCACCCCATCAACTTTTCGCACCTTTGAAGTCGCGCAGCTCAACCACAATATAATATACTATATAGATTTTGATACAATAGATTAAGCAGTATTTAAAGTATCTTTTTTGCACGTACGTGAGTTATGCCCAAGCTCTCTGCACCTTGTGCAGCGCGCCAGAGCCTGGCGGCTCAGGCCTGATCGCTCTCCACTTTGACGCTGTTCATGCTCTATCTGCTGGTCAGCCGCCTTTTGAGCAAGTATATTCTCTCCCTCTCCCTTTGTTAAGGTCCCCTGCTTCTGTATCCGCTTCTTTTTGCGCTGTCTACGCTTAGTTGCTGCCTCATTGGCTCTCTCAAGGCTAGTAATCCGATCGCGCATAAGCTCAGCTGAGAGCATCATTACTTCAGCACCCTTCTTAAGTTGATTAATCGCCTGAATAATAGAGGCAGGCGAGGAGCTCTTGTGCCGTTGAACGCGCTCACGGATTAGAGTTGATTAAGCCTCAAGCTCACGTATGTTGCTCGGCGTTTTGGCTTCCCAGAGAGCCTCTGGCAGAGCAGCTGGTGAAGGCGTACGAAGCTGCACATCCAGCTTTGACAGAACAGCTTCAGGCTGGAGAGGAACAAGGCCTGCGCCTCGAAAGGCTGAACAGATATTGGCTGATGTAAATGATTGCTCAAAGGCTGTCTTGAAGGCTGGCAGGAATTCAAGCTTCGTGATGTGGTTGATGTAGTTACAGATCAGAGCCTCAACCTCTCGGCTGTACGCGCGCTTCAACGGCGAGAAGCAGCCCACATCAAGTGGCTGCAGCAGATGCAAGAAGTGAGGCGGCATGCAGAGCGTGTAGATGTTGTTCTCCTTGCAGAGCTATTAAAATTCAAGAGAGTAGTGGCTCGCATGGCCATCAAGGATAAGCAGCCTACGCGTGCCAACAATCCGGGTCTCTATATGCTTAATAAAGTGCTTTAGCCACTCAACTCCAAGCTCGTTCGTCGTCCAGCCGTTGTCGCTAAGAGATATAGCCCAATCGCGCGGGATATCCTCCTCGTACCAAGCAGATAGGTGGTGCTGGCCAGCAAAGATGATAAACGGTGGGATAGCCCAGCCAGCAGCGTTGATTGCTTGGACAAGTGTCACCCACTCGCGGTTCCCAGGCTGGACAGCCTTTGGCCGGCCTCTCCTCTCTGACCCTGTAACAACGAGCTGAGTCGTAATCTTGCCCATTATGAAGCCAGCCTCATCAAATTGTAGACGTCCTCATCGCAGATGCCGTACCTGGCCTTAGTCTGCTCTACAAGCTTGAACCAGGCGCTAATTAGGATAGGATCCTCACAGAGAGCTCTCTGTCTATCGTAGGCTCGGTTAAAACACGTCTTAAGAGAGTCTGTACGCCTAACAAAGTTGGCTGGCCACTTCTGTCCAACCTGGCCTGCGCCGCGCGCAGCTAGCAGCTTATCTGCCATATCGCGAATTGCTAAGTAGGTAGGCGAAAATCCACGTAGGTCCAGATCAAGTATATGACGAATTATCACCTCCTCTTCTAGCTGGGTGAGCTTCTTCGAGTTGGGCTGGCAATCGCGTCGCGTAGGTCTCCCAGCGCGTCGGCGGCGGAGCGTTGTTTCGGGTACATTGTAGACTGCTGCAGCAGCTCGGTTGCTTTGGATCTGGCTGGTATTGATTGAAAAGATGGCAAGCTGAACATCTGCTTCCTTTGAAGCCATTTGAGTGTTGTGGCGTGGAGTTGTTGTAGGACGCGTTTAGAGCGGGTGCGAAAGTTGATGGGGTGCGCCGCTCGCTTGCCTGCGCCGCTCGCTTGCCATCCATGTTACTATAAATATTAACGTGTTTATAAGCGTGCCGTCAGTACAAGCGAGCCGTCAACCCCACCAACTTTCCGTAACGCGCGATAAGCAAACTACAATGCCTCAACCAACTACAACTCAATTGCCCTATAACGAAGGAGATATCTTCCTTGCTATCTCAGCTATTAATAAAAATCAGATTCAGAGCGAAAATCGCGCTGCCTTAACGTTTAACGTCCCTCGATCAACGCTGCGCGACCGACGCGCCGGAATTGCTGCGCGACGCGACTACCAGCCCAAATCAAAGAAGCTTACCAAGCTAGAAGAGGAGGTGATTGTTGAGCAAATACTTGACCTAGATTCGCGAGGCTTTGCGCCCACTCTAGGTGCTGTACGAGATATGGCGAATAAGCTGCTCACTGAGCGCAGCGCAGGCCACGTTGGCCAGCAGTGGCCTAGGAACTTTGTCAAGCGAACAGACAGCCTCACAACGCGATTTAATCGAGCCTACGATCGACAGCGAGCCCTCTGCGAGGACCCGACGGTTATACAGGCCTGGTTTGAGCTAGTAGCACGTACAAAGGCCACCTACGGTATCTGCGACGAGGATACCTTCAACTTCGACGAGACTGGCTTTCTGATGGGTAAAATATCCTCCCAGCTAGTCGTTACTGGCTCAGAGAGGCGTGGCCGGCCAAAAGCGATCCAGCCAGGCAATCGTGAGTGGGTGGGCAATCCCGCCCTTTATCATCTTCGCTGGCCAGTACCACCTCTCTGCCTGGTACGAGGGCGACGATATACCAGGTGACTGGGCTATTGGTCTCAGCGACAATGGCTGGACTACGAACGAGCTTGGTGTTGCCTGGCTACGGCATTTTATCAAGCATACAGTAGAGCGTAGAGTGGGCGCGCGTTAGCTACTGATACTTGACGGCCATGAGAGTCACAACTCGCTCGAATTCTAGGAGATCTGCTGTCTGATCGTCACTCTGTTGACGGTTGCATTCGTCACACCTTCTGCAGCCGCTTGACGTTGGCTGTTTCTCGCCGTTGAAGCGGGCGTACGGGCGCCAGGTCGAGGGCCTGATACGCGACCACATCAACCATATCACTAAGCTTGAGTTCCTACCAGCCTTCCGCGCCGCCTACGACCAGTCAATTACAAAGGAGAATATCTGCGCAAGCTTTCGAGGCGCTGGGCTAGTCCCACACAATCTAGAGGCGGTGATATTAAAGCTTGATGTGAAGCTTCGTACGCCGTCGCCAGCAGCCCTACTAGAGACCCTATGGGAGTCTGTAACACCAAGCAACGCGCGCGAGCTAGGCGCTCAGTTAACTCTAGTTCGTGAGCGGATCCAAAGGCATTAAGGATCCTCTCCTACATTAGTTATCCAGTCGCTTGATTGGCTTACAAGAGGGGCTAAGAGAATAGCGCATTTGATAGTGATTATGCGCGATAAGATAGCTAGTCTATAAAGGGCAAATAAGGCAGCTACAACGCGTAAACAGCGCAAAAAGAAGCAGATCCAGAAGCGAGGCACTCTATCAAAGGCAGAGGGAGAGGATATTATTGCTCAGAAGGCTGTTGAGCAGCAACTAGAGGGAGAAACGCGGTATAGCCAGGCGCGGTCAGATGCGAGCCGGCAGGCTTCAGCGCGCTGCACGCGCTGCAGGGAGCCTGGGCACAACTCACGTACGTGCAAGAAGGCTTCTATAGATACTGCTTGATTTAGGAAAGCTATTATATTAATAGAATTTTGATGTGTTGTTAAACTACGTGGCTTTTTAAGTGTAGAAAGTTGGTAGGGTTGACGGCTCGCTTGTACTGACGGCACGCTTGTAAACACGTTATAGAATAGAATAAGTACCTCTTTAATAGTGTTCTTACCTTTCTTATCTATAACTACCTATATAATATTATTTATAATCTTCTTATAGTGCGCCTATAAAATATAGTAGGTAGTAGTAAAGTTATATATATTGCCTAATATAGTCTATTTCTATAACTTCTGCACATAAGGGCGAGATTACTAGTTATTTTATTTCTTTACTTTTTCTAACTTATAACCTTCCTCTATAAATGCTAGCTTTTACTTACTAATACTATATAATAGGCTGCCTAAAGCAAAGAATATTTTTATTAAGTTTAGTAGTAAGCTTATTAGTGTACACAAGATATAGTAGCTACTAAGAAATCTACTACTAAGAAATTTAAAAGGTCTATATATAGACTTTACTAGTACTACACAAAGAGTATTATAAAGGTTATTATTATTCTTCTTATTATTACTATTAAATAAGTAATTGCGCGTAAGTTAAATACTATTATTTGCAATAGTTAATATAGACACTTACTACTAACTAGGGTCCTAAGTTATAAAGACTTCTATAGCCTTAGGCATACTAGTATTCTTATAGCTAGAATTTTTTCTACTAAGCTATACTATTATTCTAAATCTATATATTAATTAAATAAGTAAGGTAGGTCTTACATACTAATCTTTATAGGCTCGCTAATTTGTCTAGTCTTCTATAGTAAGAGAACTCTAAAGGTTAATATATAGATTATATTAGAGAGCTAGTCTAAGTTAAAAGTTAATTAATAAAATCTATATATAGGTGCTAGCTAAAAGTGCTGGCTAAGCTTATAAGGCACGCAAGACACGCTAAAAACGCACTAGTATCTAATTAGGACTAGCGCTAGGGAAACCTTAGTAGTTAGCGTAAAGTAACTCCGATCTAGTTCTATAGTAATAATAATCTACTATAACTTATAATATACTAAGTTACTATTTAATTTACTTTTTATATTATATTGTTTTTTTACGCGGCTATAGTAGCTATATAACGCTAAGAAGTCTTTTTTAGTAGTATAAACTTAAAATAAGACTTCTTATAATATATAATATATTATTCACAATACTATATATAAGTAATATATAGTATACTTATTATAATTTATAATAAAGTATACTATATTTTAAGTAGTACTTAATCTAATTTTTAGTTACTAAGTGTGTACTATTATAAAATAAAGTTAATTTATTATTTTTAGCCTTATAGTAATCTATAATAAAATTACTATAATTTACTATTAATACTATTTAAAAATAAGCTATTAAAGATAATATATAACTTCTTCTTTATTTCTTTATTTATTTAATAGGTTTTTATATTGTGCCTAGGCTTCCTATACCTCCTATAGTAGTATTATATTAAGGGACCTATTTCTTCCTTAGTACTACCCTATACTCTTTTTAACTTTATTCTAATAGAAGGACTTTTTACTTTTAAATCTACTCTCTAAGTAAAGCCTAGTATTTTATATTTTTAAATACGCTTTCTTTTATACGTTTTTTAATTTATTAGAACTTTAATTTACTTTTTAAGTTTCTTAATATAGGTTACTTAAAGTATAATATAGTAGAGTATAAATTTAGCACTGTTTATAAGCTACAAGAAGCTTAATTTAGTATTAGGTAAAGATTAAATAAAAAAGTTATGTATAAACTTTAACTAGAATTTAAATTTAAGAGTATTATTTAAGGTTCTAGCTTACTATAGTGTATTTAGTAGAGTACCCTAAGGTAGAGTGTAAATACGCATATTAAGGCAATTTTCTACTACTAATATATTTAAAGAAATAAGTCTAGAGATCTTAAAGGCTTTCTTATAGTTTTCTAATATAAATTTATTAAAAATTATATTATAAAAACCTAGTAGAAAGCCGTTTTTATTAATATAGAAGATATATTAGTATGCTAAGTCCTATATATATTAGAAGTACTTTAGCTTTAGTAGTGTAAAATAAACTATATTAAGTAGCTAGAGAATATAAAATAAGTGCGCTAGTATATAGAGTATTAGAATCTTTTATTTTAGAAATAGTAGCTTTTATAGTTATTTAGAATAAGTAATCTTTATAACTCTACTATATATAGTCTTATATACGTGTTAAAGTATTTTAACTATATAACTTTAAGCTTATTATTAGTCTAGCTAGTCTTAAAGACTAATAGCTTCTAATTATAGGGAATACTAGTCTCTTTATACTATACTAAGATATAGACTTACTCTTTATAAATAATAAAGAGTAGAATAGTATACTTAGTAGTATAAATACTCTAAATTACTATAGCCTACTTATAGTTGTCTAGCTAAATAAATATAGATTAAGAATATCTTTTTAAACTAGTTATAACCTTTATTAAGCTAATAACTCCTATCTAGAAGCCTATTTTATTAAAGTTATAGATATTTTTATTCTATTCTCTATACTTAGCTATTATATCCTTTACTAGCTAAAACTATGCATTTATAACCTTTAGGTCTTTCTATTAGATTTTCTATTAGTCTTTTACTTAATTAAAAGCTATTTTAAGCTTAGATACGCGCTTTATAAAGTGCTAAGCTTAGTATTATTCTATAGAGTCTCTATACCACGTAGTTAGTAGTTTATTAGCTATATTTTCTATTTTATTTAGCTAGGGTGTAAATTCTTACAAATCTAGATTAAGGATATACTATATAAGCGCCTAATTTTTAATTATAGCGAGCTTTAATATACCTAATTATATATCTACTTAGGCGGTAATTCTATTAATTTAAATACTTAGTATAGACTTTAGGATATTATATACTATAGTAGCGCGTTATAGGCTTAAAATATACTTATTTTAATAGGTGTAAAGGGCAAGCTTAATTCTATCTTCTTAATTAGATAACAACGCGTTATATTATTAAGATATTATAATTTATAGTAAAGTGTTATAGTCTTAGTACAAACTATCTAGTAGACTAATTTATCTAGGCTACTAATAGAATATATTATTAGATAAAGCTTATTTAGTCTTAAAAAAGTTCTCCCCTTTATTAAAAATAGTTATAATCTATAGTAGTATACTTAAGTCTCCTTAAAACCTTTTAGTCTAGAAATAGCTAATCTACTATATAGTTTATATTACCCTTAGGTAGCTAAGTAAAACTTATTCTACCTAGCTATACTCTAATATATACTATAATATTTACTTTAGCTAGTAGTATTTACTTTATAATAGGATAATCTAATCTTTTTTTATTAATACTACCTTAAAACGCATTTCTGTGTTAATAATAGTAGAAGGAATAACTACTATTATTATAATATTTTTATTAGAAACTCTCTTAGTTGCAAAAAAAACCATAATATAATAAAACTCTTTATTACTTTTTAGTCCTAGAATATATATAAACTAAACTTACTAATAATATCTAGATAAATATACTCTAAAGTAGACACGCTTTTATTATCCCCTTTAATATATTTAAGCTAGGACGCTTTATAAAGCTACCTAATATTAATAAGTACTATAAAAAAGGTTAATTTAGCCCTAGTATTAAATATTAGCTAGAGGATATATATAATAAGCTTTGCGTAAATATAAACTATTACTAAGATAATAATAATAATAGCAAAAATTAAGATAATCTTATAGAAGCTATCTTTACCTACTTTAGAGGCGTGTCTTAAAAGGTAGTATAAAATTAGTATTAAATAGATTAGGCCCTTTAAGAAGACTATAGACCTAAAGCACTCTTTAAATTTCTAAAAGAGACTTATTATGACGTGTTTATAAGTGAGCGGCGCATATAAGCGAGCGGCGCACCCCACTAACTTTTTGCAACGCGTTACCTATTAACTACAATGGCTCCACTAACGCTTGTTCAATTGCCCTATAATAAGGTAAATATCTTTCTAGCTATCTTAGCTATTAAACAGAATTAAATTTAGAGTGGACGACGCGCTGCTACTATGTATAGCATCCCTGAAACTACGCTCTGGCGCCGACGCGCGGAAATTGCTGCGCGACGCAACTGTAAGCCTAAATTAAAGAAGCTTACTAAGCTAGAAGAGGAGGTGATTGTTAAGCACATACTTGACCTAGATTTGCGAGGATTTGCGCCCACTCTAGGTGCTGTACGAGATATAGCGAATAAGCTGCTCACTAAGCGCAGCGCAGGCCACGTTGGCCAGCAGTGGCCTAGGAACTTTGTCAAGCGAACAGACAGCCTTACAACGCGATTTAATCAACCCTACGATTAACAGCGAGCCCTCTGCGAGGACCCGACGGCTATACAGGCCTGGTTTGAGCTAGTAGCACGCACAAAGGCCACCTACGGTACCATGTTTCCCCGCTCAACGCACAGTTGGCACCAAAAATCTCTATACTTTCAACCCTCATAACTCTACCAATATGGACCCGATTGACGCAGCTGTTGAAGCTTTGAGATCCCTGAAGCTAGGAGAACGTCCTAATATATCTCAGGTTGCGCGAGAGTACGGCGTTGAGCGGTCACGGCTCTTGAAGCGTTTTCGCGGGATGCAGGGCACCTATGCGTCCCGGACAGAAGAAAAGCGACTCCTCAACTCTACACAGGAAAAACAGCTACTACAGTACATTGAAAAGCTGTGTATATGAGGCCTACCTCCTATAAGAGAGATGATACGAAATTTCGCGGCAGAAATAGCCTATTAAGAGCCAGGAAAACACTGGGTTGATCGCTATATTGCGCGGCATCAAATCAACCTTATATCGCGATGGACATCTGGTATTGATAACCAGCGCCACAAAGCTGATTCAGCCTTCAAATACGCCCTCTATTTTAAGCTTTTGGACGATAAGATCAAGCAGTACGACATCGCGCCATCAAATACATACAATATGGATGAGAAGGGCTTCTTAATTGGGGTAGTGTCAAGAATGAAGCGCGTATTCTCCCGACGCCAGTATGATTAGGGTAGCGTTAAGCAGGTACTCCAGGACGGCAACAGGGAGTGGATCACGACGATAGCTTGTATATGCGCCGACGGCAGCTCTCTCGATCCTGCCCTCATATATCAGGCAGCTTCTGGCAATATTCAGGACACCTGGTTGCAGGATTTTGATCCTCAAGAGCACCGCGCCTTCTTCGCCTCATCACCTTCAGGATGGACAAACAACGAACTTGGCATTGCCTGGCTTAAGAGGTGCTTTCAGGAGGAGACTAAGACGAAGGCAAAACGCGACTATAGGCTCCTTATTCTTGATAGGCATGGCTTGCATATTACAATGGAGTTTATCAAGTTCTGCTATCAAAATAGGATCCTCCTAGCTATCTATCCGCCGCATTCAACTCATACGCTGCAGCCTCTAGATGTCTGCCTTTTTAAGCCTCTCTCAGCTGTATATACCAAAGAGCTCTCCCAATTCATGTACAACAGCCAGGGCCTTACATCTATTACTAAGCGCGACTTCTTCCGCTTCTTCTATAGGGCGTATAGGACCGCGTTTGCTGAGGAAACGATTATTAACTCATTCAGAGTTACTAGCATCTCTCCACTGGATAGCAACGCTATATTGAAGAAATTCAAGGATCCAGAGCCTAAGAGGCCATCAAGCAGTGATAGTACGTCGTCAGTACTCTCTGCAAGCGACTGGCGCAAGATTGAACGGCTCCTACGACAGGTAGTTGATGATATCTACGATAAACGCGCCTTACAGCTCTCTCACACGATACATGCAATCACGACTTAAAAACAGCTCCTTTAGCATGAAAACAACCGCCTTAAAGACGCCCTTATTAATGAGAAGAAGCGCCGTACGCGTGGCAAGGCATTACTACTGAAACCTTCCCAGAATTACGCTGGTGGCGCTGTCTTCTGGTCGCTATCTAAAGTTGAAGCTGCCCGCAATCAACAAGTCTAAAAAGACGCCAAAGCAGAAGAACTACAACACTAGAAGGATTGCAATAAGCTAGCTAGGGAGCAGAAAAAGCAGGAGAAACAGGCTATGCTTTAGCAAAGAGCAGAAATAAGGATGGCTGCAAAGGAGATCAAATTGCAGGAAAAACAGCAGAAGGCTGCAGAGCGCAAAGAAGCCCTACTCGCCTACGCAGCTAAAAAGCAACTCCAGAATGATATATAATTAGCTAAAAAGGGTAAGGCGCGTAGCCTCACAGCTCCTGCACCTCCTGCTCATGTTATTGAGGACCTAGAGGCTGATGCTGAGGATCTATCCGTCATTGAAGGGGTGATAGAGGCATCTGGCCCATCAACGCGCACGCGTACAGTACGCCTCCCACAGAGGTATCGCACCTAATATATCGTTGCCAATCGATTAAAACGACTTTTAAGAATGCTACTACAAAAAATCTCGTGATAATTTGATCTATATAGAGCTGTACAGCTTTAAAAGTAGTAGTAGTGGGCATCCTCAAACTGTGCGTTGAGTGGGGTCTGTGCGTTGAGCGGGGAAACATGGTATCTGCGATGAGGACACCTTCAACTTCGACGAGACTGGCTTTCTAATAGGTAAAATATCCTCCCAGCTAGTCGTTACTGGCTCAGAGAGGCGTGGCCGGCCAAAAGCAATCCAGCCAGGCAATCGCGAGTGGGTAACGGCGATCCACAGAATCAACGCTGCTGGGTGGGCAATCCCGCCCTTTATCATCTTTGCTGGCCAGTACCACCTCTCTGCCTAGTACGAGGGCAACAATATACCAGGTGACTAGGCTATTAGTCTTAGCGACAATGGCTGGACTACAAACAAGCTTAGTGTTGCCTAGCTATAGCATTTTATTAAGTATACAGTAGAGCGTAGAGTAGGCGCGCGTTAGCTCCTAATACTCAACAGCTATAAGAGCCACAACTCGCTCAAATTCTAGGAGATCTGTAGGGAGAACAAGATCTATACCCTATGCATGCCACCACATTCGTCACACCTCCTACAGCCACTTAACGTGGGCTGTTTCTCGCCATTAAAGCGGGCGTATAGGCGCCAGGTCGAGGGCCTAATACGCAACCATATCAACTATATTACTAAGCTTAAGTTCCTACTAGCCTTCTGCGCCGCCTACAACCAGTTAATTACAAAGGAGAATATCTGCGCAAGCTTTTGAGGCGCTAGACTAGTCCCACACAATCTAGAGGTGGTAATATTAAAGCTTGATGTAAAGCTTCGTACGCTGTCGCCAGCAGCCCTACTAGAGGCCCTATAGGAGTCTGCAACACTAAGCAACGCGCGTAAGCTAGGCGCTTAGTCAACTCTAGTTTATAAGCAGATCTAAAGGCATTAAGAATCCTCTCCTATATTAGTTATCTAGTTGCTTAATTAGCTTATAAGAAGGGCTAAGAGAATAGCGCATTTAATAGTGCTTATACGCGATAAGATAGCTAGTTTATAGAAAGCAAATAAGGCAGCTATAATGCGTAAACAGCGTAAAAAGAAGCGGATCTAGAAGTAAGGCACCCTATTAAAGGTAGAGGGAGAGGAAATTATTGCTCAAAAGGCTATTGAGCAGCAACTAGAGGGAGAAACGCGGTATAGCCAGGCGCGGTTAGGTGCGAGCCGGCAGGCTTCAGCGTGCTGCACGCGCTGCAGGGAGCCTGGGCACAACTTACGTAGGTGCAAGAAGGCTTCTCTAGATACTACTTAATTTAGGATAGCTATTATATTAATAGAATATTAATGCATTGTGAATTTATACGCTGCAAAAGGCTAACAGACTTAGTAGAGTGCGCCGCTTACTTATAAACACGTTAACCTCTTTACTTCTTAATAGGTATATAAAAAGTTTTATAAGCTCTTCTTCTTTAATAAAATAAATATCTAGAAGGATAAAAATATAACTTAAATTAACTAAAAGTTTTAAGTTAATACTTTAGAAAGAAATAGAAGACTCTAATATTAACTATCTAGTAATTAAATACTAAATAACTACTACTAGTTATACTCTCTATAATAATAATATAATAAATCTATTTTAAGTGTATATTAGAACCCCTTATAAAGTATTACCCTTAAGACTAAAGTTCTTATACAAAGTAGCTAAATAATTAACACCCTACTTTAGACTTACTATTTCCTTTTTACTTCTTAATAGTTATAATAAAGTATAGTATATTTAGTATAATACCTATTTTTAATATAGTAAAATAGAGAATAAATACTTAAGCTACTATAACTATTTCTAGCAGATAGCTATATAAGTAAATATATAAGTAGTAAATAATTATAATTTAACTAAACTTAGTATTGCCTAATACTCTAATTTAGAGATAGGTAATTTATTAGATAATAAGGCTTTAAATGCATAGTACTAGACTACTCTAATTTAGCAGCTTATATAAAGGCTACTAAACTAATTAATCTAAATAAACTATAATTCTAATTATAAAATATAAATACTAAACTAAAATTACTACCTATAGACAATAAGATAATAAGAGTTCCTAAGCTATTTAGAGGCCCTTAGCTAGTTATACAAGTATAAATTATATTTTAAAGGTTAGCTCTTAGGTTATAAGTCTTAATAGACACTAGTACTAGTTCTTATAATCTTATTACCTTAAAGTATATAAAGGCTATTTAAAAATAACTTAAAACTAAACGACTCTACTTAAAGATACTAATCTTCCTTAAGAACTTTATAAAAATAAGAATTATAAAAGTAGATATTTATTTTATAGTCTAGCTTAATATTAATAGATATAATATTATTATAGAATTTGTTTTCTATAAAATAGGTAACTATAATCTTATTATTAGTAGAATTTTTTAAAGTAGGCTAACTACCTAGTTAATTCTTGGAACTACTACCTTTATTAAAAAAATATTAAGAATTTAACTTTTACTAGTAATCTTATTCTACTATAGACTTTTTTCCTACCTAACTTCTTCTACTAGAATAATACTACTTAATAAAATAGTCTACTTAAAAAGTAAAACTATACTTACTAAATAACTTACTTATTAAAAGCTAACTAGAGTATCTCTAAGGAAATCTTAGTTTAGCTTCCTAGCCCTACTATCTTATTTATTAGTACGTACTTAAAGGCTTACTAAGAACTAAGCTATAAAGATAACTTTAATAAAAATAGTAGTATAAAGGCTATTAAGCTATCTTCTTTAAATAATAAGCTATTAGATAATAAGTTGCCTATTAGTTATCCTATCCCTACTACCTAAGAAAGCCACTAGTAAGACTAGCCCCTAGAAATTATATAGTAGAATCTAAGTACTGCTTTTAGCCCTAGATCTAGAGACTATAATTCTACTAGAGAAGCTAAGCTAAAGATTAGATAGCCTTTATAAGAATTAACTATTTAATTTAATCTACCCTAGCTAGAATAATCTAGAATAGCTTCCTTCTACCCTACTAAATTACTAATATGGGTTTTCTTTTTACAACTATAGAGGTTTCTAATAAAATTATTATAATAATAGTAGTTATCCCTTCTACTATTATTAATATAAAAAAGCGTTTTAAGATAGTATTAATAAAAAGAGGTTAGTGTATTATAAGCAAGCTAAGTAAGCTTAGTAGACTTAGCGTACCTACCCTAACTAAAAGAAATTTGTATATAAAACTATATATAAGGCTATATTACTATACTATAGTTTAAAGTAGAAAGGAAAGAAAAAGATAAAAAAATACTTATTATAACTATTATATTCCTCTACTATTATTCCTAAAGATATTACTAAAAGTAATAGCTATTATATTAGTAGGTTTATATACTACTTATAGGATATATACTAGGTAAAAAGCTTATACATACTATAAGTATACTAATAATCTATCTTTATATTAAAGTTTACCTTAATAAGATATAATCTATTACTATTACTAAGGTATCTCTATTTCCTACTATTGTTCTAGGCCCTAATACTAAAGTCGCTATTAACGCCGCCCGAAAGTACGCTCTAAGAATCTATCCGCTCGCCACTATCGCTAGGTCTATACTAGAATACTGCTCTGTCTAGGATATTATTAATAGGAAGTAGAAGATATACCTTACCTAAAAAATTACTAATATAGTAGGTAAACCTATGGAAAATAAGTAATATTAAAATTAATTTTTTTATGACTCAGAGGGTTTTTAATAAAAATATTATAATAATAGTAGTTATTTCTTTTACTACTATTAACACAGAAAAGCGTTTTAAGGTAGTATTAACAAAAAGAAGTTATTTTTAGGCGCTGGGCTAGAGCGGCCTTTTTATTCTAACCTACACAGGCTCTTAAAAAATATAGTTAAAAAGAATAATAAACACTAAATAAACAATACAACCTTAATATTAATATAATAAGCGCTATAGCCTTTACTTTAAATAGTAGCTATAAGTCTAATATAATTATTAGTTATACTATCCCTTATAAGCTAAATAAACTTATAAAGGACTATAAAAGTAAGAGGCATAGTTTAGAAAATAAATCCTAAGTTAACCTACTTACTAAAATAGAATAAGCACTTTCCTAGCCTAGATATATTAGAGCAAAGCCTACCTATTTTTTAAAAATAAATTCTAATACTCTTCTAACCTACTAAAAGAGTATTAATTATAATATTAATCTTACTAAAGACCTATCTATATTTACTATCTTATCTTTATATAGTATATTCTTAATATATCTTAAACTTCTTAAAGTCTATATTAATAACTATATTAAGTATAGGTTTATTATCTCTAGTAATACTAGCTTTGCTTTGCTAGTGTTATTTACAAAAAAACTAAGTAAAGGTTAGCGCTTTTATATAAATTACTACTAGCTTAATATTATTACTAAAAAGAATATTATAGTAATTATACTTATTAAGAAAATACTTATACACCTCTCTAGAGTAAAACTCTTTAGTAAACTTAATATTTACTAAATATTTTGCTAAATCTAGCTTACTATAGAGATTAAAGCGCTAACTACTTGTTAAACCTAGTATAGAAATTATAAATATAGGGTCTTACCCTTTAGTCTCTATAATAGTCCTACTAGCTTTTAATAGTTTGTTAATAATATTCTAAGTAATTACCTAAATAACTTTTATATAGTATATACTAATAATATTCTTATTATTTTTAAAGATCTTTTAGAATATAAAGAACATATTTATAAGGTCCTACTTTACTTAAGAAATACTAGTCTCTAAGCTAATTTTAAGCAATATATATTTAGTATAATAGAAACTAAATTCTTAGAATATATTATTAGTACTAAAGGAATCTATAAAGATCTTAGAAAGAGTACTATAGTTTAGAAATAATAAGAGTCTATAATACTTAATATATTATAGAGTTTTTTAGGCTTTTATAATTACTACTACTTCTTTTTTCCTTACTATAACTAGGTTATTCGCTCCCTAATTAAATTACTAAAAAATAGTGCCTTTTACACTTTTAGAGAATAGAAATATACTACTTTTAAGGCTATAAAGTAACTTATTACTAGTAATATTCTAGTCTTCTAGTACTTCCTATTTTAGATTATGTATATAAAAACTAACTCTAGTAATAATAGTAATTAGATAGTATATAGCGCCTAGTTGCATAGTATTTAAAATTACTAAAGTCTACTAAGTCAAAATATAATATTTATAATAAAGAGATATTGCCGCTATTGCTTACCCTTATCCTTATCGCTTAGTTATAGTCCTCTGCCTTAATAGCACCCTAGATAATCGCTACTATATCTATAAGCTTCTTACGCTATAGCTGCGCTTTTAAACTCCTATAGTCTCTAAGAAACTACTACTTATTATCTAGTAGCTACCCTATACCTTTACTTTGCTAGTTTTTATCTTTAAGCTTTTCTAGTAATACCTTTACTTTATCCTGTTATTACAGTATAAACGCCTAACCTAACTTTCTATCTAGGCAGAACTAGCTATTTAGGCCGAAATAGCTAGAGCTAGGTATTATTAAAGATATTAAGATTAAGAGACCTCTCTAATAACCCTACTTACTATATAAGATTACTAAATTTCTAGAAATATTCTTAACTTTGCCTAGCTAATCCTCTATATACTTTTAAAACTCTACTATAGCTATACTGCCCTATATATAAGAGGTAGTATAGTTAAACTACTAAAATATTATTATACTGCTAGATATAATAGATAAAGAGTTAGATTAAAAAAATAGTAGTAGTAGTTATATATTAAAAATAAAAATATAGTATATTAGATATTACTAATATTATAGAAGTAAGTAGACTTTATATACTATATATATAGTAAATTATAGTTATACTACTACTAAATAGTAAATATAATAACTAAACTATAGTTAAGTGTTCTATTACCTATACTACTCCTATAGTTATAACGTTATAGTCTACTATAGCTCTCTAATAGTCAACTAGTTAAAAGATAATATATAGCTTAGTTATGCTAAATAGTAGACTATTTATTAACTACTATTAACAATAATACTATAAAGAAAGTTAATAAAAAGTTATTAATATTTTATATATATTTTGTTACTACTACTATATACTAGGTACTAGGTTTTAGTGCCTTTTATTTTACTCTTTTTTATATATAGTGTAGACTTAACCTTAGTTAGAATTTCTACACAACAAATATATTTAATAGTAAATAGATATTAGTAGTTATATAGAGCCTTTTAAAATAAAAAGCGCATCTAATTAGTCTCTAAACTACTAAGCCCCTTAATATTATTACTAATTATTAGGACCTTAAATACTTTAGTACTAAGCGTAAGCTTTTTCTATAGGAATTTTATTAGTTTAAAAAGCAATCTAAATACTATTATTAAATTATATACTAACTACACATTATAAATATTATAGCTAATATATTATCTAGAAAATAAAATAAGCTAAAGTTATAAAAGGAGAAGCATTAAAAGGCTTAAACTTAGTTTTTTTTCTACATCTACTAGATCCCACTAAAGCAGCCCTAGTAGCTATTATAATTATAGAATAGAAGAATAAAAAAGTTAATATAAGCTTTAAAGGGGCCTATTTTTATATACTTATTAATTGCCTACTATATACTAATTAAATATATAAAGTGCTTAAATTATTTAAAAAACTAGCCTATTTAGAATTACTAGATTTTACTTTTATCCCTTTTAAATTACTTCTCTATAAAGACTGCCTAGTAGTTTCCTCTATAGAGTTTTTTAAATATATCTAATTTAAATAGTATATACTTATTAAGTTACTACCAATTTAAGTTTATAAAAAATTCTTTAGCTATTATACTAGTTATATTGCTAAAAGGAAATAAA
Organism: Laburnicola sp. JP_R_19; assembly: GCA_031010545.1. NCBI lineage: Eukaryota > Fungi > Ascomycota > Dothideomycetes > Pleosporales > Didymosphaeriaceae > Laburnicola > Laburnicola sp. JP_R_19. The sequence goes on from VOIT01000042.1 coordinate 891,349, forward strand.
TACTAATATTAATAGGTATATTTCTAATTATAAAAACTACTAGTAAAGTAAGCCCCTACTAGATAGAAAGGTAGACTTATTATATAACATTAATTATATCTACCTAGAGGTAGGACGATAAAGACTTTTATCTCAAATAATATAATAAAAAAAGCAGAGCCGCTTGCTTAGTATAGACTTATTATACTTCTTATCCCTAAAAATATTTAGTAGGATATTTTAATTAATTATAAATTATTTCTTAAAAATAAGAAAGGGTATAATAATATAATAGTATCTTATTACTACTTATTTAAGTGCGCCTTTTCTATACCCTACTATAAGATAGTTACTACTAAATAAGCTGCTAATCTCTACTATTACTATATATTTAGAGTTTTTAGCCCCTTTTACTTAATTATCTCTAATTGTGGCCTCTAGTTTATTTTTACTTTCTTAGCTAATTTATACTAGCTTATAGATATTAAGTAACTTCTCTTTATAGTATTGTATTTATAAACTAATAGCTAAACTAAGATTATAAATTAGTACCTTAATTAGCACCTACGTCTATGTATTAACTTTTATTAAGATAATTAGTCTAATTTACAATCTAGTATAGACTAGACCTAAGTAATACTTCCTTAGAATAGTACTAGAGTTTTATCTTTTAAGATTAAGTTTTAATATTAGCTATACTTTTACTAAGACTAGTATAAGTATACCTAACTAGTTACTAAATCTCTAAATAATATTACTTTAGAAAAGGCTAAAGTGTAAGTTAAGGCCTACGCTAAAGTCTATAAATTTGTTTATAATACTACCTATACTAATATATCTATTACCTAAGAAATATAATTAGAGTAGGCTAATAAATATAAATAAGCTATTAACTTTAATATTAGGAACTAGATCTTTATTACCCTAAAGAGATTTATTACTAAACGCCTATTAGTTAAGTTAGATTATTAAATAAAAAAACTATAACGTGGTTTACCACCAAGTGACTCACACTAGTGAGCGCGCCACCTTTGCCAAGACCCTACTATCACCAATAATACCATTATAATACAACCACCTACTATGTCTTCTAAGCCATCTAATAAAGCTCGATTACTTATTGCTATTAGAGCTATCGAATAAGACCCAAATCTTACAGAGCGAGCAGCAGCAGGGCTGTATAACGTTAATCGCAGAACGCTCAATCGAAGACGCAACGGAACGACTGCACGACGCGATAACCCACCTAAATCAAAGAATTTTACTCTCCTTGAGGAGCAGGCGCTTGTTGATCGTATAATCGAGCTGGACACGCATGGATTCCCTCCTACGAAGCTTATAATCCGCACAATGGCCGATTCACTACGTTTATAGAGAGGAAAGCCACCTATTAGCATTAACTAGATAGATAGGTTTATTAAGCGCAGACGTGAAGTTAAAACGCGTTAGTCTTAGTTATACAACAACTAGAGGGCATAATAGGAAAATCCTAAAGTTATAAACGCATAGTTCAAGCTTATAGAGGGCATTAAAGTTAAGTACAGCATTACGGATAAGGACACCTACAACTTTAATGAATCAGGCTTCCTAATAGGGGTTATAGGGTCTTAGCTTATAGTTACAGCATTAGAGAGGCGTGCGAAACCTAAATTAATACAGCTAGGCGACCGCTAGTAGATTACGGTGATCCAGGGTATCTGCGCTGCTGGATAGGCAATCCCTCCCTTCATTATCTACGCTGGCAAGCGTCACATCTCCACCTAGTACGAAGACGCGTCAATTCCTGGCGATTGGGTAATCGCTGTTAGCGAGAACGGCTGGACAAACAACGAGCTCGGTATCGCGTAGTTAAAACACTTTAACGCGCATATAAAGGGACGCGCTAAAGAAACCTATTAGCTGCTAGTTATTAACAGCTATAAGAGCTATAACTTAATTAAGTTCTAGAATTACTATAAGGAATATAAGATTATTACTCTTTGTATACCGCTATATTTGTTACACCTACTGTAGCTATTAGATATAGGCTGTTTCTCCCCACTAAAGAAGGCATATAGTGCTAAGATCTTAGGCTTAGCGTGTTAGCTAATAACCTATATTACAAAGATTAAGTTCCTCCTAGCCTTTAAAACCGCGTTTTTAAAGGTTTTCTCTGCAGAGACAATTAAGAGTGGTTTTCGCGGTGCTAGGCTAGTCCTATTAAATCCAGAGGAGGTGTTGCAGCACCTTAACATCCGTATCCGTATACCTAGTCTGCCTATTAAAGAGCCTACTACCTAGGAGTCTAAAACACTAAGTAACCTACGCGAATTTAAGACGCAATCAACACTAGTTCGCAAGAGAATTAGAGATCACTTTAATTTATCACTAACTTTAACTATATAGGTGCTTAAAAAGCTTAAAAAAGGCGCTCTAAGTGCAATACATAGTTAGGTACTAGTGTTAGATAAAATTACAGGCCTTTATAAGACAATTAAGGAGACTATAAGGCGAAAATCGCGTAAAAGGAGGTATATTCAGTATTAGGGATCACTTACAGTAGCAGAGGGATCTTAGCTAGCCACTTCTAAGAATGCTAGTGGATAGAAGAAGGGTAAATAGTTGTTAGATACTAGTCGCGCTGCAACAGGGCTATTAACTTAACAGTGTTGTGGTATTTGTAGGCAACCTGGACACAATGCGCAAACCTACTAGGGAGTTAAAGAGGAAGAATCTGAATTAGATGCATTAACTTAGTATATATTTTTAAGTAGTGTTGCGACGCAGTCTAATAATAAATAAAATGGTTCGGTGGGGTCTTGGCAAAGGTGGCGCGTTTACTAGTGTGGGTTACTTGCTAGTAAACCACGTTACCTAATTATAGGTAAGTAAGACTACTTTTTTATACTTAAACTTCTATAATATATAAGAGTTTATCTAGTATTTTACGCTAATAGGCTTTAAAGAAATCTAAATAATTTCTTACTAGGTTAATTATAACCTTTAAAACTACTTATTATAATAGATAAAGTCTCTAAGTAGCTAGTATCTTATATTCTTAATAGTAAAGTAGACTATAGAATACTAAAGTACTAGATAGTATAGAAAAGATATAGCTCTAACTTAACCTACTACCCTACTAATAACTTTATTAACTCTTCCTTACTAATTATAGCTTACTATTATAAGGGGCTTTAGACTAAGAGGTTAGAGTTGCGTAAGAAAACCTATAAATTTAATAGAGTTTAGTAGTAACTCTGGCTATAGACTTATATATACTCTTAGCTTAGTAGAAGTATAGACCTAGAATACTAAGGCTATAGGCTAAGTAACTATAAAAGGGCCCTTAGCCCCTTATATATCTTCCTCCCTTTAGAAAAATTCTAGTATTATATTTTATATTTTCTATAGTAGTAGTACTAATTCTTATTTTACGCATCTAAAGTTTTAAAGATAAGTTTAATACTATATATATTAATTATAGTGCTTTAAGCCTTTATTAGATCCTAAATAGTTTTTAGCTAGAGAGCGTACTAGACTCTTATTCTTCTATCTTTAGTAAGTAAATCTAGTTATTATATCTAATATATTTATATTTATTTATTTTAGTTTCTATAGTATAGCTACCTATTTTAGTTAAGGTCTTACGCTAGTATTATTTACTCTAGCTAAGGCAAATAAAAAAATTTCTACTTTAGTTTTATCTTTTTCTTCTACTCTACTACTATATCTATAATGCTCTTTATTAATATTATAATATCTCTGCTATCTTTTTTATTATTAATCTTAATTATAGTTAGAGTTAATAAACAATATTTTATAGTAGCCCTTATAACTCTAAGTAAGCGTATAAAGTCTAGCTTAACTATAGCTTAATATTCTCTTATAAAGATTAGAACTTATAATACTTCTACTTATAATAGTAAGCTTTTACTACCTACTTTAGATTTCTATAGTACTAAGGATCTTAAGGAGTTTATATATAATAAGACTATAAAGGACTATTATAGGGTTAGTTCTTTAGTTCTTTTATATTATTCTTTCCTAATTCTAAGCAGTTTTTTAAGAACTTAAGCTATAATTAGAAGATTCTTAATACTATTTATATAATATCTAAGAAGTGTGTCTTTAAGGCTACTTATATTTATAAAAAAATCTACTAGCGCTACCGTAAGTAGTTTATTTTCTATATATAGAGGCTTATAGGAAAGAAGTATAAATTATAAGACTTATAGTTTGTTTATTTTCTTACAACTAAGGGGGTTTCTAATAAAAATATTATAATAATAGCAGTTCTCCCTTCTGCTATTATTAATATAGAAAAGCGTTTTAAGGTAGAATTAATAAAAAGGAGTTAGCGCGTTATAAGCGAGCTAAGTAAGCTTAGTAAGCTTAGCATGCCTACTCTAAATAAAAATAATCTATATATAAAAACTATGTATAAGGCTATATTACTATACTATAGTTTAGAGTAAGAGAAAGGTATAAGATAGCGTTAGCACTATAATACTATAACTATTATCTCTTCTACTATTATCTTTAAAAATTACTAGAAGTAATAACTATTATACTAGTAGGTTTATACTACTTATAAGTAATATATAATAGATAGAAGCTTACACACTATAGGTATACTAAGTTTAATACTTTATCTCTATATTAAGGTTAATCTTAATAAAGAATCTACTATTACTCTATTTTATACTATCTTCCTAGGCCCTAATACTAAAGTCGCTATTAACGCCGCCTAAAAGTATACTCTAATAATCTATTTACTTAAAGTTACTAAATTTATACTAGAGTATTACTCTTTCTAAAAGATTATTAATAAGTTAAAGTAAAAAAAAGTATATCTTAGCCTATATAAGGTAGTCCTAGTGTACTAGTTAGGCTAGTAATAAATTAGTAACTATAGATATAATAATAATAAATACACAAAGTTCCTATTATCGGTCTTTATATTACTACTAGTTAAAAAGACAGTAATAGATAGTAGCAAGATTAAAGGGAAAGAGAAAAAGGTATTTATTAATAAGTTACTAGAGAAAAAGAGCATTATATAGATATATTAGATTTGTATAGTTATTATAGTATTAAATAAGTATAATATATAAGTATACTATATAAGTAGCGTACAAATATAATATAATTACTAATAATAGTAATAATAGAGCTTAGTTTACTATACACACTTTAAGTAAATTAATATTAGAGTATTTCTAAATAATTATAAGATAATTGCGTAGTAACTGCTATTATATTAGTAGAGACTAGGAGTAGATTATATTTTTAGGCAGAAGACTAGAGCGGCCTTTCTATTCTAACCTATATAGGCTTAAATTAAAAAAAATTTAGTTAAAAAGGGTAATAAACACTAAATACACAATACGACCCTATAAGGCTTGTATTATTTACTCTAGTAACTGCTTAAATAAGGTATAATAATGCTTTAGTAGACCTTTTCTTTACTAATTTATATTTTAGATTTAAAATAGCTTAGAAAAAGACTTTGTTAAAACTAAATTTACTAACCTTATTCTAGAATATATTCTCTATAATAATAGTTATACTAGTAATTCTATTCTTAATTTCTAGTAAGCTTATTTTAATATCTTTATCTATAAGTATAGCTCTACTATCTAGAGTACTTAAGTTAAGCCCTAGAAAATAAATACTGCTAATACTAGGCATTTTAGATAAAACATAGAGCTTCTATATTAGATTCTTATAGTTTAGTAGGTTTTTTACGCTCTTTTTAATTACTAAGCAGGGGGGTCTACTTTTTTTATTATATTATTTAAGATAAAAGCCTTTATTGTGCTACCTCTAGGTAGTTAACTTAACGCTATATATTTTAGTAGAATACTTATACTGTTTTTTAAGCTTTTTCTAATAAACTTATTATAAGTTCTAGGATTTTAAAGTTTATTTTCTCTTAGCTAATATTATGCTATAGTTAATTACTACTCCTATATTACCTATTCTAGATCCTTCCTATTAGGATTTAGTTAAACTTATTCTTAATATTATAGAAACTATTAATAATAGTAAGATATTAGAAGAATATAAGATTATTGCTCTTTTAAAGAGTATTAAGTAGGTTTTAGACTTTATAGCTATTAGTTCTAATTAGATTACTATCTTTTATAGTTTTTTTTTACGACTAAGGGGGTTTCTAATAAAAATACTATAATAATAGCAGTTATCCCTTCTGCTACTATTAATACAGAAAAGCGTTTTAATATACTATCTTTTATAAAAAAGTTAAAGGGATAAACCTTAATTCTAATCTAGGTAAGAGTAAGTTTATAGAAAAGAAGTAGTATTTCAAATTTTTTTTTAGATATTAGAATTTTTCTATCTTTATATTTAGCTTTATTATAAAGGGCTAAAAGTATTTTCTTATATAAGCTATAACTTTATAAGCATAGCTAAGCTATAAGCTTAGTTTCTAGAGTACTTTAATTTTTTTATTACGCTATATCTATTTTCCCTTTTTTATTAAAGATCTTTATTATATAAAGATTCTAACTAAGGTAAAGTCTATAATATATATAGAGAAGAGTAAAATAAAAGGCACTAAAACCTAGTATCTAGTATATAGTACTAGTAATAAAATATATATAAAATAATAATAATTTTATTATAAACTTTGTTTATAGTAATATAAGTAATAGTAGTTTATAAATAGTCTACTATCTAGTATAACTAAGTTATATATTATCTTCTAACTAGTAGACTATTAAAAAGCTATAGTAGATTAAAGAGTTATAACTATAAAAGTAGTATATATAATAGAACACTTAACTATAGTTTAGTTATAGTGCTTATAACTTAGTATTAGCGTAACTATAGTTTACTATACGCATAGTATATAAAGTCTACCTCTTATAATATTAGAAACGTCTAGAATACTAAATCTTTATCTGTTTATCTATTATATTTAGTAATATAATAACTTTCTAGCAACCTAATATAATTTCTAAAGTTAATACCTATAGCAATACAGCTATTATTAAATTTAGTTAGGGTATAGATAACTAGCTAGGTAAAGTTAAAAATAATTCTTAGAAATTTAGTAACTTTTTGCAACTAGAAGAATTATTAAAGGGGCCTCTAGAGCTTATTTTTAAGTACTCTATTAGTAATATCTTTAGACTAATTTGCTATATTTTACACCTCTAGATCTTAGAGTATAAAGTACTTCTTTAGTATCTAGATATTAGTAAAGATATAGCCTTTATAATGTAATAATAGTATAATATAGAGATTATACTATAAAAGCTTAAAAATATAATTAAAAATAAAGGTAATAAAAACTATAAATATAAAAACTAAAGGAAAGGGAAGAAAGAGTTTATTATAATATATAAAATACTAGAGGCATAATAGTAACCTAAGAAGCTTATTAACGTAGTAGTAATTATCTAGGCTACTATTAAGGTAAGAGATTATAAATAATAAGGGTAAGAGTAAGCAGTAGTAGTAAAAGTATAGGGGAAATAGGCAATAGTAGCAATGTTCTAGATAATAGTATATAGCTTACTAGTTACAAAGAGAAATCTACTATAAAAAAGTAATAATATAGTTAGATTAGTTATTATTATTATTATTATTATTATTATTATTATTATTATTATTATTATTATTATTATTATTATTATTAAAGAAATTATTAATTATGTTACACAGTAGTTAGTTAAATAGCCAGTCTAGAATTACGTAATATTGTAGATTAACTCTAGGGGAAAAGTTTCTCTTTTTTATACTATTCTTTTCTAAGTAGCTCTCCTTCCCTTTTTTTTAATTATTCTATTTTCTATTACTTAGGATCTATAATATTTTATATAGAAAAGATAATTCTTTCTCTTTTTACTACCTTATATTAGGGCTAATACTTCTAGATAATTTATAGTACTTTTTTATATATTCCTTACTTTTTTAAGTAGATTATAATCTTATTCTTTACTAATCCTTAAGTAATTAAAAGGAAGGGCTAGAGGTCTAGGCTTATTCTAAACTTCTTTTAGTGAAGGCTTGTTAAGTTTTTTACTAAAAGTGCAATTTCTATACTAGAAGCTATAGTATATTTATTAGTTTAAGAAGTTTCTATAAAAGTCTATAAGTAACTCTTTATTATTATTTTAAAATATAGAGGTATATATCTCCTAGCAATTTAGTACCTTTATAATAAAGAAATTTATAGTAAGTTTCTAAGTTAGGTTAGTATTATTTAACTATTTAACTTAGTATAGTAATTTTTATACCCTTCTTCTCCTTTAAATAGATTTCTTAGCTAAAATATCTTTTATAACCTATTCCTTTTCTCATTTAATAATAATAGCCTCTAGTTTCCTATTATTTATAGCTTAACTAGGGAGAGGGTCTCTTTTAGCTAGGCGTACCGTGGGTCACCACCTGGTGCACGGTTTCCAGATGCCCACACCCACAACTTTTGCAGCTGTAGAGTCGCATATATATTGTATTATCGCGAGATTTTTTAGTGGAGGGCTTTTAAGGACCTATTTGATTGATTGGTAACGATAAACTACGTGCGATACCTCTGTGGGAGGCGTACTTTGCGGGTGCGCGTGGCAGGGCCGGGTGTAGGCACCACATCAACTACAGATGATATATCCACACCAACATCCTCTGTCTCCTCAGCGACTTGAGGAGGTGGTGCAAAGGCCTTTTGACGGCGTCTATTACCCTTTTTGGAGAATTGTATATCTTGTTGGAGTTGCTTTTTGGCTTCGCGCGCGATCCTAGCTTCTTCGCGCTGCACGGCCTTCTCGCGCTGTTCTTGAAGGCGTATTTCTTTGGCCACCTCTCTCATGCGCTGCCTCTCTTCAAGCATGGTAGCCTTCTCCTGCTTCTGCTGCTCCCTACGCTTGATCTCCTCGGACTTCTGTTGTTGTAGTAGCTGCTCGTCGGCATCCTTTTGTGCTTGGCGATCGCGGGCGTCCTTGACTTTGGATGGCGACCAGAATATAGCTCCACCATTATACTCCTGCGGTGCCTTAAGTAATAGAGGCCTGCCACGTTGACGGCGCTTCTTCTCATTGACAAAGGCCCCTCTGAGTCGCTCGTTTTCATGCTGGAGGAGCTGTTTTTGTACAGCCATCACGTGAATCGTCTGGCTTAGCTGTTGGGAGCGTCGATCGTAGATATCCTCCACTACCTGGCGCAGTAATCGCTCAATCTTTCTCCAATCTGAAGCGCTGAGTACGGAAGTAGTACTATCGCTTGATGAGGGCCTCTCAGTCTCCTCTATTTTAAACTTCTTAAGTATAGCCTCTGGGTCTAACGGCGAAAGCCCTGTGACTTGAAAAGCCGTTAAGATCGTCTTTTCCTTAAACGTTGTATGCCAGGCCTTATAGAACAAGCGGAAGAAGTCTCTTTTGTAATCGCGGAGATGCCCTGGCAGCTATACATGAACTCGGAGAGCTCGTTTGAGTAGGCAGTTGATAGAGGCTTGAAAAGGCAGACGTCGAGCGGCTGCAAGGTGTGGGTAGCGTGGGGAGGATAGATGGCCAGAAGAATCCGATTGTCGTCGCAAAACTTGATAAACTCCATCGATATATGTGAGCTATGGCCGTTAAGGATGAGTAGACGATATGATCGTCTTGCCTTTGCTTTTGTTTCGCGATTGAACACCTGTTCAAGCTATGCGAGCCCTAGCTTGTTGTTGGTCCATCCACTGGGCGATGAGGCGAAGAAGGTTTTGTGCTCTGCAGGGTTGAAATCTTGAAGCTATGAGTCTTGTATCTTGCTAGAAACAGCCTGATAAATCAGCGCAGGCGTGAGATAGCTGCCGTCGGCGCAAATACAGGCTATCGTAGTTATCCACTCCCTGTTGCCGTCCTGGAGTGCTTGTTTCACGCCTCCGTGATCATATCGATGGCGGGAGAACACGCGCTTCATTTTTGACAGCACACCAATTAAGAAGCCCTTCTCATCTATATTGTAGATATTGCGAGCCTCGATATCGTACTGAGTTATCTTCTGGTCTAGGAGCTTAAAATATAGGGCGTATTTGAAGGCAGAGTCAGCTCTGTGGCGTGTGGAATCGATGCCGGATGCCTATCGAGATACAAGCTCAATGTGATGCCGCGCAATAAAGCGATCAACCCAGTTTTTTCCTGGCTCTTTTCCTGCTATTTCTGCTGCGAAATTCCGTATCATCTCCCTTGTAGGTGGTAGCCCTCGTACACAGAGCTTATCAATATATTGTACGAGCTCAGTTTCCTGTAGAGTTGAAGGCGCATATTATCGACTTTCTCCGCATAGCTGCCGATAACCCCGCGGTGACGCTTCGACAGCAACGTTCGATCAACACCGTACTTTTTCGCAGTCTGAGTATAATTAGGCTTCTCTCCAAGCTTCAGCGATTTTAACGACTCTAGGGCAGCCTCCATTGGGTGTATATTGGTGGTGTAAAGCGATTCTGAAAGTGCGGGAGATTTGGTGTTGGCCGTGCACGAGGTGGGGCCGTGCACGAGGTGGTGACCCACGGTACAGTGTCCGTGCGCGTAATGCGCATGTTCGCGTAATGCGCACCCCAACACCATAACAGCTCTACAAAAAACGAGGCTGTAGAGCTACATACAGTAGCTAATATCACAAGATATTTTAGTAGAGTACTATATTAATGCTTGCGATTAACCTGTGCTACTTATATTTACTTGGAAGCTTAATGTTGCGGCCGTGCCGCGTGGTCTTGGGTGGAGCTGCTGATGCGGCACCTGAAGCCTCCTGAGTAGCTATAGCATTAACCACGCGTTTCTGACGCTTGTTGCTCTGTATAGATGGCTGCGAGGCCTTTCTCTTACCCTTTTGGGTAGATTGTAGAGCTTTTGTTGCGTTACGAGCCTCTTTCTGGCGAGCGCGCTCTGCAGCCTTCTCAGCCTTCTCCCTGTCCCTCATCTTCTTGGCCTCCTCTCGCGCCACCCGCTTCTCCTCTGCGATTTTCTCCTTGTACAGCTTAGCTGCCTTCCTTAACTCTGCCGTCTCAGCTTTTTGAAGCTTCTGCTCCTTCTATTCTTGTTCCTTTACAGACTGACGTACACGAGCCTCCCTAACCTTCCTTAGTGACCAGAGGACTGCCCCCCCATAGTACTCTTAACGTTGCTGAAGGTCAAGAGCCTTGCTCTTCTTCTTATGCGTCTTCTTAACTCTTAGTGACTCCTTAAGCCCACAGATTTCATGGCGAAGTAGCTCATTTTGAACTGAGATATGGTGGAGTGAGCGGCTGAGCTTCTGCGCGTCCTTACTGCCCTGATCCTCTACTGCAGCTCGTACAAGGCGATCTAGTTTGCGCCAGTTAGATCCACTAAGTACTGACGTAGAGCTCTCTTGTGATTCCTGCTCATCTTGGGTGGTTTGGGTGAATCTTTTAAGTATAACCTCTGGGTTAAAAGGTGATATACCAGTGGCCTTAAAAGACTTAAGGATTGTCTCTTCTTTAAAGGAGCTTATCTAGGCCATCCAGAATAGAGAGAAGAAGTCGCCTTTCTTAATTGGGACTAGGCCTTGGCTCTTTTGGAGGTGGATTGTAAGCTCAGCTGAGTATGCTGATGAGAGAGGCTTGAAGAGCACTACATCAAGTGGCTGAAGCGTATGCGTTGAATGAGGGGGAAGTATTGCTAGGAGGATCCTATTCCTATCGCAGTAGTCGATAAAATCCATAGTAATATGAGATCCATGGCTATCAAGGATGAGTAACCGGTAAGACCGTCGAGCTTTTGCCTTGGTGTAGCGATTAAATATCTGCTCAAGCCAGGCAAGGCCAATATTGTTGTTTGTCCAGCCTGAAGGTGACGAGGAGATGTGTACTAAGTGTTCTCCTGCCTTGATATCCTCAACCCAGCTTGATTGTATACCATTGTTGGTAGCCTGATAAATGAGGCTTGGCGGTAAGGCTGATCCATCAGCGCACACACACGCTAGGAGGGTAATCCAGTTGTGATAGCGCTGTATCTTGAATAAAACACGCCATCTGCCAATAACACTAAAGGAAGCCCTTTTTTATCCATATTGTACGTGTGACGAGGGCTCGATATCGTATTCCTTGATTTTGTCACCTAGGAGATCAAAATACAGGCTGTATTTATCCCCTGAGTCGGCTTGGTGGCGATTGCTGTCCATACCAGCTGCCCATCGAGAGATGAGATGGATACTGTGTTGGTTGATGAAGCGCGTAACCCAGCTCTCGCTCACTGGCTCCTTGGCTATTGTTGACGCGAAATTTCGTATCATCTCTCTTGTAGGTGGTAAGTGACGCGCTGTGAGTCCTTCTATATATTTAACAAGCTCTGCCTCTTGTTGTAGAGCGAGCTTTTGTTAGTTAATTGCCTTGTCTGCGCGTGACTGTGTTCCAGCCTTGTGTCTTCGTGTTAAGGTAGAGCGCCACACACCATGCTTACTAGCTATTTTCTTATACGAGAATCCTTCGCTGGGCTGTAGCGCTTCTATCTCTGCAAGCGCGTCATCGATTGGTGCCATATTGGTGGAGTTATGTAGTGTTGAAAGTAGGGAGGATTTCTGTTGGGGTGCGCATTACGCGAACATGCGCATTACGCGCACGGACACTGTACCATGGGTGCGGGGTCAATGCGCGCCGAGCCTCAATGCGCGCTCAACACGAAAACACCTCAAGCTTCAACACCACCTATCGCTACCAATATGGGGTCAATTGAGGCTGCGCTTGAAGCGATACAATCGCAAGAACCTGGAGACTCTATCAACTATACAAAAATCGCGAAGGAGCATAGCGTTGTACGCTCTACGCTCACCCGGAGACACCAGGCTGTAACGCAGTCGCGTACAGCTGAGGGAATCAACCGACGAAAACTTCGCCCTCAACAGGAGCAGGAGCTTATACGCTATATCAAAAAACTCACTCAGCGAGGCCTACCACCTACACGGCAAATGATCCAGAACTTTGCAGCCTGTATAGCCAAAACGAGCGTTAGCATGTACTGGGTTGATCAGTTCGTCAAGCAGCATTGATCTAGTTTCAAGATGGACAGCTGGAATGGACAGCAATCGCCACAAAGCCGACTCAGAGACAAAGTACAGCCTATATTTCGACCTACTACAGCAGAAAATTAGCCAATACGATATCGAGCCTCAGCACACGTACAATATGGACGAAAAAGGCATCCTACTAGGCATTACTACTCGCTCAAAGCGGATCTTTAGTAGGCAGCTGTACGAGAGCAAGGAGGTGAGGCAGGCTATTCAGGATGGTAGCCGTGAGTGGATTTCGCTCCTAGCCTGCATATGCGCCGACGGATCGGCTCTAGATCCAGCCCTCATCTATCAGGCTGCCTCAGGTAGCCTACAATCAAGCTGGGTTGAAGAAATCAACCCTCAGGAACACTCAGCCTTTATCACCTCATCGCCTTCTGGCTGGACAAATAACGAGATAGACCTCGCGTGGCTTAAGCAGGTGTTCGATCGCTGTACTAAGGAGAAAGCTGGACGCTCCTACCGACTACTTATCCTTGACGGCCATGGATCCCACCTTACTATGGATTTTATCAATTACTGTGACCAGAATAGGATACTCCTAGCTATATTTCCGCCTCATTCGACGTATACACTACAGCCGCTCGACGTTGTTATGTTTAAGCCTCTCTCCACTGCCTACTCAGCTAAGCTCTCAGCCTTCCTACACAGGTGTCAGGGACTATCGTCAATCGCAAAAAGAGACTTCTTTAGCCTATTCTAGAGGGCTTAGGGTAGCTTGTTCAGAAAGCCATTAATTATTAAGGCCTTTAAGGCTACTGGCATAACACCACTCAACCCAGAGGTTATACTCAAGAGATTCACTAAGACCAGCCTACCCGAGCGGGAATCAAGAGAAAGCTCAACCTCAGTACTCAGCGCGTCTAACTAGAGGAAAATCAACCGGCTCCTAAAGGCTGCAGTAGATATAGGGAATAGTAATAAGGCAAAGAAGCTAAGCCGAACAGTGCACTCAATTGCAAAACAGCTACTACAGCATGAAAATAAGGGACTAAGAGCAGCACTAGGCAATAAGAAGAGGCGTAGGAAGCGTGGCAAGCCTTTGCTGGATAACCAGCCTACTAAGTACTCAGGGGGTGCTGTTTTCTAGTCCCCAAGGAAGGTGCAGGAGGCACGTGATCGTCTACAGCAAAAAGAGGCCGAGGCAGAGCAGCTAGTACTCTAAAAAACTGAGGCAGCTGAGGCTTGGAGGGCTAGCCAGCAGCTAAAGGCTAGACTACTCCAAAAGAAGCGCGTTGCGAGGGCTAAGGCTCAGGCAGCTCAAGCAAAGGCAAAGGCGGATTAGGCAGCTGAGCGAGCCCAGAAGCAGCAGGCTCGCAGGGCTCAGCAACACTACAAGAATCGTATAAAAATAGCTAAGAAAGGTAGCAAAAAGGCATTAAGGCTACCTAAGCAAGGCATAAGGGAAAAAAAGCTTATTAATAAGGCTATAGATGCTGCTGAGGCCTCAGGTGCTGCATCACAGCCTCTACAGCCTCAGTCGCGCCAGGGCCGGAATATTAGAACTCCAAGTAGATTTTTATAGCTATAATTAATTATTAAGATTCATAGACCTTATCACCAGAAATTCTTATAATAATAGCAATTGTAGGGAGCTCTGCAGCTTCAAGTTTAGCTGAGCTGGTTTGGTGTTGAGCGCGCATTGAGGCTCGGCGCGCATTGACCCCGCACCCATGGTACCTTATCAGCTTACCGTGCACGGACGCGCAACGCCCGCCGAATAACATGCTCACCACTTTAAAGATGAAGTTATTAAGCCATCTACAATAGTTATTATTATAAGATTTTGTAGAGTAGTAGTAATTAGATGCTTGCAATTAATTTGTACTATCTAAATCTACTAGGAAGTGTAATATTGCGGCTGCGGTGGGTAATAAAAGCTAGGACAGCTACTATCACAATTGTCAACAATCAAATATACTTCCAAATCTCGAGCTTCGAACGGCCGAGTTGCCAATTCAAGTAAATCAAGTCTTTGCCGTATAAATTGAGGCGGAAATCAAGTCCAAAATAAAGATTTGACTTGGAGATTTGATAGATTTGATAGTGTTGTTTAGCCATAGAAGCGAGCGGGTGTTGCTGCAAAAGTTGGCTTATTTGGAGTCGTTGATTGGCCACAACTTACTGCCGGCATCACGCCCAGGCCCCCTAGCCATCTCATCGCGCACTTGACGCGCTGTTTTGTTACCATTGCCTATCTATCAGTGTACTTTTGTTGGTGTTTTAGCTATTGCAGTTAACTTATTGCGTACTTTCGCTGCCTTTGCTGACCTTGTGGGCTTGCTAATAGCCCGAGATGCCCCCCAAACGCGCTATCGATGGCAACACACGCGCCGGAGTACGCGCCAACGGCGCCGTACCGGTAGAGGTGACCGATGAAGGTGGAGGTCGCGGCAAGCGTCAGAAAGTACGCACCCAGCGGGCTATTGAAGGCGACTCGCTGCCAGCCGGCACTGCCAGTCAGCCGATAGAGCTGCCCGAAACGCAGCTAACTGCGCCGCCGTCGCCTCAATCGTCGCCATCACGGGTAGCCAGCCAGCCAGCCATGCCCGCCGAAGACCCGCTTGTCGGCCAGGTTATAGATGCCTCACAGCGGCCGTGGGAGCTGCAGTTGCTGGAGTCGCAGGCGTTGTTAACGCCATCGTCGGCGTCAAAGGCAGCCACGGAGGCTTCGACTGTGGAGGATGATAATGTCGTCGGCGGCGGCTTTGACGAGCGCTTTGCGGACAATTACGATGGCATTGATTGGGAGAAGCTGGCTTGGTACCAGGTGCCGCGGCGTACTCTTATTGGCAAGAAGAGCTGGGTCTTTCAGTACGGCTATCGCGTCGCGTTAAAGCAAAGTCCTGCACAAATTGCGGCTGATAAACCTGAGCGCACCTTCTTTGTGTGCCGCTTCTGCCACCACAACGCGCCGACGAGCAGCATAATCGAGGTGACGGATGCCACAAGCTCCGTGGCGAAGCACCTGGGTCGTCAAAGGCGCGGCCATCGCCTAACTGCGCGCGGGAAGCAGCTGCCACAGCTGCTGGGTGGTCAGTCAACTATCTTTGACGCGATGAAGAAGGGCGTACCTGTCACGCAAGCTGTGGTTAATGAGCTGAGTAACTTTGATGTTCAAGGCTTCCGGCTCGCCGCTGTGCAATGGCTTGTTGAGAATAACCATCCGCTGCGCGAATTCGAGACTAAGAGCTTCCGGCGCATGCTACAGTTCGCCAATCCTGCGGCAGTTCAAGCGCTGTGGACAAGCCACAACAGCGTGTCGAGGTTCGTACTGCGGCTCTACGACTACCTTGTTCCTATTGTTAAAGCAGAATTAGCGACTGCGAGCAGTAAGGTGCACGTCAGCTTTGACGGCTGGACTGCAAAAGGTGGCAAGCGCGGCTTCTTTGGTGTCGTTGCTCACTACGTTGACACCGCGGGCAGGATTCGAGACTTACCTATCGCGCTGCCGCAGCTCGCTGGCGTCCACAGCGGCGAGAGGATAGGCGAATGTGTCGACAAAGCGCTGCAGGCGTTCGATATAACGGCGGAGAAGCTAGGTTACTTTGTGTTAGATAACGCTGCAAGTAACAATGTGGCAGTGGAGTACTTGAGTAAACAGTATGGATTTACTGCCGCTCAACGCCGCCTTCGTTGCAGTTGCCACACTATCAACCTCGTCGGCCAAACTGTCATGTTTGGCAAGGATAAAGACGCCTACGATAATGACCCAAAGCACGAGAAGGATGAGGAGAAGTTCATAAATAAGTGGGCTGGGCTTTGGGGTTTTGTGTTTCTCAACTTTATCAGTACGCCGAAACAGTACTCCAGTTTCTCTACTTTCCAGCACCTCGCGTTAGCTAAAGACCCCACAAACAAGGCCTTATTATTGGCCGTCGTCAAGGCGTGCGTTACACGCTAGAACAGCTATTGTGCTGCCTTTGAGCGTGGGCTTATCCTCCAACGTCCTATCACCGACTACGCCAAACACCACATCTCACGGATCGAAGCGCTTGATCAAACAACTAACAAGCCGCCAGCTGCTTTGGCGTGGATGCGATCAACCGGTCTACAAGCAGTAGACTGGGCAGTTATCACTGAGTATGTGAATGTGTTGAAGCCGCTCAAAGCAGCCACAGAGCGGCTGGAAGGTCGCGGCAAGAGCAAGCAGCCAGGCGATCGCAAGCTTAATGGGCGCTTCGGCGCCATTTATGAGGTTATCCCTACCTTTGAGCAGCTTATAAGCGCTTATGAAGAGCGCTTAATTACCTATCGCGATGTTGACTTTGAGCAAGAAGACGCTCCGGAAGACCATTTGGCCATCAACCTGCGCGGCGCTGTCGCCAAACTGAAGCTCTATTACAGCAAACTGAGCGACAGTACTGCCTATTACGATTGTACTCTACCCGCGCTATCGTAACTACTGCAAAGTCGCTTGGGCGGGTGACCCAGCTCAATTGGCGGCTGCCGACGCTGCCTTTCAGCAACTTTGGCGCCTCTATAGCGGTACTGTTGCTCCCCGGCCGCCTCCACGCCCGCTGGTTAAGCGGTCCAACACCATTGACGACGCCGTTGACGCGATTATCGAGGCGGAGAGCGACTCTGATGAAGAATGAGTACGAGCGCTGGCGGGCTTGTGAGCCGCGTTGGAGCCGCGCCGACTTCGATCGAGAAGGTAACCCAGTCCGCTATTGGCTTGGGTTACGCAACAAGTAGCGTTGGCGCAGTTTGCGCTTGATATAATGAGTATTCTAGCCTCCAGCGCGGAGTGTGAGCGCTTGTTCAGCGAACTTGGCGACTTATTGGAGCCGAAGCGGCGCAAAATGAGCTCACAGTTACTAGCTGCTCTGCAGTGTGTGCGGAGCTGGCTGAAGGCTGGTTTTATGAGCAGCGACAATGAGGTTGATGAGAGCAATCTCACTGACGCAGCAATCGAGACTCTGTACAGTGTATCTAAATGGGACGATTAGCTGCCAAACTGCAGTACAACACCACAATTTCAGATTAATATTTGCAAATCCGACTTCCAAATCAAGTACAAACTGCTGCCAAGACCTCCCAATCAAGTCCTCCAGCACTGTTGAGGCACATCAAATCAAGTCAACGGGTGGATTTGGACTGGATTTGTTTGTTGACAATTGTGGCTACTATAGCCTATAATGCCTCTTTAGCAGCTGCACCAGCACTATGTTGTTTCTAACGCTTGTTAGCTTAAGTAGAGGCTTTTAAGGCCTTGCGCTTGCACTTTTAGGACAATTGTATAGCTTTTTTAGCGTTGCGAGCTGCCTTCTAGCGCTCGCGTTTAGCTGCCTTGTCAGCCTTCTCCTCCTCCCTCACCACCTTAGCTGCCTCTCTCGCCATACGCCTCTCCTCTGCCTCATACTCTCAGAGTAGCTTAGCAGCAGCTTGAAGCTCCTTCCTGTTAGCCTTTGCAAGCTGCCCATCATACTCTTCCCTCTGCTTCACTATCTCTCGTGCACGTGCCTCTCTAATCTTACGCGGAGACCAGAAGACAGCACTACTGTGGTACTCCTAGCGCTGCTGCAAGTTAAGAGGTTTGCCGCGCTTCTTGTGCTTCTTCTTAGCAGTAAGAGCCTCCCTTAAGCTATCGTTCTTATGGTGTAGCAGCTCGTTTTGTACTTGGAGTCCGTGGAGCGTTTAGGAGAGCAACTTTGACTCTTCTGCGGTGGTATCCTTTACTGCAGAGCGTACGAGACGCTCCATCTAGCGCCAGTAATTGTTGGTAAGCGCTGAGGACCGTCCTTCACCGTTGTTTTGCTGCTCTAAGGCATCGTCTGCAAAGCGTTTAAGTATAACCTCTAGGTCCATAGGCCATATACTAGCAGCTTTAAAGGACTTAAGGATAGTCTTTATCTTAAAGGAGGTCTCCTACACTCCCTAGAACAGCAGAAAGAAGTCTCCCTTCTTAACTAGTACTAGCCCTTGGCTCCTCTAGAGGTAGGTGGAGAGCTCCTTAGAGTAGGCGGTAGAGAGAGGTTTAAACATAACAACGTTAAGAGGTTAAAGCGTATAGGTAGAATAAGGGGGAAATACAGCTAAGAGTATGCAATAGGAGTTGCAGTAGTCAATAAACTCCTTTGTAAGGTGACTGCCATAGCCGTTAAGTAAAAGGAGACGCCAGTCTCTCCTACGACGCGCTTTCTGCTTCGTGCAGCGATCAAAGACCTGCTCTAGCCACGCCAAACCAACGTCGTTATTCGTCCATCTAGATAGAGATGAAGCCACAAAGACGTCGTGTTGCCCAGCTTTAATAGCGTTCACCCAAGCTGCCTACAGTAAGCTGTTCGCCGACTAATAGATAAGACCTAGCGGCAGAGCCTCCCTATTAGCGCAGACGGCTGCTAAGAGGGTGATCTATTCTCAAAAACCATCTTAGAGTGACGCTTGCACCTCTTTGCGCTCCCACATCCAACAGCTAAACACTTGTTTTGAGCGTCCTATTATACCTATTATAAAGCCCTTCTTGTCTATATTGTAGGTGTGGCGCAGCTGTATATTGTACTGCTTTATCTTCTAATGTAGCAAGTTAAAGTACAGCTTATACTTAACGTTTAAATTAGCGTTGTGGCGGAGGGAGTCAATTCCAGATGTCCATTTTAAGATAACATGGTGGCCGTGTCGGTCAAGAAAGCGCGTTACCTACCTCTCGCTCACGCGCTCGTTGGCTATCTAGGATGCGAAATTTTGTATCATCTCTCTTATAGGAGGCAGCCCTCTTTTTGTAAGGTCTTTAATATAGTGTACGAGCTCTAACTCTTGTTATTGGCTAAGGTTTTGTTGATCACGTTCTTTGGCTGCCCGTGGGCGCTAATAGCCTCGGTGTCTTTGGCTTAGTGTACTTCAGTTCACATAGAACTAGTTAGCAATTATCTAGTATAAAAACTGTTCTCCTAGTTTAAGCGCTTTAATTGCTGCAATCGCATCATCAATTGGAGCCATAGTGGTGGAGTTATGATGTAGCCACGTGACTTACGTCAGAGGTGGTGTGTGTAGAAGGTTCCATCCAGGTGCACAGACCACTACCCTCAAGATAAAGCTCTCGCCCTCTCCTTTCTTCCTCGGTAGACTCCTCACTCCACACTCTTTTCTGCAGATAGCAATACAGCTTGTTGTCCTTATATGCCTGCCCGCCCACATATGAGGTGTTGAAGTTTGGGTTTCGTCTAGGGTTTTGGTGTTCGGCGGGCGTTGCGCGTCCGTGCACGGTAGCGCCTTTGACAAGCTTTTCCACCGCCTTAACCATATAAGTTAGGGAACTATCTATATGCCTTTGAATCCTCTGCTTAACTAGCGCCGATTGCGACCTAAGTTCTGTACTATTTCGCGGAGTTTGCGACTCCTATGTACTATCGCGAATAGTACAAAGTGGAGGCGTACGCAGGCGGACGTCAAGCTGCGATATCACAACTTCTGGGTCGTGGGGCACTAGGCCAGCACCTCGAAAGCCTCCTTTAATATTACTTTTAGTAATTAAAGCCTTAAAAGCAGCAATAAAACAAGGTAAGAACTCGATTTTGGTGATGTGCGTGATGTGGTTGCGCATCAGATTCTTAGCTTAGCGCCCATATGCCTTCTTTAACGGCGCAAAACAACCCACGTTAAGTAGGTGCAAGAGGTGCGACGAATGTAGAGGCATATAGAGAGTAATAATATTACTCTTTTTACAGTAATCCTAGAATTCGAGCGAGTTGTGACTTTCGTAGCTATTGATAATAAGCAAACGTGCTCCACTAGTAGTACCCCTCTTTGTATGCTTATTTGTCGTCCAGCCGTTCTCAGAGACTGCAATAACCCAATAACGAGGTAGATCCTTCTCCTTATACCAAGCGGAGAGGTGGTGCTTGCCCCCGAAGATAATGAAGGGTGGGATCCACCACCCCATTGCGTTGATGCCTTGGATGACTGTTGTCCACTCCCTATTGCCCTGCTGCACCTGCTTTGGCCGTCCTCAACGCTCAGAGCCTATTACTACCGCTCCAGTCGATATTATGCCCATTATAAAGCCAGACTCGTCGAAATTGTAGGTGTCCTTATCTAGGATACCATACTTGGCCTTCATGTTCTCCACAAGCCGGAACCAGCCTCGTATTACCTCAGGATCCTCCTAGAGGGCTCTCTTGTAGTCGTACTTTTGATTGAACTTGACTTGAAGCTTTAGCTGGCGCTTAACAAAGTTATAAGGCCACCTCTGGCTAACTAGCTTATAGTGGCGTGCAGCCAGTAAAGAATCAGCCATATCTTTTATAGCATCGAGCTGAGGCGGAAATCCTCGCGCGTCTAGGTCGAGTATATGCTGCACAATCACCTGCTCCTCTCTTATAGTAAGTCTTATTTTGTTGGGTGCGCAGTCGCGTCTATACGTCTTTCTGGCGCGTTGGTTGCTAAGTGTACTTTAAGAGACGTTATAGAGGGCTGCAGCGCGTTGCTAAGAGAGTGTTGCGTCTTGTTTAATATCCTAGATTGCAAGCTGTATACGCGCTTCTTTTAACGCTAGTGGTTTGTTGTGTGGTTGAGGCATCGCGTTATACTATTGCTGATAGTACATTTTAGTGGGGTCTTGGCAAAGTGATCGACTCGATGGAATAATCGACTCGAGTGCAAAGTACGTTAATAATAGTAAGGTCTAGCTAGAGTGATAAGAACATAATAACGCTAATAATAATCTTACTTATACTTTCTAGTTAGGCGTAGACTACTCTAAGGGTAATAGACTTGCTTTTAGTAAGTATAATACTATTATTAATAATATTATTAATAGTAGTAATAAACTACTTAAGTAAGTAATAGAGGAATCCCATAACTAGGTTATTAATATTCTAGCCCTTCTTATTACTCTCTATAACGTTACTTGCAGCGCAGATAATAATCTTAAAAGCTAAGCTTTATAGTTATAGGAAGCGTCTACTACTACTATACTAGATATAATAGAGATAGTTAAGCAGCTTATAGTAATCTAGCGTAAGTTAAAGAAATATAAGCAGCTATACAAAACCTAAGGCCCTACTAATAATAATAACGCCGCTAATACTATTCCTTAACTTTATAAAGAACTTAAGGTTAAGAAATATAAACTTAGTAAGGTATATAAAAAAATAAAAAGTTATAAGCCAAACTAAGTAAGCACTTAATTACTATTAATAATTTAGAATATTAGGCTAAATTCTTATAATTAGAGTTAAACTAAGTAAGGATTAAAGTTAAGAAATATAATAGCAAGGCTAGTAAGTATTACTAGTTATAAAAGATAGAATAATAAATATTATATAACTATTAGTTTAATTATAATAAAGCTACTTATAACCTAGAAAGGCTATATTATAACTATAACTAATTAAAATAAGATGAGTAGAATAAAGTTACTAACTTAGTACGTAAAGTTTAATAATATAAGCCTAACTTTTATAGGCATATAGTCCTAGATTAAAATACTAATACTTATAGAGATTCTTATTTGTCTAGGCAAGTATCTCTTTAAGAATAGGCAGGTCTATGTCGCAACCTCTCTTTAGCCGCCTATAATAGCTAGATATTATAATATAATCTCTCTTTCTATTATAAACATAGCGTATTGTTTATTTAAAATACTACTAAATAAGTTAATTATAATAAGTAATAAGATAATATTTATAAATCTTATATTTCTTAAGCTTTTTTTATAACTACTACTTTTACTACTACTATCTTTATATTAAGTAGTAGGCGTTATTTGCCTAAGATGCCTAACTTAGAAAAATTTAATAGTAAAGAAGATAAGAACTATAAGAGATAGCGCGTACTAGCTATTAATAAATATAAGATTGCCTTTAATAAGGAAAACTAGTGTATTGCATACCTTATAAATTATATTAAGGGTAACACTTAGACGTTAGTTAAGAATATAAGGCCTTAGCACTTTATAGAGTATATTAAGACCTTAGATAAATTCTATAAATATATATTAGGGAGCTGGCCTAAGTTAAAAGTTAATTAACAAAATCTACGTATAGGTGCTAGGTAAAGATGCTAGCTAAGCTTATAAGGCGCGCAAGGCACGCTAAGTATACACTAGTACCTAATTAGGACTAGCGCTAGGGAAATCTTAGTAGTTGGTATAAAGTAACTCTAACCTAGTTCTATAATAATATACGTCTATAGATAAGATTACTTAGACGTTAAATAATTTAGCTAATTCCTTATAGCCTCTTAAATAAAAGATTAGTAAGAGTTTTATAGTATAGCGCATTTATTTTATAGTTATTTATAATCTTATTTCTATATTAGATACTATAATAATTAACTATATCTAGAAGCTTATAAACTAGTCTATTGCTAATACTATAAATATCTATATAAAAAATAGTAATAGTCTATTATAGTACTTATATAATGCTAGTAATATTAATAAATAACACTAGTATACTATAGCTCTAAAGGTAAAGATTATAACTATAGGTATGTCTATAATGTATATAAAAATAGTAGAGCCTTACGCTTTAATAATATTATTAAAACAAAACCTTAATAAGGTTATAATTAGCTAAACTAAGAAAGAGAGATATATATTAGTATGCTTAAAACTGTGCTTTAAGTGTAGTAAGCCTAACTACTAATAATATAACCTATACACACTTTGCTATAATAAGCCTATTATACTATTTACTAATATCTCTATATTTCTTACTACACTATAAGTATTATACGCTAATAAATTAGAAACTAAAAATAAGCCTACTAAGAATAATATTAAAGTTTATAATAATAGCTTTATAATTAACTTAGAAAACTAAATACTTTTACGTAAAACTATATATATAATCTAGACTAGTATAGTGCTTAGAGAATATTAGACTAAATTTAATTAAGTTACAACTAATTTAAAACTACTACTACTCTTACTATTCTACTTAATTAAGCCTATTTTAGTAGGCACTAAGTTTTCTTTACCTTCTTAACTAACAGTCCTCTTTATATAATAAGTTAGTTAACCTTTTTAAATTAAATATAAATACTATAAGAATAGCAAAAAACTTCTACACTTATTAATATAGGGGTAAGCATATACTTTATAATCTAGCGTTAAGTAAAGTAATATAGTTATAAGATAATTAAGACTAATAAACCAATATAACTAGTATTAGTAAATAGTAGTAAGATTAGCAAACTTATAGAAGCTATAAACCTTATTATTAAATATAGTAGCTATACGTGTATTATACTATACTATATTACTAATATTAGAAAATATAATATTATTCTAGGTATAAATTAGATAGACTATTATAAATCCTTAATTTAGTTTAGTAAAACCTATTCTATAGAGTTCGAATTAGATTACTACTAAACTAACTACTTATATTAAAAATAACCCAAAACTATATACTATAATTAACTATTAAAAAGTAAGTTATATAAAACTTTACCAGTTAGTAATATATATATATAATTAGTACGTACACTACTATTTAATTAGCTGCCTAAGACTCTAATAATATTATCTAAATAAAGTCCTATTATTAGGACTTGCTTAAGCGCCCTTCTAATAATAATATCTCTCTTAATACGTTTAAGGATAGCTTTTCTAGTTTAGCTATAGTAATAACTAAAGAGGACTTTAATAAGTATATAGATAAGCTAAACTAAGTACCTTAGTTAGATAATAAGCTTTGCGATATAGTCTCTAAATATATCTTTAATAAGTTTAAGTAAGTATTTAGCGCTACTAAAGCTAATACTCTACCTCTACGCTATAAGGGAGTTAACTATGCAATTAATATAGCCCTAAGCTCTCTAATTTCCTAATCTAAGATCTATAGACTAACGCGTACTAAAACTAAAGTAGTTAAGAAATTTATTAATAAAATACTAGACAAAGGATTTATATACCTAAGTATATTACTATAGGCAGTACTAGTACTAGTAGTAAAGAAGTTTAGGAAAGGTCTCTAGATTTGTGTTAACTACTAATAATTAAACGCTATAATAAAAAAAATTAAAACGCGCCTCCCTTTATTAAGAAGATGCTTACTAGAATGGCTAAGGTCTCTTTTATATTATTAGTAGACATTATTGCCGCCTTTAATACTATATAAAATAAAGAAGGCAATAAAGAGAAAATAGTATTTATAATATAGTATAGGCTATATAAGTATATAGTTATACATTTTAGACTTTATAATACTCTAGGGACTTTTTAGACTTTTATTAATAAGATGCTTTATAAGTATCTTAATAACTTTTATATTGTATACTTAGATAATATTCTTATATATAGTAAGTAAAAAGATAAGTATAAGGTGCACATACTTAAGGTAATTTCTAAACTCTATAACACTAGCCTATACTTAGATTCTATAAAGTGCAAATAGAATATTAAATAGGTAAAGTATTTAGAACTTATACTTACTACTAATAGTATTAAAATAGATTCTAAGAAAGTTAAGACTATAGTAAATTAGCCTACACCCTAGTGCGTAAAGGATGTATAAGCCTTTTTAGAATTTACTAACTTTTACTAATAGTTTATTACTAGATTTTTATACCTAGCTAAGCTACTTACTAAACTTATATTACCGATTTAAGGTACGGGCCCCTTGCTTACGTAATATTACCTTTTTGGAACTAGCGCGATTACTAAGCAAGATTCTAAGCGAGGCTACGTATATAGCCTGCCTACGTACCTACCTTACGTAGGTATCGCTACTATCTTATATTTGGATCCAAATTACTACTATTATCTTATGTACGACGTGATAACCCTATAGTGCCCTCACAACTTATAAGGAATAGTACGCAGAAAGAGTTTCTACTAGCCCTAGACTTAAAGGCTTTAGCTATATTTAATAAACTAAAGAAGGCTTTTTATAACGCTAATAAAAAGGTTCTAGCTTACTTTAACCCTAATTTAGAAATATAGCTAGAAACTAACACTTTTAACTTTGTGTGTACTATTATACTTTTATAAATATATAATAGGATATTATAACTTGTTATATTTTTATTATATAAGATAACGCCTATAAAATATAACTACAAAATATATAATAAAGAACTCCTTATTATTATCTAAGCTTTTAAGAAGTAGTAGTTTAAACTTACTAGCACAAATAATCCTATAAAGGTTCTATTTAACTACTAAGTATTATAGATATTTATAACTAATAAATAACTTAACTGCCGCTAAGCTAAATAGGCTAAGTTTCTATTTAAGTTTAATTTTAAAATTACGTACTAGTCTAGGATTTAAGGTACTAAACCTAACGCCCTAATATATTATTTAGATAATCTGCCTTAAGATATAAAAGACGCGCATAGGCAATACTAATAGTAAGTTATTATTAAGCTATATTAGATTAATCTAAAACTTAGAATTATATATATAGCGTGTAAATAAAATACTAGCGCGCAATATATAGTTTACCTAGCCTAGGTTATAACTCTTTACTCTATATAAAGTCTTATTTTTATTATGTGCAATATATATAATAATACTAAAAGGTATAATATTATAGAATAAGTTGCGCTTAGTAGTATAGTAATAAGTGCTTTAGAAAAGGAAAGTTTACCTAATAATATAAACCTATTACTAGTACTTTATAATTCTTTAGCAACTACTAACACTTATAATAAATAATTCTAAAATATACCTACTATGCCTTATAATAAGCGACTACTAAACACACCTAGCGTGCTCTATAATAAGTAACCCTAAGCTACACCTACTATACTCTAGATACCCGCTATGCCTATTAATAAATAATTAAATAATATATATACTAGAAAGCCTAATAAGTAACTACTAGTAAAGACACTAAGTATAGTAAAACTAATAAATAAAATCTATTTAGTATACCTAGTAGATAAGAATTTAATAGTAATTATAATAGTGTTAAAAAATAGTTAATAAAGAATTCTATACAATCTTATATATAAAGGCACTAGACTAGAGCTTAGTAATTACTAGTTGTATAGTAGTATTATATAGTAGTCTACTATACATACAAGGCAAAGTATATATTTCTAATATTCTAAAACTCTATGCCTATATAATTAATTATATATATTAATTGCTCTATAGGGGATATAGATAAAAATATAATAGTTATACAAAATTAATATAGTGGTATTTCTAGCCTAATATAATAAGTAATATTGCCTAGTATATTAAAGCTTATCTACTTTGCTAATATATAAAGATATACTATAATAGAAAATAAGGCCTACCTTATCTACTACCTGTACTAGAATAATACTAAATATTAATCTTAATTAATTATACTACTAAACTTCTATTTTATATAATTAATAGTTATATATATAAATATATTCTTATTATAGTTAACTAACTTAGTAAAAAATAAAAGTTTATACTAGTAATAGACTTATATATTAACACTTTTATATAAGCCTTTATTAAATTTATATAGCGCAAAAAAGAATACCTAGAGAATATAGTGTTAGACTAAGAAGCGTAATTTATATCTTACTTCTAGAAATGCCTCTCTAAACGTATTAGTATAAAACTTAATTTATTAATATTATACTATTCTAAAACTAATAGATAGATAGAAAATGCTAATGCTTTTCTAAAATACTATTTAAGAGCGTTTGTTAATTATAAATAAAATAACTAGATTATTTTATTACATATAGCTAAATTTGTTGCTAATTATTTAATAAGCACTAGTATAGGTATAATACTATTTTACGCTACTAAAGAATATAACCTCTAGTTAGGTCTAGAGCTACTACTACTAATTAATAAGATACTAACTATACCTACTAAAGCTAACTATATCTAAGGTCACTATTTTATAGAACGCCTTTATTTATTATGTAATAATCTTTACAAAAGTCTTAAATAGGCTTAGGTAAAGCAAGTAGAGTATACTAATAATAGAAGGCAACTCGCAAAAGTGTTTAAAATTAGTAACTAAGTTATAGTTAATTTCTATTACGCTTATATAACTTAATTTAGCTAATCTTTAGACTATAAGAACTATAAACTATTTATAATTATTAAATTAATTAATAATATAGTCTATAAGATAAACCTCCTACTTAAGATATATATTTATAATATGTTTTACTAATAGTTATTATAGTTATATAAGTAACTACTATCTAGCTAAGCACCTATACTTAAAGGCCCTATTAAAATTACTAACTCTAATATCTAAGATAACTCTAACTATAAAGTGAAAGTAATTTTAGCTATATAACTTAATTAAAATCTAAAGAATCTACTTATATATAATTATAAGGGCCTCCTATAGTATAAAGTTAAATAGAAAAACTACCTACTAAAACTAAATAACCTATTATAGAAGCTATATATAAACTTAGTTAGCTTATTAGACCTAGTCTATAATTAGTATAAGGCTTACCCCTCTACTCCTATTTATAGAAAGTTTACTATACTAATAGGCAAATAGAATATATAATTACTAAGAATAAGCAAACTTAATACTTTAATATAATATAATATATAGGTAGTAAGTATTTATATTTTCTCCTACTAATATAAGTTACTATTATAAAAAAAATATATTTAACGTGGTTAACTAGCAAGTAACCTATACTAGTAAGCGCACTACCTTTGCCAAGACCCCACCAAACTATTTTATTTTTTATTAGACTGCGTCGCAATACTACTTAAAAATATATACTAAGTTAATGCATCTAATTCAGATTCTTCTTTTTTAACTCCCTAGTAGGTTTGCATATTGTGTCCAAGTTGCCTATAGATGCCATAACGCCGTTAAGTTAATAGCCCTGTTACAGCGCGACTAGTACCTAACGACTATTTACTCTTTTTCTGTCCACTAGCGTTCTTTGGAGTGGCTAGCTAAGATCCCTCTGCTACTATAAGTGATCCCTAATACTAAATATACCTTCTTTTACGCAATTTTTGTCTTATAGTCTTCTTAATTATCTTGCAAAGGCCTGCAATTTTATTTAACACTAGTGCCTAACTATATATTACACTTAGAGCGTTTTTTTTAAGCTTCTTAAGCATCTATATAGTTAAAGTTAGTAATAAATTAAAGTAATCTCTAATTCTCTTGCGAACTAGTGTTAATTGCGCCTTAAATTCGCGTAGATTACTTAGTGTTTTAGACTCCTAGGTAGTAGGCTCTTTAATAGGCAGACTAGGTGTATAGATATAGATATTAAAGTGCTGTAACACCTTCTCTAGATTTAATGGGACTAGCCTAGCACCGTAAAAACTACTCTTAATTGTCTCTGCAGAGAAAACCTTTAAAAACGTGGTTTTAAAGGCTAGAAGGAACTTAATTTTTATAATATAGGTTATTAGCTAATACGCTAAGCCTAAGATCTTAGCACTATATGCCTTCTTTAGTAGGGAGAAACAGTCTATATCTAATAGCTATAGTAGGTGTGACGAATATAGCAGTATATAGAGAGTAATAATTTTATATTCCTTATAGTAATTCTAGAACTTAATTAAGTTATAGCTCTTATAGCTATTAATAACTAGTAGCTAATAGGTTCCTTTAGCGCGTCCCTTTGTATGCGCGTTAAAGTGTTTTAACTACGCAATACTAAGCTTGTTATTTGTCTAGCCATTCTCGCTAACAGCGATTACCTAATCGCTAGGAATTGACGCGTCTTTGTACCAGGTGGAGATGTGACGCTTGCCGGCGTAGATAATAAAGGGAGGGATTGCCTATCTAGCAGCGCAGATACTCTAGATTACCGTAATTTACTAGCGGTTGCCTAGCTGTATTAATTTAGGTTTTGCACGCCTCTCTAATACTATAACTACAAGCTAAGACCTTATAACCCCTATTAGGAAGCCTAATTTATTAAAGTTGTAGGTGTCCTTATTTATAATACCGTACTTAACTTTAATGCCCTTTATAAGCTTAAACCACGCGTTTATAATCTTAGGATTTTTTTGTTATACCCTCTAGTTATTGTATAACTAAGACTAACGCGTTTTAACTTTATATCTGCGCTTAATAAACCTGTCTGTTTAGTTAATACTAATAGGTGGCTTTCCTCTCTATAAATGTAGTGAATTGGCTATTGTGCGAATTATAAGCTTCGTAGAAGGAAATCTACGCGTGTCCAGCTCAATTATACGATTAATAAGCGCCTGCTCCTTAAGGAGAGTAAAATTCTTTGATTTAGGTGGGTTATCGCGTCGTGCAGTCGTTCCGTTGCGTCTTCGATTGAGCGTTCTGCGATTAACGTTATACAGCCCTACTGCTGCTCGCTCTATAAGATTTGGGTCTTGTTTAATAGCTCTAATAGTAATAAGTAATCAAGCTTTATTAGATAGCTTAGAAGATATAGTAGGTGGTTATATTATAATAGTATTATTGGTAATAGTAAGGTCTTGGCAAAGGTAGCGCGCTTACTAGTGTGGATTACTTACTAGTAAACTACGTTACTATTTATATTACTATTAATATTTATTATAGTAGTTATATTCTTAGATAATATAGACTAGAATATTAGTGTTATAAGTATAATAGTAAAATACCTATATATTAGAGATTACTTATATACTAGGAGTTGTCTATATACTAGAGACTATATAGTTAAGCCTAATAAAAGTAACTATGCCTAGTAATAATAATTACACTTAATAATAGTAAAACACTATATATATACACACTAACGTTACTATTTATAAGTAAGAATTTAAAAGTTATAATTTACAAGCTATAGTTATAAATTATAATTATATAATATATAGACAAAATTTTAGTAACTTAGTCTAGTAGCTTATACCTAGATTACTAAGAAATACTAGATTTACTATAGTGCTATTACACTAACTTAGTATATAATCTTAGTAATATGTTTAATAAATAATAAAACTAGCTATAGATATAATATATATTAAAAATCTAGGTATAAGGTAATAATTTTAGAGACTAGAATACTAGAGATATAAAAATAGCATAGTATTATTATAAGAGTAATAGAACTACTCTTTTTAGAGAAAGAATAGTGTATTAGATTAATGCCTAGAGGCGCCGCGGCCCTAAGACAGGCTAGAGATAATACCTTATTCCTAGCGCTAGCCTAACTAGGCCTAACACCTAGCGCCTACTGCGCGCCTACTATATAGTAGGTGTGGGTAATTACTAGAATTCCTACGTAGTATTTTACCTATAGAGTTTAATTAACTATTATCTTAACTCTAACTATTAATTCTTTATAAGCGCTATTTTATACTTTTCTCTTTTTTATTTTAAACTATAGTATAGTAATATAGCCTTACGCATAGTTTTGTATATAGATTTTTTTTAGTTAGAATAGGCGTGCTAAGCCCGCTAAGCTTGTTTATAATACGCTAACTTCTTTTTATTAATACTACTTTAAAATACTTTTTTATATTAATAATAGTAGAAGAAATAACTACTATTATTATAATATTTTTATTAGAAACCTCTTTAGTCGCAAAAAAAAACTATATATTATCTCTTAACTAGTAGATTATTAAAAAGCTATAGTAGACTATAAAGTTATAATTATAGAAGTAGTATAGGTAATATAACACTTAACTATAATTTAGTTATTACGCTTATAATCTAGTAGTAGCATAACTATAGTTTGCTATATATATAGCGTATAAAGTTTACCTACTTTTATAATATTAGTAATATATAGTATATTAAATCTTTATCTTTAACTTATATAACACTAAGTCTTTTAAATCTAACTCTTTATTATATATAGTAATAGAATATCTTTTTAGTATTCTAAGATTGCGTTATTTAATACCTATAGTTAGATAGCTACTAGAAAATTTAAAACTAGTATAGATAATTAGCTAGGTAATATTAGCTATCTTGTTAGGGATTCCTAAGGTGCGGCGCGCCCGGCGGAAGGTTCCGCCGAGCCCCGGAACCTTACCCGATTAGGCATTAGCGCCTCGGCTACGTGTGGGTATATAAGGCAGCTGTTAACAGTCTTTATACGCCACCTCGATATCTTAGTAAAATTAACTTCTTGATTTCAACCTTTGATGCCTTGAGTGATCCCTTACACTATATCGAGGTCCGCGCATCAGCTGCGACATGCTGTAGGGTCTCTAAGCACGACAGCTTGGTGCCCCTGCGCCCAGGACAGGGCCAAAATCCGACCACCCCGCCGTTGCGAAGCGACCGCACACCCGCACGATCGATGTTGCCAGGATAGGCAATGCGATTCACGCATCCACCACATCTGCGACCTCCCACATCGAGCCCCACACGATTTTGTATGAATGGGTATGGCGCGACTGCCACGAAAGGCCCACATTGGAATTAACGCTTCGGGACGAAGCTTGTTGAAGGGGGAGGTGATGTTAGGGATTCCTGAGGTGCGGCGCGCCCGGCGGAAGGTTCCGCCGAGCCCCGGAACCTTACCCGATTAGGCATTAGCGCCTCGGCTACGTGTGGGTATATAAGGCAGCTGTTAACAGTCTTTATACGCCACCTCGATATCTTAGTAAAATTAACTTCTTGATTTTAACCTTTGATGCCTTGAGTGATCCCTTACAATCTAGCCTACCTACTATAGGATAAGATTTAAATAGTAGGGCTGCTAGAGAACTAAATTAATTACAATTATACTATTTTAAAGGTTATATTTAATAATTTATTTAGGCTATATATAATCTTTATATAACTTTAAATTTTTAAATACTAGATTATTTTTTTATATAAAGACTTAGAAAGAGATATAGCAATCTTTATAAAAAAATAGCGCCTTACTATTATATTACTAGTAAGACTAAAGAATAGGCTAAGATATAGTAGTAGGCATTTATTAAAAAAAGTAGATATTTTTTTATATATTACTAAAGCGCATATACGTAGATATAGTAAAAAAAGCTCCTAGTAGTAGTTAAGATTATATAGGTATATAAGAATAATAAAAAGTAAAAATAGTAGTAGTAGTAAAAATATAAAGAAAATAAGTAGTAGTAGTAAAATTCTAGGGGTAGTATATAGCTTACTAGTTACAAGAGAAAATTTACTATTAAAGAGTAATAAAATAGTTAAGTTAGTTACTATTATAATTATTATTATTATTATTATTACTATAAAAAATATTATTAAAGAAATTATTAATTACGTAATATAGTAGTTAGTTAAATAGCTAGCTTAGAATTACGTAATATTACAAATTAATCCTAGAGAAAAACTTCCTACCCTTATATAATAAGTAAAAGAAGAACTTAAAAGTAGCCTTTTTTAATAAATCTTAGAAGAGTAAAATATAAACTCCCTAGCACTAAGAATCCTTTCTAGTAACTTAATAAAGTAAAACTTCTACTAATTTAACTATCTATAGACAGCATCTTAAAGAAGGAGTAGATATTATATTATTATTTATAGCTAAAGAAAATATTAGTCTTAGAATAATATAAGAATAGAATATAGTCTTATAGGGCTAATTTATTAGAAATAGCTAGAATAGTTAAAAGAGCTAGTTAAATTAATACTATTTTAAGATAATAGATAAAAATTTTTTTTAGAGACCTCTTTTTTATATAAAGGGTAGTGTAGGGTATAAGTCTATACTAACTACTATACTAATACTAACTAGAAAAGGCGCCTTTAGAAAGGTAAAAGGTATAGATAGGGGAAAATAAAGTATAAAGAAAAGGTAATAGGGCGTACTTAATAGAGAGGCTAGTAAGAACTATTATAATTAATAAGCTCTAGTATAATAAGAGTGTTATATAGATTTATAAAATTCTTCTAGTTATTATTATTACTATTAAGATAGCTTATCTAGTGCGCGAGCGTAGATAACTAATAATAGTAGTAGTAATAAGCTAGATATACTATATACGCTATAAGTAAATCTTATATAAGTTAGAAGCTTATAAGGTATAAATAAGGTGTAAGTAAGTTTAAAGTTTAAACTATTATTATATTATTAGATATTTAAGGTTTTTTAATTAGAATTAGGTGCCTTATATAGTATATAATAACCTTCTATTTTAACCTACTTTAATCTTAAACTAAAAAAAAGGTTTAAAAAGGTGTTTTGCAAGCCGACAATACTATTATATAAAATATTAATAATAAAATCGCTATTATTTTATATATATTTTATTACTACTACTATATACTAGATTCTAAGTTATAGTGCCTTCTATTTTACTTCTCTCTCTATATAGTGTAGACTTGACCTTAGTTAGAATCTCTACACAACAAAGATCTTTAATATAGAGCCCCTAATTGCGGCTGGTGATTATGCAATAGCGAACATGCAAGTGTATCCAAAGGGGCACATGGGCTACGGATATACATAGTAACGATGTCCGATGGATCCATGGATGGCTTGAAACCTTTAAGTAGTTCGGGAAATGTCTTTATGATGTTTTCATGATGCCGCAAGCCACTGATTTGGGCACTAACAACTGGCACCCGGCCCCTTTCATCCATGAAAGCACACGAGTAGAGTATGTGATTCTGGGTGCTGAACGTGGCAATCCGCTTCGACGAAGGAACCTGCTGAAAGCGCGAGCTATGCGCTTCACCCAATATATTCGGGCAATCAACTGACACTTTTCGTCATCGTTCACATTCAGCGTCGCACCCGCGAGTCAGTAATAGTGGGTGTTGTAGTAAAGAGACTTGATTGTGTGGAGTAAGAAAATGGTATCGACTAAGCGCCAAGGACGCTAGCTTTGAACGGGCTAGTGCCCACACACTTCAGTGTTTCTCGTCGAAATCAACGCAAGCGAAACTCGAACAACCTCCAAACTAACCCACAGCGTCAACAGGTATGTTGCTACTCACCCCCCAAAACCGGAGTCAAAGCTAATCATTCCGTAGACCCTAATTCAAGATGAGTACGCGACGCACGACAGTCCCCGTAACGCCGAAGCAGCGACACTGACCGCGAGACAGCGAAGGGTACCTCCAGCTTTGGCAAGCGCCACAACAAGACGCACACGCTCTGCCGTCGTTGCGGTATGTGGGCATCCATTCTATGCATGGGATATTTCGTCGACGAATTGGAGCTTGGGGTGAGGCACTGAAAGTATGGCACTGACATGGTAATCGATATAGGCCGACGCTCCCTCCACATCCAGAAACACACTTGCTCCTCGTGCGGATACCCCGCTGCTAAGACCCGCAAGTGTACGTTATTACTGATATTTTGCGGAGACTTAAGGACAGTGCGATTGACATGTTGCAGTCAACTGGGGCGAGAAGGCCAAGCGAAGGAAGACCACCGGTACCGGTCGCATGCGATACCTCAAGACCGTTACCCGCCGCTTCTCCAACGGTTTCCAAACCGGCACGCCAGCTGGTGCCAAGGGACCCACGACTTCTTCGTAAACGACGCAATGACGGTGGAGAAAGGCTGGAAGTAGGAGTCAAAAAGGGCGAGAGCATGATGGGAAGGCGGGGTTTCTCAACTGGCAAATTACCGGATATTGCTCAGGGGGTTTTTCAGCATCCCTCTACAGTGCCCTCTCATTCTTGACTCCAGGTCGTGAGGGTGAAGATACCTCCTAGGGCTTCTGTGGCATAAATAAGAGAATTTCATCATGGTCTGTCACGAATGAGGCCATAGTTTCAAGTACATCATTGTCCAAGCCCGCACCGAAGCCCCGCAAATGACCTGCGCTCATCTGATGAATTGCTGGCGCCACGTTAATTATAGACAAGGTGACGTTCTAGCGCGGTCTGATCCCATATGGCGCCATGACCACCACGGACAGGCAAACCTTGGTTTAGGGTACTTAGAATGAAATTGTTGTCGGTTGAGATTTTTACGAATCTCATGGTATCAAAAACCCTCCTGCCTGGGCCGTAACTCCATCCCTTGTTCAACCCGTCCTGCAATGACTGATCAAACGCCAATGACCGCGCCGTTCTCCGTTCCATGAAATGAAAGCCAAGTGAATTAGCTTTCAACCTCAAGCATATCCTTCAGGCCCTTTTCAGAAGCTCTGAGCCAGCGTCCTCTTTCCTCGAGATCGTCACCAATACCTCCGCCCTCCTCTCTTCGCCGCCTAGCCTCTTTTGCAGCTGCTACCGTGCCTTGCTTTTGTGTTTCCAGCGGTTTCAGCTCACGTTCCAGTTTTTCCAACTCGCGCGTACGATTAGGCAAGGACGACTGCAGCTGTGACAGCTGTGCATTTAGAGCGGCGACTTCCCCCTCACGCTGCTGGACTAGGAGGAGTGTGTCTGGTAAAGGAAGCGCGAGCTCTGGGTTATCAGAGGCTGGTGTCTGCTCGTTCCTCAGCCTTTCAATATTTGCTTCTAGACCTTCAATCTCTGCCGGCAGCGATGCTAGTTGTTGCGTCCTCAGTTGCACGCCCTCATACCGCAGTGACAATTCCCGTCCCTTGGCCTCGAGTTGTTGGAGTATCTCTGCGACCTCTAATTTCCGTTCCTTGAGGCTCGCTTTCAGCGCAAAGATTTCCTTTTCTTTCTCCTCGTTGTGGGCGGCTTCGACGAGACGTGGTGGGTTATCGGTTATGCCACGGAGGAACTTCTCTTTTGTGACTTGCTCGACGTAGCTGAAGCGTAGTTTTCCGAAGAGTTCCTATAGCCGTTAGAGCCTATGCGTGAATTCCAAGCGCGACCGCGCACCTTATAGTGTTGAAGATCTGCCTGCAAAGCTGCTGGGTGGGTGTCGCCGTTTTGCTCGCTGTCGTCTGAGACTGCGGAACTGCGCTTCTGTGCGGATTGCTGGAGATCTTTGGGCGCGAGCGTCTCTGCTATGGAGACAAGTTTGAGGGTTTGCGACTGTTGGAGCTGCTCTAGAGCAGCGACAGGCGTGGCCGTCTGGGATGCTCGCCGGGGCGCCATCGCGCTTTCGTTTACAACTTCACTGACGTTTGCGAATCGTGGGGTGTTTGTTTTGAGGGCGGACGCGTGGGGCTGACGCGGACAGGGTACACCTCGGCAGGAGCTCTAGCGCCGCCCGAGCACACTGTGCACTGTGATTGTGGACTTCAACATTTGTACACCCATACTGCACCCTCCACGCGTATGAACTTTTCTCGCTATGGCTGATGACGAAATTGACGATGAATATGCCGCCCGTCTACTCAAGCAGGACGCAACGGATGCCGCGAAAAAATACGAACTAGTTGGCATAGATGCCTTCAACCCGAAGAGGTGCGTTGCATGCCTCTATTGCGGTTCCTAAATGTACAGCTACCCAGATACAGCTTTGGACGTAATTGACAGACGTTAGATCGCGGCCAGGAGCCCCGAAACCAAACACAAACTTTCTGCGGCACATAATCCGGCAGACCGATAGTCATAATGCGGCATTGCTGGCTAAAGAGGCGGAGGACTCGCGGGCACGCCTGCGACAGATGAATAAAGGGAACGAAACCGAGCGCAAGCGGGCCTCCGGGCGCGGAGACCAGGAGGTGGGCAGACTCACACCCCCCGATGCGAGCGACAACGATACAGGCCGTCACAAACGCAGAAGGCGGGACCATTCGGAAAAGGACGAGCAACCCGATAGCCGGGGGAGACGAGAGCACCAGGAAAAAGCTCGAGGTTCTGTATCGGGACGAGATAGATCAAGAGACAGGAGGCAGAAGAGGAGACGAGATGATAGTGAGGAGGGAGAGCGGTCCGCACGGAAATCGAACCGTCGGCATAAAGACCGTCCCTCGGGATATAGTAGCGACGAAGAAAAACGTCCACGGCATAAAGAGCGTTCTAGTCACAGGCACAAGAGACGGAGATCGGGTTCTCGGTCTAGAGCCCGCGTGCGCTCTTCCTCGCCTCCTCATAGCAGCCACCACAGGTCATCCCGCCACCGTCAAAAAGACCCTTCTCCAAGACGCGCTACTAAGGGCTACAGGCGACAAGCAAACGATTCCCGGGCTGCCCGCGAAATAGAAGTTCCAGTTGGGCGATCTTCCTCTCCTAGCCATGATTCTGATCCACTCGAAGCCATTGTAGGACCTCTCCCTCCACCCAGGGAGTCAGCCGTGCGCTCTCGCGGTCGCGGTGCGCATAAGATCAATGCAACGGACATGGATACTCGTTTTTCCTCCACGTATGATCCCGCGATGGATGTCCAGCCGCCCTCCGACGACGAAGCTGATCTGGGGGATGCCGTTGAGGCCTTTCGTGATCGCCAGCGATGGAAACAACAAGGTGCAGAGAGACTAAAGGCCGCTGGTTTTACCTCTGAGCAGGCCAAGAAGTGGGAGCGGGGAGATGAGAAAGACGAAGAGGATGTGAAGTGGGTGGCACGAGGTCAAGCAAGAGAATGGGACAGGGGGAAGGTAATCGACGCGGATGGGGATGTCGAGTTCAAGGCAGAGTTTGGAAGGCTGAAGTAATGGCTGACACAGTACTGTGCTTCTCCAGATCTCTTGCATCCGCTGCATCTGTCTCGCGTTGGGACGTAGTTTAGTACGGATGAGCTGGTTGGCTTGACGCAAAATGAGCAAGTGATACAAGACTATCTCATTAAATCATACGGCATCATCCTCAATCAGACGGGACAGCAGTTGTTCCGAGCGTCCATTCGCTGGTTCTACATATAAAATACACTAAAACAGCATCTCCAGGGCTCTCATGATGCCCGCAATAACAACACCTGCAGCTGTAGGCACCTGAATCCATGGATCCAAGAATGGTGGTGGAGCACGGGACCAATCCGCCAACCAATTGTGTCGTCCGACGTCATCCTTGGCACGTGACGCTAGCTGGCTGATTGGCAGGTGCGACGTGTACACCGCCCCTGCCTTATCGATGGTTGCCGGGTTAGGTGGGGTAAACAACAGGGCCAGAGCTCTGCAGGTCGTACCTAGCTTTCAGCCCGTCCGACTGCGCCTGCATATTACACACCTGGGCACACACACGAAGAGAGCCGCTGCCGACATTTACAATCGCCCCGTTTATATCCGTCACGGCATCGATCGCATACTTCGATAAAACCGACGTCGTCCTTCCGAGCTGTCCGCCGCGGCTGGACACGCTCTGGTTGGGCCAGCGCACACTCACTCGACCGTCTCCAAGCCTCACTATTGCTACACCTGCTGGGACGTGGCAGTCAATATCTTTCATCGTCTGCGCTGCCTGCTCGCCTGCGACCCCTTCGTTGTTATTACTTTCGCTTTCCGTCCAGACCACAATCAAACCGAACCACTGTTGGGACTCTCGGAGCGAGGTAGTCAACTGCGTGGACCCACGGCGTTTGCGCCGCGCAACTCGAGGCTGCAAAATCGACCGAAATGTCTGGGCTATCCGAGCCAGGCAGCGGGGCCTACTCGTCCAACACCATGTACGTCGGGGATGGAACTTGGGACTCACAGAGAAACACTTTTCTGCTGCCCAATTTACAAGGCTTGAATCTTGCGACAACACAATATAATGGTATGGTCTCCACCCCATGCTATGTTCTAACTAACCTTTGTTGATGCAGGTATGGGAAATCGCTTCCGAAATATGAACGGTTATCAAGGCCTCATCCAAGCCCACGGCATTTTGGCGGCCATAACATTCCTTTTCGTAGTCCCAGCTGCTATCTTTGTCGCGCGATTCTATCATCGAAACCCACACATGGCGTTGCGCTTCCATATCTGGTTACAGATAGGCACCGTCTTTTTGTCAACCGCACTCTTCGTGCTGGGCTTCCAAGCAGTGGGTTTGAAAAGATCCTTGACCAATCCACACCATGGAATTGGCGTCGCACTCTACACCCTCATTATGGTCCAAGCAATTGGAGGATGCGTCATCCACCGGCGGGAGAAGGGCAAGGAGCGATACAAGATACCTTTGAAGTTGATGGTATGTGCAATTAACTCTTCCTATATGGATGTTGACGAGTATAGCTTCATCAATGGCTAGGAAGGATGGTTGCGCTTCTGGGTATTGTACAGGTGCCTCTGGGTCTAACACTGTACGGCTCACCAAAGATGCTCTTCATTTTGTATGCGGTCTGGGCATTCCTTCTTCTATTTGCATGGTTTGTTCTTTCCTACCTCAACCAGCCAGAAGTGGGCTTTGACGACCGGGGTACCTATATCACAGAAACCTCTGCGAGTAGCAGCCGCAGAAGCCGAAGTCACCGCGGCCACGGCTTGGGAGCGCTAGCGACTGCTGGAGCCGCAGGTGCAGGTTTAGCAGCTTTGAAGAACCGATCCCGCAGTCGCAGTCGCAGTCGCAGTCGCTTACGACCGGGGGGTCATAGAACAGAGCCTAGCACGCACCCCAGTTCGCATCCTTCAGACTCATATTTGAGTGAAAAACATACACGCGACAGACGAGACAAACGTACCTGGCGGGACCGACTACTGGGTGCTGGCGCGGCTGCCGGCGGAATCCTTGCTATTAAGTCGCTCTTCAACCGCAAGAAGCGTGCCCCGACCGAAACAGTGAGCGATGTCAGCTACAGCCGACCTATAGGTCCATCTGAGGTTACACAGACCGATTTGAGTCGTCTTGAGGAGGGAAGGGCTCCTGCCTCGCCAGGCCGAGATCATTGGCGTCGCGTGGAGGAAAGAGAAGCTGCTCAAGCGGCTGCCATGGGAGCAAGCCCTTTACGCCAGGGTCACCGGCCCGCACGAAGTGCCACGTCGATCGATTCCTTCGACAGTCGAACAAGTTTTAACGATGACCACGAGAGACCTAAAGATTCACATAACCTACGCAATGGAATAGCCGCTCTCGGGCTTGTAGGATTCATGAAGCACCAGTGGAATAAAAGGAGGAACAGAGGAGAAGATGAGCGTGTTGCAGCATTAAAGCAGCAAGATTTGGAAGAAGAACGAATTGCTCGTGCCAATAGCCAACGAAGGAAATATACCGCAGATGGACAACCGGGGAGAAGAAATAGACCGCCATCCACCATCTTCTCGGAAAGTGATATTTCGGGCACAACTCCTGCTCTGTCCCGGCCTCCTCCGCTACGCAGTAATGCAACCCTGACACAGGCAGAAACAACGGCAGGGCCTTCGACAACCCCAGGACCACCTGTCGCAGATCCGCACGGTGTACTTTCCGATTCTGGATCCGAGGCATATATATCGGCGGGAGGTCGGCCTCATCGAAGACACCGCACTGGGGACACTGGAGCCCTCGCTGCTGGAGCAGCTGCGACCGCGGCATCAGCGGGTTCCCGTCAAGAAGAGACAACAGTCAGCGACGAGGCAGCCGTGATGGCAGCGTCAACTCCCCACCCGTGTCTGTCAAAGTCAAGATGCATAACGATGGCCGTCATGTGACGCTTAGACGGCTTAACGAGGAGGAGGCTGCTGCTGAACGTGAAGCACAGAAGAAGAACCGCCATCGAAGAAACAGGGATGGCAGTATGAGTTCGCTGAGCAATTTGGAAAACAATGAGCGATGGCGGCGTACGGCAGCAAAGGAAGCTGCCCAGGCGCAGGAAGCCGCACAGGCGACTGCACCGATGTCGATGCCCGAGCCACATATTCCTCCACCACCCCCAGGTCCGCCTCCTGGAGCTGCATCAACTCAGCGAATGCCCCTGCCCCCTCCGCCTCCTATTCCAGGAGCAGGTGGGAGCGCGTTGAGCAGCCCCCCTGGTACTCAGACATACGGTACCGAGACCGACGTAAGCAAACTACGACTCGAATAGAAGACGGCGGAGAGCAGAAAGGGCACAGGCGAAGCAAGCGAGAATGGGTGGGAGCCGCGTTGAGTTCTCATAATGACTGTTACGAATGGTAAGCGTAATGATTTCGATTGTTTTGTGTGCATTTACAGGCCGTTGAAGCATGAGGGCAAAGCGTCTATATATCTTGAAGCTGCAGGGGGTGGGTGGCACCATCGATAATAACGATCTATGGAGTTTCTACTCGCCATTGGTGTGTAGATGCATGCGAACTGTCTTGGCCTGGCAAGAGCTAGCTTGACTGTGGTATTGATTCGTGAGAGAAATACAACTGGAGCTCGGCGATGATGCAATTGTGTGCCGGTAGATCAGGAGCGATTGGACCATAGCATGTTCAACATCCATTTATGTGTCTGCGCGTTACATCGTCTCGGCCCTTGGTGCATCTGGCTCGTGACGACCGTCTCAGGCACGAAAATAATCGAGGCCCCGCCCATGCTCCGCTGGCTTTCTTCATTTGCTGGTCTAGGCAGCGTGTTCTGCAAACCGCCCGGGCAAACGGCCTCACGGCGGGCCACCAAGACGGCAGACGAGGTCCGCAGACGGGCCTTTGTGTCGGTCGAGGTTATAGCCGTGGTCGCTCCTCGCCACGTTCTAACGTAGAGACGTATATGAATCTCTCTCTCTCTCTCTCTCTCTCCTCGCCACGTTCGACAGATCGGCGACTCCTCGAGAACTCCCAGCAACACCAGTGATGAACCGGTTGGAACGACACACCAAAAGCTCAGCAAGTCTACGTCTACGCCTCGATCTTATACTGGCCAGCGTCTCGTTATCCCAAGGTGCATACTTCCCTGGCTGCCAGCTACCTATTCCAACCCTCTCCGGAGCGCGTGGACGTGGAACGACGCTGCCTGCGTTGACAACGAGAGCATTCGAGGAAGGACAGGACGGGAGGTCGGCTCAGCGGACACTGACACCGCTGCTTCCAAGTGCGTCGGGAAGCGACATGGCTAGCGGCACATCATGGGCGACCGTTTCGACTTGTCGCAGCCGCAAGCCTTGCTCATGGACCCAAGCAGCGGCAGACCTACCCTATCCTGCAGGGCGTGGACGAGCCCGCCGATGCCACCGATGGTCGGATGTCTGTCGGTTAGTGTTCTCACTCTGCTAGTCGTCCCTAGTCTTGGGGTGCGCCGCCCGCCGTCCAAGAACGCCATCATCGTTATTTTATTACTCACGCGTATCTAGCGGCAGCACCAACTCCTCACATGTACTGGTAGCTGCGTCCCAGGCGTCCCAGCCAGCTGGACGGGCGCCTCACATCTCCGGAGGCTGGTGCATGTTCGCCGACGTTCCACTTCCCTGTCCACACATTATGGGGACCTGTCAATCAGGGGTCCTGGCCGCTTCTCCACACAGTTTCATTGGACTTTCGTAGCAGCCGTATCCTAGCTGGCCTGCTGCTGCTAGCACTGGCCTAATGCGGCTGTGAGCCAAGCCTTTACGGTTCTTGAGTTAGCCAGTTCCAAGGTTGTGAGTGGGCGTCCGTCCAGCAGAATGACCCGAAGCACGCAAAAATGTCTACGCGCAGCATGCCCAAAGCTCTTTACATTCCTCGGTTCCCCGTGGAGACTGCGTGCTTATGCAGGAGGGGCAGGTCTGCTTTCACCGTCCCTCTAGCTATCTCATGATGTCCTCCTCAGTTACTACATCTG
Source organism: Laburnicola sp. JP_R_19 (assembly GCA_031010545.1). NCBI lineage: Eukaryota > Fungi > Ascomycota > Dothideomycetes > Pleosporales > Didymosphaeriaceae > Laburnicola > Laburnicola sp. JP_R_19. Next base: position 934,584 of record VOIT01000042.1, read on the forward strand.
TCCCCGTCAAAAGAGCTTGCGATAGGTACGTCTCGACTGCACTCTCCTCTAGACCACCACCACTCATGCCATGACCGCAGCTGCCATCGACGCAAAGTCAAATGCATCGGCGAAGGTACAAACCCATGCAAGAATTGTGTTTCCGCAGGACTTGCTTGCACATACAATGCTATCCCCCAGAAGAAGGGACCTAAAGGAAGCCGCGCAAAAGTCCTTTCAGAGCTGCGAGAAACCCAGCGGAATGCCCAGCTCGCGACAGCTCTTCCCCATGAGCTATTCGACAGTCGTGCTCCTCCAACCACTTTTGCGCGGACTCCCGGATTGCTGCCGCCCACTCTCATAGAGAGCTGCCTCGAATTCTTCTTCGCCAACGTCTACCCTTCACAACCGATGCTTCACCAGCAACGCGCCCAAGAAACTATTATGAGCGTCGAGCACTCGGCCGAAGCATACTGCATGATCGCTGCTTTATGTGCATATGTCATAATTCAAGCCAACATGACGCTTTCTCCCAACGTTCTCCCGCGTCCTGAAATGGCACAACTTTCTAACGTCGCAGTCGGACACATTCTGTTGGAGGAGGCGGTGCGAGTGCGGAAAGGCTTCGACTACCTCGAAAACCCGACGCCCATGTCTATCTTTACATCGTGGCTCTTCTACGGGTGTTACTTCGGGTTGGGCAAGGATAGTACAGCCTGGTCTTTTCTTAGGGAAGCCACTACTCAGGCCCTTTTACTTGGTCTTCACGAAGAGGAAACGCACAAAATTGACCCGCTCGACATTTCTCGGAAGCGTGTGTTATACTGGCTCCTCTTCGTCGCAGAAAGGTACCTCCGATTTTGAGATATGAGGGCTACAATGGCTAACCCGAGTCTAGAACGCAAGCCCTTCACAAGCACCGTCCGATCTCGCTCTATCCGACCATACATCCACCTACCTTCGAGGAAGTATCCCCAGACAGGCCGATCGCAACAGGTCTCGATTGCATAAATCTGTACAAGCCGGTCGACGATACCTTCGTACATCTTTGGAATAAGGTTCGGACGCCCCTCAATCCGTCTTGGATTGCACAAGTCCAGAATCAGATCACAGAGGCAATCCCAACTTACATCGATTGTACGGAAAGCCAAGCAGTAGATCTACGCATCACACAGCAGTGGCTACGAACGATGCTATGGCAATTATGTGTCAAGCATGGTCTCGTCCGAAGTGTGGGAGCAGACAACATTCTGACCTTCCAGTACCCAATCGAAATCTCCCACGACGTTCTCGCCATGACACAACAATTCTCGCAGCATGCAATGGAGGTGAATGGCATGGGCTTGGTGAGTCTCCACAAACCTTGGCAACCCTAATTGTCTCGCAGCCCAATTATGGGGTGCGATGGTGCCTCATTGCCCCACCCCTGTCACATATATGACTCGCTTGTTATCTATCCCTGCACACGGCACTTCAGCGCTAAGCTAGGTATCTGTCCTAACATATTCGCAGATCGAAAAGCTATTCGACATAGCCTGCTGTCTCATCGACGTGGTTGCTTGCATACCATTTCCTCCCGATACCTTCGCCCTAGGACCTCGCGACTATGTGTCCCGATTTCTCACGCTGTTTTCCGCGCTGCGAGGCGGCCAGACGCGCTACCTCAATCTTCTTCTTGTCAAAATCTCCGACGTTTTACCGAAACTGCCACTTCCTCCGTCGCTCAATATCCCCCAGAACGCCTCCAGCTCATCCGTCAATTCAGCCCATGGTTCGCTCGGATCCATCTCATCCAATGTGAGCGACGAGGTTTCAGGATTGTCCAGCGCCACGTCACCCTCTTACCCCTCAACCGAACTCATACGCCAGCTCGCAGCCCAGACAGGTGCTCAGCTGCCATTCAACACCTCTCAGCCACTCATGCACGCACCCTGTTCTCGGGTTGAAGATCTCTCTCTGTACGATACTTCGGCTCCGCATAGCGCCCACTCATCTGGATCCGCACCCCCGAGTCAGTCCGGTACCCCTGGGCCTTATGAAGCCACGACGCAACCACGTTCACAACTGCCTTCGCAGACGCACGGTCATGCACCGCCTCAGGTACATCCGTCCCATGCTCAACACAGCCACATGCAGAGTCACCAACTTGGAATGAGTCCCGCTGGGTATGATTCCAGGTTCACTGTTTCTGGCTTTCCAATTGACCCGGCGATGGTCTTTAAGCCAGACGATGCCGAAGCTGGAGGTCCAATGCCAGGTCAGGGTGTACTCTACAATCAGGGGCCGGGGAGGGGGAACTTGGGTCACGCACGGGGTCACGGTGGCGGATATACAGGCTAGACTCCGGCAACTTCAAATCGCTCAGGTTCTTTGTATATCAGATTTGCTGAGGAATTACCCACTTCGCAACCATGCTGTTTGCAATCTTACAATCGAGGAGCGGAAGTATCCATATCGGCCATTCTTCCGCCTATAGGAGCAGGGTACATAATATGCCTGCGCTTTGGACCTGTACATACCCCCGAGCTCGATTCTACGGACGGGAACACGCGAAGGAAGTCGAAGCGAGCGGATGCTCATGCACAGAGCCCCGGGTCACTCCGCAACACGGCGTGATACTCCCCCTCTATGCACAATGCCAAGTTGTTCCCATAGCATCCGAGCATGCGTGTCGTTGTGGTAATCGTCAATGCCCAACTTGCCGGGGGGATCATGGTGGCTGCATCACTTTTTTATCGGAGTGAAAGATCGACAAATGACAGCCGTTGGCCGTTCACAGAAGATTCCGCGTGCAGCACGGCATACGGAACATCTAACGATGTTCGTCAATATTCTGTATACATAAAGCGCTAGGTACATTTTGGTGGGAGTATGACCCACCTACGCACATGCATGCATGGTACGCAGGGTAAGTTGCCTAGTAGATACCAGTTAGTTTGCAACAACACCTAGACAGATTAGCAATATACTGTGTCTATACGGACCTATACGGAGTCTTGACATGTGAGACGGCATGCCCGGTTATAGATACGTTCTCTGTGCCAGGAACAAATAAACTTTGCAATAGATGAGCAGTACGACTCACTGGGAGCATCAGAAACATCGTAGGCGGGGATTAGTAGCAAATGATCATGGGCTTTGCGTGACTTTCGGCTCATGAGCCGCGCTGTCACACGTGGTATGCCATATACCGAAGGTAGCGCATGATGGATGGGGGCTAGCGTGGATAAAGTCCCGCGTTTCCGCCCTGCATGATCACCGATAGTCGCCGTTCTGGAAGTAAAGTGAGACGTTGTCGGGGCACGTTGGGTAGGGATGGCATGAACAACCACTTCCCGAGTCAATACCCACAGGATTGACCGGAGTCACATTCCTGTTCCGGTTCTGCCCGGCCAGCTTGTACGGATAGATTCCGTTGATCGACGCGGGGTCAACCCTGCGGTTCAGATACGCGAAGGTCTCTTTGGTTATCTGACGTTGCCTGGGGGTGCCTCGTGTCCGCGACGCCACGCTTTTCGCCAGCCTTCTCAACCTCCACCACGGACACTTCGCCGGTGATAACGTACCTAAACTTGGCGTCTCGAAAGAGAACGGCTTTGTTACACGAGACCTGGTGGACTGTGGGGAAACGGTGGATCCGGCCGCCCCGATTGTCGATGTCTTGGTCCCCCAGCACAAGCGCAACCGGCATCTAGGGTCGGGCACCATGTCCCCAGTAACAACAATGGGTAGGAAGCAGTGGGTGGGTACCTTGGGCGCCAAAAAAACGAGCCACCGGTGAACGCCGGCGAACACGCAGTTCGACCACCACGTTGTTCCCAGCCACAAACGCATTGGCGCCCACAACCAAGCTTTTTGCTTCATTCGTCCAGTGCTAGCTAGACGCGCCGCTGGGTCTGGTCGGAGACTCGGAGGTATCTGGCGCCCCGGCGCGCCATGCTCGCAAGAACCCACACTGCCTACCCCAAACGCGTAACCGCCCACGCACACACGCTCGAGGCTAACGTACGTCCTAGGACCCAAGGGGCCGCCTTTCCACAATGTCATCGCCAATCCCAGAGCTACGTAACCTGGCTTTTTTTGCGGGGCCATGTCGCTGAAATTTTTTCGTCTCATCTTCGAGGGAAATAGTTGTTGGCAACGCTTCATTTAATTTCCGTGCGTTGTGGATGAGGAGAATGGCTGGTGCTTCGGTGCTTCATCGGCGGTATTCTGAGTGCCGCAGCAGGCACGCTGGAGCTGGGCAGCTTGACTCGGGATGATGCGGCTTTGAGGCGCGGAGTCGTCAGAGCGTGTACGCAGGGTTGTATTTATAAGCAGAAGACATTGGGATGGTCGGTCGTTGTGTCGCCATTCTTCTTAGGGGACGCGTGTTGATAACAGCGCATCAACCACCAAGTAGACAAGAACCATCAAATTCTGCACCCTAAGCTTTTCTCCACAGTGGATCTGCATGACAGTCAAGCATTCTTCGAAGACTGGGTCCGATACTCCGAGCAGTTTTCACGTACAGATCGACTCATCGATTACGGCACGTAGCATGTAGCGGGGAGCTAGCAAGCAGCTGCGCTGCCAGCGCCATGAGAGTTTTCCACAAAACGGATAGTCTAGCACATAGGTACGTCGTGGTATCTACAAGCAGAAAAAAAGCCCGGGCCACGGGCCAGGGCTGTTCACGAAAAGCAGCACCCTCGCCGCGTCAGAGCCACGCTAACGTTCCATACCAATGAGCGTGCGCTATTGCCTCGCGATGCCCGTTATTTATGCACACCTGTGATGCGTTTCAGATTGACAGGCGCCAAAACGACGCACCCGTGCGCCTGCCCAAGCACAGACAACTTGTCACCGCTTGGAAGCTAGCCGCAGCGGGGATAGAATGCGAGCCAACTATTCGCCTTGTTGACAGTTGTAGGCCATGCCGCCGCCATGCAATGTCTAGTAGGAGAAGGTGGCGTATGGGCCTGAGTTTTGAGCCACGTTTTGAAAAGGCGCACGAGGTCACGGCAGGTTCCGTGGGAAAGCTAGGGAGTAGGTAGGTATGGAAAGCGAAGGTGAACTGCCGGCATTCGTGGGCGTCTTTGACCCTGGTGAGCGGGGGCGGAAACAATGGTGGGGATTGGGTACCTGTTTTGCGGCTAGACTGATGGATGCTGCGGGATTGGGTGTCGAAGCTTGATATCTACCTACACCTTCCCCCCTGGCTTAGGTGCGTAGCGCGTAAAAGGAGCAGGGGTATAAGGCTAATTGGATAGTAGGAAATTAGCTACGCTAAAGCAACTAATAGGAGCTATGTAGCGTTAATTTATCTACCTAGGGATAGGACGACAAAGGCTTTTATCTTAAATAATATAATAAAAAAAGCAGAGCCTCCTACTTAGTAATTAAAAAAGGTGTAAAAAGGTGATAAAAAAAGCAATAGGAGCTATAAAAGTATAAAACTATACTGAATTATACTAATTTAGATATTCTTTCCTATTAAATTATTATTATTATCTTTTTATACTCTTCTTATTTACTAAGTAAGAGACTTTACTTTTTTATTATATTATTTAAAATAAAAGCTTTTATTATTCTATCTTTATATAAATTATATTTATACTATATATATACTATTAACTTTACTAAACTTTTTATAATATATTCTCTATAGTAGTTTAACCTCTTAGTTATTCTAGATTAGTCTAGATTAGTCTAGACTATATTAGAGTTTTTCTTTTAAGCTCTATAGCCTTTAGACTTTTTTTTAGTATATAGTATGTGTGTTGTTAAATTATCTACCTAGGAGTAGAACAACAAAGGCTTTTATCTTAAATAATATAATTAAAAAAGCAAATCCCCCTACTTAGTAATTAAAATGAGCCTAAAAAGGTGATTTTATATATAAATCCTATTTAGTAGGGTATTTTTAAGATCTAACTGTATATAGCTACGAATGCGTGCTGCGCAGCAGATGGATACGTGCCATACAGTCTCACCGACGCATCCAAGCCAGGCGGAGGTGTAGCGTAACTGACTTGTTACACCATGGTTCCTCTATCTGCCGATCAAAGCCAACGTTGTTGTTAGTCTGCATATCCTAAGACTAATCCATGATGACTCGTACGATTTTCGGATGCACACCTTGTCCAGCGACGGACCAGCGTGCGTCTGTCGGGATGGATCATGTCATGACAGGTGTTTGATTAGTGATCAAAGAACTTGGGGTACGATACATACACCACATACAGCGGCAGATTTAGCGTTACGTTCGCACATGTTTGCAAGGTTTAACGGTTATGCAGCATCTACTGTACTTGGAAATTCCCTCATGCAGCCGTCATCCCGTCCCGTTATACTTTCTAGAACTTGACCTTTTCCGGGATTTAAGATTTCGTAGCGTGAGTCCCGCCTAGGAGTGAAGACGATGTCAAGAACCGCGAGGGGAGAACGGGGCGCAACAAGGGCAACCGCGGCGTGACAGCTGGGATAGGAAGCTGTATGGTGGAGGTTGGTACAAGATAGGGCGAACCGTGCCGCAGTGACTTCGACACCGCCCGCCTCACTCCTCGGTACATGAGCAAACGGATTTTGTGAGGAGAGGTGATGCGAGAGGGTAGCACTATGCAGAACAATGCTTCGAACAAAACCCAAGTCATACAGAAGCCAGGAATACTCAAGAAAGCTTGAACATGTCTGCAGCCTTATTGATAGCCTCCGCCACAAAGAGATTCCACATCCTCGCCCGCTCCAAGTCCTTCTCCTCCAACGCCTCCGTAGTCCCCGGAAAGATCTGCGCTTTATACCCATCATCCCTATTCGGCGCCCACAGTGCGTTCTTGTAAAACGGCCGCCCCGGCAAGCCCTCTTCGTTCACAAATAGCCTCATCACCTTCTTCAACTTGTCATTCACATCCGCCACCCTTGTAGCGTTGCTGAGGAACTCCCGTGAACTCGTGATGCGCTGATAGCCGTCCGCTACGTTGCGGAAGTTCTTATGCGCGTTGCTGAGCCTCGTGAAGTCGATGGCTCGTTGCGTCTTCCCTGCGTCATCACAGCAGGAGTTGACTACGCCGAGGAGGTCGTTGGAGAAGTATCCGAGATTGAGAGCGAGGGCTTCGAGGTCGAAGGGAATCAGAGGGTCGTCGGCGAGGTGGTAGGCGAGCAGCGTAATGAACTGGCCGGCTACGGCGTGGATCTTGAACTCGGGATCGATCATGGTTTTCATCCAGTTGAACGAGTCGTAGTTGCTGTGATAGTGGTAGACGGGGTCGTTTCGCCCTGGTCCCATGCCGAAGTCGAGCTGGAGTGTAACGTGAGCTGGGCTGGGTCACTAACTTCATGGAGTGAGAAAGGTAGACTTACTGCACCGATACCTAGTTGGAGGAAAGCTGTATATCGCTCCCGCTACCCAAGTTTGTGAAGCCGTTGTCTTGTGGTCTGAATTGGTAAAGGTCGCGCCAGGCGTCATAAAGGGTACGTTTCCCGTAGATGACTTTCTTCATGACAGACTGGGCGATGCCGCGAAGCTCTGGCGTCGATGATGCACCAGGAAGAGGTCCGTTTACGCCAATGTCCACGTTCAGATAAGAAATAGCTGTGTCCGCTAGCCATGGGGCGAACTCTTCTACCCATTCAGTTGATCCAACGGGCATACTCTTCGCCATCCCAGGAGGCAAAAACGCTAGGCAACATGTTAGGGAAGGACCATAAGACGTCTTAGCAACTTACATGTTCCTCTTCGGCTTCCAGCCCGTCTTTACCAATTCTCCAAAGGCCTTTGTGATCTCGATAAGCATTGCAGAGCCTGAATTAGGGTCTGCAGCACCGCCAACAATCCACGCGTCGCGATGATTGCCGATGATGACAGTCTCATCAGCGTTCGTACCGTTGATAATGCCGATAACGTTCCAGATTGGAGCAGTGACGTCTTTCATCTTGTTCGATAGCGAGAGTGTAACTCCAGGTGCGGGTCCAGTGCTATAAGTAGTTTTCATACCGCCCATCCATCCATCGCGATGCATGTCTTTGCCGTCTTTGCCTTGACCGTCCAAAGCCCTCAGAATAGGCAGTGCGTCACGGTATGAGATGGGAAGAGATGGGATTTTGGGAAGAGACGAAGGGTTGTTCTCACGTTTAGCTCCGGGCTTGGAAGGACGTCCTGGAGTGGTGGGGTCTAAACGGAATTAGAAGTGCATTCATCTGCAGGGCTAAGTGTTTGACTCACCACCCGGATACAGATCTATACGGCTAACGGAGCCTCGTTGGATTGATGACGGCTGTCGAGCCGGACCCTCTGATATCGTTAGTCGCGAGCAGAACTAATGCATGTGGTACATACTGGGGTAAGCAGCGTCCCCATTTGCCTCTTGAGGGCCATCATCTCCTGGGTCGGTGAATATAACCACCCCGGCCATGCCGCTGGCCTCTGCATTCTTGACCTTTACGCCTCGAAATGGGCCCCCGTATTTTATGAGTGCAATCTTGCCCTCCAATTCCACCCCCGCTCTTTTTACAGCTGCGAAATCATCCTTGTGACCACGCCTTGTCATCGTTAGCACCTTCGTTACTTGATACATACATACTATGATGTATGAAAATCGCAGCACTTACCCTACATAGACGTACTCTGCCTCCACATCTCCACTTTTTGAGTACCCATGAAAGCCCGGTATACTTCTAGCAGGCCCCGTCGTCTCGTCTTCCTCCAGCACATCCTCGTACATTTGCGCTTCGTACTTGGACCCGTTCAACCGGCTCAACATAAGAGACTGCTTCTCCGGATAGTTTAGGTAGACTTCGTACTCGACCAACGACGAGGCGATTCCGTTTGCGGTCCATTTCTTGGCCGTCTCTTCGGCCATGGATTTGTTACGCCCTGCAATATGGTCGCCATGCGTGTAGTATGAAGCCCACGTCTCCAACTCTGTAGTGTCGAACGACTCGTGCAATATCTTCTCGTTGTCTGACCATTTCGGCGGGAAGGTTTCCGCTCTGGCCTCGAGGACACTGATACGGCTTTGGAACTCGTCGGCAAATGCATCAGGGAATTCACGTTCGCACCCAAGCGCTGCTCGCGCAAGAGTCAACAGTAGGACGGCGCGTATCATTCTAGCTGTACAGCCCTCTGACAAGTGTTAGCTTTACGTATTCTGCTCTTCCTCGTCTTTTCTAGGCATTCTACTATACAGGGAACTAACAATCCAGTGCTGCTACACGAACCCCGCTACTCGACGAGTAAGTCTGGGAGTGGTGGTAATCGGGGTCGACTGCGCATTGGCGTCGCAAACCCTGAAAACCCTACATTCACGCTCCCACTATTGTATCTTTCTTGGGCGGAAATTGGACCCGGGCGTGACAAATAAGGCAGGCGGCCTACTGGTTTCTCAACGTGTCAGGTTCCGCCGTTTGAATCCTTCGCACCTGCTTTCAAGTTTTTCTGGAAGCGAGAAGCTCTAGAGTGTAGTATGCAGGGTTCTCTGCATACCGGTAATCTAGGTAAATAGACAAACCGCGGGGAGAGCACTCGGGTGTAGATTTAGCCGGCTTCAAGCTTCCGGGTGATCTCCGTATCTATTGATTGAATACGTGCGTATAGCGGGGTCGCGCTACGTGCAGGTCACAGTGCACACTACAGTAGTACAGCCTAGGTACACACAAGGAAGGAGGATGCAATGCGCCGACATACTGATCATCTGCTGTATTTGTAAAATGTCCATCTCAACCATTCTCTGGTGCTCACCTATACCTTCGGTATACACCGAACATTGCAGCCCGTTGCAGATAACCACTGACTTAGATGCCTTTGCAAGTGGAAGCACTGATATATATGACATGGTTGCTCGGAGTGCGCAAAGCAATTCAGGTCGCGGATACGAGTTTCTACCGCCCGAGGCTCAATTGCATGCGTGGTAAGGCGCAACCGATATGGACGGGCGACTGGATGCAGCCTGTAATGTTTTTCCGGTCCATGGCAGTGCGATGAAGAATATACGGTGCGGTGAATGAAGACGAAGTTGTTGATACGAGGGATGTGTCGGCAATTCACGGGAAAGATAAGATGTGGCTCGTGCATCTTCATGTGTGATCCTTCCGTCACTCTAGGGTTCCACCACCACCGCCCGACTTGAGTGTTCAACGACCAGTACACCATCGCATCACTACGTTTGTAGAGCCATGTCCAATTTGCCAGGCTGCACGAACTGCCGTGATCCAGGCTACCCCTCAGCTGGATCGCTCATTATCTAGCCGCCTGGAGAGGACGCAGGAAACTACAGGTACAAGCAAGACAGCCATTAAACTGATGGGGACAGTTAGCTGCGACCACGAAGGGATAGCACCTATTTATTCCGACAACCTTCATTGTCTTCTTATTGTTGTGGTACCGGTGCATTCCGTTCCATTCCATTACCTGTATGCGCCACTATCGGCATACCATCCCCGTATCACGCTCCCAATCCTCAAAATGCACCATCATCCACATCCATCTCGACGTCCTCACCCATGCCTGCATCCACACCCGCTCCAGCATTTCCAACGCTCTGCTGAACAGCAGCTGTCGTCTGACGCACCTTCCGCCTTGCGTCCTCGCTCGCTGTTCCTCTCAGCCATTGGCTATATTGCGACACACGGTGCATCTTCGTGTGCCAATCGCTGTTGATGGGCGAGTTCTGTTCTTGGCCTAGGTTTGGATCTGCTTGTCCTTGTTGGTAGGGGGATTGCGTGTGTTGATCACCAGGCTGTCCGAACGCGACGGCGGAAAGGACGTCTGGAGTGTGGACTTGGAAGCGTTGGGCATCCAAGCCTGTTGGCCAGTTTGCATAGGCGGGGCCTGGCAGCGTGGCATGCCGTGCATTGAGCTCGTAGTGTTGCTGAGCATCAGCTGCATATCCATGGTTATGCAGGCCCTGCCATCCACTGCTGCCTTCTTGCTGGGGCCCCTGTGTACCATCCGGATATCCAAACTGTTGCTGCATCACTTTCCACGCTTCGCTCTGCGCATAGGGTTGGTTCTCGCCGTACTGCGACTGGCCTGACATGACTGGTTGCGCTACAGCAGCGGATTTGTGGTGCAACTGTAGCTGCTCCTGCTCCATTCGCCTCTGCGCGCTTCTTCCTCGCTTTCCCTTGACTTTGCCACCCTTAGTGAGCTTCTCCCTCTTCTTCTTCTTCCTTCGCGCCACCTTCTCCTGCGCTCCTCCCTCTTCTTGAAGTACGACTCGGTATTTCTCCTCCAACGTGGCGCTAATCATTGCTGTACTCCATCCCATAAGCCATTGCAGTCCAGGCGTCTCTGCATACTGGTCCGGGTCATCCAGATCCGTATACAGCATTTGGAATTCCTGCTGAGTTAATCTGCCATCTTCCACTTTACTAATGAGCTCTTGACGCATGTGTTCCACTCGGGAGCGCCGAGTTACGTCGTCGAGTGCTTTGACGAGAGACGGTTCATTAATCATGACCCACACTTCAAACAGACGACCCTGGAACGAATAGATGGTGTGGGCGGCTCCAGGGAAGAGCGGCGTACCCGGGGCGTTGAACCCATTGTCGAGTCGAGTCTTGAGTTGCTGGTGCATATCTTTGATGCTGGCCACAATCGCATAGTACAAGTCCTCAAAGTCTTCCAGTGGACGCGCTATCAGTGCGCTATGCCTTCTCGCGCTCGAAAACCTTTTCGCATATTCTTCCTCGTTGTCCGAGTGCTCTAGAAGGGGGGAAGGTGGGCAGTAACCGGCTTGAAGACGCTTGTAAAGCGTCTGGAGAGACGGACGGTATGGATCCGTAGGAGCGAGGCCAAGCAAGTTGGTTAAAGAGTGGATGCCGACGAGCTCAGCCGCGATGTCTAATAGATTCTTTTTGACTCCATCGGCGGGGTCGGCCGAGGGAGCGTTCTCAACTTGTTCTTGTATGACTGCTGCAGGAAGAGGTGGGCAGTACCAGCCGGGGTCGTCCATGGTGCGCTGTCGAACCGCCTGAGACGAAAGGACGGCGACAGACTAGATGGACAGGCTCATTCGTTGTACCGAGCGCTGGTGCGTCGACCTGAAGCGCACGGAGTCGCGACTGCACCGATCAAGGACAGCTGCAGCTGCGCGCAGCTGGTCGGATTTTGGCGCACGCAAGTGGTGGGGTGTAGGGCTGAGGGATCGGGTTAAACGATGCGTGTTAAAATAAAGCAGTGGCCATAGTTGGTTGTTGGGGCGACGGACGTGAGTGAGTGGTGAAAGCCAGTCCAAAGCCTGGCTGTGGTGACGCAACGAGGAGCAGCGCATCACTAGTGTACCCCATAATAGTGGAAGTGGCGATGCTTTCGGTGATCTATTGTGACACGTTAATACTGTACAGTACCGTAGAAGTATTCATCAAGTCTTGAGTGAAAGAGACCGCTTGTCTGTCTGTATCTCACTTTCATCGCGAGCTTTCCATCGGACACTGCTCCTAGTATGCATTAAGCGACGATATGAACTGAGAATACTCTCCATTGAGAAGAGGGTGAGTGGAGCAGGGCACAGAGGATGAGTTCAAGTTGGCACTCGATAATTGACAGGCGTCATAAGGTGATCGGTTGCGGCGCTAAGAATGAGGATGAAGGCAGATAAAAACGAGGGCACCAGGTGGTGTGATAATTCGTGAGGCCTTTACAAGACTTATATAACAAAAGTCTAACTACTATATGTTATCCTAGGATAGGTAATGCAAAGGTTAACTATACTCTTAACTCTTTAACTGGAGGCCTCACGAATTGTTGCATCGCCTGGTGAGGGCTAGCCGATAGAGTGGAACTGAGCAACAGAGTGACTGATTTGATTTACACACTTTCTTGCACTATTGATCCCAAAGGACACCGCCGGCAAAAGTACACGCCAGTAAGTTGCGCAGGAGCTATAATGCAGACATAGAGTATCTGGAAGTGTATGGCCCATGACTGTTGTCGTCAGTACAATCGCAACACCAGAGAGACCACCTCGTGGTCAGTACTGGCTATGACTGATAACCATATTCAACGAAAGTAGTTCGGACAAGTCGGCTTGGTAATCATCCAAGCATCATCGAGGGCCTTCACCACCTCTTCTGGCAACGGATCCTTCTCCACGTCCCGTAAATTTCCCTCCAGCTGCGAGTAACTTGATACGCCGATGATCACACCGTCGTTGCCACCCTGAGCCCTCGTCTTCAATTCAGAGTGGTGCATGCACCAGCGCAGCGCGATCTCTAGCAGTGTCAAATTGTGATTTTCGGCGACAGGCTCGATTATGCGCAAGGCGTCGAATGTCGCATCTTTGAAATACCTGTCGCGATACATGCGACCCAAGCGCTCGCCGGTGTTGGAGAACCTGCCCTCTTCTGGGATGTGGTCTTTCGATTTGATCTTTCCAGAAAAGAGACCACCAGCGAGTGGATTGTACACGACAATGTCGATGTTGTACTTGCGGCACGCGGGGATGAGTTCTGGTTCGATGCCTCGGGTGATAGCGTTGTACCTTGAAAGAATGTACGATAAGCGTATGTCTTGCATGCATGGAATGCTCTAGGTAACCCACATGGCTTGGTAGACGGTTGGTTTCACCTGCTCTACACGTCAGTCTCAAGCTCTAGGAGATGCAATCACATAAAAGTACCCAGCCTCGTTCGTTGCCTTGTGATGAAGTGTCAGGACTGCACTATGCACATAATGATCTGACGTTGCTTACAGATGTTCCAGACCTCAGCAACCTCCCAAGCCGCGAAGTTGCTCAGCCCGAGGTTAATAAACTTTCCCTGTTTGTGCATCTCATGGACGGCCTCGAGTGTTTCTGCAAACGGCACCGAGTGGTCAGGCGCATGAAGATAGAAGATATTGACAGGCCCATCATCACCCAGCTCACTGAAAGACTTGGTCGCCTCCTCTTTCAGACGGGCTGGCTTGTGCACGCCCGGCTCGTATGGGTATACTTTGGTTGCCAGTTCAAGGCCGCGTTCTTTCCACTTGGCGTCTCTCGTCCAGGCTTCCTGCTTTCCGTCGACGTACATGCGGGCTGTGTCGACTTCATTGTAGCCTTGCGACTGGAAGTAGTCGAGATGTTTGGTGAAGTCGTTGAAGTCGGTGATGCGGGCGCCGGCTGTCTCGTCCGGGCCGAAGGTCATCAAGCCAAGGATGACGCGGTCTTTGGGGTTCTGGGCGATGAGAGGCATGTTGCACTACGTGTGGTAGGGATGGATTCAGGCTGATGGCTCTTCGAGTGCAGTTGACCGGGCGGGGCAGGAACGCAGTGGTGATGTCATGGCACGCGAGGTGCGGCGCCGATGTCGCGATCGATTCCCCTGGGCTAGAAACTACACAGTTCGCACTACACTCCACCTTTCTCCTCAAACCACCACCATCGGGCCCATACATGCACCGACTCATGCACGCGAGCCATCCGCACCGCCTGGCCGAGTCATGGAGAGGGGGACCTCCACCGCTCGGTCGTTTCGGGGCTGGGACGTAGGCGTTCATTCACGGCCTCGACTGTACCTAGCGCAAGGCACGGCAAGTTGCAAGACACGGCCGCACGCAGGAACCTGCGGCTACCCGTCCGTCAGTACTTTGCACCTGGTCAAGGGCGTCGACGAGGTGCATCGGGAGGCCTCGCTTACGCCACGGCGAACCATGAGCACGTCGAGGTCAGCTGCCCGCCTGTCCGCCGGCTCCCCTGCTGCGGCTAGCGGGCGCCCGTCACGCCCGAACACCTCCCAACTTGTCCCAAGACGCACGCAGTCCGCTCGAGCGCCCGTTCGACAGCCCGCCTGGGATCAGCCCGCGCCGGCCCGCCTGCGCAGACGCTGCAGAGCGTGCCACGTAGTCGAGCTGTTCATGCGCTGTCTGTACTGCCCGTCGCAGAAAAGCACTCCAGGCCCCTAGGCATATATACATATATATATAAACACACGCCGCCCGGAGACGCACTCCCAACGTTGACCGCGTTGGTCAGCTCTCCGTCCGAACGGCCCACGGTCAGCGGCGCCAGAGGGCACGTCACATGGCCACGACAGCCACCCCCCAGGAACCTGCGAATCACCCGCCTTCCCACCCACCCACCAGCTATGCCCCCCTCCATTGGATGGCGCATGGCCCAGGTGCTGTATTTCCTTGGATCCCTTCTTGTTTTAGCTCGCCATGGTCAGTCACACTTCCGCGACGACCGAGTGCTGCGGTGCGCCCATTTCAGCCATGTTGTACGCCGTCATTCCTTTCACATGAGATCCATAGCTCGTCTGCCCCCGTTCGCATCATCCCAGCTTGGCTTGTCCTGTTTGGCGCTTTCCCGTCGTGACTATTGCATGATCCTGCTGCATCTCTTAAACCGTCTGGCTTCCTGTCTAAAATCGCCGAGCTTCGGACCTTCTATTCGCGACGAGTCACCCACTTCCAACCCGCATACTGGTCGTAAAAGTCGGGCGCATAGCAATCTGCGTTCGAATACCGGGTCGCAATGTGCTTCGGAGCCTTCTTTGGGCTTTCTGGACACAAGCGCAAAACTTCGCGGTCGTCACCCAAGGAGAAGAGACGGAGTGAGGATGGTGGGGTTGAAAAGTCCATGCTGGCGGAAAGAAAAGAGCCCAAGTCGACGGAGCGGCCCAGGAAAAAGAGATCGAGAGAATCACCGCGATATGAAAGAGAAGACTATCGGCCGCGCGCAATGTCTGAGAATGTCTACAGGAGCGGAGTGCAATATAGACCGGCTTTAGGTGTTCAAGTACCGAGTATGCACGCCTACATGCCATGTTATCTGGCGCAAAAGCAGCCACTGACATATAGTTAGCTATGTGGCATCGGTCCGTCGACTCAAAGAGCACTAATTCGTCAGAGGAGATGTTGTTGAACCCCCGTCCGCAAAGAAGCAGCCAAAGCAGTCACGATAGAAGGCAGCGCCACCCCAAGCACACCTCACAGTCCACTCTCAGAGGACGAGGCGCTAAACGGCAACGATCCAAAGATGTCCGACATGACAACTCCGGAAGTGAGTAGCCCATTATCTACATTGCGCGTGGGACGTCTGCTCAACATGTCCGCGAAAACAGATTGGCCATTCTTCGCATCTTCAGCACCAAAAAGTCAAAAGAGTAGATCTCATTATCAAACACTGGACTCTTCACCACGCAGTCACCGCTCAAGTCAACAACACCACTCTCCCCGTCACCAAGAGGATCCCGACTCAGCTCGCTCCCGCCGGCGTCACCACTCCTCACGCCAGCCCGCGCATCCATCAACGCGCCCAAACACCAGCGCGCGCCGCGATCCAGATCGCCGTTTTGCGGTCCTTGCAGCCACCAACAACGCATTAGAAGATGTCAGACGCGAGGCTTTTGCTGCGTCGCCTCCACCACCACGGAGGGAACGTCTGCGTAGGTACCAGGGAGTAGCGATTCCGACGTCGAGCGTCCCCTTCGATTGGGACTGCATCAGCAGTTCGCAGAACTCGGCTAGATGCGGAGAAGCGAGTACTTGGCAGAGACGGAGGCGGTGAGGTTAATGGCGGCGTGACGGAGGTCGCCGATCTTGGTGTCGTTGTTTGCGACTCAGCTTACCGTGTCGCGTGGTCAAGTCTTGGGCTGCTAACCAGGTCAGCGGTCATGGCTTGCCATCTGGATGCTACGTTGGACTTGAGTGATTTTTTTCCTCGCCATTTTCGTCTTTTTTGGTATTTGAGGTTGCTTTTTTCTCATCTTGTTTGGTTGAATACCCCGGTCTTGGTTTGATTCATAGAGGCTTCGGCTAGTTTCGCGCTGGTGGTATATACATATTGTGTACTTGTGTAGCCACGTTCTACGCTATATGCTAGCTGCTATGCACTTGGTGCAAAATCTGTCTACATGTCGTTGCACCATTGGAACGCTCAACTCGCACCCCATCACGCATTCCCCTCCGCACCCCTTTCGAACACCTTCACGCTCCTATCTCCATTCACTTTATACAGCACCTCAGCTCCACTCCCCTCGGCGCGATCTTCCTCTCCCCTCCTCCCCACCTCCAGATCGACCCACGTATCCCTATTCTCCGTCACTCTAAGCACCCCACTGACATCCCTCGCGACGCCCGTATCCAGCACTCTCACGCCCAGCACTCTCCTACTCATGTGCGCGACCTTGACTACGAGATTTTGCTGCGCTATCTGCAGGGGTTGCGGCGGGGTTGAGGGTGCGAGGAGGGGCGTGTCGGATTGGAGGTGGATGAGGAGGTGGGAGATGGAAGGGTGGGTGTGGAGCGTGAGGAAGAGGGATGTTAGTGTTGAGGGGGTGAGGGGGGGGACTGCGGTGGCAAGGAGGAGGTCGGGGTTGTCGAGGATGAGGAGGGTTTTTGTTTTTGTCGGTGGGGTGGGGGTGAGCGCGGCGATGATGGTGGACTTTAGGTGGGCGAGGGAGGAGGCGGTGAGGGTGGAGTGGCCTGGTGTGGCACTGGGTGTTGATGCGTTCGATGGTGCGCTTTGCGATGGCGTCGACGGGGGGCCTCGCGCAGGCGGCGTCGTTGTCCTTCCTGGGGGGCCTCGGACGGGCAGTGGCTGCGGTGTTCTCGTCGCTTGGTTATTGTTGACCGGCGGCGTGGTCGGCGCAGTCTTCCCTGTATCACCCCGCGCTTCACCAACACCATCCAAAAACAGCGCGGACAAGCCATCCACAAACGCAAAGCGCCCCTGTGCCCTTAGCGCTCCCAAGTCCAACCCCCCTCCTTTTCGCACCTCCTGTCTCCAGAACTCGTAGTCCCTCATCCAGCTCACGAGGAGCACATTTTTGGGGTGTCCATCCGCGTCTCTGTCTCCGTCTGGGAGACTACCGGAGCTCAGGGCATCGCATAGGAAGCGTGTTGTTAGCCAGTTGGCGGATGCGCCGAGGGTGCTTGTGAGCAGGAGGATCGAGTCGTCTTTTGGAGTGCGCACGAAGGGGTGGAGGAGAGGTGGTATGCTGCGGGAGGAGGGCGGCATGGCGGGGGATGCGGTGCTGCTGGGAGATGGGTGGTGGGCGATGGATTGGGAATAGCCGAGCTGCGGGCTTATCGATAGAGGTGAAGGGTTCCATGGCGTCCGTCATCTAGAGTTGCATTCACGACTCTGAAAATTCCAAAATAAAGGAATGTCACAAGCTAGGCATTTGCATATACCCCGCAAGCGATACTATAGGGTTGGAAATGGATGTACAAGGCCTGGGCTAACGTTGCCCCGAGCGGAACACAGATTTCGTCCGCCTCGCCATTACCACGGCGTTAACATCCTAAACACCGTGCCTACCAATGGACGAATGTCGCATACACGGTCCAAAACAATACAAAAATAAGATAATCTTCTACATCTACTTTCCTCCGCTCACTCAACATCTAACAGCATTCATCAATCACCCCCCAACCCAACCCCATCATGGTTTCTCTCTCCGAAGTCCGCACACACAACACAACGCTCAAAAACCTCGCCCCCTCCCTCGTCGCCATCTTCGTCGGCGGCACAAGTGGCATCTCAGAATACACAGCCCTCGAACTAGCCCGCACGACCCGCTCCCCCAAAATCTACCTCATCGGACGCAACGCCCCCGAAGCCGCCCGCATAACCTCCACCCTCCACTCGATAAACCCCACCTCGACCATCTCCTTTATCCAAAAAGACGTCAGCCTGCTCCGCAACGTCGACGAAGCCTGCCGCGAAATCAAGGCGCAAGAAAAAAAAGTAAACCTGCTGTTCATGACGATCGGCTATGTGACGCTCAAAGGCCGGACCGAGACGCCCGAGGGGCTCGATCACAAGTTCGCACTGCATTACTATGCGCGCATGCGGTTTATGCAGAATCTTGCGCCGTTGCTGGACGCCGCGGCGCAGGACCCAGATCCCGCTGCGTCGCTGTCGCGCGTCGTCTCCGTCTACGATCCGGGCCTGGGGAAAACGTATGCCACTCGTTTCGACGACTTGTCGCTCAAGCACAACTTTAGTCTGAAGAATTGCGCCGCCCATGCAAGTGCGATGACCAACTTTGCAATGGAGCGCTTGGCCAGGGAGCATCCTGCGACGAGCTTTGTCCATGAACAGCCGGGTGCTGTGGAGACGTCGGCGGGTCGCAATCCCTTTTTTAAGGTGTTGTATACGCTGTTTTCGCCCTTTACTGTGCCTAAGAAGGAGAGCGGGGAGAGGCATTTGTTTGCTGCGACGGCGCCGCGGTATGCGCCGCGGGGCAAGGCCGAGGGCGTCGAGGGCGTGGTCAATGGTGCTGATGATGTTAAGGGGAGTGGGCATTATCATTTATCGTGGAATGGTGAGGCGCAGCCTGATACGAAGAGGGCGGCGAAGATGCGGGCTGAGGGTGCAGAGGAGAAGATATGGGAGCATACACAGGAGGTTTTCAAGAAGATCTGCGAAGAAGGCGGTAAGTATTGATAGGTAGCATTGGGTTGTTTGGCAGTCGTCTTGCGTTCTGATACCATTTTGTTTTTGTCCATAGCTATGTACACCATCACACGGAGGCATCGCTCTCTGGAACGCTCATCTCAGTAGTTGGTGGTATACGTCATTCGCATTAGATCTCGCACACATAACTTCGTCAAAATACACCAACACGCTGCCGCGATGTATCATCGTAACCCATCCCCCCCCTCTCTTCTGTTTCGATAGACATCCCTAGCCGCAACGGCTGCACCCACCACAAGGAGCAGCGCATTGAATGACGCCATCATGTAGAATGGTGCACCGGGGCCACTCGTATCAAACAAGGCTCCTCCAGCTTTGGTAAGAAGCAGGATACCAAAACCTCCCAACAGACTATATGTCCCTGCTATTGACCCCTTCAGATGTGCGTGCGACTTCGGACTTGGTGATGTTGATGGAGATCTTGAGTAACTGGGTTCGAGGAGGGGAGCTTCCTCGGATGCTGGCGTCAGTGTAGGGCTCCAAGGTGGCGTTGCGCCCGCTGAAGGATGATCGTTGTTAGAAACGTTGTCCTCTCCGCTATATGATTGCGCATTGCCACTATCGTCATCATTGATGCCTCGTCCAAGCAACGCAAGAGAGCAGACGATCGCGCCGATTTGACTGATGCCAAGTAGAGCGACAATAGCGAAAATACCTCCAGATCCATCTTTACTTCCAGGATCTGGGCTCGCGAGGGATCCAAACGCGGAGTAGCCTGCGACACCTGCCACCGCTGCGAGTATCAACGGAAGGTTGTATTGCCGATATCGTGCAGACAAATAGCCGAAGATCGGAGCACAGAGCAGCGCAGTGAGTTGGCTGATGCCGGTCAACATGGCTGCGAGCTTGTACGCCTGTGGGCAGGACTCCTTGATACCAGCGGGGTCGGACGGATCTGCTACGTGGCATTGGCCTGTCTTTAAAAAGTACGTGTTCGTGAAGAGCGGAATGAACAGACTGATGGCTACCGAGGAAGCTCTTGCCACGAAACCACCAACATAACCCAAGCCAATGGTCGGCGATTGATATCCAAGGCGCACACTTTCCCAGAACAATCTGGGATAGGATGGAATGCGCTGCCGTGATTCCTCGGAATCCGATGTTTTTTCCTGCTTCCTGTTCACAAGGCGTTTCCAGCTCTTCTCTTCCTCTCCTGGTAGTTTCCGCAGCCCGAAAAAGCACCCTAACGAGACCAATATGGCGATTGCTCCCACAATGTAGAACGAGTCCGCAACGGCAGCAGCAGGATCCACTCCTGCGTTCCCGAACCGCGTCGGAAGCGGTAAAAATAAGAGTAGCGCGACGAGAGCGCCGCATCCCGTAAACATGCCCACAAGCCCGGCCAGGTGTGAAGTCGAGGCGCTCGTATCCTTTTTGACAGTCGTATCATCGTGTGGAGGGGATCTCGATTGGAACCGGGCAGGAGTAATCGTCAGCTCGGACGAGATGGAAGCCGCCATGGTGTGGGACGTTCCGTTCGCACATCTGCGCGGAGCTCTAGGATCGTGGACAACCTGGACGACAGTCATGGTAGGGAGGATTGCAGTGACCATGGTCGCACTACCGGCTCGTCATCAGCATCTACTCCAGGCATGCATGGGGCGGAATCACTCACGTAGCAGTCGCGCCCAGACTGAATAGCAAGCGCGCAAGCAGCAACTGCGGATATACGTTCTTCGCCGCCATGAACAGCCATAGGCTGACCCCGACAATCGCATATCCCACGACAGCCACGCTCCTTACTCCCACGCGATCGCTCAGCAAGCCCCAGGCCGGGCACGCAACCAGCGCCACCAGCTCATCTGCGAAGCCGAGAGTGCCCACCGCGTCGCCTACATTGTGCGATTGGCCGATGCGCTGCGTGATTACGAAAGAGATCGAGCTGTTGAGGAAGACGAGGAACGAGATGGAGAAGAGCGCAACGCCGAAAAGATAGGTCGCGATTTGTGCGCGCGTTGCTGTAAATCCGAGCATCGTCGTAATAATATCTGGGCGCTTGCTCCAAGGAGCGTGCCGGTGTACTGCGGTCGGCGAGGGAGCATCGGAGTTGCGTGTTTGTCTGATGCTCGGCGTCTTGACGCGGACCGGAGACGTCATCGGCTCAGCCACGCGAGCACTGCAATAGCCACATCACGTACATTCATTGCTCGGGACCTCCTTCGGAATCCCGGGACCGAGCACATGGTGTAATTGAAAAGCATAATAAGTTGACACAGATCTACAGGAGGAGTAGATTAGCTAAACTCTGTGACCATGAAGTCAACGAGTCTAAGGGTATCCATTATAACTCCTAGCAGCTTCATCATCCGTGAATGATGCGGAGGTAGCTGTCTCCAAAACCTCAAGAGCGCCACCAACCAGGTGCAAACTTCCTGTAATGAGAACCATCACCTCTGCGTGATCTCCTGCCTCCTTTGCCCATTCACCCGCAATGCCCCGCGCTGTTGCAATGGCCTCTTCAATTGTCCTCAGCACCTTGACATCAGCTGTATTGTCGATCTCAGCCCAGGTCTGCGCAAGAGCTTTTTGTACGGCGAGCGTGTCAACGTCTTGCTGGTTGGTATTGATCGATACGAGGTCGGGCTTGTACCCCTCACTAAAAGTCTGGTTGGTCGTGAAGATGACATGTGCAAAGGGCGAGGTAGAATCTGAGGTGATGCCTGTCTGCAGTGCAGTGTATAAGGCCTTGGCGAGGGCGTTTGCATCTCGCGTTTGCTGGTTGAATATCATGATGCGGGGTGCTGCGTTTGCCGATGTTGGAGCGGCTTTTGCCGCATCCATCTGCTCAGCGAACCAGCGCCCGGTCACTTCAATACTCTCGAGCGTGTGGCCTCCATCGATATGCCATGCAACGTTCTTTTCACGTCGGACCTCACACCGCCCTGGCAAGCGAACTTCTTCTAGCCCCTTGACGAACTGAGGAGGAAGCGCGATGTATGGACTAGCCGTTGGGTCCGGAATAGACGTGTGTCCGAGGGCGCGAAGGTGGGCAGCTGCAGCGGCAATGGCAACCGAGGCGTTGATCTTTTGAAACGAGGCAGATAGACCGAGCTTGATCTCGTTATTGGCCAGGGCTGGATGTACGTCGACAACATGCAATTCAGCGTTTCTCTCCCTGGCACGACCCTTCAGCACGGCGATAGCCTCCTCTTTTTGCGGGGCGGAGAATGCAACACTTCCTGGTTTGAATATCCCGGACTTGTGCCATGCGATCTCAGGAAGCGTAGAGCCTAGCATAGCCGTATGGTCTATCCCTAGACTAGTCACCGCGGTGACTGTGGGCTTTAGGAGAATGTTGGTACTGTCGTACTCTCCCCCTATACCGCATTCTATTACTGCTGAGTCTACACCTTCCTCCAGATATGCGTGTAATGCGGCGAGCGTCAAATATCGGAAGTACACGGGCTTTGTTGGCACGTCCGACGGTGTGTGTTCCGCATCAGCGGCAGCTTCCAGGCGGTCCCATACTTGAAAGAAATACTTTGCGAACACGTCCTCAGATATGGGCTCATTGTTTATCTGTATCCGCTCGCGTACAGATCGAAGATGTGGGGAGGTGTATAGCCCGATTTTGGTGGGCTGTGATGATGATTCTAACGAGGATGGGATGTATTGGGCGAGGATGGAAGAGATGAAGGCGCTAGTGGAGCCTTTCCCTTTGGTTCCCGCAATGTGTATCGGTCTCAGTCGGTCGAAATCGGAGGGCTTGCAGCTATATCAGCCCGGATCAAAGCGAAGAGATGAGAGCCGCACACCTCGTATCCAATCTTGCGACACCACTCTATCATTTCGGGGATAGCCTGCGTGTTCATGCCCCTGCCCGATTTCCGAATCGCATCCACGATGGAGAAATTGGACTGCAGCGTGTTGAGCGCCGCGACCGCGGCCTGCGCGAGTTAGATGGGCTCGGGTGGGATACGGTCGCGTCTTACAGCATAGTCACGCTTGGCCATGACGGGGAAACTGTGGTGTAGGAGAGCAATTGGGGCGTTTGGGCGGGGGCACAACTGCCTTGCTATCCTCGACATTAGGACATGACTGAGTTGTGCTTTGCGGTGAGGAAGCACTCTTGACTCTTTTCTGGATGGCCGCCGATAGCCGGGGTTCGGGGTCCACTAGACGCACGGGCCTGGGATGACTTCAGGCTTCGAAATATAAATTCCCTTCCAGTTCTCTGCTGCTTCTCCATCCTTTATATTCTGCTGATGCTGAGCAGCGCCCCAAGTCGGTCCTCTCGACTGTTGGCACTGGCACTTCTTCTCCAATCAACATCAGTTGTATATTCGGGCACCGAGTACTTCGAAGCCATCAGAAACTCACCGACGCCGTCCCGCCGTGCAACGCCTTTGCGCCGACCATGTCGACTTCATATCTTACTCATCCTTGCAGCTCTCCAATTCTTGCCTGCGACAACCGAAACACGCACCTCTCTTGGAAGTCTTATGCATACTGTATGACTGTTCCCTTTAAACAGACGGCTCCAAAATGCCCCGTTCCAAAGCTAACCTACTACTACCCGGATTGAAGTAGTAATGCTGGTTCCGTTTTCCGATGGCACTGAATGAGCACTCTTGAAGCGAGCTGTCGTTCACAGCCACTGAGACATGACTCATTGGGTAACCTTCTACTAGGCTTCTAGTACATCTGTCGCACGTTCCAAACTTATGCGATGTTACAAATCACGGCCGATTGCCTAGCATTAACAAGCGGACGTGATGCCGCGTTTCTAGGTATACTCGTCGATCAACTCTGTACTCATCGATCAACTGGACAACTGCACATGCTCTCCAGCTGCGCGCACTGCGCAATTACTAATTTATTAGAAGAAATCTCGGAACGAACCCTTTCCACTTGGTGAATAATCTACGCTAGACCGGCCGATCCTAGCACTGTTGTGATTCGAAACCTCCAAAGCTGCGGATGTCGTGCTCACTGCCTGTCCACACGAGTGGGTGCGACTGCTGCAGTCGCACCCATCGGGAACGCGGTTTCACAACACCCCCCGCAGTTGATCGCAAAACTGAACGCGGTTCCCCTTGGGCCTTCATAATATTCGTCCTTATCGCATGTTTGTTTTCATTTTTTCGGCTTCTGATTCTCGTTTTGTCAACATGCAGATATCGACTGCGCAAAGGTATTCGTGACGACCTGGGTGGTCTACCACTATGCTGGCGCAAAATACATCCATCTCTGGCAGATGTCCCTTACAGCAGGCGAAGACGAAGCCGGGCTTATTCTTCGTCCTTGCAACGTTACTCGGCAACATCTTGTACTAGGTGCTTCTCAGCCCATCACGTTCTGTGCGCTGTCTGTGTTGACTCACACGGACGCACTGAAGAGAATTGATTAGCACTCATCCTCGACCATCATTTACATACGCATACATCAAGCACGTTCCTGCGCAAGAAGCTTTTTACTTGGTCATCTTTATCATCATTTCCAAACAACGGTCCTACAGTGCTGGATACCATGGTCCTTGTCTCCCTAATCTCGGCCGTGGCTCTGTACCTCTTTTGCTCCTTTGCCGGCCTCGCGGACCCCGTTGCAGCGCAACCATTCTCTCGCTTCAGCCATCGTGTACAGACACTGCCAATTCGGGCTATCCACGAGGATCCGTACTTGTCCCTCAAGCGCGGTCGCCAGGCGCAGAAGGCCGAGTCACGCGCCCGCCTTCGCCGTCGCGGACTGCCTGGAGCTGTCTACATTTGCATTCAAGACAACTTCCGTGGCGACTGCGCTTGGACTGCTCCGACCGACGAGTGCCACATCGTTGGCACAGGGGATAATTCGCCAAAGTCAATCGGTCCTGATGAAAATGGTTTTTGCGCCCTCTACGAGAAAGCGGATTGTACGGGCGATGTGGTCCAGACGCTCAGATTTCCAGGCCAGGCAAGCAATCTGCCGGCATTTGCTGGCTTGAAGTGCTTTGCGGATGGATCTTCGATCGCCAACACGACGAGGATTATTCAAAACGCTGACGGAGCAGACCCTAGGCTGGCGGGTGGAGTGGGGAGTATAGAGAGGATGAAGCTGAAGGATGTTATGGATGCAATGGAGAGAGATGGGTTTAGTCGGGGGATGATAGGGCTGAAGAAGGGCCATTATTACTGAAGACATTTCTCTGCACACTTTCAACATATTTCTTTACTATTACAGCACTGGTTAGTGCAATAATCCATGGGGTTTATGCGAACAAGATTGGCATAGCATGAATGCTACATAGTGTATAGTCGACTCCCAGTCCCAGTGCCAGCGGAGGGCGCGGCGCAGGCGCGGGCAAACCCGCGGCACGTGAAAACCCGCGGCACGTGATCACGCCTCGACGTTCCCTGGTAGCCGGGCTCCAAAAAAAAGTCGCTGCGTTGTTCCTGGCGATCCCTGCAGACACAACTCGCCATGTTCCAAAACATTTGCGCGATCCCGCTAGACCACGACCTGTTCGCCCAGGCGATCCATCCGGAGGAGCCAATTGTCAGCGTGGGGCTCTCTTCCGGCCATGTCCATACCTACCGCCTGCCCGCGGGCGCAAGCGACGATGGCGACGCCGACGAGACGCTAGCTTCAGAAAATGGCTTTGGACACATCGAAACAGCATGGAAGACGCGGCGGCACAAGGGCAGCTGCCGGGCGCTGTCGTTTGCCGTCGATGGCTCGCAATTGTACTCGACGGGCACCGACGGCATCGTCAAAGCTGCGGATGCCGTGACGGGGAACGTTGTTGCGAAAATCGCCGTCCCGCTTGACCCGTACATCCTATCGTCCATTGCCTCGTAGTGAGTCTGCTAATGACGCGTAGAGCCACCAACGCCATCGACGCCCCCTCTCTCATCCACGCGCTCTCCCCGCAGACTCTCCTCCTCGCGACCGACTCCTCGGCGCTTCACCTCTACGACCTACGCGCCCTGGGGCCCAAGGCGTCACCAAAGCCACAGCAGACATATCCATCCTCACGATGACTACATATCATCGCTTACTCCACTGCCGCCGAGCGCCGAAAGCACGAGTGGGTTCAGCAAGCAATGGGTCACCACGGGAGGCACCACGTTGGCCGTCACTGATCTGCGGCGAGGGGTCATGGTGCGCAGTGAGGATCAGGAAGAGGAGCTCTTGTGCTCGGTCATGGTCACAGGGTTATCTAAAAAGGGCTCGAGCGTGGGTGAGAAGGTGGTCGTAGGAGGAGGCAATGGCGTTCTCACCCTATGGGAGCGAGGAGTATGGGACGACCAAGACGAACGCATCATTGTGGACAGGGCACCCGGGGGCGGAGAGAGTCTGGATGCCATGGCCTTGGTGCCTCCAGGCGTTGGGCCTGGCGGAAAAGTCATCGCCGTGGGCTTGGGCAATGGCGCCTTGCGCTTTGTCAAGATCGGGTCCAACCAGGTTATTGCCGAACTGGGGCACGATGAGCTCGAGCAGGAAGCCGTTGTTGGTCTGGGTTTCGATGTCGCGGGCAGAATGATCAGCGGAGGCGGCAAGACAGTCAAGATTTGGGGTGAACCCGGCGTTGGCGATGGAGTTGGTGACGATGATGAGGAAGAAGACGAAGAGGCCGGAAACGGGGTCGCGCATGCTAAACGCTCGCGGGGTAGCGACTCGGAAGATAGCGATGAAGAGATGGATGACAGCAGCGAAGATGAGAAGCCAACACAAAAGCGGAAGAAGAGGAGAAAGGGGAAGGGAAAGGGCAAGCAGCAACAAAAGCCTGGAATCATGGGCTTCTCTGGATTGACGTGAATTGGCGCGCTCAGATGGTTGCATGCTTTGCTCTTCCGATATGACAACAACGTATATACATAGTTGGAACGTTCAAGGGGGTCATCTGGGAGATACTCGTCTGTGAGGCAAGACAACCCGACCGCACAAGTCGATAGCGATGCTGACGCACTTTCGCCAGTCGGATTATGATGGATATGTGCGGAGTTCAAGCTTCGTGCCAATGTTCAGCAGGGTATTAGAAAGCAGCTTAGCTATGCATGAAGACGTCACTAGCTAGCTAGCATAGCTGCCTGTAATAAGGTACGCGCCGCACATGCGACCAAGTAGCCACGTTAGCAATCCCACAACATCATCTCACTCGAGTTGCCCTCCTGCCTACGGCTTCGCTATCCGCATCTCGGATCCCGGACCCCACCACCGTCATCATCCCCAGCGTGCTCGTTCCCATCCCTATCCAGTCCCAGCATCCTACACTTTTCTGTACCACCCACGTCACGCTCCCATCCAACGCCGCTTCCCCAGACTTTTCTTGCTTCTATTTCCACCTTTAATTTATCTCTGACGCCGGGATTAGCCACGCCGGCCTTCGCTTAGCACCTATCAACCATAGTGTGGAGATGCAATATTGCTTAATCTAACGTTGTTGCACTTGGCCGACCGCGGACCGCCGCCTCCGTCGCGAAATGGGGTTGCGGCGTCAGTCCGGGAAGTGGCGAGGCGAGGAGCGGTATGTGCGTTGGTGATTTGGTTGGTGGGTGGGGGGCTTTGTGCTCCTCCTGGTGCAGGGATGGGTATATGGGATGGTGGGCTGGCAAATGGCTGTGTGGGTACATTGTGCCGGGGCAGTATCTCCTCCGCGGGGAGTTGATCGCGCTGCATGCGGCGGGGAACTCCGGCGGAGCGCAGTTTTACATGGTAAGACACCCCCCTCCAAAAAGAATCTTCTTGGTTGGTTGCTGTAGACTACCTATCAGAGAAGAATGGGCGTGTGCTGACGTGGTGGTGCGTATGTAGGAGTGCGCGGAGATCAATGTGCAGGGTGGGTCGGCGAGCAAGACGCCTGCGAGTGTGAGTTTTCCGGGCGCGTATAAGGCGGCGGATCCGGGGATTTTGTATAATTTGTATGCGGGGTCGAAGACGTATACTGCGCCTGGGCCGGCGGTGTTTAAGTGTTAGAGTGGGTAGGGTGGGGTGGTCGTCATGAGGGGGATGGGATGGGTGCTCAGACGCGGTGTTGATGTTGATATTGAGAATCTAGCATGTGGCTTTACCGTCTTGGATTTTCTGCACCGGATGGCGCATCTGTAATATGCATGTGAGCCGTACTTTTGAGGGGGACCGGGTCCAGTAAAAGGCCTATACCAGCCATGTTCATAGCTCCTCAAGATAGCCCTTTCAACTTCCCCAACTATGTCTCATTTTCGAGCCCTAGGTGATGCAGATCCGGTCGATTCATATGTATCGAAGGCCCAGTTTTTGCCTAACCCATACGACTTTCCTTGGAGAAGTAGATCGCTTAGCTAAGTTGGTATTCTTACATGTTGTTCTGTATCCCCAAGCTTATTAAACCTCGGATGTCGTTAACTCGAATTCAATTTGGGATTGAATATGCTGTCTGCTAAAGGATAACCACATCGGACTCAAAATCTTGCTAGAGTGTGTAAATGCTTTTGCATGGTGCGATTCATGACTGAGCGAAAAATTACCATCCGTCCCATATATGCTCTGGGTTGCTTTTCTTGGAGCGGTTGTACACAGGGCTCAAGTTGATTTCTTCGTGCTTTTCTGCGACGGGTAGAGCCCTTTCGTTCTGACATCTCGAATAATGATAGCTAAGATTCCGACGTTGACAGCGAAGAACAAGATGCTGGAAGCCCAGAGTCCTGGAACGAATGTTGAGTGTCCGTTGAATTCGAGCTGAAAGCCTTGCTGAAGCCAGAACACCTTGCTTTGGTTAGCTGGTCGTTCGGATACAATTGTGAACAGCACAAACCTGACCGAGTAACCAGAGAACGAGTGCTGTAATGCCGACTGCCGCGATTGTAGCAAGGTTGAGTCTGGGAGGTAGTAAGGAAGGAACATCATGTACCAGAGAAAGTAATGGTAAGCTGTCAATACACATGGGAGCTTCAATGTTCGATCCACTTACCTGGCTGGTGCAAACTTTGTGAAAGCTACGAGCAAAAGTCTGAGCGAGCATAGTCGATGGTAAATCCTTCTTGCTCAAGATCAAGGGGATCAGAACTGCACTGAGGAGCAGCTGTGGTAAGAAAGCAAGCGTTCAAGTTCCATAGATGAATAAACTTTAGCGTCTCCGTCGACTTTTGGAGATGAATTAAGATACAGTAGCGTATTGTAAGGCGAAAAGTTATGACGATGATCGATCCGGATCAGATGGTAGAAATAAGCTATGCTCGAGGAAGGGCCAACCATAGCTTTCTCTCATCAGTCCTACTGTGTACTAGGTGGCTTCTGTGACTTACGAAAGATACATGACCACATTCAACCCTATAAACGTAACGAGACTGAAAAAGGCCACGGCAAGTCGCTGCGGGTTTGCGAAGGCGAGCATTTGGGTCACTAGCGAGCCGAAGGTGGTCGGCTTGCTACTCTTCTGCGTGTTGGTCTGTTTTCGTCGAGCCACAAATTAATGGAAGCGGCATAGATGAACGGGTAGATCTTGAAATGGACTGCGAAGCCGAGAAGACAGCCTGCAAGCGCGATGCGCTTCGCCAAAACCGCCCAAAGGAGAGCAGTGACAAAGACGCCAAGGAGTCCTTCAGAGCTGCCACGCGTGCTGATAGTAGCGACCATAGGGTTCAACAGCCAGATGCTCGCATATTTCAGCGCTCTTTCTCGCGACATGTTTTGGTAGGTTCGGAGGATGCGAAACATCATCCAGCCTGTAACAATGTCACCCACCGCAAAGAGTATCTTTCCAAATGAGAACCAGAAGCCCGGCCATGCCGTAGGGTATATAAGCCACGCCAGGAGCGGAGTGTACCTGTACGTGTCTCGAGCATAAGGCGATTGTCCTTGTGCAATGAAGCGCGCGGCATCGGTAAACACAAAGTAGTCGATATCAGTGTATTTCATAGGAGAGTATGCATCTTGAAACAGGCCGTAGACCAGGAAAATAGCTCTTAGAAGCATGGCAGCAGAGAACACTGCACGTGTACTGCCGAAGAAAGCCGAGAGCGCCATCCTCAGTTGATCGGGGAAGGGAAGAGAAAAAAGGAGACGGAACCCCAATCATTGAGCAGACGGGACGCAGAAATGCAAGGACATGGGCGCGAGTGAAAGCGCGAGATGGAGAGGATGAGCTTGCGGGTATTCACAGCCTCACTGTGAGACGGTGCGTTACCGAAGAAGCTAAGCCGTATTAGCCCTAGTGGGATCCACGCTAGCCTCTCCATGCGTTTGCTCGTAGACTTTGGCCTTGCAGCTCGCCATCAATCATGGGCACCAAACGCTCGAGAGACGAAGCCATGGGAGAAGCAAAACCTGACAAGTCTGAACAGTCAGCATCGCCATACATGGCGATGTTTGAAGGCTTCCGAGCAGAGCTGGACGAGCACCACGATCGCCGCGAGAGAATCATCAAGGCATCCCGGGACGTCACCGCGGCAAGCAAAAAGATGTACGTGTAATCTATTGCATGCAGTTTATCGCATCGCTAACAGGAACTACAGCATCTTCACCCTGCAAAGGTTAGAATTCGACATGTTGCTTGAGGCTATTGCTGATTGATTAGGGTGCGGGCGCTCGGTCAACCGGTACCCCAATTCGTGATCAAAGGCAATGCGCAGTATTGGGAGACCATCGAGAAGCAGTACCAATCGATCGCTGCCGATGTTCAGGGTCTGAATGCTTTCCGCTACCCCCAAATCACGGGAGGCAACCAAGAGTTCATGGAGGCACTGAGTTTCCACCACTACCTGGAGACACAAGCTCTCATTTCCTACGATGACGCCAAAGCACGCGTGGCCTCTATGAGTGGCAGCGCAGGGCCGGTGTTGTTGACGCCAGAGGATTATATCCTTGGAATCTTCGACATGGTGGGCGAGCTGATGCGCTTCTCCATCACCGCTATGGCTACCAACGGCAAGCTTCCAGAAGGCAGACCGAAGAATCATTCCAAAGCCGACAGGGGGTCACAGGAGAACCAAAGCGCCGACAAGATGGACGTGGATGAGCAAACACCCGCGTCAAACCAAAGCGAGGAACCACGCAGCGTCTTGTCCGACCTCCGGGCACTGCGACTGCAGCTCGAGATGTTCGAGCCGTCTGGCGGAAGATTCGCGTTAGACGTGAGGAAGAAGGCGGACGTCATGAGGGAGTGCGTGGACAAGGTCGAGAAGGCGTTGTACGGCCTCATGGTGCGTGGCACTGAGAGGCCCAAGGGCTGGGTACCTAGCGTCAGAGAGGAGAGGCGGCCTGAGGTGGAAAGCTACTGAACCAAGGTTGTTACGAGCCGCTTTGGACTGCTGTACGTAGAACGCAGGTAGGTAGTGAATCATCAACAGTCCATGTCCATGTCCATGTGGGGCGCTGCGCCACTGTGGCGGTGCACTTCTTTCCATCCAGGTGCCCACTGTGAAGATGACAAGCTACCGCACATTCACCGGCCTCACCCTCACCCGTGGACTGCCCGCCCCGAGTGATTCACATACCACTCGCCCGCGCTATGCTCCGCTCCATACCCGCACTCGCTCATCCTCTGCGATCCACTCGCGCAGAGAGAATGCTGGCGCCCTGAGCCAGCACGCCTCGCAGACGGATTGTTCTGGCGCCCAACGAACCGGTCTTGAACTGCCGCCCACCCGTCATTCTTATACGACTTGCTCCCTACCCCACCATCTACCTTTACGACGAACGACCCCCCAACCTCTCCCCTCGCTCCCCTCGCTCCCCCCACCGCCGCCGCAACGATGCGGCGCAACACGTTCCCGCCGCGGCCCCGGCCTGGCGATTGCCGCCTACGCGCCCCCGAACCGCCCAAGCGCAAGGTCTTCAACTGCATCGTCGACGACACGGCCTTGCTAGCGGGCGCAAAGAAGACGACGCGCGATGGCATCCGCAAGTGGATCTCGCAGGACGCCATCCGCCTCTTTGTGCCCCTCCACAGTGGGCCGTCCCGCGCACAACCTCATGCTTCACACTGACACGGCGCACAGCTCTCACTCAGCTCAGCCGCCTCAAGACCGGCCAAGAGCGAGTCAACGCCGACGCCCGCGAGGCCCTCAAGTGGCTCGACGACGTAACCTCCGGGCCCGCGCTCGGCGCCCGCATCCAGCTCGAGGCGGCCGACGAAGCATACACGTCCTGGGCTGACGTGGAGCAGTTCATGCTGCCGCAGACGCTGCTCTCCATGGAGGACAGCGACTCCGATGAAGATGACGACTACCAGGAGGATCTGGAGAGCTCCTTCAACGCGCTCGATGTCTCCGACGGAACCTCGATGAGCTCCACGCACAGTCTGGACCAGTCCCCAAAGTCATCCATGTCCATGGAGCCGAACCGCCCCCGGGCCATAACAGATGTCGAAGACGGCAAAGTCCAGGATTGTGAGACCACTGCGCCGGTGACGGACTCGCCCGGGCATACCGCGCGCAACAGCACCGAGCTCACACGAGCAAAGAAATCCCCCAAGAGCGGCTTTCCACCAGGCCTTCGTCCTCTGTTCAGTCACATCCTATGGAGGATCCATAACGAGAGCAACCCTGACGCTGCTCTTGAGAACTTCATTCTTCTTACCAATGATCCCGTTAAACAAATGATAGCCCAGAAATTCGGAATCCGAGCTAAGCGCTTGGAGCAACTCCGCGATGCTGTTCTGCGCGAGGACCGAGAGTTCAAAAACCACCTGGCCATATACAAGAAGGAAGCCGAAGAACATGCTGTGAAAAAAGAGTCGCAGCTCGAGCCCAAACCCGCCGAGCGCCCCAAGTCCAGCTACTCCGCTACAAGCAAGCCTATCGTTGGGTCCGACGACGAAGACGAAGTGCTCCTCAAGAACGCTCCGCGTGGCCCGGCCAATTCCACGAGCAATCAACATTTTTGATCCCAACGAATTCAGCCGTGCGAACCAGCAAGCCTCCCCTCGCGGAGGTCGCGGTAATTTCGCTCCCCGTGGCCGTGGTGGACCGCCTCGTGGAGGCCGAGGAGCGTTCGGGCCTCGTGGAGCCTATGTCCCACCTGGACCCTCGTTCCGACCACCGCCAGTTCCTCGTCACGATCCTAATAAGCCGATTGATCCAGATTCTTTCACGCGTCCGGCGGCGGCTCGCGGCAGCCCTGTGCGCGGGGCGCGTAGGACGCTATGGGAACCTATTTGAAGGATGGAATGTGTGTCTGACATGATGACATCACATACATAATCACGACAATCACTTGTACTCAATGGGCAACTGAAGAACATTTCGAACCCCGAGAAAGAGACTGCCAATCTCTGGGCTAGATCAGGGCCAAACCATCAGCGGATCGGAAACAAGCCACCAGACCTCTACTGGCACTTCCTAATTGCGCCATGATAAACCTTGAGGTTTCAGAAAAACGAACCTTCCACTCTTTCAATCAGGTCATCTGTACGGCGTCAATGAAGGCGATGGTCGTCCACGGAAAGGTAAAAGGAAGGAGAACGAGAAGTCCGTATCTGCGATCTTGCGATATTTGGGATCTCTCAGCCTGTCATTTGCGAAAACGGTTGTTGAATGCCACGACGGCTTTCAATCGATATGGTGCGATGAGAACATCTGGCGACATTATTCTTTGCGTGGGTTGTGATTTTTTGACGTTTTTGATCTTCTCGTGCTGGTCAACGGTTGAGGGGACTTGTTAGTAGGTATCTTCGTTGGTTGACCATGCTTCAGGTAACAAGTTGTTAGAATGCCATTCGTCGTTAAACCTTGCCCCCACTCTATCACATGTGAGCAGTAGCATCATGTATATGCAGCTTTTCAGCCAACCGAGAGATACGACTCTAGCGCGCCATTAGATGGCAAAACCAAACCAGAGCTCCAGCAAGCAACTTTCATGACAGGAAGAACGATTTGTCGCGCAAAACAAAAGCTGTATGGGTCACCTGTACATGCGAGGTGACTGCGTGCGTATACGGTATACCGATGCGGCTGAGCTCGCTCAGCGGATGCAAGACGATCATAACTCTAGTTGGCCGACATTGATATCCTGATACTTCCCGTCCAACCGGCCAGCCAGCCAACCAACCAACATTCCACACTCAACACTCACCGGCAGCTTGGCAATACTTCCCTCGTCGGTGTCTGAGTATGCAACGGTGGGATGGCGTTTAGAGCGATGCAGGCGTCGGTTCGATATACTACATCTGGAGCGTGGTCGTGCATGTTTGTTGTAAGAGCTGGTACTTTGTGGGAGAGAGGGGTTGGTGTTTTGGGATGGGATGAGATGGTATGGTATGGGGGGTTTGAGGGCTTGGAGTGGTGTGGTGGTCTGAGAGACTGGGGCGGTCTTTGGTTTGGGGTGATGTAGCGAGGGGGGTTATGTGTGTGCGTGGCGGGTTGTTCATGGGAGGTAGACTAGTATGCACGTATTTGCGTGGCTGGGTGTGGTACATGGTGCGCGATAGATGTTTTTTTGAAGACGGGGTCGGGGTGGGTAGTGAGGTTGTGGACGAATTTGGTGAGCTGCACTGCAGCTGGAGACTGGCATTGAAATCTCCTGAGACGTGATTCTCAGACTAGAACTTCATCGTGCCGATCTCCGGAGAAGCAATACCGTGGATTGTTTCCCAACAGTTGCGGGTCATCTTTCTCAACCATCGCGTTTTCGCTTGTCGTACGACTCGTCCTTCTCGGTGTCCTCCTCTTCCTTCGAAGCCAGCCACCTTCAGCTTCCGTCGGTCACTGCGCTGCGATCGAGATGCTCAGCTGACTTTTCCAAGCTGTTACGAAGGCTTTGCGGGCTTCTTGCATTTCGGGACGCACGGCGCATGATGTATGCATTCACGAAGGTCGCCGTCTGCAGCTGCCAGAAGCGAGGTAACAGGGGGGGCACACAACAAGTTGTATTGCCTTGTTCGTGAACGGGCATCTGAATAGTGACATGCAGTAAATTACGGCCCTAATAGCGTATATGCTTAGGAGTCTTGTCTTGTCAACTTATCAGCCGACTCTTGATGTTGAGTCATAGTCGTGCTGGGTGTGATCTGCAAAAAAACTGCAAAAAAAGATGGCTCTCCACCACCGAAAACGCCAAATACCGTCATGAACACCATCAAAACAGCTCCAAAGCGCTGCAAGCACTCAAACAGCGGCTCTACCTAGCACGACACCTCAGGGATTCGAACCCTGGCTCCCGAAGGAACGGGCTTAGCAGGCCCGCGCGATAACCACTCCGCCAAAGTGCCTTCTTGCGTTTTGATACAGTTTTCGCGAGTGTATAAATATCTGTACGGTATTGATATTTTGGAAAATGCGCAAAGGGGAGATACTGTGGACGACTTACGTAGGTAAGTGGGGTAGAGCACGCGTGGCGCCATACCCCTGCGCCTGCCCCTCCCCTGATGTCTGATGCTCTTGCCACGTGGTGCCTGAATGTGTATCGAAGCCTGTAGTATCGCTCAAAATCCCTATGGGGTTCGGAGATTTGGCATTTCTACAACTGCCGCGATATTTTCTGCAATACTGTAGCAAGGATGCAGTCATCGGGCATGCGATCTGCGTGCTCACGTCCGCTAGCTCCACACCCGCGATCTATGCAGTGAGTCTGCCCACGCCTCATCTAGGTTGACAACTTGACGGACACGATGCTTGACTTTTAATTTCAGGTCCGCATTCTCGGGCAAGCATGCGCTTGAACAAATTCTGGGGAACACCCGAGTTGTCTTAATAACTAAAGAATTAGGACTTGGCGTGCGTAAGAACTTAACTGAGTAAACGACAGGTCCTGTATAGGGTAGACCATTAGTGTCGTTTGCTTAGGTGTAGTCCATATACGTAAAGAGAACACATTGTTACCTGCTCTGCGAGAGGATTACCTAGGTAATTAGGCCTACCAAAAAGTATTCTCTAGATTCTATTTCGTTGACTCTTTTGTGAGGAGAGCTCCTAATCTTTAGGTCCGAGATTTCTTTACTACGCACGGAATCTTATAAAGTAGAATAGTACATACCTAGGTAATTCGAAGAAGACATGCATGTTTTCATGATACTACGCGTAGCTACTAGGTTATAGTACCTAAGGTACCTCTTGTGTTACCTCTCTCTGTCTATTATGAGGACTCGAACTAGGTTAGATTCGCCCACAACAACAGTCATTCAAGTACACAATCGAAATCGAATTTTCCCCCTTGGATAGAACCTAGTTGTGCACTAGCGTATTCCCCGGGACAGCATACAATTAAAGGAACGCTAAGGTCGTGCTAGCGCAGAGCACGGATCATGTACACTCGATACGGCATTGGATTCCCCCACGTCGATAATCAGTCTCGCCGCATGTAACCTTTCAGCCGCCATTACCAATACCCCTATGGCGCCCAACCCGGGCTGTGCCGAGCCGAAGTTATGTATTTCGTGTTCTGGCAGCCATGCCCCGGTCACCGATCACCGATCACTCCACCATCCAAAAATTGAAAGCGCCCTGAGGTGTGCTCACAGTGGGCAACCGCCAGGTCACCACCGATGGGTCCACACTGTCTGACAAGCTGACGGCGTTCCTGAAAGCGCTAACTCAGGTCCGTCGTGCTTTCCGACGTGAGCTACGTGAATTATTCGGCTACAGGAGCGGAATCCCAAGCCTTCCGCTTGGCCTCGGATCATTGTCATCTGTACTTGGCTCGTAGTTATAACCAACGAGCTGAAGACTCTCGAGTCGTCGTTGGTTCTGAAATTCTCTTTGGGCCACGTTGCATCATTATCCAGCCACTATGGGCTCTACGAGCTTTCAATGGGGCTGTCTAGCTCTAACAATACTCATTTGTATGGATCTCCTATTATCAAGCTCGGAAAACTGCAACAGCTAACCACATTATCTCAGGCATTGGTATCACTCTCCCAGACACTAGATGCAACAAATTCCACATCCGGCGTCATCACTTCTCAGACGACGACCACTCCCACTTCCACTACTTCCAGTGCGACGCCTAGCATTTCCGGAGTTCCCGTCAGTCTTCCAGGTTCATGGAACTATAAAGGATGTTGGATCGACAATGCCAACGGTCCCGTCATGGCTAATCGACTGCCAAACTACAGTGATATGACTGTAGAACGTTGCATCGGGAACTGTTCTTCTCTTGGTTACGGCGTAGCAGGTATAGAATACGCAAACGAATGTTCTTGTGACGACTACCTTCGTAATGGAGCCAAGCTAGGGCAGCAGAGTGGATGCAACATGCGTTGTGCCGGAGACTCCGAGCAATTTTGCGGGGCCGGTAACCGGTTGAGTGTATACTCGAACATCACCAGCGATCTCACCGTTCTTCCGGTTCCGAGTGTGCAGAAGACTGGGCTTCCAGGATCTTGGGAGTATTATGGGTGTCTTCGCGATGATGCCCCTAATACGAGAGCACTCCCTTACCAGATCATCCTTGACAAAAACAACACAGCAAACAACTGTCTAAAGCAGTGCTCTGATTTCGGATACAGCTACAGCGGTTTACAGTTCGGAAGGGAATGCTATGTAAGTTAATAGCTTCGTCATCGTAATATAGTTACTAACTGGATCTAGTGTGGTGATCTGGGAGACATCCAATCCGCAGGCGTCGGTAACGCTTCAGAGTCAGATTGTAACATCCCGTGCTCAGGTAACGCTACAACAATCTGTGGTGGAGGACGTCGTCTATCGCTGTACACCTGGACCGGGCCTAACCTCGCCGCCTGGAACTATGCGTCCGGAAATGCTGCCGGGGCGTACAGATTTCTGATCGGAGGCGTGGTCGTGCCGCTTGTGACCCAGGCAGCACGGAATGGCAAAGTTACTTTCTTGGAAAAATCTGGAACGGGACCACCGAATTCCACCGGAGCCTACGAACTCGATGTGGCACAGATCAATAACTTTACCGGGGCGTGGCGACCAATGCATGTCAAGACTGACGTATTCTGCTCTGCATCTATCACCCTTCCGGATAAGGTAGGACGTCAGCTCAATGTTGGAGGCTGGGCTCTGGATTCCACGTACGGTGTTCGTCTCTACTGGCCTGACGGCTCTCCTGGCGTCTGGGGCACGAACGATTGGCAGGAAAATGTGAACGTGCTTTCCCTCCAGGACGGAAGATGGTACCCGTCTGCAATGATAACCGCCAACGGCTCGGTTCTAGTTGTCGGTGGCGAAGAGGGATCCAATGGACCGCCGGTCCCTACCCTTGAGATTCTACCCAAACAAGGGCCTGTAGTCTACTGCGACTGGCTATTTCGTACTGACCCAAACAATTTGTATCCTTACCTCGCAGTACTTCCCAGCGGCGGTATTTTTGTGCAATACTATAACGAAGCCATCATTCTCGACGAGAACACGTTTCAGATCAAAAAGCAACTGCCCAACGCTCCAGCCGCCGTTAACAGGCCTGATGGTGGGAGGACTTACCCCCTTGAAGGCACTGCTGTTTTATTGCCTCAAAAAGCTCCCTACAGCGATCCTCTTGAGATTCTCATCTGTGGTGGCTCGACACCATACCAAGGAAACGCTCTCGACAATTGTGTCACTATTGCTCCAGACGTACCAGACGCCAAATGGACGCTCGAGCGCATGGTAAGAGTTTTCCCTCCAAGTAGCTTCCACCAACTAACATCTTTTAGCCATCGAGGCGTGTGTTATCGTGTATGACCGCCCTCCCAGATGGCACGTACCTAATCGTCAATGGAGCAAAACAGGGCGTGGCTGGATTTGGTCTCGCCGAAGATCCCAACTTCAACGCCGTTCTGTACGACCCTGCTAGACCGGTCAACAACCGCTTCACGGTCCTGGCTAACACGACAGTCGCGCGCATGTACCACTCGGAAGCCATTCTCATGGACGACGGCCGCGTCCTCATATCTGGTTCTGACCCCGAAGCCCAGCCCTTCCCCCAGGAGTACAGGGTCGAAGTCTTCATCCCGCCGTACCTGATGGGCGACCCCGTACAGCCCGTCGTCACCTTGGCGTCCGGCCAGAGCGACTGGTCCTATGGAAACTCGTACACATTCAGCGTAGACCAGGGTGTCTCCAAGGTAACGCTCCTGGGTGTCGGGGGCTCCACGCATGGCAACTCGATGGGACAGAGGACCATCTTCCCGGCGTTTGCCTGCAGTGGAAACACATGTACGGTAACTGCGCCACCGAACAGTCATATCTGCCCACCAGGGTGGTTCCAGCTTTTCGCGCTGAACGCCAACGGCGTGCCTAGCAAGGCTGTTTGGGTGCGCATCGGAGGCGATCCTGCGCAACTGGGCAACTGGCCCAATCTGGCGGGCTTCAACGTCCCGGGGGTCTAGGGTTCCGACGAAGGATGTGAGGGTGACATCGTCTTTTGGCGTTTGCGTCCTTTTGTTGTCCTTACGGCTGATGGGTTGTTTGTAGTGGTTGGTGCATGGGATGCCAAAGGGAACTTTTGTACACATGGAAGGCACCGTTTATAGTCCGCTCATTAGTCTCTTTTTTGATTGCCATGTCAATTATTCAATACGCATCTCCTCATTCCATCCTCTACTATCAGATCAGTCTGTGACTCTCTTAGCTAGTTGCCCTCGAGCATCCTATTTAGGTAGTACTCAACATCTCTACCCCACGAAAAACAAATTCCGACCTTATCCCCAGCCGCGGCTATCTTGTACGTCAATCATGTCATAGCTCCCAATACCACTCCCACAATGCCACCCTCCACATCACCAAATCTACCGCCTCGTGTTCCTTGTCCGTCACCGCAATAAGGCTGAGCAACCGAGGCGTACACGCTAGAAAAGAGCATGCCCGGTGCGTGCCGGCGGTCAGCGCGCGCGATCTCCGCCTCCAGGTACGATACGGCATGGCGTGATTATCGTCGGTATCTGATATGTTTGCTGTCATATTTTTTTGAGTCCGTCCCGATATCACGGAATGACGGGAGACTATCGCGTCGTTGTAGGTGGTGTAATAAGACGAGGGTGCTACATAGGTGTAGATGCAATGCTCGATCGGCGCGGAGATAGATAGCAACGGCGACGCCTCCATGCGCCGTAAACGGAATTTCTCAGCCTCCAGGTCGTTCGGGATGGTAATGATGAAGAGACAGCTGGAGCTGGAGGC
Organism: Laburnicola sp. JP_R_19; assembly: GCA_031010545.1. Classification (NCBI taxonomy): domain Eukaryota; kingdom Fungi; phylum Ascomycota; class Dothideomycetes; order Pleosporales; family Didymosphaeriaceae; genus Laburnicola; species Laburnicola sp. JP_R_19. The sequence goes on from VOIT01000042.1 coordinate 974,896, forward strand.
CGGAATCCCACGTGTTGGCTTTCTAGCCCTGGAAATCATGTAGGTAGGTGTAGCATTGTTTCCAACGCTTGGTTCGGACCGGAGCCGATATCCATGGATACGAGAATGCCGTACAGGGGCACACACCTGCAGTGTCCTGCACACGGGACGTTGCGTAAATGCCGCTGGCGGCGGCTAAACATTGGAAACGGGTGCTTCGGTTCCCTTCCCCCCTCGGGCTTCGTATCCCGCCCGGATTTTCCCACACGCAACGCGCATACGAAGCTAGGCTATGCAGATACGAAGCTGTCTAGTTCCTCTGCAGCGCAACTTTTCAATATTTCTGTGCTGCAGCAATGTATTTTGGCTGCAGTCGCAGGCGCGCGAGTGATTTGTTGGATGGAGGAATCGAGATAAGGAGAGTGGACGCCGCGGAGCTTTGCTTTGCTAGCTGCAGGATGCAAATATATGGCGCATGCGCTGGGGTGTTGAGTGGTGGTGTTGCCGTTGTGCGACGATAACGAGGCTGATGGACAGGGAGCAGTTGACTCTGACATCGCAAAATTGCGCCGCCAGCGACGCCCTATCCAGTGTCTCGTGCACCACCGTATTCGAGCTAGCTGCACGATTTGCATGCGCTTTCGTCTCGGCAACCAGTACCTAGGCACACATACACAACATGGCTGCGCGAAACGCCGGGCGAGAAGTGCTCCAAGCGTGCAAGCAAGGCGCCTTACCTTCTAGCAGACGTCAGGACCTACACCCCTCGGTTGTTGGCCATCCCTAGCGCTAAAGAAAGGGTGGAGGGCTCGTCGAATTGTTTACACTGTAGTATTCAAGCCATATCGCGAGATAGTTGCAACCCGATGCAGCTGACGAACGGTGATTTCTGTGGGGCTCGTGATGGATGCGTTTGCGCGGTCCCTGGCCAGAGACGTCTCCCGGTGTTCAAGACTCGGTAGAGAGCAAGTGCCACTGTTTGTCAAGTCACAGATAGCTGCTTGAGAAGAGCGTGATGTTGTACGGAGGTGCGTATGAAAAGTCCTTGCCCGCTCGGCGACAGGGGTATCTCAGCCACAGTCCCGATGCGGAAACTGCTCCGAGCCAACGTGGCCTTTGCGCCCTTAGCTATCTTGCGGAGATACTCTCTATACACCTATACTATTCTACTCTATTATAGCTCCCTATAATATCTCTACTCGTGCCCTTATTATTAGCCTAAAAGCTACTGGCAAGTTAAGCAACAAGATTAACGTACTTTGCACTCGAGTCGGACACTCCATCGAGTCGGACACTTTGCCAAGACCCCACCAAGTTCTGTACTATTCACGATAGTATAGAGTCAACATAAACTATTTTCGATAGTCTAAATAGGCTAAACTATTCAGAATCTACTTCTATAAGCTGTCTACAGGTTTTTTTATTGTGCCCAGGCTTGCCGCAGCGTCCACAGCGCCGTTAAGCGGATTCGCCTCCATCAGTGCGCACCCTCTTCTTTGCCTTCTTGCCATCACTACCCACCCCAAAGTCCTTTAGAGTAGCCAGTCGCTGGCCCTCTTCAACTGTAAGGACTCCTTCTTGCTGCAATCGCTTTCTTTTATATGATTTACGTCGTGTGGCGGCCTCATTGGCAGCTTGAAGTTCGGCGTTGCGTTTGGTCATCAACACCAAAGAATGCCCCATCAGCTCGGCGCCTTTGACGAGCTTTTCCACCGCCTCAACCATATAAGTTGGGGAACTATCCACATGCCTTTGAATCCTCTGCTTAACCAGCGTCGATTGCGACCTAAGTTCTGTACTATTTCGCGGAGTTTGCGACTCCCATGTACTACCGTGGGTCACCACCTCGTGCACGGCCCCACCTCGTGCACGGCCAACACCAAATCTCCCGTACTTTCAGAATCGCTTTACACCACCAATATACACCCAATGGAGGCTGCCCTAGAGTCGTTAAAATTGCTGAAGCTTGGAGAGAAGCCTAATTATACTCAGGCTGCGAAAAAGTACGGTGTTGATCGAACGTTGCTGTCGAAGCGTCACCGCGGGGTTATCGGCAGCTATGCGGAGAAAGTCGATAATATGCGCCTTCTTAACTCTACACAGGAAACTGAGCTCGTACAATATTGATAAGCTCTGTGTACGAGGGCTACCACCTACAAGGGAGATGATACGGAATTTCGCAGCAGAAATAGCAGGAAAAGAGCCAGGAAAAAACTGGGTTGATCGCTTTATTGCGCGGCATCACATTGAGCTTGTATCTCGATGGGCATCCGGCATCGATTCCACACGCCACAGAGCTGACTCTGCCTTCAAATACGCCCTATATTTTAAGCTCCTGGACCAGAAGATAACTCAGTACGATATCGAGGCTCGCAATATCTACAATATGGATGAGAAAGGCTTCTTAATCGGGGTGCTGTCAAAAATGAAGCGCGTGTTCTCCCCCATCGATATGATCACGGAGGCGTTAAACAAGCACTCCAGGACGGCAACAGGGAGTGGATAACTACGATAGCCTGTATTTGCGCCGACGGCAGCTATCTCACGCCTGCGCTAATTTATCAGGCTGTTTCTGGTAAGATACAAGACTCATGGCTTCAAGATTTCGACCCCGCAGAGCACAAAACCTTCTTTGCCTCATCGCCCAGTGGATGGACCAACAACAAGCTAGGGCTCGCATGGCTTGAACAGGTGTTCAATCGCGAAACAAAAGCAAAGGCAAGACGATCATATCGTCTACTCATCCTTGACGGCCATGGCTCACATATATCGATGGAGTTTATCAAGTTTTGTGACGACAATCGGATTCTTCTGGCCATCTATCCTCCCCACGCTACCCACACCTTGCAGCCGCTTGATGTCTGCCTTTTCAAGCCTCTATCAACTGCCTACTCAAACGAGCTCTCCGAGTTCATGTATAGCTGCCAGGGCATCTCCGCGATTACAAAAAGAGACTTCTTCCGCTTGTTCTATAAGGCCTGGCATACAACGTTCAAGGAAAAGACGATCTTAACGGCTTTTAAAGTCACAGGGCTTTCGCCGTTAGACCCAGAGGCTATACTTAAGAAGTTCAAAATAGAGGAGACTGAGAGGCCCTCGTCAAGCGATAGTACTACTTCCGTACTCAGCGCTTCAGATTGGAGAAAGATTGAGCGATTACTGCGCCAGGTAGTGGAGGATATCCACGATCGACGCTCCCAACAGCTAAGCCAGACGATTCACGTGATGGCTGTACAAAAACAGCTCCTCCAGCATGAAAACGAGCGACTCAGAGGGGCCCTTGTCAATGAGAAGAAGCGCCGTCAACGTGGCAAGCCTCTATTACTTGAGGCACCGCAGGAGTATAATGGTGGAGCTATATTCTGGTCGCCATCCAAAGTCAAGGACGCCCGCGATCGCCAAGCACAAAAGGATGCCGACGAGCAGCTACTACAACAACAGAAGTCCGAGGAGATCAAGCGTAGGGAGCAGCAGAAGCAGGAGAAGGCTACCATGCTTGAAGAGAGGCAGCGCATGAGAGAGGTGGCCAAAGAAATACGCCTTCAAGAACAGCGCGAGAAGGCCGTGCAGCGCGAAGAAGCTAGGATCGCGCGCGAAGCCAAAAAGCAACTCCAACAAGACATACAATTCTCCAAAAAGGTTAATAGACGCCGTCCAAAGGCCTTTGCACCACCTCCTCAAGTCTCTAAGGAGACAGAGGATGTTGGTGTGGATATATCATCTGTAGTTGATGTGGTGCCTACACCCGGCCCTGCCACGCGCACCCGCAAAGTACGCCTTCCACAGAGGTATCGCACGTAGTTTATCGTTGCCAATCGATCAAATAGGTCCTTAAAAGCCCTCCACTAAAAAATCTCGCGATAATACAATATATATGCGACTCTACAGCTTCAAAAGTTGTGGGTGTGGGCATCTGGAAACCGTGCACCAGATGGGGCCGTGCACCAGGTGGTGACCCACGGTATCGCGAATAGTACAAAGTGGAGGCGTACGCAGGCGGACGTCAAGCTGCGATATCACAGCTTCTAGGTTGTGGGGCACTAGGCCAGCACCTCGAAAGCCTCCTTTGATATTACTTTCAGTAAACGAAGCCTTGAAAGCAGCAATAAAGCAAGGCAGGAACTCGATTTTAGTGATGTGCGTGATGTGGTTGCGCATCAAATCCTCAGCTTGGCGCCCATACGCCTTTTTTAAAGGCGCGAAACAGCCCACATCAAGTGGCTGCAAGAGGTGCGACGAATGCGAGGGCATACAGAGAGTAACAATATTACTCTTCTTGCAATACTGTTCGAATTCGAACGAGTTGTGACTCTTATGGCCGTTAAGAATAAGCAAACGTGTTGTGCTAACAACACGCCTCTTTGTATGCTTATTAAAGTGCTTCAGCCACTGTAGACTAAGCTCATTTGTTGTCTAGCCGTTCTTAGAGACTGCAATAACCCAATTATGAGGTAGATCCTTCTCCTTATACCAGGCAGAGAGGTGGTGCTTGCCCCCAAAGATAATAAAGGGTAGGATCCACCACCCCGTCGCATTGATGCCTTAGATAACTGTTGTCCACTCCCTATTGCCCTGCTGCACCTGCTTTGGCCGTCCTCGACGCTCAGAGCCTGTGACTACTGCTCCAGTCAATATTATGCCTATCATAAAGCCTGCTTCATCAAAATTGTAGGTGTCCTCGTCCAGGATACTATGTTTGGCCTTTATGTTCTCCACAAGCCGGAACCAGTCTTGTATCACCTTAGGATCCTCCTAGAGAGCTCTCTTGTAGTCATACTTTCGATTGAACTTGACTTTAAGCTCTGGCTGGCGCTTAACAAAGTCATAAGGCCACCTCTGGCCAACTAGGTTATAGTGGCGTGCAGCCAGTAAAGAATCAGCCATATCTTTTATAGCATTGAGCCGAGGCGGAAATCCTCGCGCGTCTAGGTCGAGTATATGCTCCACAATCGCCTGCTCCTCTCTTATAGTAAGTCTTATTTTGTTGGGTGCGCAGTCGCGTCTAAACGTCTTTCCAGCGCGTTGGTCGCTAAGTGTACTTCGAGAGACGTTGTAGATAGCTGCAGCGCGTCGCTGAGAGAGTGTCGCGTCTTGTTTGATAGCCTGGATCGCAAGCTGTATACGCGCTTCTTTTAACGCTGGTAGTTTATTGTGTGGTTGAGGCATCGCGTTATACTATTGCTGATAGTACGTTTTGGTGGGGTCTTGGCAAAGTGTCCGACTCGATGAAGTGTCCGACTCGAGTGCAAAGTACGTTAATAAATTAACTAAAATCCTAACGCGGACAATTAATTCAATATACAGTCAAGCAATTATACGCGGCTTTGACCCAGCCCAGCGGCCACTACATATACAGGATAGCTACCTTAAAGATGCTCTACAGTCCAGTAGACCACTAAAACAGGGTGAGGCCTCTAAGATAGTCGTTAATATTGTACGCACTGACCGCTACAGACAAGAAAAGTCTTATGCTAATGTTACTGGTGAACTGAGTTAAAAAGGATTCAAAATATTAGCTATAACAGTATAGCGGATTCTCTAGAAAGCAGGCTTCAAGAAGACCAAACCAACAAGGAAGCCTAGGTTGACAAAGAAGATAAAGAAGGATCAACTTAATTAGTGTCTTCAACATTAAGACTGGATAATTAAGGATTAGAAGAACGTTATCTAGTCTAATAAAACATCTGTTATCCTTCTACACAGGCGTGGTGGCTATAGAGTTTAAAGGAGAGCAGATAAAGCCTTTGTCTAAAGCTGTATCCATAAAAGGTAGAAAGGCTATTCTAAATTTATGTTTTAGGGCTGCTTTTCATATAATAGGCGAGGGCCCTGTTATTACTAGACGCCAGAAACAAAGCAAGAGAAGGAGGCTGCTATTAAAAGAATTAAGGAATTAAATCAAGAGCTAGAGCCTATTATAAGGGAACGGTGGGAGCTCAAGACTAGTATGTGGCGTCTCGATCTACGTACTAAGCCTAGTCGACAGCCTCAGTAGAAGTGGAATAAGAAGAATGGTAAGCTTAGTCAAGGTACGGGCTCAGGAATTAACTAGTATTAATATTAGTTAACTATCTTACTCCTAAAGTTAATTCCTTTTGCAAAGTAGTGTTAAGCTAAGCAACTAGAAACAGTTGTTTAAGAGGACAAGGTACTTAGCTATAATTACTATGTGCAGAGCTACGTGTATAGCTTATAAGGTGTCCAGAAGCTACTTTAGTACAGTAACTCACCTAATTTAAACGCTATTAAGCCTTATTAGCTATAAATGAAGCGATATACTACAAAGAAGGGTGCACCAAAAAATCAAGCAGAGGCAGTATGTGCGTGGAAGCAGTGCTAAAAGGAGCTACCTTAGGATAAGATTCAGGCATGGATTAAGCGTATTCCTACTCATATTTAGAAGATTATTAAGCTAGAAGGGGGCAATGAGTATAAGGAGGGTAGAGTTCGATAGAATTGACCAGATTCGGAGCAATTTCCGCATCGGGACTGTGGCTGAGATACCCCTGTCGCCGAGCGGGCAAGGACTTTTGATACGCACCTCCGTAGGAAATCCGAAACCTGGGGAGCTCGGGAGTAGGGGCACATGGCGCGAGCCATACCGCAAGGGGGGAAGCAAGCGGATGCCGATGCCGCTTCGGTCCCACAGAAATCCTGCGATCGTGAACGTCGCTCCTCAATTGCTCGACGTGGCCGATGGTATTCGCCGCGTTGTCATGGCCGCGCTGTCTGCGCAATCGTGAAGGAGAGAAATGCCATGTAGGAGAGTGAGAGTAAGCGGCGACTAACGGTGTTGGCTAGGGTCGTGGTTGCCGCCAGCCTGAGAAGACGGAAAGCGCGTTCGGTGGCTGTTGTTTGTACCTACGCGATTGTCGTGGAGGCGGAGCGTTGGGACAAAGATTTGCCTCGCGGTTGCCAGTGGGATCAAGCGACCCCTTTCTCTCATCGTTGTCGCTGGCGCCATGCGCGTGGTCTGCATAGAGTCTCGTCACATCTCTCGAGTCCGCTCTCACTCTCTGGCCGGGCTTCTGCTTCTCTCACAGCAGGCCATGCATGCAGTACAGAGCATCTGCTGCTGCCAGCGGGGTGAATGTTGGAGGCCCCAGCGCCATCCAAAGGTTCTACTCCCCTTCCGCCCACCAAAGTTGTTGCTCGACCTTACCCTCCTCTTACCACCACATCGAGTTTGCCAACGTCTGCAAGGCCGCCCTGACGCTCCCACGTCGCTCTACGAATAGCTGCATCGTGCGGACGTCGATTTCCTACTCCTTCTCTCACTACCTCATAGCAATAGCAAGAGCAACGCGATGGTGATTCTCCCTGGCGCTGGTTTGCCTCGCCGCCGGTCAACAGCTGACCCGCACCATCACCATCACCATCACGACGGCAGCTACCAGGCCCCGGGTCACAAGGTAACGTAGGCTCTCGACGTAGTATACCCTCTCGGACATGTAACGTAGAGCGCAGCCTTGCTGCCCGTTGGCAGTCGCTAGCCCCGCGCCAGACCCGCCGTCAGAGAAACAACCACCGCCGCGATACCCCTTAGCCGTGTAGGACACAGGCCTATTTCTGCGGGACTTCGAGTCGCAGCTTCACAGGCGCCGGATGACGGTCTGAGATGATAATAGTGCTGTCTCCGGTCGTGCCTTCCTCCAGATCCGAGTCGCGGATGCAGGAGCTCCTGCGCCAGCACCCCACCAACAACCCGGAGACCTGTCCCTACCTGTCTCGAGATCGCCACAACAAACTATCATCTTCTGTACCGCTTCATATCATCTGGGCTGCAGCTCATGGCAGCTTCGGCACGCGACGTATGTATAGCGGCGACACATCAGGGCCGAGCAGCGCTGGGCGGTGCCTGTCGGCAAAACGGGCTTCTTCGCAGCATGACTGACGCTGGCCACGGAACGAACGGCGCCCATCATAATTGTGACAGTCACAGCTCTTAATATCGCTCGCGCTTCGAGTACCCGGCCGTCGACCCACCTCGGCATACCTTACGACCGTCTGCATGTACAGTCCTCGCTGCTGCGCCTGGCGGACAACTTCTCAAGTGATTCACACTCGACTTCGAGAATGAAGAGAGCAATAACATCGAACTGAGCTTGAGCTTGGTACGTACACGGAGGGCTGTCCGGTGGGCCTGGCAGCTCTTCGTTGAACCGAAACCACTTCTATTCCGCTACCCGAATGCGCGTCACCGAGACCCCAAACGATATTACGGCAATCGTTATGCTACGCTGGAGCGCTCTTCTCCTCTCAACACATAGACTATGCAAGGCCTGAGATCGGGGGGTCGACTTGTTCTTGCTCCAAACCATCACTTCTTCCTCGTTTCGGCCCAAATATTTCGTCGACCTTTGTCTCCCTTCCTCTACTCCTTGTAAGAAGGCAAGACCGACCAACCCACGGGACCCCGAGAGCTTCACCTGTATATCAAGGGCTGTTGGCGCAGCGCTTCATGGTGAGCAGTTGAAGATGTAGATATGAAGCCGCATACGCTATAATGCCATAAGACCCATCGATTTCGGGAGCTGCCATGGTCCCTGGTAGATCTGGCAGACTGTATCCGCCACACTAGTAAAGCACGACACCGTTTTTATGGAAGCAGCTGGTCGATGATTCATTGGCCACGCAGGCTCGGGAGTGGGCAACGCAGGCTTAGGCCTGTACACTGGTCGCACCTCGGGAACGACAATTCGAAGCGCTGCTGTGCGCCGACATGCCAAAGTGGACTCCGCATGACGTTGTGTTGTTTGCTGAACTTCAAATGCTGGCTCTCACTAGTCCAACAACCGAGCGGGGATGATATGTCTGCAGCATATGGAGACCACTCTTGAGGTCGATTTCATGGAATTTGTACAGCTCGTGGATGATGCTAAAGGCTTTCTGTAAGCACCGGCTTTGTTTGGAGACGTAATCCGCGCCTCTGAAGGTGCACTGGATCAACTTGAGTTGACATTCATATCTTCTCAGGCGATGGGGAAGGCGCACAGGTATGGTGGCTCAATCCTAGCCACCTCGCAGCTTAGGGTAGCGTCGTCTTGTTCATGACACATCTCAGAAATGATTAGGCGTTTCCAGCTCTGGTGTTGTCCTCGACGAGAACAACGATTATAGATTCGAAAGAGTTGGAGTATGAGCGGGTGAATTCGGATGGGAATAGGAAAGAAAGAGATATAAAAAGTGCTCAGGATAGACTGTCAGTTGCGGCCTGGCTCCTACAGCCTCTAGACCATATGGTCCACGATTTTCGGAGACCTAAAACACAGCGGCGTACGGCTCATAGAAGGCAGACCTGAGGCGAGCATGATTTGGCCCTCGGACTCTTCTATGGCCGCCGTGCCTGCAATAACGGATGGGAAATCGCTCCGAATCGAGTTGGTCTCGTACTTGTACAATTCATGCAGCCTTCCCGTCCACAATACCCACAACAACCTCAATCATCCTTATCCGGATTTCGGCCTAATGACTCGATGCGCAAAACCTGGTATCAATCAAGTCGTCCCAGTCCATTCATTCAGGTTGTGGCTCTCTTCGCCCATGGCCAGAGCAACCTTGTCATCATTCGACAAAGCGCTTGACCGACCTTGCAAGGTATTCTGGAGGTGGGAGGGAGCGCATGTTGCCGAAAAAAGCAACCGGAACGCTGTGGAAGCTTTCACGAGAGAGCTCAGTTAGCTCTACAGGCGAACAGATCGGGGTCGACAGTATGGTGTATGCTGCATCTCAAAAAGATTGCGGGTTTCTAGACAAGAGCTCCCTCTCTTGGAAGACGACGTAGGAGGGCGCGGACCTCCGAGGGACCATATTTAAGCTCGTAGCTACCCTTGGGTTGCAGTATTCCGTGACATGGCTGTACTGGAATCGAGGAAAGAATGCACCGCTTTGACTGTAGCTGGAGAAGGGGTCATATCGGCTTGCTGCTGGATCCCCCCAGCCATGATGCCGCTAACGGAGCTCATGTCAAGTGTGCAAAGGCTCTGACTGCGTGCCTCTATATGCGTCAGGGACACAACCACCCGGTCCTCAAAACATATATCTCATGTCTCCACTTTTGACTACGGCGTCGAAAGCAGAGGTATTGCTGAGCAGCCTGCCTTAAATACACGTTGCGACTGGATACAGCGTGCATCTCTCCAACAAACATGTCTCGGGCTGAATGACATATGTCTCAGTCGGGATGGAGAGCCATGCGTTTCGAGGAACGCAAGCCATTGGGGTGTGATCGAAGGGACCATACGAGATCAGCACCCATTCCTTCTCCGTGCTTTCAAACACAAGGCCAATTCCGACATATTTCGAAGGGCTCTTCTGCTCGCAATCTCGCTTCTTGTCGTCCGGCAGCGGAAGTCTTCTTGCCGCGGATGTGTCGCCTGATGCTGCGAAATGTACGTCCTGTTGGATGAGGAATCAGGCGGTACAACATTCGCATACCACTGGACTGTTGAGCTTCCTTGCCCGCTACTTCGCTTGTGCCGACGTGCTTCTTCACACAGCACAATATCGACGGTAGAGTTGCAGAACGACTTGATGAGGGCCAACCCATCTGCGAATGATCTAATTATTTGCCGAGGTCATTGACGACAAACACGATGTATTTGGTCTTTCCTTCTCTATGGACATTCAGCATTCGCAACCCAATCTTTCTCCCTAGCATCCTACTCACGCAATCTGTACCAGCTATCCGGCGTGAGCTTACATTGCACCTTGAGACCGTACACAAGAAGATCTGCAGGGACAAGCAGAACGTTGTGAGCTTCTGCAATACCGTAATAGTCGTCACCATCTGGTACCACCTTCCCCACCAGTTTGTAGTGGCATTATTGACCCTCACTAACTCCATCGCGGATCTAGATTACGCGCTTCGGAGGCTTAACAAATGTTTGCTAGAGCGATTTCTGGAATGGTGGTCTCTTTCTGGTGTATCACGCCGTCCAAGGCCCTCGCCAGTTTCTTGTCAGCTCGGCTCTTGTTGAACATCTCTCGCAGAGCCATTCCGACGTTGGGTCGGTTGTCCTTGGTCGAACGCGCGTGAGCGTCGTTCACAGCGATATCGCAGGTCCTCTATCTTCCGCTTGCAGTTCCGACATCTGAAACAGTTTGCGCAGAAGGCTTGGTCGCCCGTCAGGATCGCAAGATCCTCGATCTTGTTCCCGCAGTGGTTGCAGCAGATCTCCTTACGGATTCGATGTTGTCATAGAAATGCGAAGCCCCAATTAGTCGGTTTCGGGCGGCTTTCGCCGATCTGGCGGGTTTTTCTACGACGATGAATTTGGAGGCGGCAACCAAATAATCACCGAGCACGGCAACGCGGTCCTTGAAGGGGGCCCTCGGTGCCCCGACCTGGACGGTCTGGACAAAAGACCAACAAGGAAAAATTTCGCTTTGCACTTTTTATTGTACTTGTCTTTGTCCGGGTCGGGGTCTGACCCTCCAGTCAGTGCGAAGATCATTTAGTAAGACATGCTGTGTTGGTTTGCTGGTTTATGGTACCGGATTTTCCTCTAATTATCGGTACCGGACCGGCGACACACGTAGAAAACCAAGCGGCAGGCGAACAGGTAGCGGGCGCAAGAACATAGAACATTCTGTTCTTGATTTGTGGTACCGATAACCAGAGGCAAACCGGGACCGGACCGAACACCAACTTTGGAGAATATGGGACGCACAAGGTCCAGTCCAATCAGGAGTTTCTCACCGAGCTCGCGGCGCACAGAACATTCTGGCTTTGATTTGTGGTACCGGTTTGCCTCTGGTTTTCAGTATCGGACTGAACGGTTGAGCCTCGTCTAGTGCCTTGGAGCATGCTGTTTCCGATTCACTGCCCCGGGTTGCCCCCGGTTTACAGTACCAGATCGAATGAGCCTCATACAGCGCCTAAGGACATGCTGATTCTGATTTGCGGCACACCGGCGCCAGGAATATGCTGTTTCTGATTTGTGGCCGCGGCACCAGGAACATCCTGTTCCTGATTTGTGGTACCGGTGTGCCTCCGGGTTTTTGGTTGGCTCCAACAAGGTCCACAGTCAGCGTCAACTCCAAGGGAAAGGTGTTCTGTAGAAGTTCCAGGACAAGTCCAAGGGAAAGTTCTGTAGAAGACCCAGGGCTTTACGCAACACGGCGCGATCATTCTTATACGTGAGCGTATTAAGCGCTTCATGCCACGGCATGAACATAGGCTTCCACTTTGCTTCACCGGGCAATTTGCCTGCTTCGCCATCCTCTTCTAGGACAGCGATGTACCACCAGATCATCTTCGTGCCTTGCCCATGTTGGCCTCTGGGTTTATTTACCAATTTGGATGAGCCTCGTACAGCGCCTAAGAACATCCTGTTTCTGATTTGCGACTCACCGGCGCCATGAACATGCCAAAGAAAAAAGCACCCAAACGTCAAACGTCAGCCGTAAAACGTCCAGCAGAGCTCGCAAGCCCTCGTCCCGCGCAATGCCTACGCGTCACACGGTTGGTGTGATCCGCAGGATGCTTGCTAGGGATGACTTGTTGCTTTGCGTGCTGTTTCTGGTGCATGGCACCGGTGTGCCTCTGGACATCAATACTGGACCGAACAGGAGTTGCCGTAGGTGGTTTCTGATTCGATATTGATACGGATCCCCAGCAGCATTGGCACGCTCTTTGAGCGTGATATCGAGAGCCTCGTATAGCGCCTTGCATTGACGGCGTTGGCAAATGCCTCCGTGCTGACCTCATTGCCAATATTAACATGGCCCATTCATATACCACGACCCGCGCTGAATCGGACGACTGAGCGTGGTACGCCGGGCGGCCTCCTCTGCCACGGGCGAAGCGTATGCGGCGGGGTTCATGTCCGCGGTCACTCGGGATGGGACGACTTGGGCCTGCGGTGCTTGCACATGTACGGCCGTGATGCGAAGCCCTCGACCAGTGACCCAAAGTGTGGTGTGTGCGGGGAGAGCATCGGAGAGAATGCCCTCCGGCTCCTTGACTTCCAGCCCAATATGAAGTTGCATGACGCCGATTTTTTACACGGCTCGAGCTGCTGCCATCGCCCATTCGTATACCACGACCATCACGGAATCGCACCGATACAATGCCTGCCGGCTCCTTGACTTCCAGTCCAACATGAAGGTGGAGCTCAACTTGCGGAGCACGAGGAAGCTGGCTGCGAGGCCGGACCAAGCTGGGCAAGCCCAGACACGGTGGAGGGGCGACGGAGCCTTGAGCCTCGTATAGCACCTTGCGGTCAAGGCATTGGAAAATGCCTCGGTGCCATCGAATTTCTTGAAGCGGACGGAGAGAATGACCTCCCTGGCGTTCGTATCATCGTCGTCAACGCTTTGAGAATGTCGGTCTGCTCTGAGCCATGGTGATAGCAGCGAAGGATGCTGCCTCTCCAGATCCAGCTCCAGGCGCAGGGTGGGATACGTCAGCACCAACTACAATAGTAGGGGTCGACGCCGCCTTGGGATTAATCTTCGGGATGGTGGTGGACCTAGCGACACAAGTGGCACCACCAAGTTTGGCGTTGACCTTCATGCAGACGTTGGAGATATACCGCACGAAGATGCCAGGAAATCGTCTACCTCGACCTGTTCAGATGTCTGCGCCTCCCTTGATTGGTGCAGTTCTTGAGCCCATGTTTGTCTTTAAAGTACGTATCGTGTACTGAGGCGCCCTGGCGTGGAACGCAAAGGTGATGCTTCTTCAATCTACAGCGAATGAGTACCTTCACGCAGTGGGGGTTTCAGGACAAGCTGCAAACCTTACTTTGCGTTCGTCGTCCATGACGAAGCTGGTTGGGCGAAGGGCCTACAGCATATAGCCCGAAGACTGCGCCGTTGCCTCCTCTCCGGCTACCAGCCTGGGGCGCAAGGATGGCGGACAGTGACGCCAGAGAACGGCATGTGGCAGGCCATCGGGGCTCGACATATGGAATGGGCCTGGCCAGCGACCGTCATGGGTCATATGTCGCGCAACCAATCGGGGGAAGCATGGTGGTAGAACAGTTGTGGCTGCCCGAACACGACGCTTTGTGGCTTCTGGTGCCGCTTTGTTGAACCCGGGCACGGCTTGGCTTTGTTTACTCAATGGACCAGCCTCGATTAGGTCGGATACGCATCAATCATCTCAGCCCCGTGAAGGACCTGCGGTGGCACTTCTCGCTACCTCCGTTGCTTCTGCATGGTGCGAGGTTCTCGAGTGTCGCGGTGGCCTCACCGACCCGTCTTCGACCTGAGTTGCGTGGTGCTGTTGCAGCATCCTGTCGTCGAAATTAGCAGGTCTTGTTGCGTGAGACCGCCGGCAGTCAGGAAGGGTGTGCGGCCGCGTTCCAAGACGCTTCCTGTGTTTCTGGTTCCCGCCACCGCGCCCTTCTCCTGAGCCGATATAGGTTGCATGTACGTACCTCTAGAGTGTTGTCAGCATGGCGCAGGTCGGCCAGCGTCGCCAATGGCCTGCTGCAGTCGAAGGTGCCATTGTCGACAAACACGCTGCTTGTAGCTGTGCAGTCGCCGTTGAAGAGGTGTCGTCGCGATGCTCTGGAGCTATGCTAAAAGGCGAGCAAAGCAGCTTCTGCAAAGGGTATGGGAGAGACAAAGTTGTCGCAGCGTGGAAGTTGTGAGTGTGTCGCGCAGGTGATTTGGGGGGGGTGGAGGCGGGGGGTAAAGTAAAGGCTGCGCAAAAACAACCAGGCGCTCTTTCACCGTCTTCGCCCTCAAGACTTTAGCGAAACGCCCCCCCCCCCCCCAAGGCAATTTTACAGAAGCCTGTGCCCCCCAATATCCACTAAATGACGTCCGCGAGGCAGATCGACCGCGTTAGGGTGCTGGCAAAGTGTCGCATTGGCAGCGTAGACCATCGCAGCAACGTGCAAGACAGCAGCATGAGCGCCACACAAGTGGGCATAGCAAAGGAACACGAGCTGAAGAGATGCGGCATTTACGCGCATCCTACCACAACCGAGCTCCTGTAAAGGTTGCAGCCTGTGTTCTACGATCCTGAGAGGCGCAAATGCAAGCCCCTGAATCTGCATTGGTTAAGGTGCCTTCTGAACGTCTCCTTGCGCAACCCGTTACGTGTCTCAAGTCAAGCTCAAGGAAATGTCCATACACTACAACGCCCAAAAAGGAACTCATTACCTCTGAGCCCTCCCGTGTTGCTCCGCTGCTTCAGCTCCATCTGTTATAGGGATTTGAGCAGAACATGTGCAGATCAGGGCCTCCTCCATGTACAATAATCTCCTGTTTGACGGGCTGCCTTCAATTTTGCTAGGACATTGCGTTCCTGAAGGCGATATAACGGAGGCCTTTTTGACTCACGTGGAAGAAGTGAATGCCAAACAGAGCCCGCCTTCGCCGTGAACTCAATGCTACCCCGCGCCTCTATCACTGCGGCACATCAGCCTCAACGTTCAACTTGCCGCATCTACATGTTTCAGAATTAGAAACTCATCTCGTCGCAGGTTCAAGTCCTGGCGGCGCTGCGGGTGACTAGCATCCTGATGGAACTCTTGATCCATAGAGGCTTTCAACTGGATCTATTTGAATCTGACAAAGTAACCGCATATCTCAAAGATCAGATTGTGGTTGATGAGCGGGGCTGCGTTCTTAAAGCTACGTTCTCAGGAGGACACTAGATGCGGACCCGGCATTATGAATGTGTGCGCAGTATCATCAGAACTGGCTACCATAGGGGGATGCACGTATTCTCAAGCGAGACGTATGAGGACGAGATACGCGTCTTAATCTCAAGCGAAACGTATGACACTGGAGCATGAGATGCAACAAGCTCATGAGCGATCCCCGACTGGGCTAAGGTCCAGCAAGACGAATGGGAGCTCCGGCACTACCATCTACCGTGACTTCGTCACGTCCGGGAGTCTCCCTCCTTGAATCAGAGCTGTATACAGTGAGCAGTAGGCTCGGGCACTGTTCCTATAATGTCTCCGTCGCAGCCGTATGCCTAAGAGCCTTTGGTTTCAATGTTCCCCAAGAAGAACCGACACTTATATCTTGAAGTAACTTCAAGGTGATGGCGTACGAGCTTCCAAAAACTCGAGAATTCTGCCATGTACAAGGCCAATATCAGCTTGGAAGCAGCCAATACGTGCACGATAGGCTCCAGATGCTATCTTCCGGATTTACTCATTCGAAGTCACAAGTCCAAGAGAATCCGGGAAGTGTCAAAAACTTTGGAAGAGTCGATGTCGGTCATCGTTTCTAGAACATTTTCTCCGTACTCACGAAGAGTCTGCGTTACCGTGTACCGCAAGGGCGCGAAGCCTTCTCTTTGGAAGAGTCTGCATAGTACGAACCCACGAGCGCAGGTGTCTGCCTATCCTTTAACTGCCACTTTGTCTTCCTCCGAGTAGACGACAATGGCAGTCCTGGCCTTCGCATCTGCAGAACACAGTGCATTTGGCCTCACCAGTAGTTTCCATCGCCGCACTAGTAATGGTCCCATAGTGGTTGACCGGTGCAGCGCTCCATTGGCGGCTTCAGCCGTTGCGCTCAAATGCCTGCTTACGCTTCTAAGAATGAGCACGGCTAGCGCACACACAGTATGCTTCAAGAAGACATCAGGGGTAGAGTGCGGTCGCATTTTACATTCGACATCGTGCGTACTCGCGGCTTAGAACGATGTGCTGCACATGTGTTGTTCATGGAGCTACGAAGCGACTCAAGGGTTGGGATCATATTGACTTGCCCAGCATGATCTGCAACAATTAGGAGCACTGCACTGATTAAATCATGAAGATGTCATGTTGCAAAGGTGCGCGATGATATCGTGCGGAGTTCACAGAAAAACGGCAACGATTTCTCTAAGTCCCTCTATCTCCGAAAGATCACCATATCTCCGAATGATCAGGAACATCAAAGAAGGTTGTAACGCCCAACCATCCAATCTTCGCTCGGTGTTCATTTGCATCCTTCTCCTAGCATATACCCTGGGATTATGTTTAATATGTGGGACTTGGAACGGCACGATTATCTACGTTCTATATTATCTCAATCACGTCTGGAGCTACCTAGGGGTATTCACAACGTTCACGCGATATCAGAGGCATGGACGCATTTGAATGGCCCAACACGCTACCCATGCTACCGCAATACTGCGAGTAACACTTTCGAGGGGCCGTTGATAAAATAAAAGAGACGAACATCCATCGTTCAGGGGAAGTCCGACGTCGCTACTTGAGAAATTGCTGCCTCCCGAGGGTCGGATATTCTTAAGCTGACCAACGCTTCGGAACTACTATAGCAGTGGGGTAACTACCCCTTTGTTATGGCAGTATACTGGGGCTCTTTATTCCCTGGAAATGCCAGTGCAGGGTTGATATATCCTTACAGGAAGCTTCCCACTTCTGGATTACCTTGCTGTGGATGACTCCCTTCGGGTATAGCCACCGGCATACCTATCTTCGGGGGCTCTGGTGCATATTGCACAGCAATTCTCTAGCAACTAGTACCAGCTTGCCATTTGAGGAGCATGTGTACCCATCACAGGTAGTCTGCAGCATTCTCCCCTGGAATGCGCTCAGCAGCGACCATGCCGGCAAAACGCACATCAGCCAAGCACCCCGCGATACGTACGTGCCCGTATATTTAGGCCTTGCCAAAGAGTAATGTTGTTGCTCCCGCAACGCTGACGCCGAGCTAGGAGCCCGCACCGCCCGCACATCAACAAGTGAAGGCAGCCAACGGCCGACGCGCCCCGCCCTCGGTATTCACCACCCCGCACACAAGCCAATATTGGATTATGACCCACTATATATATTTTATATTTTAAAACTTTCTTCGTCGAAGGACGGGCCTGAGACTGTAAGCGGTGGAAAAGTGGGCAAGTGCCCGGATTCGTCGCAGACGACGCAACCAGTAAGTCCGGCTCCCCAATTTGAACAGTGTAAAGGCTTTCGCCTTTGGTGTTATAGCCCCTAGCCAGGGCGAATTTCCTTTTGCTATTTTGGGTGGAGGGTAGAGTTCGAACCCCGGAGTGGGAGGGGCTGCTATCTTTGTGTTGTTGACCTTTTTTTTGCGCAGGAGACTTGCTTCGTTGGCGGCGTGGTTGATTTGCGGGGCTCACGGTCATAGCAATCGGCTTGGTGACGTACGCACGGCCAGGGATTTGCCTTTTACACGCTAGACGAAGCAACAGCAGCAGCATTACGGAGAAGACTCTTTCTTTTACGACTAGGAAGCATCGAGGGTGCGGCGTGCCGATATCTAAGGAGGCTGCAAATACACACACACAGCTGCCTTTTACACGCCAAGGGAAGCAGTAGCAGCAGCAGCAGCACAGAGAAGACTCTTCTCTTACGACAAGAAGCATCAAGGGTGCCGATTTCTAGGAAGGTAGCGGATACACGAAGATTCGTCTGCGGAAATTGGCGGTACCCCGCCTGCAACACGGAGATGATTATAAGAGGGGCTAAGCCAAATGAACAGATCTACAGTGTTTGGACGACAAGGAGGTCCTAAATGTGCTCGCCATGCTACGCAGAACGATTGTTCTATTCTACTTCAAAAGTGCCGTGGCCAGCTCGCAAAGCGGCGCCGGCAAGCCGCCCCGCCACATACGCGTCACTTTCCACTCTTACCCTCTCCCCCATCAACACCATCTCTCTGCTCGTTCTCGTATGCGAGCCGCTGTTTCTGCATATCTCTGTTTCCCTTTATACTCCCCTCCAGCCCTGCACCCCGGGTGGGATCATTCCCCGGCGGCTGCATCTCGAACGTTTCCCGTACCGCCGTAAACTCGAAATAGCCGCACCGCGCGAGAGGCACCGTCTTGCTCACGTCAATACGCCCCTGCGTCAGCACGCTCTGATCAATGTGGATACCAATCACGCGACCGATGACCACGTCTACCGCGCCCATCGGCGGATTCCCCGGCAGCCGAAGCGTCGTGTAATGTGTACACTCGAACCTGATCGGGCTCGCCTTGACCATAGGCACCTTGATCTTCGCGCCCTTCACGAGAACCTCGCTTATCTTCGCATCCTCCTTCTCCAGACCGGCTTTCTCGAACTCGTCGATCTCGGGGGGTGTCTGCTCGGAGGTGATATTGACGGCGTCCTTGAGCGCGTAGGTTGCGAGGTTCCAGCAGAAGACGCCTGTGGCTTCGGCATTGATAACGGTGTCTTTCTGCACGGCGGTGGGCGTTTGGTTGGCGCTGAACATCACATAGGGCGGGTCGAAGGTGAGGTTGTTGAATTGGGAGTAGGGGGCAAGGTTGGCGATACCGGTGGGCGAGAGGGTGGATATCCAACCTATGGGGCGGGGGACAACGCATGCCTTGGGATTGTCAGGCTTGAAGTGAGGAAGAGCTAACCTGTGGATATAGGAATAGCGGGGAACGCCGGAGCATAAATCAAGGTAGGTCGACCTGATTTATAGATTATATGGACAACGAAGGTTGCGACAGCAGCAGTTTGCCGTCAAACGGTAAGCTTACAGGGAGGCTTGCTAAGGCTCTATTCAATCTGGCAAATTATGCGGTCCCGCAGCGCAGCCTGACGACGGGTAGATGTATTCAAATAACTTACCTTGAAAGGATCATACGGAAGCCCATGGTCCGTTTTCCCCGGTTCATAGAACATCCGGATCTCAAATCCATAAGAGATATCCCTGAAAGAGCGTTAACGAACGAGGTTTTTCATACAATGATTATCCAGAGATGATTGTAGTCCAGCATCCTTCCCTCGATCTACCCCACACTGCGGGGAACGTCGAAAAAGCTCCGACTCCATAGGCTCGGATGCAAGATACACGCTAACGCAGGTGTTCAGTCTAGCAGACGTATTGTAGAACCGATGCCATGCTAGTAAGCATGTGCTAAGTTCTTCATTCAACTTGCTTATCCCATCCATATCCAGTAGCTTCCAGCAACCCTACCATCCCGTCAAACCTAACCCGCACGAAAACGCCCCATACATCCAACCTCACCGACCCCCCCCCCCCCAACCACAACCAATGGAGCGCACAATAGCCATAACCAGCTCCTCCTCCAACCTCAGCCTCGCCTTCCTCACCCACCACGCCACCCAACCCTCCACCCACATCCTCGCTCTTGACCCCAACCCCCCACCCACACCCTCGCCCCACCTTAAAGACACAACCCACCACCAAACAGACACCACCTCCCCCTCCTCCCTCGCCGCCCTCTCCACCTCCCTCAAAAACCGCCCCATCCACCTCCTAATCCACTCCGCAGGAGACCCGCGGACTTGTCCCCTCCGCTACACAAGCGCATCCCAGGGCCGTCGCGGCCGCCGAGACGCTCACCGTAATCGCCCACGCGATCATGATGCGCACGTTTGAAGTCAACGCATGGGGCGCGCTGAACACGATTCGCACGCTTCTTCCGCATCTCCAGCGCACGGCAACGTATGCCGCGGCGACGCCGCCGCCGAAAGTAGTCGTCATGGCGTCGCAGATGGGGTCCGTGGGCGCGAGTAAGGCGGTGTTGAATGCGGTGGTGAAGAGTCTTAGTGTAGATGTTGAGGGGGTGGTGTTTTTGGCGTTGCATCCTGGGAGGGTGGAGACGGGGTTGGTGGAATGGGGCGGTTGAGGTGGGGGAGAGTTTGGAGGGGTGTTTGCGGGTTATTCGGGAGGTGAGGGTGGAGGATAGTAGGAGGTCTTTGGATCGGTTCGTGGGGGGAGATGGTGTGGTAGGGGGTGTGGGGGTTGGTGGTGGTTGTGTAAGTCATGAACAAATTTTACGGACGTAGGTGGGAAAGATGCGATCGAACTTGATCGGAGGATTTTGTAATGAAAACCGCTGTAGTCACTAAGCCATCATATAAACATCGCTCAAGACCTGCTAAATACAAATTGGTGAGGTCAATATGGACAAAGAAAGGGGTATCATTCTTGCTTCGATCTTTTCCGCCTGGAGGGCCAACTGCAAGCTAGGAGGACTTGCGAATGAGGCCCTCGTTAGGGTGGACGCGCTGTGCCCACTCCGTCCAACTACCGTCGTACACTCGCCTATTCTCCTGGGGGTAGCCAGCTTCGGTCAATGCAGTGTCCACAATGGCAGCTGTGACACCGGTGCCGCAGCTGCTAATGATGGGCTTTGAGGGGTCGACACCCAAGCTTTTGAAAACCTCTCTGAGCTTAGCCGGGGGCAGGAGCGTCTTGTCTTCTGGGTGAAGTAGGTAGTTTGTGGCTACGTTCGTGGAGTGGGGCATATGGCCGGATTCAATACCTACGCAGATTAGCTTCTAGGTTTAGTCGAGCCCTTGAGATTGCATACCTTCTCTGGGTTCAGGGTCAGTACCGGCCCAACGCCCAACAGGTCTGGCATCCAAAACCTGCACCTCCTCGGCGCCCTCTCTGCCCAACTCCTTCACTATATCCCTGACTTCCTCGAAAGCAGCTACTTTGCTTTCATCAAGCTCGGGTACAGGGTAGTCGACTCTCTGAAACTCGCCTGGCTCTCCACTCTCCGTCGGAAAGTTGTCCCTGCACCAGGTGCGGAAGTTGTTCAAGATGTGGACGTTGGGGTGACCAAAGGCTTGCAGGGTCCAGGCTACGCGCGGCGCAGAGAAGATGCCCAGCTCTTTCGAATCATAGACCACCACGCTATCGTCTTTGTGAATGCCCAACCGACCCATTGCATTTGCGAAATCCTTCGCTGACGGCAGCATGTGCGGGTATGGAGAGTGCTGGTCCCTGACGTCGTCTAGGTCGAAGAACCGGGCGTGGGGGATGCGGCTCTCTCTGAAGGTGTCGATGCCGGCGCGACCGTCGTTTGGCAAGAACCATGATGCACAGAGCGGGATGATCTTGGGCGCGGTCGAGAGCTTGCTGTGGACGTTCTTCTTGAGGGCGGAGTCGAGCTCGGCGGGCGTGACAATGTAGGACGTGAGCGAGTATGAAGACATGGCGCGCGTGCCCGCCGCCAATGGCCGGACGGAGGACAGAGGGGAGAGGGGACGGAATGTCAATCGAAAGCGTGCTACAAGCATTGCGGAAGCTATTGGAGGTTGTAGATGGTCAGTAGAGCGCGTCTGAGAGACGACGAAGCTAGCTGTAGAAGCAAGCAGGGACAGATAGCTCTGTACAGTCCTAGGCCATTAGCTTCTATATGTTCTGCTTATCGTCATCACTCCGGGGGCAACGCAATGTACAGAAATGGACGACTTGTGCTCCATGTACTGCATGCATGGCATGCATGCTGCGGATGGGGGCGGGTCGGCTCAGCAGTGCGCATGCGTGGCTTTGAATTGGCAAGATTACTTACCTAACTGTTCGGCTTTACGATACTGGGAGACTAGGCATACTCTTCTGCACAGGCGCGGAGTCTGGAGAGAGAGAGTTGCTCCTATAGCCGTGAAAGGCGATGAGTCCGTCATTTCCCTGTGGGGAAGGCTCGGCGGTACGACGGAAGGAGCGCACGGTAAAGGCTTGGCATCCCGCCCTGCCCCGCTTTCCCTCCCTGGACTGTTTGTTTGCCCCCACCCGACACCCTTTGCGACGGATAGACACGATGAAGGTGACCATCAAGGAGTGGAACGCCGTCGCCGCCTGGCGGTGGGACATGCCCGACGACGACGTCTGTGGCATCTGCCGCAATCCCTACGACAGCACCTGCTCCAAGTGCAAGTACCCGGGCGACGACTGTCCGCTGCGTACGTCCGCCCCCGTTATGCTGTAGACAAGGGAATAGGTGCTAACTCGAGGCAGTGCTCGGCGAGTGCAATCACTCCTTCCACATGGCACGTCGGATTCGTCTTGCCCGAGAGACTTCAGCTGACACTGCATAGCACTGCATCTATTCGTGGCTGCGGCAAGACGCCGCACAGGAGAAATGCCCCATGTGTCGCCAGCGTATGTCCGATCTCATTCCACTGCGATGCCTTGGCTAACCGATGCAGCCTTCAAGAGCAAGAACCAAGAGCCTCTCCCACTCGGCGCGCAGGCCGAGAACCCCGCCACGGGCAACACGTAGTCGACGACACTCTCCGGATCGAACCCTGCACCATCGCGGTACTGTTGTATGGGATGAGTATGGGCACATCGGGGACGCATAATGGTTGGCGTTGGCAATTGGCATCAAGGCGTTTGAAGATACCCCCCTGGCTGGCTCTGTGTTGTGTCTTCTGGATATCTAGGGCTCATCCTGTTGCAACCTACAATGGAAAGACGTACACAAGTGTATTGCGCTGTCACCCGTTGTTTTCGTTACGCGTCACGCACGCGTAGGCGCGCATCGTTTATCGATAGCAACCAGTGGTCAAAGCTTCCCGAGCCGAAGCTCCACACCCCGACCACACCCTAGCTAGCCGCCTCGCACTCCCCCCACCATCCCAACCATGTCTGCAAGTCCAAAGCCCTCAAGGCCATCACCCGTGCCTCAAAAAGCCCATTCGCCGCGCTCGCCGCCTGCTGCACAGTTCGAAGAGGCCCCGGAAACCCAAGACGAACCTCCTCCAGACGAGTACCAGGCGGACGATGCTGCCTTTGAAGACGAGGACGAACTACCCTACATAGAACCGAATTCCGAGCAAACACTCCTGCCGCCACCCAACTTCAGACCTTACTTCACAGTTGTGGACGACTCCACGACAGGCGAGCACTATCACCCCTTCGTCCACTATGTCTTCGCCGACGACGACCCGGTAATCGTTACTGCCGCCGCCATGAGGAGCCTCGGGCTGGACGACACACGGTATCTGCCGCAGCCAGAGCAAAGGCAAAAAGAGCAGGACCAAGAGGATATTGACGACGAGGACCAGGGCCCGCCAGTCGAATCCCCGCTTCCATTACCGCTGCCTACTGCTAGGGAACGCTTCATGATCATCGATATCGGGGCGGATGGGCAGACTATCTTGGGTGCACAATCCATGTCGCCGGACTGGCAAATCACTAAAGTGTCCACGCGCGTTGCTCCTTCCTTTGACGAATCATCCCCGGACTCGGGATATATGCTACAAATAGAAGGCGTCGAGGTGTCAGGCAAGAGCAAAGGCAAAGGGAAAGGCAAGCTTGGAGAGTCCAAGTTCAGAGAGTCAAGGGCAAAAAGTCAGGGCGATATTTTTGAGGCGCTCGACGGCCTGGTTCAAGGAGTTGAGGGGAATCTCGAAATTGCGTCCAAGATATCAAGTAGGCAGGAAGACCTACGGCAATTGGAGAGAACCGAAGAAACCCGAGAAGTCACCGGAGAGAGCCAAGTTGTATAGCACAGGCTGCCCTTACTACGAGACGCTAAAGAACGAGCTTCCATACGGCACGATTGCTTTGCATCGGAAAGATGTCCTCTCCGCTGGAAGCCAGTGATGGACATACGTATGTCTTGAAAGTATAGACTCGCACCAACGACCAACGCAACTATCGGGCATCTACCGTCCTTGGATGGCATATGGCATACCGCTTGAGTTTCATTGATATGGGCACCAAACGATGGCCACAATGGTACCTCAGAGAGCGCGTCTCCTGACTAAGCTGAAGTTGTCGCCGAATGCTCTTGACCGGCAGTTCAGGAGGAGTATTGTGAACAAGGTAATTTTGAGGGCGCTCAAGGTCTATTCCAGGCACAAAATTCTGGAATTTTTATTATTCGTGCCTGAGGCTCATATCAGCTCGGGGGCATCGGTCCCTCACCAGCTGATCGTTAACATGCCATTTGTCAAAAGAGAGGCCGGAAATTGAAAGTATACGATAGGCTGCTAATATGTCCATGATGAAAGAACGAAAGCACATCATCACTGCAAGCCAAGCCGGAAACCCCCGGCGTTCCCGAACACTTCTACCTTTTCAGCGATGATGAGCCAAGCGTTTGACACTGGAAATTTATGGACTGAAGTGGGCGGAATGTTTCACGAACGGTTTTGGGTAGACAGCAACGTGAATGAGGCAGCTTTGATGCAGTCTGCTGTCAAAAGCTGTTCCATCTGCGTCAGCAGCTGGAGGAGGTACTGCCAATTCACGAACAAAGGCATCAATTATATGCCCGGAGTCGAGAAGATTGAACATTAATTGAAATCCGACCATGAAGATTCGTTCTCGCTTGTAGTTAGATTATACGGAGCCGAGGAATCAAGGGTTGGTAGGCTATGCGGGATACCTCGTACAGAATTTACATTGTTCGGAGTCTTTGCGGCGACGTCGTCGCCCACAGTTACCAAAAGCGCGGAAATGCCTGCTCCCGACCAGCCAAGTGAGCCGGCGCTGTCAATGCGGAGACGAAAGGCGGGGTAAGGTTCGCCCCTGCTATCTCCAGCCGAAAACAAAAGAGGCTGTATTTCCCGCACCTGGCACCTCGGCGTAGCATCATCCATCCTCACACCACGTTTGATAGCAAGGACAATGCGGCAAAGAAGTGGTTGGTACGTCTCCCTCGGATACACACAGCTCCTGGTACCGTCGCGCTAATCTGCGCAGCAAGGCCTGTCGCGAACGGTATGTGCCTCCCGGACACTTGTGTGCATTGCCTATTCCAAGAACGAACATCTGAACGAGCATTACTAACTTGCGCTCAACGATTAGACACATCAAATGTAGGATCTCCCATTGGCGCGTTGCGTTACCCCGGATTCCATCGTCCGGCCCTACGTCAACCTGTGGGATGAGATGGGTGTCTGTTCCTCGCTGAGCCTCACTAGGCGTCAAGATTCGCGACTCCGATACATGCAAGTACTGCACTGAGCGCAAAAGACCATGTATTCGGGGCAATGCGTTTCGCTTTCGACCAGTCACCGCAGTGAAATGCAATGCGGGGGAAGACGTCGACTCCGCTGAGCAGTCCCTGGAATTCGGCGCGAACCAGACGTGGGTGCGGATTGCGCCCTCATGTGGGTCCTGCCCTTTGGCCAAGTAGCAAATCTGCTAACTTGGGTTTGACAGTACGATTTGTAGCCCCAAACACCGATGGCCACGACGAGGCTGTTGAAGATGAACCAGACCGTGTACCGAGAGGTGCGCCATGTCACATGGTTGGAGATGAAGAAGCAGGGGAGCCCGAGTCGACATCGAAAGCTTCTAACCCGACAGTTGCGCAATTGTTAGACGGAGGCTTTGAGGCGAGGAGTCCTGTTGACACCTTTCTATCCTTGCATCAGAGGACCTCGTCACAGAATCTGTACAGATCAGACTCACAACGAACACCAGATCTCGGATCCATTGTTGACTATCACGGAAACCCTCCATTTCTGCCTTCAATCTCAGATGTGATGAGTACGCTTTCGCATTCAAATCAGGATGTAACCAGCGACGCGCCGTCCCAGCCTTGTCCTGCCCCACGCTTCGATCGAGCGGACTCAGGAAACCTTTTGGCCGGCTCGGTGGATTGGTCCGTGATTTCGCCTGGGCACAAGCACAGTTCACTCTCCATGCCGAAAAGAAGTCCAAACGAAGTCAATCACGTATCGCCTTTCTCAAATTCCGCCTTCTCTCAGAACTCGTCGCTCTCGCTAAGTTGGCCAGTGAACAGCCCATTCGAAGCGCGTCTCCTCCACCACTACATCGTGGCTTGCAGTGATTGGATCGACGTTGCTGATTCGCGACGCCATTTTACTCGGGAAGTCCCCAAACGTGCTGCGCAATTCCCCATCATCATGAACGGCATCCTAGGCCTTGCGTCCCGGCATCTATGGCTTATGGAGAAGTTAGACGAAGATCTTTCTCAACCCTATGTTGACCATTGTCTACAATCACTCATCGTGGCGTTAGAGGACCCTCTTGCTCATTGGGACGAGAACTTCCTAGTCGCCGTAATCCTCCTCCGCCTCCACGAAGAGATAGGCGAGGATGACGAGCAGTGTCATCACTTCGGCACTGCCCGCATTCTAAACTCCATCTCTTCTTTTGCCGCAGACGGCGGCTTGCGCGAATCCGCAAGCTGGGTTTTGCTACGTCAACACATTTACATCTCTTTAACCAAACAGCAACCATTTAACCTCAGCCTCGAGAACTACCACCACTCATCTGTTTTCCGCGAATACGACGACGAATCATGGGCTACCCGCATCTTTTACCAGTTCGCACTAATACTTCAACTCGTTTTCGAAGACGCTGAGGCAAGTTCGCTCACGCGCGAAAAGTGGACCGAGCTGAATGCCGACGTGGACGAGTGGTACCGAACAAAACCGTGGTCTTTCGCTGCTCTATACAACGACCCAAAAGCTGGCGACACATTCGATGGGACATGGCCTGTCCTTTATACTCCTCAAGGCGTCGTCGCGATCGGCCTCCAGTACTACCACCTCTGCAAGATACTGCTTACTATCTACTCGCCCAAAGCATCGCGCGTCGGACTCGCTGGAGTGCGTGCACGGAGAACGACCGATGCAGCAGTACGAAAGCACATACGAATCGTAATTGGTTACGGCGTCAGCAATAGCCATTGTAGCAATGTCATGTTCCAGGGGAGTCATATTCTAAGCGCGTGTGGGGCTTATATTGTCGATACGACGGAGCAAAAAGCTTGCGTCGAGTACTTGAGGGATTGTCAAAGGAAAATGGGGTGGAGGACAGATAAAGTAATAGCAGACTTGCATGAGCAGTGGGCAAGTTGAAGTCGAGATTCAGCCCGCGAGGACTATTGCTGCCAGTGCCAAGACTCAACGGATAAAGTACCACTACTTGCGCACAGGTGAAGGTCAAGAAATGAGTACGGGCGCTCGCTTCTCTGTTGAAGTGCCGTTACGTTGAGTGCATCGAGCACACAGTCCGGATTCACGTAGCACTGTAGTCAAACGAACAGTCAAACGAAAAGACGGTAAGCGGTGGTGATTTCAACATTAAAAACATAGGCTAAAACGAAATACAGACGTCGTCAATGCGCCTCGATTCTCGTAAGTCAGGCTCCAACACTGATGACGTCGCGCGGCTTCCTAGGCCGACGATACGTTCCGCTCTCTCCTCCACACCTTAACTGGCATTTCTCCCAGTATCCAGTTCAGCGTCTCTAGTCTCTGAAGCTGCCAATTGGGACCACTAAGTGCGAAGCCGTATCTTCTTAGCAGACTCGCCACAACGACAGTTTGTTCCAAATAAGAGATATTGCGGCCAATGCAGCCCCTAGCACCCGCCGAGAAGGAAAGAAAGTACGGCTGTAGCGCTTTACCGTTGTCGCCGAGGAATCGCTCTGGGATGAACTTTTCGGCCTGTGGGAACACTGACTCCTGTCGGTGTGCGACTAGAGCAGACATGGATACCGTGACACCTCCGGGGATGTAGTCGCCAAGAATGCTTGCGCCCTCTGTGGGCGTTTCGCGCGGCAGACCATGAGGCGTAGGGGGAAAGAGGCGGAGAGATTCATCGAGGCATGCGCGAAGGTACGGGAGGTGCTTCACCTTGTCGTATGCGAGGACTCCGCTTTGGTTCTCGTCGTCATCTTCTACACCGGCATCGATTTCCTCGACCACCTTTTGCATGATTGCGGGGTTCTTGATGAGCTGGTAGAGGATGTTTGCAATGGCGATGGCCGTCGTCGCAGAGCCGGCGTTCATCATGATGCTGATCTCAGCCACGATCTCGCCCCACTCCAGATTATTCTGGTGGCCGTTCTTATCATCCATGAGAGCTTGGAAGAAGTCATCAAGCTTCTCTCCAGCACTGTACCTCTGGAGCCGTCGATGCGCGAGCTCCACGGGGATTCCCTCCCAATCTTTGGCGAAATTACCCATGCGCCGATAGAAGGGGATGAGGTTCGACACCTTGTCGATGAACGGGTACCACTCGTAGTTCCAGATGAGCAAAGACTGCTTCCGAGCATTCTGGTACAACGAGTCTCGGAAATTACACTCGTACGTGGTACCATCCGTTCGCCTCCCCGTGACGCGATCATGACCGCGATCCAGGAAGCCCAGCTTTTCAGACAGACCGATATCAGCGATGGCGTCGAGGGTGAAGAAGTTGCTCCACTAGCGGAAGTCGACGTTGACGTCGTCTGGGTTGACGGCCCCGCCGGGCTTCAGCGGCGCGGTGCAGCACGAGTCGAGGTGCTTGAGCAACTTGTAGGTCTTATCGGCTACTTTGTGCTCCCACCCTTCAAGGTTTTTGAGCGCATAAGCCGAGCTCAGGGTTTTTCTTTTGCGGGCATGGTCTTGTTTGTCGACGACGTCGGCGAGATGAAAGTGCGATCCGGCGCCAACGACGTACTGTCCATCTTTTGTGCAGGGCGTGTTGTGCCCGTAGATATCCTTGATGGCGCGCAGGTCACCGTATGAGAGCGCGTTGAGCCCCGTCCGGATGACGGGATGTTGCTGGTGCAGTTTCGAGAGGTGCAATGAACGCTGGCCGCCGTGGGAGAGTATTATAAACGGTAGCGAGGATATGCCTGACAGGGGGTGCATGTTCGGATAGCGACGTAGTCCTGCTCGAGTCAGTCGTGGTCGTTTCTCCGGGGAAGAAGGTTAGACGTACCGTTGACATCGCGGAAATAAACGACAACGGGGTAGACGACGAAATATAAGAAAACGCAAGTGCCCAGGGCGAGCGCGTACGGCAACGATGTCGTTGTAGAAGACATTGCGACATGAAGGCAAGAGTTGAACAACACCAGAAGAGCAGGTCTCAGGGAAACCGTACAATGCGAGAGAAGTTATCCTAATCTCCCTAGAAGCGACTCAGGCCAGCTCTTT
Organism: Laburnicola sp. JP_R_19; assembly: GCA_031010545.1. NCBI lineage: Eukaryota > Fungi > Ascomycota > Dothideomycetes > Pleosporales > Didymosphaeriaceae > Laburnicola > Laburnicola sp. JP_R_19. Next base: position 1,004,445 of record VOIT01000042.1, read on the forward strand.
AATTACATCTGTAGTTTGACAGCGCGACCCGCACTGCCACTTGTTTGGAATGCCCGGGCAGCCAAGTCTAGATGCAGAATGACCCACAATGTTACTGGAGTAGCAGTGCACGGAGAATATTCCCGTACTGAGTAATTCCGCTGGTTCCCAACGTTGGAAAGCTCTATTGTGCGCGTGGCGAAATGCGGGTTCTAGCCTGAGCAGGGTTCGTGAACTGTTCATTTTTACCTCGAGGTTGTCGCGGGGCACGCTGCGCCCACATGGAGTTGTATTTCCGCTTTCGAACACGCCGAATACACCAAGAGATTTTGAAATATGACCCGCATGATGGGATGCGACACGCCGGCGGATACGCGCGTTCAGAGCGGTCCGTCTCATGAATACCTGTGACCAGTCTCGTTCTTCTTGTAGCGGATTCGCCACATGCGTCGTTCAAATTGACGAGGATTTATGTCCGCGCTTCTTACTGACTAGGCATAGTAGGCAATGCCGAAAGCTTCCACACAGAGGACCCATAGTGTGCGAAGCCTTCTAGTCGTATAATATCGACTGTGCGAGCACCCCGTGCTACCCATCAGCATACCCAACCTTCACAATAATGGAGTCTTTCACTTTCCCCCTCGGTATCAACGAGCTCCAGTCATCGCTCAACCCGATGCTTCACGCTCTGCAATCCTCCCACATACTCGAGACCCTCAAACCTTCAAGCACAGCAGATGGCATCGCGGTGCTGCTCTTCCTTCTCTCCGCTCTCGGGTACATAACTCGAGGCCGCGTCTGGGATAAGCCCGATCCTAACTACAAGGTCTGGTTCGAGCGACCCCAGGTCGCGGATGGTGCTTCTCGTCGCAACGCAGCTGCTACGCGGAATGTAGCTCCGCGGTTGGGCGAGGACGAGTACCACATGGTTATCTTTTGGGGCTCGCAGTCTGGGACTGCTGAGCGGTTTGCGGAGACGCTGGGGCGCGAGTGTCTGATACGGTTTGGGATTAATGCGCTGGTAGCGGTAAGTTGATTGAGTTTTGTTTCTGTTGTTACAGTGCAGCGGTGTTTTACTTATGCTTTTGTAATGCACTTGTGTGTCTGTGCGGAAACGAAAGACTTGTCATTATTGCATGCACAGTGTACAAGAATGTGAGACTAACAGCTTGCAGGATCTCTCCGACTACGACGCTGATTCGATTGCGGAAATCCAGCAATCTCATTTCGCCGTCTTCTTGCTTAGCACGTACGGCGAAGGAGATCCGAGCGATAACTCTGCCGGACTGTGGGATTGGATCAAGCGGGTGAAAGATCAGAACATCAAGTTGGGGAATCTGCGATATCTCGCCTTCGGACTTGGAAACAGTAACTACAAGTATTATAACCGGGTCCTCGATGTTGTGGTGGAAGCACTGGACGCAGCTGGTGCCGCCTCGCTTATGCCATCCCATCGAGCAGACGATGCTACAGGCGCCACTGAGGAAGACTTCCAGTCGTGGAAGGACGATATGTTCTCCTTGCTTCGAGGTATGGGGTATGAGCAGAAGACTGTTGCATATCAGCCCACTATGAGGGTCGAATTTGCAGAGAACGATGCCGAGAAGATTAATGCTGTTCACCAGGTGTCAGTGCACCATCAACAAACCACGATGAACTCAGCCATTTGTTCGTTGCCCATCCGAAATTCTCGGCAGTTGTTCACTACCGGCGATCGGAGTTGCATACATATGGAGCTCGACCTTGGAAACAACGATCTCGTCTACAAGACAGGCAATCACATCGGGATCTGGCCTTGTAATCCGGACGAAGAGATTGAGAGATTCTTACAGGCGATAGGTATCAGCGATCGCAGAAATAACGTGTTGACGGTCTCGGCTCTGGACGACTCGTCAAAACCGAAAGTGCCTTCGGGCAGTACGCTTGAAACTGCGCTGCGACACCATCTAGAAATCTGCGCTTCAGTCTCCCGAAAAACGATCGCGGACCTAGCTCAATTCGCTCCAACAGCCTCCGCAAAAGCCTTCATGGTTGAAATCGGCGAAGATCGTACCCGCTACGAACAGTTCACGTCGTCTACACACATTACTCTCGCACGCCTGCTACAGATCGCTAGTCCCACCGAGCCGTGGACTGCGCTGCCCCTCTCTTTCGTGGTCGAAAACCTACTCCCGCTACAACCACGCTACTACTCCATCTCCTCCAGCTCCGTCATCTCACCGCGCCGCATCGCCATCACAGCCCTCGTCGTCAACAAGGCCATTGCAGGAGAAAACGGCACCAGCATTATTCCCGGCCTGACATCCAACTACCTTCTTTCCGCATCCAAACTCCCTTCGAACGCTCCCGTGCCCACGCCTTCATTCGCACACGATAGGTCTGCAGAAGGCGAAGGTCTACGACTCTTCGCACACGTGCGAAAATCAAAATTCAAGCTTCCGATTACGTCTTCGACGCCGCTTGTTCTTATGGCCGCGGGCACAGGCTTCGCCCCTTTCCGTGCGTTCCTCGCCGAGCGAGCAAAATTACATGCCCTGGGGAAACCTGTTGGGCGGATGGTCCTGTTCTTCGGTTGCCGCAACCCGGGCTCGGATTACATTTACCACGAGGAACTGGAGAGGCTGCAGGAAGTTCTGGGCGATAAGCTGAGCATCATCACGGCTTTCTCGAGGGAAGGCGATAAGCGGGTCTACGTGCAGGATCGGGTGGCGGAGAAGAGTGGGATGGTGTTGGAGATGCTAGACGCGGGGGCGAACATGTATATTTGCGGGAAGGCTGGAATGGCGAGGGAGGTTGATGGAAAGTTGGAGGAGGCTGCTAGAAAGGTTAAGGGGTTGAGTGAGAGAGGTGTGAAGGAGTGGACTGATGGGTTGAAGAAGCGAGGGAAGTGGAGGGCAGATGTTTGGGGTTAGATAGATAGATAGATAGATAGAATTGATTTACGTCCAGTAGACTTGGCTGAGAGCCTTTATCTACATAGGCCTCCCGTGGGGCATGGGGGACGCGTCTCTCCCCGTAAGGGGGAGACGGGTCGTGCAATAGCTGCTCTATAAAAGCCTGTTAACTCTCCTAAACTCCTCCGTGCGAGTAAAGTAAGAAGTCTAGTCTAGCGCCTATGTGCGCAGGATCTTGTCCCTAAGGGAACGTTATATTTACTTGCTTCTTCAATTAAGCCCTATCAGAGCTAGTCAGCTTAAGAAAGGCGGCGAAGTCCTCAGGGCAGCTAAGGAGCTGCCGAAGGTACTTTTGTCCCTCGCGGGCGTTCGTTGGGGGCCCGCTAGGTCGCTGGGGCCAGCTGGCGAAGCGTCTTCGTGCTTTCCGGCAGTAGACCAGATGGCTAGGTGCCTTTTCTTTTCTGCATGCGCAGGTAAGGGTTGCGTCCTCATATCTAAATTTCTTATGATACTAGGCGTAGTCACCGTGCATAGTCCTAGTTGACAAGAGTTTAGCTAAGATTTAATGGCTAAGGCCGAGCTCCGCTAGTGCAGCTGTGCTCGTATAGTATAGGCCCCACTGATTGTACTATGTAGAGAGCTTTGTCTTGTGTTGTCTCCACTATTCTATTTCCGCAAGGCGGTGATTAATCTAGGCGTCTGACCGTAGCCCTATAATTGTAGGCTTAGCAGCTTGTAGTTCTAGAGGGTAAGGGCTGTGCGCCTCTAGGTCCGCTAGGCGATCTGCCTTTTTATTTCCTTGTATGCCTATGTGTCCTAGGGACTAGCGTACTTAGACGCCTGACGTCTCTATAACCTGTTAGCATTAGAGGAAGGCCTACTAAGAAGAGGGTGGTGCGTTCCCTTATAGGCACTATATAACTAACGTGCTGTTAATGCATATCTAGATTTGTTGCATGCGGAGGGCCGGATCGCGCATAACGTGCTCTAGCCCTCACTATACCCCTACAGCTTCTGTGTTAAACATATGGGAGCGTGCATTGAGTGAGCCTCTGCCTAGGCCAACTTCCTATCCGCCTTAGTATACGGCGTAGCCGTACGTAACATGCTTAATCCCTTCGAGGCTCTGCTCTAAGCTGTTAGAGAAAACTGTAACTTTGTCCTATAGGAGGTGTGCCCACTATTCTTTAAAAGCCTTAGCCGCTTCTCTCTTCTTTACCCCCCCTATTAGGTCCATTTAATAGTTAGGCGAGTAGTGAGGTTTTATAAGGACTGGTCTTGGGACTAGGTTAAGAAGTGAGCTAACGCGCTCGACGATAGTCCTGGGTTGCTGTGGGCTTCCCGCGCTTCTGCCCCGCCGGATTTGTGGGGTCTGTGCCCGCTTAGTGAGGGGGTGTCTGTTATCTATTGTTTGCAGGTGTACGGCAAACCTAAGCTTTGCCTCTTCGAGGGCAACTGGGCCTGAGGGCAGACTGGCATCCCTGAATAGTGTGGCTGTGGGTGTAGTCCTGTATACGGGCAGGACGCCTTGTGCGGCGAGGGCTAGCGTCTTGTGGACAATATCGACGTGGTCTCCAAGCCTGGCGCTGACCTTGTTGGCCTGAGCCTGTCGTCGTATGCGAGTGGGCTTCATGCGACCCCCGTACCACGCCTCTGCTCCATAGAGTAGTCCTAGTCTCTTGTGCCATAATTCGGCTGAGGCCCTTTGTGGTGCTCCTTTCGTTCGTAATGCATTCTTATAGATGTGATATAAAGTGGGTGGTAGTGGATCATACTTAAGTACCTATTAACCGTGTATCTTAGATAGTTTTCTGATAACCTTGTCGTCTAGTCCTTTTAGCGTAGTTGGGTCTGTTTGCGTATCCCACCAGATTCCTCTATGCCTTAGTAGTCGAAAGGAGACTAGGCTATACAGGAGGTCTGGACAGATAGCCACATCATGTAGAACTAACGTAGTTGTTCCATATTAGCCTCTCAGTGTTAAGTCAACAGAGCTGTAGCCTTTTATCCATATCTTTGTATTCCCAGCCTATATATAATCTCCAGACGTAGGTAGACGGAAGTTGTAGATACAGTCGGGGTTGTTCGTAATGTGGCAAGTTGATCCTAAATCAAGAATGAACGAGCGCTTTAGCGGGTAATTAGACACTTCTGTTTCTATTAGCGCTGATGTAAACGCAGCGTTGACGTTTGATATTCTCCGTCCCTCTAGTTAGTCCTTAGGGGACTCGAGGATCTCAGGTGTGGGCGTGTGCGATTATTTAATAATTGGTGTTCGTAATCGGGTTCTGCTTTGTCCGCGGATTAGCCCTTAGAAAGTTGCGTCGTTCTTACGCTTAAAGTTAATAAGCTCATTTATAATCTTATTAGGTTTCCACCACTTAGGAGCTTTGTCTAGGTTAACATAATAGCAGTCCCTAATACTATAGCGTTGTCCATAGGCAGGGCATTTTGCTCCTCCTATCATAGCTAGCTCTTGATCTAAAGGCCGCTTAAGCTTTACATCTTTCTTGTCAGCTGTACGTTGATTACGGGGTCTGCCCTGGTTTCGGTTGGATGGCGCGCTTTCGGCATAAGAGGCGTCCCTGTCATTGCCCTAGGTGGTTGCACTACCTTTAGCGAGAAATAATGCATTATCAGTCACAAAAGCTGCTTTGTGCTTCCCTGATCTAAGGGGATAGTTTGCTATTATGTGTTCTTAGAAGCGTTTCATCATCTCCTTCTAGCTTATGCTAGTTGCAAATTAACTATTATCTTGAAAGTTTGTAGACTATATAGGAGCAACTTTGTTCACGGCTGCTAGGAAGTCTTTTGTAATCACATTTAATTATAATAGCTCGGCGACTTAATATGTCTCCGCCTTAGTGGCTGCTTAGTTGTACTCTGCTAGCTATATGTCCCATTGCGACGCGCTCCTTATTGGCCTTAGTGAGGCAAGATATCGCTCGCGAGCTTGTTCTTGTTCGATTTGTTCGTTGACTCTAACTGTTAGTTGTAGGTCTGTAATCTATTGTCGCAGTGGCTTCTCTAGTAGGCAGCACGTGCGCAATAGGTGTGGGGATACGGTTAACTGGATAAATGCCACAATGTGTTGGAGGCTTGTTTGTTCCTTCTCGAAGTCGTGCTGGTTGTTCTTGTATTGTTTGACGAGGATCTTGTAATATTCAAGGTCTTCCTTAAACGCCTTCTGTCCAGTTGCTGACAGCGCAGTCGGTCTCGTTGGGATTTCGACGTTCGCGGCTGGTGTGTAATCAGCGACTACCGGAGCTCTAAACAACTGCTGGTCTGATATCAGCGGGACTGTTGACTTGGATTAACCTATCCCAGATGTTGTAGACAACGCATCTCGCCTGCAGCTGCGTTATCCATCCCATATAGTCGGTATGATCCCTCAGCGTTACTGTAGGATCGCGGTATGGTTATTGCGCTATTTCGTATCAGTTGAGGCAGTGAGACTCTTAATTGTCAGATTTAATGGTTGAATGCGATGATGTGTCTTCATAGATGATGATGATTGTATTGTCTTCGTGTCCACCGTGTTTAGCTGGTTCTGACTTCTTCGCTAGTGTGCCAAGCCAGGTGGTCCCTGCTTAATTGTACAGATCCAACCTCAACGCGGTTGTTCTATCTAACAGCTGCATATCTGACAAGGCGCTAACAGCCTTAGTGTCTTCGGCTTAGTGTACTTCAGTTTACATAGAACTAGTTAGCAATTATCTAGTATAAGAACTATTCTCCTAGTTTAAGCGCTTTAATTGCTGCAATCGCATTATTAATTGGAGCCATAGTGGTGGAGTTATAAGGTGTTGAAGTTTGGGTTTCGTCTAGGGTTTTGGTGTTCGGCAGGTGTTGCGCGTCCCCGGGCGTTGCGCGTCCGTGCACGGTAATGCGCTAGGTTGCAGTGCTGGCAAGAATAAAATGCGAACCAATCAGCAACCAATCGATATCGGTTCAACCGATATCGCCTATATTGCCAATATTGGTTTAAAAAAGCTTGGCATTGCAAATTTTGCTTCATTTTGCTTTGTACGATAGAAATTAACAAGTAAAATGTCTCTATTAGCTATTAGCTGAAGAAAGCGAAGCCTTGTCTACTCTTTCAGTTCCTTCAACAAAGAAATCACGAAAGACATCTCCTGTCCATGCGCACTGTCGTACGCCAACAGTAGAAGAAAAGGAGGAGAAGCCTGAAGCAAAATGGATATGGTGCAAGCATTGCCAGTTCGTTGCTCAGAACACAACGAATATGAGAAATCATCTTAGTTCAACTCATAATATTCGAATCCCTACAACAACTTCGGCTATTCGTACGATAGCAGCCGACACCGTGGATTCATTATACGCGAAGCTCCTCCTCCAGCTTGGCGATAAAGATAACCTTGACCAAGAGATCCTTCAGCGTACGGTTAAACAGGAGGTTGTTGACGAAACGCTTCTTAACTTGGTTATCGTACGACGGCTTCCATTCTCATGTGTAGAATGGCCAGAATTCCATGCCTTCGTCCAAGCGTTGAACCCTCAAGGCCTAGTCTTTATGCCAACATCTCACAATACACTCAAAAAGAATGTTTCCTCCTGGTTTTATCAAGCAAAAGACATCGTACGAAAACGCCTTCAGTCGTCCCGAACACGTATCCACCTTGCGCTTGACATCTGGACGTCCCCTAGTCACGATCTATTGCTTGGAGTCTGTGCTAGCTTTGTTGATGCTCAGGACTCCTTTCGCAATATTCTTATTGCGTTACGCATCGTACGAGGCCATAGTGGTCAAAGTCAATGGGATGCTCTGCTTCCAGTCCTTAAAGAGTATGGAATTGAGGATAAGATTGGTGTTATTATTGGTGATAACTCAACTACAAACGATACACTATGTCGTACGATAGCCAGTTACCTCACATCTGAAAAGAACATAAACTGGATTCAGACACACTCACGGCCTCGATGTATGGGTCATATCCTAAACCTAACTGTACAGGCCTTTCTATTCTTAAGTAACAACGAAGAGAATGAGATAGGCTTGTACGATGGAGAGGAGGCAAGAGATGAAGAGCTAGATGAGAAGCGTGAAAAGGAAAGAGCTACAAATATTCGTACGAAAATGGGCGTTATGGGGAAGGTCCATAATATCGTTGTGCACATACGTGCTTCACCAAAGCGTATGAACGAGTTTAAAGCAGCTGCTGGAAAGTCAATTCCGCTTGACAATCGTACGAGATGGAATAGCTGGTATCGAATGCTTCAGACTACGCTTGAACCACTTGTTCTTAATGCTGTACGAAACTACACTGAACAGCATATTACCCAAGGAACGCTTGACAAAAGAGATGACTTGAGCAACTCAGACATACTCTTCTTCGTACGATAGCCAACTTTCTTAGTGTTTTCAACAGTGCGAGCCTATGGCTTGAAGGTCAACAATCAACAATTGAACGAGTTCTTGAAGTGGTAGAGATTATTGAAGCGCATTTCGCGCTATCACTAGTACGTCGTACGATAAGGGTTATTCTAGTACTAACTTAAATAGAAAACTCTAAAGCAACTCAAATCTCGTGTAGAGAACTCAAAAGCAAAGCTTGATTACTATATATCAAAGCTTGACCAAACGCCATACTACGCAGCTGCTCGAATTCTAAACCCAGAGGCTCGTACGACCTGGTTAAAGACACAAGTTTACACCCTTCGGATTACTGCTCTTGGGAGAAGTATCGTCGGAGAACTGTATTACCTCTTCCTCGTACGATACTATGCTTGTGCCAAACCAAGCAGAACAGCAGCTAATCAATAGATTTGAGCAGCTTCGTCAGAACCTAAGAGAAAAACACAGCCGGCCTCAGAGTCAGGGAATTTGAGAACTAATGTAATGAAGCAGTCTCGTACAATACTAAAATTTCAGCTATTGAGTGGTGGTTGCAGGATCACAGAAGCAGCGATGGCCGCAGCTATCCTCTTGGGCAATGAGGTTCTCTCAATACCATCTATGAGTGATAAGCCAGAGCGAATCTTCTCAGGTGGCCGTCGTACGGTTCATGGGACAAAACTTCAACAACGGCTGCTATACTTGAGCAGCTTGAATGTGGCGGGATTAGAAGAGAGGAGACTTGCTTATAGATAACTTTTAATAGTATGTTATCGTACGAGCCAAAACTTGTTGTTTGTACTATATCGTTACTTCCTCAAGCAGGGCTTGGCGTGCCAAGCCCCGCCGGCAGGGACGTCAAAAGGCAACTGCGCAGGTTCTTCACCTTTACTAACACACACACACGTTGTAAGTACTACCACATCAATTTCTTCGTACGAGCCTAAGCAGCAGTTTGTTCAGCCTGCTAAAACACCACCTTTACTTTGTACGAAGCTAACTTCTCAATAGCAGCAGCAACAGCAGCAACAGCAACAGTAACAACAACAACAACAACAACAACAACAACAACAACAACAACAACAACAACAACAACAACAACAACAACAACAACAACAACAACAACAACAACAACAACAACAACAACAACAACAACAACAACAACAACAACAACAACAACAACAACAACAACCATGTAAGTTTGTGCAATTGCTACATGTTCAACTACAGGCCACTTGTTCAGCTATCCCCTTTCATTATCGTACGAGACTAACTATTATATAGGGCTCTTGTCATCTACAACGCCGCCGTCGTTGCCGCCCAGCTCGCAGGTACGAATGCGAACCCTATTCTCCGTGTTGGAGGGCAGCAGTTGGCCCATATGTGCATAGTCCGCAAGGACGAGCAGTCTTAGCCCTTCCAGGGCAGGATGTGGAGATCGTACGAGGCAGCGTACGACTCAATCAAATAGGCTCGCATCGTCCTTCGACATCAACGCCATCCTCATACAATCTCGTGGTGTGGAGTGGCAACCGAATGCAGCAGCTGCCATACTGCTGTACCAGGCCCACGACCATTCCCAGAGTGCCGCCGGGGTAGCCGGACACTTTGGCGGGGCATGTGCAACTGCAAGTGGAGAGACCACGCAGCACGCTGCTCCGTACGAGATGGGGGTGATGATGCTCCTAATGGTGGTCCTCTGCGCTGGTCCTCGTGGGCCTGATAGGGATGGGTCGGCAGCACGGCCGTTGTTGATTGAGGATGACGACGACGATATGCCTGGGGCTGGGCCCATAATGCTATTGTTTTAGCACAAGGTACGTACGATAGCTTTTTTTATTTCTACACTTAGCTGTAGGGGATGTCTACAGCAACTGCCTACCCAGCTGTGGGGGGTGTCCACAGTACCTAGACCCTAGGCCTGAACCTTTACGAGGTGTCTAGGATAAGTAGCCGTACGAGGCGAAACTAAGACAGGCTTTGTATATAGAAAAATAGATATTTAAATATTGAAGTTGAGCTTGGTCTGTGCACCAATATTGCTAATCGTGATTGCCAATATATCGGCAATAGCCGATATTGGGATCGGTTGTGATTGGTTCGATTGTTGCCAGCTCTGCTAGGTTGGTAGTGTGCCCGTGCGCGGTCAGACAGCACACCTTCCTAGTAATGAATTCCGCACCTAGCTTTTCCTACACACCAGACCAATCGCAATCGCCCCAATTCCGCTCATCTCGGCCCCTGGGCGTCCGGCTTCATGTTCGGCACCATCACCATGCGAGAAGCGGGCCGGGACCGGATCCCAACGTAGCAGTTTTCCGAATCCCTCCATCACTAGCTACCCTCGTTGTTTTCTTGGAAAGTTGGCCTCATGTCTGGGAACGCGGCCGATGATCAACATATATATAGACCACTGGGGTCCGCCAATTCATCTTCACCCCAGCAGCAGCCTTCGCCCAATTGCCTCTTCCAGGAACAACCCAGCCCTGTTGGCTCTTCGCACTCCATCTTCTTCTTTGTTTTAAGAAGCGTTCCGACTCCTGACAATGGCGACATACGACAATAAAGAGATGGACAAGAAAGTCCAATCCGACCAGGACTTTACCTTATCATCGGAAAAGATCGAGAAAATCGATATTCATGCATCCACCGACGCAGCACAACTCCACGAAGTCTCCGCTATCGAACAGACCGCCGCATCCAAAGCAGCATGGCTCATTTCCATTGTCATCTCTTTGGGAGGTCATCTCTTTGGTTACGATACTGGTTACATTTCGTCGGTTCTGGTAACTATTGGCACATCGCTCGGTCACGAGCTTAGCTCCTCAGAGTAGGAGCTTGTTATATCGCTCACCTCTGGTGGTGCATTCTGCGGTGCGATTTGCGCTGGCTTGACTGCCGACAGGTTTGGCCGTAAGATGCCTATCTGGGCCGCCTGTGTAGTCTTCGTCATTGGAACTGTCCTCCAAACTGCTGCTTATCATGTACCACAATTCGCCGTCGGTCGCTTCGTCGTTGGTTTGGGAGTAGGTGGTGCCGCCATGATATGCCCACTCTACATCTCCGAGCTGGCTCCTGCAAAGTACCGCGGCCGTATGGTTGCGTTTAACGTATGCGAGGCCCCTTGTCCACACTCAATTGCTAATACTGATTTTGGCGCCAGAACATGAGTGTTACTTTCAGACAATTCTTCGCCTCTTCTCTGGGTGCAGCCTTCGCCGAAGTCGGGGGGCAAACCTGGCGTGCAACTGTCGGCATTGGTGGTGTGCCTGCCATCCTCCTTGCCGTTCTCTTTTTGAGATGCCCTGAATCGCCTCGTCAACTCGTTGCCCATGGCAAGATGGAAGAAGCCGAAAGGGTGCTGCTTCGCCTTTATCCCGGTTCCAGCGAAGGGCAACGCAAAGCAAATATAGCCAGCATCGAGCTCAGCATTCATCAGGCTACGCAAACAATGGTCGACGACTCCCTTTGGAAGACGTTCAAATCGGTTTTCAAGAACCCTGCCACTTTGCGCGCCGTGGCTACTGCCTGCATCATTATGGCTCTTTCGCAATTCTCTGGCTTCAACACTCTCATGTACTACAGCGCTACGCTCTTCAAGATTGTCGGCTTAAATAACCCCACTGCGGTCGCCATCACCATCTCCGGCGCCAATTTTGTCTTCAGCGGCGTCGTCCTTCTCATCGTGGTCCGCTTCGGTCGCCGCAGAATCCTACTCGTCACCGTCTTCGCCATGTCCTGCTGCCTCACCATCGCCGCCGTCGCATTCTCATACATCCCCATCGACACGCACACGCTCGAAGTACAATCCGACGTCATCGGGTGGTCAGGCTACCTTTTGATTGCCATCATCATCGCCTTCGTCGGCTTCTACGCTTCCGGAATTGCCACCATCGCCTGGATCGGCACTGAATTGATCCCAATGGAGGTCCGCGCGGTCGGCACCATGCTTAACACTGCGACCTGCTGGTCGACCAACATCATCGTTGCGTCTACTTTCCTGTCCATGATGAAGGGCATCACTCCTTCTGGCGCGTTCGGTTTCTACGCCGGACTCATGTTCGTGGGCTGGATTTTCATCATCTTCTGCTTCCCTGAGGTCAAGGGCATGCCGCTTGGGGCTGTGCGCGAGGTCTTCCAGAATGGCTTTGGGGTCAAGTATGCGAGGAATTGGCAGAAGGAGAATAAGGAGTTTGCGAGGATGAATGCGCAGGGGCCGGCTTTTGGGCACTGAGGTGAGCTGAGCTGGGAGGGGGAGGTTGTTCTTGGATATCGTTGTTGTAGATATTCTTATTATTCAAGTCTTTCAGATTTTTCAGGCTGTGTGTTCATAGGTGCTGGCTGTATTGTTCGTGATGATGATGCGCATGTTAATGCTCTTGACTTTGCCAGGAGGACAGAGTAGGAATATATTGTGCGCATTCAGGATCGCAGTGAACAACTGCGCAGAGAAAAAGCGTGCTGAAAATAATGGTGCAAGGAGCCGGGTTCAAATGTTAAGCCTTACCGAAAAAAGGCAAGCGCTAACGAATCTTGTCATGCACACTGTAGATTTGACATGACACGACACTGCTGCTAACCCAACCTCTCCCTCTCCTCACCGGAATCATGCCTATGCCTCCATCGCATCATTCCCTGCGCCGCTGCCAGTAATGGGGCTACTTGGGATTCAACGCCGTATTTTCACGCTTGCGCGCTCCCGTTGCTATTTTTGATGCATGCTCAAACGACCGTATGGAGGGCGGTTTCTGCTGGGCCGCCTCAAATCTACTGATTCATCCCCGAACGACTGGCCACGCAGCACTGCAGCAGCAACACAGTTTCAAGGCGCCAGATCGAAGACTTTGCAGCCTTACCCATGTACACGAGCTGTCGGCTGGCCGTTTAGCCGTTGCAGCTGGGTGGTTGGGCTGCAAGGCGACAACGGCGCGTTGGACCCCACGGGTGCCTAATCGGGGTTCCAGGGTCAAGCAGATGTATGTGCAAGGCTGAGCAGTGGATTGTCACTTGAGTTGGGATGGGATCTGATGGAGGCACAGGCAGCAGTGCGGGGCTTGGGTGGCACGACTACATACCGGTGTGGTTTCGGCTTGGGGGCGTAGGTGTTATAGTGAACTTGAGGTCCGCCTTCTTTTGAGTTTGTCTTCCTTTTCTTGATTGCTTCCATTATACATACAATTACTCGTTGCGATTGTGTGATCTCTACGAAGCGTGCACGAAATATACCAAACCTTTTGAGAACGTTACTTGAGTACGAGCAAAGTTCCCCTCCCTCGTCACATCTTTCTCTTCCTCGGTCTTCACATCACATCATCACATTATACAATGGTGCAACCAAGCCCAATCGTCAACTTCATCATCCGCGGCTTCCAAGTCGTCTTCGCAGCCATCGTCCTAGGTCTTTCCGTCGGTCTCGTCCGCGAACAGCGGGACGACGTCCCCTCCCCCATCTCACTACGCTATTGCTCCTTCGTCGGCGCCATCACTCTCGTCGCCGGTTTCGCCGGTATCGCTGCAGAGTGGGTGTCTGTATTGCAAGGGAAAATCGGCCTTATTATCGACGCTGTGGTCACTTGCATCAATTTATCTGGAGGGGTGGTACGTTACTTCCGTCTCCGTTCCACTCACCATGAGTATCCAGTAGAAATTGCTAACATGCTTTGTTGCGCCTTTAGCTGTTAGCCGTTCTAATCGGCAACCCAAAATGCAGCGACACGAGTGACGTTAACCGGGAGAAGCTCTTTGACAACGACCTCTTCAGCCAAGGTTGCACGGGAAAAGGCGACAATAGATCTTGCCAGTTTGATGATTTGGGGACATTGAACGATAGGTGCAAGAAATGTCAGGCTGATACGGTGTTTATGTTCTTCCTGGCGATACTCTTGCTCGCGAGCTCCACTATGACGTTTTTGAGAATGAAGAAGGGGTACTAATGGGGTATGGTAAGGAAGAAGAGAGGGTAATGGTTTGTTTGGGTGAGGTGATTGGGGGTGTGGGTAGTTGCAGGGGTCCTGTGCAATGCTGGTGCAGGTGGAAAGGAGAAACAGGGCGTAATGTTTGTGTGCTCCGGTTGGTACGGAAGTGCTCCGGTTGGTACGGAAGTGCTCCGGTTGGTACGGAAGTGCTCCGGTTGGTTGTAAAAAGGCGTGGTAGCCCGTGGGCTCTGCGTTGAATCTCCTTGATCTTCGCTCATTTTGATCTCTAGATACCCTATTACATGATCAGTCCTTACGTTCATTTCCTCCTTTAGCTATCGGTCGCGCTCACTATAAAAAAACTTGGAGCAGCATATCAGATACTTTCGCGCTGTTAGAATCATTTTGATCGTCCTTTTTTGAACTCTAAGCTATCTATCCCGTTTTCCATCAATCTATAACCCATACGACCACTACTACTCACCCACCTACCACTCACCAACGCAACCTCACTTCCAACCTCAACAACAGATACCGTCTGCGACCCAGCCCTCCGCAGCACACTCTATTCTCAGTCTCAGTCACCCTCATCCTAGGTCAAGAGCCCCACGTATCTTTCATATTCGGCTACGCAACCTTCGTCAGAGCTGCCTTGGTATTGATCGGGATATCGGGCCTGATATCGAATTAGTAGGATCGTCTGAGAGGAAGAACTAGCTTGCTTCTCGATTGCATGGCTCTTATGTTGCATCTCTAAGGTAGGGGTATGGGTTATTCATGTGGCTTTTCTGCATATTGCGGGTTGATGTCCTCGAAGGCCATTGCGAGTTTCAAATTCTTTTCCTCCGATTTCGAAAAAAAGTCAATCTCCTGATAGTAGTATTAAGATTCTTTATAACAGGTCAGTTCAGTTGGCGCGAGGTGTCAAATCGCACTGTCTAGTGTCCGCGCGACGCGACGAGCCTTTCACTCCAAGTGCACCAGGCGCGTACCTTCCCAGCCCCAGCTCCAACATTCACCTTCAGCGCGCCCAGACAACCGGCCGTACGCACCTCACAGGTGCTCGATCGCAACCTCTCAACCACGCACGCCCACCACCAACCCAACACCACCGCACCCTACCTCACCCTCCCATCACGCACCTTCCCCACCCAGAGAAAGAAAATAACCCGCGTCTTCCAGGTACCCACCTTGCACTCTTGCACTCAGACCCGGGGCATACCCGCCGCCGTCCTCACAATGTACTCCGCCGTAACGCTCACCAACCTGACGCTCCGCAGTTTCCAGATGCTCTTCTCCGGAAGCATCTTCGCCTTGAGCGTCGGTCTCCTCGTGCGTCACAAGCTCGCCGACCCCCCTTTTCACCTCGGCTACGCAGCTTTCGTCAGCGCTTCACCCTCGTTCGGGCGGCATGTCCGGCTACCTAGCTCCTTCTCGAGAAATTGCGTGGCGCCATCGGCCTTGCGCGCGATGCATGGCCGCGATCAGGGCGGCATACGTACCATACCCTCGACCCGCTTCGACTTGGATAGAGTGTATATACTGATGCAGCGGACGTAGCTCGTGGGCGTCATCTGGGCGGCGTCTCGTGCACAGCCGAGGACATGCACGACCCTATGAATTGCACGCTGATCAACGGGGAGAACTGCCGACTAGTACGGGCGGCTCCATCTGCTATTACTGCTTGTACGACCGGAAGGATGCGCTGCTTAGTCGCTGCTTAGTCGCTGCAAGCAGGCCAAGGCTTGTACCGTGTTCATGTACTTTTGCACGATCATGGTCTTGGGCGCTTTCATGTTGAATCTTGTGCGTAGGAGGAAGGGTTGGTGAATGTGGGGTGAGTCGGTCAGCCTGGGATGGTGTGGGTCGGTTGCTAATGAGGGCAGTGACACGGGACGATGGGAGAGTGCTCCGGGCGTTCGAAGGCTAATTTTGAGTAATTCGAAGTTGAGAATTTGAGCGAGGGAGTGGATATGGCAGGATTGGAGTGTAGTAGCGTGGTCTTACTCGCTGCTATGGACAGTCAGCCGGCTTCTGTAGCTTCTCGGTGGATATGAGGGCAGATAATAAAAATCTCACAAGCTTCAGCGATGTCTTATCTTGATGTTCCGCTCCCCTTCGCCATGTTTATGCCATCGATATGCACAAGCCATCAAGTGGATCGACGCAGGGACGGAATGTAGACTTCGGTCAAAAGGTTTCATTCCAGTTTACTACTAGATCGATGCTCAAACTCATGCCATTCCAACCCAACCCAACCATATCAACTCCACAGCTCGCCCGTTCCAGTATGCAGTCATCCCAACGCCAACCATGTTCAGTCTCGCCGGCCATATCAACATTTAAACAGGGCAAGTCTGCATCCCATTATCAGCACTGACCAGACACAAGAACCAAAAGCCGACTTACACTGCCGCAAGAACTGCAAGTCTTGGTTCCGTTGCTGATTGAAGCACTGCACTTAGGGCAGTTGTCACTGTGCTGGTTGACGAGGACGATCTCGGACTGCATTTTGGCTGCACTGGAGGATGTCGAAGAATGTGGTTTTGTAGTGGGAAGTGATGAAGTGTTTTTCGGCGCTGTTTAGAGCTTCGAGCGGGGTTTGGTGGGGTTGATAAATAGAGGGTCCGTTTGCGCATGCAGGGAAGGGGAGCTAATGTAGGCCGTCAGATGATGGGACACGCGGTAGGGGCGCACTAGGTTGTGATTGGTGAGACGGAGCGGAGGTGGGCTTAGATATGTCCATGGTGAGTGGGACTTTTGGCAGGCGCCGAGGAGATACGTTGTTAGACTGAACTGGAAATGAGGCAAAGGCGAGAATGTGACTTGATAGTATGGTACCATTGGGATGCAATCACGTCCGGTTATGACATATCACTTCGCCGTGGATGACAGCGAACCAACCGTCCTCTTTCTTCTCCATCTCTCTGAATGTCTGCGCTATCTCTTCCAGATCAGCCTCGGTGCCCAATCCTGACTCCAGCACCCTTGTCTTGTAATCGCTTTTGGTGGTTCTATCCGCCCAGAGGCCACACCACCACGCTCTTTCCTCGGGTGTGCTGAAACGTCCACGCGCTGACGCTCGCATCGATGTCTCTCCGGGGAAAGCCTGCTTGCATCGCTATCGCGTGTAGCCTCTTGCCCATATTCGGATCGCACTTGATGCTCTTGGCAACGGCAATATATAGCTCCATCCATTTGCGCATGCCCTCGTGCTCCGGATAGTGATTCATGGCACTGTAATCGCAATCGCGCACTGCGACGATGCCGCCCTGCTTCGCGAGCTTCCTAATCTCCTTCATCGCGCTCAGCGGATCCTGTAGATGCTGCAGGACCTGGTGCGCGTGCACCATGTCGAAGCTGCCCTCTTCTATGCCATCAATATCCTTCCATTGGAAGATATCTCCGACTTCGAAGCGCACGTTTGTGATGCCTTTCTCCTCTGCATGCTTTCTTGCTTTCTGAATGACGTCGGTGGATGGGTCGATGGCGATGACGAAGCCTTGTGGGACGCGCTGTGCGAGGTCGGCGGTTATGGTACCTGGGCCGCAACCTACGTCGAGGATCTTGAGGTATGGATCGTTCAGGTAAGGTATGAGGTGTGGACACGAGTTCTCCACTGTGCGCCAGCTGTGGGAGCGGAGGACAGACGCGTGGTGGCCGTGGAGGTAAGGTCCCGGCATTGTTAAGGCGTCTAGCTGATACGAACGGAATACGTGATGGTGAGGGAAAGGTTGAACTTTTGAAAGGGCTGAAAAGTCTAGGAAATTAGCAGTGGCGGAACTGTGAGTTGAGATGATAGCCAGGATACTACAGCTGCGATTAGAGAACTGTGGCAACCTTATACGTGGGGTAAGCAATCCGCCGAAGTCGACGTCTATTTTAGAGCGCTGCGAAAGCGGAGAGATCATGACCTTGGGGTTTCGCATTACAGCTTGGCTTGCAACGGCAGATGAGGGAAAGTGAGGAGCTTCCTTCCATGCCGATGTCGGGCAGAGTTTGCTTAGTCATAAGTCACGTGCAGCGACCTTCCAGGGCCCAATGCGGTGTATCAAGTCGTTATATGGATCACCTATCACTCGCACACAAAAAGATCTTGACCAAGTTTGTATATGTGCATTCCGCATGCATCCCATTATGACGTCTCCAACATCTCCATAATCTTCTCAATACATCGCCCATCATTCTGCATGCTCATTACAAGTACAAAACCCCATCCCAGACCCGTATACCCCTATATACACCATCGCTGCGTATTAACGTACCGTGATCGAGAAGCTGAGTCGTAAAAAGTCTAAATGCCGTTCCGTTCCGTCCCGTGCCATGAATCCGTAAAACCGTAACAGTAAAATGCCGTCATCCGTATGCTCATGCGAGTGCGCAAAAAGTATGGACACCAAAAAACAAAACGCCTTACACCATCGCCAACGAAACAATTGCTTGTCTTCCTTCTTCAAGCTGCAGAGCCCACCCAGCTCTTCCGATTCTGCTCTTCCCAGATAACGAGCTCACGACCACTCCTTTCACCGCCCCGTCGCACACGATCAATGCCCAAATGCTCGAGCCCGTCGCGTCCAACATGGATACCGAATCCATACCGAGTCTTGCCCGGGTCAAGCGCCGAGTTGCGTACATTGGTGCCGTCTGTCCCCATATGCCCCTTGGTCTTCTTCTCGCTCTCTTCTCCCCTTAGGTTATCGCGTGACGGTCGGATAAGAGAAGTAAGGGACTGAGCCCATGTACGCTCGAGATACGCAGAACCCATCAATCTTGCAACAAGCTCGGGCTTCGTTTGTGGACGGCTGAAAGCGCGGTCTGTTAGAATGGGACTCTGGTAGACCCAACTGATGATTTCGGCGAGGCTGGTGCTGCGGTGCGGCAGTGCAGCGCGACCACGACTAGGCCATAAGGCGAGTAGGCTGACTGCGTAGAGCGCAATGAAGACGCATAGAGCGTAGTACCCAGGGAGCTCCGCAGCAACACGGACCATGTCTGACTCGGTATAGTACTGCGTCCAGAAGCAGCCGCCTGCGAGTATCGGGATCGCGATGGAGAAGAGCGAGACGAGAGAGAGGATGGCGTTCTGGTAATGTTGGTTCTCTAAAGCGGAGAAGGTGACTGAGAGCGGGAGGCGACTTGTGTAGTCGAGGAGGAGGGAGGTTTCGGCTGTTGCGCCTCCCTTTGAGGATAGCGAGATGTATGGTCGCAGTGCGCGAAGGGAGTAGTCAAAGGTCAAAATAATGAGGAAGAGGAAGTGTCCGATGAGGGCGGGGATGAACGAGTAGAGAAAGTTCGAGGCGGAGAACCCAGTTGTTAGTGCGCGCAAAGACTTGAGGCAAGAAACCTACGCGGACTGCACGGTTAACGAAGCTGATGACGATGAAAGCTACGAAGAGCACCATTGCGGTGATGATCCATCCAATCACCGCGGAGTCGCGCAGCCACCAGGGAAGATAACGGAGGCGAACGTTGGGGCTGCGAATATCCATGCGAATGGAGAAGTCGTTTGGACGACGGCTTCTAGGTGCAGCAACAGAGTCCGGGTATGCGCGTTCTGGGGCCTTCTCTCGGATCCGCCCGTCCTCGATAGAGTACCTCCGATTTGGGGCGCCCTCTTCACCGATTCCATAGAAGACGTCATTCGGACGCTTTGCGGTGCTCCAGTACCCGATCCGATCCGATCGTCCTTTCAGGGTGTCGAAGTCCCGCTTGTTAAACGTTTCGGCGTCTGTGTAGTCGTTTGTTATATTTGAACGCTCCAGCATCGTGATGATGTCCGCCAGAGAGCGAGGATCCCACTTCAATCCTGTTTCTTTGCGGAGGTATACCACCAAGCTGAGTAGTGCTAGTATCAGAAGTATGTATAGGACGATGATAGTCCAGATGACGCCTTGCACAGCTAGCCATCGCCATATTGCTCTATCAAGGACATATCGTACGTTGAAGGCAGACGCAAGAAGGGGTATCGTCCATTGAAAAAGCCAGAAAATGAGGAAGCATAGGCCGACTAGAGGCTGACCCGCTCGGAAGTAGTCCAGCCTGGGGAATAGGAACTGCGTCGGATAAAGCGGGAGAAAGATGGCTTCTGACCGTTGAAAATACTGGACTGAAGCCATAGCGATGAATGGCACAATGCGTTGGAGAGCAACCTGCACCTGGATGAGCCACAGGAGGATAAGCGCACCGAGCAGCGTCGGCAGGTACTCGAAGATGAAGTAGCGGTTGTCGCCGAATAGCTCGTAGTCTAATAGCCCGGTACCATTGTTTCGATTGGAATACACGGCGCAGAAAATGAGCGCTGCCAGCATGAGTAAGCAGATGAAGGTCAAGAGGAGCAACCAGATGGGGCGCAGGATGGCTGGGCGGAAGACCAGCGGCGCATGAGGAACTGGGTGGGCGACGAAGACGTCCCTCTGCGCTTCTTCCAAGTTCTTGCTCGGGTATGACTGCTTCGGTGTCATGGAATCTTCGACTCTGGTCGGCGTGTGTCTTGACTGCCTCTGAGGCATGTAGCGCGATAGTCGTCGCTGTGTCCGGGCATCTTGCGCCATGTAGCCCAAATTTTCATCGGAGAGTATGCGCTCAACAGGGTAATCGCCATCCTGTACCGGCTCCTGGTCTACCTCGTCCACTTCTTGCTCTTGGTCCGCTGGGTACATGCGGCTGCCGCGCACCTCCTCATCGCGCGTGAGCTGGTCAATAGCAAAGCGAATGTACGGTGTAGTATCCATGCCGGGCGTGGTGGCGACGGAGTTTGAGTCCATCCCAGACTGTAGCGGACGCTGCCTGTCTTGCTTGCTTCCTGGTCTCTCCTCGCCAATGGTGGAAACGGTGGGCGCAGGGTGGCGGTGAACGCCTACTCCGCTCAAAGATGCTATCGGTGCTTCGGCGTGAGGGTGCAAATGCGCATGGCTTTCGGCAGGCGTGCGGTTGTGAGAAGGCGGTGTGTGATGGCGAGGCTTGGGCGCATCACCGTCGCTCGACGTGTTGTCGGACAGGCTGCAGCAGCCCTCGGAGGCGGCCTGGGAGGCAGCAATGCTCTGCTGCGAGTCCGAGTGCGAAAGACGGGGGCGACTGACTGCGCGATATTAGTGAATGCCATGTCCTGTCGGCGGCGCCGACTCACCGTTGGTATGCTTTAGCTGGAATGGCGACTCCAGGCTCATGTCGCTCAACGAAGCACTAGCAATATACAGGTATGCAGGATAGCTGCATGTTTAGTGTCACGCCGGCTGCGCGGTGATTTTGTACGAGCCGTGGTCTTGGTGGCCGATGCGGGATGAGGCTGGGAGATGGCTGGGAGCGTGCCACGGGGGGGATGACTTGGCACAGCACACGCATTGGTGCGACAAACTAGGTGGATAAGATTCTGATCGTTGTAGGGCACTCGGAATCATTGCTTGCTTGCTTCTCCTGCTCTTCAATCCAGATATGCCGCGTGTGTGTGATGGTGTTGTGCTTCGTGATGGAGCAGGGGCTCGCTTAGCGCCGGAGCCACGAGAGCATTCAGACCCTCGGCCACGCCAGATGAACCACTCTTCAATGTCCCTTCAATTGTTCCCGCTTATGTGTTCGCAGCGACCTCGGATGCGTTTTGCGCATGGAGAGAGCAAGCTGACCATGTCGTTCTGGACCGCGAATAGTTGCTGGGAGCGGATTGACACAGGGGTCTCAAGAAACGCCTGATCACGTGTGCACTTTAGCGCGGCGGGTGCGCGGGCAGTGTAAACAGAATGCGCCGTTCAACGCTTCGCGCTATACCGCCGCCGATATTCCTTCTCGCGCCTTCGCGTCGCCCAACACTCCGTTGACGCTCCTACGCAATGCCCGCCGCTACAAAGCCCGAATCGCGCTCGCCCTCTCCCACGCCAGCCCCGCCCATCGCAGACACACCCGGACCGCGCGCCCAAGGTCTCATAAACATCTTCAACCAGGCCACTAAAGCGACACTTGACAAGTGCTCGCCCGCCAACTTCGCGTCATGTTTCCCCACCGCCGCGCAATACAGCCCAGAAGTACTGGAGAGCCTACGTAGTCAGATTGTAGACCAGCTCGATCGCACATGGAAGACCAATTTTGAGGATATCATGGCACGGCGAAACGTTGTTCGCCTGCTCAACTCGCTGGATCAGTGCATTGAGGAGGCACGACTGCGAAAGAAGCGCGCCGAGGCGAATGGAGGACCTGTCGAAACGCCTGTGTCGTGAGTATCCATCTACTACCATATACACACAGGCATGGCATGAACCTGACCTAACCGATCGGACAGGCTTCATACATTGCCGCCAGCACAGATCCATCTCGCGCACTTAATGCCGTTCCTCGAGACGCAAGCCGCTGAGATGAACACGCGACTCGCCGATACTCAGCAAGCCAACAGTCAGTTGCTTTCCACAGTAACAGCGCAGCGTGCCGAGATAGAAGCTCTGGTCCATGGTCTAGAAAGTGTTATTCAGGATCTGGAGACGAGTGCGCAAATGATGGGCCAGGAAGAGGTGCAAGGACTGAGCAAAGAGATCAAAGAGTTGGAGATAGAGATGAAGAAGTGAGGCAGCTTTCAATATCAAGATCGTATGAATGCGGCATGGATGGTTCATTGACTGCTCCAAATGGCACCATCTCGCCTGCCTAGCAAGCAGGAAGCACGAGGTCTGCCGTCGCAACTCGCAAAGGCTGAGGATACGACGTACCGGCAACCACGCAGAGAGTCGACCGCTTCGAGGAAGAGATACCACCTGCGGCGCCGCAAATAGGCCACTAGCATGTCAAGAATATGAGTCCACGAGCCAATGCGCTGTTACGAGCACGTGCAGATTCGGGCGGATCTATTCGTGTTAAAAGGGCACAGGGCCGAGGGACTGATGTGGGGAAGTTGAAGACTTGGTAACAAGCGACGGTCTTGAACTGGTTTGATTTGGAACAGGTTGTGCGAAGTGGGTGTCGACGGTGAGGGTAGTCGGTACAGCACTGTGTTTCTCAGTGTCAGGAGCCAGCTACATTGTTTTGAGCATCATTATCATATAGTCCTCGCTCGGGGACCGCAAATTGGCATTGCGCATTTACTCTTCCAGTTTCACAGCTTCGAAATCGACTTTCATCCACTTGTAATGTGCTACATATATGCCCTTCAGTTAGTAAAAATGTGCGCTCTAGACAAGCAACAAATATTACAACCATTCGTCTACCCGAGATCGTTGTTTCATGGCCCACAGACCACAGAAATTGGAGACTTGAAGCATATGGTTCCACGTGAAGTTAGAAGCTCGCCATCTACGCGTCGGCTGCCCTTTCATGTAGTGTATTCAATCTAACATGGCCATGGCAACATCGCAAGAGTACATAGGATTGCGTGAAGCAGCACTTGTCTATCAGAGAGCTATACGATGGCTTGGGTGAACAAAAAAGTAAAAACAGGCCTATTCCCCCACTGACTACCCTTCAATTTGTAACGCAAACTCTGCCCATCAGCCTTCCATGATCGTGTTTCGCATTCGCGTTCGCATCCCACCCCTCGTGTTACACCAGAGCGGGATGGCAAACCTCAAAAGCTGAGAATTTGTGCGCCTGTCGCCCGTCTGTGCAGCCTCTCAGCTGCGTCAAGAGAATACCGGTTCCAGCCAATGCGCTAAAACATTTCCTTCACGATCTGCATCCCGTGTCAGCATAAATCGAAGACCACGCTTGCAGCCGGGTAGTATGTATGCAACGTCGTCCCATTCGGTGGGTATTGCGTAGTCGTGCGCATCATCATCTGTGGAGGGAGTGCTTTATTGGATATTTAGCAAAATCAATATCCGCCACCGGTGGTCCAGAGCTGGTAGATCAGTTGGACTGCGTGCGGCTCTGCCATTTGGAAAACAACGACTGGGCCCAAGCCAGCCACACATCTGCCTCGAATCAGCTCGAGACAAATGCTTTGCCTATGATTCGCTGGAGTCGCCGTATGGCTTTCTCAAATCTTCGATGATATGGCATTCTGAAGCGGTAGCTTGTCCGTCGGCACAGCGGCTCTCATCCTCAAAAGCAATCCCTCGTTGCCTTAGCATATGCACCCTCATGCTGATAGCACGCGGTTCGAACCACTTCATTGCCTCGTGGCTGCCGTGTCTTGCGTCGGTTGTTGCATTTGGTGACGAAGCGAGGTCGGAGATCGGGTTTGGCTGGTACTATGCTGCTTATGAGTGGTGCAGATAGGTCCCCGTACACCGATCACAAGCTGAGTGGGTGCGAAAAATAATGCGGTGAGCCGAGCCCGTGGGAATCACCGCGAGGTTGGCTTGCGTTACATCGGCTCTCATGATTTGTTAAGGGTTTTAGCTGAGGAGAAAGACTAAGAAATATATGGGGAATGGGGAACGGGGAGGCGAGTGTGGGGGCTTGACCGGCCTGTGTATGCAGCCGCTGCAAAAAAAAGTTGTGAGGCACGGCACATGAGAGTCAGAGATGAGGAGGTGTTGGCGATTCTGTGGTGCCAATCAGGTAATCCTGGAGGAGAGTTGTCGAACATGGAGTCACTAAAGGCTATAAGCAAGCTTCTAGATTAAGGAAAAGATAGAGAAGAACTGAATTGTAGACATGCAGACACGCTTAAGTCTTCCTAATAGAGTGATCAACGTGTCCTTGATGCGGCGCTTCTAGGCTGTGGAGCTGAGTTGTACAGGGTATATACAGCCGCGTGCCGAAGCATCCACAAGCCTTGGTATTAGTAACTGATATTGCTTCTCGAAGCACTTTGTGCGATCGGTGTGACAGGTTGGCTGGACAGAAGCAGTAAACTATCTTCAAGACAAGAGCGGGTAGAGGGCCGTGTTTGGAAACAGTTTTCCAGGTCAAAAGGTTTGAAAGACCAAGCCACCAGACGTGTGTCGAAGAAGTTGGAATGGTGGGACTGCAGTCTTGCTTGTTCTTGTGACTATTTTTTGCATGCCCAAATTTGCATGCCTAGCTTCTACGAAGTTCGCCGTGCCGTCGTTTTGACATTCGCCGTGACTATCATTCGGGCACTGCAAGCTCGTTAATTCTTCTGGGCATCCTCCCACACGCACCTTGGGCATAAGCAAAGGCCTCCCAATGCTCCAACTGCCCACTCTCGTCTTTCTTTTACAGGGAGCCGAACATCGCAATAGTGACTTAGGAGTTCTTCTCCCTTTTTCAATCCGGCCTTTTTGCCAGGGTCTCGTCCCTTGAAGTCGACGAGCTCTTCGCGAGCCCAGAAACGTATACTGCCATTCCATTCCCAAGCAACGTTTGGATCGCAGCTGTGGTTCGCGAGACACCACATCGGGTGCACCGCGCCGATTTCAGGTCGACCGTCGAGGCCCTGTTGTGCCGATGCTGTACCTGCAATGAATTAGAAAGTCTTCTAAAACAACCAAGGTAGACATAGAACGAACCTCGGAATTTAGCATACAGAGTGTTGAAGACCCATGTATCATAGCGATGACTCTGCTCGAAGATATTTACATCCATCTTCTCCAGAATGTGTTGTGGCCTCAAAATGTTGGCTTCGAATGAAAATTGTAATGTTCGAGGTATTGACCCGAACGAGTCGTAGTCAGGATCCCATTTCTGACTCAGATCGAGACCGTGGTAATCGCCCCAGATATAACGGACCTCTTTCAAGTCGAGCGGATGTAGTTCCTGGGTTTCTGCCAAACCCATGGCTCGTATCAGAAGAAACGTGTACAGCGAGTCTGCAATTTCGCTTGCTGGGACCTTCCGCTCTGTGCTGACGCCGCAGAGGGAGGGGTGATAACTGTCCTGAGCCATGTCGTGGCATTCTTCGCTGCAGAAAAAGGCTTCATTGCACTCCTCGCATGCTATAGTTGTAGTGTCTAGGTCGGATTCCGCTGCTACGTCGCTCTTTGAAAGTGAAACGCTGCAGGCGTCGCAGAAAAAGTCCTGGAGTCGTGAGATACCTGTGAGAAGTGACTTCTCTTTCAATATCTCTTCTCCGGGCGCGATGTCCTCTTTCGCGAAAATGCCTAGTTGCTTCACATAGAGCATATCGGTATCCGGAGATGATGGCTCACTGTTTGCTAGTATTAGGATTGATGATCACTAGACAGAAACTCGTCAACTACATACCTCAATATTGGAAGCTCTGTTACCTTGACTTCAAGCTTGGGAGCAATTTGTTCCATTTCCTCATTTAATAACCGGAGCACACCAGCTGAGAATCGGTCCGGCTCATGGTCGTTCCACGGGTATAGTTCTCGCCGTACGAGGCCTTTATCTGGGTAATCTTGAATATGGACCGCATCAAAATTCTTGCCGTTCGAAGCGAAATACGAGCGAAGCTCTGAAAGCAGCGCATCCCGATAAGATTCAAAAGTGGATACTCCAGGAAAGATTCTTAGTGCACGGTTATTGTAGTCAAATGCACTTCGGAGACAACCGCAGTGTAAGAGACAAGGAATGAGTATCTCGTATCTAATTGACATCAGCCCCTTGTTAGTGTGCAGCCGGCGAAAACATACGCGGTCCTCAGCCAGCAGGATTTCGCCCATGCGATCACCTTGTCTTCGTCGTCATCATCTTTCTCTTCTGGCGACCCGGAGGAGCCTTGGTCTGCGGCGTAATCCTCGATAGCAGCCTCTAAAGCTTTTTCATGGTATTCTCCCTCGTCCGCAATTTCGTCCACAAGGAGAAGCGCTTTGTAAGCATCACCTGCCGCAAGATCTGGATATCCAAGCTTTTGGTATGCCTCTGCAAGATTAAGTCTGTGTATAATACTGTAAGATTTGTTAGGCGTGCTTTTACGAAGCTCGGAAAACTTGTTAAGCCTCTCCTGTAAGATGAGCCTTGATGACTGCGACTTCTTAGGGACGGCCTCGAGAATCTTATATAAAGCCACTTACTGTCATCGTGGGCCGAAGCTTGATTTACCAAACCAAGCATAAACTTGGATGCGGGTAAGGTCATGAATTTTTTGCTGCACAGCGCGGGCCCAGAAAATTTGTGGGGTTAAGACCGGTTAACGTGTCTGTGCGCGTGCCGAGCCACTTCGCGTGCCGAGCCACCCAACACCAAAACGCTAAATAATCGCCTGAATTTGACGCGTCATAACTCCACCAATATAGGGGCAATCGAGGATGCGATTGCAGCTATTGAATCTTTAAATCTAGGGGAATCATTTTCGTACAGAAATATTGCTGCCACCTACGGTGTAGATCGAACTACGTTGTCCCAAAGACACAAGCGCGTTCAGGCACCAAATGAAGCCAAGAACATCAACTAGCAGAAACTCAACCCACAGCAAGAGCAGGAGCTTGTAAAATATATCAAAGGACTTATAGAGAGACATATACCACCTACTAGGGAGATGGTACGAAATTTCGCCTCTACAGTAGCTAAGGAGGCAGTCAGCGAGAGCTGGGTTACCCGCTTTATCAACCAACACAGCATTCATCTTATCTCGCAATAGACAGTCAGCATGGACAGCAATCGCCACAAAGCTGATTCAGGGGATAAATATCGCCTCTACTTTCAGCTCCTACATAACAAGATCAATCAATATCAAATAGATCCTTGTCATACCTACAATATGGATGAGAAAGGCTTTATAATTAGTGTTGTTGGCAGATTAAAGAGAATATTCAGCCGATGAATGTGGGAGAAGAAGGAGGTTAGGGCATCACTCCAGGATGGAAACCGCGCGTGGATCACGCTCCTAGCATGTATATGCGCCGATGGATCTGCTTTGCCTCCTAGCCTGATCTATAAGGCTGCTAACAAAGGCATCTAATTAGCTTGGGTAGAAGACATCAAGGCAGGAGAACATGATGTCTTTATTACCTTATCACCCTCTGGCTAGACGAACAACGATATTGGTCTTGCCTGGCTTGAACAGGTATTCGATCGCTGTACAAAAGAGAAGACTCGACGAGCATATCGGCTCCTAATCCTAGACGGCCATGGATCCCACATTACGATGGATTTTATCGACTACTGTGATAAGCATAGGATCCTGCTTGCTATCCTGCCTCCTCATTTAACTCATACGCTTTAGCCACTTGACGTTGCAATGTTCAAGCCTCTATTAACTGCCTACTTAGCTGAGCTCTCGAAATACCTCAACGCAGGCCAAGGCCTAGTTTCTATTAAGAAGGGTAATTTCTTCCTACTATTCTAGAAGGTATGGCAGGCCTCCTTTAAGGAATTAATAATCCTTAGTTCTTTTAGAGCAACAGGCATATCACCACCTAATCCTAATCCAATCCTCGATATATTTACTAGATCTCAAGAATTAAGAGAAAGCTCCTCATCCCTACTGAGCGATTATGATTGGAGAAAGGTGGATAGGCTCGTACGCTCTGCAGTTAAGGATTAGAGTAGTAAGGATACGCAGAAGCTTCGTCAATCGCTCTACCATCTATCTGTTCAAAATGAGCTACTCCACCACGATATTGATGGGCTTAGGGAGGCACTGTCTACAAAGCAGAAGCGTAAGAAGAAGGGAAAAGCTCTAGATCTCCAACAGCGCAAGGAGTATTACAGTGGGTTAGTGTTCTGGTCACCTAGGAAGGTGAGAGAGGCACGTGTCCGTCAATCTATTAAGGAGTAGGAGGATAAGGAGTAGCAGCTTTAAAAAGCAGAGACAGCAGAGCTAAAGAAGGCAGCTAGACTATATAAGGAGAAAATCTAGCAGGAAAAGCGTGCTGCGCGAGAGGCAGCGAAGGAGGTAAGAGAGAAGGACAGAGCTAAAAAGGCAGCTTAGCGCGCTGCCTAGAAGTCTGCCCGCGACGCAAAAAAAGCTCTATAGTTATCTAAAAAGGGTAAGAGGAAGGCCTCTCAGCCATCTCTATAGAGCAGAAAACGTCAGAAACGTGTTGTTGATGCTTCAGATGTTGAGGAGTCCTTAGAGGGCGCATCTGCTGCCCTAACCGTCTCTACACGTCGCGGCCGCAACGTCAAGCTTCTAGACAGATATAAATAGTGCAAATTAATCGCAAGGATCTATTTAGTGCCCCTCTAGAAAATCCTGTAATAATATTAATTGTGGGTGGCTCTATAGCTTCATTTTTGCATAAGCTGTTATGGTGTTGGGTGGCTCGTCACGCGAAGTGGCTCGGCACGCGCACAGACACGTTAACGCCGCGACTCCGCCATCGCTCCTTCCACCCCTCTGTGCCTCTGCACTCGCATCAGACAACACAACAGCCGATGCGGCCGCCATCTACTTCCTGCTCAGACTACTACATCTTGTCCCGACTTTTATGCAAGGCATGCTTCCCACGGCAGTAGAGCTCGTGGCTCAATTCTTGAGGTCAAACGGGTATACAGAGGTACTACGTCATCCGCTGTGGGGTACCCCAAGCCAATATCTGAACTCATATAATGCAGACATTGAATACTTTCCTCGAGGAGGCTGGGTTACCCGTCGATACAGGGAGTGGGGACAGCCAGGTTACCATCGAACAGATATTGCAAGAGAAGAAGACATTCGACTTGAGTCTGAACTTTGAAAGGCTGGGAGTGGGCGACAAAGAACGCGAATGGCA
The DNA here is from genome assembly GCA_031010545.1 of Laburnicola sp. JP_R_19. Taxonomy (NCBI): domain Eukaryota; kingdom Fungi; phylum Ascomycota; class Dothideomycetes; order Pleosporales; family Didymosphaeriaceae; genus Laburnicola; species Laburnicola sp. JP_R_19. Next base: position 1,034,092 of record VOIT01000042.1, read on the forward strand.
AAGCATTGGTGAGTTTTCAACTGTGGCCCTTGCCGTATCGCTGACAGAGACAGCTCCCTCTAAGCCCCTTATCTTGGAGTCTCTACCCCCCAGCAACGTCCTTTGCATTGCTCCGGTCAATTTGACTCTGCCCAACGTATCTAAGCCACACACCTACTTTGCGGCAACTACCGCAGACAGACAATTGCATCTGATTGACCCCGACACTCCTTCATTCTCCGTGGTCCAATCATATTCGAGTTTCCAGGATGCACCTATCTTGGATCTAGCCGTCATACAATGCAGGTATCTACTTGCGGCGTCCATGTCGGGCAGGCTGTTACTTTACGACATGAAGACCGACGAAGTTCTGGACCAGCGCAAGGACCACAACAAATATGTTGTGAAACTAGCTACATGGTCCGCGGACTCTTACACTTTTGTTGCCACCGCGGGATGGGATGCTAAAATTTTGCTTTATCGACTCAGCAATGTTCATTCTAATACCCCCCAGCTCGGGGAACCTATTGCGACAATGACAGTACAAACGATCCCCGAGACCTTACTTTTCCTTCAATCTCCAGAAGCGTCCCGTCCGGTCCTGCTCCTTACCCGAAGAGACTCCACGTTTCTCCATTATTACGCGATATCATCGACAGTGTCAGAAAAGGCCACTATATCATTTCTCGGGAAGCAGAATCTAGCCCCGCATTCCAATTCGTGGGTTGTTTTTACTCCATCAGACGTGCAGGTCTGTCCAGTAGACGCGTCAATTGTCGCAGTTGCAACTTCGTCCACCCCACACATGAAACTTCTGATCGTGAAATTACTTGTACCACCTGAGGAAGCAGCTTCGCTTAATATGGACCAGATTCCAGATCGTGGGCCGAGTACGCAAGCTTCGCAAGCTCGGGCTGATCGTATACTCCAAGAGAGGGAAGAAGCGGCTATCAGAGTCAACATCAGTACCATGGCTCCCCAGACAGCGTATAGCACACCACGGCTAGTGTGGCGTCCTGATGGCTCCGGGGTTTACGTTAGCTCAGACGATGGTGTTCTACGAGGATTTGAAGCGAGCACTGGCAAATTAGCAGCAACTTTGGAGGGTCATGTGCCTGGTTCAAAGCTTCGATGCCTCTGTGCTGGGCGAGTCAATTATGAGTCTGATAACCACACCGATAGTGTGCACGAAGAGATTTTGTTGAGTGGTGGTTTCGACCAAAGACTCGTCGTGTGGAAGACGACATGAATTTTTCCAGCCTAACCAAACCTTGAAGCCATGCTTACCGGTAGGAGTAGAGTCCGGCATTTTTGGGAAATAGGAATAAGAAGGCAACACGAGTTGGCCGGTTGCTAGGCCACCAAAGTGCTACAACAGACAGATAACCTTCATCTAAACCAGAAGGCACCGAAGAGTGGCGGTCTCTCGGTAGCATCTCATAACGCGTTACGTGCCAACGACGAATGTACCTTTGTTGAGGCTCAGGATGGGCTATTTCCGTCAAGTGATCTCATTCGACCCGCTCAGCCAAACGTATGCTTGAGGTCGTTGCGATTGATCGGGGGAGAAAGCCGTTGACCGCGTCCGCCGTTGCGCATCGTTCGGTGGTCAGCGCAACGACACCTTGAGCTTTTAATTTTATTGTACAACCTACATCCACTACAAATAAAAATAGTCGGGGCGTTGAAAAAGCATTCGTGGGTTACGCGGCTTCGTTGTACCAGACAAAGCGGCATGCCGAATCAGCCGATGTCAGCCATTCCAACACGGAAGCGGCGCCTCAAGGACCGCCACTGGGAAGTCTGGACCTTCCATCTCAGGCGTCTGCCTCTTTCCACGCGGCATCTTCCGGGTTTCTGCATCCATGCAAGACATCTACGATTTAATAGTGTGCCCCGTTACCGAGGAAATGGAAAAGGATCCTACTGATTGTTTTGTTTCTTCTTGCGTTTCGAATCTAATCAATATTACGACTACGTGGGGGTCAGCTAGAAGAGCCTCATTGTTGACCATATAAAACCATTGCTGTCAAGCTGTCGTAATTACTTGAGAACGTCACTTCCGTATTGCCGTCAATTTATCCTTATCTGAATTTAGAGAGCTTCTTTGTTCATATTTTCTTCGCATATTATCGTCGCTTATCACGAGGAACGACTCTAGCATGTCTATCCCAAGCTCCAGGAAAGATGACGATGGAGAATATCTACTCATCGCTTCCGGTCAACTACGCAAGGCTCCATATCTTGCGGGTTGGCAAGAGTTCAAAGATCAGATCAGGAAGGTCGTGAAAAAACAGCCCGGATGGGCGAATGTGGTGGAGGGTAAGACGCGAGGGGAAATGCAAGGATGGTGCAAGTTAAGAGACCGGGAAGATGCAGAATCAGTCTACAGTAAGTGTTTACCCAAAGTTGACTATCGCTTTGCTGACCACACCTTCAGCCAACCATTCCAGACAAATTGTGATCCATGTCTTCGTGACGAGTAAGCGCACTGGCTACTACGATCTGATCAAATGCAACTGCAATCGGCACTTCGGCATTGGGGAAAGAGGCCACTCTTCAGGACGCTCTGGGGTCGACGTAAATGACGTTAACCAGGCGTTCGGTAACCTAGGCGTTGTTGCAACTCGTCATTACGCTGCGCCAGCACAACCCGCCTACCAGTACGCCAATTACTACCAAACCCCGTCTTACACGCCGGCACCCGTTTATTCCTACCCGGCACCACCGCAAATGCCAGTGTATTCGCAGAGCTCGGGGGGCCTTCCTGTGAATCTCAGCCAAGGCGCTGTCGTCACCGAAACTCGTGGGATCTTCATCCAAGGTCTGAACTACAGAGTTGGGAACAATGAGCTCTCGTCGCTGCTCCATAGCTTAGGTCTTCGGCCAGACCAGGTTACTGTGCATAAGGATTCCCAGGGTTCTTCTAAGGGCGTGGCGACTGCAAAATTTTCAACGAAAGCCGAGGCGGAGTACGCTGTGTCTGCACTCAACGGCAGGTCCCACGTGGGGAAGACTCTCACAGTGCGCATGGATGCCAATTCTACCGTCATCGGCTCGCTCAAGTCTTTCCAAGGTCCTTTCATCGTAGATGGCTCGAACGAATCCAGGGTAAGTGCTGGGGAATCCGTGCAAGTTAAACCACTAACAATCCTAGTACTGAGCGGCCTGCGGTATCTTCGCGACATGGATGCTGCTAAAGCTCAGTAGTCGAGACAAGTAATCTCGGGAATCGGGCTTATGTAAGTAGTAGTACATGCATTGCAATGCAATGCGGTAATCGGTCCGCTCCGTCGGGACATTGAGATCTTCATGCACACCTAGCCTCTTTCGTAGACGCCACTCTTCTTCTTACCATTGCTTTTAATTGGGTCTTTTTCTTGCCGCCTCGTCCAGATACATAGATGCATTTTTTGAGGTTTTGTTTGGACTACTAGTTTCGGCCGTCGTTCTTAATAGGGTCTCAATGATCGGGACTATGACTCCTCATCGCTTTTGAACGCGCCACGTGAGATTACTCTTTGCTCTAAAGTGCTTCAATGGTCGCGACCATGCGTATATGTGATGTATTATACTATTTTTAGTACCTGCTTTAACTCAGCCCCCGATCTCAAGGACTGCTGTCCCGTGTTCCCTGGGCGTCCAGCATCTGGCGTTATCGTGTCAAACCCCAAGACTTACATGTCTAGAATGCGGACTAGCGCCTCCTCGCTTGCTGCGTCGAAACCAGCTTTTCAACTTTCAACCTACGCCTGCGAAGCGATAGGGTTGGAATCATTGGCCGTCATTCATCGTCGGGCTTGCTCGGAGGATTCTCTCCCGTCTCCCCGAGCTGAGATTACACTACGATTCCATACCGGCAGTACGCCCCCACATGTTGGTCGCTTGTATCGCACATCAAGAGAGGGTTCCGGCATCCCCTCCATGCCTTACGCAACGCATTTGGCCAGGCTCCGTAGTCTATATTCCTTAGTAGCCTAAGACCGAAGTGAGCACCGGTATCACATGGCTCGACAGACATGTGGATGGAAACCCAGATATGCGGGGTGCCCGACGGATAAGCGCTCATGAACTGCTTTCATATGTATTCACATGGTATCTCACAGAGCTGGTACACAGAAAAAAAGGTTATAGCTAGATTTTCTTTTGCCATAGTATAGTTGCGGAATGTAGCTTTGTTCACAAAAAAACAACCAGATATGAGCCGTGGCGACTTCGCACCTGAGCAAAAGATAAAAGTCCGATCATCCCAGGAGAATGGATGACATCTAGCCAAGTTATACGCAATTAGTCGAATGTTACACGACAGGTACCTACCCCCACCTTCCATGGAACCCTGCATGCTGACCGGGGCAAAGGCTGATGGCGGACTCTGGAATCTCTGGACCTTCCAAAACCCAACATTACCACATGTTCTAGCGTCGCCAATTGTGCTCAGAACAGTTAGCGCACACACTTCTGTGGATATTTCCTGCCGCAATTCGCGCTTTACTGAGAGAGTACGTAATTCGAAGTGGCTGGATTGTGGAGGTGTCGAAGTGTGTTCGACACAATCAGTTCGCGAGGCTGACTGGATCTCAGGTACTGACATATGCCCACTTCGACTGAGCCTTGGTATCATGGAGTTCACGACCAAAGATGAGTTCACGACGGGAATTCGTAACTCTTCAGGTTCTGTTCACAGAGGTACACTGTTCGAAGGGCTTAGTATTTCAGGTACGTTAGCACAACGGCGCAGCAGGACACTATGATCCAACGGCTAACTTTATTCCTAGCTGCGTCTCCGGGGCTTTCCACGACATGCCACAAGCACAGAAGGGCCGAATGCACCGCTCGCAACGGTTGTTGATGGTACCAGAGAGCGTACTCGGGCGAACTTTGAGTCGACGTTGCAGACAAAATGCAGACAATAGAGACTGGCACTGCACAAAGGCTTCGCTGCACAAGGGCGCCCGACCACCATTATTGCGTTTGCGAGCCCAGAAACATAGAAAATTCTATTCTTCTCGGTATAACGTGCAGCGGTAACGGCTCGAGAAAAAAAATCTTCGACGCCCAATGTGGTCACGACAGCTTTCAGCATGTACACGATCGCCCATCACGCAGCCCAGCGCCGACATTTCGGGAGCCACGATGTCACGACGCACGCGTCGCCCCGGCGCAACGTGGATTGTACCGCACATAATACGGGACGTTGCGAGATCATGCAACGAGGCGTTTGCGAAACCACAGGCAGGTGCTTGCCATTGGAGGCCACATTGGAGCACGACCCGGAAGTCTGGAGCAAAAGAGCCACGTTTCTGCGACAGGCGGTGGTTTGCACAGGAGCAACGCCTTCGATCAGCAGGGACTCAAAAACGTGGAAATGACATGCGAGAATTCTTTGACGCACGGCATTGCATGACAGCGGGTGGCTGAACCCTAAAGGAAGGATGCTTGAATTGTAGCAAAGGAAGCGGACACCGACGAGCTTTCGGATGAGAGGGGAATTGCTGCCCCGATCATACCTAGGTATTGATTATGCCATGGTTGGACAGCGTGGCTTGCGGAATTCCCTGTTATCTCCAATGACGAAAAGGCTCCGCGTATGACAGCAACTCCAGTGATATTCCAAGTAGAATATTACCTTAGTTAGGTTCTATGATCTATCATATGTTAGTTCATGAACAACTCATTTCCATGCTCAAGCCCCATAGAGGTATGCCCCTTGTAAGGAAACGCACCGCTATGCTAGTACAGGCTTACAAAGAAAAATGGTAGCAAGCATACCTTAGGTATTAAGCAATATTGGATGGGGTGATATTGCCAGATAGAACAACTCTCACGACATGCCAGCTATCAGTACCGTATATGGCTTTAGTTTCTCTCTCCCATATAAAAGCTAATTCTCTTTTTGTTTACTAAGCAGGGGGCTCTGCTTTTTTTGTCATGTTATTTGAGATGAGAGCCTTTGTCGTTCTACCCATAGGTAGTTAATTTAACGCCACATGAAAGCTAAAAGCATCGTTATAAGACCCTCCAGAGTGATGACATTGTACTTGGTCGTAAATTAGAAGTGGTACGTATTCTTCGCAAATTGATATCGGTGTGGAGGATAATGTTCATGGAAAGTTCAAACATCTAGAAGGCATTCATCCTTAAATGCTCCAAGTACGTCGAAGTTTCTGACCATTTCCATGCCTGATTTTTTAAGTACGATAAGAAGGGAGGAGAAAGCGTATTATTCAGCGGTGGGAGGGTTATGCGGTTTGCTGAGGCTGTTTGAACTCTGAGATGGAAACCATGCAAGTCAGCACTGGAGTATGAGTTAGCCAGATTCAAAATCAGGGACCTTATCTGTAAGTTTGCCAAACAGGACTGGCTAGACGAGTTTTCTTTGCGTAACATTGCTACATTTTCAACAAGTCGCGTCTATGCCAACCGTATCCTCACTCTATAGGTATAATATTGTCGAAGGCGAGAAACTCTTCTATCAGCTCAAAGTCAACAGCACCACTCCGTTCCACCAAACTCACCACACTACAACACATCCAAATAAGCCAGTCACTTCGTTTTAATATTCTTCTTTGAACTACCTCCATGCATAAGGCGTCATATCCAAACCCAAGAGTAGCCGCTACATCACTCCTATTACTCTTTTTACTCGTCCTCATTCCTTTATAATGTAGCGCTGTTACTTAGCCACTTCTCACACTCCACCCATTAAACTCACCCCACTTCCGCCATGTTTGCCTACCTTACCTAAGTACTACAAGGCGCCTGCATCCAGTGCTTGCAACGGTCGATAGTACGGTATCGTGAGGCTTATGGCCATTACTTATCGCTCGTTTTTTTGGTGTTGTTATCGATCGATCGCTCAAAATAAGCAGGATTACGTATGATAAGCCGCACTACGGCAGTAAATTACTATAAGTAGTTTAGCGTACAAATCAGAGTGAATTGAACTCTGGGAAGGCTGCTTCCGCTGCTGTCTGCTCCCTGTCCTTTCGCTCAATTTGATTACTGCGTTTGATGAGAGGACACTCAACTACGCGGTTCTTGAGCCAGTTCTTCTGTAGTTGGATAGCCTCAATAGTTGATGCTGATAGGCTGTTTCGATCGTTGGTGATAGTGCGTCCAGCTGTACTGAAGCAGCGCTCACACTCACAGCTGGTACTTGGGATAGAAAGGAAATGAACAGCCATTTTGAAAAGTACAGGGTACTTGCTGCGGCCAACTTTCAGCCACCAAAGCCACGGGTTAGCTATTAACTCCTGATAGGCTTTGTCTTTGTTTAGGTCCTCGTTGAGATTGTTAATGTACTCGTCTAATTAAGAGCTGCGTTTGTGCCGTTTGTAGCCGTGGTTGCTATGAAGGTACTCTTGATTAACCTCTATGATAGCTGCAAGCGGATTGTTGGTGTAGCTAGCGGGTAGCTTGCATCTTCGGGGTTGCTCCTCGTTTTGCGTTTTATTTAATAATGCTTTAGCAGCGAGATACTCCTTGAACGTGTTGCGGAGAGAATTGTCAGCCTTCCGCTGCCAATCTTGGTAATCACGCCAGTGAGATTTGAACTAGTTAAGGCGCAGCCTGGGGTGGAGAGCTGTAGCGATAGTATAGAAGCTCGGAGTTGGTTCCATAACAAGCTTCTCCTAGTAGGTGTTGAGCTTCTCTAGGCCATAATTGATAGCTGATTTGAAGTAGCTCTCATCGTCGTCGTCAAACTTCCTAGCCGCAGTGTTGTAGTGCTGCCACAAGGCTTGAAGGTTGATAATAGTTTGCCATAATGAGCCGAAGCCTGACACGCTGTTGCTGCCTTCAAGTGCTTTGCAGAGGTCGTACGGCACCTTTAAAAAGATGATAAGATCGTCAACCTCTAGCCAATCGTCTTCGGAGAGAGCGTCAAGTATAGTGAGAAGCATCACTATCATCGTCGGCATCAAACTCCTTGTCGTTCTTGACAGTTTGTCGATATTTGCGTTGGAAGGCTTTGATTGGCTCACGCAGCTCACTGCAATGAAGAAGCATGAGATAGACTGAGTGCCAGCGTACCCCGCCGTCCTGGAGTAACTGAAGCTTAACAAGCTTCTATGTAGGGTCCTTATTACCAAGATCGCTAAAGACTGAATGAAATAACTCACGACGTTTGTGTGAGGCACAAACAGCTCTTACAAAGTTGTGAAGCTTGCCTACAACGCCGTGGTTGCGGTATAGTCTGAATTGATCAATAGGAGCTGCCTGAGCAAGCTCTTCTTCAAACTTCGAGACTCCTTCACCATATAACGTTGCTTTGACAATAAGGTTGATAATGTGACCTGCGCAGCGGATGCGGTGCTGAGTACCAAGGCAGAGAGTTGTAGACTCCCTGTTGAGGTGTTTGATGAGTTTCTTGTCGTTGTTTGTAGCGTTGTCGCCTACGAAACAGTTGAAGTTTGACTTAAAGTTGTACTTTTGTATAATGTCAAGTATTACTGAGGCCTGCGCACTAGCTGTGTGATCACTAAGGAGGTTGTGGAAACCTATTAGGAGGTCTTGTTGATTGTAATCAGCGTCAACGAAGTGAGCAACTACACTTAGGAAGCTGAGATGGTTGGCGGACGTCTAAACGTCAACGCTTATAGCAACCTTTCCAGCAGCTGATTGGATGAGCTGATGTACCTCAGCCTTCCGATCCTCGCACTGCTTCCTGATGTATGACGAGAGTGTGTTTGACAAATTAGGTAAGGCGTGTAACAGCTCCGCACGATTCTAGGTTAACAGGCCTCGGGTTGAAGGGTTTGTAACGTCTTGGAAGCTCAAATCTCTTATGATCGTCCAGTCAACAACTGAGGCTTGGAAGCTATCCTCCTCCCAGGGCATATGTGACGGCTGAGTTGAAGAACTAGGGACGTGCGCAGCAGCTGTGAAGGGGGACTCCGGTAGAGGTATAGGCGTACTGGGGATACGCCAGCCAGTAGATGGATTAATAGAGTGTACTTTCCGCACGTGATCTTGGATGTGTGTAGTGCCGTTGATAGCCATAGCGTTATTAGTTTAACGACTTTGGTGACAAATCTTACATAGCCAAAGCTTAGTAATGCTGTTGTTGTCCTTAGTGTACTGTAGTTAAAGCCCGAAACGCTATATATTGGAGAGCGCACGGCGACCGGATATATAGGCCTTATACCTGACGGCATAGCCTAATTGGGAAGGCTGGAGCCGCTTACCCTTCCGATACACATGGTGGAAATCGACGTCAAACCTCACGCCGCATACAGCTGTCTTATCTGTTGGCAGCGGGTAATCGTGAGTGGGAGGGCCTTCGGGTAACGGTGAAGGTGATGACGATGGAGAGCCAAGACAGATAGCAGATGAGGTTTGAGAGCCAGGTGGGAGGACGACGATGAGGCTTGAGAGGCTTGAGAGTACTTAGAAGCTCTCATCTTGCCAAGCCTCCGAGAGCTGGGCCTATGGTGGGTTGGTGAAGGTGTTGCTGGCCGCAAGGCATTGTGTGAAGTGTGGTTGTTAGCTAAGTATCGACGCATTATTAAGAGATGTGGATGTGTATAGAAGCGTAGACAGCTTTAATCGATTGCGTGGGTGTTCTTTTGGGTGGGTTGACGATTGACGATTGACGACTGACGATTGCCGATTGATTATGGGCGTACGGGCGTTATGGTGTTTGGGGGATGATGCTGGAGGCGTCAACGTCGGCTAGCTGGCTGCTAAGACTCGTAGGCGAGGCCTCGCCTCTATTGGCTAATAAGCGATAGAGGATTAGGCAGCCCTGAGCTATCCTGAGGCTGCTCCTGCGGGAGCAAAGTTGGTGGTTGAGCCGCCTAGGTATAGGTCTATTGCACGCGTCAGCGTTCAAGCATATAGGACACTAAGCTAGTACAAGGTTCTTACGCATACAGATATTGTCTGTGCGCGCTAAAAGAGCAAAAAAACGCGACAATCGCGTTGTGGCGTGGACATGCAAGAGGTGGTAATACTGTTGATCTTGTACGCGAGGTTGGTGTTGAGGCCCGCGGACTTTACCGGTACCCTATAAAAGCCGCAGAGCCGCACTATACCTAATTAGGCCACAACACCACTAAAGTATCGCGATTATTACAGTACTACGGTAGGCCTCACTACTATCGATCGACTACGGTATCGCCTGCCTTGTCTACTATCGATCGATTGAACACGTGACGATAGATGATAGATAGTACCGACGATAGTACGGACCGTTGCAAGCGCTGCCTGCATCACCAACCGCCGTCACGACTACACACTCATTTCTCTATCATAACCTAGACCTAATTTTTCCAAGAGCTTAACAGCCACCCATCGCACTTATATCATGAAGCGTGAAGGCATCCCCTTCGGATTTAATAAGCATGTACAAAGGTTAGCTACATATCATCGCTTACAGCGAAAGCTATATCGAGGAAAGACCGTGTTATCAGATTGGGTACATACTCACTGTTTTGTTCAGTAAAAGGGGCTATTCTAGTATTTCTCAATATACGTGCAAGCTCGCATCTAGGCATCAAGATTGGGGTAAATAAGCGTAAGCGGTGTCGGTGTTATTAAGACATTTTTTTGCAGGATGTTAGAGCATGGTATGCGTAATAAGTTAGTTTATATTACCTAAGACTTCTGTTGTGATACTAGCACAGCATAATAGAGAATTGGTAGCGGAAACTGGGAAGCGAAGATGGCTGAAGAGCCTATATAGATTGATACGAGACACGGCAGCAGCGTGGATATGGAAAGGATTCAAAGAGGGTATGTTTATGTTTTTTTTTTTCATGTTTTCCATCTGCACTGTTGTTTGCTAGTTAGTTGTTTGTTGTTGAGACGGAAAGAGTTGTATGGATCCTTTCTTCCCCTTGATACGTGGTTGCCTACTTATCAGAACTCTTCTGCTTGTCTCACGACGGTTACGAGCTAAAGGCTTATTAACATGCCCACACGTCTAAAACAACGTCCTCCAATGATTCAAGAAAAAAGCACCAATCTCGACCAGTGAAAGAAACAGCCCATTCCCCCGACAAACACACCCGAACAAAAACAAAGTGAAAGCATCGCAAGTAATACGCTAGAATATTTGCTACCCTAAGTACCACCCACGCTCATCTTACCAACTCGACCTCAACACCACCCACGCTCATCTTACCCACACAACCAACGCTCAACTCCCACCCGCAACCATCCCCAATCAACACCACCATGTCATCAAGCAATAACAAAGGAAAAGGCAAAGCCAAAGCCAAAGACCTCTCACCAGAACCCCCGCCAGGCTTCCACGCAAGCGAAGTACGAATCCCCTCCCCATCCTCCTCCTGGTATCCACCCCCTCCAGCGATCCCGCACCCCTCATCCGAAGCAGGTCCATCCTGGCCGCCCCCAGACCCACTACTCTACTGCGACATATGTTCCCTCTGCAGCATGTTACAAGCATTCCCCCCACCAAGCCACCCCTTCCGCTGCCTAACCTGCACCGTATCCCTCCATCACTGGACCACCGCACGTACCTGGGCCAGCCTCCTCCAGCACAACCGCGCCTTCATCCGCAACTCCGAGTCTCACCCCTGCACCATCTACGCGCGCGCCGCCGTCTTCACAACCCCCAGCCTCAAGCCCAATCTCCTCCGCTTACACGATTACGGTGTCCTCATCACCGACGCACGCGATGGAAAAGCGGTACTCAGCAAGGAAGATGAGCCCGAGTCGCGGTATGACGGCCTGTGGACCGAGGTCAAGGAGAGGGCGTATGTGCGGTGTGTGGTTCCTACGGGGAGTGAGCGGATTGAGGGGCGGAAGGTGGATGCGCTGCTTGGGAGGCTGTGGAGGGATGAGAGGGTCGAGTTGGTGTTGTACTATGAATATACCGAGTATGAGGGGCCTGTGTGGGACGAAGGCGATGATGAGCAGCAGGGGCAGACCGAGGAGGGTGGTGGGAAGGAGAAGGGAACGCGCGGGGGGAAGCGCGTTGCTTTTCCTACCGACGCGCAAGGCGGGTATGACGCAGCTGATCCGACGTTTAAACTGTTCATGTCGTCGGTGGCGCCTTCGGGGGGTGCGCTGGGTAAGTATAGGGTTGCGGGGCGGAGGGAGGATTTGACGTGGATGTTGTGGAGGAAGCGTGCGTTTGGGCGTCTGCCTGTTGTTACTGGTGAGTTGAGTCTGGATCTACGATGCAGGCTGGGCATATTGGACTCGAGACGTGTGCTGACTACTTGCTTACTTGGTTGTCAGAGAAGGATATCCCGCCGGATTCCATGGGGAAACGAGCTTTTAGTAGGGAGCTGCCTGTGTTGATGGCCATGAGACCGGTCATCCTGACTATTGCCATGAGGGATTGTAAGTAAATTCCAGGTAGAAGACAGATTCCTCCACCCGAAGCACAACCTCCGCTAACTCCCTCCTCCCCATCCAGGGCCACCAGCCGACCAAAAAACATCATAAAAATCCTACTCGACACCCTGGAAGAAGTCGGAATCACCCCATGTTTTGCCGAGGACGAAGATGACGATGAAGAAGCTCCCAAGACGGGGCATGAAGTGGAGGACCTTGAGCTTCTAGAGAAATTAATGGCTCTTGAGCTAGGGTCCGAGGAATAGTAAGCAGGCATCTGCTATGGAGTGTGTGATAGTGGAGAGATAAAGGACTAATGTGAACTCCCGAGAAATTGCAATTCAAGAAGTATGAGTCTGATTGTTTCAGTTGCGTCGTGGATGTTCATCCAGCTCTCCTAACCTAACGTGTTACGATAGAACGAGGCTTCAGCCGCAGCTGAGCTCCTAGGTGTACAAGCAAACAGCAGCGGGGCCCGAGCGTGCGGCGGGTATGCAGCATCTTTCACACCCGCGTCCGCAACGTGGCGAGCACGGCCGTCTCCACTGCCCTGCAGCTGTGCACCGTGAGCTTGACCATGGGTCGGTACGAGGCGAGGCGACGGTGCGGTGAGACGTGGTGGAGGATGATATATTTGGAACTTGTCTTGAATACGAGCGGCAGGCGTTAGCATCGGATAGCCGCGAACGGCGCGTGCGTGTCTCGGGATCTAGGTACACGGCGCGTGCGGGTCGCGGCCGTGGCAGAGACGATGGCTGCTTGTGGGCAAGACAGGAGGGAGACGGGTACCTTTTGGGTCGTTTGGCTGCACGGCACGGGGGAGCGGATGGCTTGCTAAACGCTAGCTGCAGGCGCATGATGAAAGAGATGGGATCTGCCGGCTGGGCAAAGTCGGACATGAGCATTCTGACCAGCTACCCCCAGCAGGCACTCAACACTCAACACTGAACAGACGTCGCCACGCCGGTAAGAATAGCAAAAGCCATTGACTCGCAGGCTGCCCGCATCGAGCCCGCCGCTGCGCCGCCAACGCTCCGCCGCTGCCCAGTGCCCGGTGCACTGTGCTCAGTGGTCGCGCCCTCTTCGTCGCCCCTGGCCGGTCCACTCCCTCGGCCAGCCGTGAAACGCGCGAGCCCGGAGCACCGACTTTTTCCTCAACCCGCCGCCTCCGTCGACCTGCCACCACCCACGCACCCGCTCCTTTGCTGCTGCCCACCTTCCTCTTGCTCCGACCATCCAGACGACTACGCGCCCGGCCTCCGCACCCGAAATACGGCGCGAGCTCATCATGACCAACTCTGTAGAGTCCTCAAGGCCCATCCTGGCCACCGTGAGTAGTCCCGCTATTCCTAATCTTCTTGTCGTTTCAGGCCGTCCCCTATTCGTTCAGCCTTTGCATCGTGGCACCTTCCTGCCTCGCGATTAATAAACACGCCTCCACGCTCGCGCGACCTGCTTGCTTGCCGTCTACCACTACTATTATTACTGCTACTCCTCTTCCCTTCCCGCGCCCACCATGTCGCAGCCCTCTGACGCCAGAAAACCACAGACCACCGCCAACCGCGCCTCCACACGCATGTCGACGTACAGCACCGCACCCACCCTGACGCCCTCGGTCGCGCCCTCACACCTCTCCGACTCGTCGACGGCCGGCGACCCAAAGGCCCAGGAGATCAAGTCGTGGAACGAGGGCTTCGAGCGCCTCGAGGACAAGCGCCTCGTGCAGCAGCGGTACATGCTCGACACGGAGAAGACGGACAACATGAGCAAGCTCGCCCTCGGAGCCAAGCTGGACCGCGCCCTCGCCCGCCGCATGTCAGGCCAGGACGCCGTCTACCGACCAAAGGGCCTCGACGAGAAGAAGGTCGAGGCATGATGCGCGCGCACCCTTCTCCACTGGGTACATCGATTCGATCCTCCCTTGCGATACCGAATGCTGTTCGCAGCACATGGCACTTGAGATTCCTACCACCTCCAAGCATGATACCTTTCCATTGAGAGCGGCACATTCCGGCCGAAGAGGAGGGCTAATACCCACATCTCTCTTACTTTGTTGTTGTTGTTGATAACGTCCAGGGGCGTTGGGCCATGATACATGGGGCACGGCTATAGAAGGGGAGAGGAAGGCATACTGGAGCCGGGTGTTCTACAACGAGGAAACGCGGCTCCCGCCACCTTATCTCCCTCCACACAACATCACAATTTCCCTAATACTTTTCTTTCCCCACGGGTTCCAGGGTTGTTTCCTAGGTCGTTATGGAGCGGGGGATATCACGGCGTCAGTCAGTCAGTCAGTCAGTCAAATCAGTCACACATGCACTGTTTACTTTTTCCCTTTCTCCTGGTGTCTTCTTATAAGCATTTTCCAAACGAACAATCAATTGGGCTTCTCTCTCTCTGTCCCTGTGCTAGGAATCATCCTTGCATCTTTTTCTCCCTGGTGAATGCGAATCATGCTGCTTTGCTGCTTTTCTTCCCCCCCCCCCGGGATGAACGAACTGCCCGACTCCGACTCGGCTGGTCAAGTGCGTCATGGATCCGTGGATGATCCCTGCTTTGGTTGCCACAACTACACTAGTGCATCTAATAGTAGCTATCTATTGCCCATGTCACTGTCACTGTCACACTGTTAAGCAAGTCAATCAATGAAATCGTCCATGGTGATGGCCACATGGCCGGGGGGGCGACTAGACAAATAGAAATGCCCGCCGCGCGTGCTCGTGCATTTCTACTTCTCTTCTTCCGCTGGTCGTTTGTTTGGGTGGGACCGTGTATACCTGTCGTCAGCACTGTTCATCATGGATTGGATGGCTGTTAGTCACGAGGCCGCGAGCCGACCTCGGACCTCACCATGTGTCGGACATGTCGTGTCGTGCCTGCCCTCAAGCAAGTGCTCTTTCTCGAGGCGCCAGGGATCACGCTCCTCCTGGTAGGCACCTGCAGCCAGTCGCGCACATGCCACGTGCGGCATCCGTCACTTCCCCATTGGAAGGATTGCATGTGCTGAGACGTGGAGTCATGGCAGCCAAGGTAGCCATCTGCAAAGGGAAGGACCAGTGACAATGGGGTAGGAGAAGCGGCATCGGCTATGATCAGCTGCAAAGAGGGGGGAAGAACCGTTGGAAGCCGGTTTATTATAATACCCATCCCATAGACATACAATACAAACAAAACACATACCGTATACACACTGGATTGATTACACTCCCTCCTCCTCGATCACATCCTCGCACCTCGCGCACAACTCGCTCTCCGCCTCCTTCTGAAACCGCCAACACCGGGGACACTTTTCCAACCGCGCCTTGTGCACCTCCACCGTCCCAGTCCACCCCTTCTCCTCGTCTGCCATGAATGTCTCCTCCGTCCACCACTCCCCAGCTACCGTCTCCGCAGTACCTGTCCGCTCTTTCGAAGCGCCCCTGCGTTGAGCCCAATCTCCTTTCGCCACGCTGCTCACGACGAACAGCCCCGCAAGCTCGTCGAATTGTGCGGCGCTGAGGGAGGACTGGCCAGGCGTGCCCATGGCTTTGCAGAAGTGCGCGGAGAACCAGTCGCCAACGGGGCCGTCTTCTTTGCACAGGATGGTGACGGCGCTTTCGAGCGACGAGCCCATCGCCTTGTCTGCGCGGAGGCGCTCTTGTGCTGCCTTTAGCGCGCTATTGATGCGGTCGATGTAGGTTTGCGTCCGTGAGGAGGGTCTGGGTTGACGGATCTGCACGCCGAAGTGGAGTCCACACCGTGCGTGCTGGGGCAACTGCTATTCTTGAGAAACATCAGGCGTGTGGTCCCAGACTTCCTCGACGAGAAGAGGGCAGACGGGCGCCAGCATCTGCAGCAGTTCGTAGAAGATGAGCCCGAGGACTTTTTGCAGTTCCTGGCAATCTCCCTTGTGCCCTGTGTAGATGCGGTCCTTTAACGTCTCCAAGTAGAAAGCGGACAGGTCGTTGGTCACGTATTTGTTGATCGCGTTGATACCTTTGTAGAACTCATACTTGCTGTAATAGCTGTGGACATCATGACTCACCTTAACGAGACGATGCACAGCCAATCTGTCGGCGAGATTCTTCAATGGCGCTGCTGGTGCCTCGAGATCATGATGGCTTACTAGCTCGCTCCGAACCTGGTCGAATGCGGTATAGACAGGTGTACATGACGGTAGAGAGAGCACACCGAGGAGCCATTTGAACGTCACCCGATACTTGTGTAAAGCCTGATTGACCGACATCAGCACTGGTTGCCCCACGGTGACGTCCTTCGTGTAGTCGCCGCTTGCTACCCAAAGCCGCAACGCGTCGGATCCCATAGAATCATATGTCGGAGCAGCATCCTTAGGTTCAGGTTGCTTGACGCCTTTCTGTTTCTTTCGTTTGACTGGAGGTAACAGCTCACCGGACATGATCTGGGAGGGTGCGATGACGTTTCCCAAACTCTTACTCATCTTTCGACCATCCGAGTCGAGCGTGAAGCCGTGAGTGATGAGAGTCTTATAGGGCGCCTTGACCTGTCATGTTCAAAAGGCCGAGTAGCAACATGAGTGAGGAGAGATGACTGGAACCACCCGCGATGCTGGTCAGTGCCTTCTAGATATACATCAGCGACAGGCCGATCTTCGTGAGACGGGAGCATTGTCCAAGTAGTGCCGCTGTCGAACCACACATCCATAGTATCTTTGCCGCGTACATACGACCCCATCAAGTGCTTCGGTTTCCAGGCGGGATCGTCTTGAGCGTCGGTCCACCAGGCATTGATGCCACGCTCATGGACAACATCGATGACATGCTGAATTGTGTCGGTATCCATAGCCGCTTCTAGCTGACCATTCTCGAGCTTCTTGAAAAGCGCGGGGATGGGCACGCCCCATGCGCGTTGGCGGGAGATACACCATTGACTGCGCCCTTGGATAAAGCTTTCTAATCGAGAGCGACCAGTTTCCGGCATGAAATGTACCTCTTCAATGGCTTTCATAGCCCCCTTTTTAATGTTATCAACGTTGGCAAACCACTGCGCGGTCGCTCGCACGATGACGGGCTCTTTTGTTCGCCAGTCGATCGGATACTTGTGGCGGTAATTATGCTTCGCTCTCAGAAAATCATGCTTCTCGAGGTAATTCAAGATGGCATTGCTTCCAGTCCGTTTCACGTCTGAGACAGCTAAGCCTTCAAGCATCTCGGGATGGTCCGGAAATGCTTCTTTCGTGAAAGCGCCTGCGTCGTCCACAGGTGCAAACGCCTCAATACCAAGAGCGCTACAGACATGATAATCGTCCATGCCATGGCCGGGAGCTATGTGAACCAATCCTGTTCCGGAGGAATCGGTCACAAAGTCCGCATGGAGAACTGTCTGTAATCCGTTCGCCTTTTGAAAGGGGTTCGTATAACTGAGCTGCCCAGCTAAGTTTGATCCCCGCAGTCCGGATAAGACTACAGCCAGTTCACGACCCAGCATTTTCTGGTATTCCTCCACTCGCGAAGCAGCGATGATCGTCTTCTCGTTGTCTTTGTCCGGATCCTGTACTACACAGTACTCCATATCCTTATGCACGGCGATAGCCTTATTTGCGGGAAGCGTCCAGGGCGTTGTCGTCCAGATGACCACACTGACGGGTTCACTAATGCTCGAAAGGGCGCCTTGTTGCAGCTTCGTCGTCACCTGAACAGGAAGACGTATAAAAGCGGCCAAAGACTTATGATTCTCGTCATACTCCAGCTCCGCTTCCGCAAGCGCGGTGCGCGACGAAGGCGACCAATACACCGGCTTGAACTGACGATAGATCAACCCCTTCTCAAACATCTTCTTGAACACCTCTAGCTGCCGAATCTCAAAGCTCTTCTCCATGGTCTTATATGCATTGTTCCAGTCCCCCATGACCGCCCACTCTTTGAAGCCCTTCTTCTGCTCTTCTATAGTGTTCGTAGCCAGCTCCCTTGCGGCCTCCCGCACGCTCACGGGATCCGTATGCGCGAGGTCTTTCTTCTGCGCCTGTAGCGCCTTAATCTCAGTGGGCAGACCATGGCAATCCCACCCAGGGATATAGCTCACTTTCTTGCCCTGCCCGACCTGGAATCGACAGATGAGGTCTTTTGTGATTTTGTTCAGCGCATGGCCAATATGCAGCGGCCCATTCGCATAAGGCGGTCCATCGTGCAGCGTGAAAGTATCGGGCGTCTTGTCATCGGCGCCGGGCGCTGTGCGTGAGCTCTGCTGCCATGCGTAGAGCTCATCGGTACATCGGCGGAGGTATTCGGGCCTGGACGCGGGCGACGGACGCGGCGGGAAGCTCGATTTTGGCAGGCGGAGCGTGGATGACCATGATGCGCGTAATAGTCGCGTCGGGGCTACCATAGTAGCATCGTGGATGTCCTGTTCGTCGAAGGTGTGGGTTGTAGACATTTTCCCAAGCTTCAGCTATTCGGTGATAACTCGGGCGCGGAGAGGCCTCGGCCGACGCTGGTCAACGTGAGTGATGAACCCAAGTCCGCAACTCGAACAACCTTCGTTTGTTGTATTTGCAGTGAGCTATAGAGTCACGATCCTAGGACGTGTTGGTAAGTAAAGACAGTTTACTAAAATGCCGTGCCGAAAATATCTAGGTTGTGAGTCACTCCGCATTCGCAAGACTGTGACTCATAGAGGTATCTAATCCGAACCGGAAAAAAAAAAACCCAGAGTGAGCCCTACGCAATGCATCGAAAAGCAAATGATATAGCCTCAACATACCAAGCCAGTTGGCTAATAGACCGTCAAAGCGCTCACAGCTCCATTCTTCAAGACTTCAAACACCATACCTGGAAACCCGAAGAGCTCCACGTTCCCGACGTCTCCGTCACTCTCGAACGTACCAGATCCCGCATTTGCAAACTTGCTCTTCTTGTTGGATCCTTCTTCCCAACCACCCAAAAGTTCGCAGCTGCTGCCCGGACTATCACCCCAGCCCCGATTCAGGGCCATACCACGTTGCTGCAATCGCTCCTCCTCTTCGGTCGCGTAGTACGACTTATAAACTTCTTTAAGTCGACTCGAGATGTCGGGAAACCGCATCTCGGAATTAAGAGGATCCGTTGTGTGCTCAAGCGGAACATGATCTAGGGTCCATCGACTCCTTCTATGGCGGTTGAACTGGTATGATCCGGGAATGTTACCATGAAAGATGACTTTGGTGACTGTGAGGTGGTTTAGTGGTTGCGCACTGAGATCGCAGTCTCCTTGGGATCCCGATGTGTTGCTGTCCGATATTGGCGACGGCGGAGAAATCTGCGTTGGCTGCGATATCAGAATGTCGAACCCATGGTGGTAATAATTGTAGAAATGCTCTGCTGCAGCCACCTCGCGTTCTTGTGCCTCGAGCGCGGCTTCCTCGTCGTCTTCCCAGTCGTCTTCATTGTCTGTATCGATGGCAGAACCGTGGTCCGATACAGGCATATCGTCGGGTGTCAGTCTTAGACCAGATGGTTCCGAGACGTCGCTTCCTCGCCGGTCCTTGTGGATCGAAAGGCGATGGTCGTTCTTCCTATAGATGGAGTCCGGTGCCCCCAGTTCCATAATGAGATCTTGAGGAGTAGTCTCGCTGAGAATGATCCAAAATGGAGGGCTTGACCGCCTTACTAGCTATTCTACCCTCTCCGTGTACCTTTACGAGCTCGATTTCGTGGGCCTCCCTCTTTGCCTTTCCCAGATAACGCAGAAGCCCGAGGGTTCGGCGGGGGGAGCTGTGAACAGAGATGCTCGTGCTTTTTGCCAGGATTCGCCACTGAATACAGCCATAGATGTCGCAGGACCAGTCGCAGAAGATGACAACAGAGATATAAAATCTTTCTTGGGGGAAAATGCAGAATGTTGCACAGGGAAGTTGAATGCAACGCCTGGGTATGAAAGGTTGTATACGCCCTTTGCATTTGGATCATCCGACTCCGGTGGTATGTACTCTCCGCCATACGTCGGGCCCAGCAACTTGTCATATATGTGCCTAAATCTTGGTCCAGAAGGGCCCGACGAAATGCCGCCATGAGGCTCTACCAGCCTGAAGACCTCGACATCCTTGTATAGCTTAGCTTTCGTGAAATCGAGCACCTCTATCAACCGCAGTCGCTGGTCTGGGCCGTCGAACTGTAACCGGAGGCCGTTGTCGGGGAGAGCGATGTGGACTGGGGACGCGATAGGGCGGGAATCATCGTGGTAGAGCTGGAATGTCGGAAATGCGCGAACTTCTGTTTTTATTGTGGTCAACACTTCGTGAAGAGAGCAGCCGAGGGTCATAAAGCCGACACTCCTGCCAGGTACCAGCTGCAGCGAGCTGTCTTCCATCGCGGAAGGAGCGACCTGGTGTCCTTGAAAGGACTCTGTCTAGGACACGTTGCCTTTTCCTGCGCGTAAGGTCGTATATCCCGGTGTATACAGTTCCTGATATCGTGGTATGGAGGAGGAGGCTGCGTGGGCGCAGTATAACGCTGGTGGCGGGCTGCTGTCCCCGTGCTTTGTCCACGCGGCCAGAAGTGAGACCAGGATGCAAAAGCTACAAGGTTCAACGTCAAGCGAAGCACCGAGTCGACGGTCGACGAACGTGTACGGAGAAGCTCGGGCAGACAGAGGTGCAGTCACAAGAAGGCGATTGCTCGGTGGTTTGGAGCCAGAGGACTGAGGGGGGGGAGGGGTAGCAGCCCTGGAGAGGCTCGGTCGGGGGCGCGGTGAGAGCGAATACGATCCGTGCAGGGGGAATCCACTACCAATACACAGCTTCTTTGAGTTGTACCTCGTGGCAAGGTAAGCATGAAAGAGAAGAGCAGTTGCGGCCTCTTGACGGTAGGTATTCGTGGTATTGAGCCCAGAGTCAGTTCCGAAGGCGCGGAACGGTAGCGAGGGCGCTTTGGCCATGCGACCGGGGTCTGCGCTTGGCCCACTGGATGTTTGTTTACCCGCCGGGCCCGTATCAACACACGATTGACATCACTACCACCAGCTTCTTCCCCCAAACATACATATTCCCCCACCATGTCTGGCCTCCCTCGGCCTGGCATGCCGCCCACCAAGCGAACAAACACATCCATGCGTCCGCCCGTTTCGCGCCCGACCTCCAATTTAGGGCGAGGACGCTCCGCCACGCCTGCGCACGATGGCCGAACTTCGCGAGCCGAGTCGGTCGCGTCCACGAGGACTGTGCGGTCGTCGCCGAGCGCAAGTCTCAAGCGCAAAGAGCGCGACTTCGACGCCGACGTGGAAGAAACAAACATCAATGTCGTCGTCCGATGTCGCGGCCGCAATGACCGCGAAGTCAGAGAAAACTCAGGCGTCGTGGTGTCCACAAACGGGATCAAAGGGAGCACCGTGGACCTCTCAATGGGCCCGAGTGCGCTCAGCAACAAGTCGTATCAGTTTGACAAGGTCTTCTCCCCCGCCGCCGGCCAGAACATGATCTTTGACGAAGTCGTGGCGCCCATCCTTGACGAGGTAAGCGAAGAGACCCAAGACTCCTCTTGTGTGATTAACTCGTCGTAAGGTACTCGGTGGTTTCAACTGCACGATATTCGCGTACGGCCAGACAGGCACCGGCAAGACGTACACCATGACCGGCGATATATCCAACATCCTTCCCCTTCCAGATGCTGCTGGTATCATCCCGCGCGTTTTATATGCACTATTTAACAGACTCGAGACGGAAGAGACGGAAAACTCGGTCAAGTGCTCATTCATCGAGCTGTACAACGAGGAATTGCGGGATTTACTGTCAACCGACGACTCGGGGAAGCTGAAGATATATGATGATAACAGCAAGAGGGGCCACCTGACAACGCTGGTACAGGGCATGGAGGAGTGTCATCTCAAGTCAGCTGCGCAGGGTATCCAGCTCCTATCCGATGGTACGAACAAACGGCAGGTGGCCGCAACCAAGTGCAACGATCTCAGTTCGCGAAGCCACACAGTCTTCACCATCACCATCTACACAAAGCGTACGTCAGAAGATGGTGTCGAATATCTGAGCGCTGGAAAACTCAACTTGGTTGACCTTGCTGGAAGCGAAAATATCCAGAGGAGTGGAGCAGAGAACAAGCGCGCTGCTGAGGCTGGCCTCAACAAGAGCTTGCTGACACTCGGCCGCGTTATTAACGCGCTCGTGGAACGCAGCGCGCACATTCCATACCGGGAGTCGAAGTTGACCCGCTTGCTGCAAGACTCCTTGGGTGGCCGAACGAAGACGTGCATTATTGCAACCTTATCGCCTGCAAAGAGCAATCTAGAAGAGACCATCTCCACTCTGGATTATGCCTTCCGTGCGAAAAATATTCGCAACAAGCCTCAGGTCAACCAGCTCATGTCAAAGAAAACTCTGCTTAAGGAATACACATTCGAAATCGAGAAGCTGAAGAGTGAGTTGATCGCAACACGGCAACGCAACGGCGTCTACCTCACGCAAGAGAATTATGAAGAAATCACCACCATCAGCGAGTCCAGGAGAATCCTTAGTGAGGAACAACGTGACATGATTGACACTATGAAGGTCGATCTTCGCAACAAAATCGAAGAGCTGTTTAGCTTAACCACAAACTTCCACAATCTCAAGAAGGATAACGAGCAGACTAGGCTCACTTTAGAAGGCACCAAAGGCATACTTGAAAAGACTCAAGCGGTGTTGGACTTGACCCGGCAAAATCTTGCCGAGGAGACCGAACTTCGCAAGGCGCACGCAAAGACGGAGGGCGAACTCGTTGAGATCGGCTATGGCATGATTTCAAAGCTTGGAAAGACAACATCCGATATCGACGGTTTGAGGTCTAAGATTCGCAGAAAGTCCGACCTCCAGACACAAAATCGACAGCACTGGGCGTCTTCCCAAACCCAAGTGCTAGATACGACACAGCTAGTCGAAGTGCGCATAGCACAATTCCGGAATCAGCAAGAGCAGTTGATGAACAGCCTGTCTACAAGAATGCAGTCCTTCGTGAATGACGAACTTCAAAATCTTGGTGCTTCTCAGACCTTCCTGCAAGAGAAGATGAAGGCGTTTGGAGAATCTGAGCAAGAAGTTAACGAGCAGACTGCCAAAGCTCGTGATGATATGAATGAGGTGTTAGAAGAGATCAAGACCTTGCGGGAAGATATAAAGCAAAAGGTCGGTGCCGGTTTGAACGAGCTATCTGCCGCAGCCGAGAAGATATCTGGAAACATCATTACGGAGCTGGAGGCTTTTCATACCCAGGTAAGCCATCTCTTCAAATCAGCTGTTTCCCGCTAACAAGGATAGCTCCATTCATCCTACGCATCGCTCGGACGAGACTTCAAAAACACCTTCGACGATCTAGTAAAATCCCTCAATGAGCAACAAAATGAAAATGAGCGATTGCAGCAACAAGTTTCAGAGGCGAACGCGGCGCTTGTACAAGCGAACAAAACGTCCCAGGGTCGTCTTGTTCAAGTCATTGACGAGGAAAAGCAAAAGTCCGCAGAGGAACGCCAACAACTGCTGGCCCAGGTGACCACGCTCATCAATGCGAATGCAGATGCACAGGACAAGCGTTTGAATGAGAAGGTGTCTGGTGTGTGCGAAGAGCTTGGGGTCGCGAACTCTTCTTTCGAGACAGAGCAAGCCGCATACACCGAGGGAATGGGAACTTGGACGACCAAGTCCAAGGACATACTTGCTGGTATCTCGAAATCGCGTGACAACGTCAAGACCAAGATCAAGGGAGACTTTGCAGTAGGTGCTCTTTCTGATCTCTGCATGCGCATGCTGATCACATCTTTGTAGACTGCAACCCAACATTCCACATCTATCAAGGATACAACCACCTCAGTGCACAACAGCACCGTCAAGATCGTCGAGGCTCAAATGGCGCAAATGGACACGCAGTTGCACTCTTTGGACGAAATCATGTCGCGTGTGCGTGAGCAGAACAACGCACATCACACTGCTCACACATCGTCGCTGAGCGCATTATCGTCCACGGTTCAGTCTTCCTACTCGAGCATCGGCGACCAACTGGACACATCCTTCGCTCGTGTGCAATCCCTTGAAGCGGATGTCTCTGCCCAAGCAACCGCTCTCAAAGAGACTTTGCCGGCTTTGGCGGAAGATGCAAGCATACGTGCACCACTGCAGGAACTCCGTGATGCTGTTGGAAATCAAAACCTTATCGAGTACAACCCTACGGGAGAGACTCCGCAACGCGTCAGCTACACCATTCCAGACAAACTTCCTCGCACCGAAGCCCATGAAACACTCCTCTGTCGTCTTCGAGATCGTCCTGCCTCTGCGGATGCCGGCAGCCCATCCAAAGGCTTGGTTTTCAATGACGGCGCCAACCCCACCCCTTCCGAGGACGTGTTCTCTATCGCGAAACCGAACTTCTCCCGCTCAGTCAGTGCACACACCGTCCCGATACCACCTGGTGCCTCTCTTCGCGAGCTAGATGTTAATGTCGTCGCTCAGGAGAGTCATACCCAACCCTTACCCATCGTGTCCCATTCCGACACCATGGTTATAGCTGCTCCTCCGCTTAAGAAGCAGCGCGGCGAGGACAATTCCAAGGTGCCTATGAAGAAGATGACTAGGAAGACGGTTGGCGGGGAAGGAAAAGGCGACCGGGAAAACTTGACGATCACGCATTTCAGCTCGAGTATTGGGCCGGGACTGGTGAAGGGCAGGAAGCTGAGAAGTCATGGAACCAACTAATTCGGTGTTGCTCTATGTTCGATCTGTTGTTAGTGTAGTGTGCATGGGTCAGGAGTTACGTGTACCACGGCTTGTCTTCTTGGTAAAATGGAGTTCTGGCAGGTCAAATCCACAGGGTTTCTGTGTAGCAATGCTGCGTAATGCAGTGGAAGGCGTTGGGATACTTGGTGGTTTAGATATTTGAGCGAGTAATGAATGTATTCTCTCTGACCACTATCTATTCTATGTTTTGTGTTCCAATCGGCTCACTACTTAGATGACACTGTCCTAGAAGACTTTGCAGCAGCTCTGAATGTAACGTAGGGGTTAGAGGCCAGTCTACCTATTATAGGGTACTTCATGACTACGACCCGCTATCCGAGCCTACACGCCGTACACGCCGGCGCACTAATATGAAAAGTCTTATAAAATGCTGTGAGGATTTAGCAAACTGCTCCTGCGACGAAGAAGAACATACAGCGCAAGCTTTCGTTTGGAATCAGCATCAGGCCTTAGAGAGCGCGCATCTTGCTACCTAAGTATCCTTTCGGCATCCCTCCGCCCCTGCATTCGAAGCTCCTAGCTCCGAAGCTACAACGTCATCACGTCCCGTCTTCCCAATCACTCTCCGCGCCCAAATTGTGCCATTCGTCGATATTACGCCTTGCGAGTCTTGTCAAGCTTGCGCGCTAGGGTTCTAGGTGTGGTGGGCTTACCGTGTGGTTGGAGTGCGCCCATCGCAGTATAACATACAAGTGCCGCAACCATGCGGTCTTTCGCAGCTTCCACGAGAGCGATTGCGAGACAGCAGGGCTTTCGGAATCGCATACAGAAACGCCCGTTGCCGGTTTTACTCCAGAGGACTTATGCTATGGGTCATTCGGTGCCGCCGGTACGTAAGGCGCGCTGTTCAATAACGAGCCTCGTGGCAGGGTCGAAGATTACTGACTCCTCCCAGCTGAGCGACACGTCGCTCCTCAAGAAGCAGACATATGTAAATGGACAATGGATAAGCGCAAAGTCAGGCAAGACCTTCGAGGTCCACGGTACGCAACGCCCTGGGTGTCCGACTTGCATATCTGACGATGCCGCAGATCCCGCGACAGGCAAAGCCATAGGCACACAGCCCGAGATGGACCGCGCCGACACCGAAGCCGCCATCGCAGCTGCCGCCGCCGCCTTCCCTTCCTGGCGCAAGACGACCGGCCGCGAGCGGGCGAAGCTGCTGCGCAAATGGTACGATTTGATCATGGAGAACGCCGACGACCTTGCCAAGTTGATAACGTGGGAGAACGGCAAGCCGTTTGCGGATGCGAAGGGCGAGGTCATATGCCGCCAACTTCTTCGAGTGGTTCTCGGAAGAGGCGCCTAGGCATATGGAAATACAATTCCTGCGAGCGTGGCCGGCAATAGGGTCTTCACGATCCAGGAGCCTGTTGGTGTCTGCGGCCTGATCACACCGTGAGTATTTTCAGATGCGTACTCAACTCACGTTTCGTGCTAATATCACATCAGATGGAACTTTCCGGCAGCAATGATAACCCGCAAGATCGGCCCTGCCCTCGCGGCCGGTTGTACAGTCGTCGCAAAATCCCCTGGCGAAACGCCTTTCACAGCCGCTGCCCTCGCAGAACTCGGTCACCGCGCAGGCATTCCCAAAGGCGTGATAAATTTCGTCACTGCCATGAAAAACACCCCGAAGTCGGCGAGACCATCACATCCTCCAAGACGGTCAAGAAGGTCTCCTTCACAGGCTCCACGGGCGCAAGCTGCTCATGAAAGCAGTCGTCGGATACCATGAAGAAGCTCTCATTTGAGCTCGGCGGCAACTCGCCGTTCATCGTCTTCGACGACTGACCTGGAGACCGCTGTAACTGGTGCCATAGCGTCCAAGTTCCGCTCGTCAGGCCAGACCTGCGTATGCGCCAACAGGATCTACGTCCAGTATGCCATCTACGACAAGTTCGCCGAGAAGTTTGTCGAAAAAGTCAAGAATTTCAAGGTCGGCGGCGGCTACGACGAAGGCGTCACCCACGGACCCCTAATCCATGACCGCGCCGTCTCAAAAGTAGAAGCGCACGTCCGAGATGCCGAGAAGCAAGGTGGCACCGTCCTTATCGGAGGCCAAAAGATGCCTGACCTAGGCTCAAACTTCTACCAGCCAACCGTCATCCGCGACATGACAGGCGACATGCAACTCGCGCACGAAGAAACCTTTGGCCCCGTCGCAGGCTTGTTCAAATTCGACACCGAAGCTGACGTTATCAAGCTGGCGAACGCTTCCGACGTGGGTCTCGCCGGGTACTTTTTCAGCCGCGATGTGCAGCGGTGTTATCGCGTTGCTGAGGCGCTGGAGGTGGGTATGGTGGGTGTGAATACGGGGTTGATTTCGGATCCGGCAGCGCCTTTTGGTGGCGTGAAGGAGAGTGGGTTTGGTAGAGAGGGGTCTATGCTGGGTATATTGGAGTATCAGGTTACGAAGATGGTAGCGCTGGGGGGCATGAGTCAACCGCTTCAGGGCTCGTAGGTGTATATATTTGGGTGGATGATATTTTGTGTTTACGTGCGGTTAAGCGCAGCGTGTGACGACAGTAGATTCGTGCAAGAATGCACAATACGGTATGATGTATGGGTCTGAAATTATGTCTTTGTGCTATCAAGTTCCAGTTATACTCGGTGGTCACGAGAATATTACAATGGATCCACAGGAAGTGGGTAATAGCAGGATAAAGATCTACAGCGCCGGGAATGCCGGTACATTGATGAATCATCCCGTTATGCACGATATAACACGCAGATTAATCCCCGATACACCTCACCGCACTACAACTACAAGACTTCTCCAGCGAAATCTATCCACATTATATCCAACCCGAAGATTCGCAAGCCTTTGCAAATCCCCCATCCCACCTATAGTCCCCTCCACAAGTCTACAACTCCATCCCCCCATGAGAAAACCCCCGCTCCCCCACCACCGGCCCAACCAAATCCCCCTCCTTCTCCTCCGTCGCCATACTCAACCGCAAAATCACCCCCGCAGTCCCCAACCCATTAATCGACGTAACAGGCCGCCACCCCTCCCTCACAGGCAACCGCTCCTCACCTAAAATTCCCGCCCATCCATTAGCACAAAAACACCACCACAACAACAGAAAGAGCCGTCTCGTCACCAACAAACACATAGAGGGAGGGAGGGAGGGTACGGTACGCTAGTGCTACTCACCAAAAAAGACATCCAAAAACGGCACCGGCACGCTCCCCGTCCCCTCATCCCCCAACAACAGCAAATACACCGCCGTCTCCGCATACGAATTAAACCGCTGCACGAGCCCATAGCTAAACCGGGGATTCGTGTTCCGCGCAGCTTGAACGCGGCCCCAGCGCGCGGCCGCAGCCAGGGGCAGCGAAACGTTGGTCGCGCCGTCGAAGAAGGATTTGAATTGGGCGTAGACGGCCGGGTTGAAGGCTTGGTCGTTTGCGTCGGGCGTGCCTGTGTCGGCGCGCGAGAGGGACCCGTCGTGCTCGATTAGGTTGTGCGTTTTTAGGTCTTGCAGGGTGAAGGACGGGGGAGAGGTAGGGGTGGAGGATGTCTGCAGGCCGGCGAGGAAGAGGAGGGTGGCGAGTTCGGGGGTGAGGTTTAGGGCGGAGGTGGCGTGGAGGAGGGTCGATTGGGTTACTGGTGGGTGGGTTGTGAGTGAGTGGTGTATGTGGTTGAGGGATTGGGGTTAGGGGTTAGGGGTAGCGTACTGTTTCTCCCGTCTCGAGGGAGGAGGCCTGCATGGATGGAGCTGGTTAGCAAAGCTGAAGGGTGGCGTATATTGCGTGTCTTTGGTACCATGGTTAGCCAGCGAATTTAAGGCAGGGCAAGGACCACGAAGGTCGCCAGTAGTGGGTGCACGCCAGTCATCCCAGTTGACGTAGGCTGCGGCGAGCGTGCCGAGCGCAAGAAGAGTAGTATAGATCTTCATTGTCGTGATCAAGTATGCTTTATTCGGGGATTTGTAAGGGATCAGATCAGAGTAGGTAGGCAGAAGGCAAATAAAGATCAGAGTAGTGCAAAAGCCAAGTAGACTCTCAGGACCTCTTTAAAGAGACGACCTCGGCGTTAGTCCAAAGTAATGATGGAGCCGCCAGTGAGCGAGATAGAGCAGAAATGGAATATATGTGGCGAAAGGCATTTATAAATCCAAATGAAGTCAGATATCACCAGGTCAGTCGTGCAAGGAAAGAGCGAACAACCCAATAGCAGAAAGGAAGCCGCGACAACCAACCCTCCGGTATACCCTCGCAAGCCACCAGTTCGCCTTTTGCCATGTGTTGCGGCTTGCATGCCCATTTGCACCTCGGTTGCGCAGGTGGTTGTGATCTTGATTATACCATAGTCTCTTAGGGTCAGCGGGGTGTAGTCACACTGCAGCGCTCAGCTGACCACCCAAGCTCCATGGCTACTACCCAGGATCTAAATTCATCAAGGGACCGCGACTGATATTCTTCTCATCATATACGGAGTTGGACGCCGCACCGATAAAGTAGTCTCGTGCGCTTACTGATCCAGGGCAGATTGTCGTGCTAGACAACCTACACGCAGGCCTGATCGATGGTGCCTGTTATGTGGGTAGGTGGAGGTAACGACATGTTTACCTGCTAGTAATGACCCTTGCACGAATAGACCCGTGCTTTGTTCATATGGAATTCTATATTTTGCGAGGCTCGCATGAACGTGGCAGAAAAGGCAAACGCGACGGTGTAACTGATGGACGAGATCAGCAAAAGGACCCGTTGCCGAACCATCCTCGCTGTCCTGGATCTCGTCGGCCCTCAAGGCCACGCAGCTGGTTATACCAACCAGGATATCGTCATATGTAGACCTTGTATTGCAGGCTCCCAAACACAGATTTGGCGACGCAATTAGTAGTCAAGACGGTAACATGGGACAAGGCGTTCAAAGGTGGCTATAAGTGACACTGACGTAGTCAAGGATATGTGGACGGAGTCTGTCGCGTTAACATAAGGGAACTGGTGATGACCTCAGCTTGGGTTTCTAGATTGTGACTGGCCGTTTGCAGCGATAATGTCCACATTCACTAGCATGGTTTATACTGAAATGATGTATTCCATTGAACTCAATCACATGTATTCAAGATTTTTGCACAGAGCTGGTACACAGAAAAAAAGGTTATAGCTAGATTTTCTTTTACCATAGTATAGTTGCAGGATGCAGCTTTGTTAAAAAAAAGATATTCCATAAACCCAGGACGAAGATAGGAAAAATGAAAACCTTACCCTTAGGCCGAGGTTGTGCGGTTTGTATAGAGTTCGAAATGGATCCAATTACCCATGTATGTGAACAAATGAGGTTTGCGGTCAGTATTTTTTTATACTCAACTGTCTCAGGTTTAATTTGGGAGACTGAAATAAAGAGTATTGAGCTGTTACCTGGGAGAGGTTGGTAGTTTCCTGGAGCGATCTACTCGTTACCGTCACAACCACCAGTGGTCATTAGACGCGAAACCTCGTTGACTCTGACGTGGCACAACAGAGGCAATCGGTGATCGAGTGGGCAAGTCAGCCATAACAGCCACTAAACTCTAAACAACTTGCTAGGCAGCCGTTGGTTGATAAGGCCGTCTTATAGGAGGCAACTCGAAGTAAAAGCCCGGAATGATACGGTCAGCCATTCCTCGACGGGTGGGGACGGCGTTGGCGTTTATAGAATCGCCCGGCGTGGGCAGAAATGTGCGCAAGAGGGATTCGCGTTGCCGCGCTGTCGAGAGAAGCGAGCGCTGACTTGTTTCGAAGAGCTGAGAAGGTTCAGGTACGCAGTTGCCACTATCTCACAACAAAAGCAAGCTCTCAACTTCGGCAAATGTATGCGAAACGAGCTGGGCGAATGCGTGAGATACAGATGAAGCGCCTTCTCAACGCTAGCCATAGCACCGCGAAAAGCTTACGAAGCGATAAGCGTCGGGGTTTAAGGTATCGTTGTCGTTCTTTAACCAACGATCGAATGGAGCCAGGAGTTTATTGCGTCGCTGATCATTGCGTAAATGGAATATTAATGAGCGTGTTTTTCATGATAGCCAAGTACGAACTGCTACCGCTCGACACAAAACAGCTTGAGATGAACTTCTGAAAAGAGATCCAGTGAAGGTGAAGATCTCCGACGACGACATTTTCTAAAACGGAAACCGGGTTGTTCCTCTTTCAAAGCTGCGATTCGTGTGCTCAGCCTCGGAGGAGCTAGCGGCTGATCTGACGCCCATTATACGCTTCGGTGAACCGCCAAGAATGGACTGGGTCAGCCGTTATACGAGTTTCTCTGCCTGGAGCAGCTCTTGACAACATCCAAGACAATTGGTCGGTCGCCAGGTCTTTGAGGTTGAGACAACCTGGCCTGACCTGATGAAAAGAAGCGTTGGGGGCTAGCTGGCCATGATGGTAAAGACAGACGGTCGGCTGCGGGAAGAGCCACTGGGCCTTGGTCGCCGACGCCTCGTAACGTAAACAAGTTCCGACGAGGAAAACGAGTTGACCGGTCAGTTGCGGCAGTGAGGCGGATGCCTCGGCTTGACGGGGGTGGGGCTGATTATGGCAGGAAAACCAGACGAAATGGAGAGAAGCAGCTGGCCGTACTTGACTGTGTAATCTGGAAAGAAAGAGGGTGATGATGCAACGTGGTGAGCTGAGCTGGGGGAGGACAGCTAGTGTTTCGTGCTGGAAATAGAAAGAACAAGGCTACTTTTCCCAAGACAGATGATCAAGGGCAGCCAACAGACCGTCAGCCAAGCCCTTTCCTGAGCAGTAGCAGCGTTTGTGCTATTGTATTCGCACCTCTGCAGAAACACAGTTTGAGCAGGCTGGAGGGTGCGCGGGTTTTTGTTCTTTTCCACCATCGCGACCGCCTCGTCCCACGCTCTTCGCAGCTGTACGCGTGGAGTCCTTCAGGCTGAGGCTGATGATCCAATAAGCGGCCAGCTCGCCTTTTCAGGTGGCTGCAGCTTAATCGCCCACTCAGATGGCCAATGCGAGGCTGACGGCGGGCTGAACTCAGCCTCGAACCTCGATGCACGACCTGCACCTCACCCAGTGAAATTCGGGACATCAGGCAGAAGGTATTTGGCGCTGCCTTGTCCGCTCCGATCAATCCAGGAGCGTATTCTGAAGACTGAACACCCGGCAGGACCCTTATTCACCATTGATCTTTGGCATCGTTCGCCGCGAGCATCCGCTAAAGGTAAAATAGTGGGCCCCACCTGGACAGCCCTCAGAGCCAAACCACACCCAAACCAATTCCTCTGCTGCTAGAGGTTGTTGCAAGTAGCAAAAGCATATGCCGCCGACAAGACGCAAAGGAAAGATGAAAAATGAAGTGCCTACTAGCACCTCTGCGGGGACCCAGACCAGTGACCTGGCAGCGCCGCACAAGGAAACCATTATAACGGCTCCGACAATTGACAGCGCGGCGACGTCGCCGACGTTCCAAACGCCGGGAAAAACTCCACCACGGAAGGTGTTGCGACTCAAATGTCCAACCTGCAATGACTATCCCGATGGCTTCCGTAGCGAGCACGAACTGCGTCGGTATGTAGGATCCAGCTATCGAATGTCGCACACACTCATACGTCTGCAATGCTTGTGCGGAGTGAGCCTAAACCTCGCAATCAGCAGATGTTCGGCAAGACAGACGTACCAACTCTGATTAATAGACTGAGCTGACCATGTATCGAAGACATACAAATCGCGTACATAGGAAGGCGCGTAAGGTGTGGGTCACCATTGACACGTCCCCGATAAGACGTTTCTTGCCAATTGCAAGGCCTGTCAGACGGGAAAGAAGTATAATGAATGCTACAACGCCGCAAGCCATTTGAGACGGATGCACTTCCACCCGCACAAGCGCGGCGAGAGGAAGATGAGTGCGGCTGAGGCTCGAAGGGGCGGGAAGCCAGGGGACTTGGATCCCCCCATGGACGTGCTAAAGGCGAACTGGTTACGGGAAATTGATGAAGTCGCTGGGGATGGGGAAGATTCACCTGAAGAGAGCGAGCGGATGGAAGTGTCATCGAACCAGCTGCAGCATCCGCCAGCTGCGACGCAGGCCGACGGGAAAGCGCCGCCAACGCCAACCACGCCGTCTACACGAACTATGGCGATTGACAGCATCGTAGAAAAAGTCGATGCTTCGTAACAGCGACGGCTCACCTGAGCCATGTTCCTGGTAGCCGTACGAGTCGACAAGAGGGCCGAAGAAAGCGTGGTCCACGAACGAGGAACCGCAACACCGTTTTCCGTCTCCGACGTGTATTGAGCATTCGTCCGCCCAAGGTGCTGTAGCAGCACGCTACCGAAGCGACCATATTGTTGGAACACTTGGCTCTGTTCTGAGGGTTATGAGGTCAGGGTCGCACAATGGCGAGAGAAGGAGAAGGGTTTGGACCCTGTCGCTACTGTGGAGTGTCCCCAAGTAGGTTTGAAGGCACATACAGGAAAGGCATCGCATCGGGGTACGGGTTGGGTTGGGTCTGTACATGTGGAACGACTGCACGAAGACGCTCTTTGGCCGTGTAAGCGCCTCTTGCCGCGGCCCAGTTGATCATGTTCCATTCCATGTTTTCGTGAAAGCGACGTTGTCATTGGGGACCGTCGCGTCGCGTGTGCGATGCCAAGTCGCGTGATGAGTCCAATGCGGTAGGTATGGGTAGCCAGACCTAGGTACCGCTCCTGGGTGCATGGCGTTGAAGTCAGAGTGAACGCCAGTCCCGTGGCTCTGCGCAGGTGAGGACGAAGAGAGCGGACGGGGCCGGACTGAGAAGTACTTGTGATGTGCATGCATGTCCATTTAAGGGTGCAGCCGGCGGTTTTGTGGTGTCGATCTCCTTTCGCACGGCACGGTAATGTCGGTCTGTGCGGCTTCCATGTGCGTTTTCCTGCATCTCCAATCCTGCGAAGCCACACACCCCTCGACGCGGCCGCCGCCCCGAACTGCATGTTTCACCTCGGCGCTGCTTGCCAGTCCCCGACGACGTTGCTCCGCGCACCCTGCTGCCATTTCCGGCCATGCGCCTGCGAGCCCTCCGATAGCACACCCATCGCCCGTCCATCGCATAGCTGTGCGAAGGCGACATTGGCTCCACGTTGCCCCCACAACCCCGGATGGAACCACCGGCTTCACAACAAGAAAGAGAGCTCGGGATAGCCGTGTCGATACCCCCATATAGCGGCGCGTGTTGCGGTGCGGTGCCTGTGGCTCGCAATGGCCAGCTACGTGCGCATGTCGAGGAACTACGTCAACCTGGGAAAGCTGTACAGCTTGCAGCCATGGTCCATGTCTCCTACCGTCATGAGCCATAACCATGTCAATCTGGGCAACCTGTACACGAGGTCGCCTAGCCGGCATCCTTGTGGTTGGGCCTACTTCGAAGATGGCTCCATATACTTCACCCCAAGGCGCGGATATCTTGACCACGGTAAATTGGAGGCAGAGATGAGGCTGCTCGAACGTTTCGTGCGCCGTCCAACGCCACAATTAGATCATCTCAGATCCAAGGATAGCACGTTGAAGCGACTCATCATTATTCCGTAAGACACCGATATAGGCCTTCACTGTCCAGAACTAACACTAAGCCAGTTTGAAAATGCTCGATCATGAACACAGGCGCAGTATCTACGCTCGCAATGCTGCTGACTCCGAAAGAGTTGTCATAGAAACGCGACCGTTCCAGCGGGTTGACATCGAGGTGGATCCGTCTGACCCATCTCGGCAACATGCGACATACTACCCCCAGCCTCTTTTACTCAATTCGAGGTTCCGAACCGATTTGGCGATCGCTTTGGATACTTTTCGCGGTACACTGATCGGTGGAGTCCTCCAGCCCAATGTACGCCTGGGCACTGGCTTGAAGCTAAGCACATCAACTGACTTCGATTTTCCCAAGTTCACAAGCAATTTTAAGATACTAACGCAGCATGGGGGTAAAAGCAACCCCATGGTACTGAAACTGGCACAAGAGAACAAAGTCTCTGAGCACAAATTCTCAAAGCAAGACCAATCTAAAAAAGAATCATCAGATATAAGGATAAGGGAGGCAGAGCTCAACCGGAGAGAGCGACACCTCATACGATTGCAACAGGAACTGATAAACTCCATGGCGAGCTCCAGGAGCCGTGGAAGAAATTCGCCTTTTGAAGTGCCTGATTCTGCCCGGTATCCACGGGACCGGCGTGCTCGATATTCACAAAGCCAGTTAGAAGCTGATCGCAAAGCCGCTGAGATTGAGGCAAAAGAGCGTGAACTCCACCAAAGGGAGGAAACCCTTCGTTGGAAGCATCGAAGCTTTGTGCTGGAGCAGAAGCTCGCTGCGATGAGGGGGGGATTCCCACACGGTCGATATCAACCCGTTCTTCACGAAGTCGTTCCTGCGTCGTCGCCTCCTTCAGAGTCCTCTTCCGAAACCCCTGAAGACTTTCTCGCTGCTCAAACAAATGCTCAACCCGACTCAGACTACCGTGGCCATCTTAACCCATTCGACGACCCATTCGACGACGGTGGACCTTCGCTTACGAGGCCTCGGCGGAGTCGGATTAGACTTCCTCGAAACCAATGATATCGCCCATGTCTTGTGATCATGGTCCCATGGATATTTTGTGGCTGTCACGGGGCGATACGTCCTTCGATGTGGATATGAAAAAACCCCGTTTCTGACCGATCCAAAACAATAAAGTTCGAAGCCGTGCTGCATGTACGCTGGGCTAGAATCGCTTGCCTTGGCCGTACTCATCACTGGATGTGCCCCCCAAAGCCGCCTTTACAAAGTCACATTTTGCTTCGGATCTTATGCTTCTTCTTTTCTACTTGTGTAAATTATCTCTCAAACGATGTTCGACGTGTATGAATAAAAGTAGAAGAAGAACGCTAATAATCATGTACAGTAGACCGATCTTACCCACGATCAATATAAATATCTTGCTTCAAATGCGCGAAGGCTGTCACTGGGCGTATTTGAAACACTGTTAGGTTATAGATAATGGAACTAGTCAGAAGTGATGCACCTAGATTGTTGCGCGTCCTTCGCGGACTTCTACTGGGCTTATTTTTGATGCTTTTGGGTCAATGCTCCCAGCAGCATGTAAGCTATCAAACGTGTGAAGCAAGGTTGTTTGGAAAACAAATGCAAATATATCCACCCCTTCGAATTAAACTGCGCATGTGGCGTTAAATTAAATATTAACTACCTAGGGGTAGAACGACAAAGGCTTTCATCTCAAATAACATGATAAAAAAAGCAGAGCCCCCTGCTTAGTAAACAAAAAGTGCGTAGAAAGGTGATTCACAAAAAAAAACGAAACTGCGCATAGACGCAGGCAGGATATCAATACCATCGCTAATAACGCGCCTCAATGCTGTCGCCCGCTTGTACAAAGCTCGTGGCTGTGCCAAATACAGCAAAACAAATCTCGATTTCACCCGGCCACCATTGCTTGGGGCCACTCTTTCAGGCGCACTGGTGATCAAAATGCGACCATATGTTTACATTTCCTATATTTTGCTACGCTAAAAAATATCATCGTGGCGACTGCGCATGCATGCCGCTTTCACTGTGGTTTCTAGAATGCAGTCCGTGATCGGATTCCTCGCTGTCACTGCGCAGCGCCGAATCGACTTGGATGTTGGTCTCGGTGACGACGGCGATGCCGGTGGAACTCGGACAAGGCTTTATGATGGAGTCTTGCGAGCCGGAGAGGGAGTGGTCGCCGAGTGGGTTGGGGTGGCCTCTGATGTGCGAGCGCTTTTCGACGATGCGCGAGATGCGGCGGCCGCCGCCGGTGATGGTGACGGTGCGCCCGGCGTCTTTGTTGATGCTCTGCAGCCCGTAGTCGTCGCCGGGGCGCGTGACGTTGGTGGTCATGGCCGTGACGGTCGTGCGGTTGTAGTGGCGGCCTGAGATATCGCCGCTGACGAAGACGCGGCGGGTGAGCGTGTACAGGAGTGCGTCGACCCAGCCGCACGATGTTAGAAAGGAGCCTGCGACGCAGAAGTAGAGGTCGGGGAGCTGGACGCCCGTCATGGTCATCATGCGTCCGATGGCGAGAGGGAGCGTGAGGAGTACGTATACGGCTGGGTACATGATCATGAATTTGGTGGCTCGGCTGAGCTTGGTGGTGTCGTTGTTGATGACGTTTCGGAGGCGGTCTTTGAGGTGAAAGAAGACGTGGCCGTAGATGGCGATGGTGCCGAACTCTACGATGAAGATCCAGAGGTAGTGGAGCCAGAGACGTTCGGGCTCAAAGTCGACGGAAACCCAGCACTGTCTGTATGTTAGTTAAATTGTGTTAAGGTCGTTGAAGGCGTGTACTCACCCAGCCTCCGGCTCGCGTGAAGAAGCGGTCTCCACGCATAATGGGTCCGAGGATGGTCAAGAAGACTGCCGCAATCCAGATCCCCAGGATCGTGACGACAAACCACTTGTACTGCATTCGATATCCCTTGACCACTCCCATCCATGTGTGAACCGCGATCGCAAACACGAAGAACCCACTTGACACATCCCCAAGGTGCAACAAGAAGCCTTGGAGAAAGCAAGGCGCAGTCGGCGCCAGAATCTTGTCTAGGTTCAGCCAGTGGAATGTAATCGAAAAGGCGGCCGATTGTTGCAGATCTCCCAGTAAGAGGTTGTAGATGAGAATGAGGTATTGGTTGTATCCAACGTATTCCCTGTGACGCTTTCTCCAGAATATGAACCGCCATGTGATGAATGCAAGGAGTGTGGTGACGGATACAAGTGAGATCATGGCAAACACTGTAATTGGTATGAGACCTGTCCTGTAAACCGGTGGAATCGGGTCCAGTGAGTTCGGGTAAGCGAAGTAGCGCTTTGCAAGCACCGCTCTGGACTCTGGCTGAGCCATGTTGTAAGGACCCATCCTAGCCGGGTACTGTGGTCGGCACGGTGGTGCTCAATGGCGTCCTTTCAGTGAAAGGGAAAGATAGTTGTATGTCGTGCAGTTCAGGGCACCATGGCATATCCAGTTAAGGTCCAAGCTCCAGTACTTCGCGCCAGGAACGCGTCAAAGAAGGAATTGTGATATCGATAGATATCGATAGACGATAGGGCCCGAAGTTTACAGAATGAGACAAAAATGCGTGGGACCCAATTCATGGGGAAGGCGTCATGATAAGATGAGAAGGTGAGACGAAAACGTAAGACGAAAAGGCCCGCGACATGACGGCCCTATTCATCGGGAGAGTGCATGCATGGAAGACGGTAGCTAGGTATGTACCAAGTAGGGGCACGTCCAGCACAAACATCCCCTTAGGATGGCCTACTATGCCATGGGTTTGGCGCTCGCTCTCCCGCCCAGTCGGTCCGTAGACGAGGTGAACCTGGAGGCCTGAGTACCTGTTCGGAACAGAACTAGGCTCTTGCTGGAGATATCGCCGGTCTTTTTCAAACTTTAAATTTTGTCGCACGCCGCTGTCACTGCAATATGTCTCGTGTGACTGGGATATCAAGGGGGTCCCCACCACGTGGAAGTGAAGTCTGTGCGGTGCCTTGCAGGCAGTCAATTCAGTTGTGACGTTCGCTGCCCATCCATGCAACAAGGGAGCTCAGTGCATATCCAATTCATGCCTAAGCCATCGCAAGAGTTATTAGATGTTCGACTCACTGGAGAGCACACACTGCGGAGTGCGGCCTGGGAGATGGCGGATGGCGGATGACGGATGACGGATGGCGACCGGGGTGAGATTGTTGTCGCGCGCCTGCATGAGCACAAACCATGGATAGTTGGCGAAGATCTTGACCCGGTCAGGGGCCTCACCTATCATCTATCATCTATGGGATTTCGAACGTTGCACTTCTGCCGTTGACACGAACGGGTGGGAGGCGCAAGGTTGGCGGAAGCAAACCTTGCCGCGGCTCTCTACACGGGTTGTCCGGGCTGCCTGAGCTTGTCCAAGATTCTGCAAGGACCCGATCATAAACTTCAGATTAGCAATACGATCGACGGCACAAAACTGCGCCCTTCCCCTTGTCGTTCTCGTCTTCGGCGACATTGCGTCATGGTCGCCGAGAAGCAACACCTGGGCATCACCCACTTGCCATGCTCTAAGAGCGAACAAAAGCGCGGATGCTGCGTTGACTGCGCCTACTGCCCTGGCTGTTGAAACACGATACCCATCAACGGCGAAACCAGTTATTCTGGGGAGGGGTCGGTGTGCGACAAGCGCGTCAACGTCTGCGCGCAACGGTTTCTGCCCTACCAACGACAAGCCATAATGCGAGCATGCAGCGCGTCGTTGCATGTTCCCCCCATCTCCTACCGCAGAGTCCTGCATGCGTGTTCCCCACGGGAAATAAATGAAATGTCAGCACTAGGTGGCCTCGATCCAGGTACTGGACGCTCGTTACCAATCTCAACGCCGGTCCGCATTGACATGCACCCTAAAGCAATATAACGGCAGAGAACATAGAATTCAACGGTGCCGCTTGTTGCGGCTAAGCTCTGCTCTCCTAGCAATAGTTATATATAGGTACGCTAGTTATATTGCTAATAAGCTATAGTTAATCTTAATAGAATATATTTACTTATTTATATAGCTATTTATTAAAAGGCCTGAAGCACTAAATAGCTAGTTAGTTTTTAGCCTTTTTATAAGTAGTTTTATGTGTGGCGTTATTTTATCTACCTAGGGGTAGGATGACAAAGGCTTTCATCTCAAATAATATGACAAAAAAAGCAGAGCCCCTTGCTTAGTAATCAAAAAAGGCGTAAAAAGTAATAACAAAAAAAAGGTATTTTTATATTTAGTTTAGTTCTTAATTAGTATTAGTATAATATCTATTTATATAATAAAGTAGTTAAAGTAAGTATAATAGTAGTTTATTTAGTAATAGTAAAAGTAAAAAGTAATTTTAATAAAGTAGTAGTAAAAATTAAAATTAATATTATAAGTAGGGCTAAAGTTATAATTAGTATTAGTAGTATAATAGTAGTAAAATAGAAGCTATATAGTAGAATTAGTATTAGTTCTACTATAAGTTATATAGTATATTTAAAGTATATAGTAAAAAAGCTATTTTTACTAGTAATTAAGGTATATAGTAAATATTTTATACTAGTAGAGTTAGCTAAGTAAAAACCTATTAAATTAGCTATTAAAGTTAATTTTAGGTAAGTTTTAGAAGGGTAAGAAGAGTTAAGCAATAACTATAGAGAATATAGGATTTAATAGTGCTACTTTTAAAACTAATCTTTACTCTTCTAGTAATAGTTATATATAAGTATATATATAGAATTATTTTATCTATCTAGAAGTAGAATAACAAAGGCTTTTATCTTAAATAACATAAAAAAAAAGCAAAGCCCCCTACTTAGTAATTAAAAAAGGCATAAAAAGGTAATAATAATAAAAAAGATATAAGTATACTACTTACTTTTTTTATTGACTAAGTAGGAGGCTCTACTTTTTTTATTATCTTATTTAAGATAAAAGTCTTTATTATTCTACTTCTAGGTAGCTTATTTAACACTATATATTTTAAATTTTTTACTCTTTATTTATTTATAAAATAAATAGCGTTACTTTTTTTAATATTATTTAAGATAGAAGGGGCGTATTATAGTAGGTATGGGCATAAAGCCGTCTAAGTAGAGCAGACGTCTAGATAATAAATCTATACTATAGTAGGGGACTATAAGCAAGAATTTTAGTCTAGAAATAAGTAAAACTTAGTCTTCTTAGTAAGTTTAAATCTCGCCCTCTCCTTCCTCTAGTTTTTAAATACTAAAAAACTAAATCTTTATAGTTAAGAAGAAAAATAGCCTAAAATAAGCTAGTACCTCTAATAATTAAGAAATTTCTAACTAAAGACTAATCTTAACTAAGTTACTAGATTAAACTTATAGAATAGGAAAGCTATTACTAGTAGTAGGTACCTCTAATAATTAAGAAATCTCTAACTAGTTATTAATTAGACTTAAGTTATTAAGATTTAAACTTATAAAATAAGAAAGTTAATTAAGGTATATTACTATCTTTTACTTTAGAAAAAACTTTATAGAAAATTTTAATTTATACTTTAGATAGATAATAGGCTACTACTATTAGTTTTCTCTTAACCCCCTCTAAAGGGCTTTTTTTACTAGGGGAAAATGTCTCTTATCTATCTATACAATTTGCCTATACTTATATTTACTTTATAGAAATTTTAGAAGTAATAGAAACGTTTTTAATTAATTATTTAAGATAAAAGATATTATTATACTACTTCTAAGTAGTTAATTCAATAATATATATATTATTTAAAATAAAAGTTTTTATTATCTTACTTTTATATAAATTAAATTAATACTATATATTATTAAATTTTTTGTTAACACTACCTTACAACGCTTTTCTATATTAATAATAGTAGAAGGGATAACTACTATTATTATACTATTTTTATTAGAAACCCCCTTAGTCGCAAAAAAACTCTATATTATTAAATTATCTACTTAGGGGTAGTATAATACAGGCTTTTATCTTAAATAATATAATAATAAAAAGTAGAGCCACTTACTTAGTAATTAAAAAGAGTGTAATAAAAATATAAATAATATATAAAAAAGTAAAGTCTTTTAGTTAATAAAAAAAAGCAGAGTCTCTTAATAATTTATAAAAAGATAATTATATATATAGTAATTAGTAATTTTAAATATATTATTACTTATTTTAGTAATAAATATATATAAAATAGCTTAAATTCTAAATAGTAAGTGAGCTAAAATTAATAATTATTTAAAGAAAACTATAGCGATAAGGGTATACTAGTTAAATGAGCACCTTTTTACGCTCTTTTTAATTACTAAGCAGGGAGTCTGCTTTTTTGGTTATGTTATTTGGGATGAAAGCCTTTGTCGTTCTACCCCTAGGTAGATAATTTAACAACACATACTAGTTAATAAGTAACTATAGTTACGTGCACAATAAGTACGTAGGTAAAGGTGAGCTTCGGGCGATTCCATTACGTCTTGTTGCCCTCGATGTTGCCACAAGTTCCCTCCTTCCAACATACCCAGGAATCCTCTCTCATCACACTGGTCCTTGCGAATTCTGGCCCTTTTACCAAGCCCATAAACTACGGGGTAGGTCCCTGACTCCAATTTTTCCATGGTGCGGCGTAAACATACGGCACCTGGATCATCCGCTACCCCGCAAAGCCTCACTACAGGGCACGGCGTAGGTACTCTAACAGGCTAGAATTGTCTTGCATGTTCACTCTCCCTCTTTGATTCTTGTAAATCGGTTCCCCTAAACCTTGCAACGCCACTCAAATAACTTGGCAGGCACCGTGACACTGCTGCACCGGTAGTATTTCGTACCTATCGGTACACGTGATTATACGCGGCACAGCCCCAGACGCTCGGCGACATTGCATTGCAGAAACATGAGGAGGGAAAATGCAAGGATTCCTTTCTGTTCTACAAGACTTTGCGACCCATGCGCCCGCTAGTCATCATCACCTCCTACCGGGTAATTGACAATATAGCTGCCAAAGTAAGTTAGTGCATGAATCCGAGCTTGCGCCGGGAGAAAACCGTGGAAACATAGAGATGTATAGTGCTGATCTTATTGTTCCATAATTGTTGGAAATTAACTTCGAGCGAACAATAATGTGACTTCAGGATCGAGCAGAATCTTGAATACAGTCTCAGAGGATTCTATGCATTGGCGGTTCTTTGTATGTTGCATGTTCTGTTCGACTATGCATGACACTGTGCCCAATGTAATCATGACCACTTAGGCGGGTGAAGAGCAACCAACGCTCGTGACGTAGTTAGATAGTCCTTTTGTTGTAGATCTCACGGTCTTTCAATGTCAACATTGATCAATTGCGTGCCTTGAACTGCTCCATGGACCGCTTTTAGCGAATTGTTCAGCGAATATGAAAAAAAAAGTCTGATAAGACCAAGACCTGATTGCAGTGATGGCATTTTCATCGCTCATGTCGCTTCCAGCGTCACGATCGTTCAGTCCGTCAAGTTTGAACGTCGAAAACGGTATGGCAACGACG
Organism: Laburnicola sp. JP_R_19; assembly: GCA_031010545.1. Classification (NCBI taxonomy): domain Eukaryota; kingdom Fungi; phylum Ascomycota; class Dothideomycetes; order Pleosporales; family Didymosphaeriaceae; genus Laburnicola; species Laburnicola sp. JP_R_19. The sequence goes on from VOIT01000042.1 coordinate 1,077,073, forward strand.
TGAGGTGGAATTAGCTGTTCGTCAGAGGGTTGCCGATATCTACTACCGAAATGACAGTCTGCGGTGGTTTGCTTATGCTGAAGTAACTTATAAAGGGAGGCAATCTGCAAATCCTTATCTCGGTACAGTACTTCAGTAGTGATTTTGATGACAGAAGAGGATATATTCGGACTTTCCAATAAGTACATCGGGTACGGCTTAGGTGCCGGAGACAGCAAGTTTGGTCGAAGATGCCCTCGGTATCCGCCCGGCATTTTTTGGCAGACTCCAACTGACAAGAGTAACATGTCAGCCAAGAACACGTTTTAGAGCTACTCTGTCATACCTTCAGAAGGTGGGTCGAGTAGGAACTGATAGCATCTGTAGTCGTCATGGATGGCCATACTTGATCGTCTTCGAGGGTTCCTATGGTCGACATGTTATATTCTAGGAATATGAGGGGCGTTTGGTTTCGCCATGTTATCGGATTACAATTGACACATAGACTGACTGGGACTGGAGGATATTGTATCATTGGCTCGGAGGGTAACTCCTAGCCAAATACGCCATTTTATCTGCAGAGCAAGTCCCGTGACATCGCTGTTCCATATGCTAGGGAAACTGCAGACCAGAGAAGATAATTGTGTGAACCGTCATAACCACGCCGTTGATCCATCCGTATCCCTTATTGCCGCACACAAAAGCCACCTGCTCCACGCTTAAATCGTCGTTTCGTAAGGAATAGGCGTGATGCTCTCGGGCTTGTTGTCCTTGAGGCTGACAGTCCGTGCCTCGCGAGGCATAGCCGGGAATCGCTTCAAGTGAACGTGAATACCCTCGGTCTTGGCCTGCACCCTCTTCGCAGCGTTCTCCTTAACGCGCTTGATAAAGTCGTCTCGGGATCGGGAGTGCTTGACGTGCTCGACGCGGACGTTGATGCGCTTCTCCATGTATCGGTTGCCAACTTGCTTCTGACTACCCTGGAATTAGATCGCGAATCGCAAAAAGTGGGGCTGGTTGGACGCACAGGATAACACCGACGGCGTTCTGGGTCACATTGTAGACAATACCGGTCTTTCCGTGGTAGACCTTGTAGGGCATGCCCTTTTGCACGGCACCTGTCACCTTGTAAGCCTCTCTATGCCTCAATCCATATCTGCGCGAAGGTTCCCGTACCATTGGCTACGACGTCCACGATGTCACCGACCTTGTACTGATGGAGGTAGGTAGAAAGCGGGATCTGGAGGAATTCGTATCAATTTTGTCTCTCGTAGTCGTCGGGAGTCTCACCATTCCACGCTTCTTGAAGTCTCTCGAGAACCTGCATGCCGTCAGTCGCCGCACTTCAGACCGATGTGAACTGTTATACTTACGCATAGCGCGTACCCGCGCGAAGACCGGCTGCGTGACCCATGGCGAATGATGTTTGGCGTGTGGTGTGTTCGAGGTGGTGAATTTGCAAATGGGCAGCAGCTAGAGCAGCGGACGATGTGTGCGCGCGACAAATCGCCGTTGGACGCTAAGCGAGCCGCCAAGGACTAGCGTGCCAAGCCCACAACAAATTCGCCAACTTCGACTTCAGAAGTTCGCCCGGTCTCCCCTCTCTTTGTATCGACAACCACAAAAATGGCGCCCCGCAGCTATTCGAAGACGTACAGCGTGCCCAAGCGCCCTTTCGAGGCTGCTCGTCTGTACGTATCAGTCCATGGCCACTGAGCGAGAGCTTGCTCCGCTTACGTCTATGACTCTGGTTAATGTTAGTATAGCGACACGGAATTGAAGCTCGTGGGCGAGTATGGACTGCGCAACAAGCGTGAGGTCTGGCGCGTCCAGTTGACCCTGTCCAAGATCCGTCGTGCTGCCCGGTAAGTCCAATCATGCGGCTTCTAATATTGTGCAGCGCAGGTACTAATGCAAGTGTCCAGTTCCCTCTTGACCCTCGACGAGAAGGACCCCAAGCGCCTTTTCGAAGGTAATGCCCTCATTCGCCGTCTCGTCCGCGTCGGTGTGCTCGACGAGTCCCGCATGAAGCTCGATTACGTGCTGGCCCTCAAGATCGAGGATTTCTTGGAGCGTCGTCTCCAAACCTGCGTCTACAAGCTCGGTCTCGCCAAGTCCATCCACCACGCTCGTGTCCTCATCCGCCAGCGACACATCCGGTAAGCGTCGAATAGTCCCTGTGCGTATTTGAGCAAAGTGCTAATTCTTGTTAGCGTCGGCAAACAGATCGTGAACGTGCCCTCTTTCATTGTCCGTCTCGATTCCCAGAAGCACATCGATTTCGCCCTCACCTCGCCGTTCGGTGGAGGTCGCCCTGGTCGTGTGAGGAGGAAGAAGGCCAAGGCCGCCGAGAAGGGTGGTGACGATGATGCCGGTGACGAGGACGAGGAGTAGGTCACACGCTCTCGGGAATGATTTCTACGGATGATGGGCGTTGGTCATGATGGGATGATATCTACAGGTGGTCATCCTGTCTTCTGGTTCGGCATATCCAGCGTGATCTCTGGATGGTGAAAAGTCTCCATTATACATGTAGTACTGCTCACCTAAAAAACTGTTCAAGCACCATCATCTGTCCATCCTATCTGCGTGCTATCCACGTCCGATCATATTCCAATCTCAATGTGAATCGTTAGACGCAACCTGATCCTGAAATACATGCACGTCCAATTGGGTATTACCGTTGCTAAACACTCTTGTCGCACATCCGGCACATGCTTCTCCATAGATGTCCCCTCCAGCTCAGTTGCCATGACTAGTTCAATGTACTCATGATGCACTATTAAGAGAACTGATCAACTACGAACAAGACAGAGTTCTGAAAGACCCAGTATGAATCTCATAAGCTACTCGTGAAGGTTTTTGACTAAACGTAACTGGATCTTTTTTTTGGGTTCCTGTGCTATTCTCCAACCAAGGCTTCGTGGTCGTGGCTATGGCCTCGCCCAAGACTGGATCACCAAGGTACAACATCGCGCGACACGGTGCTTCGATAACATTCGAACCTTTCTCAGAGTACATTCATGTAAACGTTGACTTTTTTTGAAACCTATGTTCTGATACCGCAGATACGAGTGAATGGATTGTCTGGTGCATTGCATTCCAGAGGTATAGTTTATATATTTGAGTAGTAGAGGTATTTTCGAACATCTAGGCTAGAGGAGTAATAATACCTTATTAGAGAACCATCCGTCGAAGAACAGCAAATGATGGAGACTTTGTCACAGGTTTGTAGAGCACTCTTGGTGGATGAGGGTGTACGGGATGGCTTGAATTGCTGGGTGACTGACAACCTTCCCTGCAGAAAGCACAGTATTACTGCAAATGCAGTGCTTTGAGATACAGGCCACATTTATCTCCTTGCAGTTGGTTTTCCAAAGCTCGGATACGTTCACAGAGCTGTGAGGTTGAAGGTAGTCGTCGCAGCCGCTATGACTGGCTCGCTAAACTATCTTGGCGCATTTTTAGGCCACAGAACTTTCCTTCGCTCGTCAGTCGCCCCTCGCCTTTTGAACCGCCAGCGTCCTCGATCCTCGCTCAATACATCGACAACGATTCCACATCGCCAAACCAGGAACTCAAACTCGCCTTAAATCGTCAAGATGGTGAGTTCCGCCCTCCCGCGCCCCCAGGCGCCGCGGGAAGCTCGAGTGCAAGTACACGCGACTGCCGGCGTTCGCGCTGAAGCTCTGCTCTCCGGGTGTTTGCAATAATCCATTCTTCAAAGCGCTGGCGATTTTGAATTCATGCTGATTCCTTTTTTTAGGTTCTCGCAGTTGATCTCCTCAACCCCACCCCGGCCGCGTACGCTCTTATCCCGCCTATCTCCTCCAAATGTTATGCTAATCGGTCGATGCAGTGAGGCCAAGAAGCACAAGCTCAAGACCCTCGTGCCCGCACCCCGCTCATTCTTCATGGACGTAAAGTGCCCCGGCTGCTTTACCATCACCACCGTCTTCTCGCACGCAAACACGGTTGTTGTCTGCCAGGGCTGCTCGCAGGTCCTGTAAGTCGCACCACGTGAGATAATGAAGTGATCATGGGCTAATAGAGGAACAGGTGCCAGCCGACTGGTGGCAAAGCGCGGTTGACCGAGGGCTGCTCATTCCGGAGGAAGTAGAAGTCCGACGATGGTGGCGGAGGATTGACGGTTCACGACGATGATGATAATGGGATAGGGTAGATCTCATATGGTTCCGATCGACTCGACTGCGGATAGAAGAGGGATCCCTCGACTCGAGTCAAGTCAAAATCAAAACGGGAGTTCCGGATATCAAGCGTTGATCTCGGTAGCCCTTTCTCCATATTTCCTATGTTGGCATGCGTTTCTACAACTTTCCAAGGTTCATGTATATGCATGTGGGAGGCGAGATAGCATTTCAGAGCTTCGGGTCAATCCTCCGGGAGCGAGGACTGGGATGCATATCGAGGACGTCCCCGCCTGCAATGGTCCTTTATAAGTCGAACAAACCAGTTCCTCACGCTCGCTCACCTCATGGTTTCCGTGCTCAATTGACATTCTGCATTGCCTTCAATTTCCCTTAAACTCGGCTATCGTTGTGATACTGAATGCTGCCCTACTGCTCGGACTTGGAGAGTGACAATGTGGTGACATTTGTCCCACGCGTTTCCTGGATGAGTAGGAATTTTGGTCTAGCAGCTTAATTGCCAATCCGCTGTGGAGAAGCGCGGTTCGAGATGCCTGTCATTGCTTGACCTGCATGCCGCTTGGCAAGAAAAACGCACTACCTAGGTAACGTGTCCGTGCGCGTGATGCGCCACTTCGCGTGATGCGCCGCTTTTTACTAGGAAAATCAAGAAAAACAAGGAAGTTTAAAGCAGTATAATTCTTTAACTACCTTTCCTTTTTAAAATCTTCCTTTATTAAAGTTATTAAGAAAGACTATCTCTATAACTTTTGAATTTTAGTTTTCTAATAATAATTAGTTTTAAGAAAAAAGTATAAAAGTCCTAAAATTTAAGTCCCTAAAATTTAAAAATAATACTGTTTTAGGTGTAAAGTATACTATTTAGAACATATTTTATATTAGAACTTTTTCTTATAAAGAGCTACTTAAGAAGATAGATTATCTTTCCTAATTTATTTTTCTTAAAAATATAAAAAGATAATCTAACTTTTTAGTTAAGAGTTTTATTAAAAAGAACCTAATATAAAATGTGCTTTAAATAGTATACTTTACACCTAAAACAGTATTATTTTTAAATTTTAGGGACTTAAATTTTAGGACTTTTATACTTTTTTCTTAAAACTAATTATTATTAGAAAACTAAAATTCAAAAGTTATAGAGATAGTCTTTCTTAATAACTTTAATAAAGGAAGATTTTAAAAAGGAAAGGTAGTTAAAGAATTATACTGCTTTAAACTTCCTTGTTTTTCTTGATTTTCCTAGTAAAAAGCGGCGCATCACGCGAAGTGGCGCATCACGCGCACGGACACGTTATCGCCGACTCCCGCTAGGCGTTACCCCACGATATAAACAAACAGATCACACTTTCTTATCGCTCGAACGCAGCACGGTCTCTTGCTGCACGCACTATTGCCTTCGTGTTGACGCCTCGACCTCGACTCAACATCCCCAACCCCGACGTCATCCGCGCGCGGGATGCAGGGCGAGCCCTACCAAATAAGATAAGCATTCAAAACATGTCTTCTTCTCCACAGCCCACCGAGTCTGAGACTTATATCCGCGATTTCCTCTCTGCTCATCCGGCGCTTGATAAAGAGCTGGGCCAGGTCGAAGTCATGACGGATCGGTACACGAACGAGGAGTGGCAAAACAGATTGCGGAGTCGAGGAGGAACGTGTTGGTTGAGGGGGAGGAGAGGGCGAGAGAAGGAGGAGAGATGGAAGTACGATGTACCGAGGACGGCAAGTGGGGCGTTCGCAAAGACGGTGGATCATACGGTTCTGAAGTTGGACGCGAAAGAGGCGGCGATTGATGCGTTGTGTGCTGAGGCGAGAGTGGAGGGGTTCAAGGTAAATTTTTCTTCTTTCTGTCAGGCCGCAGGAAAGAGCAGGGCTTTGTGAATTAGTCGATGTGACGGAGGATAAGATCTGAATACAGGATGTATGGACTGACGACGAGTAGAGTGTATGTGTCCGTCTGCCCTGGGTCCAGCGCTGCGTCAACAACCTCAAAGGCACAGATGTAGTCGTAGCCTGCGTCGTCGGCTTCCACGAAGGCACCCAAGACACATACGACAAGCTACGCGAAGCCCGCGCAGCCGTCGCCGCAGGCGCAGCAGAGCTCGACGTCGTCCTCAACTACAGCAGTCTCACCCAACACAACGGCCTTTCTTCGCCCTCCCCAGCCTCTCGAGACTCAACAACAGACACCCTAACGGCCGCCAACACAACCGCCAACGCCCGCCCACGCGTCGGCACCGAAGCAACAGAAGGCCCATACTCCGTCCCATGCGCCCTCTCCTCCGCAGACGACGACAAAGACAACCCCGACTACAGCTACATCTACAAAGAGCTGGCCTCTATCCGCGCCCTCTGCCCCAGCCCCACGGTCCTAAAACTCATCCTCGAAACCTCGCAACTCACATCGCCTCAAATCCTCGCTGCCGCCCACCTCGCCGCCTCCGCAAACTACGACTTTATCAAACATCTACTACGGCTTCAACGACCTGGTGCCACGCTCCCGCACGTGCAGCTCATGGTGACGGCAGCCGAGTACCTCAGCGTCAAGACGAAGAGCAACTGGGGCAATCCCGTGCGCGGCGGGACACGCAAGATGGAGGTCAAAGCTAGCGGGGGGATTAGGAGCTTGGAGGACGCGAGGAAGATGTTGGAGGCGGGTGCGACGCGGCTGGGGACGAGTAGCGGGGTGTGGATCATGCAGGAAGGGAGGAAGCTGGTTGAGAGTGAGGAGGCGGGGGATGGGGACAGGCCGGGGATGACGACGAGATTGTATACGGATGATGGTGTGGGTGGGTATTGAAGATAGTTGAATTGCTGCATGGGTCGTTATCATGGGCAGCCATTGTCTGCATTGAAGATCGTCGTGGCGTGGAGATTCTAACCAAGTTCGAGTCATGGTCTGCATTGGAAGGAGCTTCGGATAGGCAGATACCACGGTGTTGTTTGGCAAGGATAGCGTATAGACAGTGCCGAGGGGTTCGTTTCATCCAGATGCAACTATGTGTGGGTGAGTCCATTTCGGATCGTAACGCACACACAAATTACACAGAAACTTAGGTCCCAGCTCATGTCAAACTTTTCAATCATAGCGTATCGTTATGCTCATAGTGTGTAAGGTATTCTCAAAATGATAATGCCCTGGCTGATTTCCATAAAGCCTTGAAGTTAATCTGGGTACGCATCGCAAACACAGACTATACAAGGACACAGAGCATAGTGTTTTATTAACTTTGCACAAAGCTAAAATGCATCAATGAAGACAGTGAGCAGGCAAAGGTATGTTTTCCATATTCACTAAGTCTGATCGCGAACCCAATCATCTCATTCCGGCATATACTAAACAAAACATGGGCCCCTGCAGCTATCCAATCCGGATATTCAAACTTAGCCAAAAACGCTTATGCACAGTCGAAAGGTAGAAGAGAAGGGAATGAGGGCAAAGTCGGGCCAAAATCAAGAAAGCAGGAACAAGCCCATCCACCACAACCGATCGAATCTCATGTACGGTTGATCTAAAGTGCGAAGCTATCCAACAGCTTTTCCCTAAGAGAAGGAATCTAAGCAAAATACATGGTAAGTTTATTAAGAAAGGTATTGTAGAGTTTAAGGGGGGGCGGCGTGATGAAGAGTGTGTCGTCTAGTACGTCGGTCGATAGGTCGTCTTTAAGAAGTTGGCTGCAGATAGAAGCATTACATGACGGTGCAGCTGCTGCTCTTGTCCTTGTTCGTCTTGACGGACAGAGCAACGCGCGCAGCTTCTGTGAAGGCCTCGTTTACACCTCGTTCTTCATGGCAGAGCATTCTGGATAATGATCAGATTAGTATAAAATGAGCATAGATTAGGGGCGAAATACCGAGGTATCGGAGGGCTTTGATCCGCTCTGCGACTTTGAGGCCTTCATCATACTGAATCATAGGCTTTTCGGGCTGTGCCTCCTCCTCGTCGTCCCGTTTCCGCAGATCGCACTTCAGAGCGACGAGCACGAGCTTGACGCCGGGGCAGTTCTCGGCAATTTCTCCTACCCACTTCGTTTCTACGTTTTCGAGGGAGTCGGGTGAGTCGACCTGGCGCTGTGTGAGCACAAATAGATATGCATGAAGATTTTCCGTACGCTGAAGCAGAGCATGATGGCATGGGTATCATCGTAGCTGAGGGACCGTAACCGGTCGAATTCTTCCTGACCAGCGGTATCCCATAGGCTGAGCTCTACGTGTATGTTGTCGATATAGATATCTACAGATGTCAATATTGGGATCGAAGGCCAGACCGACAGAGCGGTACGAACCGTGGACATAGTTTTCTGTGCGAGAAGTTAGCATATGTATACCGAGCAGGTATGCAGCTCTTACCAAAGACTGTAGGCTCACTACAGGGCGTGCGGTTAATGCAGGGCGCCTAGTTGGGCAGAACGGGCGACTTACTATACTGTGGGGAAGTACCTGCAGAGCCAAAGACGTTAGTTCATGTCGTCTACCAGTATGTTGTGGGAGTTCGTAGGGACACACGTACCCTCTCGTGAACACATTGAGCAGTGATGTCTTACCGCATGCACCGTCGCCGCTATAGGAAGCAGTTAGCCCAGCCTGTCACATTCCTCACCCCCCATCCACAGGAACCGTACGAAGAGCGACGTACAGGAGGACTAGCTTGCGCTGCACGGACTTTGTTCCACCACAGAGCGGCATCGCGGAGGCCTGCGGTTGTCGCAGCGATCGATTCGCACTGGCGGCTTAGGGATCGGAGCGCTTGCGCGGAGGTGGTACCGGGGTTGCGGTCGCAGGCAGAGTGGGGCCCAGGGGAGGACAGCGAGAGTCGCACGGATCGAGGGAGCGCGCGGAGGGTGGTTAAGGATGTCGAGAGGGAAAGCGAGGCGCCCCAGAGCCGGGCTGAAGTCGTGATGGGATGGACCGAAGGCGATGCTGAGTGCGTTAGTCTACATTGGGAGCCTAGGCGTCGCCTCCACCAAGTCGCCGGACAGGGTCGCGGGAAGCGGACGTGGCGCACGCTGGCACTGTCGCTGTGCTGTCCAGACTGCCTGTGCCGGCTGCCTGACGATCAGTGCTTGCCGGGCGTACTGACAGAGGAGATACAAAGGTGCGGCGTGTCAACAGCAGTAACCCTCCCCTCCGGTCTTTCACCTTGATCTTCCACCGCTCCAGAAGCCAAGCGAACCTTCCACGGCGTCCCTCACCCAGCAACAACCCCCGCTCGGCCCGGGGCTGCTGCTCTCACGTGACTCTACTAGCGCCCTGGCTCGTGCGCATTCCCCCAGCCTATATAGAGCCGGAGTCAAGATTCTCATTGTTGGGGACTCAATCTCTCACGGTGCTGAGGGAGATTGTATGTATCCACCAAACAGAGGGTCCCTCCTAGAATAATGGCTGACTCAAGCATCTTCAAACACTTGGAAATATCGGCTTTGGCAAAGGCTCCGTGCGAACAATGTGAATTTTGATTTTGTTAGACCCTGGCAAGGGACTTTTGGGCCTCTAGAAGCATTGCCGCCTCAAACCCCCTTGCTCCAAGGAGTAGCAGAGCCTCCTTCAACCGACAATGTGAAGGGGGGATATGCGCAAGATATTGATCCTGCCTTTGATAAGGATCACTTCTGTCACTCGGGTCGACAAGTGGCTCAGGTCAAGGATACCATTGCTGCTCAGATCTCGGCGCATCAACCGGACTACGTTCTCCTTGAACTCGGCTTTAACGACCTGGGCTGGTTCATCAATGGTCCGGAGGGTTTGCTGTCGGATATGAAAACCTTGATTGATAATGCAAGGCGTGTGAAAGGCAACATCAAATTCGCAGTTGCAAATGTGCCTCACCGCACGCGAATCAACGGACGTCAAGATCTGATCGACAAGACGAACTCGTACAATTCCATGCTGGAATCGTCCATACCAGCATGGAGCACTGGTAACTCACCAATTCGATTAGTGGAGTTCAATAAGAATTACAACTGTAGGTTTCCACTCGACGCGGAACTTCCCCCTTCCTCCGGCGACTTCAATGAGTATACTGACTGATCATGCTAGGTGAACCGGACGACTGCCCAGCTGGTTTCGATGGATTGCATCCAAATAGGCTTGGAGAATACGAGATCGCACAAGCCTTTTCCCGTGTTCTCAACCACGACTACGCTTTCGGATCGAGCGCTCTTGATGTTCCCGCAAATATCCCACCCCCGTCGTGTCCTCCGCCAACCAATGTGAAGGCCACGACAACTGCTTACGGTGTCGCTGTTACTTGGGACAAAGTGTACGGCGCTCGTGGTTACAACATCAAAAGCAAAAGGAGCACCTTCGGCGGCTGGACCGAGACCCGGTATGCTATTGCAGCCAACCGTTACAACCAGATTTGGGTGCTGGAAGGGGAAACCTGGGAATACCAGGTTCGAACCAACTGTGGAGACAAAACGAAGTCAGATTATTCAGGCATTGTTTCTGCTGTTGTCCATCAGACCGTTGCCCCAGGACCCAAGAATGTCGTGATCAACCCAACCGCCGATGGGTTCAATGCCCGATGGGATGATCCGGATGGTGGGGCCAACATACAGTCGTATGAAGTGTTCACATACGATACTGACGAGCCTTGCGCTTTCTACTGTCTCGAGGAATAAAAGGAAACTCGATAACGGTGAGAGGGTTGAAGTCAGGTCACAACCACATCATCGCGATAAGCACATGGACGGATCAGGGACCTGGGTTCCCGACAGTGCCTTATGGGGTACGTACAGGCATAGATACCAATCTTGACGTCTTGCTGATTGTGTGCCCATTTCTAGGTCAAGCCAGGTGCCGGGTCGCCAAGTGCGCCTCGTGACTTGAAAGTAAGCACTCGAGATGGTGCTACGGTCCGATTGGATTTCGTTGCCGTTGGAGATGCGGCGAACTACCACGCCTGGTATCAGAACATCAACAATGCCTCTGATTTTTCGAAGCCAGATCTCACAGTTGTTGAGTCGCCATGCATTGGGATGACCTTCCTGTTCCCAGGTGCCTGGAACTATGAGTTCTGTGTCACAGCATTGAATGGTACGTTTGGCTCGTGGACTCTGCCCATAACATATGCTGATAACGTATCTACACTTCTAGGGAACCTCGAGAATCCTAAGTCGAATTGCGTTGTTGCTTCCGAAGATATCACGCCGGGTGTGGGAGATTGTCCGGCCCCTGCTCAAGATAGTTACAGCTAGGGAACACCTGGAAATGGTGGTGACGGTAGTGGTCAGCCAGGAGTGCCAGGAAGTGGAGGAGGAGGAGGAGGAGGAGGAGGGGATGATGATGGCAGCGGTAGCGGCGACGTCTACATCGACCCCGCTATTTGGAGAGATCCAAATCCCCAAGTTACCTGCTCGCCACCCTGCAACTTCATCCTACCTCCAAAAGTCTTACCCACTCCAACGACCATCACAATACCGCCATACACTACCGACCTCGAGATCGTATGGACTAGCAGCGGCAAAACTACCCGTTCGTTCCAAACAACTACCGTTACTCTTCCACCAATAACTACATAGACGATCTCGTTCTGGGACCGAACTTGGCCTGCAGGCGCACTTTTGACGACATTCAGTCCTGTACCGAGAATCCATCCGCCAAAAACGACGGTCACGAATGACAAAAACTCTGAGATCACCCGAACCATCACCCCAGTACCGTACCCGACAGAGCACCCTGAAGAAGAGAGTGACGACGACAAACGCTACGGCGGACCCCATCCAAAAATTTCGATCAAGATAGGACCCCCGGGCCCCCTCTGCTCGGGCGGTTGTGGCTCTCGATGCGTCATTGGTTGCGGTAGCGGTCGTGGTCCTTGTATCCCCCTGCTCACCTGTCCCAGAGGCGGCTCCGATTTCCAGGACCCTGAAGATCCTGATAAGGAAAACGACGATGACGACGATGAGGATGATAATGATCCTAGGCCAACTTGTCCCTTCGGACCCTTAGAAAGCCTTGCCCCTGTCAATCCGCGTGATCTTGGACCAAATGATAAAGTTGATATCCGTTACGGTTACTATCCTGGTATAAGCGACAAGGACCAAGCAGATTTCCCAGAAAATCCCCCAGAAGGACAGCCATCCAGTAGTGGTGATGGTGGCGGTCAACCACCTCCTACATCCGCACCTACACCTACACTACCACCTCCTCCACTGGCAACGCAGGTTTTTTTGGTCTACTATGCCCGCTATATCGACGAAATCAGCGACTATTATGAGTGGCAGTTTTTTAGTGCTCCTCTAGACTCGCCTTTCGACCCATGCAACAATGAAAACGCCGTCCAGTGCCCGACTGACGATTACTGGTGCCGCAAAGCACCCGACGGTGAGCTGACGAATCCACCATGGCCAGACGGCAAATATACTGCAACGCGTGGACCTGCAGAAGATTGCGTTTATAGTAGCGATGGGAATGGCGCCGGGTCGCTCAGCTGTCCTGATAAACCCACTGTAAGCTGCAAGCGCGCAGAGGACTCTTTAGTGGACAAATGTGTAGCTATTGTTTTTGCACTTAACTTCTATCCGATTGTAAATTGTCTTTGGTAAGCTAGGGCTTAAGGGAACCAAGGTAATGTGGTAGTGGATTTTGTATTGAGTTTGCTTTTTCTGAGTCATTGTATCGAAAATACAGGTAGAATCCACTACACATATTTCGAATATATGTTCTTCTTACCGCCAATTGTATCTGTCGAACGGAGACTCAACCTTTGGTGGATTTGGGTTCTTGATTTTCTCCCTCAAATCATCGAACGACCGGCCTATGACATTGAATCCCCACTTCTCTCTGTCCACTCGCACTGCTTCAGTTGCATCGAATCCAATTCCAAAGTACGAATCCGAAGGGTCAGCGAAGACAAGCTCACGGTCACCTAGCTTAGCGAGCCGTTTTAAAAGATCTTCGCTTTCAGTGCCGTGGAGAAATTTCTTCCTCTGGACACCTAGAATAGTAACCCAACCCGCTGGGACTTGATCAGCATGAGCTTCTGAAACCGTGTGGGTATTGTGTAGATAATAAGAACGTACTCAAATCCCATGCACGTCCATCAAAGTTCGTCAGATTGTTGCCTAAAATCTTCAGTTCGTCCTCGCTTCTCGCGAGGAGGATCTTTTGGAGCGAGTCCTACAACGTTCTAGTATTAAGTTCGACTAACCCGTGGCTGACTGTGCATACCTCGTCACGGAAGCTTTCTGCTTTTAAAGTTAAGATGCATTGTCCAGCAGATCTGTATGTTATGCCGCCCATCTCAAAGGGAGATATGTACCACGGCGAAAGAAAACCTCCTTCGCTTTCCGGGTCTGTCCAAAAGAAGAATGGAGGCCCTGGCGACGTCGTGGCTGCTTCTTCTTCGGCCTGCTGTTCCGCTTTGGCGCTGGAGCGAGTCTTGGGTTTAGACATGGGCTTGGCTGTGACTTTAGGTTTGGCGACGGGTTTACGTTTAGCTTTGGGCATGGTGACTGTGCGTTTGCAAGGAACTATTAGGAAGATGAACGACATGTGTTTTGGACAGAAGGTTGGAGCTCAAGCTGCGCTGGGGGAACTGCGCCGCATACTGCAGCCTGCTTGGCGTATTCGTGCGCGTGATGCTGCGCTCCCGCTGAGCGACGCAGTGATGGGATTATAAACGTTTACAACGATTTCTGACAAAACACAGTTTCTAACGTTAGTAATAGTTACATATATTTGTTTTCGCTAGCCTATTTAGAATAGCTTAGGCTATTAAGCTTTACCTAATAAATTTAAGCAACTATAGATGCCTAGGGCGAAGGTGGGCCATATTTAATGGATTACGCGATAGTTAACTTAGTGTTAAGCTGTGGGGAGAGGCTAGAATTAAGATGGCTAGTACCTTTTTGCTAGCTATAATAGCTGTATATATAATTAACGTCTACGCGATTATTTTTAGTGTTGTTATAGAGCCTTTGTAAAAAATTTAAAGCCCTTATTATTACTTTTATAGTGTTATAATAGCTTTTTCTATTATTAATATTGCTAGGTGTAGGCAATTCTGTCCCTATATGTTTATATTATATTTATAAGGTCCTTCTCTAGCAGGCAGAGGTCGTTAAGCTTAGCTACGTACGTGTCGCGTAACTGCTTATATAGCAGCTATAGACTAAGTTCCTTAAGTTAGATAATTTAGAGATCTGTCTATACCTAGTATAGATCTAGTAGGCCTCTTAAGTGCTATATACCTATCTCTTTAAATATACCTTTTAGCGTCTTAGTATATTATAGTATTACTACCTTATTAATACGTATACCTTCTAGCTTAGCTGCCCTAGTAGATAGGCTGGTAAATGGGTTCGGGGTACCTAGCTTGGGTATAGGGTTAGGTTGGGGTTGCATAGACCCTAGGTATAGGTTAGGTTATATAGACTCTTAAGTATAAGTTAGGTTAGAATACCTATTAGAGTTACGTAACTTATATTATATAAAATTAATAGTAATATAATTAATAATTTTAGTTACTTTCTAAAGATGTATAAAAAAAGAAATCTAAGTAAATATAAAATTAACGCCTTTTTACTATTAATATATATATATATTATATCTTATTATTACTAATATTATAGTAGCGCTAAGGCCTTAACCACTTTTATAGTAGCTACCCTTAGTAAAAAAAAGATAGTAGCTTACTATTTAAAACCTTAAAATCTTATATAGTTTTAATAGTTTTCTTATTAGATTATAGTTTATATAAATTATTCCTTTTATCTAATAGTGCTATATCCTCTAAATTGCCTTCCCCTATATTAGAATTTAATAATTTTATAGATTGCTTATTAGCTATTATAAACTAAACTATTATAACCTTTTAAATTATTTAAGTAGCAAAATTATACCTTTAATTTCTAATTATATTTCTACTAGTATTAAAGACACGCTTAATACTAATCTATAAAATCTATACTACTAAAATATCTTCTATAACTTATATAAGTTATGGATAAACTTTTTAATAAACTTTTTGATAAACTTTTTACTATACTAGTATATTAAACCTATTACCCTTTTTAACTATAAAAGTACTTAGGTATATTTTTTCTTCTATCTAAGTTAGGTCTAAGTTATAATTAATATCTAGCATAGCTAAACTTTAGCTAGAGGTAAAGAGGCTACTAAACTATAAACTAGATAGAAAAGAAGGCTTTTAAAACTATTTACTATTTTATAACTATTTTAGGTTAGTATTTAAAACTAGAGTAGGGTTCCTAGTTATTAGGCTATTATAGTAATTAAGGTACTCTAGAAACTATTACTAGTATATATACTTATTCTAAGTCTTCTATATTTTATCCTATATAAATATTAGTATATAACTATAATAAATAGCTATAATTATAATACCTTTAGTTGGCTTGCCAAATACCTTTTTTATCCTATTTTTTTAGTTTAAGATTAAAGTAGATTAAGATAGAAGGTTATTATATACTACTATATATAGCATCTAATTCTAATTAAAGACTAACTTTAAATACACTAATATAATAATAGTATAAACTTACTTACTTATACTCTATACCTTATAAGCTTCTAACCTATATAAGGTTTACTTATAGCGTATATAGCACACCTAGCTTATTACTACTATAAGTATTAGTTATTTATATTTACACGCTACTTACGCGGTATACTTTCTTAGATAAGCTAACTTAATAGCTAGAAGAATTTTGCAAATCTATATAACACTCTTATTATACTAAAGCTTATTAATAAATATTTTATTTTTTACCTTTTACCTTCTCTTTTAGATTTAGTTACTAATAAGAAGTAATTATATCTACTAGTGTAAGAATATAATTATTTTATTCTTAGTAAACTATACTATCTACTAACCTAACTAGTAGACAAGAATAGCCTTATAAATAGTTAAGTATACCTATTTCTTACACTAGATAAGCTTATAGATAGAATAAAACTCTAGTATAGTTATTATCTAGGTAATAGTTATATAGAACTTTAGCGTGTACTTTTTAGCGTTAGCAAGTACCTTAGTATTAGAATCTAGATAGATAGTACGGCGTAAAGAGATAGTAATAGGAGGAGATTTGTTAAAAATAATTTTAATATAGCAATAGAGCAATAGTGTATCTAGTATATATTACCCTTATTCTACTACTTATAAAAAATATACCTATTAATATATTAACTTATATTGTTTATAACTTAGAATAGTAGTTTATAACTTAAGATAGTAAAGAATAAATAGATAACTTATAGCATAGCCGCGCTAAAGCCTTTTTCCTTTTTCTAAAGTTCTAACTATGGCCTTTTTATAAACTAACTTTGCATATAGAAGTAGTCTATACTGAGACTACTAAGCTTACTTAGTAGTTTACACGCGCTTTTTTTATTATTACCTTTTTATGCCTTTTTTAGTTACTAAGTAGAAGGCTCTGCTTAGTAATTAAAAAGAGCGTAAAAAAAATAATTATATAATACCTTATATACTATAAGCTTATATAAAAAATCTAATATTATTATATAGTTAAACAAGAAACTCTTCTTTCTATCTATTCTTACGTAATACTTATATAACTTCTCTTATCCTATCTTCACTATAGCCTATATAGCTTCTAGCTATCTAATATTATTTAATTCTTTAATAAGCTTATTATTTATCTTATCTAGAAAATTAAAAAGCTAGTTATATATAAGCTAAATATATAAAACTTAGGATTTCTAGTTCTTATTTAGAAAGTTTATAGCCTTCTTAAACTTTTAAAGTATAAAGATAATTAACTTAAGATAGGACTATTCTAAGGCTAATAGTTAAAGTTTCTTAAGGGTTTTAAAGTCTATCTTTATACTGTCGCTATAAGTAAAAGTATTTAATCTCTTAGTTATCTTTATTATAATTTTCTTCTCTAGCTATATATTAATATTTGCCTAAAGCTTTAGTACGTATTTGTATATATTATATATAGAGTTTTATAAGGGGCTAAGCGCTCTTCTATAGTTACTTAGCCTATAGCCTTAGAGTTCTAGACCTATACTTCTACTAAATTAGAAGTATATATAACTCTATAGCTAGAGTTACTACTAAACTTTATTAAATTTATAGATTTTCTTAAGTAACCCTAACCTCTTAGTCTAAAGCGCCCTTATATTAAATTTAATTAATTTTTTATAATAGAGGAGCTTATAAAACCTTTCAAATATACTAAAAATAACTTTATAGAATAAATATATAGTTAAGTTAGATATTAAGATCTCTTAACCCTATAAATAAATATAGTCGCATTGTTTATTTAGTGTTAATTACCTTTTTTAATACACTTTTTTAATTTAAGCCTACGTAGGTTGGGATAAAAAGGCCGCTCTAGCCTAGCGCCTAAAAATACAGTTTACTACTAGTCGCCTCTGCTAATATAATAATAGTTTATTATAGTTTATAATAGTTTATAATAGTTTATAATAGTTTATAATAGTTTATAATAGTTTATAATAGTTTATAATAGTTTATAATAGTTTATAATAGTTTATAATAGTTTATAATAGTTTATAATAGTTTATAATAGTTTATAATAGTTTATAATAGTTTATAATAGTTTATAATAGTTTATAATAGTTTATAATAGTTTATTAACTATACACTTATTCTCTAATATTTATAAGCGCTTTAATACTTATTAATTTACTTAAAGTATATATAGTATACTAAGCTTTATTATTACTATTATTAATAATTATACTATAAATACACTACTACCTTAGCGTATATACGTATTACACTTACTATTTAACACTATAACTACAAAAATCTAATATATTTATATAATACTCTTCTTTCTTAGTAACTTATTAACAAACACTTTTATATTTTCTTTTTCCTTAATTTTACCCTCTATTACTGCCTTCCTAACTAGTAGTAATATAAGAAACTATAGTAGGAATTCTATACATCTATTATTACTACTTCTATAGTTACTAATTTATTACTAGCCTAACTAGTATACTAGAACTACTTTATATAAGGTAAAATATACTTACTTTTTATTAATAATTTTATAGATAGAGTAGTATTCTAGTATAGACTTAGCAACTTTAGTAAGTAGATAGATTTTTAGAATATACTTTTAGGCGGCGTAAATAGTAGTATTAGTATTAGCACTAAAGCTTAGGAAGATAGTAAAAAAATAAAGTAATAGTAGTAAAAGTCTTATTAAAGTTAACTTTAATATAGAAATAGAGTATTAGTATACCTATAGTATATATAAGCTTTTATCTAGTACATATCTTATAAGTAGCACAAACCTACTAATATAGCTATTAGCTATTACTTCTAGTAATATCTTTAGGGATAATAGTAGAGGAGAGAGATAATAGTTATAGTATTGTAGCGCTAGCACTATCTTATACCTTTCTTCCCTCTACTCTAAACTATAGTATACTAATATAGCCTTATATATAGTTTTATATATAGATTTTTTTTAGTTAGAGTAGGCGCACTAAGCCTACTAAGCTTACTTATAACATACAAACCTCTTTTTATTAATACTACTTTAAAAAGCTTTTCTATATTAATAATAGTAAGAGGAATAACTACTATTATTATAATATTTTTATTAGAAACCCCCTTAGTCGCAAAAAAAACAATAAATAAATATATAGTTAAGTTAGATATTAAGTTCCCTTAACTCTATAGAATAAATATATAGTTAGATATTAAAATCCCTTAATCCTATAAATAAATATATAGTTAAGTTAGATACTAAAATCCCTTAAACCTTATAGAATAAATATAAGTATAATAGAGGGAGTACTAAAGTCTTTCTATAAAAGGGAAAATATTCTTATCCTTTACCGAATTCGGCCACTCAACGCACAGACCCCACTCAACGCACAGTTTGAGGATAGCCACCACTATTACTTTTGAAGCTGCAGAGCTCTATATATATCGTAAAATCACTAGATTTTTTAGAGTAGCATTTGCAGAAGCTTAATAAATCGATTGGCAACGATAAACTACGTGTGATACCTCTGTGGGAGGCGTACTTTGCGAGTGCGCGTTGATGGGCCGGATGCCTCCACCACCCCTTCAATAACTAATAGATCCTCAACATCAACCTCTAGGTCCTCAATAACATGAGCAGGAGGTGCAGGAGCCTCGAGGCTACGCGCCTTACCCTTTTTGGCCAATTGTATATCAGTCCTAAGTTGCTTTTCAGCTGCGCGCGCAAGTAGATCTTCTTCGCGCTCTGCCGCCTTCCTCTGCTGTTCTTGCAACCTAACCTCTTTTGCAGCCATCCTTTTCTGCGCCCTCTGCTCAAGTATAGCCTGTTTCTCCTGCTTTTTCTGCTCCTTAGCTAGCTTGTCGCGCTCCTTCTGGTGTTGTAGTTCTTCTGCTTTGGCGTCTTTTTCAGCCTAGCGATTGCGGGCAGCCTCAACTTTTAATGGCAACTAGAAGACAGCGACGCCAGCGTAATTCTTAGAGGGTTCAAGTAGTAATGCCTTGCTACGCTTACGGCGCTTCTTCTTATTGAAAAGGGCATCTCTAAGGCGATCGTTTTCGTGCTGGACGAGCTGTTTCTGAGTCGCTATTGCGTGTATTGTGTGAGACAGCTGCGAGACGCGTTTATCATTAAGATCCTCAACTACCTGTCGTAGAAGTCCTTCAATTTTACGCCAATCGCTTGCAGAGAGTACTGACGACGTGCTATCGCTGCTTGATGGCCTCTTAGGCTCTAGATCCTTAAATTTCTTCAATATAGCGTTGCTATTCAGCGGAGAGATGCCAGTAACTTTGAAGGCGTTAATGATTGTTTCTTTGGCGAATGCAACTCTGTATGCCTTATAGAAGAAGCGGAAGAAGTCGCGCTTAGTGATAGATGTGAGTCCTTGGCTGTTGTACATGAATTCGGAGAGCTCTTTTGTATATGCAGCTGAAAGAGGCTTAAAAAGGCAGACATCTAGAGGCTGTAGCGTATGAGTTGAATGCGGCGGGTAGATAGCTAGGAGGATTCGATTTTGATTGCAGAACTCGATAAACTCCATAGTAACGTGTGAGCCATGCCCATCAAGAATTAGGAGTCGATAGTCGCGCTTTGCCTTCTTCTTAGTCTCCTCTTGAAAGCACCTCTTAAGCTAGGCAATCCCAAGTTTGTTGTTTGTCCATCCAGATAGTGATAAGGCGAAAAAGGCCTGGTGCTCTTAAGGATTGAAATCTTGTAGCTATGTGTCCTAGATGTTGCCAGAAGCCGCCTGATATATTAGGGCAGGTTTAAGAGAGCTGCTGTTAGCGCATATACAAGCTATCGTCGTTATCTACTCTCTATTGCCGTCCTGGAGTACCTGCTTAACGCCTCCTTGCTCATATCGCTGTCGAGAGAACACGCGCTTCATTTTTGACACTACCCCGATCAAGAAGCCCTTCTCATCCATATTGTATATATTTGACGGTGCGATGTTGTACTGCTTGATCTTATCGTCTAAAAGCTTGAAATAGAGGGCGTATTTGAAGGCTGAATCGGCTTTGTAGCGCTGGCTATCGATGCCAGATGTCCATCGCGATATAAGGTCAATTTGATGCCGCGCAATGTAGCGATTAACCCAGTGATTTCCTGGCTCTTGATGTGCTATTTCTCCAGCGAAATTTCGTATCATCTCTCTTGTAGGGGGTAGGCCTTGTACACACAGCTTATCAATGTACTGTAGTAGCTGTTTTTCCTGTGTATTGTTGAGGAGTCGCTTTTTTTCGGCCCGAGTTGCATAGGTGCCCTGAACCCCTCGATAGCGCTTCGAGAGCCGCGACCGCTCAACGCCGTACTCCCGAGCAACCTGGGATATATTAGGACGTTCTCCTAGCTCCAGGGATTTTAAAGCTTCAACAGCTGCGTCGATCGGGTCCATATTGGTGGAGTTATGAGGTGTTGAAAATATACGATTTTTAGTGTTAACTGTGCGTTGAGTGGGGTCTGTGCGTTGAGTGGCCGAATACGGTAGTGATCGGCCACCCCACCACAACGCGTTACTCACTTTTTGATCATCTATATTCTCAACACCACGCGTTCAAAATGGATCCCCGTGAGTTGGCTATACAATCTGCTATCTGCGATCTCAATGCTGGCGTTTTTACAAGTCAGCGGAAGGCTGCTAAGGCCTGGGGCGTTCCCCGATCAACGCTCCAAGAACGCATCAACGGTCGCCAACCCAACGCGATAGCTCACTCAAATCAACAGCGATTAACACCGGAGCGAGAGCACTTTCTAGTAGAGTGGATACTAGAAGAGGACTCACGCGCACAACCTCCCTCTCATCCACGCGTACGAGAAATGGCCACCCGAATCCTGCACATGAACGGTGACTACGAGCCTCTAGGGCAACTATGGATACCCCATTTCATCGCCCGCAACCCACGCGTCGCATCTATTATCGGCCGAACAATCGAGAGCGCACGAACAACAGCAGCTAACTACGACACTATAAAGGCCTTTCTTGAGCTGTTTGAGCGGACAAGAATAGAGCTAGGCATACAATATGAAGATATGGAATATGGATGAGACTAGGTGTGCACTAGAGGTATGTACGAATGCCCAGGTGCTTGCAAGCTCTTCAAAGAAGAAGCTTACATCAAATCTCCAGAGGATCGCGAGTGGGTATCAATTATTAAGACCATCTTAGCCGTTGGCGTCAAGCTTCAATGCCTAGTTATCTTTAAGGGCAAGCATCTGCAATCTACCTAGTTCCCAGCACAAGACACACTAGATTGGCTATACACAACGTCAGAGAATAGATAGACGTCGAACTTAATTAGATATGAATGGTTACAGCGTATTTTATACTAAATACTTCACCATCTAACAGCGGCTATCGACTCCTCCTTCTTAACAGCCATGGCTCCCATACACCTATCGACTTCATATGGCTCTGCAAGGTCAACAAGATCCACCTCCTGTACCTCCCAGCTCACGCCTCCCACCTGTTACAGCCTCTAGATCTTGCTCCTTTCTCAGTACTCAAATCCAAGTACCGTGATAAGATTCAAGCTCTCTCTACCCTTGATAACGCAGCACCTATTAAGAAAGAGCGCTTTGTTACATCATACAACAAGGCAAAGGAAGAAGGACTATCAGAGCGTGTAATACGAGCTGGCTGGAGGGTTTCTGGCCTCTGCCCATACAACCTAGGCCTTGTACTGCTGTCATCCCAAGTAACTAGCCGGCCAGTTACTCCTCCACCTAGCAGCCAGGCTTCAGCTGCCTCAAATCCACTCTTCAACACACCTCGAAGCTCACAGGCCTTATACAAGGCTCAGCAGGCACTATTACTATCAGAATCTCTTTCACGAAGTACCCGGATAGTGCTTGGCAACACAATTGTCAACAATCAAATATACTTCCAAATCTCGAGCTTCGAACGGCCAAGTTGCCAATTCAAGTAAATCAAGTCTTTGCCGTATAAATTGAGGCGGAAATCAAGTCCAAAATAAAGATTTGACTTGGAGATTTGATAGATTTGATAGTGTTGTTTAGCCATAGAAGCGAGCGGGTGTTGCTGCAAAAGTTGGCCTATTTGGAGTCGTTGATTGGCCACAACTTACTGCCGGCATCACGCCCAGGCCCCCTAGCCATCTCATCGCGCACTTGACGCGCTGTTTTGTTACCATCGCCTATCTATCGGTGTACTTTTGTTGGTGTTTTAGCTATTGCAGTTAACTTATTGCGTACTTTCGCTGCCTTTGCTGACCTTGTGGGCTTGCTAATAGCCCGAGATGCCCCCCAAACGCGCTATCGATGGCAACACACGCGCCGGAGTACGCGCCAACGGCGCCGTACCGGTAGAGGTGACCGATGAAGGTGGAGGTCGCGGCAAGCGTCAGAAAGTACGCACCCAGCGGGCTATTGAAGGCGACTCGCTGCCAGCCGGCACTGCCAGTCAGCCGATAGAGCTGCCCGAAACGCAGCTAACTGCGCCGCCGTCGCCTCAATCGTCGCCATCACGGGTAGCCAGCCAGCCAGCCATGCCCGCCGAAGACCCGCTTGTCGGCCAGGTTATAGATGCCTCACAGCGGCCGTGGGAGCTGCAGTTGCTGGAGTCGCAGGCGTTGTTAACGCCATCGTCGGCGTCAAAGGCAGCCACGGAGGCTTCGACTGTGGAGGATGATAATGTCGTCGGCGGCGGCTTTGACGAGCGCTTTGCGGACAATTACGATGGCATTGATTGGGAGAAGCTGGCTCGGTACCAGGTGCCGCGGCGTACTCTTATTGGCAAGAAGAGCTGGGTCTTTCAGTACGGCTATCGCGTCGCGTTAAAGCAAAGTCCTGCACAAATTGCGGCTGATAAACCTGAGCGCACCTTCTTTGTGTGCCGCTTCTGCCACCACAACGCGCCGACGAGCAGCATAATCGAGGTGACGGATGCCACAAGCTCCGTGGCGAAGCACCTGGGTCGTCAAAGGCGCGGCCATCGCCTAACTGCGCGCGGGAAGCAGCTGCCACAGCTGCCGGGTGGTCAGTCAACTATCTTTGACGCGATGAAGAAGGGCGTACCTGTCACGCAAGCTGTGGTTAATGAGCTGAGTAACTTTGATGTTCAAGGCTTCCGGCTCGCCGCTGTGCAATGGCTTGTTGAGAATAACCATCCGCTGCGCGAATTCGAGACTGAGAGCTTCCGGCGCATGCTACAGTTCGCCAATCCTGCGGCAGTTCAAGCGCTGTGGACAAGCCACAACAGCGTGTCGAGGTTCGTACTGCGGCTCTACGACTACCTTGTTCCTATTGTTAAAGCAGAATTAGCGACTGCGAGCAGTAAGGTGCACGTCAGCTTTGACGGCTGGACTGCAAAAGGTGGCAAGCGCGGCTTCTTTGGTGTCGTTGCTCACTACGTTGACACCGCGGGCAGGATTCGAGACTTACCTATCGCGCTGCCGCAGCTCGCTGGCGTCCACAGCGGCGAGAGGATAGGCGAATGTGTCGACAAAGCGCTGCAGGCGTTCGATATAACGGCGGAGAAGCTAGGTTACTTTGTGTTTAGATAACGCTGCAAGTAACAATGTGGCAGTGGAGTACTTGAGTAAACAGTATGGATTTACTGCCGCTCAACGCCGCCTTCGTTGCAGTTGCCACACTATCAACCTCGTCGGCCAAACTGTTATGTTTGGCAAGGATAAAGACGCCTACGATAATGACCCAAAGCACGAGAAGGATGAGGAGAAGTTCATGAATAAGTGGCGGCGGCTGGGGCCTTTGGGAGTGTTTCTAGACATCATCAACTTTATCAGTACGCCAAAACAGTACTCCAGTTTCTCTACTTTCCAGCACCTCGCGTTAGCTGAAGACCCCACAAACAAGGCCTTATTATTGGCCGTCGTCAAGGCGTGCGTTACACGCTGGAACAGCTATTGTGCTGCCTTTGAGCGTGGGCTTATCCTCCAACGTCCTATCACCGACTACGCCAAACACCACATCTTATGGATCGAAGCGCTTGATCAAACAACTAATAAGCCGCCAGCTGCTTTGGCGTGGATGCGATTAACTGGTCTACAAGCAGCAGACTGGGCAGTTATCACTGAGTATGTGGATGTGTTGAAGCCGCTCAAAGCAGCCACAGAGCGGCTGGAAGGTCGCGGCAAGAGCAAGCAGCCAGGCGATCGCAAGCTTAATGGGCGCTTCGGCGCCATTTATGAGGTTATCCCTACCTTTGAGCAGCTTATAAGCGCTTATGAAGAGCGCTTAATTACCTATCGCGATGTTGACTTTGAGCAAGAAGACGCTCCGGAAGACCATTTGGCCATCAACCTGCGCGGCGCTGTCGCCAAACTGAAGCTCTATTACAGCAAACTGAGCGACAGTACTGCCTATTACGCTGCGATTGTACTCCACCCGCGCTATCGTAACTACTGCAAAGTCGCTTGGGCGGGTGACCCAGCTCAATTGGCGGCTGCCGACGCTGCCTTTCAGCAACTTTGGCGCCTCTATAGCGGTACTGTTGCTCCCCGGCCGCCTCCACGCCCGCTGGTTAAGCGGTCCAACACCATTGACGACGCCGTTGACGCGATTATCGAGGCGGAGAGCGACTCTGATGAAGAAACTGGCGATGAGTACGAGCGCTGGCGGGCTTGTGAGCCGCGTTGGAGCCGCGCCGACTTCGATCGAGAAGGTAACCCAGTCCGCTATTGGCTTGGGTTACGCAACAAGTACCCAGCGTTGGCGCAGTTTGCGCTTGATATAATGATATTCCAGCCTCCAGCGCGGAGTGTGAGCGCTTGTTCAGCGAACTTGGCGACTTATTGGAGCCGAAGCGGCGCAAAATGAGCTCACAGTTACTAGCTGCTCTGCAGTGTGTGCGGAGCTGGCTGAAGGAGAGCAGGTTTTATGAGCAGCGACAATGAGGTTGATGAGAGCAATCTCACTGACGCAGCAATCGAGACTCTGTACAGTGTATCTAAATGGGACGATTAGCTGCCAAACTGCAGTACAACACCACAATTTCAGATTAATATTTGCAAATCCGACTTCCAAATCAAGTACAAACTGCTGCCAAGACCTCCCAATCAAGTCCTCCAGCACTGTTGAGGCACATCAAATCAAGTCAACGGGTGGATTTGGACTGGATTTGTTTGTTGACAATTGTGCTTGGCAAGGCAGGCAAGGCTATTGCAGAGGCAAACACCAGGGCAGCCCAGCTAGAGGCTGAGAATCAACGACTTAAATATCAACTAGATACCCATAAGGTTACTCGTACAAGAAAGCGGGTTCAAGTTAACCCAAATGAGCGATTCAGCAACGTTGAGAGTATTAAGGCTGCCATTGACTAAGCGGCAGCTCAACAGGCTAAACAAGCAAGCGCTACACCAGAGAAACAAGCTCAAAAAGCAGCAGTAGCAGCGACAGCGCTTACTCTTGATTCTATGTGTACTGAGTGGCAAATATAATTGTTGTTGTTGAGAAATCGCGACTCCAAACTGTGTGGCTGTTTTGGGTGGGGTGGCCGATCACTATACGTGGCCGAACACTATATGGCCGAGCTTACCTTAGGTACCTAGTTGGCGCGGGTTTAGCGGACGTAACGGAGATAACGTTGTGCCAGGATTTTCGTTTAATGCCTGGCCGACAACGATGGCCGAGTTCAAAACCGTTCATTAGAAGAGATTCCTACTCTTATTAAGACATTGTACGAACCTCGCTTGTGCCTATATTACCACACCAAGGCAGGGGTCTCGGTGAGAAGAACAGACGCCGGCACGATAACACCATCACGACAACGTCAACACCATCACGATAGCGACGGCACCATGGCGTCGTACCTCATCACTGGAGCCAGCCGTGGCCTAGGTTTGAGATGGTGAAAGTATTGCTGCAGAAGCCGCCAGCGAGGTTTCCACCGTCTTCGCCGCTATCCGCAGTGCCCCTCCTCCGGCTCTGCAGGAAGTCATTGCTCAGTCACAGGGTCGCGTGGTGGTGGTGAAGCTTGAGGTATCAGACGAGGCCAGCATTGCCGCCGCCGCAAACGACGTCAAGGACAAGCTGGCTGGCCGTGGGCTCGACGTCCTCATCAACAATGCTGCCATTGCGAGCATGACGCCCACCCCTCTGACCGCGGCAACAACCTTGCAGAACGCATTCAAGGTCAATGTCGATGCTGTCCACCGGATAACCGTGGCATTCCTGCCGCTACTGAGGGAAGGCACCAAGAAAACAGTGCTGAATGTGTAAGTGGTATATCAACAATTGAAGTTGCAAGATGGCTGATGTTCTTCAACAGGAGCTCGATTGTCGGATCAATTACACACACCAAGAGATTCATGATCTCTCCTGACCATGGCTACCGTGTCTCCAAGGCCGCACTCAATTGCCTGACGTCCATCTTCGCCTGCGAATTAGAGGACGAAGGCTTTACCTTTGTCGCTGTCTCTCCCGGTGTACGTGTCCAAGCAAACCTCCATGCTGGAGCATTTCGTCATGTGTACTAACGCGAAATCAGTGGTGTCGAACGGACCAGGGTGGACAATACGCAGACCTCGATGCCCAAACCGGCGGAGTGGCGGTGATTGAGGTGCTCGACAGGGACAGGTCCGAGCTGAATGGAAAGTTTGTAAATATCAAGGTAGCTGGCTGGGAGAATGCTACTGGACTCCACCAGTATAACGGCGCAGAGATTTTATGGTAGGAGAAGTAATAAATCCTTCTGCGGTTGTTAGACCAGAGATGGGCACTCGATTAACAGTATTTATTCAAAGCTAGCCCTTTCACTAATCGCGGTCTGGTTCTTGTGAAAAGGTGAAGAATGATGTTTATAGAAATTTATAGTAATTACTATTAATTCTAGATGCCTCTACACACTTTAATCTTCATTTCACTTTAATTTTAATTTTTTCCCTTCCTTTAGAAGCCTGTATAGCTAAAGTCATTTCTAGGAGTTAGAAAAATAGGCTTTCTACTCGTCTTAATAAGAGTACTTATTTTTAACAATTGCCCGTATTTCTGGAATGCCTGTAACGCTGACCCTTACTATATTATCACATAAGCTAGTTTAGTGACGGAGGAGGCTTGCTCGAACGATTAAATGTCTCTAAACCAAGGACTCCAAAACAGATTCTGAGGGTCCCAGAGAATCTTGACCCTTCTGAGCTCCAGGATATCTTCTTGGTCAAATATTTCTCCGAGCTTCGTATGAGGCCGCATGTTATTCAGCACAGTTCTGGGGACGCTCTTCACGTTGCCTTGTCTGACGATGGCCTTGAACGCTGCCACAAATTCCTCAGCCTTGTCCCTTAAGCCTGGTATGGTGTAGCAGGTCATCGCAATGCATGCGGTTCCTTTGTCTCTAGTCCCAATGAATTCACCAGGTTGCCTGGCCTTCTCGGAGAAGGACGTGTCGAATCGACTGAATGCCAGCATTGTCCTGTTGGCATCCTCATTTACAGAAGTGAATGCCAGCCACAGATAGAAAGCCTCTTTGACTGCACCGGCCAATATTGTATTAAGCGCCGCAACGTTGATGTCTCTATAGCCACCAGTCGTGTTCGGGGTCGCATCGTTGAGCTTCACATACGGTTCACAGACGGTCACCGCTTTGCTCGCCTTTTTGACAAGCCTCTCTTTAAAGAGGACAGCAGTCTCCTTCTCTGCTTCCTGCTTGCTCCCGCAATATGTTGCATCTAAAACCACATAAGGTGTGCCTAGAGATGTCGTACCTGGCGGTGCGTTGCCACAGGCGAGGGCTACAATTAGTTTTAGATCGAGATAGTCAAAGGAAACAAGCGCTTCGGCGGCAGCGCGTATCTCAGAGGCTGGGAATATGAGTCGACGTGTGACAAACTGGCTGTTTTCCATCCCAATACCGGACAGCGGATAGACCTTCATGGTGATGGACACGACAACGCCGTATCCAAGGCCAGCGCCGTTCAAAACCTTGAATAGGGACCGCTCTTCTCCAGCAGCAGTACTGTCTAGATTAAGGGCCCTTCCATCAGCAGTGATGATTTGAAAGGACTCGACGTTGTCAACAGTCAAGCCATACAGGCCAATAAAATGATGCTGCAAATACAGTCAAATTAGGCCCAACGTCTTGCATCTTTGCTATATCGGACTCGAAAAGAATTAACTTACCCCGCCGCCTCCAAGCACGAACCCCGACATGCCAACCGCATTACTGCTCGGAAGGACTGTGTAGAATCCAAGCTCAGCAAGATACGTCAGGACGCAACCAGCACGCACTCCACCACCAAATGTGACCATCTAACTACCCTCGTTCAGTTCAAGTTAATCAAACTTGTTAAGACTGAGGTATAGGGTATCTTTCGTGATGGGCACAAATGCTGCATTTCCGCCTCCAGCCACCACGACCGTGAGACGGCGCTCGTGCCCATATTCCAATGCCTAAATAATGTGCCCTTCATCGTCTGGAGTAACATAAAGTGCTGGTCTGTCCACATTGCTGTATGACCATTGTGCCAGCGCTTCCCCGATTGGGACTCGGGAATTAGGCAGTACTACTAGGCAAGCAAATGGAGTATTGGAACTCATGACGATTTCGGTTCTTGGCCGGGTGACAAGTCGAGAGCAGAAAATCAAAAGAGAACGAGGGACAGGTTACAGCATAAGTAAACGATAAACTAAGATATAAAGAGCGTCCAGGGCGCACAATTTGAGCAGAATTGCTCGTGGTGCCGGAACTTGCGACTCACGGCACGGCAGATTGGATTTGTTCCGTTTCGGTCGTAGTACTCGCCTGTAACAGGCTTACTTGTGGATGGCATGTACTTATAAGTTAGCTTATAAATATCGCAACCACGTCTTACAGCTAATTTAATGGTAAAAGAATATAATAAGAACATGCTGTATAGTATAAAAGGTAGTTATTTAGTCTTGGCTTCAATATTAGCAATTCTATTAATACCTTCCCATTATGATATCTCGTAAAATCTACTTTATACTGTTTTTAACGTCGTTACAACAGAAGCGGAATATTGAGAATTTGAAACAAACAAATATATAAGGCGCCAACAAGGTTTTATAGCTACATCGAGCTTAAAAGATAAATTAGTCCATTATGCATATGAGTATGAGACTATGTAACTTGTGAGCAAGCTAATTACTTGAATATGAGCTTGTTGGCGACTACTATTATAGTACTCACGAAAACCGATTATTCCGGGTAAAACGGAATAGATTGAGTATTTTGCCAGAGGCGTAAAAGTGGAGCCAGTGACGGAGGTGCAGAGGGTGCGACCTTGGAGTCCATTTGCATACACTAGCGTGTGGCGGGTTAGTTCAGATGCCAGGAGGCACAGTTCTGGCATAACTTAGCAATTCGAAAACGGGAACATCATTGTCTAAGTAACAGACATTCTGCAGATAAGAATGCAAGCGAAGCTAATCCATTTTCAGCTCAGATACTCAAGTTCTCATACCCCACCTTAGCTTAGGGGTGCGGACGGTGTGTGCTTGTGGCAGGCGTATTACTAGTAGGCAGCAACCTCCCCCCCAATTGTTCTCTCCCTTTTAAATCTCCTCTAGCTTCAATTCTTTCTTCTTTTTCGATTTCCCTCTTCTGCTGTGCATGAAATTATCAACCTTATAGCGGACAAAGTCTATTCTTCCTTCCTAGGGCTCCCCACTCCAGCCTCAATCTAATCCTTGTTTGACGACATTTTTCATTCTCTTTAGTCTTTCGTAGGATCTATCCCTCCGTGGACTCCTGCGCCGTCGACTCTTGCATTAATTGCCGGCAGCATCGTGCTTCTGTACCTGGCATACAATAAATTACTAACAAATTAGAAGATAATTAAACTAAGCTTTAAGAGTTTAAACAACTTTAGACTAGTTATAAAGTATTAGAGCAATAGTTTATAATAACGTTAGAATAGGTTAAGATATTAAAAAGTTATATATTATTATATAAGGATTCTCTTTAGATTATAGAATAAGATAATGTCTAGTTAAGGGCCTATTATAATTTATTAAAGAAGGGCTTTATTGCCCTTAAAAGGATTAAAATTCCTACTAATTATTATATAGCTCTATAACAACAACGTAAGAAGCTTAAAAATTACCTACTTAATAACTATATCGTACGTACTAAGTATTAAAATTTAGAGAGCTATTTTACGCAACTTGTAGAGATAAAGAACACGCTTTAGTAGAAATTAAATATACCCTATATCTATATTACTAAATTTAAAAGCTAGCTACTAGTATATATTATACTATATAGTTAGCCCTATAATATCTAATAGTTTTTAAATCCTAATTAGCCTATTTTATTTATAGTAGGATAATAAAAACAACCTAATTTTTTTATACCATTTCCAAAATATTACTACTTACCTATTTAATAATTAAAAGAATATAGAATCTTTATATACAATAGAGCCTACTAGTAAGCTTAATAAGGTATGCTTATGTAATGCTTACTAATTAGCATTAAAGAGATTTTTAGCCTTAAACATAAGGATTTTAGAAAGTGAAAATTAAAATCTAAAAAGCTTTTTTACTAGGATGCAAAATCTCTTTATACTTTAATATTGTCTCGCTATTAATAAGACCTATCTATATATATATATTTTTACTATAAGTTACCTCCTAAAATTACTTTTAATAATTAATTATTTACTTTTTCTATTTTTAGCTATAAAATCTTTATTTTGTAATTTACTTAAGTATAAATAGTATTACCTAGTAGCTAAAAGGATAATAAGTATTATAAAGGTCGAAAGATTGTAGTATTAAAGTTATTTTTAGTATACTATTTAAACTTTAATTTTCTATATAGTTTAAGGCTCTATAGCTTTTCTATTACGTACTGCTATACTCTATAATTTTAATATAAGGTTATTTACTAGGTAACATAACTATATAAAAATTTATAGCTTAGTAGCTATAGTTTTAAAAAATAGTATTTCTTTAGGTTTTGAGTATACTTTTAGTAAGAAAAAAATAAATACCTTAGATAACAAAATATTTAGAAAGACAACCTATAATAAAAATTTAATATAATACTATACTAAGCTAGAATATCTATATATATATAAATAACCTTTTTTATATGTCTATAAAAAAGTTATAGGGGTTTAAAAATAGAGGTTTTAAATCCCCTATATTTTAGTTCCTCTATATATCTAGATTATAATTACTAAGCAAAATTTTAATAGATTACCTCAAACTACTATATTTTCTCTATAATATAAAGAAATTAGATTTTTAATAATTAGTTAAATAAAAGGTTATAAGCTTTAAAAAAGAGTTAAAAAAACTAATAATTTTTTATCACCCTACTATATTAAGTAACTACTAAATATTAAGGTTTGCTATACACCTACTAATAATCTATTACTTAATTATACACATTCTTTATTTACCCTATAATTATATTATAATAGGTGTACTATTAGCTATATAAGTTATATATAATAATAGACCTATTATCTACTTACTTATAAAGTAATTCTATTATCTAGACTTATAGCAGATTCTTAATACCTACGTATCTAAATGCCTAAGGTAGATTCTATTTTTAATAAAGATAATAATAAGGATAACTATAAACGCTACTATATTATATTAATAAATAAGCTATAGACTTTATCTACTAAGTAGCTATATATTATATACTTACAAAGCTAACTTAAGAGGTAGGCTTAGACTCTTATATACCTATATTTTACGACTACTATAATTATAGCTAATATACTTAACTATTTTAATAAGATCTCTTTATTAAAGAATAAACTATTAGGTGCCTAGGAAAAGATTATAGGTAATACTCTAGTCTAGGGCTCTAGAGAAACTTTTATAAATTAGCATGCATAGTTTATAGTAGTTATTAATTATCTTAGTATACCTTACTACTTGCTAAAAGATTATGCCTCCTAACTTATATATACTTATATTATATATACTACTAACACGTTATTAGTTCTTAGTAAGCCTTTTACTTTCTATATAGAATACGCATTATATATAAAACGCCTTAATTATAAATTTATAATAAGTTGTTTAGAAGTCTTTATTACTATAGTATCTAACTACTTAAAAGCTTATATAATAAATATAACTATAACTATAAATAAATATAATACTATTTTACGTACTATCTTATTTACTCTATATATAAAGTCTACTAAATATAATAACTATAGGTGTATATTATATAAACTAGATTTGCTAGCTAAGGCTAATATCTATTTTAAATATAGTATAGTAGAATATTAAGTAATAAACACAACTATAAATTATTATAATAATACTATTACTTTAGTAAAGAATATTAAGTATTTCTATATTATCCTTTTAGACTTTATTAATTATAAAGACGCGCAGTATATCTACACTATTTAGATAAATGCAAACTAACTATATAAAATATATAGATATAATAGCTCTTATAGTAGGTTACCTAAACCTAATAATCTAGCTAATAATAACCTAGACGTGTGTTATAGTTAGGACTATAAGAATAAGAATAAGTTATTTTTTAGTAGCTCTAGAGCAAAATTATATAATAGAGTAATAATAATAGCGTATATAAAAAAACCTTACTAATATATAATAAAAGATTAATAAGTTTAAATTAGATATAGAACTAGAACTTAATTTATAGTATATATAGCAGATCTCTATAATTAATATAGATAAACTAGATAAAACTAAATAACTCTAGTTTACTTATTTAATTAAACTAGCTATATCTTAAAAATAGGCAATGGCGTAATAACTTACTAACACTAGGGCTAGCGCAAGTTTTATTAGTTCTTTATATATTAAATAACATAATTACCTTCTTACGCTCTTTTTAATTACTAAGCAGGGGGCTCTGCTTTTTTTGTTATGTTATTTAAGATAAAAGCCTTTGTTGTCCTACCTCTAGATAGATTTAATTAACGCCACATATATTAAATAACACTAGCTAAGACTAGACTATGTTAATAACTTAATTACTCTATATCTTATAAATAGCAAAGTTGTAAATAAGATTAGTTAAGCTATACACTTTATAATATAATATAGTACTTATACTAGTACTATAATATATTTTATTATTAATATTAGTATTTTAAATATTATTTTTAGTATAGATTAAATATTTGCTTATTACCTACAACTAGAGTTATATAACTAATCTATAATATTTAATGTGTATTATTATCTAGTTTATTGCCTTAAAGATATACTGCCCAAAACTATATATTATAATAAGCCACCTACTAGTTTATTATAACCTATAACAACTTATAAGAATATTAGCCTAATTACTAGCTAGGTAGCTTATCTAATAGTAGTTTACAATCTAGACTCTATTACTTAGCTAAAGTCTTATAACTAGAATTAACTAAATTAACTACCTAATCTAATAATTAGTAATTATAACGCGCAAACGTTCTACGCTACTATAGAACTTACTATAGATAATTAGACAGACTATAATAAGTTTATAAAAAAGTTATCTAATAAGCTCTAAACAGTAGATAAGATAAGGTAGTTATTACCTATATAGTTATAAGATAAGTCTTAGTATTTTAACCTAAAGAAGGCTAATAAGTTACCTCCCTATTGCCCTAGAGTTAACTATACTATTAACCTTATTAATAATAAAGCTCTATAACTATATATATATATATATAGTCTTATATAACTAAAAACTATAGTAGTTAAGAAATATATTAATAACATAACTATAAAAGAATTCTTATAGATAAGCACCTCTTAGTATACATCTCTTATCCTTATTATTAAAAACCTAGGGGGTAGACTACGCGTTTATATTAATTATTATATAATTAACACTACTATAAAGCGTAAATATAACGCGCTACTATTATTAAAAGATATACTAGTGCGTATAAACAAGATTAGGTTTATATCTATTAGAAATATTATTATAGATTTTAATAATATACGTATTAAGAAAGGTAATAATGAAAAAATAGCGTTTCTTATATAATATAGACTTTACAAGTGCATAGTTATACTATTTAGACTTACTAGAGCTATTAGTACTTTTTAAATATATATTAATAAAATATTATAATTATACCTAAATAACTTCTATATAGCTTAATTAGACAATATACTTATATATAGTAAAACTAAAAAGAATTATATTAAATACATATAGGCTATAGTTAATAACCTAGAATAAGCTAGTCTATACCTAAATATTAATAAGTATTAATTTAAAGTTAAGAAGGTTAAGTATCTAGGGATTATACTAACTACTAAGAGTATTAAAATAGACTCTAAAAAGGTTTAGGTAGTATATAACTAGTAACTACTATAGTTGCTTAAAGATATATAGGCTTTTCTAGATTTTATAAACTTCTATTAATAATGTATTAAAAGTTTTAGTTAGATTACTTACCTACTAACAAATCTAACTAAAGGTAACACGCTAAAGGACTAGCCTATTAAACTAGAGACTTCTATAGCAATTATATTTAAAGCACTTAAGTAGGCTTTTATAATAGCACCTATTCTAGTCTATTTGAATCTAGATAAGGAAACCTAACTAGAGACTAATATATTAGACTTTGTTACTATAATAGTACTATTATAAAAAGATAAGTAGTGTGTACTATAGGCTATTATATACTTATTATATAAAATAAACCCTATAGAGTATAACTATAAAATTTATATTAAGAAGCTTCCAGCTATTATATATACCTTTAAAGAATAAAAATCTAAGCTATTAGGTGTTATGGATCTATAGTGGCACCTGGCTCAGAATCCAAAATAACGTTGATCCGGCGCTAGGCCTAATCCGGCCACTAGCGCGGCAGCACCTATAAGGTGCTACCCTTTTGCCTACCTACTTAGTATAGTAGTATTTTATATACTAGAAATTAACTTACTTTTATTCTAACTATTATGAGTCTAAACCCTTATATTAGGTACTTAGAATTCTATTAATATTATTACTAATTACTTTATATTATAGTACTCTATAACTAGTAAATAGCTTAATTAATAATAAGCGTAATAGGCAAAATTTCTAGCTAAGTTTAATTTTTATATTTAGTACTACCCTAGCAAATAAGATATGAAACCTAACACCTTAACGCGCTATTTAGATAACTTACGTAAAGATAATAATAATATTTACTAATAACACTAAGTCTAAATAATCTTACACTTACAAATTTTTAAAAGTAAAGACTTATATTATATAGTTACTACTGTCTATATTTTATTAAATAGAAGTTATTACTCTAGTTTATAACTTATAGATATATTATACTATATTATTAAACTAGCCGCTAATAATAATAATTCTATTACTATAACTATAATAGAGACTAATAAAATAGTACAACTACTTAAGGATATTAAAATAGCCTATACTATTAATAAGATAGTTTAAGATATTATTACTACTATTAAAGCTAAAGCTTAATATTTGCTAGAAAAGCTCCTTAAGTAGGGATTTAGAATTAATATTACTAGCTATTAGCTACGTAAGTGTCTACTATATATTAAAAACTAACTATATATTCCTAGTAATAAGAAGCTTTATATATATATTTTTAAGTAAGCTTATAATAGTATTACTACTAGATATATTCGTTATAAGAATACTTATAAATATATTAGTTACTAGTACTATTAGCTATATATAATATATACTATTATTTATTATATTTATGCCTATATATTCTACTATTATATTAAGCTATACTATAATACTAAGCACAGTTTATTATATCTACTACTAATTCTAAATTAATACTAAAAGTTAATTTTAATTAACTTTATTATTAACTTGCTACTATATTATAATAATAGTAAGGTCTACAGAGCTATAATAGTTATTATAACCCCTTTTTATTAATATTACCTTAAAACGCTTTTCTGTGTTAATAGTAGTAGGGGGTATAACTGCTATTATTGTAATATTTTTATTAGAAACTCCCTTAGTCGCAAAAAAAACTATAGTTATTATAGACTAGCTTAGTAAAAAAAATTTTATTCCTATATTTAAAATTATAGCTAAAATAGTTATAGAAGCCTTTATTACCTATATTTAGTATAAAAAAAGTTTTCTAAAAGATATTATTAGTAACTATAGTTATTAGTTTATACTTTATTTCTAGAAATAACTTTATAAACACCATAGTACAAAACTATAATTATTAACTAGTTAGTACTCTAAGACTAATAGTTAGATAGAGTTTACTAATACTGTATTAAAGAAGTACTTACGCGTATATATTAACTACTAATAGAATAACTAGGCTTTATACCTACTTATAGTAAAGTTTATTACTAACTTATTAGTTAGCAAGTTAACTAGCATAGTTTTTTTTTTACTACTAAGAGTTATTTACCTTATAATAGTACTAAGCTAGTATAATTATATAATATTAAGTTAGTAAGTAGATATGCCACTACTAGTAAGCGCCCTAGCAAGCGCCTACTTATAGTACTTATCTATATAGACTATTAATATATAGATAATTTTATTAACTTCTTAATCTAATTATATAACTTTCTATATAGCGTTAAATTAACTACCTAGAGGTAGCACAATAAAGGCTTTTAACTTAAATAATATATTAAAAATAGCCAAGCCCTCTGCTTAGTAATTAAGCAACTTTCTATATAATAATTTATAATAAATATAAGCTAAGTAGGCTAAGTATACTAATATAGAACGCGCACTAAAACTATAGTTTAAGGTTAGTAATAATATAATATTAGATACACACAACCTTAAGACTAAAAAACCTAGCTCTTTACTTAACTATAAGAATAAGGAACCCTTTTATATTATATATATTATTAATATTATAGCCTATAAGCTTAACATACCTAAGAAAATAGGCTATATATATAATATTTTCTACTTATAGTTACTACACCTATATAATAAACAACTACTTAGTAGCTAGATATATAATAAGGATAATATGCCGCTAGATAAATAAATAAATAAGAAGTATAAGGTAAAAACTATATTTACTTACTAGTTAAATAAGTTAAAAAAAGATTCTTATATAGTAGAGTAATAAAAAAACTAATTTTTTATGCCTTTTTAAAAATATTATAGTATTCCTATTTTATAATAAAAAAGATATAGAATTTCTATATATAATAGTGTATATTAGTAAGTTTAATAATGTACACTTATATAATACTTACTAATTAGCGTAAAAGAGATTTTTAGCCTTTAATATAAGGATTAGAAAAAGTAAAAATTAAAATCTAAAAAGCTTTTTTACTAGAATCCAAAATCTCTTTATATTTTATTATAGTCTTGCTATTAATATAACCTATCTATATATAAATTCTAACTATAGGTTATCTTCTAAAATTACTTTTAATAATTAATTATTTACTATTTTTATTTTTAGCTATAAAATCTTTATTTTGTAATCTAATTAAGTATAAATAGTATTACCTAGTACCTAAAAGGCTAATAGGTATTGTAAAGATAGAAAGATTATAGTATAAATGTTATTTTTAATATATTATTTAAACTTTAATTTTCTATATAGTTTAAGGCCCTGTAACCTTTCTATTATATAATTCTATAGTCTATAATTTTAATATAATATTATTTACTAGGCAATATAACTATATAAAAATTTATAGCTTAGTAGCTATAGTTTTAAAAAATATTATTTCTTTAGGTTTTTGAGTATACTTTTAGTAGAAAAAAATAAAAACCTTAGATAAAAATATATTTCGAAATATAATCTATACTAAAAATTTAGTTAGCTTGTTAAATACCTTTTTTAACCTGTTTTTTTAGTTTAAGGTTAAAGTAGGTTAAGATAGAAAGTTATTATATACTACTATATATAGTACCTAATTCTAATAAAAGACGAATCTTAAATACGCTAATATAATAATAATATAAACTTACTTACTTATACTCTATATCTTATAAGCTTCTAACCTATATAAGATTTACTTATAGTGTATATAGTATACCTAGCTTATTACTACTACTATAGTTAGTTATTTATACTTATATACTACTTATATAGCGTACTTACTTAACTAAGCTAACTTAATAGTAATAATAGTAATAATAGCTAAAAGAATCTTATAAATCTATATAACACTCTTATTATATTAAAAATAATTAATAAATACTTTATCCTCTATAGTTTATATCTCCTACTAAACTTTATTACTTACTAAGAGTAATTAATACTAGAACTAGAAATAAACCTAGTAGTCCTTTATAAACTAGATTAGCTACTAATCTAGTAGGTATATAAGAATCGCCTTCTAAATAGTTAGGTATACTAGTCTCTTATAGACAATTATCTTATAAATAGAATAGAACTTTAGTGTTATTACTTTAGTAGTAGTAGTATAAAACTTTAGTATATACTCTTTAGTAGTACTAAGTACCTTAGTTTTAAAGATAATATTAATACCTAGATAGATAGTAGAGCGTATAGAGATAGTAGAAGATTTATTAAGGATAACTTTAATATAGTAATAGAGTAATAGTGTATTT
This sequence comes from Laburnicola sp. JP_R_19, assembly GCA_031010545.1. NCBI lineage: Eukaryota > Fungi > Ascomycota > Dothideomycetes > Pleosporales > Didymosphaeriaceae > Laburnicola > Laburnicola sp. JP_R_19. Next base: position 1,116,138 of record VOIT01000042.1, read on the forward strand.
AGTATATATTTCTTTTATTCTACTTATAAGTATAGTAGTATATACCTATTAATATATTAACTTATATTATTTGTAATATTTAGAATAATAAAGAATAGTGTAAGATAGTAGAGATCACAGTAATTCATAGTGATATAGGTTGACCACGAGAAAAGAGGTGTCTGCATTGCTATGGAGGACCGAGGCCCCTGAAGGTGTATGGGTGAGGCTAGGCATAAGGTTATTCCGGCCGAGGTCATGTGACCAAGGACCGACCATACAGCCATGCGGCAGTCTTACAAATAGAAATAGATAACTATAGTATAGCTATGCTAAAGTCTTTTATTTCTTTTCTAAAGTTCTAACTATAGTTTCTTATAAAAATTTTGCTTATAGAAGTAGTCTTATACTAAGACTACTAAGCTTGGTTAGTAGTTTAAATAGGCTTTCTTTTATAATTACTATCTTTCTTACTATCTTTTTAATTACTAAGTAGGAGGCTCTGCTTTTTTTATTATATTATTTAAGATAAAAGTCTTTGTTGTCCTACTTCTAGGTAGATTTAATTAACGCCACACACATACTAAAAATATAATATAATACTATACTAACCTATAATATTTAAATATATAAAAATAACCTTTTTTTTATTTGTCTATAAAAAAGTTATAGGGGGTTTAAAATAGAGGTTTTAAATCCCCTATATTTAGGTTTCTCTATATATTTAGATTATAATTACTAAGTAAAATTTTAATAAATTACCTAAAACAACTATGTTTTCTGTATAATATAATAAAATTTAATCTTTAATAATTAATTAAATAAAAAGATATAAGGTTTAAAAAAGAGTTAAAAAATTAGTTTTTTTTATTACTCTACTATATATATAACTGTAGTGTTATAGAATATAAGGTTTTATAGAATAGTTTTATAGAGCCTATATAGGAGTCTTATTATAACTTACTTAATTACCCTTACCTTATTACTAGTTTCTATACTAAGAACTTAAAGAAGTTTACTATACTATATAACTTTAATAAACTTATTATATATTAGAATATTATTATATATTTTACTATTACTATTCTTATTATAAATGCCTATATAGATGCCTAGAGATAGATAAATATAGGTCTTAAGTTAGTAATAGATAGTAGTTCTTCTAGAAACCCTCCCTATAATAATTCTCTTAGCAAGGTAGCTTGTACTATCTTATATAATAATAACCCTAGTGGCAATAGTAATATAACACTAATAGATAGTAATAAGTTAGATTAAATATATAGTAATTACTAGTAAATTACTATAATAGTTATAATAGTTAGTAATAGAGCGTAATAAAATGTAATAGAGCTATAGAATATAGTAGGTATATAGAGACTAATATATAGTTATATAGACATTAATATAGAGTTATAAGAATCTTAGTAGTACTAGAGTTACTACTAAGAGAGGGGGAAGTAGTATTACTAATCTAAGGTGCGGCCCCCTTACTTATATTATATTACCCTTTAGAGACTAGCGTAATTACTAAGTAAGGTCCTAAGCGAGGCTATATATATAGCCTGCCTACGTACCTACCTTATATAGATATTACTACTATCTTATATTTAGATTCTAATATCTACTATTATTATCTATACACCGTATGGGCAAGGGCACCTAAGGGTGTTAAGGTTTTAATATTGCGGCACAATAGCATTACGTGGGAATTACGTAATGCCTATGCGCCGCAGGATCTTCTCCTTTCTATTCGCACCCTTTCTTGAGACAAGCAATTAATACCAAAGTTATTCTGTTATATTATTTCCTTTCCTTATATAATTATCCTGTACACCCTCTATACTTGCCAATATAGAGTATTAGAATTCGATGTCTGTATAGCTAGCTATAAAGTACCTATTTAATAATTATCTTATATATAGTGTAATAACTTCTATAGTACCCTTATAATCTCTAAAAGGTGCTTAGTATATTAGCTAGTCTAAAAGAGACTACTAGCTACTTGTGTAACCTAAACTACGTTTAGAATGCTATTTTCTATTTTTTTTCTTTTACTATTTTTAACTTATTAAAGGCCTAAATTATATTTAATTTTATTAGCTACTTAGCCTTAGCTAGGAGCTATAATATCTCTTTAATAAGGGGAAGAAAGTCGTAGTTCTTTATTAATAGAGTATTTAGCACTTTATAGTTTATACAAAACTATAAACTTTTTTTAAATTTTCTTATAAATAATACTAGTACTATAGTACTAGACTTACTTTCCTAAATAAAGCTATAATTAAGGTATTTTATTAGTTCCTTATAAAGAACTAGAAATTTCTTCTTTAATATACTATAAAGTAGGCCAAAAGGAATATCTAGATTTTCGTTATTTTTCTTACTAAAGGGGATTAAGTAATTAATCCTAGAGCCTTATAATAGGGGAAGTTTATTAGCTTATTCCTTTAAGAAAGCTTTTACTTAGTTTAGAAGGAAGATAGTTTTTTAGGTCTATCTTAGCCTTTAAGACTAGGGCCTTTTAAATATCTTTAAGAGAGGTAGTAAAGACTATTAGCTTATTCTTTTTTATATATTTCTCCTATTTAGGGTTATAAATAATATAGTAGAGACTTTTTAATCAAGAGTAGAAATTTATCTTCTCTCCTTATCTCTAATTCTTATATAAAAAGACCTTATATATAAACTATTCCTATAGGGCTACTAATATTGTATTCTTCTTTTACTATAGTAATCTAAGAACTAATTTGTAGTCTTTCTTTTTCCTATTAATATAAGTCTATATTGTTTTAATATACCCCTTAATATCTATTTCTGTATAAGTATCCTTATAGACTAAGAAGGTTACTTCTCTAAATTCTATTATTTAATAGAGATTATTTAAACTAATATATAATAGGTTAGCTTTTCTAGCAAACTTCTTAAATATAGAAGTAGTAGTTAAATATCTTAAATTAAGTATAGTATATACAAAAGTAATATTATTAATAAGAGTATTTATAGTAATTAGTATTAAATTAAGCTATATTTATATTTGTATATATATATATATATATATATTAAGATTCTTTTTTAGTTTCTGTATAGCTTATTTTATCTTCTTCCTCTAATAACTTTTAGAAGAAAGAGCTAGTTTTCTAACTTTATTAAGCTATTAATATCTTTATTACTACTATTTATTTTCTAGACCTTACTAGCCCTAGTTTATATTAGGGGTATTATAGCTTAAAGATAATAATTCTAAATACTATATCCTATTTTACTATAGTATTAGTATACTCTTTCTTTATAGTATTTCTCTAACTCTTTTTTAAAAACCTATTTAGTGCGCTTCTTAGTCTTTAAAAAGTTTACTTTAGTAGTCCTTATAGTACTAAAATATATAAGTTTCTAATCTATAGTATTAGTAAACTTAGTAGAAAAAGAGGCTACTATATAAAAGGGCTTTAATATCTTTATATAGTAGATATTTTCTTTAACTATATTAACTCTATCTATAAGTCTATATATAAGACTTTCTAGTAAATATTTTTTAAGTTCTTCTAGTTATTTTTATTAGTCTTAGTAGCTAGGCGTATAAAGTTAGTATTAAACTTAGTTAGTAAAGTTTTACCCTATTAGGTAAGAAATAGTCTATTTTAAGCTTACTTCTTTACTAAGTTATTATAAAAGCTTATATTTAAAAACCCCTATAAGTTCTTTTTAGAATAGATTCCTTTCTCTGCAAAAGCTAATATAATATCTACTATCTTACCTATTAGCCTACTTATAATATAATTAACTATATAATACTTTAAAAAGGGTTAATTTTTATAGATTTTAACCTTTATTATATTTTCCTATTATTAGTAATCCTAATAGCTTCTAGAGAATAACTCTAAATTAGAGAATTAGGAGTACTAGCGATTTAGTAGTGCTTTACTAGACGCTAGTATTATTACTATTATTTAAAGGGGAACTAAGAGTATAGTCTCTACTTTAGTATATTACTTTAATTTTGTTGTATTGTTTATTTAGTATTAATTACCCTTTTTAACCACATTTTTTTTATTTAAGCCTGCGTAGGTTAGGATAGAAAGGCCGCTCTAGTCTAGCGCCTAAAAATATAGTCTACTAAGTCTTCGCTAATATAATAATAGTTTATAATAGTTTATAATAGTTTATAATAGTTTATAATAGTTTATAATAGTTTATAATAGTTTATAATAGTTTATAATAGTTTATAATAGTTTATAATAGTTTATATATTATATACTTACCTCTTATTATTTATAAGCGCTCTAATATCTATTAATATTTACTTAAAGTATATATAAAAAACTAACTTGCTCTATTATTATATTTACTATCTAATGCTATAACTATAAGGATATAACGCATCTACGTAACACTCTTCTTTCCTAATAACTTATTAATAAATATCTTCTTCTCTTTCCTCTTAATCTTGTCCTTTATTACTATCTTTCTAACTAGTAGTAATATAAGGAACTATATTAGTAACCCTATATATCTATTATAGCGCTTATAGTTACTAATCTATTACTAGCCTAACTAGTACACTAGGACTACTTTATATAGGCTAAGATATACCTTTTTTTACTTAACTTTAGCTAGAATCTCTATATAATAAAAATATTTAATACTTTATTTTACTTTAACCTATTAATAATCTTCTAGATAAAGTAGTACTTTAGTATAAATCTAGTAACTTTAAGTAGATAAATTATATACTTTTAGGTAGCGTTAACTACAATATTAGTATTAAAGCTTAGGAAGATAGTAGAAAATAAAGTAATAGTAGATTATTTATTAAGATTAATCTTAATATAAAGATAGAGCGTTAGTATATTTATAATATATAAATTTTTAGCATGTATTTTATAAGTAGTATAAACCTATTAATATAATAGCTATTACTAGTAATTTTTAGAAATAATAGTAAAGGAGATAATAGTTATAGTGTTATACTAGTTATAGCACTAGCGCTATTATTTTATTTCCCCCTCTTAACTTTAAACTAGTATAGTAATATAGTCTTACTATATATTGTATATAGATTTTTTTTAGTTAGAGTAGGCGCGCTAAGCCTAGTAAGCTTACTTAGTTTACTTAGCTTGCTTATAATACACTAACCTCTTTTTATTAATACTACCTTAAAACGCTTTTCTATATTAATAATAGTAGGAAGAATAACTGCTATTATTATAATATTTTTATTAGAAACTCTCTTAGTCTCAAAAAAAACCATATTACTTTAATTAAGTAAGCTAATTAGTAATTATTTCTAGTAAGGCTTAAAGATACTTACTAGTATTTTATTAAGTTGCTAGTATGTCTTAAAGTTACTTTAAACTAGTAAGATAGCTCATAATTTATATTAGTATATTTTAAAAGGCGCCCTTTTTTATATTCTAGGCCTTCTCCTCCCTTTAGAGAGGTACTTAGAGCTTTATTAGTTTTTAGTTTTATAAATACTAGTAAACTAGCTTAATTTTCTATATATATTTTATTTTATTATAACCTTCTATATATAGCTTATTAGTAAGGTTAGTAGTAATATCTACCTTTATAGTTTCTTACTATTAGAGTTTAGTAACTTATTATACTAGGTACCGTATTCGGCCACTCAACGCACAGACCCCACTCAACGCACAGTTAACACTAAAAATCGTATATTTTCAACACCTCATAACTCCACCAATATGGACCCGATCGACGCAGCTGTTGAAGCTTTAAAATCCCTGGAGCTAGGAGAACGTCCTAATATATCCCAGGTTGCTCGGGAGTACGGCGTTGAGCGGTCGCGGCTCTCGAAGCGCTATCGAGGGGTTCAGGGCACCTATGCAACTCGGGCCGAAAAAAAGCGACTCCTCAACAATACACAGGAAAAACAGCTACTACAGTACATTGATAAGCTGTGTGTACAAGGCCTACCCCCTACAAGAGAGATGATACGAAATTTCGCTGGAGAAATAGCACATCAAGAGCCAGGAAATCACTGGGTTAATCGCTACATTGCGCGGCATCAAATTGACCTTATATCGCGATGGACATCTGGCATCGATAGCCAGCGCTACAAAGCCGATTCAGCCTTCAAATACGTCCTCTATTTCAAGCTTTTAGACGATAAGATCAAGCAGTACAACATCGCACCGTCAAATATATACAATATGGATGAGAAGGGCTTCTTGATCGGGGTAGTGTCAAAAATGAAGCGCGTGTTCTCTCGACAGCGATATGAGCAAGGAGGCGTTAAGCAGGTACTCCAGGACGGCAATAGAGAGTAGATAACGACGATAGCTTGTATATGCGCTAACAGCAGCTCTCTTAAACCTGCCCTAATATATCAGGCGGCTTCTGGCAACATCTAGGACACATAGCTACAAGATTTCAATCCTTAAGAGCACCAGGCCTTTTTCGCCTTATCACTGGATGGACAAACAACAAACTTGGGATTGCCTAGCTTAAGAGGTGCTTTCAAGAGGAGACTAAGAAGAAGGCAAAGCGCGACTATCGACTCCTAATTCTTGATGGGCATGGCTCACACGTTACTATGGAGTTTATCGAGTTCTGCAATCAAAATCGAATCCTCCTAGCTATCTACCCGCCGCATTCAACTCATACGCTACAGCCTCTAGATGTCTGCCTTTTTAAGCCTCTTTCAGCTGCATATACAAAAGAGCTCTCCGAATTCATGTACAACAGCCAAGGACTCACATCTATCACTAAGCGCGACTTCTTCCGCTTTCTATAAGGCATACAGAGTTGCATTCGCCAAAGAAACAATCATTAACGCCTTCAAAGTTACTGGCATCTCTCCGCTGAATAGCAACGCTATATTGAAGAAATTTAAGGATCTAGAGCCTAAGAGGCCATCAAGCAGCGATAGCACGTCGTCAGTACTCTCTGCAAGCGATTGGCGTAAAATTGAAGGACTTCTACGACAGGTAGTTGAGGATCTTAATGATAAACGCGTCTCGCAGCTGTCTCACACAATACACGCAATAGCGACTCAGAAACAGCTCGTCCAGCACGAAAACGATCGCCTTAGAGATGCCCTTTTCAATAAGAAGAAGCGCCGTAAGCGTAGCAAGGCATTACTACTTGAACCCTCTAAGAATTACGCTGGCGTCGCTGTCTTCTAGTTGCCATTAAAAGTTGAGGCTGCCCGCAATCGCTAGGCTGAAAAAGACGCCAAAGCAGAAGAACTACAACACCAGAAGGAGCGCGACAAGCTAGCTAAGGAGCAGAAAAAGCAGGAGAAACAGGCTATACTTGAGCAGAGGGCGCAGAAAAGGATGGCTGCAAAAGAGGTTAGGTTGCAAGAACAGCAGAGGAAGGCGGCAGAGCGCGAAGAAGATCTACTTGCGCGCGCAGCTGAAAAGCAACTTAGGACTGATATACAATTGGCCAAAAAGGGTAAGGCGCGTAGCCTCGAGGCTCCTGCACCTCCTGCTCATGTTATTGAGGACCTAGAGGTTGATGTTGAGGATCTATTAGTTATTGAAGGGGTGGTGGAGGCATCCGGCCCATCAACGCGCACTCGCAAAGTACGCCTCCCACAGAGGTATCACACGTAGTTTATCGTTGCCAATCGATTTATTAAGCTTCTGCAAATGCTACTCTAAAAAATCTAGTGATTTTACGATATATATAGAGCTCTGCAGCTTCAAAAGTAATAGTGGTGGCTATCCTCAAACTGTGCGTTGAGTGGGGTCTGTGCGTTGAGTGGCCGAATTCGGTATACGTGGCCGAACACTACCGTGGGTCACCACCTGGTGCACGGCCCCACCTGGTGCACGGTTTCCAGATGCCCACACCCACAACTTTTGCAGCTGTAGAGTCGCATATATATTGTATTATCGCGAGATTTTTTAGTGGAGGGCTTTTAAGGACCTATTTGATTGATTGGTAACGATAAACTACGTGCGATACCTCTGTGGGAGGCGTACTTTGCGGGTGCGCGTGGCAGGGCTGGGTGTAGGCACCACATTAACTACAGATGATATATCCACACCAACATCCTTTGTCTCCTTAGCGACTTGAGGGGGTGGTGCAAAGGCCTTTTGACGGCGTCTATTACCCTTTTTGGAGAATTGTATGTCTTGTTGGAGTTGCTTTTTGGCTTCGCGCGCGATCCTAGCTTCTTCGCGCTGCACGGCCTTCTCGCGCTGTTCCTGAAGGCGTATTTCTTTGGCCACCTCTCTCATGCGCTGCCTCTCTTCAAGCATGGTAGCCTTCTCCTGCTTCTGCTGCTCCCTACGCTTGATCTCCTTGGACTTCTGTTGTTGTAGTAGCTGCTCGTCGGCATCCTTTTGTGCTTGGCGATCGCGGGCGTCCTTGACTTTGGATGACGACTAGAATATAGCTCTACTATTATACTCCTGCGGTGCCTTAAGTAATAGAGGCCTGCCACGTTGACGGCGCTTCTTCTCATTGACAAAGGCCCCTCTGAGTCGCTCGTTTTCATGCTGGAGGAGCTGTTTTTGTACAGCCATTACGTGAATCGTCTGGCTTAGCTGTTGGGAGCGTCGATCGTGGATATCCTCCACTACCTGGCGCAGTAATCGCTCAATCTTTCTCCAATCTGAAGCGCTGAGTACGGAAGTAGTACTATCGCTTGACGAGGGCCTCTCAGTCTCCTCTATTTTGAACTTCTTAAGTATAGCCTCTGGGTCTAACGGCGAAAGCCCTGTGACTTTAAAAGCCGTTAAGATCGTCTTTTCCTTGAACGTTGTATGCCAGGCCTTATAGAACAAGCGGAAGAAGTCTCTTTTTGTAATCGCGGAGATGCCCTGGCAGCTATACATGAACTCGGAGAGCTCGTTTGAGTAGGCAGTTGATAGAGGCTTGAAAAGGCAGACATCGAGCGGCTGCAAGGTGTGGGTAGCGTGGGGAGGATAGATGGCCAGAAGAATCCGATTGTCGTCACAAAACTTGATAAACTCCATCGATATATGTGAGCCATGGCCGTCAAGGATGAGTAGACGATATGATCGTCTTGCCTTTGCTTTTGTTTCGCGATTGAACACCTGTTCAAGCCATGCGAGCCCTAGCTTGTTGTTGGTCCATCCACTGGGCGATGAGGCGAAGAAGGTTTTGTGCTCTGCAGGGTCGAAATCTTGAAGCCATGAGTCTTGTATCTTGCCACAGCCTGATAAATCAGCGCAGGCGTGAGATAGCTGCCGTCGGCGCAAATACAGGCTATCGTAGTTATCCACTCCCTGTTGCCGTCCTGGAGTGCTTGTTTCACGCATCCGTGATCATATCGATGGCGGGAGAACGCGCTTCATTTTTGACAGCACACCAATCAAGAAGCCCTTCTCATCCATATTGTAGATATTGTGAGCCTCGATATCGTACTGAGTTATCTTCTGGTCTAGGAGCTTAAAATATAGGGCATATTTGAAGGCAGAGTCAGCTCTGTGGCGTGTGGAATCGATGCCGGATGCCCATCGAGATACAAGCTCAATGTGATGCCGCGCAATAAAGCGATCAACCCAGTTTTCCTGGCTCTTTTCCTGCTATTTCTGCTGCGAAATTCCGTATCATCTCCCTTGTAGGTGGTAGCCCTCGTACACAGAGCTTATCAATATATTATACGAGCTCAGTTTCCTGTGTAGAGTTGAGAAGGCGCATATTATCGACTTTCTCCGCATAGCTGCCGATAACCCCGCGGTGACGCTTCGACAGCAACGTTCGATCAACACCGTACTTTTTCGCAGCCTGAGTATAATTAGGCTTCTCTCCAAGCTTCAGCGATTTTAACGACTCTAGGGCAGCCTCCATTGGGTGTATATTGGTGGTGTAAAGCGATTCTGAAAGTGCGGGAGATTTGGTGTTGGCCGTGCACGAGGTGGGGCCGTGCACGAGGTGGTGACCCACGGTATATGGCCGAGCTTAGTGATGTGATAAACACTTGTATATTTTTAAATCCCCGTCACACACCCTGTGCCTGTGCACCTCTTACACCCTGGGCGCAAGCACATGCCGGTAGCTAGACCGACTATCATTTAGGATTACTGCCACGCCATAACGACCTGGCTGAGGTTCGTCCAGCGACTCCAGCCGTCTTAAATTTCAACGCTGGCGATGCGCAAAGACTTGGCAGCTCGTTGAGCAGATTAACGTGTCCGTGCGCGTGATGCGCCACTTCGCGTGATGGGCCACCCACGCCAAAACACTCAAACTTCGCAACCTCGTAACTCCACCATCATGGCTCCAATCGATGATGCCGTTGCAGAAATAACGTCGCTAAATTCTGGCGAACAGTTCTTGTACCGAAAAATAGCTAAAAAGTATGGTGTTTCTCGCTCAACTTTAACACGAAGGCACCAAGCTACAACACAGCCGCATGCGTCCAAAATCATCAACCAACAGAAGCTTACTCCGCCACAGGAGGCAGAGCTTGTTAACTATATAGGACTTACAGCACGTCACTTGCCTCCTACAAGAGAGATGGTACAGAATTTCGCGTCTACAATTGCGAAGGAGCCCGTGAGCGAGAGCTGGGTTATGCGCTTCATCAACAAACACGACATCCATCTCATCTCTCAATAGGCAACGGGTATAAACGCCAATCGCCACAACGCCGACTTAGGGGATAAATACAGCCTATATTTTAATTTCCTAGGTGACAAAATCAAGGAATACAACATCAAGCCTCGTTACACATACAATATGGATGAGAAGGGCTACCTAATTAGTATTATTAGTAGATCGAAACGGGTGTTCAGCAGGCAAATGTGGGGGAAGAAGGAAGTTAAAGCAGCTCTCTAAGATAGCTCTCGTAAATAGATTACCATCTTAGCATGCATCTGCGCCAACAGATCAGCCTTGCCGCCAAGCCTCATCTATTAGGCTACTAACAACGGCATACAATCAAGCTAGGTAGAGGACATCAAGGCAGGGGAGCACTTAGTACACGTCACCTCATCGCAGTTCGGCTAGACCAACAACGATATCAGCCTTGCCTGGCTCGAACAGGTGTTTGATCGCTACACCAAGGCAAAAGCTCAACAATCTTACCGACTACTTATCCTTAATAGCCATAGATCTCACGTTACTATGGATTTTATTAACTACTGCAATCAGAATATGATCCTCCTAGCTATACTTCCTCCTCATTCAACTCACACGCTTCAGCCGCTTGATGTGGTGCTCTTTAAGCCTCTCTCAACTGCGTACTCAGCTGAGCTATCAACCCACCTCCATAAGAGCCAAGGCCTCATCCCTATTAAGAAGGGCGACTTCTTCCCTCTATTCTGGAAGGCCTGGACGAGCTCCTTTAAGGAGGAGACGATACTTAAGTCTTTTGAAGCAATGGGTATCTCACCATTCAACCCGCGGTGGGCCCATCTCCCACCACTAGACGTGACTATCTTCTCAGATGGCTCTGAACAGTACACAAAGGAAGGAGAAAAGCGGGTCACTTACGGCTTTGCAGTGTATCAGAACAGAAAGCAACTGCAGACTGGACGCGGGTCGCTTAACTCTACCTCGCACGTCTTTGACGCTGAGGCAGTAGGAGTATAGAGAGGCCTCCAGCACACTATAAGACAACCAGAGTTCAATACCCGTCGAATCTGGCTGTGCATAGACAGCACCTCAGTTATATAGTGTCTAAGGGGCGACGCACCCCTTACCTCTTAATGGGCCTTTCTGGAGTGCCATAGCGCTATAGAGACTCACGATGTCTCTATTAAATAGGCCCCTAGACACCTAGGCATTGAAGGAAATGAGGCAGCAGACAGATTAGCCGACCTAGAAGCCTAACACTTATTACCTGTAATGGGTAAAGCTGCTCTGCCTACACTCTTAGGTATTAAGATAATTGCTTGCAAGACATCACAACACACATAGCAGATCTAGTGGTCTAAAAAAAAGAACAAACTCTCTAGATGGTACAAAAGCTAGTACCTAGACTACGCACTACGTAGCAGTCTAAAGGAACTAGACCTACTAAGAGCTATCCTAGCTAGACTGCTTTCTATCTAGACTAGATATAGGGATTTTGCTTAGTACTATTAAAAATACAACTACAAGGATGCAAACCTTACCTGCTTATACAGACAGGACAAGACACCTAAGCACCTCGCGCTTTGCCGCAAGACTCTAGGGACGTTTAGCAGATGGCCACTTCAACCACCTATACCGCCATCTAGCTAGGCTGATAGCCTAGCGTACACTGCAGCACTAATAAGGGAGCTAGAGTTCTTTAGAGCCTTTACCAAACTAACGCAGTACTACACTAAGATCTACCCCCACTAGCTCTTACAGCCCTGCAAAAGCAATAGGCAATGCAGCACCTAGTAGAACTAGGTCTAGCACAAGAGCTGCAATACTCGTCACCCCTCTTTCTCTTTTTCTCCCCCCCCCCCCCCCCCCCCCACACGCACACACACACACACTCTCTCTCTCTCAGCACATAGATGCCTTAAAATGCAAGGAAATCACCCTAATGTACACGCACTGCTCAGTCTCTCTAACTAGAAGGGGAGCTGTAGTTCCGAAATGGTAGCAATACCCGCGCAGGTAAGAAATGCTTTCTAGGGTAGTGTGTTAGCACTGCAATTCCATAGCTTAGCACGTCGTATATGCCCTTCGGGAGGCGAGATGGTGGACTTAATCCCCATCAACTAGACGAAAAATGAATACCAACCAACCATTCAACCCAGAGGTTATACTTAAAAAGTTCACCCAAACCACCCAAGATGAGCAGGGATCGCAAGAGAGCTCTACGTCAGTACTCAGTGGATCTGACTGGCGTAAACTAGATCGCCTTGTACGATCTGCAGTAGAAGGCCAGAGCAGCAAGGACGCGCAGAAGCTCAGCCGCTCACTCCACCATATCTCAGTTCAGAACGAGCTACTTCGCCATGAAATCAACGGGCTCAAGGAGGCACTATCAGTCAAGAAGAAGCATAAGAAGAAGGGCAAGCCGCTTGACCTTCAGCAACGTCAAGAGTACCATAGGGGAGCAGTCATCTGGTCACCAAGGAAGATTCGGGAGGCTCGTGTACGCCAGTCTGTGAAAGAGCAAGAGGAGAAGGAGCAGAAGCTTCAAAAAGCGGAGGCAGCTAAACTGTATAGGGAGAAAATTGCAGAGGAGAAGCGTGTGGCGCGGGAGGCGGCCAAGGTAGCTAGGGAGAAGGAGAAGGCTGAGAAGGCAGCAGAGAGCGCGCGCCAGAAAGCGGCTCGTGGCGCAGTAAAAGCTCTACAATCAACCCAAAAAGGTAAGAGAAAGGCCTCGCAGCTATCTACGCAGAGCAATAAGCGTCAGAAGCGTGTGGTTAACGCTGTAGCTACTGAGGAGGCCTCAGGTGCCGCATCAGCAGCTCCACCTAAGGCCACGCGGTGCGGCCGCAACGTCAAGCTTCTAGGTAAATACAAGTAGTGCAGGTTAATTGTAAGCATTAACATAGTACTCCGCTATAAAATCTAGTGATAATAGCTACTGTATGTGGCTCTACAGCCTCGTTTCTCGCAGAGCTGTTTTGGCGTGGGTGGCGCATCACGCGAAGTGGCGCATCACGCGCACGGACACGTTAGTCAATCGGGCCGTATTGCTAGGCGTGGATGATCAGAGATTGTGCCTAAGCCTCATAAAGCCTTTCCATTAGTCACAAAGCCGTTCCATTACATGTTTGTCATACCAGGTGCGAAGGGTGTTAGAGGTGTGGGGGGTGCGTTTTAAAGGTAACGTGATTAAACGAGTAGATAACTAATAAAACGACTAAAGATCGCTGTATATCGTCAAAATATAGAATAAATATACCTAAAAGGTAGCCTCGGCCGCTCGCGTCAGTAGCGGGAGTGAATGAGACAATTTGTTTTCTTTTTCTGAACGGAATTAAAAGTGAAATTAGCGGAGAATAAAGTCAAGTACCATTTATACTAGGGTTTAGATTATACCCCTGCCATAAAGACAAGGTACCTTCAACGCTCCGAAGATAACATAAAGGGGTCAACTTAGCTCTAGGACTCGTAACTGTCCGTGACTAACTCAAAACTTAAGTCGCGGGTCTAGCAGGTCAGTTTCCTTTGCAATATCTAAGGTGTCGAAGTAGCAGAGTCCGTTTGGCATTTTTTTCATCCCAATCTTACTCAGTTTCATATGCTCGAGGCTTCATATACCTTTCTCGCCATAGTCAAACTTTCTGTCGCGCATCTAGCCTTTGCTACATTAGCTGGCGCCTCGACAGTGTCAGTGCCATCACCAAGGGACTTGTTCGACGACTCTTGTGCTCCCTTCCGTTTACCACCACGATCCGTGAATGGGACATATCTCGATCAGACCACCGTTGGGCAGGCGTGGATTGAACCACCATTTAGGTTTGGCTATGGCAAATGGGCGCTGGCATGGACCAGTATAGAAGAGTACTGGGGTTGGTCGAACATGCAGGTATGGCCTCTTTCATTGCTCGATGGATTGATCCGAGGAAACTGGCGCTTCTCAGCTAATCAATGGTCCAGAATGAGTGGTATCCCCTGAGCAGTACATTGGAAGGAGGGCATGTATCTGATCTGCACGCGACGGTCATCGCCGACGTGAATTCATTCCAACTTGGCGACAATAACACGGTAATCACCACGCCAGGAACCGACACGCCGCTGCCGGGGCAAAAGCACGCCTGGAACTACACTATCCCAGCTGTGATCATGGCTGAGACGGATAATACGGCGTGGGTTGGGTGGGGATTCGACTTCTATAAGCAGGGCGCTCCTTACTTTGTGAGCTACGACGCCTCGACATTCGGCGTGAAGAACGTCTCGCATGGAGTGTCTATCTACAGCGCGCGCGAGCGAGGGCCTTCAGACAGAATAGTGGAGGAGGTTGCGGATTGCTACGACAAATTGGGTAGCGAAGTCTTTGCCGCTCTGTTTAGGTCGATGCAGAGGACACCGACAGATGGCCGCCGCAGCAACAACTTGTCGTGGCGTGGACCATTGGCGCATGTAAACAATCTCAAGAAAGGTACAGCGCCGTTCAAGCAGCGTCCGTTGCTGTAGCAAGTTTCAATCTGGAAAAGCATATTCAAGTTCTAGACCGGCACATTGATAATTAAATGTGTTATTGTAAACTATAGCGAAGACAGATTCATGTATGACTTATACAGGGCCCTGTTGTACAATTGGCTAAAATAGTTCTACCTAAGATAGTCCCCTTCCACTTCTGCCCCTGCTGCTATTCGCAGGCCGTTGCTGCCGAGCCGCCGTTTTGGATCGTATTCCTCGCCCAGCTTGGTATCTTCATGATAGAACAGTGTCTAGTTCACCGTATTGTTTGCTTAGGTTTGTCGCCGATGAACAGAAAGCATACCAAAGCCGTAAGGGCGCAAACCGCCGCGAGTACTGCATTCATGTTCCCGTATCCAATGGCCTGTCGTAACTCACCAGCAAGCTCAGGTCCCAGTGCCAAACCAAGCGTGAAGAAGAGAAATGACAACGAGTACAGCTGGCGTACGGGCCATGGTCACCAAAGAAATCCGGCTGACTTGATGATACTTCTGGACAACCGTGCTGGCTTCCACGATGGATGGTGCACCCATGCCCGCCACACCGATGCTGAGAAGTCCCAGCAGAGTTTCGTAAACAGCAACTTGCGATGCTCCTCCGGGCTTTGCGAATCGGAACGAAATTAGGACGGGAACGAGATACAGATATACGAGGACAGAGATCTTTTTGGTACCTAATTTATCCACGCACCAGCCCAAGAGCGGTCCAGCAGTCAAGTTTGCCACACCGATGGGGAGAAACATGAGGCCGGCTTGGAGCGAGGAGAAGTTGTAGTACTCTTGAGAGACAATCGGAACCGTCGCGTCGATGCTCCCAAGAAGCAAGGCCTGGACAAATGCAATGGTCAGAGCAGCGATGAGACGGGGAGCCGCAAGGCAAGGCAGGATTGGAATAATGCGCATGACTTTTGGCAAATTTGGCGATATTCTGTACGAGTCGTCTGCCTTTCCGGTATTTTGCAAGAGTGATGACAGTTCATCGCTGCCCTTCTCAGTCTGCGGTTGGCTTGCACCAGTAATGAGGGCATCGGTGCCGTTCTTATCGCCCATCTCGTATCGCTGGGCGGTGCGGGCTTCAATGACTAGAAGTCGCATCGTAAAGTCGACGGCCAGGACTGCACACGCGAGCCCAAACACGGCTGCGAGACCGCCTTTGTCGTACAGAACGCCGCCAAGTAACTTATTGGAGCCAGGAAGGTCCCGATTTGAGATGAAGCCGAAGATCTAAATATCCAATCCCCCGCGTCAGCAGCGCACCAAAAGCAACTCAAACAGGGCAGATCCCAGCTCCAACTTACGGATCCTATCGCCTTTCCCAGATTCTCCGCGCCCACCGTCTCCAAGCACAGGGCTATGCCCGTGGTCCAAACCACCGCGGCACTGAAGCCCTGCAGCACTCTTGCAACCAGCAGCACGCGCATCGTGCGCCCGAGGAACAGCAGCAGCGTCGCGCCAAACAGCGCCGTGACGCCGAACAGAAACGGCGCCCGTCGTGTGCCCAACCGATCCGTGATCACACCGGCAATGAGAGACATGCCGACCGAAGCTGTGGCGTACGCGGCGAGCAGGCGTGAGACCTGGCGTTGAACTTGGTCTGGAGGCAAGCTGAGGCCATCGCCCAGATGGAAGGGAAGGACGGGTACAATCAGCCCGTAGAGGAAGAGGTCGTTGAAGAACCCGACGCCCACCGTGGCAACGATGAATACTGTATTGCTGCGCCAGCGCAGGCCCGCTGGCTTCTCCGAGTAGTCGCACTTGATTTGGGCCGTGTTCAGAAGCCGGTTCAAGAATGAGAGACCCATTGTTGCATTTGCGTACGAAGACATGTGCGAGGAAACTGTGAACAACCAGTCTTGTCCAAAGGGAGTAGAGTAGTAACGTGGAATCGCTGTTGCCCAAGATGAGAAAGCATATGCAATTAGGGTAATCTCTGATTATTATATATTTGGTATAGGCTGATGCGCTAAAATATACCAAGAACTGTGAGGTACCTCATGTATAAAAACTGTATCCCCTCCGTCGCTAACATCTCCCGCACACGGAACACCTGTGAGTTGACGAATCGGAGTATTGGCCCGATTCGCCACCAACAACAACTTCAATGGCCGCTTGTATGAGGATTGCTCAGTAAAAAGCATCGTAATAGTCATAGGTTGCGAATTTTAAGCCAAAGTTTCGTGATTTTATTCAGAATAGCTGTCAGAATAATGCCAAGTTGCTTTTTTTGGTGTTAAGGCAATTTTTTACTAAGAAACGACGTTGAAATGAGAGTAACCAAACACCTGCTTTTCCGAGGCGACAGAAACGCCTGTATCCCATAGAAAAAAGCGCAGAGATGGAGCTACCTAATAGTTAAGCTTATTAACGTGTCAACCTCGCGTTTTATACGTGCCCGCTGGAGGTGTTAAGCCCAGTAAAGCTTATTGTTTTTAGGTCGACAGAGTGGAATATTACAGAGCTTACAGCCAAAGTGGGAACAAGGCGCGCGTTATAAGCTATATTAATTAGGCGTAATTAAGGTTAGAGGAGCTCGTAGGCCTCGCGGCTTGCTGTATTTTGTACACCCAAACTCTAAGCAGGCAATACAGAGCTTTGCTTCGCTGTATAGGTACGTTAGAGAGCCGTATGCTAGAGCGTCATCTGTTACAATATCATTAAGGCGAGCTCGTTTTCGAGAGCCTTAACAGAGGTTTGGTCCGTCGCCTAAAAGCTACTTAATAAGACAGTATAGGAACTGTTTGTAACCGTCTCGACGCGGGTTTGTTATAAGGCCTTAACGGCTGTAACTAGAGAGTCTGTATGCGTTGTTTAAAACTAGTTCGACAAGAAAGTACAGCAGCGGTCTGCAAGTACAATTTTTACGCTGCTAGAGAGGATAATTTAACCAGTTCTAGACTACCTTGTCTACCTTACTCTTGTAGTAGTTGTGCAGAATGTCGGCGTCTCCTTCGTCCTTTGCCATAGCGTTAATCGAGGAGCCAGTCGAGAAAAGTCTGCAGGGTGCCAATAGATACAGTCTTAAATAAAGAAAGATGTGGTCTCTTTAAGTATGTCCATCATCTATGCTGTGTTGGTAAGTTTCAACGTCTTGAAGTGTACAGGTAGAGGCTTACTAGTTTCATTGATCCTTTATACGATTAAGCAAGCGGATGCTACTATCTTTGTTGTCTTGCCTCGTGTACTCTTCTTCATCGAATGTTTCTAATCGTCGAAGGTAGTGGTCTCGCGAGTCTTCTGCGTAAGGATTTAAGGAACGCCATTCATCCTGTATTTGTATGCGGCTTGCCTTTCTCAAAATTCTCCAGGATATATGGCCGCTGCAGTTGAGGCCGTGCGACCTCATCTCCCATCTCTCGCAGAGTTGGTGGTGCTGACGCTCACGATTGCGCGCGAGACTTAGGGACCAGGAGTCCAGAAAAGCGATGAGCGTCCAACGGAAGGACCGGCTGGCGAGGCTACTGTGCATAAATAAGACAGCAGCCAAAACGGTGTTGAGGACCATACTATCCCTGGTAAGACTTGCCAAGCTCAGATAGGGGAAATCCATAGGATCTGGTCACAATCAGAACCTCCTGGTGGTGTTGCGGGGGTGTTAGTCTGAGACGGAATGGCAGGACGCTATCTGCGCATTATGCGACTAAGCGATGATGCTAATGTATGTTTTGTATCAGCTAGGTGCATGATGCTCTGGAGAGACTATATCACCTGACTTGCGAGCACAAACAGCAGACCGTTGTACGTAGGCTGAGGTCTTGTCGTAACAAGTCAATGTACCCCTCACATTTTTCAAAGTAGGGATTTTTTAAGCTTCACGAGGGACGTCAATTTAATTACACTTTGACTAGCTAACCAGATTCGGTGACTATTAACGCAAGATCTAAGTCAATGCTTATTGTAAAGGCAATAGGGGCCTGGATCTGACTAGACATGTTCAAACACAGCATTAGGAAGATGCAGCCGTCCACCCGCAGCCAAGTTACATGTCATTGACTCAACTTGGCATTGACTGACTTTTCGAGTTCGAATGTCCGCATCGATTCAAGTAGCGCTGTACGAGACAGTACTATGGACTTGATGAGCATGTCGTTGCAAATGCATCTTGTTTTCTAGGGCCACCTGACAAATCTCGCACCTAAGTGGCTCTCCGTCCTTGATGTGTTGCAAGTGCTTCCGATTAAAATGTTTGCTAAGATCGCCCGAGGTATGAAATGAGTATGTGCGCGCGTCCGTCGGCAGATTCTTATTGCCTAGGCACACGAAACATATCCTTGGCCTCGTCTCCTTGTATACTGACACCTTAGCAGCTTCTAGTACTTCTGATTCGTACTTAGATCGGTTTCTAGCTGGAGTAGAGGGTTTTTCTTTTCCTTGCTGCATTTGAGTAGGGTTCATTCCGCCCTCTTTAAGGCGGCAGTATGTTATGATAGCACGAATAGCCCTATTACGTCTGCACAATTCTTCCTCTATAGTGTTTCCTGGTTGGGATAGGACGGATTTAGCAAGCTCTTCTTGAGCTGGGGCTATGGCACTGTGGATGAGCTCTGGACTCTCCTTGATCCCTTTGCTAGCAAGCTGCTGCTTGACATCATGCACGGGCTGTTTGAATTCCTAGTGTGCCTTGACAGCCTGCAGAAGGGCATGCTGTTGACGCTGTCTTTCCTGGTTGATCCTAGAGACAAGCGCCTTGTACTTGGGATGTTTTGTTGCATTATGAATGGTATGTTTGAGTTGCTCTTGTTGGTTGAGTAGGGAACGAACTAAAAGGTTATTATTTACGGAGGCAGATTATTCTTGTGTGAGCCGTCGTGGCCGACGCTGATCAATTGAACGGCTTATAGTACAAGCCGCTTGTATGAGAGCTGTCTGGGGCTGAATGCCTCTCACGACAGCCTGCGTATTAACTGTGATCCGCTGTGAGAGATAGTGCCTTAAGAATGTTGTTATGCTGGCGTGACCTATTATTAGGTTCTGTATGGCCTTACTAATATTACCTACGCAATACGTTAGTTATGTGTCTTGCGTCCTAAAATTGTATAAGACAGATCGCAGGGCTTACTATTCTTATTAAAGGCCTTCCCTCTAGTATATCTAAGCAAATAAGGATAAGTGACTTGAGTAAACCCTATAATCTCACCTAGCGTCTGAATCCACGGAAGCAAGGTGGGGTAGGGAAGAGGCTTATTAGGAGATATGTCCTAACTATTTAAAGTCTGTACCGCTTTTTGAAACATAGGAATATTTTCTAATAACTGCTTCAGGCGTAGTGGTAACTTATTGCAGCTGGCTGGAATTGCTAGCCTGCTTAGTTCCTCTGCGGATACTAGATTATAGGCTGCAAACGCCTGGTTGTAGAAGAGTAGGCTAAGGAGGAAGACGTGCGGACTGAAGGAGAGCGTCTTGTCGTATATAATTTCAGGGAGAGGGAAGGTATTCCTTGGAGAAAAGTCAGCAATTGTATAAATTTAGTAGTTAGAAAGAGTGATTATATATAAGTCTTTAATACTAAGAAATTGCTTTGTGAATTCGAAGGTGAATTCTAGCAAGACTTGATAAGGGCCACCCTCGGGATCCTGTAGCAGCGTAACCTGTATGTGCTGATAGCAGAGACTAAGAAGAGCACTGGGGCGGTTCGCTGTAAACCCACCCAATTGTAGATAGAGTTGAGCTTGTATCCTATAGCGTCCGTGGGGATATCTCTTTTCGGTCGTCATCAAATTCGTTTTCAGCACTTTGGCTGGATCCTCAACATACATCCAGGCTTTATCTCGACCTATTTTCTTGAGACCATGCATCTTTGCCAGTTTCCTAAGCACCTAATGACTGTGTTAGATATGAAAACCCATGCCCAACAACAACTAGATGGCCTGCTCTTTATACCTTGTGCATGCTCCGATTTGTCTTCGCATCGAGCTTTTCAGCAGTTGTTCTTTCATATACTAGGCGGAATACCTTCCAGTATGTCCCGAGGGAGCTGGCGAGCTTGGTTCCTCGGCGTCTCCTGCCGCGTTTTCCCCAGCGCTGGTTAAGTAGCCAGTCGAAAAAAGTGTATAGAGATTTGACAGATACGGTTGCGTAATCACGGAAGTGGTCTTTCTGAAGGTACGTCCAGCATCTATGCTGGGATCAGTCCATACTTTCCAGCACAGGCTATGAGGGAAGGAGAGACCTACTCATTCCACTGCTCTTCCATACGGTCCATCAGGCGAGTAGTGCCCTCCGAATAATCCTGAGCCGTGTACTCATGCTCATCAAAGATCTCCAGCTGTTGAAGATAGTACTGAGGTGAATGAGTCTCTCCAGGCAAGAGCCATGCTAGATCATCGTCTTCACTGCCGTCTAGTGCATCGACGAGTACCATTTCCGAATCTGGGTCCCCACTATCGTCTACAGGCCCGGTATAATCACTCTCCTCAGAGCAAGCTCCGGTTTCGGATGAGCGACCGGAGGGACCCTTGACGGAAGAAAGATTTTATCTGTCGCCGCCCTTTGTCAAGAGGTCAAGTGACCAGAGGTAGAGTGACCAGAGATAGAGTTTCTAGAGGTAGGGCGTATGTCAGTGGGAAGAGGTGCTGCGTCTGACTGGGAATAACGATGTAGATAGCATATATGCTCTACGAGAGGAAGGGAAAGGTGGCGGTCCTCTTGTTGTGATGCTGCAAAAAGGAGAGGAACAAGCCTTAAGTACTCCGCTGGCCAGCTGACCGTAGTTTATGTCAGCAACATAAGTGGTAGGAAAAGGTGAAAAGCAACCTTGCAGGCTTGCAGCCGCATTTCCGGCCATCGCGGCCGACCCACTTCGTTGCCTCTCACGCCAACATGGTACTTCAACACTACTTTGCTGTTCAGGCATTGCACGATCAGTTCCATAACTAGACTTATTTAGGATACATGTCCGCGTCATTCACGTGCTACTGGGGAAGGAGTAATTAAGCGAAATTTATAGTAGTAAGCTCAGAAACAGAGGCTCTTGATACATGCGCTAGCCGAAGCAGGAAACCCGAAGAGCACGTGCGCTCTAGGCCCCGTTCGCGTGGTAGAGCGGTTTTGCGGCAAGTCAGCATCTAGAAATGGCGTTACGAACCGCCAGGATCGGCTGCACAATCGCCGTCGGATAGTTTAAATTAGTTATATTTACTTTAGTTTCTTAGGCCGCTCTATCTTAGTTTAGACATTACGACTCTATAGTACTTAAGCGTACTAAATCTAAGGCTAAGGCTAAGATTACAGAGTACACTCTTTGTAGAGATTGCATAGAGAAGGCGACTTACAATTCTAGATTACTATATTAAGGTATTGTTTACTCGTTAGTTACGCAAGCAACTTAAATTAGACTAACTCGTGTATAGATACGATGGGCGATCTTTACACTATTCCTCGATAGACACTATAAATCTAGACAGTAGACTATATTATAGATATTAAAGAGATAGACTTAGCGATGTGCGGTCTATTTAGAGTAGACTATAGAATAAACATATATAATCTCGCGTCTAATAACAGTCGCTACTAGTTTAACTATAAATTACTTAATAAAGAAGTAATTAATAATACTATATACACTATAATATTAGATTTAGCTATAAATAGGTCGATTAATAGAAGTATTTAAGGTAAGTATTTAAGTAAGCTATAGTGCTAACTTTACTAATTAGCGATAGACTCTTATTTAATTAGAGATTATAACGTAGTTAAAGAATACTATAGCGCTACGCACATTTAGCCTAGCAACAAAGTCTCTAATTTTAAGAAGTATAATTACGACTTAAATACTAGCAATAAAGAGGATTATATTAGTTAGTGTAGTAATCTTAACGTAGCTGTAAAGTATACTTTCTCTATATAAAATATAGAAAGTCCTTATTATAGTTAGTAGTAGTACTAAATTAGTAAATAGAGCTAATTTAATATTGTCTAAGAGAGATTGCTAGTAGAGAATAAAACGTTTATTAGTATTATTAGTATAATAAACAAACTATTAGCAACACGTAAACAATTGCGTTATTCTTTGGTTGTTAATATAATAACAATTGCCCTAGTAGTAGTGCTAGATATTATATAGAATCTAAAGCTAGAAGAAGCCTGTCTAGCAAAGTGGCAAAGGCTAGCTAAATAATAGGTATAGAGCCCTACACTTAAACCTGCATCTACGCCTAAGTTAACGTCTCTACTAAATCTTAGCAGCCAAACTTCCCTTCCTAGAACTAGTAATAGACCTATTCCTAGCCCTTAAGCCGCTAGCTAGAAAGACGATAGTACTGTAAGCCTAGTCCTGCCTCTAAGCAATCTTCGCAATAAAGAAGATAATAATAACGTATATGTCTAGAGGATAGTTAAAGAGCTACTATAGTTAAGAAGACGTATCTCTTCTTTTAAAGAGATAGAAAGTGAGCAGGATATTATTTAGAATACTAAAAGGTGCAAGATAAATCAAAGAGGTAGTAATATACTTAGTAGGTTAGCCGCCTACTTTTACTAAGCCCCTACTAAAACCACGATAATACACAACTATATAGCACTATTAAGAATAGTAAGTAATATTTATAGTAGGCTAATCTATTTAGAAACTTCTACTACTTATTAACTATATATGCGCAAGTTGTGACCTGCCTTACTATAGCGTCTATAGCGTCTTTAAGACAGTTTGCCTACTTTAACGCGCGTTTTCTTTTTTGCCTTCTTTCTATTGCTGCGCGCTCTAAACTCCTTTAGAGTTAATAGTTAAAGACTATTCTTAACTATAAGAGTCCTCTCCTTCTATACTCGCTTTCTTTTATGTAATTTATATTGCGTAGCAGCCTTATTTACTACTTAGAGCTCTGTAATCTTCTTTTACGCTAATACTAGCTTATGCGCAATAATTACTACTCTTTTTAAGACCTTCTTAAAGGCCTCTACTATAGATATTAGTAAGCTATCTACATACTTCTAAATTCTTATCTTTATAAGCATTAATTATAACTCTAATTTAAGAGTATTTCTTAGAGTTTACGACTGCTAGGGCTTATTATTAATAGGCAGTAGTAGTAATAAAGTATGTAACCAAATGTTAAGAACTGTTATAACCTATTCTAGGTTAAGTATAACTAATCTAGCGCCTTAAAACCCTTCTTAGATATTACTAGAAGTAATTGCTATATTATAGACGCGTATAAAGCATAGTAAGAACTTAAGCTTTATAATATAGGTAATCTAGTTACGTATAAGATTTTTAGCTTA
This sequence comes from Laburnicola sp. JP_R_19, assembly GCA_031010545.1. Lineage (NCBI taxonomy): Eukaryota > Fungi > Ascomycota > Dothideomycetes > Pleosporales > Didymosphaeriaceae > Laburnicola > Laburnicola sp. JP_R_19. The sequence continues at coordinate 1,140,353 of VOIT01000042.1, forward strand.
GCGCCTATACGCTGTCTTTAAAGGTAAGAAACACCCTATATTAAGAGGCTGCAGGAGGTGCAATAAGTGCGGAGATATGTAAATAGTAATAATATTATTCTCCTTATAGTACTACTAGAATTAGAGCGAGTTATAGCTCTTATAGCCGTTAATTGCGAGTAGTTAGTAGCTACTAACTACTCTCTTCTTTGTATACTTATTAAAGTGCTTTAACTACTATAGGCTAAGCTTATTTATTATCTAGCCATTCTTAGAGACTGCAATAATCTAATCCTAGAGTAGGCTATCCTCCTTATACTAGGCAGAGAGGTAATAGCAGCCCTTAAAGATAATAAAGAGTAGAATAGCCTACTCTATCGCGTTAATACCCTAGATAACTATTGTCTACTCTCTGTTGCCTTGCTATACTACCTTTAGCCGTTCTTGTCTCTCTAAAGCTATAATAACAGTTCTAGTTAATATCTAGCCTATTATAAAGCTAGACTTATTAAAGTTGTACGTGTCTTTATCCTAGATGCTGTACTTAGCTTTAATATTAGCTACTAGGCCAAACTAGCTCTAAATAACCTCTAGATTCTCGCAGAGAGCTCTCTTATAATCGTACTTGCGATTAAACTTTATTATAAGCTTAGGACAGCGTTTAACAAACGTCCTAGGCTATCTTAAGCTAACCTAGTCTAGATTACGCTTAGCGCGCAAGAAATTAGCTATATTAGCTATAGCTGCGAGCTTAGGGGAAAATCCTCGCGCGACTAGCTTAAGTATATACTTAGTAACTACGTCCTTCTTAGTCTTAGTTAGATTTATTAATTTAGGCTAGCAATCTGCCTATAGAGGTTGTCTAGCGCGTTAATCGCGTAGTGTCTTTTGTAGGACGTTATAGATAGCTGCAGCACGTTGCTTAAAGAGATTTGTATCTTGTTTAATAGCTATAAGAATAAGCTATATCTAACGCTTAGTAGAGCGCTGTAAGTACTATTGTTGTTGCGACATTAAGGTAACATAGTAGTTTTAGTAGGGGCTTAGCAAAAGTGGGCGGCTAACCTGAGTAGGTGGCTAACCTACTAAGTACGTTAGTAGTAAAGTTAGTAAAAGCTTTAAGAATAAACTTAGTTACAACAATAAGGAATTCGGTATCTCTCTAGCAAAACCTTAATAGCTTATAGGCAGAGACTAGATACGTAAGAGGAAACGCGGGCTATTAAACACTACTCTTAGACCCCCCTAGGATCGAAAAAGAGCCTCAATCTTGCTCCCCACAATTATCCTCTCTAGGCACAACGGCTAGCAATAAAACTAACATTAACTATAAATCTAGCCTTAGCATATCTTATTAGATAACTATTAATATATTAACTTATATTAATTATAATAATTAGGATAGTAGAGAAAGAATAGATAACTATAGTATTACTCTACTAAAGTTTTATCCCTCTTCTAAAGTTCTAATTATAGCCTCTTAGAAAAATTTTGTATATAAAAGCTTTGTGCTAATGCTACTAGGCTCGCTTAGTAGTTTAAACACATATTTTTATAATTACCTTCTTACGCTCTTTTTAATTACTAAGTAGAGGGCTCTGCTTTTTTTATTATATTATTTAAGATAAAAGCCTTTGTCGTCCTACCCCTAGATAGATTTAATTAACGCCACATAATAACTATAGTTAATATTATAGGAATAATAAAAATATTATTATTATTATAAAAAGTTACTATAGGGGCCTATATATATAAATAAGACACTAATAATACTAGTGTGTTTTCCTTACTTTATTTACTACGTATTTAGCTACTTTACTTTACTACTCTTCTAGCTACTATATAACTTTAATTTCTAAAATAATAGCGTGCTTTAGACTATTTAATTATACTAATATAGTTACTAGTAAAAGTTAAGTATAAAAAAAGCTACAAAGGCTATATAAAAGGCGCCTTATAATTATAAAATATTACCTAGACTACTAAGAAAAAAGCGTTACTATAAGCTAGGTAGTATATTATTATTATAGCTATTAATATATATATATATATATATATATATATATTCTAATAATATATAGCTATTATACTTACGAAAATTAAAAAGTACTAAAAGAGTATTGAGCCGTTTATTACGAAAATCCTATTCTACTGCCTTATTAAGAAAATACTATAAGATTAAGTTAAGAAAGAATTATACTTCTAGTCTAATACGCTAGCTTAGCTTACTTATAATACGCTAACTCCTTTTTATTAACACTACCTTAAAACGCTTTTCTGTATTAATAATAGTAGAAGGAATAACTGCTATTATTATAATACTTTTATTAGAAACCCCCTTAGTTGTAAAAAAATAACTAAACTATACGCTAGCTACTCTCTAAAAAATAGTAAAGAAATTTGTTTATAACACTCTACTTCTACTAAAAATAAATACTAATATCTTTAAATATTAATATTAGTGCTGTTTATATAAAATAGGTTATTATATAGACTAAGAATATATGGCTACTAAATAGATACTATAAAAAGTATATAGATAAGTAAATAGTTAGACACTTAGATAGGTTTAGAATAGTTAGGCGCTTAGTTAAATTTAATATATATATTTAATACTAAAGCTATACTTTTACTATAATAAGTAAATATAATAATTACTACTATAATAATAAGAGACTAATTCTTTTTATTAATACTATCTTAAAACGTTTTTCTGTGTTAATAATAGTAGAAGGGGTAACTACTATTATTATAATATCTTTATTAGAAACTCCTTAGTAGCAAAAAAAACTATAATAATAATAGTATTTTTTATAGTAATTTACTATAAAAACTACCTATAGCTAATAAAAAATATAATTAGTTAGACCTAATATAACCTAGTCTATATAACTCTAACCTAACCTATAGTCTATATAATTCTAACTAAACCTATATCTATTACTAGCGCAAAATTTATAGGTAGAGGTTAGGTTAGGGTTAGAGTCTTATATAAGGAAACCTAATCCTAATCTAATCTATACCTATTTACTAGCCTACTAGTAGGCGTAAGAGCGGGGTATATTAACTTCTAAAGTAATTCTAATATAGTAAAGGAAGAAGGTAGAGGATATAATAAGTAAGATAGTATTCCTAAATATTTAAATATATAGTGCAGACTTATAGAAAGCTAGTTAATAGTTTTATCTATAGTAATGCGCTATATAAACTTAGAGTATCTAAATATAGAATAGTTACTAATATATATATAGGTATAGTATACTAGACTAATATTTTATAATTAATAACTAAGCGTATATAATATATAATTACTATAGCTAGCTAAAATTTCTCTTAGAAAGAATAGCCTAATAAAAACAAAATAAAAAATATTATATTTATAAAATCTAGATTAATTCTAATAAAATATAAACTATTAGTAATAAAATACGTAAATATTAATATAAATGGCCTTCTTTCTTCTTTAGAGCTAATCTGTAATATTATATAATTCTAGGCTAGCTATTTAACTAATTACTATATTATATAATTAATAATAATAATAATAATACTAATAATAATAATTAATCTAACTATTTTATTTAACTTTCTTTTTATAAGAGATCTCTTCTTATAGTTTTTTTTACGACTAAGGGGGTTTCTAATAAAAATAATTATAATAATAGCAGTTATCTCTTTTACTATTATTAATACAAAAAAGCGTTTTAAGATAGTATTAATAAAAAGGGATTAGCACGTTATAAGCGAGCTAAGTAAGCTTAGTAGACTTAGCGCGCCTACTTTAACTAAAAAAAATCCATATGTAAAATATAGCAAGGCCACATTATTATATTAGTTTAGAGTAGAGAAAAAAGAAGTTTAAGATAGCACTAGTGCTATAACTAGTATAGCGTCTACTATAACTATTATATCTCTTTCTACTATTATCTCTAAATATTACTAGAAGTAATAGCTATATTAGTAGATTTGTATACTACTTATAAGTAATATATACTAGGTAGAAAGCTTATATACACTATAGATATACTAACCTTAATACTCTATCTCTATATTAAAGTTAACCTTAAGGAGACTTTTACTACTATTATATTGTCTACTATTTACCTAAATTCTAATACTAAAGACGCTGTTAACACTACCTAAAAGTACGCTCTAATCTATCTATTTAAAGTTACTATACCTACACTAGAGTATTACTCTATCTATAAAATTATTAATAAAAAGTAGGTATATCTTATTCTATATAAGATAGTTCTAGTGTACTAGTTAGGCTAGTAATAGATTAGTAACTATAGGCGTTATAATAGACACGTAAAGTTACTACTATAGTTTCTTATATTACTATAGGTTAGAATAGTAATATTAAACGGCAAAATTAAGAGGAAAAAAAGATTGTATTTATTAATAAGTTGCTAGAGAAGAAGAGTATTGCGTAAATATATTAGATTTTTATAGTTATTATAGTATTAGATAGTAAGCGTAATATATAAGTGCGCTATAGTAGTAGTATACTTATAGCGTAATTACTAATAATTGTAATAATAGAGTAAAAAGTTAGTTTACTATGCACGCTTTAAGTAAATTTTAATAGGCGTTAGAGTGCTTATAAATAATAAGAGACAAGTGTGTAGTTTATAAACTATTATAAACTATTATTATGTTAATAGAGACTAGTAGACTATATTTTTAGGCTCTAGACTAGAGTGGCCTTTCTATTCTAATCTACGTAGGCTTAAATTAAAAAAAATAATTAAAAAGGATAATTAATACTAAATAAATAATACAACTTTCTTCCTATAACTAGCAAGCTATATACTACTACTTAAAACTTTACTACTACTATTTATCTTCTCTATACTTTTATTACTACTACTTACCTTTATTTTTATTACTTATAGTTTCTTACCTTAATAGTAGCTTAAATAATTACTACTACCTTAATAAGCTTTTTATGCTACTACTATACTTTTATATTTCTATAGTCTCTAAGAAACTACTACTTTTTATCTAGTAGCTACCCTATACTATAATTTTACTAGTCTTTATTTTTAAGCTTCTCTAGTAAGGTCTTTATATTACCTTATTGTTGAATGGATACTCTATGGCTAGCTATACAGACATCGAATTCTAATACTCTACATTGGCAAGTATAGAGGGTATACGGGATAATCGTACGAGAAAAGGAAATAACATAACAGAACGACTTTGGTATTAATTGCTTGTCTCTAGAAAGGGTGCGGATAGAAAGGAGAAGATCCTGCGGCGCACAGGCCGCGGCGCATAGGCATTACGTAATCCCCACGTAATGCTATTGTGCGACAATATTAAAACCGTAACACCCTCAGGTGCCCTTGCCCGTACGGTATACGGACACTTATTATTATAGTATAAAGATCTAATTTAATTCTTTCTTATCTAGAGACTAAAGAAGTACTTTACACTTTAAAATTTAAAGTTATAAAACTAGCTAATAAGGTCTAAATAGCTAAATCTAAGGGTTATTAAAAATACTAAGATTAAAAGGCCCCTTTAATAACTCTACTTACTATATAAAATTACTAAGTTTCTAAAATTACTAAATTTCTAAAATTACTAAATTTCTAAAATTACTAAATTTCTAAAATTACTAAATTTCTAAAATTACTAAATTTCTAAAATTACTAAATTTCTAAAATTACTAAATTTCTAAAATTACTAAATTTCTAAAATTACTAAATTTCTAAAATTACTAAATTTCTAAAATTACTAAATTTCTAAAATTATTCTTAACTTTACTTAGCTAATTCTCTATATACTTTTAAAACTCTACTATAACTATATTACCCTAGGTAGAAGTAGTATACTTAGGGCACTAGAATAGTATTATATTACTAAAAATAATAAATAAAGAGCTAGATTTAAAAAATTGTAGTAGTAGTTATATATTAAAGATAAAGATTTAATATACTAGATATTACTAATATTATAAGAATAGACTTATATACTATATATAGGTTTTTTTATAACTAAGAAGTTTCTAATAAAAATATTAAAATAATAGTAGTTATCCCTTCTACTATTATTAACACAGAAAAGCATTTTAAGATAATATTAATAAAATAGAGTTAGCGCGTTATAAGCAAGCTTAGCGCGCCTATTTTAACAAAAAAAATCTATATATAAAACTATGCGTAAGGCTATATTACTATACTATAGTTTAAAGTAGAGAAGAGAGAGATATAAAATAGCGCTAGCATTACAACTAGTATAACACTGCAACTATTTCTCTCTACTATTATCTCTAAAGATTACTAGAAGTAATAGCTATATTAGTAGGTTTGTGTTACTTATAAGATATATACTAAAAACTTATAACGTACTCTACAACCGAGCGACTTACCCAACCAAGCGATTCACTTTTGCCAAGACTCTACCAAAACGTACTACCAGCAATAGTACAACGCGATGCCTCAACAACACAATAAACTACTAGCGTCAAACGAAGCTCATATACAGCTTGCGATCTAGGCTATTAAACAAGACGGGTTACTTTTGCAAAGATGCGCTGCCGCTATCTATAACATCCCTTAAAAGACCCTTAGCCAACAATGCGCTAGAATCGCCTTTCGACGCAACTACTTACCCAACACAATAAAGCTTACTGTAAGAGAGGAGCAGGCGATTATATAGCATGTACTCGACCTAAACTCGCAAGGATTCCCGCCACGGCTTGCTGCCGTAGAGGATATAGCTAATTCTTTGCTAGCTGAGCGGCATCGCAATCCTGTAGGCCATAACTGGGCTCCAAACTTTGTTAAGCGCCAGCTAGAGCTTAAAGTCAAGTTTAATCGAAAGTACGACTAAAAGAGAGCTCTCTAGAAGGATCCTAAGCTAATATAAGGCTGGTTCCAGCTTGTGAAGAACATGAAGACCAAGTATAGTATCCTAGATAAGGACACCTATAATTTTGACGAGTCTGGCTTTATAATAGGCATAATATTAACTAGAGTAGTAGTTACAGACTCTAAGTGTTAAGGACGGCTAAAGCAGGTGCAGCAGGGTAATAGGGAGTAGATAACAGTTATCCAAGGCATTAACGCGATAGAGTGGTAGATCCCACCCTTTATTATCTTCGGGGGCAAGCACCACCTCTCCGCCTAGTATAAGGAGAAGGATCTACCTTATAATTGGGTTATTGCAGTCTCTAAGAACAGCTGGATAACAAATAAGCTTAGTCTGTAATAGCTAAAGCACTTTAATAAGCATACAAAGAGGCGTACTACTAGTAGAGTACGTTTGCTTATTATTAATAGCTACAAAAGTTATAACTTGCTTAAATTCCAGGATTACTACAAAAAGAGTAATATTATTACTCTCCATATGCCTTCACATTCGTCGCACCTCTTATAGCCACTTAACGTAGGTTGTTTTGCGCCGTTAAAGAAGGCGTATAGGCGCCAAGCCAAGAATCTAATGCGCAACCACATTACGCACATAATCAAAATTAAGTTCCTATCTTGCTTTATTGCTGCTTTTAAGGCTTCAATTACTAAAAGTAATATCAAAGGAGGCTTTCAAGGTGCTGGCCTAGTGCCCCACAACCCAGAGGCTGTCCTATCGCAGCTTGACGTCCGCCTGCGTACGCCTCCAGAATGTACTATTCGCGATAGTACATAGGAGTCGCAAACTCCGCAAAATAGTACAGAACTTAGGTCACACTTAATACTGGTTAAGCAGAGGATTTAAAGGCATGTAAATAGTTCCCTAACTTATATAGTTAAGGCGGTGGAAAAGCTTATTAAAGGCGCTAAGCTAATAGGGCATTCTTTAGTGTTGATGACCAAACGCAACGCCAAATTTCAAGCTGCTAATAAGGCCGCCACGCGACATAAATCGCACAAAAGAAAGCGATTGCAGCAAGCAGGAGCTCTTACAGCTAAAGAGGGCCAGCGGCTGGCTACTCTAAAGGACTTTGCGGCGCGCAGTGATAGCAAGAAGGCAAAGAAGAGGGCGCGCGTTGATGGAGTCGAGCCAACTCAACGGCGCTGTGGACGCTGCGGCGAGCCTAGGCACAATAGAACAACGTGTAAGTAACCTGCAGAAGTAGATTCTGAATAGATTGGCCTATTTAGACTATTAATAATAGTTCGTATTAACTCTGTACTGTCGTGAATAGTACATGTTTTGGTGGGGTCTTGGCAAAAGTGAGTCGCTTGGTTGTGGAGTACGTTATATTATAAATATACTAACACTCTATCTCTATATTAAAGTTAACTTTAATAAGGAATCTACTATTACTCTATTTCTTACTACCTTTCTAGGCCCTAGTGCTAATACTAATACTACTATTAATACTGCCTAAAAGTACGCTTTAACAATTTATTTACTTAAAGTTACTAGATCTATACTAGAATATTACTCTATTTAAGGTATTATTAATAAAAAGTAGAAGGTATACCTTACCCTATATAGTTCTAGTGTACTAGTTAGGCTAGTAGTAAATTAGTAACTATAGGCGCTATAATAGACACGCAGAGTACTACTATAGTTCTTTATATTACTACTAGTTAGAAAGGTAGTAATAGAGGGCAAGATTAAGGGCAAGATTAAGGGGAAAGAAAAGATAAAGGTATTTATTAATAAGTTACTAGAGAAGAAAAGTGTTACGTAAATATATTAAATTCTTATAATTATTATAGTATTAGATAGTAAGCGTAATAATAGAGTAAAAGTTAGTTTACTATATACGCTTTAAGTAAATTTTAATAGATATTAAAGCGCTTATAAATAATTAAAAGGTAAGTGTATTATAACTACTATTATATTAGCGGAGACTTAGTAGATTATATTTTAGGCTAGACTAGAGTAGTCTTTCTATTCTAGCCTATATAGGCTTAAATTAAAAATATATTAAAAAAGGTAATTAACACTAAATAAACAATATAACTATACACTACAGCGCCTCGCCAAAAGTTTGCCGACACTTTTGCCCCACCAAATTTTCAGCCGAATCCTCCACCATCAACGCCAACCCCACACCAACCACCAATTTTGAAGCGGCTATTCGATCTGTATATAATGCGGCGGCCACTAGCAGAAATATCTGGCAATCGTAGGGCTAGGTTTGAGCTTTCTCCGCAGGTGCGCTCTGCAATCCTTGCCCAGGTAGAGAACCGCGTACCGAAGGCCAAAATTGCTCGAACCTTTAATGTGAGCCGCCAAGCTGTGTACGACACAATTAAACGCTGGGATACCCATGGAGAGATTCGATCGCGCCCCCGGATAGGCCGGCCAAAGCTTCTATCACAGAGAGATGAGCGTAGGGTCTTGCGGATAGTCCGTAGGAACCCCGGGTTGAATACGCTGAATTGCAGCTTCTTGCGCGCGGCATTGAGTGCTCAAGGACTACACTCTATAGAATGCTCAAACGCCATGGGATACGTAACTGGGTGGCTAGGAAACGCCCAAAGCTTACTCCTAGAGACGCTCAATAGCGCCTTGAGTGGTGCCGGATCTATCAACACTACGACTGGGCGTGGATTAAATTCTCTGACGAGGTCTCTGCTGAACGTGGGAGTGGCAAGAAGCGTATCTGGGTATTTCGTACGCCTCAGCAGAAGTGGGATAGCGAGATGATTGATCAAAAGACGCGGCAAGCAGTACTTAAGCAGATGTTCTTTGGAGCAATTTGGAAAGGCGGCCGTACAGACTTAATAGCCATGGAGAGGGTAGGTGGCCGACAAGGATTCTGCTCAGAATCGTACACCAATGCCCTTGGAGATTCAATTCTCCCATGGAACGCTGCGTACGAGTTTCAAATGGATAACGCGCCTATACACACCTCTGCTCACACACAAGCATGGCTGGATGATAAAGAGGTCTACTGTATTGACTGGCCTCCCTACTCACCGGATCTCAACCCAATTGAACACCTCTGGTGGCTGTTAAAACAGAAGATTATTAAGTTATTTCCCAATCTAGAGGGGGAAGGATTCAGCCAGATAGCTCGTGAGAGGTTTATCGAGTGCGCACAGGTGGCATGGGATGCTATCCCACAGGAGGCTATTAACAACCTTATCGAGAGCGTACCACGCAGGATTGAAGCCTGCATAAAAGCCCGGGGTTGGCACACAAAATACTGAGCTATTTAGGTGCATTTTAATGCAATTGGGCGTGGTGGATACCCTGTAAATAATGAGGGTTGAAGAACTCGGCTAAAAATTTGGTGGGGCAAAAGTGTCGGCAAACTTTTGGCCTAGTGCTGTATATATATAGTAAACTATAGTTTTACTATTTTATTATCTATACTATTTTTATAGTTATAACTTTATAGTCTACTATAAATCTCTTTTTATTAATACTACCTTAGAACGATTTTCTATATTAATAATAATAGAAGGGATAACTACTATTATTATAATATTTTTATTAGAAACCCCTCAGTTATAAAAAAAATATAGTCTACTATAGTTTTCTAATAGTCTACTAGTTAAGAGATAATATATAACTTAGTTATACTAGATAGTAGACTATTTATTAACTACTATTAATAATACTACTATAAAGAAAAGAAATAATAAAATTATTATTATTTTATATATATTTTATTACTACTACTATATACTAGGTACTAAGTTTTAGTGCTATCTATTTTACTTCTCTCTATATATAGTGTAAACTTAACCTTAGTTAGAATCTCTACATAATAAAGATATTTAATAAATAGCCTTTTATTACTAGAGCGATAGGTGCGCGCACGGGCCACGTAACCCCCTGCCGGCTCCCTCCTTAAGCTTTCTGTGGATATTTTGCGCCCACCACACCTACCACTGAGCCTGTGGCTGAGTTGCTAAGCCTGAGGCCAATTGCTCCGTATTATTATGCGTGCCGCTCGCCTATTGGCCAGTCTGCTTGCGGCGGTGCTGCTTACCTAAGGCATCTGTCCAGAATAGGAATTAATAGGGGGACCACTACTTTTACTAGTGGCACTACCCTAACTAAGCGTTACTATAACTAAGCCACTAATACACAATATCGCGCTTCTAATAATGCAAATAGAGGATTAATATGTAGAGGCGCAGTTGCTAGATATATTTAAAATAGAATTCTATAGATTAACTAATTAAATTAATAACCCTACCTATGCCCTATAGGGCACTAAGTCCTTGTATAATCTTCTATATGGCAATTAGAATAGGTTAGAGGCCTTTTCTTATATTCTTATGGCAAGCCACTCCTCTGTAATAGTCCTTCTAACGCCTTAGCTTCTCTAACCTCAAATAATAAAGGACTCCTCTTCTTAGCTTTGCCTTGAGAGGTTAGAAAGGGCGAACAGCGCTGCTTTGTAGATATTAGAAGACAATATTCTAGAATGAGCCTAAATAAAATAGAATATTAGAATATATAATAGAATATAGAGAGATTTAGTACCTATATAGAAGAGAAGACTCCTTAATTCGCTAGAAAGGGTATATTTCCTCAAGCTTAATAGCCGATTTCAACTCTAATATATCTAAAATTCGATAGGAGTAGGGCAATTCTATTGTTCTGCTAAAAACGTTTGTATATTAGGCTAATAGAGTTATTCCTATAGCCTATTTAACTTTGTTATGCTACTAAACTAGGAGAATAATAGCGTGCCTTAAGATCCTACAAATAATGTTAACAAAAAGCGTCTTACTAGAGAATATAGAAATAAAAATATAGTTCTAAGCAAGTGCCGTAGTAAGAGTATTAAACTGCCCTTTAACACTCTTCTTTATAAGCTTAAATACTAATAAGATATTAGCTATAAAATTAGTAATCTAGTGCTTTATAGTGGTATACACTCTCTCTACTTATAAAATTATAGTATTTTCTAGATATAGCTACTATTAGGACTATACTACTACAAATTTCTCTTAATATACAAGCCATGTCGAATGGGCTCTACAGCTAGCTGATTGAACAGAATGGTTACACATTCAATTAGCAAGAGAGAGGGTTGTACGGTGTACACAGCGTACGGAGGGTAGGTAGAGTGAGGCAAATAGATCTGATTGTTACTTGCTTATTCTATCTAGAGGTGCGGATGGAAAGGAGAAGGTTCTGCAGCGCACAGGCCGCAGCGCATAGACATCACGTGACGCGCACGCGATGCCTATCGTGCGATAACCTCAACACCATCCAGCTGCCTTGCCCGTACGATGTACGGACAAGCCATATCTTATTTAAGTAGCAGAACACATACTGCTTATTTGTAAGAAACGACTCTATCTCGCTTTTAGCTTATTTATAGAGCCCCTCTATATATATAGTATAAATTTTAATCTAGCAGCTAAAGAAGTTATTGTATTCCTTATTTGTTAAGAATTTCTTCTTATAATTTGCTTAGACATTCTTATAAATATGCTATATACAAAAAAGATATAGAAACTAAGGGACTTTATTGCTAATTATAGATAGAAGTGTAGTATCTTAGTCTATACATAGTACAAAAGGTTTAATAGGCAGCTTAAGAAGTAAAAGAAAAAAGCGTAGAGCCTATAGGTAGCTTTTAGCTTATTTGTCCTGCATAAAGCAAAATACAATTAAGAAGCTAGTATTTATTAAAGCAATACTAATAATATAGAGTAGAGGCATATAGTATTAGTTTATCTTATAAGTGTAGTTAGGAAGAAAGACCCTATTATATTTATTAGCAAACTTAATTAATCTCTTATATACAAATATAAAAAATATTATATATTTACTACTATTACACTATAGTCTATATTTCTAGTTTTCTTTTTTTAGAAGTTAATCTATAAGGTATTCTACTAGTAATCTCCCTTCTAATTACTTAATACGCTTAGCTATATATATATTATAAATGTTGCGGCAAGTAAAGAGTATAGAAGAATTCTTATCTTATAGAATTGTTTTAATAGCTTGCGATTTAATATTAAGTCTAGATAGTTAAGTAATTTCTACTTTTTATTTGGCTATAAATTTTCGCGCGTATAGATATGCTACTAAATTGTTAGCCTTATGTATATATTATAGGTTCCTTACTTTAAAATTCTAAGTTTTATTACTATAGCGTGCACTATACAGATAAAAAGAATAGCTAATCTATTATATTAAGATCTTTCTACGCTTAGAACTATTAGGTGTATTAATCTAGTTGTAGTATTTCCTACTAAGATTACAGCCTAATACTATATTCTTATTTGCGATTAAGTGTTAAATTAAAAAAATATAGCCATAATTAAGAGCAAATTATTATATAGAAGAAATAAGTGCTTCTTAGTTAGGATAAGTAGATTTAAAAGAAGGTTCTATAATAGTGTTATTTTTAGTAAAGTGTGTAGTAATAGGAATATAAATAGTCGTTGCTAGAGTGCTATACAAAGTTAGCGGCTTAGTTATAGTAACGCTTAGTTAGGATAGTGCTACTAGTAAAAGTAGTAGTCCCCCTATTAATTTCTATTCGGGATTCTTAGTAATATATATCCCTCTGTGGTATAGCGCGCTAAGTGCTGGCCTATTAACGTATACACTATTACTACTACTTACGAGACTATATATATAAAATAACTAGTAGTTAAAATCTAAATATAAAATAGTAGTAATACTTATATAGGATAAATATATTGCACAGAGTTAGTATATAGAAAAATAGACTATAGCTAGTTATTTCCTTTACTAAAGTATAGCTACGGGATAAAGCTTTATTTACAAAAAAAGGTAAATATAATAGTAGGCTATATATATAGTCTTGTGTACGCGCCAAGACTACTAAGACTGCCTAGCTCGCTTGTAACACGCACCTCTTTTTTATTTAATACTTTAAAACGCTTCTCTGTGTCTATAATAGTAGGAGTGATAACTACTATTATTGTAATCTTTTTATTAGAAACCTCTTAGTCGCAAAAAAAACTATATATAGCCTTACTTAGTTGTTACGCTAGTTCTAAAAGGATAAAATGGCTAAGAATAATATAACTAAGAAGGCTATATCTTAGACTAGTAACACTTATAGACTATACTAATCTTTAATTAGTTTAAACTAAGAATTTTTAAGAATTTTTAGTGCGGCGCCAGTGTGTACCAGCAGGGCTCAAATCAGTTAGAGCGTCTGGCCCGTGAGATAAGATTTTATCAGTGAAAGCCGGAGGCCCCTCAGCAGGCTGACTAAGGCGGGGCGACAGGGAGCGTCTCGCTACATAGGCAGCCACGACCTCACTGTATAGCGAGCTCACCATTCGACCGCACACAACCTCGTTCTTGCTACAGCCTCAGACCCCGCGCCGCAGTCAGTTGCGCGTCGCCAACCCCGAACGCAAAACCCGCACTTCTCTACTCATCGCCACCATGTCCGACGACGATGATTTCATGCAGGACTCCGACCAGGAGTAAGTGCCGCCATTGTCGTTCCCCAGTACTAGCTGACAAGTTTTAGCTACGATTTCGAGTACGAGGATGACGACGAAGAGCAAAGCGGCGATGTCAATATCGAGAACAAATATTACAACGCGAAGCAATTGAAGGGCGAGGATGCCGAGGGAGCTATTGACGAGTTCTTGGGCATACCCGCGCTGGAAGAAGAGAAGGGCGATTGGTATGCTGTAGCGAGCTCCATGGAAGAGCATAGCTAACAGTCCGTAGGGGTTTCAAAGGGTTGAAGCAGGCTATCAAACTTGAGTTCAAGCTTGCGCGGTACGACCAGGTCTGTAGCTTTCCTACCCATATCAATCACATCTCTAATGTCAGCACAGGCCGTCGAACACTACAAAGAGCTGCTTACCTATGTCAAATCAGCTGTCACCCGCAACTATTCAGAAAAGTCCATCAACAACATGCTCGACTTCATAGAAAAGGCTGCCGAAGACCCCGATGCCTATCGTTGCATGGAGAGGTTCTATGCCCTCACGCTCGACACATTTCAGAGCACGAACAACGAGCGGCTTTGGTTAAAGACAAATATCAAACTGGCACGGCTTTGGCTGGAACAAAAAGATTACCGCCAGCTGACAGAGAAAGTCCGCGAGTTGCACAAGGCATGCCAAAGGGAGGACGGGAGTGATGACCCGAGCAAAGGCACTTACTCGCTGGAGGTCTATTCTTTGGAAATTCTCATGTACGCTGACACGCGGAACAACAAGCGCCTAAAGGTTCGTTTCATCAACCCGATTCTACCACACTTGCATATTGATCTGATCGTATCGCAGGCTCTCTACCAACGAGCACTCAAGGTCAAGTCGGCCGTGCCCCATCCCAAGATCATGGGAATCATCCGCGAATGTGGTGGCAAGATGCATATGAGCGAAGGTACGGGTTTTACGCTAAGACAAAGCGTACCGACTAATTGGACGCAGAGAACTGGAAGGGGGCGCAGAGCGACTTTTTTGAAAGTTTCCGAAACTACGACGAGGCTGGATCCCTCCAACGGATTCAGGTGCTCAAGTATCTAGTGCTTGCTACCATGCTGTCGGGTTCGGACATCAACCCCTTCGATTCCCAGGAAACCAAGCCGTACCAGAATGACCCCCGTATTTCCACCATGACGGACCTAGTCAATTCATATCAGCGCGAGGATATCCACGAATACGAGAAGATCCTGCAGAACAATCCGGACCTGCTCCAAGACCCCTTCATCGCGGAGAACATCGACGAAGTGACGCGAAATGTGAGGACCAAGGCCGTAGTCAAGCTTGTTGCGCCTTACACCCGATTTACACTCGCCTTCATCTCGAAGCAACTCCAGATCTCTCTCTCCGAGGTTCAGGAAATAGTGGGCTTCCTGATCGTAGACAAACGCCTTCGCGGCAAGATCAACCAGCAGACCGGTACGGTGGAAATCGAGAGTAGCACAGACATGGATCGGGTGCAGGCGATGGAGGAGTGGAGCGCCGCCATTGGATCTTTGTGGGCCACGGTCCTGAACGAAGCGGAGGGCTTCAGATCGGATGACGGCGGTTCGCAGTTCTCTCCTAGTGGCGGTGGGCCAATGATGTACCAGAACATGAATGGCGCGGGAACCAAACATGGACGAGGACCGAAAGGCAAGGGCCCGGGACGACTAGTGGGTATCGGCAGCAAAGGATGATTTGCAGCAAGCCACGACGTAAGAACCAATGCGACAGAGTCATGAGAAGACCACGGGGCTTCAGGTTCCACGAAACCGTCACGGAGGGCCTTTCTAACCTGATGGATTAAAACATGCGGCCAGGTTCCCCAGGAGGGGAGGGGACGGTGGGTGACGCAAGGTAGCACACAGGCAAGAGTTTCCTTTTAAAATGAGCGATGGCGTCTCTGCAGCAGCCAGAGGCGGAGAAGTTCGGGAACATGCTGCACGTCGGCTGCACGGCCGTCAGCAGCGAACTTGCATGTAACATGGCCTCATTTCTAGAAGCAAGCAGCCATAGGAAGTGATTTTGCAGACGTCCGGGCGCTCTCAGCCATAGGGCCCGCTCAGTGTTTGTGACGCGGTTTGACCGGTTTCCAGTGACCTTTGACCATGTTCACACGCCACCGATCAGGTCTGCGGAATTCCTGCGCAGAAGTGTGCCGGGGAAGCGGCAAGTCTTGACGCCTGGGATCAAGCGAGCCGCTGCCGCCCATGGCGACGAGCATCTCACCCACGTATTGCCCCTTTTGAGCCATAGCCGACCTCGGTTGCGGCGGGGGCATGTCGACGACGATGCGCGCGTCAAGAAGTTGCTTTTGTTTGCCGCATCGGCGCCACGGGCTTGCGAACGAATCACGCGCGGCACCAGAGGAGAGACAGAAGGCACTGTGTGAGATTTTTGTGAGAGGCACTCTTCTGGCGCCATGGCCATGTTGCTCTTGCACCGTCATTCACTGGCTGCGGGCCACGGATGGTCCGGGCGAGGTCCCGGACGTGCTGAGAGTGACTCCAAGACGGGTTGCCATCCCGTGTGTTGTTTAATGGTAGCTGGCATATAGCGAGGGGACGGCGTCAGGACAGAGTCAGTGGCCCTACCTAGGTAGGTAGTCTGCTGGCCAAAGGCCTGGCGAATCGTCATGTTCGTGTCCATGGCCCGCTCAGGGCTGGCTTGCACGGCCGCCATGGCTGTTTTTCTTTTGCTCGAGGGGAGCCAGGCGCTGGTCCCGCCCTTGGGATAGGAATTGCCTCCCTCTTGTGCACCGCTTGCACTCGCCCTCCCTCCGGTTTCACATCAGCAGCCTCATCCTTCGATATGCATGAGGCGTCGTCTAGCACGGGTTGAGATGGATACAATGGTTCTCCAAGCTCCTGGTGCACCCCGCCAGCCCCGTAGATGGCACTGTTTCCCTATGATATATTGGGGAGCCTGCCCCTGAAGGCGCGTGGTAACACGACAACGACGCCGCGGCCTGGTCGGCCTACTAAAGAGACTGCCTCCCCCGAAGGTGCTCGTGGACCGTGGACGAGCTAGGCCTTGCTGCTGTGGAATCTATCGTCGCTCCAATTGCCCGCCGCTGGGCACACACACCTACACACCCGTGGACGTACGTCTCGTCGCTCCGCGCCGCCCGCCGCCCGCGCCCGCGCCCTCTCCTCCGTCTGCGACGCGCGCAGAGGCTGCTGTCGAGCGCAGTCTGTCAGACCGGGTTCAGGCACTTTCACCCTTCACTGCCATGGCCATGTCCGGCAGCTACCACGCATACAGCCACGGCCACGGCCACTACGACGGCCTCGTCCACTCAGCGCTGACGTACGGCGCGCCGCTGCCCTTGCGCCCGCCCGAGCTAGCAGGCTGCGGCTACAACCACCACCACCCGGGCCACGCCCACTACCGCACCGCGACAGGTAGTAGTAGGATGTCGGACCCCACCTTCATGACCGCCGAGGACGAGTTTGCCCAGCTCCAGAAGCTCAGCAACGAGTACGAGCCCGAGGCCACGGTGAGTGCCGCGGCGGCCGCGCGCTGCTGAGTGTGCTGTTGCTGACCCCTCCGCCGCAGGGCCCGCTCGTCGGCGAGCGCCAGAGCAGCGCCGCCATCGCGACCGAGTATGCCAACGCAGACCCCGTCTACCGGGTCAAGACGGCCGCGCTGCCTTCGCGATATGCCTTCTTCCGCACCTGTCGCGGCGACGGCCACTGCGGCTGGCGAGGTGCGTTCTTGCCGTGATGCCGCCGTCATGTGTTTGCCCTGACTGACTGACCATCGCCTGCAGCCATCGCCTTCGCCTACTTTGAGGCTCTGCTGCATGTGGCCGACGCGGCCAAGTTCGAAGAGGAAGAGGCCCGTCTGAGCTCCATGAACAACCTGCTCAACCTCGCCGGCTTCTCCGAGGATGTGTACGTCGACTTTGCTGACGAGGCCTACGACCTGCTCCGCAAGCTCGCCAGTTCGCTGCCCATGGGCAACGGCGCCGACCTGCTCCTCGAGGCCTTCAACGACATGGGCGTGTCCATGGCCATCATCACCTACGTCAAGGTACGTCCGCCACCTGATGCGCCAAAGTATGCTCCTCTAATGATGCCAGCTGCTCGCAAGTGCCTGGATCCAGTCCCGGGAAGACGAGTACAAGCACTATGTCATGACCGACCTGAAGACTTATTGCGCCCTCAACATTGAAGCGGCTGTCTGCGAGATAGACAATGTAGCCGTGGCCGCACTCTCGCAGGCTCTGGTCAAGCCTGCGGGCATTGGCTTCGAGATTCTCTACCTAGATCGATCTGCTGGCGACGAGGTCAATGCCACGCAGTTCTCCCGGCCGCTGAATTTCAACGGCCTGTTTCCAATGATCCGACTGCTCTATCGACCGTAAGTCGCCTTCGTCTGAAATCGCCAGTGACTTCTTCTAATCGGCCGCAGGGGTCACTATGACATCCTCTACAAGGCTGAGGATTTCCCCGCACAGCCGCAAGCTCCAGTCCAAGTGGCGGTCGCGTACAACAGCAACTTCGAAGGCAACTCTACCAATGCCAGCCTGATGTCAATGATTCCTGGACTGTACTCGCACGGTATTGGTCAGCTTCATCAGAGCCTTGATCTCGGTCAGCGATGGCCGTCAACATCATTCGACTTCGAATCAGCACAAGCTCCCCAATCTCAAATCACTCCGGTCCAGCCGTATGCACAGACGCCAGCCTCAGTGGCACCTGTGACTACCTCGCACCAGGAATTCATGTCTCCGGTACATGCTTCTCCCATGAGCCACCACAGCCCTGGGAGCCATCATAGCCTCCAACTGGAACACAGCCTGTGCAACTGCCGTTCCACCCGCCTCCACCTCCACCAGTTAGCATAGATCGAACTCCAATGGCGATCGAGAGAGGCGGCCCTTTCAGACCCTCAATGTACGAACTCGAGCCTGGATTTGGCACAGGCGAGGTGATGCCTTTCCAAACGAACATATTCCGGAAGTAAGCGAGCTTCCATTTCGTTTAATCGCATGTATCGCTGATCATCATAGCTCGCACTTCAACACGTGTCATTCATGAATCCATCCTTCCAACCCGAAGAATGGTCACCGCACGAATACCGGACAGGCGGCAAAGGAAGGCATAAATCCGCCTCACAATAGCACGAGATTTCCTATCCAGATGCGACTTCCTACCCTCACTTTATGGGAGGCATTCCGCCACTTTAGTGACTAGCGCCGGCGTTCATCAGCACTCATCTCTTTCGATACTTGCATCATTCCTATGCTGCACGGCCTGGGCCTCACGACGACTGACGACGATACCATTGTTAATCAACTTTCGGACATGTTCGCACAATAAAAGGTGCGGGGGGCTTCGGTCTAGAGCCGGGCTCACGCATTGGTTTTACGTCTATATACTACAAATCGGCATCAATTTTTCTTCTGTCTCTTTGGATTGGGCGGACATCTGCTTTCACACCAGATTGCAAAGAAGCCTCCCGCGAGGTTGACGAACGTTACGACCAAGACTATCAACCTCACGGTGCCAATTTGAACATATCTATTCTGGATTTTACCCTCTTAGAGGATATATTCATCTCACTTGTTTAATCACAGCTGTCTCCATTCATCAACGAATATTTGGTATGCGCGGTCTTTCCTGGTCCTTCTAAGCTTGCCCGCCCAGCTGTCATCAACCCTCTACCCCTTCATCGAACCCAACGATCACTGGTTCAGACTACTCCACCTACGCCAGACTCGTCGCATATTTTCTTGACGCGTATTGGAGGTACTTGAACTGGTAATGGGCGCAATATAGGCGCATTTGGGCACGCACGGTTGGAATGAATCCGAAGAATGGCGCGAAAGAGCACGGCTGAAATACTGGCATGGGCTTCCTGGGCGTCGCAGGGTTAGTGGCCGTGGTTACTCGGACGTCGGACACGGATATTACCGTCTAGTCGATGACTGCGGCGAGCTTAGATAGATGCTAGAAAGCTGCCAAAAAATACAAAATGACACCTCACCAGTTACAGTTGCTAGCTCGTCGCATCATGTACATGAATGACGCGGTTTTGTTCGTTGGCCAATTTCACGCCGGTGATTACTGTCTCAGAGTTCGAGCTGCCTTGTGCACTCTTGGTCACAAGGGACAGACGAAGGGGCTGGCGATGGTTAGTCTTGGATCTGGGTTTCGGATCGGTGGAACCGCGTCCTTGGGCGATCGTTGTAGAATTACGATACCTTCTGTTTTACGTATACACAGGAGATGGAATAGAATGAAGTGGTCATGAGTAGTAAGCACGAGCGTACCCTTCCCAACTCGACAGCAGAGTGAGTAAAACTCAAAACGAAACGCCATGGATGGCGCAACAGCAGCAGCAGCAGCAGCGTCAGAGCCTGAGCCAGAGCCGGAGTCGGGACGTACACAACTACGCCTACGCACGCAGGTACAGTACGTACTATGCGCGAGAAGAAGGAAACATGCTAAGACGATCGGGCAGGTGGGTTGGTATGTGTACGTGTAAGTGTATGTGTGCACGGAAGATTCCATGGCGAATCGATCGATGGGTGGATGGAAGGGTTCACCGTCTTTTTTTGTGCGCCTTGGGTGGGAACTTCGCCGCCTTGTGAGCAGGGCAGGCGTTTTTTCGGTGGATGGAATTTTGATAGCTTTTCATTTCTATGATATCTACGAGTCTCGACGACGACGCTCGCTGCATAAGTTTTTTTAATACTTGAACTATAGTTTTTATGGCTATCCCTCTTTCTCACCGTCTCCCTTACATGTTCCCCTCGAGAGTTCCTCCCTTCTAGCGTGCATTAGGTACGATGATCCCCCTCTGCACAATCGCGTCCACGGACCCGCTCACAGCACGTAGCACAACATTGGCGCAATCTGCCCAGCAGCAGCAGCAGCTGGTAACGCCGCATGTCGAGTTGAACGGATGACGGGCGTTTGGTTCGCCATAGGTCGCACGGTTAAGCAGCACCGACATGGTAGTCTACCCCGCTCTCTCTGTGCTCAGTTGTGGCGTTGCCCGTACGAGGCATCGGGAGGGGTGCGGTAGCGGCTCCCGAGACACAAAATTTGGGATGGCATGATATGGCGGGAATTCAGGAGTGAGGCGAGGAAGCTTGGGCGTAGGGGCGTTTTTCGCCGTCGAGGTGGAACGGGCGGTATGATTCTGAAGCGGGCGCGACGAGAGGGGGGTGTTTGTGACGGAACCGAGTGCGCCTGCGGTTTCGAAGTGGTTGGAATGACTAACGGAGGGGCTTCTGTAGTATCGCTTGCGTGTCCCCGTGCCGATTCTGTGATACAGCAGATGCAGGCCCACCGGCGCTGGGACCAACGAGTAACCTCTACCGAGTCTGAGGACCAAAGCACGCTTGGATCGTTGCCGGGACCATCTCATTCCGAAGGAGCGACATTAAGCTCGTTACCCGAGCCGTCGGAAGAGTCGTCGTCGTCTGGTTCGGAGGCAGTATGGTCTGATTCTGACTCGGCCGCGCCCGAGGATACGACGTCGCTCATTTCCACATCGCTTGTACCGTTTATCAGAGATCCCTTTGGCTCGGCTTTCTGTTGCTTGCCCTGTGAGCGCTTTCGCTCTTGACTAAGCAGGTACTCCTTCTCTTCCCGAAGTTCGGACAGTTGTTGGAAAGTCACTTTTTGAACGCGCTGCAGACTCGCAAGTTTCTTCTTGAGTTCCTTCAATTCCTCAGTCTGAGTCTTGGTAGACATGCCTTGCATCTCCCCTGTTGCGATGTCCTCGTTCAGAGAAAATCGGCAGCTGGAGCTAATGCACCTTTCGACGAAGCGTCCCACGTCGCAAGCTCAGCAAGGCTTGCTTCAAGCATAGATTGCGGAAAGCTCGGGTGTGCTAGAGCTTCTTCGAACTCGGTCTTCCCCGTCGCTCTAGCCTCGGTTGCAGAAGTCGTAGGCAATGCTATGTGACCAGTGAGCTGCATGGTCAAGCTGTAGTTCGGCGGGACAATTACGTTGCCGTCCATCATTCCACTATCCTGCTTGGGCTTGACTACGGTGTGGATCTTGAAGGTGGGTTCTGGGGCATTGGGGAACCCAGTTGGCTCCACGAATTGCAAGTTCGTCACAGGTCCTGGCAGGTTTGTCAAAGTAGCAGAATAGGTTCCTTTCGCGGTATCCCAGACAGCGACTTTGCCCGTCATGTGTCCCGAAACCAGGGTCTGTCCATCCCAGCTCAAGCTCAAACTGAGCGCTGCACCCAGCTTCTGCGACTCCGCATTGAACCTCGTCTTTGGTGAGGGTTGAATAGGACGATGTGATGATGCGGAATCCCGCAGAGTACCCACTGCCGTTGTATTTTGCATCTCGTTGTAGAAATCCACTGTCTGTAGACTCCCATCTCCGTACGCCAGGTAGAAAGCGCGATCGGCGGCATCTAGAGCCATTGCTTGCGGTAGTTCCGGGAGTAAGTATGTCCGCAGCAGTTGTCCATTATAGTAATCCCACACAATAGCCGACTTGTCCTCCGAAGTAGAGATAGCAATGTTGGCGCTGCTGCAGCTGTGACCACAGACGATGGAGGAAATGGGACCGCGGTGGGTGGAGAGTGTATGGACGGGCGAGCGTGACGTGTCTGGCGAGAAGGATAGAATGGCTGGCAGTGCCCATACGTGAACCATGGCATCTGGGGAGCCCGACAGGAAGAAGTTCGAGGTGGGGTCGACAGCCAGGGAAGTAACGGGCTGAAGATGCGAGGTGGATGTGGATACGAGGCGGCCGGAGCAGATCTGCGAGCAATTAGCATGTCTTTCGCTGGTTTCCGGATGTAGAGCATTACGCACCTCCCAGGCCAGCACCCTTCCACTCTCCGTCCCCAGCAGCAATACCGCATCCTTCGCCGCAAGCGCAATGCTATGAATTCTCTCCGGAAACGGCACAACGGCCTCTTGATTCCCCTTGTCCCTGCTATACACATGTACGACTGCCTTTTCCGCCTGCGCAGCGAAGATATGCGAGCTGCTCACGGCAAGCCCGTTCTGCGCCGTTGCGCTCTTCTTGAAGACATGGCGCTGAGCGGCCAACGGCTGGTATTCGTGGACGAAATGCCGGCATCCTTAGTCACGCCCGTGTTCGCTTTTCGTTTGGGCGGAGATGGAGGCGACAAAGCGCTCGGTGAGCATGTTGGCGGGGATGACGCGTGGGGTTGACGGAGCTACGAGCTTCGATATTTTTTTTCGTGTTGGTACCGGTTCGGCCCCACGCGTGCCGGTGATGGGCCATGTCGGGCCGAACGCCTCTGGGCGAGATCGTCCGGAAGGACAAACAGTCATTGTTACATGACCATCTTCATTTGATTTTTCACATCATCCAGAGTGCTTTTCGGGCAATGACTACATGTGGAGGATGCTTGCTTTGATGCAAAGGTCTATAGATCCACGTTCAAGACCCCCTCCATCACCTCAACCGAAAGCCCACACATCTTCAGCTCCTCAATCTCCTTCCCACCCTCCTTCAACACAGCATCCACAAAGATATCGCATCTTCGTCCCATCTCCACGCCCTGTGTGAGATGGTGCTTCCTCTTTCTCTCCCCTCCTTCCGTCAAACTGAGGTACGCCGCCAAATCGCAACTTGCGCTGCCTGTTCCTGCATCTTCACTGCTTCCAATGCACCGCGTACGCAGCAACCGCGTGCCGGGATCTTTGTCATCATATCCCAAGTCGACGTAAAAGAAGCTGCCCGTGTAGCCGGTGTCCCAGCTACTGCCCTTGTCGAGATGCTCAGCGGCGTAGAGCTTCGCAACAGGGACTAGTGCTTTGGTGGGAAGAGCTAAGGCCTCGAGGTTCGCCATGCAGATGAGATTGAATGCAATGCCCTTCACAATGGACACCAATGGCACATTATGGGAGACCGAGCCATTTGCATTAGGAAAAGGGTGTGGTAGGTTCTTCTTGTGGAAATACACATCGTGCGGAATGTTCACGGTCGAGGTACCCAAATCCTGGTTGAACTCGAAAGGGATGATGCCCGCAATAGTACGAAACTTCTTGACATTGGCATATGCGGAGGTGTGCGTTGCGACGTAGATGCTCGTTCCGATCGTAGGATGTCCAGCAAAGGCCATGCGTGATGCGGGAGCGAAGATGTCGTAATCAGCAATTTCTGGCTCTTCTTTTGTAGGCTCATGCAGGAAGGTCACCTCCGACAGGTTGAACTCTTTGGCGATCTTTTGCTTTTGTTCTTCGCTCAGTTGGGCTCGGAGGGAGGCAGGCACACGAATAACGCCGAGAGGGTTACCGGTGTACCGCGTTTTGGTGAAAACATCAAGGGTTGTGAATTGGAGTTGCATTTTGGGATGATAGGACGTGGAAGTACAATCGATTGAGTGTCTGGTGGCCTTTATACGTAAAGTAGAGATGTGCCGAGAAGTGAGTCACCAGCTGGATACGACGTGTCACCGCAAAATCTTGCGCTCTGTGTGAATCCGGCATCGAGCATGTTGCTGATGAGTCCTCTCATCGTGATTTGTAACGACCCACGTGGCGCGGGGTAGCCCGTGGACGCTTCTCAAATTAGCTCATCCATCTCTTGACGCCAAAAGATGTCAACTTGCTGACCTCCGGGTGTGGTCGACTGTGACCCTATTACCACGTAACCCATATCCAAAAAGACCTGAGCTCTAAACTTCCTTAGACCACTGCTTGCCATTCCAGACAGATCCAACATTCCAAAGCCAGTAATCGCGCCCTTTAATCAACCAAACCATCCAGCTTGGGAGTCGCCGACCAATCGCCGCCCCTACGCCCTTTGTCCTCCCAATAGGCACCAACTGCGTCTCTCTCTTGTCTTCCTTGAAAATCCTGTCTGCCCCTACCTCAGTTTGTGATCTTCCAGCGGCAGGTAGAAGATCGCGCTTGATGTTCGCTGCAAGGACTGGTACGGCTGTAATTACGTTGTGGATAGCAGGTCTCGCAAAAGAGGATGCGTCGCCGATGGCGTAGATTCTGGGGCCAGCTTTGTCGACGCGAAGAGTGGATCCGTTGGTCTCAACCTGACCAGCAGGTGTCAAGAGGTTTCTGGCAAGGAAGGATGTGCTTAGTACGTATCCGGTGGCGGGAATGAAAAGATCGGCGTGTAGATTTGTGCCATCGCTGAGATTTAGAGTGGCCTTGGAAGTGATTTTGGAAACGTGTACCCCGGCATTCGGTGGATCCACGCTGATGACCCTTATATTCTTCAAGACAGTGACGCCAACCTTGGCAAGTTGTTCTTCAGCAACGTCCGCGATTTTGGGTCTCAAATGAGGGAGAATGTGTGAGCCGGAAGTGACGAGCGTTATTGGGACTTTAGGGGTTTCTAGTTTCAGGCTGAACCCTCCAGAGCGGCCATTGAGGTATTCACCAAGCTCTCCCGCTGTTTCCACACCTGCGGGGCCTCCGCCTGCGATGACAATGCTCTTGGCTGTATCAAGCCCAGCGTGAAATATTGACCAGGCTTCGCGAGTGGAGTTCTCATCTCGTTTGAAGCTAAACAACGGAGATGGTGTGGAAGCGCCTGTAGCGATAACAAGAGCGTGGAAGTCTAGTGTTTGGTTCTGGCCATCCGTGGCACTGATGGTGATGGTGATGATCAAACAACAGAGTCTATGGACTATGAAAAGACGACCAATAATGTAACCGGCAGCTGGGAACCGGTTGAACATGTTTCGCCCGGGACAGTGGATAGTACCTTCGAGCATGAGAGCGAAACATATGGAGCTTCAAAGACCTATCGACCCCGCCCGACCTCTAATCAGTTACTCTGGGTCCACAAATCCTCCATATCTTAGCTATGTAGCACGCGAATCGAAGTCAGGTCTAAGAAGAGATGGAACCCAGCTCTCTGTCGCTGGAGCTCAGATGTCTCTGTTTCGGTAGAATTCTGGTCCTCTTTACCGCTCTTCGCCGACGAGGCATCGCCTTACTGTACACGACTGAGCCGTCATGCAATGCGTATCGCCAAATATTCCCCGCCATTGCGACATTTCCGGTAATCCCCAACAATGCGCCTGTGTGGAAGTTGGTGGAGCACGCATCAGCTGTTAGTCGGCTTCGTCAAGCTGTACTGGACGGTCTTGCAAGCCCGAACGATCAGAATGAATTTGGATATACACTATTACATGCGAGTCATTTTTCTGGTGTCCCTTACAGTCACCAAAGCTAATAGATTACAGGGTGCCGCAGTAAACTTCGATGTCGAGGAATGCAAGTTGGTTATAGCGATGGGCGCAGACGTCAATCGAACAGATGTCATGTAAGTTCTTTCATCATGAGAGATAACCGTCTACTACTACTAATGCATGATACCGCGAAGGTTTGGTTATAGTCCACTGGGAGACTTCATCGAGCAATCTTGGGGATATCTGTCCCACGAACGTCCATCCAACTCTACCTTCTCTTATCAAACTGCCTTTGAGATTTTAGAGATCCTCCTTGGTGCTGGAAGCGATACTGACATGGAGTCCTGGTGTTTCCCGCAAATCATCGCCCTCAAGGGTATAATTGATAACCCCACGTCCAAAGAGATGAGTACCGAATGGTCCGCTCTGTTAAATCGGAATGAGATCGACATCGTAGAAGATATTATGTCCGAAAGGTTTTTGCTCCATCCCCTTGGAAGGGTACCTTACATCATAATGTTCCTACTACAGTGCGGCATGAATCCCGACCATGCCTACTGAGGGTGGCCAACACTGATTTTTGCATTGCTTGAGGAAGAACATACGTTGTCGGTGTGGGGGTGGTGGGACGAGATGTCTGGCGACCAAGCATTATCACATCTGCTCGCCGCTGGGGCTGATATCTACAAGATCGCTTGGGAATCAGAATTCAAGTCAGACACAACCTGGAATGTTATATGCGGACGCGGCCCGATCTTTACATCGACTACGTTCGCCACCGCTTCTGGTACTGACCACCGCTGGAAAAAAGCATTACGAAAAGCGGTATTTGATCCCTCTGAAGTGTATGCAGAAGATGAACGACGGCGAAACGAGTTCCTGAAATCGCACAGAGCCGTATCTACCGGAGTCCACACAAAAGAGTCTGAACTTCACGATTCTACGCTTTGGTTGAGAACGAGAAAATGGCCGTAAGACCAACAGCGGCGAAACAAGCAGTCAATCACCAAGAGACAGATCTTGATGTAGATCCGCGAGACAATATGTTCCCAGCTAAGCTTTCGGCCGTCCAAGGAACCGGTACTCAAACCGGCTATTCTCAGGGCAAATTGAACATCAACCCCCAACCAGAATGCGATGCGCTACCAGATACGGACTAGATAGAATGCATATATTCCGCTATATTACCTAGGCAATTAGCCTCAAACGTGACGCGCGAACCACCAATATGAGCACATCACCGCTGCACACTCCGGTCGCTCTATACATAAATTGCGGAGCAATTGCACTATCGGACCGCGGCTCTGCATTTTTCCCCACATTGCCAGCCTCTGGTGCTGCTATATGCGTGGAACAGTTAAATAGCGCTGTGTCTTTGGAATACTTCCCCGTACACTTTTTGAGGCGAGCGTCAGTCAAAATGATAGCTCCATCACTCATCCAAGTCGCATTCGCGACGCTCGCGCTCTTCTCCTCTCCACTACAAGCCCGTGCCCTCGACAAGCGTCAAGATGCAAGCCATTGGGTTACAACATGGACGAGCATGCCGCAGCTGGTCGAGCCGTACAACATGCCTCCAGCGCAGTTCGTACGTCCCATCTAAATCCCACGTTCTACTGCGCAGTCGCTGATACATATCAAAGTCCTCCGGCGGCGTCCTTAGAGACGCCACTCTCCGCCAAACACTGCACATGACCATCGGCGCTCCAAGAATCAAAATCGCAATCTCAAACACTTTCGGTGGCTCTGACTTACCCATCACCGCTGCCTCAGTTGGCTTCCCTGTGGGCGGCGCAGCAGGCGTGTCGGGTATCGACGCCTCGCCCCTCGCAGCCATCACAGTCGGTGGTAAAGCAAGTTTTACAGTACCGAGAGGCCAAGTCGTAGTGAGCGACGAGATCAACTTCGCCGTCAAAGCGCAACAAATGATCACCGTGAGTTTGTACAGCCAAGCAGGCCAGAGTGGAAGTAGCATCACAGGGCATCCCGGAAGCCGAACGACGAGCTGGTTCGTCAAAGGAAATGCTGTGAATACCACGACAATTAGGGGTCCGAGTAGTGTGCACTGGTACGCTCATCTTCTTCTTCTTTCCTACCCTCTCCCTCTCTCCAGGGCCCAGCCAGTTCCCCACCACACAACTCAAACTAATCTCCTTACTCCAGGTACTTCGTCTCCGCCGTCCACGCCTACGTCCCCACAACATCCTTATCCCTCATTATAATCGGCGACTCCATAACCGATGGCCGCGGCTCAGACGACAACAAGAACAACCGCTGGCCCGACCTCCTGCTCGCCCGCCTCCAAACCACAAACCACACCAACATCGCCATCGGCAACCAAGCCGCCGGCGGCAACTGCGTCCTCTCGCAATGTCTCGGTCCCTCGGCCGTTTCGCGCTACAAGCGTGACGCTCTCGAGCAACCTGGCGTGAAGTACTTCATGCTCTTCGAAGGCGTCAACGACATCGGCAACGGCGCGGCCGCGAGTTCTCTGATCAATGCCTTTAAGACGATGACGGCTGATGCGAAGAAGGCCGGACTAGTGACGATAGGCGGAACGATTACGCCGTTTGGTGGAAGCGGTTATTACAGTTGGGCACACGAGAGCGCTCGCAAGAGTGTGAATGATTTCATAAGGGCGAAGGGAAATTTCGACTTCGTCGCTGATTTTGCGGCGGCGATTGAGAACAAGGGGGATAAGACAAGGATGGATAGTAAGTATAATGGAGGCGATGGGCTACATCCCAATGTAGCTGGGTACCAGGCTATGGCGAATGCGTTCCCTTTGGAGGCATTTGCTTGAAAAGCGACGAGCAGGAGGGAAAGAACACGGTCCGCGAATTGGAGACGAAGTATGTATATAAGCAACGACGACGTAAACAGTAGCTGTACATAGAGAGAAGAGTGATAAAGGTTCAGATTGGCTAAGAAAATAATATCCGGCTTGACGATTCTTGTCCATCGCATCGAAAGACCCACAAGCACCTAAGAAGCGCTCTTGGTCATGTATCAGGCCTACCTTGAAAACCTCCGCAGTGCCCAATCACGAGGGGCAAAAGCAGGCACGGAGAATAAAATGTGGCAGCCAACAGAACGGTCAGTACAGGTAACCATCGAGACATTTTGGATCGAGCGATGCTTCCTCATGTCAGGAGTTAGACCTCGAGCTGTAGTTCGAATCTCCTGATTCTGTGCTGGGTCCGCTGCGATAAGCCTGTTCAGATGCTTCCTCGTAGCGCGATGTTGAATGATGACGCGGCCGAGAGCGCATCGATACAGAGCTCGGGCGGTGCTGAGCGCGCGGTCGTTCGTTGGGTGGTCAATCGAGTAGTGGCCATCCCCGCCGTGTCGAAAGCCGCCAAAGGTTTTGTTGGGTAGCTAGACAGCGATATCGCCTGTCTCTGTGGAGGTATCCCTGGTTGTCTCATAACGTGAGGAATTCGAACTGTGCGGCTGCGCCATTGGCTTATTCAGCGGTAGAATGGAGGCATGATTTCAGTTTCATTGGCGCCGTCGGTGGTTGCGCGCCCCCCCTGTTAGCATGCCCAGGTGACCGATCCACGTGAATGAAGTTAGGTTTCTGTGCTTGGGTCACTTACTTCCGCGATGAGAACCTTCGACTTCTTGCTCAGCATAGCGATCATCGTAACGCATCTCGGTTCCATCACTGTCGGCGCGCGGGATTGGCGGTCTCTCGTACTCAAAAGCTTGATCAATCGGTAAAGAGCACGGCAATGAGAGCGCCAAGCAGTGGTCCAATCCAGTAGAGCCAGTAACCATCGAACTTTCCAAGAACGACATCTGGACCGAAGGATCGAGCCGGGTTCAATGAACCTCCCGTCCAGAACACAGCTAGCGATGTCAGATAGTGTACACATTTTGCCTGGTGGAGTTGGCTTACCGGCCAGTTCAGCGATGAACAGTGCAAGTCCAATGCCGATAGGAGCGAGAAACGTAGCTCGGTGTTTCTCCGCTGCCAACATGACGATGGCGAAAATCAGTTCAGCGGTGCAGAGCGCTTCAATGAAGAGGCCTTGTGTGATCGAAACCCCAGGGCTAAGCCTAGTGCGGACTGCTAGAGGACCTGGAAACAGACCATGTACCACTGCAGCTGCAACAATAGCTCCCAGAATTTGTGAGATGATGAGCAACAGGGCCTTGACCCAGCCGATGGCACCGATCAATGCCAAAGCTACCGATACCTGTAGAAGACTCAGTGAAGATCAATGCATTGCCAGAGTGAAACATACGGCAGGATTGAAGAGGCCACCGCTGATGCGGAAAAAGATCCAGACGTTGACAAGCAGCGAGAAAGCGAAAGCCAAAGCAATGTATACCAGTGTAGATGTGCTTGCTGGAAAGTCCACGACGCGATTGGGAGATGAGTTGGCAACGTGAGTTGCAGCAAATGCGAAGCTCAAGAAGAGTGCAGTGCCGACGAATTCGCCCAGCATCGAGACCACCAAGTGGCGAACTCTGTTTGGAAGCCATCCACATGCTGGCAGACGTCTCTCCCCAGGACGGTTGGGGTCACGAGTGTAAGCTGGCTTCATCCCTGGCAGGACCATAAAGCCATCGGCGGGCCTGTTGACATTATTCATGGTTGGCGGCTTAGGAAGAGCCGACTTCTAATAGCTACGGAGTGGGTCGTTTGCGGATGCGTACGAGACACGACGTCTTTGATGCAGCGACAAGCCAAGCCGAAAGCCAGGGAATGGATGATAGGAAAGTGATAGGACGTAGGACAGGCGGTTGTAACAATAGGATGAGGTTGTAGGGTAAGAAACAGTAGGAGAGGAGTTGGAGAGAGGCTGAGAGGATGAGTCGGAAAAGACGAGAAGGACAACACGAGATAAGAGAGGTGGAAGGAGCGGGTGGTAGCCATGCTACAGGCGCGAGGAGGTAGGTAATGCTTTCCTCACGTTGCTCGAGACGAAAGCCATGCTCTTACTTGAGTTGGGCAAAGACATTTCAGACGGTAATGGAGTAGGAACAGGAACAGGAACAGTTGACGAGGACGCAGCTGGTGCAATGGGAGACGGTCTAGACGGTGTCTGAATGTTCTGAGCTGTTTGTGCAAGGCCAGAACAGCACCTTGGAGTCTCTGGCGGCTTTCGCATTGCGTATCCTGAGGTATCCTGAGCCCTGGACCGCCGAGACATGGTAAGCAGACTTTGGTCCTAGTGCTGTCGATAAAAGATACGAAGAGCGTGGATGCTCGCGGATGCTTTTGGCGAGTTCTCACAGGCGTGAACAGCCACACAGACCCTAGAGACAGCCGTGACCACGAGTCAGCCAACGACGGATGGCAGAGGTAGATACCTGGCCGTACACATGGCACGAGAGGGCGTCGGAATGAAGCGTGACGGCGTGCACTCCCTCCAGGGCTGCGCCGGTGTATTGTGCCTTCTTAGCGCGCCGTCGGGTCACGGTACGGCATCCTGGGCGACGGTGGCGGCGGACGAGCCCAACGTAGACCAGAAAAGAGCAACATCGCGACGTTTCTTTCCTGCGCGCTGTCGCACTCCTTCCGTCCTTTCTCTCCCGTCTTGCCTCTTTCCGTGGTTCCTCGTTCGATTTGTGCGCTTTCTCGCCTCTGGCCGTGTCAGGTCAGACCATCCGCCCCGCAGTCACACTGCCGCCTCCACGAGTGCCATCGACTTGGCCGCGCGCCGTCTTCCCACCGACCCATCGCGCGCATTTGCCTTCACTGCACGGCCAGAGCACGTCTGCCGGATGCGT
The DNA here is from genome assembly GCA_031010545.1 of Laburnicola sp. JP_R_19. Lineage (NCBI taxonomy): Eukaryota > Fungi > Ascomycota > Dothideomycetes > Pleosporales > Didymosphaeriaceae > Laburnicola > Laburnicola sp. JP_R_19. The sequence goes on from VOIT01000042.1 coordinate 1,172,539, forward strand.
GTACGACCGTCCAGCTTCAGCATCTCTTGCTGCCGCCTAGCCACCCCCCCGCCAGCACCGTCGCTCGCCGACACCCAGCATGCGCCCGCTTCGGCTACTCTTGTCGCTAGCCACCAGCCTGATAGCTGTCACGCTGCTGCTATCCCTTGTGTTTGGCTCGCAGAATGAGGAACTTCGCAGCGGTGCTGTACCGCCCGTCAAGGAAAAAGGTGGGTTCAGAGCCTTGTTCTCCTTCACCGCGCCAGGCTCGCTATTCCCTCCGTCCGCTATCATTAGCCTTACCGACGATAACTCCACCTTCTTCCTCGCCCGCCCTGCTGCCTTCGGACCGCCGCTTCCATCGGATGGCATGAGCGGCCCGCTATGGATCGGAAGCGGCTTCGAAGACGATATCATGGGAACAGGCGGCGAATTGGGCTGCAGCGACGTGCCTGACTGGACTGATGGCCCTGATGCTATGGATTCTATTGTCTCGGGCGCTGAGGACAAGGGCCTGGGCTCGTCCGAGCATACCCGGGTCAATCCACTGACGATGCAACCGCACGGTGCCCTCGACGTCGCCGCAAGAGCTGTCGCGTCTGACGACGGAACAGACGACCACCTGCAGCCACGGCCGCAGATCGGGAACATAGCGAAGGACCGCACCGGGAAGATACCAGAACATGCGGATATCAAATCGCTCCAGGAAAGTGCCGAGATCGCGGGCAAGGTCGTGCTATTAAAACGAGGTGGATGTGGATTCCTAGAGAAAGCTGAATGGGCCCAGAAACGAGGCGGAGTTGCACTCATCGTGGGCGACAATATTCGCGGAGGAGCTCTTATACGAATGTATGCACGTGGTGATACATCAAACGTGAGCATCCCAGCTCTCTTCACGTCACATACAACCGCCCAGCTACTTCTTCTCTACTTCCTACCGGCGGTGTCCTTCATGATCTCTCCCCGTTAGACGTGACGAAGCTCGACCTTCCCAAGGGCAAGAAGGCAAGCACGGTCACCAGGGATCACGACGAGGCTTCCCTTGCGGAAACAAGACCGGTCTCACAGGCTGGAAGTGAAAGCTCTAAAAACAACGGCCACTCCCACACCCTGCAGGAAACAAGCTGGCTTCATTCGCTCCTCTCTAATCTCGGCCTCAAGACAACGGACGCTGTATCTTCAAAGGATGCTAGTTATAGGCCTCCGAGCAGCGGTAAGCTAGATTGGGTGTCCGTGGACAAATTGGAGGTAGATCAAGTAAAGACCAAAAGTGCGATTACGAAACCTGCGCCTATGGTCACGCCAGGTGACTTCATCATCGGCGAACAGGACTGGCGTGACCCAGCGCTTCTCTCTAGGCCTACACCTACCAAAAACCCCTCGAAACAAAGTCCTGCGCCGGAGAATAGTATCAAAGGCGGCAGTGTTACGCCTGGCAGCGGCGAGTATACGAAAAGCCATACCGACAAGCCAAAAGGTTGGCTCAACCAGCTTGTGGATGATAAGGAGCATACCCCAGAAGCCGACGTGGAAAGAAGCAGCGCCACGTCTGCTGCGGCCAAACAGTCCGATCACAGCAAATCTTCAGGTCCTCACAAAGGTCTCTGGGTCACACTCACCCCTACTAGCATGTCTACCTCTCCATTCTTCGACACTTTACTGGTCCTGGTCGTCAGTCCTCTAGTCACCTTGACTGTTGTATATGCATTACTTCTTCTTCGATCCCGCATCCGTCGTCGGCGTTGGCGCGCCCCCAAGTCGCTCGTCGACCGTCTCCCTGTCCGCACCTATCACACAATCAGTGACAGCAGCCCTTCTGCGACCCCGAATGCTTCTTCTCCTGCAACTCCGCTTCTCCAGCACACGCAATCGCCGCCTACGCCGTCCCCTTCGCGACCTATCTCTCGAACAGAATCGGAGATACCAGCAACATCATCATCATTTCAACAGCGCCATCGAACACCGGAGGAGGAAAAGCGTGAATCTGGACTAGCTGCTTGGAGACGTAAATATGGCGGACGACAGAAAGAGTGTGTTGTTTGCTTGGAAGAGTACGTTGATGGGGTCAGCCGAGTTATGAGCCTGCCGTGTGGCCATGAATTTCACGCGGATTGCATGTAAGTGAATCTGCTGGCGATGTCTTCCGAAATACTAACATTTTTAGCACACCATGGCTGGTAACTCGGAGGCGAACATGTCCCATATGCAAAGGGGATGTTGTGCGCTCTTTGTCCCAGTCTTACCACGATCGTGCCGGATCTTCATTCGACTCTGAGCGGTTCGGAGAAGACGCAGACGACGTTCAAACACAGGCAGCGGAGACTCGCAATGACTCACCCTCGGCGTCGCGACCTTTACCTATCTCAGCCGATCACATTGATGCAGATATTGAGGCTAATTGGGAAGATGAGCGAGGTCGCGATATTCCGCGAGAGCGCAGTGAAGACCTAAGCAACTCCTTCAGAGACGTCAGCTCATCCGCTGTTACTGCGATATGGCGGGGCGTTGGGGCTGTTGGGAGAGCTACAGGTCTCCAAGGACGGCCAGGTAGAGAAGAAGTCGATCGGGATCGATGAGCGATTTGAATTGACAACCCCAAGAGTTATTTGAGATGCATTGCGTTGGAGTATTGGTTCAAATTTTGTTTTAGGGACTACCTTGGGCTTGGGCAGGGTAAGGTGTCAGTCAATACCCGGATCATTAGAAATCCACTCAATCCTTATTGTTCATCAGTGGGAAGCTGCTTGTCTTATTTCCTTCCGCGTTGAGCCTTCTGACGTCCATATTGCTCTTGACCATCTCTTGATACAGACGGTGACGGTCCACTGCACACATGTAATCCGTCGATGCGATACAGTACTCATGGATTAAGTTTCGCAATAGGTATCCACCAGAGGATAACTCACCAGTACATATTTTCTCGACCTGGCCCGGGGCCTCGCGGCCCACGTGATCGCGTCTCGCGTGGCGGATGATCCCTGCTCAACTTTTCTCGCGGTCGACCTGTATCTGGTGCAGCACGACAGCAGACCTCAGCGTCGTCCCTTCATTTCTTTCCCCTGTTGTTCTTGCATGCTTCATTGTTGCTCACGATGCGTCTGCAAGCTCTTGCTCGGGCAACATCGTTTGCCCAGAGCTCCCTGCGGACCTCCGCCCGTACCGCCGCTCGCGCCCCTTCACGATGCGCGCTGTCCACTGTGACAGGTTCACGCACTCAATTCAACTGCGGGACGAAAACAGATGCACGGATACATAGTCACAAAACTACTGCGCAAAGAAGATGGCAGTCGGCAGCAGCTGCAGTGTGAGTCTGCCGCGAATCTCAAGCGCGATGATGGAGTATGAGAGCGATTGAGACTAATCGACACGCATAGGATGGAGCAAGCATCGGCCGATCCAAGTACCTTATCGCAAGAGAAGATCGTCGAGAACCTAGATCCTGTCGAGGCAGCACGGTTGTCGAAAGTTAGGAACATTGGCATTGCCGTACGCACCCACCCAGCTATTTGCGTACTCGAGTAGAGTAACGACCTTCAGGTGCAGCACTTACAAAACTGCAGGCACACATTGACTCCGGCAAAACCACAGCGACCGAGCGCGTTCTCTTCTACACCGGCCGCATAAACAGTATTCACGAGGTGCGTGGCAAGGATGCCGTCGGCGCAAAGATGGATTCTATGGATCTCGAGCGTGAGAAGGGCATTACTATCCAGTCTGCTGCTACGTTCTGCGACTGGATGAAGAAGGAAGATGGCAAAGAGGAAAAATATCATATTAACTTGATTGATACGCCTGGCCATATCGATTTCACAATCGAGGTTGAGCGCGCTCTTCGGGTGCTGGATGGTGCGGTCATGATTCTCTGCGCTGTCAGTGGTGTCCAGAGTCAAACCATCACGGTCGACAGGCAGATGAGGAGGTACAACATTCCTAGGATATCCTTCGTAAACAAGATGGACCGCATGGGTGCCAATCCCTGGAAAGTTGTAGAGCAGATCAATCATAAGCTCCGGATACCTGCTGCGGCAATCCAAGTGCCAATCGGACGGGAGGACCATTTTCTCGGTGTGGTGGATCTCATCAGGATGAAGGCTATCTACAATGAGGGTACCAAGGGAGAAACCATCGTTGAGAAGGATGAGATCCCCGCGGATCTGGTGGAGCTCTGTAAAGAAAAGCGGCAGAAGCTGATCGAGACGCTAGCGGATGTGGACGATGAGATCGCGGAGCTCTTCCTCGACGAACAAGAGCCGACCAAAGAGCAGATCAAGGCCGCAATTCGGAGAGCGACCATCTCCCTGAAATTTACGCCGGTGGTTATGGGCTCTGCCTTGGCGGACAAGTCTGTGCAACCGATGCTCGACGCCGTTTGCGATTACCTCCCGAACCCTGCCGAAGTTGAGAATATGGCTCTCGATAAGAAGCGGAAGGAGGCCCCCGTGAAGCTGGTGTCTTACAACTCCCTACCCTTTGTCGGTTTGGCCTTCAAGCTCGAAGAAAGCAACTTTGGGCAGCTCACATATATACGGGTATACCAAGGACATTAAGAAAGGGGATGAACGTTTTCAATGCGATCAGACAAGAAGGTGAAGATTCCGAGGATCGTGCGCATGCACTCCAACGAGATGGAAGAGGTTCAAGAGATTGGCGCGGGAGAAATCTGTGCCGTGTTCGGTGTCGACTGCGCCTCCGGAGACACCTTTACTGATGGTTCTCTCGGCTACACCATGGTGAGGAGCCTCGCATTGATTTGATGCCTTCCTTGCTAATTTTATAGACCTCTATGTTCGTTCCTGAGCCCGTCATCTCGCTTTCGATCAAGCCCAAGCACACCAAAGACACCCCTAACTTCAGTAAAGCTATGAGCCGCTTCACGCGCGAAGATCCAACCCGAGTACACGTTGACCCCGAATCGCAAGAGACCGTGATTTCTGGTATGGGTGAGCTCCACTTGGACATCTACGTCGAGCGTATGCGGAGAGAATATCGGGTCGAATGCGAAACTGGGCAGCCCCAAGTCGCATACCGCGAAACCATGACGAAGCGCGTCAACTTCGACCACACGCTCAAGAAGCAGACCGGTGGATCTGGAGACTATGCTCGTGTCGTCGGGTGGATGGAGCCGAGTGAAAGCCTCAGCGAGAACAAGTTCGAGCAGCAAATCACCGGTGGCACCATCTCGGAGAAGTTCCTGTACGCTTGTGAAAAGGGATTCCTGGCGTCGACGCTGAAAGGCCCTCTGCTTGGTCATCGAGTCTCGGTGCTTCTATGATTATCAACGACGGTGCTACGCACGCTGTCGACTCGTCTGAAATGGCGTTCAAGACGGCGACGCAGCAAGCCTTCCGCAAGGCTTTCAAGGCCGGTGACCCAAGTGCTAGAGCCCCTGATGAAGACTACCATCACGGCGCCGAACGAGTTCCAGGGCGGCGTCGTCGGTCTCCCTCAACAAGCGCAATGCCATCATCAACGACACGGAAATCGGGCCCGAGGACTTCACCGTCTACGCGGATTGCAGCCTGAACAGCATGTTTGGCTTCTCGTCGCAGCTACGGGCGGCTACGCAGGGTAAGGGCGAGTTCTCGATGGAGTTTAGCCATTATAGTCCTGCGCCGCCGCAGTTGCAGCGCGAACTTGTGGCCAAGTATGAGAAAGAGCAGAAGGAGAGGAATTGAGGGGTTTGTAATTTTACGGCTTGGGGGATAGGAGAGGGGTTGGGAAAAAAAAGGATGGCGAGAGAGGGAGGAATTGGGCTTCTTGTCTTAGTACCCGTGATCAGGGGATAGGGATGCATATAGATGGTCGTCTGGACGAAGGCTTTGGCTATGTATTGGTAAAATAGCTGTCTGGCTGATCTGTACGTTTTGGATGGATGTGTATGTATACCTGGCATGAGATCAATACAGTCTTCTCTCTGTATGGGGTTTTGCTTTGGTTGTGCGCTATCTTGTCGTAGTAGTGGGGGACTTTGCTACACCTGCTGCTTTCAAGGCGCCTCTGTTTTTTAAGGTTGCTTGGTTTTTGAAGAAGCTTAATTTTTCAAGCTGCTCTATTTTTCAAGCTGCTCTATTTTTCAAGCTGCTCTATTTTTCAAGCTGCTCTATTTTTCAAGCTGCTCTATTTTTCAAGCTGCTCTATTTTCGAAGGTACTTTATTTTTAAAGGTGCTCCATTTTCAAAGCTGCCCTATTTTCAAAGGGTGCTCTATGCTCTCTTACAACTGCTTCATTGCACTACTTCGAAGAGCACCACACCACAGAACAAACAGACCATACTACCATAGACAAACAAGTTGTCAATAATGCACCCAAGAAGACGGACAGTCTAGGTAAGTGTTCCTACCTGCGCATGGAGTCGGATGTGCATCGCCCTTTGATTAGCACAACCAACACACTCCCAACCCCCCGTTTCGCCGCCTTGGAGTGAGCCTCCGATGCGAACCACCTTCTCACCTTGTTACCCAGTTTCCGCTCGTAGGTATTGTAACAAACTCTATACATATGGCCAAGAGGTGATTGCCCATCGTGAAGTACATCCGAATCTAAGTACGTGCCAAAGAGGTTCGGCACAATCTCCGCCCGCTACCCACGGCGCCGAAGTGCCAACTGCCGCCTCCGCAGCAATATCTCTTCATGCTTGGCCATAAATACAGCATGTTTCGGCCTCTTGGCTGAAGTGTAGCCAATGCGGGTGATCCGCCCGAGTCCCACACAAGGCCGCCGGGCGATTCTTGCCGGCGCCCAGAGTCTTGGTGGTGTGCTTGGCTATTACAAGACGTGTGAAGCGGTCTTGGGGCGTGTACGGAGCGGATTGTGTCACGGCGGAGAAACGGCGGTGCAGGATTAATGAGCGTGCTATGCTTGGGTGCTTGGCTGTGTTACAGTGAGGCAACATCAAATTCAGTCAAGAGAGCGTGGCAGAGGGCCGAGTAGAGTACTGTGGTATCCGGCCGAAGTAGTGTAGGTGGGTCGCGCACAGCATGGGTGCGCATCCTATGTAATTAAATGCAACCTTTCTGTTTCTGTCTAATATTACATACAAATTTCAGTACTTCGTATGACCGCCTTCGGCATCAATTACAGCCCGGCATCGAGCTGGCATGCTATCAATGAGCTCCCTTAACTGTTCTACAGTGATCGACTCCCAGGCTTCCTGTACTATCCTACGCAGTTGATCATATGTTGGCTGCCTCCCACCTTCTTAATTAGGGTAATTCACCTCTATATAGTCCTTCATCTTGTTCCACACAGCTTCAATAGGGTTAAGATCTGGGGAGAATGCTGGCCAGAAGATAGGATAAATCCCTCTTTGAGAAAGCTCCTCTATTGTGTACGCAGCTGAGTGCCCTGGTGCCCCATCTTGCATAAAGCTTAGGTGAGGATTTAGACGTAACCAGCCATCAATAAGTGGTACAATCCGCTCACAGTAGCTCTCCTTATTAATTAACTTCCTTCTCCCAGAACAGATGAGGACCTTTAGACATGCCAGAGAAGCAGCCCCAGAACATCCACCCACGCTTTCTGCGGATCTTCTCTACTAGGCAGGTATCCTCTAGTCCTCTCCCTGGTCGCCTGTTACCCATACTTTTCTGTGACGTCCACCCGTGATCCATGTTTCATCGCTCCATAGGATCCTCCACCATTGCCAGGGTTCCCAGTTGATATGAGCCTCTGCCCACGCAAGGCGTATCTGCCGATTTTACTCAGTAAGAGGAGGCTTAGCACGGGCTACACAGCGTCTGTACCCTCTCCTTCATAGAGCACTCCTAATTGTATATTCGCCAACTCCCCAGTGCTCAAAAGGTCCCTTAGCAAGCTAGAGATAGCTTAGCTGCCTATTACTACGCGAGGATCCTATATATGCCTCAAGTTGATCAACTTAGGCATCCGTAAGGCAAGGTGGGCGACCGGAGCGCTTCTTGGGCGTGACGCGATCCTTAGTAACTGCGTAGCCAACTTGTCTCTCTGTACATTGAAGCTGGTTAGCGATAAAGTCGTAGGTATAGCCTGCTCGACGTAGGGCGCGTGCCTCTACAGCCTCATCGCGGGTAAGGTATCAATAGCGAGGTGTAGAAGGTGGTTCGGACATTATGCGGGTGACGTAGGGATAAAAAAGCGCGACAAAGAAACACGTATCTCTATACAAATTGGGTGACGCTAAATGTGGATTTGTCAGAAAGTCGTATTTAATTACATAGGATGCGCACCCCTGCTGTGCGCGACCCACCTACACTACTTCGGCCGGATACCACAGTACTGCCAAATGAAGGCTACGGGATAGCTCGGGACGCGCCCCACGCCGCGTTCGCGTTGCCAACTTGCAAGTGTCGAATGCCAACACTAGTGAAAGCTCGTTCGACGTCATTAGATGACAAGGGATAGCAGGAAAACACCAGCCTTGCAACGGCTAGTCCTTGTTCTTCCATTAACCTGCTTCGCCACGCAGAGGTTGGGGCAATATCGATGCTGGACCGAATAATGCCCTGTCGACACTGCAGTGCACGATAAGCTGTCACGAGAGGAAAAGTTCCCCGCACCCAGGGCTGGGGTCGAGCCGGCAGCAGCGCTTCACGAGTATTGGAGCGGCAAGGATACGGGCGCCCAGCGAACGACAGGCGCGGGACAATGTATCCCGGCCACTCTGGGCGAGAGGGTGGGGGTGGTATTACTGAAGATCTTCGTCGTGTTAAGATTCTAACCATACAGTAGTCCAAGGTGGCTTGCGATGAAGACGGCGTCACGCCTGAAGCGCTCGTTCAGCTATGATGAGCTGTCAGATGACAAGGTCCGCTCTTGGAGAAGCGGCTTGCTAGAAGGACTGCTAGAAGGCAGCGCGACGGAGGTAAGACAAGCGGTGAAGAGTCAGGCAAAGACCAGACAAAGGGGCGTTTAATGAGATGGCAGACTCGTTGGAGGCATGTTTGAACCAAGCGGAGAGGTGAGACTGCTTGCGAGCACTGTGCGGGTGCTGGCAGCAGTGCGTAGGTACCCATTGTGGGCAGGTAGACGGTAGGAGGTACGCGATGCATGTGCATGTGCGTGTGCATGAGACTGCAGGCGAGCTTCGGCGAGAGGGCCAAAAGGGAGACGGCGGCGCTCGCTAGCGGCTCGGCGGGCGTCGTGCAGCGGAAGGCACGATATCGCATGGTTGGCGTGCAGGCAGCTCACCTAATAGTGCGGGCTAGGCTAGCGTAGTAGTAGATATAGCTAGTGAAGCTAAACTAAGATAAAGTAGTAGTAAATTTTAATATAAATATAATATAAATATATTCTAAATTAGTTTATATAAATACTAGGTAATAATATATAAAGTTATATTACTAAGCAGAGGGCTCTACTTTATTTATTATATTATTTAAGATAAAAGCCTTTGTCGTTCTACCCCTAGGTAGATAAAATAACGCTATACAAAGTTATTACTAATACCCTTACGAATATAATTAGTAATATACTACTTTACTTATTAAAATATAAAGCGAAAAGTAGTTTTGCTTTATTAAGCTTTTATTTTATAGTAATACTTATTATCTATTATATAGTTTATACTATAGATTATATAGTAGTATAATAAGTAGTTACTTATCCTTTAGCTTATTATCTAGTTTAAGATTAGACAAAAACAAATAGTCTAAAAAGTCTAGACTTTAGAATTTTCTTTATCTTATTAATCACATGTTATTGCGTAATTTTAGATAAAGAACTATTAGTTTCCTAAAGTAGAACTTAATAACTTTCTAGTATATATATAGTTTTGTATATTTATCTATATAAATAAGCTAAAACCCAAAGTTAGAAATATTATCTAAGTTAGTTATCTTACTATCTCTCTTACTAAGAATACTATCTACCTTATTATATAAGTATTTTATACTTATTATATTACTACTTACCTACCTTCTACTATATTATATAATCTATTTTAATAGAAATTCTAACTAAGATTAAGTCTATACTATATATAGAGAAAAGTAAAATAAAAGGCACAAAAACCTAGTACCTAGTATATAGTAGTAGTAATAAAAAATATATAAAATAATAATAATTTTATTATTAACTTTCTATATAGTAGTATTAGGTCGTATTATTTATTTAGTATTAATTATTCTTTTTAACCACATTTTTTTAATTTAAGCCTGCGTAGGTTAGGATAAAAAGGCCGCTCTAGTCTAGTGCCTATAAATATAGTCTACTAGTCTCCGCTAATATAATAATAGTTTATAATAGTTTATAATAGTTTATAATAGTTTATAATAGTTTATAATAGTTTATAATAGTTTATAATAGTTTATAATAGTTTATAAACTATATACTTGCCCCTTATTATCTATAAGTGCTCTAATACCTATTAAAATTTACTTAAAGCGTATATAGTAAACTAACTTTATACTTTATTATTACTATTATTAGTAATTACGCTATAAGCGCGCTACTACTCTAGCGCACTTACGCGTTACGCTTACTATCTAATACTATAATAACTATAAGAATCTAATATATCTACACAACACTTCCCTTCTCTAGTAACTTATTAATAAATACTTTTTTTTCTTTCTTCTTAATTTTGCCCTTTAATACTACTATCCTAATCTATAGTAATATAAGAAACTATAGTAGTAACTATAATTTAGTAGCTATAGTATAACTATAGTTTACTATATATATAGCATATAAAGTCTACTTACTTTTATAATATTAGTAATACTTAGTATACTAAATTTTTATTTTGAATATATAACTACTACTACTTTTTTAAATCTATTTCTTTATCTATTATATCTAGTAATATAATAATTTTCTAGTTTTAACCTAATATTGTGTCTAACTCTAATATTATAACCTATAGCAATATAGCTATTATTAAATTTAGCTAGAGTATAGATAACTAGCCAGACAAAGTTAAAAATAATCTCTAGAGATTTATTAATTTTATAAGACTAACTATACAGTATATATAATAAAGCTTTAGAACCTTTGTCTACTAAAAAAGTACCTTTAAGATAACTATAATTATAATCTTACTATATATTACTATACGTAATAAGAGTAAAGATAAGTAATAGTAGTAAGTGTATAGAAGAAATAGGTAGTAGTAGTAAGATTCTAGGGGGCAGTATACAGCTCGCTAGTTATAATAGAAAATTTACTATAGAAGAGAATTAATAAGCTAGTTAGGTTAGTTATTATTGTTTTTATTATTATTATTATTGTTATTATTATTGTTATTATTATTATTATTATTATTATTGTTATTATTATTATTATTATTATTATTATTATTATTATTATTATTATTATTATTATTATTATTATTATTATTATTATTATTATTATTATTATTATTATTATTATTATTATTATTATTATTATTATTATTATTATTATTATTATTATTATTGTAAAAAACATTATTAAAGAAATTAATAATTACGTAATATAGTAGTTAGTAGTTAGTTAAATAGCTATTCTAGAATTATATAGTATTACAAATTAAGTCTAGAAAAGAAAAGAAAAGTATTTATAGTAAGTAGTATTAAATTTTACTATATTTTTTTTATAACTAAAGATATATTTTGCAACTATACTATAGTAAAAAAGAAAATCTAGTTATAACCTTTTTTTCTATATACTAGCTGTATATAATAGTCTTAAATATATATAATTAAGTTAATAACACCTGTATCTTTAGCTCCTCTATCTCCTAGTATAAGTAGAAAAAATTATTTATAGTTTAAACTATAGTAACTCTAAATAGCTCTATATTATCTAAAAACTTTAAATAGACTATAAGTTCTTAGCTGTGTATAAGAGAACCCTCTCTAGTTATTTAGCTCTATCCACCTACTAGAATAATTAACTAACTTAAGCGAAACTAAACTATAAAGTAATTAAGATAATATGCATCTACTATAAAGTAGATTTTAATATCTTCTATACTATATTAACGCTTCTAAACCTTACTATCCTAGAGATAGTTACGCTATTTGCTAGAAAGTTAAGGCTAAAGAGGGTAATAAGTAATAAGTAACTAGTAAAATTACCTATCTTAGAATACTACTATATAAAAGAATATAGTTTATAAGCTATTATTAAACTGCGTAATATATTAATAGTGCTTATAAAAACTAGTAATATAGTAACCTAAGTAAATATAGATTATATTAATTAATAAGTAAAGCACCTTAGGGTATTGCTAGAAATAATAAATAATAATAAGTTTCTTAAGATATAATAAGTGTGTAAGGAAAGCGTATAGTGGCTGGTAGATATTTAGATATTAGCAAGTATACTATAGATAGTAAAAATACTAGTTAAGGTATTATTAGTAGTTATCTATAATAGCATTATTTCTAAAATAAAAAAAAATTTAATTATCTAATCTAATAGTAAAGTGCCTATAAGTCTTAGTTAAGACTAAAGTTCTCTTTTAGTTTCTTTAAAACTAGCTCTATTTTCTTTCTCTAATAACTTCTAGAGAAAGAAACTAGTTTTCTAACTTTACTAATCTATTAATATCTTAATTACTATTATTTATCTTTTAGCTCTTGTCTAATTTAGCTTAAGTTAGGGGTATAGTAGCTTAGAGGTAATAGTTTTAAATACTATAGCCCTTTTTACTATAGTAGAAGTATACTTTCTTTTTATAGCACTTTGTTAACTTTTTTTAAAAACTTATTTAGTGCGCTTTTTAGTTTTTAAAGGGTTTACTTTAGTAGTTATAATAATACTAAAATATATAAGTTTTTAATTTATAGTCTTTATAAACTTAGTAAAAAAATAGCTACTATATAAAAATACTTTACTATCTTTATATAGTAAATATATTCTTAAACTATATTAACTCTATTTATAAGTATTATACGGGCCTAATTTTTAAAGATTTCTAGCGTAATTAGCTTTTACTAAAAATTTATATATATATATATATATATAGCGCTATTTTACCTATCTAGGGCTAGCATAACAAAGGCTTATATCTTAAATAATATAACAAAAAACGCAGAGCCCCCTGCTTAGTAATTAAAAAAAAGGCATTAATTTATATATAAGGCCTTCTAGTAAATATTCTTTAACTTTTTCTAATTATCTTTATTAGTCTTAGTAACTAAGTGCACAAAGTTAGTATTAAACTTAGCCAGTAAGATTTTACTCTACTAGCTAAGAAATAGTCTATTTTATACTTACTTTTCTACTTGCTTATTATAGAAACTTATATTTAGAAAAGCCTAAAATTAATTTTTAGAATAGATTGTTTTTTCTATAAAGGCTAGTATAATATCTATTACTATTAAATAGATACTCTATAGCTAGCTATATAGATACTAATATCTAATACTCTATATTAGTAAGTATAGAGAGTGTATAGAATAATTATATAAGGAAAAAAAATATTATAATAGATAACTTAGTACTAATTACTTGTCTCTAGAAAGGGTGTAAATAGAAAGAAGAAAATCTTATAGCGTATAGGCTATAGCGTATAGGCATTATATAATCCCTACATAATACTATTATATAGTAATATTAAAACCTTAATATATTAAGGTGCCGTTACTTCTATAGCGTATAAATACTAGTAACTTTTTATTTTTAAGATTACTATTAGTAGTTCTCCCTTTGTCTATATAAACTATATATCTACTAATATAAACCCTATCTATTTATTATTGCCTTATCTATACGTCTCTGACTCTAGCTAGTTTTTTTTTCTAGTTAGTAGAAAGACTCTATTAAGTAACTATTTATTATACTTTACTACTATTTATTAAAGGAGTAACTAGGCTTATTAGTAGTAAAGTAGGAGTCTAGCTAATAGTAGTTAGAAGTAAGATTACGTAGTTAATATTAAGATTATAGCAATAATATATTATTTATATAAAGTTCTTTTACTTAGTTTATTTCTTATATAATAAGTAAACCTACTTATTTTATCTATTTAGGTAGTAATATTAGATAATTATATAATACTAGATAAGAGAAGAATAAATACTAATAAGGGATAGAAATTAAAACTTTAGACAGAAAGGAGAGATATATAAGGTAGGCTTTTCTTTCTTTATTTTTTTTCTTATACTTTACTTTAAATATCTTTCTATATATATTTTTTTTAGCTCGTTTCTCTTTTTATTAAGCTAATTTCTTATTTTATATAGTAGTAAACTATATTTTTTATTATATAATATTTTATCTTTATATAATACTAACTTAGTGTATATAATAGTCTATACTAGCCTCCCTACTAAGCACGCCCTATTACCTTTTCTTTATACCCTATTTTCCTCTATCTGCGCCTTTTACCTTTCTAAAGGCGTCTTTCCTAGTTAGTGTTAGCGTAATAGTTAGTGTAGGCTTATGCTCTACGCCACCCTCTATATAAAAAAGGGCCCCCTAGGTCCCTTTCTTATTCACTATCTTAGAATAGTATTAATTTAGCTAGCTCTTTTAAATATTCTAGTTATTCCTAATAGGTTAGCCCTATAAGAAATTATTCTGTCCTAATATTATTCTAAGACTAACTATTTTATTTAGCTATAGACAGTAATATAATATCTACTTCTTTCTTAAGATACTACCTATAGGTAGTTAAATTAGCAAAAGTTTTACCTTATTACTTACTAGTTATGCTAGATAGTTGCCTAAAGTTTATAAAATTACTAATATAACTTTTCTACCTACTATAAATAAGTAAGAGTATATTAGTTTATTAGTTACTAGTTATACTAAGTAGTAGTTCTATGCTAAGTTTTATAAGACTACTAATATAACTTCTTTACCTACTATAAATAGGTAAGAGTATATTAGATTAGTTACTAGTTATACTAGACAGTTATCTAAGGTCTATAGAACTACTAATATAACTTCTCTGCCTACTATAAGTAGATAAGAGTATATTAGATTAGTTACTAGTTATACTAGACAATTGTCTAAAGTTTATAAAACTAATAATATAACTTCTTTACCTACTATAAGTTAGTAAAAGTATATTAGGTTAGTTACTAGTTATACTAAGTAGTTATTATACTACCTAAGGTCTATAAAACTACTAGTATAATGCCTCTACCTACTATAAGCAGATAAAGGTATATTAGGTTAGTTACTAGTTATACTAAGTAGTTATTATATTACGCTAAGGTCTATAAAACTACTAGTATAACTCCTCTACTTACTATAAGTTAGTAAGAGTATATTAGTTTATTGGTTACTAGCTATACTAGATAGTTATTATACTATACTAAGGTCTATTTAAAAAGGCTACTCTAGAAGTTCTAATAGTCTAAACATAAATAATAATAAATAAATAACAACTAACTATATTATACCCTATAAAGCTAACTTGCCTAATAGCTACCTTTTAGTGCTATTATAGCAAGGGCATAAGGTATAAAGCTAGAGGAATTAGAGCTAGACTATAAAGGTAATACAAAAGTTAAAGTTTTATATATATTATTTTATACTTTATTTTTTATCTAATTTTTTCTTAGCTAAGACTATATTTTAGCTTATATACTATATAAGACCTGCTACTTCTAGCCTATTTACTACACTCTTTCTATTACCTCTACTTTACTTTACCTTTACTACTACCTATACTATAGTAAGTTGCTACCCTTTAATCTAGAAGACTTCTAGAATATTCCCTACGTCCTCTATACCTCTAGATAGTTCTAGAATTAATAATATAGAGGTAGATATTTGCCTACACCCTACTAGTAATAGTCTATATAATGTCTACCTTTAGAAGATTTCCCTATTTAACTCTACTAGTAAGCTATTATCTATCTAGTGTAGAAAGTAGCTAATAGAAGCTTTCTAAATAACTAGTTACTCTACCCTTAGCCTTATAAAGAAAAAGAGCATTATTAAACTACTAAAAAAAGTCTATTCTAAAGAACTTCTTTATTATTTGTAGTATAAGCACTATATTACTATACTTAAAATAGACTAGCTAACTAATAAATTTATAATAGCAAAGCTTAAGTAGCTTATACACTAAGGCAAAGCTAAACTTAAAGCTACTAGTAAGTATAATATATTTATAAGGAAATTTAAGCTAAACTAATTAATCTAGCACGGCTTAGAAATAAGATAGCTACTAGTTACCTATTAGCTTTAGGCCTAATATTGCTTTTCTTAAGGCCTATTTTTAAAAATAGTACTATATTTAATAACTAGGACTATTATAAAGTCTAAAGAAGACTCTAAATAAGAAGTTCTTATTTAGGCTTTATATAAGCGCGCTAATATATTTAAATAAGCTTACACTATACTTAAAATAATAATACCTTACTACTTAGTATATATATTTTTAAAAAATTCCTACTCCTAGCCTAATATTGCTAATTAAGTAGCTATTAGATAAGACTTATTTAGCCCTAAGAAAGTTATCCCCTTTGTTAAAGATAGTTATAATCTATAGCACTACACTTAAGTCTCCTTAAAACCCTCTAGCCTAGAAATACCTAATCTACTATATAGTTTATACTACCCTTAGGCAACTAAGTAAAACTTATTCTGCCTAGTTACATTCTAATATACACTGTAATATCTACTCTAGCTTATAGTATCTACTCTATAATAGAATAAACCCCTTTATTACTTTTTAGTTCTAGGATATATATAAACTTAGCTTGCTAATAGCGCTAAAAAGACGTACTCTAGGGTAGACACACTTATACTACTTTTAATATATTTAAGCTAGAACACTCTACAAAGCTACCTAATATTAATAAGTACTATAAGAAAAGGTTAACTTAGTCTTAGTGTTAAAGATTAGCTAGAGAATATATATAATAAGATCTGCGTAAATATAAACTATTACTAAGGTAATAATAATAAAGAAGATTAAAATAACTAAGTAAAAGCAATTCTTAGCTATTTTAGAGGCGCGCCTTAAGAGGTAGCATAAAATTAGCATTAAATAAATTAGGCCCTCTAAGAAAACTATAGACCTAAAGGACTTTTTAAATTTCTAAAAAATACTTACTATAACCTCTTTATTCCTTAATAGGCATATAAGAGATTTTATAAGCTTTTTCTCTCTAATAAGATAAACGCCTAGATATTTCTATAGGCTTTTAAGAGTCTAGCTAGAAAAGGTAAACTAGATATAAAGACCTAAAAAATAAATTACAATTTAAGTTAACTAAGAGTTTTAAGTTAATGCTTTAGAAAGAGATAAAAGACTTTAATATTAACTACTTAGCAATTAAATACTAAATAACTACAGTTAGCTATACTCTTTATAATAATAATATAATAAACCCTTTCTAGGCGCATATAAAAACTTCTTACTAGGTACTACCTTCTAGATTAAAGCCCTTATATACAGGAACTCAAAAATAAACACCCTATTCTAGACCTACTTCTTCCTTTTTAACTCTCTATAATTAGACTAAAGTATAGTGTATTAAGAATAATACCTATCTTAGCTATAGTAAGAAACTTAGAGGCCTATACTTATGCTACTATTCTAAGGTAGTTATATAAGCAAATATAAAAGTAAAAAATAATCTTAATTTAAATAAACTTAGTATTACCTACTACTATAATTTAGAGGTAGGTAATTTATTAGATAATAAGGCTTTAAATACGCGCTACTAGACTACTCTAATCTAGCAGCTTATATAAAAGCTACTAAACTAATTAATCTAAATAAACTACAATTTTAACTATAATACGCAGATGCTAAACTAAAATTACTGCCTATAGGTAGTAAGATAATAAGGGTTTCTAAGCTATTTATAGGCTTTTAACTAGTTATACTAGCGCAAATTATATTTAAAGGGTTAGCTTTTAGATTATAAGCCTTAATAGCTACTAGTACTAGTGCTTATTACCTTATTACTTTATAGTATATAAAGGCTATTTAAAAACAGCTTAAAACTAAACTACTTTACCTAAAAATACTAATTCTCTTTAAAAACTTTGTAGAAAAGAGAAGCGTAAAAGTAGGCACCTATTTTATAGCCTAGCTTAATATTAATAAATATAGTATTACTATATAGTGTATTTTCTATAAAATAGGAGACTATAATTTTATTATTAGTAGAAAATTTTTTAAGCAAGCTAACTATATAGTTAATACTTAGAACTACTGCCTTTATTAAAAAAATAATAAGAATCTAATCTTTACTAGCAATCTTATTCCACTATAAACTTCTCTACTACCTAATTCTTCCTACTAGGACAACAGTATTTAGCAAGATAGTCTACTTAAAAAGCAGAACTATACCTTCTAAATAACTCGCTTATTAAAAACTAACTAAAGCATCTCTAAGGAGATCTCTATCTAGCTTTCTAGCCCTACTATCTTAGTTATTAGAACGTACTTAGAGGCTTACTACAAACTAAGCTATAAGAATATCTTTAATAAAGATAGTAGTGTTAAGGCTGTTAAACTACTTTCCTTAGACAAGGTACTATTAAGTAACAAATTACCTTTTAGTTAGTCTATTACTACTATTTATAAAAGCTACTAGCTAGACTAGGTTCTAGAAATTATATAGTAAGATCTAGATTTTATTTCTAACTCTAGACCTAAAGACTATAAACCTACTAAAGAAGCTAGTTTATAAATTAGGCAGCTATAGTCTATAGAATTAAGTATTTAATTAAAACTACCCTAGCTAGAATATTTTAGGTTAGCACTCTTCTACCCTACTAAATTACTAACCGAAAAGAAAAAATTAGTATTACTTATTATAGTAATAGCTCTAAGGATTATAGCGCTACCTATTATAGCGGCGAATTAGAAGATAAAGAGCCTACCTATTATAAAAACCTCCCTAACTATAACGCTAAATTTAACTCCCTATAAAAAATACTTAGGTAATAAATTAAATATTAAACTGCCTAATAAAGTCTTCTAAAATGCCAATAATTAGAAGCTGCCTTCTGACTATTAGCCCTTACTTTAATCTCCTAGTTACCTAACTTATTCTGCCTATAGGGGCACCCTAAGCTACTAAAATAGGTAGCCTAGTTTACTACTAGTTAAGTAGCTTTCTAGCTATTACGCGTGCGCAGCGCACCTATAACTTTTAGCACCTCTACCTCTAGACGTCCTTACTAGTACTAGTAGCTTCTATAGCTTTAGAGCTGCCTTATTCTAATTAAAAACTATATAGTTAGGTTAACACAATTTTTAAAATATTTTTTATAGTACTTGGAAATATTATATAATATAATTACGCCTACGCGCAATAAATTAACTAAAATTTTTTTAGCTAACTATATTTTTATATAGTATTAAAGCTAAGAATACGCTCTATTAGTAAAACGCTAAACGCTAAGATATAGTTTCTAACCTAGCACTAATTCTAAATCTACTAATTTACCTCTAACTACTTTTCTTAATATCTTTACTAAATAGCAAGTAAATTAAACCCTAAGGCTACTATTAGAACTATAAAGGCCTATTACCCCTATTACAACCCACTTTAGCCCTAAAATAGTACTAGTTATATTAAAAATCCACTAAAATACTCTATTTTTATATACTTTCCTTTATATTTTTAGATCTTAAAAAGGGGATTATATAATAGTCTATACTAGCCTTTCTACTAAGCACGCCCTATTACCTTTTTTTTTATATTCTATTTCTTTCTATCTGCACCTTTTCCATTTCTAAAGGCGCCTTTTTTAGTTAGTGTTAGTGTAGTAGTTAGCGTAGGCTTATACCCTACGCCGCCCTCTATACAAAAAAGGGCCCCCTAGATTCCTTTCTTATCTACTATCTTAGAATAGTATTAATTTAACTAGCTCTTTTAACTATTCTAGCGATTTCTAATAGATTAGCCCTATAAAGAATTATTCTATCCTTATAGTGTAAATAATAGTGCTTATACTAGTAGGTGTTAACTAGCTAGGCCTTCCTAGCTTTAATACTACTATAGTAGCTCTTCTAGGCAGAAAAATATATATTATTCTTTTAATTAGTTTCTAAGCAAAGTATATATTTATTTAGGGCATTTTTATTAATATAAGTTCCTTTATCTTTTACTTTTATATAATACTAATTATTAAAAAAGGCTAAACAGTTATATATTATATATTTACCTTTATATAATATTAATACTATTCTTATAGCTAGTATAAATCTATATTTATAGGTTACTAAGCTTATTTAGTATATGGACTACTTTTATACGCTTCTTATTTAGTTGCGTAGTATCTTTAGAGGCACTATATATACTTACTACTATAGTGATAACTTTAGCTCTAGACCCTTGACTAAGTATTATATAGTTCTTATATATAGTAAAGCTATAGTACTAGATACAATTATTATATAGCATAGGGCTAAAGAGTAGAATAGATACTTCTAGATATTATTTATAACTACTAAAATAAAAACCCTATTTAAAAGAAATATATACTATATCTCTTCTCTTTTTATATATATAATAAATAGAAAAATATATATCTTAAAGTAATATATACGTATAAAAAGAATTAAATAAAGATATTATATAATACAATTAATAAATAATAAAGAAATAGTACTATATAAAGACTAGGAAAAGCTTATTTAAGCAGGCTTAAGGCGATTTACTAATACCTTAATAGTAATTATTAAGGTAGTACTAAAGATTAAGGACTTTAAAGTTTCGTTTAGGGCCTTTTTTATATAGGTATTAGTAGAATTATTCTTTTTATTAATCTATTTAATCTTAGAGATTTTTTAGCGCTTGTATAATTTATAAAGTAATATAATATTAATTATAAGGCGTTATTTATAGTTTCTAGTTATATAAAACAGTTATAGAGAGAGTTTAAATCTATATAAATAAATATAAAAATTAGTAGTAGACTAAGCGTGTACATAATCGTCTAGAGGGTTATACTAATAGTAATAGTATTATTAAAGCCTTCTACTATACTATATAGCTTGCTAGTAAGAACACTCCTTATTACTTTTTTATATTTAGTTAATTTCTAGTATATAATATTTACTAGGATTTTAAAGTTATTACTATTATCTATATAATACTTATTATTTAAAGAATTTAGGAATTCTAGCTATAAGTTTATATTCTTATTATGAGCAAATAAACTATTCGTAAAAATAAATAGCTTTACGCAATATAAATCTAATAGTATAAAAGTAAGGCTCTACTTACTATAATTAATTTACTATTAAATTTATACGTTTAGTATTTTAATATTTTTATATAAAGGTAATATAGTCTAAGTAGTAATAGATAAATTAAATACGGCTTCTAGTTAGTATATAGATATAATATAGGTACCTTTTATATGCTGCTTTATATACCTCTAATTAGTATTCTTATCTTTAGAGTTAATTATATAAAGGCCCTTTACTTGCCCTTTTTATATAAGAACTATAGTATTATATATAAGCTAAATTCTTTTACTATTAAACTTAATAGGTTAGTTCTTAGTAAAGATAGTCTTATTCTTTATATAGAAGGCTACTTTATTTTAGCTCTTTTTCCTCTCTTTGTACAAAGTTCTTATTAATAATACTCAGGGTATTATTTGTCTAAAGGCTAGTAATTCTAAAGGTGCACTTTTTGTTATTAGTAATAAGTAAATATAGGTTATATAATAAAGTCTTTATACTAGGTTTCTTTTTATAGTAGTTATAGTAGGTCTTAAACTAGTAAAAACCTAATTTAGCTACACTATAAAGTAGTTATATAATATAGAAGATTATATTGTATAAAAAGTTTATATATAGTTTTTTAGATAGTCTAGTATAAAGTATATAATTTAGCTTATTAGTAGACTAAATATAGGTCTAAGTAATATCTTATAATTTAAAATATATTCTATATATTACTTAAAGACTTGCTTTTAGTATAAAAAGTAGGCGCTAGCTTATCCTTTAGATAGTAGATAATTAGGTAAGAATTTTATTCTTCTTTTTATTAGAGTACATAGTAAATACAAAGCAGAATTTCTTCTATAGATAAATAGTCTTACCCTTAACTTCTTATATAAAGTAAAGGTTAAAAATTCTACCCTTATACTTAACTAGATTGAAGAAAAGAATTTTAAATATACAATTAGTAATAAAAGTATCTATTTCTATAAAATTTAACTTCTTAAAGGGTGCATTAGGTGTTATAATTATACCTTTTATATAGATCTTTAGAGATAATTATTAATTACTAGTATCCTTTTAGAAAAGAAATGTAGTATGCTTTTTTAGACAGCCTATTTTTCTCTTTTTTAGAGAATTCTCTTATATAGGGGTAGTATTATCTACTTTATACATTAATAAAAGAGTATAATCCTCTTTATAATAGTATAGCTTAACTTATATATTATAAAACCTTACTAAACTATTTCTTAAGTTAAGAATTTTATCTTTGTTCTTAATACTCCTAATTTTATATAGTCTTATTTATCTCCCTTTCTCTTTCTAGATTATAATCTTAAATTTAAGTAGGAGCTTAAGAACTTTATATATAGTTTACAGACTATTATAGTTGTTTTGTATATAATTAATATTTGTCTTATCCCTTTCTTTCTATAATATCTTTATTACCTTTTATATAGTATTTATGCGTATAATAATATTAGGTAATAAAAAAAAGCTTACACTAATTCTAGAATATGCACTAAAGAGTAGTAGTGTAAGTATATAGTAATTTAGACCTATAGTATTATTAATAGCTTTAATAGCTATTTAAAGGATATCCTTTTTATTTATATAATTTTTTAATTTAGGCTTAAAAATTTTAAAGGCTTTATAAAGGGGTGTATATAAACGCTTAATCTTCCCTATTATTTAATATGCTTCTATAGGTATCTGTCTATAGGTTATACTAATAATTTTTATATAATTCCTAAACTTATCTAATATAAAGTCCGTACTTAAGTTATATATAATATAGTTAGGTAGACCTTAGCAAATATTAATTTAGTATTTATAGAGGGCTTTCTGCGCATCTTATATAGATATTAATTTTAAAAAGAATATAGATTAAAATAATATATTTGGATCTATAATATATAATATATTTTTAGTTCTAATATATATAATATTAATAATAATTTTATAGTTAAAGTAAGGGTAATTCTTAATAGTAAACTTAAGTAATATAGGGCTTATTTATATAATTAACAATAGTAGTTAAACTTCTAAATTTTATTTAGTATAGTAGTATCTACTTTATAGCTAGTATTAGTAAGTATCTTGTAAAGTTTTTATATAGAGATATCTAAATTATTAATAAAGGCCGTAGAGTTCTTATTTAGTAAAAAAAACAATATAGTTTCTTTCCTACTAATATTAAAAAAGGGTGTCCCTATTTATATATAATAGGTATTATAATACTATTCTTTTATATAATAATATTTAAAATATTATTAAAGTAAGCACCTAGCCTACTAGTATTTACTCGTAATAGTAGAAATAGTATTATAGTATTTAGAATATAGTAGGTAAATCTTTCTATTAAATTTAAAATTTATATAGTTCCTAGATATTTTTATAAATTCTAACTTTTAAAGCTAATATTAGTATTACTAGGTATCTAATTAATCTTTATATAGTGGTTTTTATATACGTATATTTTTAGCTATACTTTACTAATTATAGAAATTTTTACTATACCTATATTCTATAGTTTACTATAGTATATTATATAGTATTAATCTTTAAACATAAACTACTCTATATATTCCTTTAGCTCTATCTTATAGATATATTCGCTAGTTATATAGTAAAGATAGGCAATAGTAGGTAGCTCGAACACTTAGTTATTACTATTATTATTATTTTTACTTTATTTCTTTTTTTATACAACGTAGGTTTCTTATTATTATACCCTTCTATATCCTAAATATGGGACTAAATAATTTTATACAAAGGCGTTTTATTATTATGCTCTTTATAAAAGGTAATATATTACCTTATTATATAGGTATATTTATTGCGTAGATAGTTAGAAGACTAATAACCTTTCTTATAGTATATAAAAGACTTCTTTAGTCTTATATAAATATTATTTAAGTGGAATCTAAATAATAATACTAATAGTATAAATTATCTATAAAATCCTTATCTATAAGAGACTAGTAATTTCTCTCTTTATATAGAAAGGTTATATTTATAATTAGTATAGGATATATTAGCCTCTTCTAAGTACTAATTAGATTAGTAATTAATTATAACTTAAATTAATATATAAAGATTAGTAAATAAAGCTTTATACGTAGGCTTAAGGGTAAATATAGCCTACTTTAGCTCTACGTATCTATAGTAGACTTATATAATAGTAGTATAGGAAGAGATTTCCTTAGTAAAGTCTATACCTAATACTCTCTATACAAGGGTAAACTTATTAATTATTACCTCTAGGATTTTACACAGACTTTTATTAGGGTTCTTACGCTAGTATTATATAAAAGTTATTATAGTCTAGTCTGTGTAATACTAGTTATAGTTAATAGTAGTGTTAAATTAATTATTAAGTGCTTTATATAGGCACTTTTATAATTATCTAAGGTAGATAGTATAAAGATAATACTATACTACATAGCTAGTAAGAATATCTAGAAAAATATTTAGGTATTAATTCTTAGTAATATTTAGACATCTGTATAGATCTATAAAGGTTCTAGTTTTGTCTACTAATATATTATATAGAACTCTAGTATAGTTATTATCTTTAATTTATACCTTTTAGAATTAGATTATCTTATTAGCTAGAACTCTTCTTAAAGGTAAGTTATATTTAGGTAGAAGCTTATATAGATTAGATTATAGTATAGGCTTAGTCTATATAGATTAGTATAGTATATATAATTTATATTTAACTAGTAGTACCTTTATTCTATATATACTATTTAATAATTATAAGTAGGTAGGTAAAATAGTAGTTAGGTACTTTATACAAAGAGTAGTAGTTTATTTAGTTATTTATATAAAGAAGATTATTTTTAGTGCTTATATAAAGGTTTTTTTAAGATATTTATAGGGATCTATAGCTATATAGGTGCTTATAATAGTAGTAGCTTACTTTATTTAGGTTTATATAATAGCCTAATTAGCTTAAGTAGGATTAGCCTTAGAATTTATATATAAGAAGTTAAGTAGGCTAAAGAAGGTAGTATTATATATATAGTATTAGTATTGCCTTAGGCTACTTTATATGGTTTGCTAGCACTTATAGCTTTAGTATTTATTTTTAGTATAATACCCTTTTCTTTTAGGACTGCAATAAGCTTTCTCCTAAATATATAGCTTAACTTTAGAAAATAGTATTTTTCCTATCCTTTAAAGTCTTCCTAGAATAATTCTAAAAAATCTATTTCTTTTTAGTATAATATATAATAATTAGTAATAGTATATACTACGTATAATTATATTTCTAATAAAAAGGGTTATCTACTAGGTTAATCTTATCCTTTTAGTACTTAGGTCTTATTCTCTTATATAGTGTTACCTCTAATATTTCTATTCCTTTAGTATACTTATTATATAATCTAGTAAATTTAAGTGTATTAGTATTATTTTATAAGGCAAAGGCAGTAAAGGTAGAGGCTTTATATAAAGTAGTAGGAGGAGTAGTTATTATATAACTAATTTATTTAATAGATTAGTTATATAAAGGATTACGCTTTATTAGGGTTTATTATTATCTAATTATATATTTATATAGTTACTAGTAGTGTGCTTAGTGCACTATCTCTTCTTAAATCTTATATAGTAGTAATATCTACTTACTCACTTAATAAAAGAGTTAATCCACTATCCTTATAAATAAGGATAGGTTTTCTATATCTAATATAATTGCTTTCTTTATTTTATATAGTAGTAATATTTACTTATTAACTTTATAAATATTTAATTTACTATCCCCTTACGTATAAAGAATAAGGTATAATAATATAAATTATATTGCGAATAATAACTTATATAATCTATCTTTAGTCTTACTTATTTATAGTTAAGGATTAGTTAACTACTAATTAGTATTAAATAGGTACTCTATAGCTAGCTATATAGACATTAATATCTAATACTTTGTATTAGTAAGTATAGAGGGTATATATAAGATAATTATATAAAAAAGCAAATAATATAACAAATAACTTAGTATTAATTACTTATCTCTAAAAAGGGTATAGATAGAAAAAAGAAAATTCTATAGCGTATAGACTATAGCGTATATGTATTATATAATCCCTATATAATACTATTGTGTAGCAATATTAAAACCTTAACACCCTTAGGTGTTCTTGCCTATATAGTATACAGACAATTACCTTATTTATTAGCCTACTTATAATATAATTAACTGTATTTTTTTAGTCTTAACTAAGTCTTATAGGCCCTTTATAGTTAGATTACATAATTAAAATAAAATTATTTAATTTTAAGACCAACTTAGTTAGAACGCCCCCTCCCCTATAGCTATTATATTAGCTATTAGATATTAGCTAGCTACTACACGCCCTTATCTCTACACGTCTTTATATCCCTAAGAAATTTATTATTATCTATAGTAGTAAGTAGTTTAGTTAACTTTCTTATCTACTGCCTAGCGTAGTCTTTATTTTCTTATATCTATTTTTACTCCTCTTTTATACTAGTTAATAATAGTTATAAGGATAATAATTATATAAGTAATATACTAAAGTGTTATATAATATAGTAACTTCTTTTTTTAATACTACCTTAAAACGCTTTTATGTAATAATAATAGCGAAAGGGATAACTACTATTATTATAATATTTTTATTAGAAAACTTCTTAGTCGCAAAAAAAAAACTATATAATATAGTAAGTAAGTAAAAGCAACTTTGCTAATTATTTATAGTCTTCTTTTTCTTTCTACCTCTTTAAGCCTAGCTTCTACGCTATATTTTTAATTTTACCTATGCTCTTAGTAGGTAGTACGTTAATAGTCTTAATATTAACAATCTCTATAGTATAGGTTAAGTTAAATCTAGCCTAGAAGTGTAGTTATAGTATAGTAGTATAGTTTAGTTATTTAGTTACTTAGTTATTATGAAATAAATAGTAGGATTAGAGCTCTCTATATAAAAAGGAGTACTAGATAATAGTTAGTAGTAGTAAAGAGTCTCTTTCTTAACTATAGTTTACGTTAATATAACTAAGTTAGTATTATAGAGAGCTAATAGGATTATAAAGTACTAGATAGATATGCGCTTATATAGCGTTATTTTATCTACCTAGGGGTAGAATAGTAAAGGCTTTTAGCTTAAATAATATAATAAAAAAGGCAGAGCCTCCTGCTTAGTAATTAAAATAGGCGTAAAATAGTAAAAGAAAGCAAGCGCTTATAAACTATTTACTTTTATATATATTTATATAGTACTTATTTTATAAAGCTAGTATATAGAAAAATAGATTATACTTAGATTTTCTTTTACTATAGTATAGCTGCGGGATATAGTTTTGTTTATATAAAAAACTAAATTTTTTATAAAGAAGTAATTTCTATAAACTTTAGCTTTTATTATATATTCCTAATACTAGTAATCCTAATAGTTTCTAGAGAATAACTCTAGATTAGAAAGTTAGTGGTGTTAGCGCTCTATTAGCACTTTACTAGTTACTAGTATTATTACTATTATTTAAAAGGGGGCTAAGGGCATAGTCCTTACTTTAGTATATTATTTTAATTAGGCAAGTTAATTAGTAATTACTTTTACTAAAGTCTAGAGCTATTTATTAGTATTTAGCTAAGCTACGAATATAGCTTAAAGTTGCTTTAAACTAGTAAAAGAGTATATAATTTATATTAGTATATTCTAAAGGGCGTCTTCTTTTATATTTTAGTCTTCCCTTTCTTTTTAGAAGAGTGTTTAAGGCCTTATTAACCTCTAGTTTTATAAATACTACTAAACTAGCTTAATCCTCTATATATATTATACCTTATTATAGCCTCTTATATATAATTTTTAAGTAAGATTAGTAGTAATATCTACTTTAATAACTTTTTACTATTAAAGTTTAGTAACTTATTATACTAGATAAAAAACAAAAGTGTTTTTCCTTTTGTAAAAAGACCGTAATACTCTCTCTATTATATTTATATTTATTTATAGGGTTATAGAATCTTAATATTTAACTTAACTACTTATTAAAAACTTGTCTAAAATATACTACAGACTAGTAGGCCGGCAAATAGGTATAGACTTAGTTAGGGTTAGGTTCCTTACGTAAGATCCTAACTCTAATCTAACCTCTACCTATAAATCTTGCGCTAGTAATAGGTATAGGTTAGGTTAGAGCTATATAAACTATATATTAGGTTAGGATTGCACAAACTAGATTATATTAAATCTAACTAATTAAATTTTTTATTAGCTATAGGCAATTTTTATAGTAAATTACTATAAAAAATACCCGTCTTATTATAGTAGTAATTATTATGTTTACTTATTATAGTAAAAGTATAGCTTTAGGATTAAATATATATATTACACCTAACTAAGTGCCTAACTATTTACCTATCTATATACGTCTTATAGTACCTTTCTACTAGCTATATATTCTTAGCCTATATAGTAATCTATTTTATATAAATAGTGTTAATATTAGTATCTAGAGATATTACTATTTATTTTTTAGTAGAAGTAGTGTGTTATAAAGAAATACCTTTAACTATTCTAACTAGAAAAGACTCTACTACCTTCTAGAAAGTAGCTAGTATAATAGATTAGAAGCGTATTTATTTCTTATCTTAATCCTATACTATTTTCCTTATAGGGCGGCAGAATAGGATTTTCCTAAGAAGGGACTTAACGCTCTTTTAGTACTTTTTAATTTGTTTAAGTGTAATAGCTATATATTAATAGAGTATATATATAATAAATTGCTAGAATAATAATATATTACCTACCTTATAGTAGCGCTTTTTGCTTAGTAGCCTAGGTAGTGTTTTATAATTATAAGGCGCCTTTTATATACCCTTAATAGCTAGTAGCTTCTTTTACACTTAACTTCTACTAGTAACTATATTAGCGTAATTAGATAGTTTAGAGCGCGCTATTATTTTTTATTAAGGTTATATTGTAGCTAAGCGAATAGAAAGGTAAAGTAGCTAAGTAGGTAATATAGTAACTAAGGAAAATATACTAGTATTATTAGCGTCTTACTTATACGCATAGGCCCCTATAGCTGCTTTTTATAATAATAATAATAATAATATTTCTATTATCTCCATAATATTAACTATAGTTATTATATACTATTATTACACCTTATACTATAGTATTTATTAAGAAAAAGTCTTCTAATATCCTAAAGGGCCTTCTAAGCAGCGGTCTATAGATTCTAGTAAATTTTAAGCGTAATAACTAGAAGAATCTTACTAAGGTACCTAGTAATTATAGCCTTTTATTATATTATATACTAATATAGATAGGGCGTTATATCTAGAGATAAAAAAGTTAGCACTATTCCTTTATATTATAAATAAGAAAGCTCTTAAAAAGGGCAACCTACTAACTATAAAGTGCTATTTAAAGGTGCACTTAGTAATAGCACCTATACTATTACGCAGAGGTTTTATAATATACTCTATAGTAAAGAATAAAAAGTATTAAATAGTACTAAATTAGCTAATTTACCTATATAATATTTGCTTAAGTAAAGGCTTTATAATAATAAAAACTACTAACTCCTTTTTTAAGTGTAAAAGTATTAATAGCTTACGTAGAAAAAAGAAAAGCTTATATAGTCCTACTTTAATAATTAAAAAAGTAGTATGTTATTATATCCTATTCTTACATATTAGTTAATTAATAAAAAGTAGGCAATTATTTAGAGGTAAAACTAATAGCTATATATAAAAAGTAGAATAATATTAAGAATAAAGTTAATCTAAGGGCCTATTAAGCAGCCCTAGCTAAGCATAGAATTATTACTAGTAAGGGGAAAGGCCCTTCTATATATCCTATACTATAGAGTTACATAAGTAAATATATTTTTAGTTATAATAGGGTATATAAGAAACTCTTACGTAATATATATAAAGTAGGCCTAAAAAAGCTTAAGACTAATAGCTTTCAGAGTAAAGCTAATAAGAAAGAGTAAATGGACTTCTATAATAGCCTAGGTAATATAGGTCTAACTACTAAGAAGTTAGTTATAGTTACTAATAAGGAATAGTTATAAGTTTATTTTACTTATTTATTATATACTTTTACTAATAATAATTAGTTGCTATATGTCTAGTCCTCCTACTAACCTTATTAACTATAGTAAGGATAGTATATTTAGTAGTAATGAGGCGTATATTAAGAGGAATAATAATAATAAGTATAAAGAGGAAATTAAAGATAATAGAAAGGAGCTTAAGACTTATTTCTAGAGGCTACTAAGCAGGTATAACTCTAATATTATAGATAAGAATATAGACTTTAAGAGTTTCTTAGACTTTAGGGGCTTAGGTACTAAAAGGCGTTTAGATAATAAGGGGGGCTTAGATACTAAGGGGGTTTTAAAGGGGGCTTAGGTACTAAGAGAGTTTTAGATAATAATTAGCGTATAGAATAAGATAATCTAAAGTTATAGTTTTGCTATAGCTAATTATTATAGCTAATTATTATATACTAGTTGCTAAGAATTCCGCCTATAGTATTATAGAAATAAGCTAATTACTACCTAAAACTAACTCTGTAATAAAGGGCTATATACTAGGCTAAATCGAAAACTAACTTATTATTAATATGCTATACGCTGTACGCTATTTCTAGCTAACCTTAATATTAGTTAAATACTACTATATTTATTATTATAGAATTTAATTTATCCTATTCTTTTCTTAAACTATTATTTTTTTAAACAACTATTTAACTAGTTATTATGTCTTTTTATTATACTAATATTCTTAAGTGCTATATTACATCCCACAACTATATTAATAAACTCGTTATTCTACTACTAAATACTCTCTTTAAATACAGAATCCTAGTCCTATAAGCTAATAGGTTAGAAAGTAAAATAATTTGTCTTCTCTAACGTTACCCTTTATACTTTTAAGAGTTAGAGATAGAGAAAAAGGCATTTACTATATAGCACGTATAGTAGTCTAATACTTAATAGGCTAAATATAAATAAACCTATAACTTATATTAGAACTCTTCTTTTTATATAGGTATTATTTAGACTATATTCTAAAAAGGCGTAGAGTACTCCTCTAGTTATCTATATATATTCTATTTTAACTATAGCTATACACTATAATACTTAAGTGTTAACTCTACTAGTACCTAGCTAATTTATACTAAGCACCTTCTTAACTATATAAGGTCCTAAGTATATATATAGTAAGATAAGCCTATTTATAAAATAACTTTTATTCCTTAGTATAAAAAAGCAAATAGCTATTTTATATTCTAGATACTATCTATAAGTATTTAAAACTAAACTTATATAAGTAGTAATTATTAATAACTAGTCTGTCTAAATAGTAGAGTAAATATTATTTTAATACTTTCTCTATTTACATAGGCCTAACACTATATATAATAACTAGCTAATATAGGTTCTGCTAAAAATTCCTAAATAAATTTAACACTACTAAGGCAGCTACCCTTAGTAATATTAGTAGGATTACTAAACTCTGTATTTTACTTAACACGTAGTCTACAGCTAATTACTTTAGCTTTCTAGCTATTAATAGTTACTACATTAATAATGCTTAGTAGCTTAAAAGGAAGCTACTTAACTTTATACTAATACGTAGTAGCTACACTAGAGTATTAATAGTATTAGAGGTACTATAGATTCTTAAGAATATAGAAACTATATAAAAACTCCTAGCTATTATATATAATAATGCTAGCAATAATAGCACTCTAGCTTAGAGCGTCTAGTATACACTATTAGAGAAGAATATTACCTAGAACTAAAAAGAGAATATAATCCTATATCTTACTTATATTATTAATCTTATAATTTAAAATATTATTTATTACTTTAAGTTATTAGCGCCTATTAATTTTAATATTAGAAAGATATTATAGTGCTAATATATAAACAAAATTTAAATGTAAATATCTATTGTAAATTTCCTTTATAAGATATATTAACTATTATTATAAAAAGTTATTATAGACTAACTAGCACGCAGATTTGTGCTATATAGATTATAATTAATTAGTTACTATAGTAATTTAAGCAATTTCTTATAACACAAAGTAACACACTACTAAAGAAGCAACTATCTATAATTCAAAATATCTAAATAATATAAAACACTACGCATAATATATGCGAGCGTACACTAAAGCTTTAGGCAAATATTAATATATAGCTAGAGAAGTAAATTATAATAAAGATAACTAGGAAATTAAACACTTTTACTTATAGCAACACTATAAAGATAGACTTTAAAGACCTTAAGAAACTTTAACTATTAGCCCTATAATAGATATATTTTAAGTTAATTATCTTTATACTTTAAAAGTTTAAGAAGGCTATAAACTTTCTAAGTAAAAACTAGAAACCCTAGGTTCTATATACCTAGCTTATACATAACTAGCTATTTAATTTTGTAGATAAGATAAATAATAAGCTTATTAAAGAATTAAATAATATTAGATAGCTAAGAGCTATATAGGCTGTAGCTAAAATAGGATACAAGAAGTTGCGTAAGTATTACTTACGAATAAATAGAAAAAAGGGTTTCTTATTTAACTATATAATAATATTAGATTTTTTGCAAAAGCTTACAGCGTATAAAATATTATAATTATAGCTATTTATTATAATTATACACTAATAGTTATATAAAATAAGATATAAAACACCTAGAATAAGTATATATACTACTAATAGTTTCTAAAGTATCTTAATTACTATAATAGCCTAATAGGTAAAGACCCTACTCTAGTCTTAAATACTAATATAAGATAGTTACGAGGTAGTAAATAGTTTTAAAAGTCTCACTTACTATCTAGTTTATACTCTAGTAGCCTTTCTACCTTTAGCTAAAGTTTAGCTACGCTAGATATTAATTATAACTTAGACCTAACTTAAATAAAAGAAAAAATATACCTAAGCAATACTACAGTTAAAAAAAGTAATAAGTTTAGTATACTAGTGTAGTAGAAAGCTTATTAAATATTTTATCTTTAACTTACGTAGGTTATAAAGAATATTCTAGTAGTATAGATTTTATAGGTTAGTATTCAGCGTGTTTGTAATACTAGTAGGAATATAATTATAGATTAAAGGTACAATTTTACTACTTAAAAAAATTTAAAAGGTTATAATAGTTAAGTTTATAATAGCTAATAAGCAATTTATAAAGTTATTAAATCCTAATATAGAAAAGAGTAATTTAGGGAATATAGCGCTATTAAGCAAAGAACATAATTTATATAAGCTACTAGCTAATAACAAAACTATTAAAACTATATAAAATTCTAAGATTTTAGATAGTAAGCTACTAACTTTTTTTTACTAGGGGTAGCTACTATAAAAGTAGTTTAGGCCTTAGCGCTACTATAATATTAGTAATAATAAGATATAATATATATATATATTAATAGCAGAAAGGCGTTAATTTTATATTTACTTAGATCTCTTTCCTTATATACCTTTAGAGAGTAACTAAAGTTACTAATTTTAGTACTATTAATTTTACATAATATAAATTACGTAATTCTAATAGGTACCTTAATCTAACTTATATTTAAGAGTCTATATAACCTAACTTAATCTATACCTAGAGTCTATGCAACCTAATCTAACCTATACATAGGGTCTATATAACCCCAACCTAACTCTATACCCAAGCTAGGTACCCCGAACCTATTTACTAGCCTATAGACTAGGTTATAGCTCTCTATATTTTTTTAAGCTAGAGTGTAAAGTTATTTAAGTATAAAAAAGTATACTATAACTTTTTAAATTTATAAATTTATTGTTAGAATGTGGCGTTAATTAAATCTACCTAGAGATAGGATGACAAAGGCTTTTATCTTAAATAACATAATAAAAAAAGCAGAGCCCCCTACTTAGTAATTAAAAAGCGCGTAAGAAGGTAATTACAAAAATACGATTCTTAGTTTATTAAAGAAATTTTATAACCTTTTCTATTATAAAAGGGTAATTAAATTTAATATAAGGGGCTTTAGACTAAGAGATTAGAGTTGCTTAAGTAAACTTATAAATTTAATAGAGTTTAAAAATAACTTTAGCTACAGACTTATATACTCTTAGCTTAGTAAAAGTATAGACTTTAAACTCTAAGACTTTAAGATAGTAGACTAAGTAACTAGTAGAAGGCGCTTAGCCCTTTATAGGTCCTACCTTTTATAAGTACTTTTTATAGTATAGTAGGTTATTTTAGTCTATTTCTTACTACTACACTAGCCTCTAATAGCTTATTAGATAGCTAAGAGTAATTTTCTAACAAATAGCTAATAATCTACTATAGGCTGGCGTAAGTTTACTTATTCTAAATAGGAGTAGCAAGGATACCTAAGCTTAGAAGAGAAAAAGAAAACTAGGCCAATATATTATTAGGCGGAATTAAAGCGTTAAGAGTTTCTTAACAGAAGTAAAAAAAAGAGGATAAGATATTAAGTTAATTAGTAAGTTTAAGTTATAAGTAGAGGTTTTTATATTATCTTCTACTTTATTATTTTACTAATAAGTCTTAAACTCGCACTTTAGAGTTAAGTTATTACTAACTCCTTATAGACCCCTTAGGCACACTATATTATTCAACTCTATATTTTTGCCTTATTTTATAATCCTAAAGCTTAAGTTATACTTAATTAGTTACACCTAATTAACTATATATATAATTAGTATTTAGAGAACTTAAAGATTAGTAGGGTATAAATAAGCTTAATATTAAGTGCTTATAGTATATCGAATATATAAAGTTAATTTAATATATAGAGTAGCTAGAAAAGTTTTCTTACTAAGAATACTAACTACTATAAAAACTCTTAGCAAAGTAGAACTTCTCTAAATAATAATTAGCTAATTACTACTCTAAATATAAGGGGAAAATAGCAAAAGCAGCTTAATCTCTAATTTAAGTAAGTTAGGGCGTGGCTAGCTATAGCGTATAGAGTGGGAGTAGAAACCTACTTTGCTAAGAGCTTTAATTTCTTAAGTTTTATAGCACTATTAAGCAAATACTAAAGGTCCTTAAACAAGCTATTAAAAAAGAATAGCTTTTACTCTAGCTCGCATAATAATAATATTATAGAATTAGAAAATTTTACCTCTATACTAGATATATAGGTTTATTTTTGGCAACTAAGGAGTTTCTAATAAAAATATTATAATAATAGTATATATCCCTTTATACTATTATATACATAGAAAAGTATTTTAAAATATTAATAAAAAGAGGTTAGCGTATTATAAGCAAGCTTAGCGGGCTTAGCGTATCTACTCTAACTAAAAAATCCATATATAAAACTATATATAAGGCTATATTACTATAATATAGTTTAGAGCAAGGGAGGTATAAGATAGTACTAGCGCTATAATAATATTATTACTATTATTTCTAAAGATTATAAAAAGTAATAGCTATTATATTACAAGGTTTGTGCTACTTATAAGTAATATATACTAGGTAGAAGCTTATATACTATAGGTATACTAATCTTAACACTCTATCTTTATATTAAAGTTAACCTTAAGGAGACTTCTACTACTCTATTTTCTACTATCTTCCTAAGCTTTAATACTAATACTACTATTAAGGCCGCCTAAAAGTATACGCAAAAAATCTATCTACTTATTACTACTACTAGATCTAGACTAGAGTATTACTCTATCTATAAGATTATTAATAGAAAGTAGGT
Organism: Laburnicola sp. JP_R_19; assembly: GCA_031010545.1. Lineage (NCBI taxonomy): Eukaryota > Fungi > Ascomycota > Dothideomycetes > Pleosporales > Didymosphaeriaceae > Laburnicola > Laburnicola sp. JP_R_19. The sequence continues at coordinate 1,208,306 of VOIT01000042.1, forward strand.
ATGCTTTACTCTATATAAAGTAGTCTTAGTATACTAGTTAGGCTAGTAAAAGATTAATAACTCTAGAAGTAGTAATAATAGATATATATAGTTCTTACTATAGTTCCTTATATTACTACTAGTTAGGAAGGCAGTACTAGAGAGTAGGATTAAGGGGAAAGAGAAGAAGATATTATTAATAAGTTACTAGGAGAGAAGAGTAATATATAAATACGTTTAATCTATATAATTATAGTATTAGATAGTAAGCTAGTAAGTATATTATATAAGTGTACTATATAAGTAGCATATAAATACAGCGTAATTACTAATAATAGTAATAATAGTAATAATAGAGTAAGAGTTACTATACTATATACGCTTTAAGCAAATTAATAGGTATTAGAGCGCTTATAGATATTAGAGAGTAAGTGCGTAGTTTATAAACTATAATAAACTATTATAAACTATTATTATATTAGTAGAGACTTAGTAGACTATATTTTTAGGCGCTAGACTAGAGCGGCCTTTCTATCCTAACCTACGCAGGCTCAAATTAAAAAAATGTAGTTAAAAAGGGTAATTAACACTAAATATATAATACAACTATACTAGATATATAATCTCTTATATTTTATAGCTATAAACTCTAATATCTTTACGCTTACTATACTAAAGCTACTAACTTTAAGATTAGTAGCTCTTTAGTCTAGTAATAAAGTAATACGTAACTTTTAAATTTATCTATATACTTATAGACTAGCCTCTAGTATTTAAATTAAATATATTTTATATTAGTTCTTACCTTCTTTTAACAAAGGCTACTATCCCCTATATTTTAGCTATTATTAGCATTTTTAGTAGAATAGGTATTAGTTAATTTGTATTAATAATCTATTACAATTCTTATAAATAATAAACTTAATAGTATTAAGCTAAAACTTTTTAATTAATAGACGTATATTGAGTTATAAGATATAGCAAATACTATAGCTTTCTATAATATATGGCCCACACTTTTATATCTAACTAACCTTGATAGGTTGCCTTATTAGAATATTTAAGCCTCCCCTTATAAGCTGCTAGGTTATAGCAATAGCTTATATATATTTATTGCCTTTTATATACTATATTTATAAGGTTATTAAGTCTAGTAGGCATATAAGACTATAAGTAGAACTTGGAATACTATAGTTAGTATATAACTTTAGTTAGTTAGTACTATATTAATTAGCTTTATTTTAATCTTAGTAATTCTAACTTTATAAGATATAAAGATAAGAGACTTTATATTATATATCTTCTTAGAGAATACTAATATAATATTAGTATTTATTAATCATATAGTGTTAGTTAGTACTATAAAATAGTATTATGCGTGCTATATACTAGTTTATAATTAAAGTCTAATTCTTTTTATTAAAATTATTAATTAGTATTCTGTGTTTCTATCTCTAGCGTATAAAGATTTACTCTAAGACAAGATTTTTAACTTAGCTAACTAAATTATTCTTTATAGTCTATAATACCTACTATTAAAGAGGTTAAGGAAATTTTCGCGCTATTAGGCTATAGAGAGATAAAAGTTGTCTTTGCTAATTATATTAATAAGAACGTTGACTAGACTATAAAAAATAAGAAATCTTAAGTATTTCTAAGGCTTCTGGGACTTCTAGCCTAATTAGTACCTGCTTTAGAGATTTAGTGACTCACAAGTTAAGTATAGACACTTATTGCCTAGTTACTAGGCACTTTAAGTTTATAGCTAATTTCCTTAATAGAATAAAGTCTCTAACTTTAATATAAGCAGTTTATTTAATCCTATAGGTGTAAAATATCTTAGTATCTAGAAATTAGGCTATACCTAAACTTAATATAGTGGGCGTAATATATAGGAGTAAGTTACTTTTTCTAAATCTTTAGTGTAGCTTTAATATATATATTAGAGCGCTACTACTAGCCTAGAATTTATATTTGCTTTTTCTAGTAGTAATATTTAATTTAAGACTATTTATATAGGACCTACAGCTATAAAATAATAAGGAGTATATATAATTCTCTTATGGCTACTATTAGTAAAGTATATATAAAGGTTAGTTTCCTATATAAAATATTATTTTAGGATTAGAGGAATATTTATATTCGATTAATAGATAAAATCCTAATACTTTTAGAGTACTAATATTAAGAAATAAATATTATAGGTTGTCTCTAGTTTTAGTTAGAGTTTACTAACGCTTTTTTAAATTATTACTACTTCTATCTTTTTTTATTATAGTATGAGCCCGATTTTAGTTTCTCTATCTGCCTTATAGTTATTTACTCTACTAGAAATAGTATATTAGTCTTATAAATAAGAAGGTATTTTTAATAAATAAAATAAATAAAGACTTAAACTAAATTTATATTAATAAAAGAGGTTATAGCTATTAGTAGGTATATATATTTCTATCTTTAAGACTTTTAATTCTTAGTATATATATATATACTATCTTTTTTACAATCTTTATAATTACTAATTAGGGTGCTGTGCTTTTTTTATTATGTTATTTAAGATAAAACACTTTGCTATTCTACTCCTAGGTAGATTTAATTAACGCCACATATATATATAAATTATTACAACTAATATAATTTTATTAGTAGAAGGGACCGAATTATTTTTAGGCAATAGTAACTTATAAGAAGCCAAACTAAAGTTTAACTAGATACGTATATGCCTATTAGTTAATAATAATTATATATAGTTATTAAAGATTAACTAATATACTATAACTATTTCTCCTCTAGAGTTAATTTGTAATATTACGTAATTCTAGGCTAGCTATTAAACTAATTACTATATTATATAATTAATAATTTCTTTTATAATATTTTTTACCATAATAATAACAATAATAATTATAATAGTAACTAACCTAACTATTTTATTTAACTCTCTTTCTATAGTAGATTTCCTCTTATAACTAGTAAGCTATATACTACTACCTAAAATCTTGCTACTACTACTTATCTTCCCTATAATTCTACTACTACTACTTACTCTTACTCTTATTACTAAGTTATAGTCCTTTACCTTAATAGTACCTTAGATAATTACTACTATATCTATAAGCTTTTTATACTATAGCTACGCTATTAATCTTTTATAGTCTTTAAAACACTACTACTTGTTATCTATTAGGTACCATATACCTTTACTTTACTAGTCCTTATCTTTAAGCTTTTTTAGTATTGTCTTTACTTTGTCCTATTATTATAGTATAAACGCCTAATTTAACTCTTTATTTAGATACTAAAAAAGTGCTTTACACTCTAGAATTTAGAGTTATAGAACTAGCTAATAGAGTCTAAATAGCTAGGGCTAGATATTATTAAAGATATTAAGATTAAGAAATCCCTTTAATAACTCTACTTACTATATAAGCTTGCTAAATTTTTAGGTATTATTCTTAACTTTACCTAGCTAATTCTTTATATATATTTAGAATTTTACTCTAACTATACTAATTTATATAAAAGAAGTAGTGTATTTAGGCTACTAGAATATTAGTACATTACTAGATATAATAGATAAAAACCTAAATTTAAAATATAGTAATAGTAGTTATATATTAAAGATAAAGATTTAGTATACTAGATGTTACTAATATTATAAAATTAGGTAGACTTTATAGGCTATATATATAGAAAACTATAGTTACGCTGCTATTAGGTTGTAAATATAATACCTAAACTATAGTTAAGTATTTTATTACCTATACTACTTTTATAGTTATAACTCTATAGTCTATTAGTTAAGAGATAATATATAACTTAGTTATGCTAAATAGTAAACTATTTATTAACTACTATTAATAATACTACTAGAATAACAGTTAATAATAAAATTATTATTATTTTATATATATTTTATTAATACTACTATATACTAAGCACTAGGTTTTAGTGCCTTTTATTTTGCTTCTCTCTATATATAGTACAGACTTAACCTTAGTTAGAATCTTTATATAATAAAGATATTTAATATACTATAACTATAACTTGCTAGTAAAAAGAACTAGAGTAATATTAAAAGCTACTTCTATACACTAGTATATCTCAAATAGCTATATTTGCTTATTTATAACCACTATTTAGATAATCACCTATTTAGTTTATTATAGTAAGTTTAATCATTACTTTACTCTACTTATGAACGCTTATATAATATAGATAGATTTAAAATTAATACTCTATCTACGCTATTCTAATTACTTACTAGCAATACTTACTAATAGTAAGTACTACTACAGCTATATATAGCTATTTAAAAAGAAAAAGAAGAAAAAAAAGAGAATAATAATAGAAAGATAGATAATATTAGAGTCCTTAAGAAGGCAATAGCAAGGTGCTATAACTTGCCTTAGGGTACACTTATTAACTTGATTTTATACAATTACTAATATATAATATATACTAGAAACTAAAAAGAATTGTATAATTATTAAGAGGAAGCTAAAAAGAATATAATCCCTTACTAAGGATATTAAAGAGGGTAATAGTCTCTACCTAGAGTATATAGTATATATTAAGGCACTCTATATATATTACTACTTATAGAGATAGTTACTAGATTTACTACTACTATTATCTATTTATAGATTAATTATAAGAGAGGTGTTTAGTGCTACTTTATCTAGTTTTACTCTAGGTTTAGTATTAAGATTAAATACTTTAGCTTAAAAAAGCAAAATTAATAATATATTAAGTACTTTATAATAATACAATCTATATATATAAAAGTTGCTTATTTTTAAACACGTTAAATTATAGATCTTAAGTATCTATTTCCGGCTCCTTAATTGTAGAGCCATTAAGACTATTTCTAGACTTTTGGTTCTAGCGTTTATAGCTTCTCTCTATGAGTGTATTTTGTTTTAATTTTAGTTTGGGCGTTAGTTACCTAGGGTTAAAGGTTAAACTAGCATAGGGGGTAATTAATAGCGCCTTAGTAGATAGAGGTATATTTAAAAGTGTCTATTTAGTTAGCAAAAACGTAGTTTTAGATACTAGTTTATTCTTTTATTTATCTTATCTATAATTACTATATAATTATAAATATTATTTAATAAAGACTCTTATTATAACTAGAGCTCTAGTTTAATAGCACCTTGGCTAATTAGAGGTTATTTTAAAGTATCTATTTAGCTAGGAAAAATCTAGTTTTAGATACTAGTTTTTTTTACCTTATATATTAGCTATATAATTATAAATATTATAAAATAGAGACTCTAATTATAACTAGAGCCCTATAGTAGTTTTGTGCTAGCCTTTCTACTAAGTACACCCTATTATCTTTTTTACACTCTATTTGTTCTATTTATAATTTTTTTTCTAAAGGCGTCTTTTTTAGTTAGTATTAGCATATAGCTAGTATAGGCCTATACCCTATACTATTCTTTATATAAGAAAGGGCCCCCTATATCTTTTTCTTATTTACTATTTTAGAATAATATTAATTTAACTAGCTATTTTAACTATTCTAGCTATTTCTAATAGGGTAGGCCTATAAGGCTATATACTATTTTTATATTCTTTTAAAATTAGCCTTTTTATTTAGCTATAAATAGTAATATAATATCTACTCCTTCTTTAAGACACTGCCTATAGGCAGTGAAATTAGTAAAAGTTTTACTTTATTAGTTACTAGTTATACTAAGTAGTTATTATACTATACTAAGGCCTATAAAGCTATTATTAGAACTTCTTTACCTACTATAAGTTAGTAAGGGTATATTAGTTTATTAGTTACTAGTTATACTATATAGTTACTATACTATACTAAAGTTTATTAGAAAAGACTACTTTTATACTCTTTTATCTACTATAAGTTAGTAAGAGTATATTAGTTTATTAATTACTAGGTATACTAGATAGTTATTATACTACGCTAAAGTCTATTAAGAAAGACTACTTCTACACTTCTCTACCTACTTATAAGCCCTAGGGATTCTAGTTATAAACTAGAGTATTTAAATAGCCTAGATAGGCTAACTATAGATTATATAAAAGCTAGTAGAAATAAAATATTAGCTAGAATTAGGCTTAAACTAGTATTACTAGTTATTATTAAACTAATATTAAAAAACTAAACATAGCATTAGTTATATATCTAATTTGCTTAATTATTAAACTAATAGTTAATTTAACGCCTAAAATAATAGAACTAAACACGTCCTAAGCCGCAGCCATTCTTATATTATTTAGCAATTAGATTTTTATAAATAGAATATTTTAGAGTTATAACTTTAGTAACCTATCTTAGCTCTTATAGAGAAATTTAGTATAATGCCTACCTACCTATTTATAGTTGGGTAAAAAAAAATTATTTTTATACCTATTTTAAAATATACTAACTTACGTATTTAATAATTAGAAAATAAGAGACTTTTTATATATAATAGAGTAGGGTAGTAAGTCTAATAAAATATGCTTATGTAATGCTGACTAATTAGTGTAAAAGAGGTTTTTAGTCTTAGATATAAGCATTTTAAAGAGCAAAAGTAAAATCTAAAAAATCTTTTTACTAGAATATCAAATCTATCATTATAATAATATAGTTTAGTTATTACTAAGGTCTATCTATATATATATTTTTAGTATAGCTTATCTCCTAAAATTACTTTTAATATTTATTTATTTACTTTTTGTATTTTTAGCTATAATATTTTTATTTAATAATCTAATTAAGTATAAATAGTATTACCTAATAGCCAATTGGCAAATAAATATTATAAAGGTAGAAAAACTATAGTATTATAGTTATTTTTAATATATTATTTAAACTTTATTTTATATAGCTTAAGGTCCTATAACTTTTCTATTACGCAATGCCATAGTCTAAAATTTTAATATTTGGTTATATACTTAGTAACCTAACTACATATAAATTTGTACCTTAATAGGTATAGTTTTAAAAATTTAGTATTTCTTTAGTTTTTTAACTATTCTTTTAGTAGGAAAAAAGAAAAACCTTTAATAAAAAATCTTTTAGAAAGACAACCTATACTAAAAATCTAATATAATGCTAGCCAACACAACGGTATTTATATTTATAAAAATTACCCTTTTCTATACATTAAAAAAAAACGTTATAGGGGTTTTAAAATAGAGGCTTTAAAACCCCTTTATTTATATTCCTCTATATACTTATTTTATAATTAATAAGAAAAATTTTAATAGATTACTAAAAACTACTATATTCTTTCTATAATATGTAAAATATTATTATTTTATTAATTAGTTAAATAAAAAGTTCTAAGATTTAAAAAAGAGTTTAAAAAACATTAGTTTTTCTTAGTTACCGCACTATAAGAAATCGCCCTATATTTTTTCTTTTTTAATAAAGACTTATAGACTATTTTTAATAGTCTAAGTGTTATCTATAGTGTCTAAGGAGTCTATAGTAGCTACTTATATCCTTCTTTCTAGTTATTTTAGGAATAATAGGTTCGCCTACTAAAGATTTACTATACTTACTATTTAAATTCTCTTTACTATACACTATATAATTCTAGAGTTAGTACTATAGTAATATAAAATTAGGGCGTTTAGGCTATCTATTAATATTTCTATTAGAATACTAAAGGTGTTAGATAATAGACTTTATATCTAAAAGAAAAATATTATAAACTATCTAGTATATAGTATAATAATATAAGGAAAACCTATAGATGTAATAAAAATATATTAAAAAAAGTAAAGCTACTTAAAAGTAAGTTATGCTAGGGACTACTTATTAGCACGTGCAAATTAGCCCCATATACTAATAAGATAGCTAATTATAGTATACTATAGTCTATAGATATTAAAGTTATAACTAAAGATAATAATATAATATAGCTACCTACGTATAAAGTATTAAAATTTGTAACTAAATTAAGTGTTTATTTATTTATATATATAGAGTATATTATTATATAAAACCTTAAGGTTACTATTTACTATAGTACTAATAGCCTTCTCTTAGCTAAACAATACACCTTCTATAGGGTAGGCAGTTATACGCCCATATATATATATATATATATATATAATAATAATAAAATATTACTAACTAAAATACCTAGAGTTAGTATTATAATAGTTAAGCAAATTTTAATATTACTAATAGTATAGTAGTATAATATAAGTTATGTGGCAAATAAATTACTATAGCTAGTTTATTTTATTATAGTATTAGTAAATACCTAGGTACTTTAGAGACTATAGATTTTAACCTATAGCTATATCTTTACTATTTTAGTAATCTAGTTCTTAGCTATATTCTAGATAAACTAAACTAGAACTATTTTAAAAAGTAATAGACTAGATTTACTAAAAGTAATTAAAAATATATAAAGTATAATAGTTCGAACGCACTATTTTCATTATTACCTTTTTATGCCTTTTTTTTGATTACTAAGCAGGGGGCTCTGCTTTTTTATTATATTATTTAAGATAAAAGCCTTTGTTGTTCTATTTCTAGGTAGATAAAATAACACTATATATAAAGCATAAGATACTACTATTTAGTCTAGAGATTATAAAGAATTATTATACTAATAAATTCTACTAAAGATAGGTAATAAAGACGTAGTAAATATACAAATAAATACTTACACTATAGAACTTTTATAAGTAATAAATAGAGTAAGACTAATACTAGAAATATTAGAGTGCTATTTAGTATTAAAAGTAAGAAGTGCGCGTAATTTATTATATATTATTATAGTAGTAGCGTATATATCTAAGAGTTCTAAGCAGTTAATTATATAGTAATATAGAAAAAGGTTAAAAGGTAGATATTAATTATCTAGTAGTGTAGTATGTAGGCAGGTATGCAAAGTATTATTATTTTAGGGTTACTTGTCTTAAAAGCTAGAGAGAAACGTTAAAAAAACTTTAATGCACTTTAGTGCTAGAGCTTAGCGCTTATATATAATATTATATTATATAATATTATATAGGAACTATAACGCAATAAAAAACCATAGTAATTAAATATAATAGGGCTACTTAAAACTAAATAAGTAGAGGTAGTTTATACTTCTGCCTAGAAGGAATAGACTCTATATTTACTTTCTAAATAATAAATCTTCTTACTAATTTAAAAGGTATAGTGCTATATATATATTTTATTTAGATAACTTAGATATAGCTTGAAGAGTAAAAGAGTAGGTTAATACTTAGGTAGATATACTTTATATTTAGTTAATTAATAAATATTCTTTATATAGACTATAGGGCTCCTAGTAAATATAGGTGCTTATTCTAAGCAATACAAAAGTTACTCTTATAGAATATAAGTATAGTATAAGAGAATAGAAAGTTAAGTGTATACTATTAGTAGTCTTAGCGCTTATATTTATTTGTAGTGCTGTAGATAATAGTATTTTTATTATAGAACCTATAGTTATCTATATAGCAGAGATATTTAGTAGCACCTACAAGACTTTCTAGAGATATGTCTACTAGTAGCTATAAGATTAATAGATAATAGATACTAAAAGAAATAATTATCTCTACGTGGGCAGATAGTATATATAAAAATATACTTATTTTTCTAAAACGTAAATAGTAAGCGCCTAGGGCTTTAGTAATAGAAATATTATTTGCTAATAATTATAAATTTTTTCTTTTTAGTAAAAGAATACAATATAAAAATAATAGAGTTATAGATATCTTATAATAAAGTCTCTTAAAGTAAGCTTTAACTATTTTTATTAATATATTTTTATCTAATTTGTTACCAGTATATATTAGACTTTATTTAGAGCGAATTAAGTTTTACTATATTGCTACTAAGTTTTTTTTAAATATATTTAAATGTAGTTAGCTTACTAAACGCCTGCTTTAATATTTTTTTAGTTTAAAATTAAAGTAGATTAAGATAGAAAGGTTATTATATACTATTACGAGGCGAGCTATAGGCAGATAACTTAGTTAGAACTAGCGCCTTAGTAGCTATATATAGTTAGTGTGTAATATATAATTATATACTATTAGAAGTATTTTATATTTTAAATTTAACTTCTTTTATATTATCTATAACTAGATGCGTAATAGGTAATTAGACTCTTATACTATACTTATAATTTCTAACTACGCTTAGATTATTACCTAGCTAGTAGCAAAGCGCCTATAGAAGCGCTTACTAGAGGTATTATAATATTAAGGTTACCTACTTCTCTATATAAAAGCGTAGAGATGTGCCGCTGTTAAATACTAGTATAATAGAGCCTTAGGCTTACTAGGGGCCTATTAATACACTAAGGCTACTCTACGCGTAGAGTATAATTATCCTAATAAGAATTAGCTACTCTTTAGAGTTAGCGAATAGGTAGACTATAAGCACTACTTTCTTTTATAATAAAGACACTACACTAATACGTAATAAAGAAATCTAGCCTATTTAACTAAGGGCAAATAGTTAACTACGTGCGCAGCCTAGGGTAGTATCTAATAAGCTAGAAGTAGACGCTTTAGTGCAATAATACTACTTATCTTCTTACGCTAAGACCTAGGAATTTTTATAACTTTTTTATAATACTAACTTTTTCTCTCTCTATTTAATAAACCTTATAATAAATAGTAACTATAGATATAACTATTACTTACTATCTAGCTATTAGCGTAGCTATAAATTTAGTTAGGAAGATCTATGCCCGTAGTAAATAGTTCTAGTGTAGTAGAATAATAATAGCTAAGAAGCTAGCGTTATTTTACGTAGTTAAACTCTAGTCCTTATAGTAAAACTACGCTATTAAGGACCTAGCGGCGTAGTAGTAAAACTAATAGAAGGATCTTATACCTTATCATTTTATATATAAAATTTAGATAACTATAGAAGTAAACTTTATACACGCGTAGTAGAGTAATCTATAAAGGCTCTACTATAACTTATAACACCTACTTTTTATTTAATTCTAATAACTATTAACTTATTAACTACTTTTATATATAGCTAAAAAGAGTAATACTAATATATCTAAACACTTCTAGTCTTCTAATAACTATAGCAGTTTCTGTTATACTGCACTATCTCCTTCTATAGAGGAAAATACGCAGATTTTCTAGGGTAATAATAATAAGCTTAATAAGTTTATTCGCACCTATATAAACCTAGAGTCTAGCTTCTAGTTTAGTACGCAGAATATATTCTAGATAATAACCTAGAAAAGTATATCTACTATTCCTATTTTTTATAATAATAATAATAGCGACTTTAAGAAGAAACTAGCAAAATAACAATAGCACTATAATAAGAGGCTATCCCTCCTATATCCTAGTAGCGCTTTAGATTTTAATAACTTCTACGCAAACCTTCTCTATATTTCTAAGAAAGAGACTACTATACTAACTAAAGTCTATTTATTAAACACTCGCTATAAGTCTTACTAAAGCCTTCTTCTAAATAATAACCCTATCTAGGGACGTTTTAAGAAAGACACTATAAAAGATATAACTATAGAGATTAGTATCTCTAGACCTAATAAAGAATAGAAATAACACTATATACTTTATAATATCTATAAACTTTAAAAAGTAGTAAAAAATAATTCTACGTTCTAGTAGAATTATATAAGCTGCTTATCTAACTAGCCTATACTTTTCTAATAAATAGTTACTAGCTTTAAGAAATATAATAAAAAACTATTATAGTTACTAAACACTTATAAACTACTTAAGAGAGCTATAACTAAAAAAACACTAGATTTTAAGGTCTTATAGGATAAGAATTACAAACTAAAGAAATAACTTATAGTTATACATATTGCCACTACGACCTCTAAGAATATAGTAGATAAGTATATTACGTACTATAAGTAGAACCTTAAAGAGATTAAGAAATATAAAGTAGATAGTATTCTACTATAGATATTTAACTAGATATATATGAAAACTAACTTACTTAAGTTAGATAATAGTTATATAAAAGAATAGATTAGTGCTATAAAGTAGAAGTTATATACTACTTAGGTATATTGTATAGAATTAGAATATATACCCTACCTAGTATAATATATAGCTTCTAGCCTATTTCTAAATTCGCTAGTACTCTTAGTTAAGTGCAGCAGCTTATATAATTCTAATACTAATTTGTTCCTTAACTATTAAATAAGCCCTATTTCCTATATACTCTAGCAGCCCTATAGCTATTCTGTGCATTTTAAAGATTAATAACTATAATACTCTATATCTATAGAGCCTACCTCTAAATATATAACTAATAACAATCTTCACTATATAAAGATACCTAGAATAGATAATTTTAAGAATAATAGTAAAAATAAGAACTATAAATAGTAATATATTAAGGCTATAAACTAGATTTAAGTTCTATTATACAAAACTATATATATTTACTACCTTTAGCAAAAACTTAAGAAAAACGCCTAGAAAATTATTTACCTATTCTTTAACACTATTACTATAGTGTAAGAACTTCTTTAACCCCTTTATAATATCTATTTTAATAATAAAAAGGTAGCGAAAGCAAAATAAAAACTATAGTTAGGCAGCCTTACTTAGAAAGATAAAGAAATAGTAGCTAAGTAGTAGTTACGCTTTCTTAGCATAGTTAACCTACTAGAATACACTAACTCTCTTAAGATTAATTATATATAATATTTTATACGCCCTTACCTAGCTAGCTAAGCTTTTATTAGTACTTTTATTAAAAATATATTTTACGCCTTTATTATTTAAGCTAAGAGTCTAGAAAAAGTTAACTTATAAATTAGTGTAGAGTATAATTCTTTATATCAGACTATAACTGCATTATCTATAATAACCTATAACACTATAACTAGTACTAGCATCGTAAAAAAACCTACCGCCACTAGGGCTTTTATATTCTTAGGAAAGAATTATAGTTAAACCTATTTTAAGCTTTAGTAATTAGCTAAGGTAGGTGCCTACTTTAATTATAGTAAAGTAGGTTATTATATATTATAACCCAATTCTTTCTATAAAGATAAGTCTATTACCCTAGTTAGCTAAATTTAGTATCTTAGTATTATTTATAATATAAATATAAATAAAAAATCTAATTCTAATAATCTCTATAATACTATAGTTATAAGTAACAATAAAAACACCTAGTTAGATTTTTAGAGGCTTCTCTATAAAACTACGCACAGAAGCTTAAGTAGTATAAAACCTAAAAATTTTTATATACTCTCTATACCTATATATATAAATTAGAGAATATAGTAAATTTAGCTACTTAGGACGTAAGCCTATATATACTACACTAAGTCTTTACTACTACCTTAGGGCTAGCTAATTACACTACTTAACTTATCTTTAAGGCTTAGATTAAGTTGCCTTAGGCCTACTAGCTTACTAATACTAGCGCTAGCATAAGTTTTATTAGTAATAGATTTGTCTAATAACACTAACTAAAGACTTATAATATATAGTTCTCTATTACACTTACTTTAGTAAATAGTAAGCTAGTTAGTAAACTAATATAAGCTATAGATTTTACTATCTATTACAAATTCTATATATACTATTAGATTTATTATATTACTAATATTAGTAATTTTAATATTATTCTAGGTATAAACTAAGTAAGGCAATACTATCTACACTTAGGCCTTTAGAAACCTTATTCTATATAGTTTAATTTATAGTATTGCCTACTAAACTGCCTTAATAAGAACTTTTCTAAGACTATCTATAATAAGCTACCTTCTAATAGCGCTTTGCTTTCTAATATTATATAATCCTATAGAGATATTAAAGTAATGTTAGATATTACCGCGTCTTGTATAGCCATATAATAACCTAATAACCTAACTTAGATAGAGCCGCATTATTAGAAATAACTAGAACAACTACTAGAAAGCCAAAATTATAATATATAGTTATTTGTAAATACTATAAACCTAGTAATAGTCTTTTAAATAGACTTTAACACTTATATAGACAAGATATATTAACTGCTAATAATAGAACAAAAAATCTAAAATAAGGTACCTAGCTTTTAATAGAATTGTATTTAGGCTTTTAATTTTTAAAAAGCTACTAAAATTCACCTATATTGCCTAGAAATTAACTACACTATTAACCTAGAAGACCTAAAGGTTCTAAGATCTTATATATATAGCCTTATATAATTAGAAGCCTAAGTAGTAAAGAAGTATATTAATAAGATATAGTCTAAAGACTTTATATGCACTAGCACCTTATTCTATATATTACCTATACTAGTAGTTTAAAAGCTAAGTAGTAGTCTCTATATATATATTAACTACTAAGCGCTTAACACAGCCACTAAGAAGATTAAAAATACTCTTCTCTCTATTACTAAGATATTAGCTTTGCTTAATAAGACAAAGTTTCTTAGTGTAGTTAATATTATTACCGCTTTTAATATAGTATAAATTAAAGAAGATAATAAGAAAAAAAAATATTCCTTATATACTGGAAATTATTTTAATATATAGTTATGCCTTTTAGTTTATATAGAGCTCTAGATACCTTTTAAATCTTAATTAATAACACTCTACGTAAGTTCTTAAATAACATTTTAATAGTATATCTAGATAATATTCTTATTTATAGTAAGACTAAGGAGTAATATAAATAGCACATTTGCTAGATTATTAATTACCTATCAAGCACTACTCTATTCCTTAATATTAATAAGTATTACTTTAAAACTTATTGTATTTAATACTTTAGACTAATACTTACTATAGATAGTATTAAAATAGACCCTAATAAAATAAAGACTATTTAAGTATAGTAGTTACCTAAGACTTTAAAAGACATATAGGCGTTTCTAAGCTTTACTAACTTTTATAGGTAGTTTATTCTAGAGTTTAGTAAGATTGCCTAGCCGCTAATTATGCTAACTAAAAAGAATCTACCTAAGGGCTTATTTCTACTCGCCTTAGATTCTTTTACTACGTTAGCTTTTAAGTAGTTTAAAGTCGCCTTTACTATAGCCCTAACACTCGCCCATTTTAACGCTAATCTAGAAATCTAGCTAGAGATAGATATATTTAACTTTATAACTACAGCTATACTATCTTAATAAGATAAAGAAGAAACTTTCTAACTAGTAGCCTTTCTCTTATATAAAATCATCCTAGTAGAGTGCAATTATAAGATTTATAATAAGAAACTACTAGCTATTATCTACACTTTTAAGAAATGGCATTTTAAGATATCTAGGATCCGCTTACCTATTAATATTATTATAGATTATTAAGCCCTTTAACACTTTATAACTATAAAGCGCCTTTACTATTAATAGGCAAGATAGGCAAAGTTTCTAGTAGAGTTTAACTTTAAAATTTGCTACTAGCTAGGTAAATAAACTATTAAGCCTAATACCCTAATAAGATAACGTAGAAACTTACTTATAGGAAATAATAATAAAAGATAATAGTATTAAAAGCAAATGCTACTATAACCTAAGCTATTTAAGAGCTTATATTAAGCTATATTAATAGCGCTTATACTTACTAAATACTAGACTACTACTATAGCATAACTTACTACACTTATATATTAAATAAGTAAGAAACACTCTATTAGCAAAGCTACCTATAAAGATAGTCTATCTTTAGTCTCTTTATCTATATTTTCTAAGACTATAACACCTAAATAAGCTATATTGCCTACATCTAATAACTATACAATATCCCCTAAAGTTATAATACCTATGCCTACTAAAGCTATAATACCTATGCCTATTAACACTATAATACCTACTCCTACTAAAACTACTACTCCTATACCTACTAAAACTACACTAGCTATGCCTACTAAGTTCTTGCCTAATAAATATATAAGTATAATAATTAAGAATATTAGAGTAGTATATATAGGCAATAATAATCTATAGTTTATTCTTACTACTATTAAATAATAATACTACTAGTTACTAGATATATTACTTAGAAAGGGCCTTAAATTACAAATAGCTAATCTTAGTATTATATATAGACTATTTTATATTAAGAGAAAGATTTATATTCCTAATAATAAGCGTATATAAGCCTAAATTATACATAAAGCCTATAGTAATATTACTACTAGATATATAAGGCGCGAAGAGACTTATAGCCAGGCTAACTAATAGTACTACTAGCTAGACATAACAGCTATAGTAGCAAATTATATATAGTTTTATCTTACCTACTAATAAAGTAAGTTATATAGAGAGAGTAAGTATAGACTATTATAACTACTTTCTATACTAGAGTGCTATTAGTAATCTATCTTAGTTAACTTTATTATAGAACTTCTACTCTATAAGAATAATAGTTATATTTATATAGCATTATAGTGGTAGTAAACTAACTAAGAAAGAAAAAAAGTTTATTACTATATAGAATATTACTATAGAGTTAATAATACGCGCGTTTATAGAATATATATAGTATAAGAAAGAATACCCTCTAGAAATAATTAGTAACTATAGTTGTTAGTTTATCTTATATTTCTAGAAGAGGCTTTATTAATACCTAGGTACACGCCCCTAACTCTCTACTATATACTATCTAGAGACTAATAACTAGACTAAAATTACCAACTTATTCCTTAAGCAATACTATTATTCTTATATTAACTATTAATAAGATAACTAGAGTATATTTCTACCTATAGCTAAGTTTGTTACTAATAACTATATTAACAACTTAATAACTACTATACTATTTTTAGTAATAAAAGATTATATACTATATAATAGCACTATACTAAAAATAGTATCTAACTCTAAACTAAAATAATATTTACCTATACTTACTTACTTAGAATATGCCTATACTAATAAGTTTATTAATAAACTTAATAAACGCTATAACTTCTTATATAATAACTTATAATAGGCACAAGCTAAATAAGCTAAGTATATAGACGCCTTATGCATTTTATCTCTACGCTTTAATATTAGCAACTATATTATACATAACACTCATAACTTTATTATAAAATAAATAAGCTATAGCTTTAACTTTAAAAATTATAGCCCCTTCTAAATTATATATTTAATTAATAATAAGGCCTATAAGTTAGATTTGCCTAGAGTAATAGATTGCCTGTATAATATATTCCACTTATAGTTACTACACCTATATAATAGTTAGCTAATAAATAGGCAGAAAATAGATAAAAATATACTCTACCTTAATAAGGCTACTAATAATAACCTAGACTATAAAGTAAAAGCTATTCTTTCTAGCTAGCTAAATAAGTAATATAAGAATCCCTATATAGGCAAAGGCCTACTACTATAGTGCAAAATACTATAGCAGGGCTATAATAATTCTATATAGAAGCCTTACTACCTTAGTATTAACGCTGCTAAGAAGGTTTAGAAATTCTATAATTTAAGCCTCTATAAACCTTCTATATACCCTAGATTTATAAATCTTACTACTTATTAGAAAATTATATTAGTACTTATTATTATAAAGTCTCTTATATATTACACAAATTAGCAAATAGATAGGTATAGGTCTAAAGTTAATAAGAAAGGCAGCACCCCTAGGAAGTTAACGTGCTATTTATAATAGACTTAGCTAATACTACGCAATAACTCTACTTAATAGCAAACTACCACCCCTAATACTTAGCAAGACTTACTTAGTAGTCTATAATACTGCCTAATAGTTTATAATATTTTATAATAGTTTTAAATAGCGCGTTAGATAGGTAATAGAACGTAGCGTAAGAAGTACCTACTTAGAGAGGGGAGGAGTAATATTACTAGGCAAGCTATAGGCAGGTAACCTAGTTAGGACTAGCGTCTTAGCAGCTATATATAATTAGTGCGTAATACGTAATTATATACTATTATAAGTATTTTATATTTTAAATTTAACTACTTTTATTTTATCTATAACTATATATATAATAGGTAATTAGACTCTTATATATACTACTATATATAGCACCAAATTCTAATTAAAGACTAATCTTAAATACCTTAATACTATAATAATAGTTTAAATTTACTTATATCTCTTAGTACTTATAAGCTTTTAGTTTTAATATAAGATTTACTAATAGTGTAAATAGTATACTTAGCTTATTATTACTACTATTATTAGTTATTTATAATTACACTACTATATAATATATATATTTAAATATGCTTAAGCTATAATGGCTAGAATAATTTTATAGATTTATATAATACTTTTACTATACTAGGGCTTATTAATAAAGACTTTAATTTTTTTTTTCTCTACTAGACAATTTTAATACTAATAAGGAGTAATTGTATATTCTAAAGTAGAAATATAGTCTTTTTAGTTTTTAAGAACTAATTAAGCTACTAATTTAGTTAGTATATAATAATTGCTTTTTCGATAGTTAGGTATACTAGTCTTTTATAAATAATTATTTTATAAATAGAAATAAACTTTAGTATTAGTATTACTCTCGAAATAGATTACGGAATATAGTCAAAGGTAGGTAGATAGTAATATATTAAGTATAAAATACTTATATAATAAGGTAGATAGTATTCTTAGTAAGATAAATAGTAAGATAAGTAACTTAGATTAATTTTTTTAACTTAGGGTTTTGGTTTCTTTATATAGATAAATTCACGTGACTATTTATATGCTAGAAAGTTATTAAGTTCTACTTTAGAAAACTAATAGTTCTTTATCTAAACTTACGCAATAACATGTAATTAATAAGATAAAGAAAATCCTAAAGTCTAGACTTTCTAGACTATTCGTTTTTATCTAATCTTAAACTAGACAATGTGCTAAAAGATAAGTAACTACTTATTATAGTACTATATAGTCTATAGTATAAACTATATAATAGATAATAAGTATTATTATAAAATTAAAGTTTAATAAAGTAAAATTACTTTTAGCTTTATATTTTAATAATTACTTTAGTAATAGTAGTATAGATTTTTTATATGTACTTTTTAGTAATAGTAAGTTCTTCTTTAGAAATAATATTAATGCCTAGATAAATACTAAGATATAGGTGTAAAGAGATAATAGAAGATTTATTAAAAATAATTTTAATATAGTAATAAAGTAATAGTGTATTAAGTATATATAAAATTTATTCTGCTTATAAAAAATAGTATATATCTACTGATATATTAACATATATTATTTACGATAATTAGGATAGTAGAGAAAAACAAAGAATTACTATAGTATAGTACTACTAAAGTTTTATCTTTTTCTTACTAAAGTTCTAAGTAGCCTCTTTATAAAAAAATTACTTATAGAAGCCTTTATAATAAAACTTGCTTAGTATGTTTAAATATAATTTTTTTTAAATTATTTTTGTTATACTCTTTTTAATTGCAAAGTAGTGGGCACTTCTTTTTTTTTAAGATAAAAGCCTTTATTATCCTATTACTAGATATATTTAATTAATACTATATATTTAAATACTATTAGATTATATAGAATTAGTTTAGAAACAATAATATAAACTAAAGAAACTATTTTTATATATAGTTTAAGAATAAATACTATTTTGTTAAAGTCTTATAAGTTATCTTATATTTAAGCCAGCTACTAAAAGTATATTAAAATGCCTTTTTAGTATCTAGAAGAAAAACATTATAAAAAGTTTAGTATATAGTATAATACTATAAGAGAAAGCTATAAGTATACTAAAAACATATCAAAAAAATAAAACAGCTTAAAAATAAATAAGTTAGGGTAGATACTATTATTAGTACGTGCAATTTAGCTTCTTATACTAATAAGGTAGTTAATCCTATAGTCTATAAATATTAAAGCTAAAATTAAAGATAATAATATAACGTAGCTCCCTATTTAGAAAGTATAAAAATCTATAACTAATTAAGTATTTATTTACTCTTACACGCAGAGTATATTATTACGTAAGACCTTAAGGTTATAATTTAGTATAGTTATTTTACGCCCTAATAATACTATTAGTACTAGATAGATAGTTACACGTCTATATATATATGTGTATATAGTTATTTTATCTATCTAGGAGTAGGACAACAAAGGCTTTTATCTTAAATAATATAATAAAAAATATAGAGCCCTCTGCTTAGTAATTAAAAAAAGGCGTAGTATATACTACTAATAATAATAATAATAATAATAATAATAGTAATTATAATAATCTTTCTCTTACTAGTAATAGAAATATACTTAGAAAAGGAAAGAACTACTAATAAAGTTAATATAATAAATTATTATAAAGGTAATAAAGATAAATTTTCTATTATTTGTAATATAGCTAAAGACTATTTAAATATATCTTCTAGTTCTATACCTAGTAAAACTATATTTAGTAAAGTAGGATATATAGTAACTAAAAAAAATAGATTATTACCTAATACTATAAAATAATTAATTATTTTAAAAACTTAGAATGTTATAAAAGATAATAAATAATAAATAAATAATAATAATTATAGTTTTAATAAAGATTAAGAATTGAGTAGTATTAGTTTAGAAAATATAGAATTAGAAAACTATAGTAGCTCTATATTTATTAATAGTTCTTTTACTAATAAAAAATAAAAAATATAGTAACTATAGTATAGTATAGAGTTATATATACTAAATAAACATTTAAGCCTAATTTTTAGTATTAAAATACTTTATTATATACTATTTTAGAATAATTCTATTTAATTATTTTAAATTTTTTTAATATTACTTTATTTATTATTATATATTTTTTCAATGGTTAGGTCTTTATATAGTAGCTTAATGGATAAATATTTTTTTAATACTTTCTTAGCTAAGATTATTATATATAGCGTTATTTTATCTACCTAGGGGTAGGATAATATAGTCTTTTATCTTAAATAATATAATAAAAAAAGCAGAGGCCCCTAGTTACTAGATTATTATAAAATACATAGTATTAGACTCCTTTACAAATATCTTTTTATATAATATTAATAGTTTTTTTTCCGACTAAGTGTTTCTAATAAAACAATTATAATAATAGCAGATATACCTTCTACTATTATATACATATAATATTAATAGGTATTCTTTAAAGTCTATCTATTAGACTACTATATATACTATAAATTTAGTATATTATTTTAAGTTTATATATATAATTTATTCTCCTATAGAAAGCGCGTTATTTAGTTAAGGAAAGGCTATTATAGAGAGTAACCTTAAGGTCTTAAGCAATAATATACTCTATGTGTAAGGTAGATAAATACTTAATTTAGTTAGAGATTTTTATACTTTGTGTATAGGCTATAGTATATTATTATTCTTTGCTTTAGTAACTATAAACTATAGTACACTATAATTAACTACCTATAGAGATAGGTAAACTTCTCTTATATAACTAGTTCTAGTTATAGTTACTAGCCTAAGTAGTTGCTACTTTATTCTAAGCTAAGAGTAAGTTACTTTAGAAAACCCCTAATCTAAGCCTAAGTATATATTAGAAGATTTAAAACTAGACCTATATAGCCCCGAAGTATAAATAAAGGGGCCTATTTAAGAAATCTAATAATTAACTATACTTTCTTAGCTATATATAGCTTTGTTTTAGCTAAGACTACTACTTTTAGCTTAGCTACTTTTTTTAAGCATTTGTCTCTTATTACCTAAACTTTACCTTTTCTAATTACTATCTATATATCTAAAGCCTTATAAAAAGGTAAAAAGACACTATAGTTTATTTCCTATATCTTTCTTTTATATACACCCTAAATATTTATTTAGATAATTATTAATAAATATAGCTAGGTTCTAGGTATTTTCGCTATATTTAATAGTATAGTAAAAACTATAATAAGTAATACGCTAGGTAGTGTTAAAGCTATATCTAAGTAGTAGAAATTAGCCTATATTTTAGTAATAAGCTAAGTAATAGCCTTAGTAATATCTACACCTATACTACTAAACCTACTACTTTAGCTTAGGTCTATATATAATAAGACTAAATTATATTAGCCTAATATTAAGAATATATTAGACAAAAATAGCCTCTTAAGTATTAAACTACTTAACCTATTAAGATAAAAGCTATTATCTAGCGCACCTAAAGATTGGCTTAAGCCTCTAGAAAGGCGTAGGATTAAGGTATACTACGCTTATTAGTTAGTAAAAAAAGAGGTATAATATAGTCTTTACACTAATAAGATACTTATAGTAAGGAGAATAGTTATATTTAATTTTTAAATATAATACTACTATAACCTTATAAGTAGCTTAGAATTTATATAAAAGTAGGATAACTTTATATATAAATATTATATAGAGATAATAAGAGTATATTAAGTATAAATTTAAGGAACAGCTAGAATTAAATAATAATAAAGTAGCTATAATTAAGAAGACTTCGCGCACTCTTAGTATATAATAAAGCACTATAAGAGAAAGTAGTAGATGTACTAAGAATATAGTAAATTAAATAAAGTAGCTAAATTTATTAGTAAAACTAGATAGTAAATATTTATAGTTTTTTTTATAACTAAGGAAGTTTCTAATAAAAATATTACAATATTAGCAGTTATTCCTCCTACTATTATTAATATAGAAAAGCGTTTTGTAATAGTCTATACTAGTTTCTCTACTAAGCACGCTCTATTATCTTTTCTTAATACCCTATTTCTCTTTATCTACGCCTTTTACCTTTATAAAGGCGCTTTTTCTAGTTAGTATTAGCGTAGTAGTTAGTATAGGCTCATACCTTATACTTCCCTCTATAGAAGAAAGGGCCTTCTAGATTCCTTTCTTATCTACTATCTTAGAATAGTATTAATTTAACTAGCTCTTTTAACTATTTTAGCTATTCTTAATAGATTAGCCCTATAAGACTATATTCTATATTTATATTATTCTAAAACTAACTATTTTATTAAGCTATAGATAGTAATATAATATCTACTCCTTTTTTAAAACGCTGCCTATAGGCAGTTAAATTAGTAGAAGTTTTACCTTATTAGTTACTAGTTATGCTAAGTAGTTATATAAGGTTTATAAGACTACTAATATAACTTTTTTATCTACTATAAGTAAGTAAGAGTGTATTAGTTTATTAGTTACTAGTTATACTAAGTAGTAATTCTATACTAAAGTTAATAAGACTACTAATATAACTTCTCTATCTACTATAAGTAGGTAATCGTATATTAAGTTAATTACTAGTTATACTAGATAGTTCCCTAAGATCTATAAGACTACTAATATAACTTCTTTACCTACTATAAGTTAGTAAGGGTATATTAGATTAGTTACTAGTTATACTAAGTAGTTATTATACTACCTAAGGTCTATAAGACTACTAATATAACTTCTCTAGCTACTATAAGTAGGTAAGAGTATATTAGGTTAGTTATAAGTTATACTAAGTAGTTATTATACTATACTAAGGTCTATTAGACTACTAGTATAACTTTTCTATCTACTATAAGTTAGTAAGAGTGTATTAGTTTATTAGTTACTAGTTATACTAAGTAGTTATTACACTACGCTAAGATCTATTTAAAGAGACTGCCCTAGAAGTCCTAATAGTCTAAACACAAATAATAATTAATAAATAATAACTAACTATACTACAATTTATGGAGCTAACGTACCTAATAACTACTTTTTAGCGCTATTATAGTAAGAATAGAAGGTATAGAGCTAGAGAAATTAAAGCTAGACTATAGAAGTAATATAGATATTAAAGTTTTATATATTTTATTTTATATATTATTTTTTACCTAATTTTTTTTAGATTAGACTATACGCTAGCTTATATACTATATAAGACCTACTACTTCTAGTTTATTTACTATACTCTCTTTACTACCTCTACTTTACTTTACTTTTACTATTGCCTATACTATAGTAAACTACTACCTTTTAATTTAGAAAACTTCTAGAATATTCCTTATATCTTTTATACCCCTAGATAGTTCTAGAATTAATAATATAGAGGTAGATATTTATCTACACCCTACTAATAATAGTTTATATAATATTTACCTTAAAAAGATTTACCTATTTAACCCTACTAGTAAGCTATTATCTATTTAGCATAGAAAGCAGCTAGTAGCTACTCTTTAAATAATTAGTTACTTTGCCCTTAGCTTTATAAAGAAAAGGAGTATTATTAAACTACTAAAAAAGGTGTACTCTTATAAAATTCTTTATAACTTATAGTATAAGCACTATATTACTATAGTTAAAGTAGACTAGCTAACTAATAAATTAATAATATTAGACCTTAAGTAGCTTATATATTAATGTAAATCTAAACTTAAAGCTACTAGTAAGTATAATATTTTTATAGAAAAGTTTAAGCTTGACTAATTAATTTAGTATGGCTTAGAAATAAGATAGTTACTAGCTACCTATTAGCTTTAGACTTAATATTGCTTTTCTTAAGGCCTATTTTTAATAATAATATTAAATTTAGTAACTAGGGCTATTATAAAGTCTAAAAAAGACTCTAAGTACAAAATCCTTATTTAGACTTTATATAAGCGCGCTAATATATTTAAAAAAGCTTATACTATATTTAATATAATAACACTTTTCTACCTAGTATATATAATCTTAGAAGATTTCTACTTTTAACCTAATATTACTAATTAATTAGCTATTAGATAATACTTATTTAGCCCTAAGAAAGTTCTCCTCTTTATTAAAGATAGTTATAATTTATAGCACTATACTTTAGTTCCTTTAAAACCTCTTAGTTTAGAAACACCTAATCTACTATATAGTTTTTACTATTTTTAAGTAACTAAGTAGAATTTATTTTACCTAGTTGCGTTTTAATATATATTATAATATTTACTCTAGCTTTTAGTAGCTACTCTATAATAGAATGGTTTTTTTTACAACTTAGAGGGTTTCTAATAAAAATATTATAATAATAGTAGTTATCCCTTCTACTATTAATAATATAAAAAAGCATTTTAAGGTAGTATTAATTAAAAGGGGCTAGCGCGTTATAAGTAAGCTAAGTAAGATTAATAAATTTAGCGCACCTATTCTAACTAAAAAAAATCTATATATAAAATATAGTAAGGCTGTATTACTATACTAGTTTAGAGTAGGGGAGAAGAAGATATAAGATAGCACTAGTGTTATAACTAGTATAATACTTACTACAACTATTATATTTTCTTCTACTATTATTTATAAAGATTACTAAAAGTAATAGCTATTATATTAGTAGGTTTATATACTACTTATAAATAATATATACTAGATAGAAAGCTTATATATACTATAGGTATACTAATACTCTATCTTTATATTAAAATTAACCTTAAGAAGACTTCTACTACTCTATTTCCTACTATTTTTCTAAGCCCTAGTTCTAGTACTAATACTAATACTAATACTAATACTAATACTAATACTAATACTAATACTAATACTAATACTAATACTAATACTAATACTAATACTAATACTAATAATACTAATACTAATACTAATACTAATACTAACTAATACTAATACTAATACTAATACTAATACTAATACTAATACTAATACTAATACTAATACTAATACTACTATTAATACTACCTAAAAGTACACTTTAATAATCTATTTACTTAAAGTTGCTAAATTAATACTAAAAGTATTACTCTATTTATAAAAGTATTAATAGAAAGTAAAAGGTATACCTTACTCTATATAAGGTAGTCTTAATATATTAGTTAGGCTAGTAATAGATTAGTAACTACAGGCACTATAATAAATATATAGGATTGCTACTATAGTTCTTTATATTACTACTAGTTAAAAAGGTAGTAATAGAGAGCCAAATTAAGGGCAAAAAAAAAGAAGATAAAGCTATTTATTAATAAGTTGCTAGGGAAGAGGAGTATTGCATAAATGTGTTAGATTCTTATATTTATTATTGCGTTAAATAAGTGTAATATATAAGTATACTACGTAAGTAGCGCACAAATATAGTATAGTAACTAATAATAGTAATAATAGAGCTTAGTTTACTATACACGCTTTAAGTAAATTAATAGTATAAGAGTGCTTATAAATAATTATATAGTAAGTGCGTAGTAACTGCTATTATATTAGCAGAGACTAGAAGTAGATTATATTTTTAGGCGCTAGACTAGAGCGGCCTTTCTATCCTAACCTACGTAGGCTTTAATTAAAAAAAATATGCTTAAAAAGGGTAATTAACACTAAATAAAAAAACGCGATCCTATAATAGAATAAAACTCTTTACTACTTCCTAGTTCTAGAATATATATAAACGAAGCTTACTAATAGTGCCTAAATAGATATATCTTTAAATAGATATATTTTTACTATTTTTAGTATATTTAAGCTAAAACACTTTATAAAGCTATCTAATATTAATAAGTACTATAGAAAAGGTTAACCTATCTTGAATATTAAAGATTAGCTAAAGAATATATATAATAAGATTTATATAAACGCAAACTATTACTATAGTAATAATAACAATAAGAAAGATTAAAATAACTAAGTAAAAGCTATTTTTAAGCCGTCTTAAAGGCGCGCCTTTAAAGGTAGCACAAAAATAGTATTAAATAAATTAAGCCCTTTAAAAGAACTATAGACATAAAGTACTCTTTAAATTTTTAAAAAGATTTACTATAACCTCTTTACTTTCTAATAAGTATATAAGAAGTTTTATAAGATTTTTCTTTCTAATAAAATAAACGCTTAAACGTTTTTATAGGCTTTTAAAAGTCTAGCTAGAAAGGGTAAACTAAATATAAAGACTTAGAAGGATAAATTATAACTTAAGCTAACTAGAAGTCTTAAGTTAATACTTTAAAAAGAGATAAAAGACTTTAATATTAACTACTTAGTAATTTAACACTAGATAACTATAGCTAGTAATACTCTCTATAATAATAGTATAATAAACCATTTTTAAGTATATATAAGAACTTCTTACTAAATACTAATCTTTAGATCTAAGCTCTTATATATAGCAACTAACAAATAAGGATCTTATTTTAGACTTACTTTTTTCTTTTTAACTTTTTATAATTAGACTAAAGTATAGTATATTACGAATAATGCCTACTTTAGCTATAGTAAGAAACGTAAAGGCCTATACTTATACTACTATCCTAAAGTAGCTATATAAGTAAATATAAAAGTAGAGAATAATTTTAATTTAAATAAACTTAGTATTACCTACTACTCTAATTTAGAGGTAAGTAATTTATTAAATAATAAGGTTTTAAATATATCCTACTAGACTACTCTAATTTAGTAGCTTATATAAAAGCTACTAAACTAATTAATCTAAATAAACTATAATTTTACCTATAAAATATAGATACTAAACTAAAATTACTACCTATAGGTAGTAAGATAGTAAGAGTTCTTAAGCTATTTAGAGGCCCTTACTAGTTATACTACCACAAATTATATTTAAAAGGTTAGCTTTTAGGTTATAAGCTTTAATAAATACTAGTATTAGCGATTATAACTTTATTACTTTAAGGTATATAAAGGCTATTCAAAAATAGCTTAAAGCTAAACTACTCTACCTAAAAATACTAATCCCCCTTAAGAACTTTATAGGAAAGAGAAGTGTAAAAGTAAATACCTATTTTATAGCCTAGCTTAATATTAATAAATATAGTATTACTATATAGTTTATTTTATATAAAATAGAGGACTATAATCTTATTACTAGTAGGGAATTGTTTAAGCAAGCTAACTACCTAGTTAATACGTAGAACTGCCGTGTTTATTAGAAAAATAATAAGAATTTAACCTTTACTAGCAATCTTATCCTACTATAGACTTTTCTACTATCTAACCTTTCCTACTAGGACAATACTACCTAATAGAATAGCCTACTTAAAAAGTAGAACTATATCTATTAAATAACTTACTTATTTAAAGCTAACTAGAGCGTCTTTAAGGAGAATTCTATCTAGCTTCCTAGCCATACTATCTTAATTATTAGAATATACTTAAAGGCTTATTAGAAACTAAGCTATAAAAAGGCCTTTAGTAAAGATAGTAGTGTTAAGGCTATTAAGCTACCTTTATTAAATAAGTTACTATTATATAATAAATTATCTTTTAGTTACTCTATTACTACTACCTATAAAAGCTACTAGCTAGACTAGTCCCTAGAAATTATATAATAGAATTTAGGTCTTACTTTTAACCCTAAACTTAGAGACTATAAACCTACTAGAAAAGCTAATTTATAGATTAGATAGTTTTAGCCTATAAAATTAAGTATTTTATTAAAACTACGCTAGCTAGAATAACTTAGGTTAGCACTCTTCTACCCTACTAAATTGCTAATCTAGAAGAAGAAATTAGTATTACTTATTATAGTAATTGCTCTAAAGATTATAGCGCCGCCTATTATAGTAGTAGATTAGAAGATAAAGAGCCTGCCTATTATAATAATCTTCCTAATAATAATCTTAAATTTACTAATCTAATTAACCCTAAGTTTAATTATCTATAGAAAGAATACTTAGGTAGTAAATTAAATTGTAAACTACCTAATAAAGTCCTCAAAAACGCTAATAATTAGAAGCTGCCCCCTAACTATTAGCACTTACTCTAATCTACTAATTATCTAACTTATTTTACCTTTTGTCTATACACTATATAGGCAAGGGCAACTAAGTGTGTTAAGGTTTTAATATTGCCATATAATAGTATTACATAGGGATTATATAATGTCTATACGCTGTAGCCTATATACTATAGAATCTTCTCCTTTTTATCTGCACCCTTTCTAGAGACAAGGACTTAATACTAAAGTTAATTTATTATATTATTTTCTTTTTTATATAATTACCCTATACACTCTTTACACTTACTAATATAGAATATTAGAATTTAATATTTATATACCTAGCTATAGAGTATCTATTTAATGCTAATTAGTAATTAACTATTTCTTAAGTATAAATTAGTAAGTGTAATAATAAATTATAGAAGTTATTATTAGCTATACAATTTATTTTATTATACTCTATCCTTTATACATAAGAGAATAGCGGATTAAATATTTATAGAGTTAGTAAGTAGATATTACTACTATATAAAATAAAGGAAGCAAATATATAAGATATATAAACCCTATTATTATTTATAAAAATAACAAATTAACTTTTTTATTAAGTTAGTAAGTAGATATTACTACTATATAAAATTTAAGAGAAAATAGTGTACTAAGCATACTAATAGTAAGTATATAAATATATAGTTAGATAATAATAAATTCTAATAAAGCGTAACCCTTTACTACTACTTTATATAAAGCCTCTACCTTTACTACCTTTGCCTTATAAAATAATACTAATATACCTAAATATACTAGATTATATAATAAGTATTCTAAAGATATAGAAAGATTAAAGGCAACACTACAAAAGAAAACAAGACCTAAGTACTAAAAGAATATAATTATTCTAGTAAATAATCTCTCTCTATTAGAAAGATAATTATATATAGTGTATACTATTACAAATTAATATATATTATATTAAAAAAGGACAGCTTTTTTAGGGTTATTCTAGGAAGACTTTAAAGAATAGGAAGAATACTATTTTTTTTAAAAATAAGCTATGCGTTTAGGACAGAGCTTATTATAGTCCTAAGAGAAAAGGGTATTATACTAAGAATAGATACTAAAGCTATAAATACTAGCAAACTATATAAAGTAGCCTAAGGTAATACTAATACTACTTATATAATACTACTATCTTTAGCCTACTTAACTCCTTGTACGCAAACACTAAGGCTAATTTTATCTAAGCTAGTTAAGCTACTATATAAATCTAAATAGAGTAAGCTACTACTATTATAAGCACCTATATAGCTATAGGTTCTTATAAACATCTAAAAGAATCTTTATATAAGTAAAAAAAAATTCTGTATATAAATAACTAAATAAGCTACTACTTTTTATATAAAGTGTCAAGCTACTATTTTACTTACTTATTTATAACTATTATATACTATATAGAATAATACTACTACTAGTTAAATATAAATTATAGGCACTATACTAATCTATATAAACTAAGCCTATACTATAATCTAACTTATATAAGCTTCTACATTAGCATAACTTACTCTTATAGATAGTTCTAGCTAATAAAATAATCTAATTCTAAAAGGTATACAATAAGAATAATAACTATACTAGAGCTCTATATAATATATTAGTAGATAAGACTAAGATCTTTATAGATCTATATAGACGCTTAGATATTACTAAGAATTAATATCTAAATATCTTCCTAAATATTCTTTCTAGCTATGCAGTATAGTATTACCTCTATACTATTTACCCTATATAATTATAGAAGTCCCTATATAAAGCACTTAATAGTTACTTTAATACTACTATTAACTATAACTAGTATTAGATAGACTAGACTATAATAACTTTTATATAATACTAGCGTAAAACCCCTAATAAAAGTCTATATAAATTCCTAAAGGTAATAATTAATAGGCTTACCCGTATATAGAGAGTATTAGGTATAAACTTTACTAGAAAAATCCCCTTCGATATTACTATTATATAAGTATACTATAAATACCTAAAGCTAAAGTAGGCTATATTAACCCTTAAGCCTATGTATAAAGCTTTGTTTACTAATCTTTATATATGAATTTAAGTTAAAATTAATTACTAATCTAATTAGCACTTATAAGAGGCTAATATATACTATACTAATTGCAAATATAACTTTTCTATATAAAGAAGACGATTACTAGTCCCTTATAGATAAGGATTTTATAGACAATTTATACTATTATTATTATAATTTAAATCCTAATTAAACAATATTTATAAAAGACTAAAGAAGTGTTTTATATACTATAAGAAATGTTATTAGTCTTTTAACTATTTGCGTAATAAGTGTACCTATATAATAATATAATATATTATCTTCTATAAATAGTATAATAATAAAACACCTTTATATAAAACTGTTTAGTCCTATATCTAGAATATAGAATAGTATAATAATAAGAAATCTACTTTGTATAAAGAATAAAAACAAAGTAAAGATAATAAAAATAGTAATAACTAAGTATTCTACTTAATTACTACTATCTATTTTTACTATAAAACTAGCAAATATATTTATAAAATAAAGCTAAAGAAATATATAGAATAGTTTATTCTAGAAAATTAATACTATATAATATACTAAAGTAAACTAAAGAATATAGGTATAGTAAAAATTTCTACTATTAGTAAAGTATAGCTAAAGGCATATATATAAGAGAACCCCTATATAAAAATTAATTAAACACCTAGCAACACTAATATTAGGTTTAGAGGTTAGCACTTATAAAGATCTCTAGAAACTATATAGATTATAAATTTAATAAAAATAGTTACCTACTATATTCTAGACACTCTAACACTATTCCTATTATTACTAGTAAATACTAACAGACTAAGGGCCTATTATAATAATATTCTAAATATTATTATATAAAAGGACAGCATAACTATACCTATTATACATAAATAGAGATACTCTTTCTTTAGTATTAGTAAAGAAGAAACTATATCTTTTTTTTACTAAATACTAACTCTACTACTTCTATTAATAGACATTCTTATATAGAAAGACTTTAGAAAATACTTACTAATACTAGCTATAAAGGAAATACTACTTTACTAAATAAAATTTAAAAGTTTTGCTACTACTATTTATTATATAAATAAGCCTTATATTGCTCTAAGTTTACTATTATAAATAATACGTACTTTAACTATAAAATTATTATTAATATTATACGTATTAGAACTAAAAATACACTATATATTGTAAATATAAATATATTATTCTAAGCTGCAATTGTTTTAAAATTAATATCTACACAAGATATATAGAAAGCCCTCTATAAATACTAGATTAATATCTACTAAGATTTACCTAACTATATTATGTATAATCTAGATATAAACTTTATTTTAGATAAGTTTAAGAACTATATAAAAATTATTAGTGTAATCTATAGGTAAATGCCTATAAAAGCATATTAGGTAATAGGGAAGGTTAAGCGTTTGCACGCACCCCTCTATAAAGCCTTTAATATTTTTAATGCTAAACTAAAAGAGTATATAAATAAGAAGAATATCTTCTAGATAGTTATTAAAGCTATTAATAACACTATAGGTCTAGATAGTCTTATACCTATAGTACTAGTCTTTAGCGTATATTTTAGAATTAGTATAGATTCTTCCCTATTACCTAATATTATTATATACGCAAATACTATATAAGAGGAAATAAAAATATTATTAAAGAAAAGGGATAAAACTAATATTAATTACACGCTAAGCACCTTTAATAGTTTATTAATTGCGTATAAAGTTCTTAAGCTCCTACTCAAATCTAAAGTTATAGTCTAGAGAGAAAAAGAAGAATAGATAGGCCTATATAAGATTAAAAGTATTAAAGATAGAAATATAATCTTTAATCTAAAGAATAGTTTAGTAAGATTTTACTATATATAAGTTAAGCTATACTATTATAAAAACATTATACTCTTCTGCTATTATATAAAGTAGATAATATTGCCCTGATATAAAAAGATTCTCTAGAAAAGAAAAAGAGAGTCCGCCTAAGAAAGAATACTATATTTATTTCCTAAAAGAAAACTAGTAATTAAAAACTATCTTTAAAGCTTTGTATAAAAAGTATAATTATAATACCTAAAGTACCCTTTAAGAGGATAAATTATATAGAAATAGACGCTCTTATTGCTAATAGTATATTTAAGATTTTTTTCTTTGATCTATCTAAGTATAAGAATAGCATTTTTAACCTCTAACTTATATAAATAGTTAAAAGTAAAACTACCTAACTATATATAAAATCCTACCTTATATTTGCTAGCCACTCTAATAAAAAGGAAGATAAAATTCTTACCTAATTACCTACTATCTAAAGAATAAGCTAGGGCCTACTTTTTATATTAGAAGCAAGCCTTTAGATAATATATAGAATATATTTTAAACTATAAGATATTATTTAGGCCTATATTTAGTCTACTCACAAGCTAAATTATATACTTTATACTAAATTACCTAAGAAACTACACATAAACTTTCTATAAGATATAATCTTCTATATTATATAACTACTCTATAGTATAGCTAAATTAGATTTTAACTAGCTTAAGACCTACTATAACTACTATATAGAGAAACTTAGTATAAAAACATTATTATATAACTAATATTAGCTTATTACTAATAAAGAAATGCACACTTTTAGGATTACTAGCCTTTAGACAAATAATATCCTTAGTATTATTAATAAAAACTGTGCATAAAGAGAAACAAAAGAGCTAAAGAAGGCAGCCTTCTATATAAAGGATAAAACTATTCTTGCTAAGGACTAGCCTATTAAGTCTAATAGTAAAAGAATTTAACTTATATATAATACTATAGGTTTTATATAAAAAGGGCAAGTAAAGAGTCTTTGTATAATTAATCCTAAGAATAAGGATACTACTTAGAGGTATATAGAGCAGTATATAAAAGGCGCCTAAATTATATTTATATACTAACTAGAAGCTATATTTAATTTATCTATTACTACTTAGACTATATTACTCTTAAATAAAGATATTAAGGCATTAAATATATAAATCTAATAGTAGATTAATAATAGTAAGTGTAGCCTTACTTTTATACTATTATATCTCTATTACACAAAGCTATTTATCTTCACTAATAGCTTATTTACTAATAATAAGGATTTAAGCTTATAGCTAGAATTTCTAATTACTCTAGATAATAAGTATTATATAGGTAATAGTAATAACTTTAAGATTCTAGTAAATATTATATACTAGAATTTAACTAAATATAAAAAAGTAATAAGAAGTGTTCTTGCTAGTAAGCTATATAGTATAGTAGTAGGCTTTAATAATAGTATTACTATTAGTATAACCTTTTAGAAAATTATACGCATACTTAGTCTATTACTAATTCTTATAGTTATTTATATACATTTATAGTTCCTCTATAACTACCTTATATAACTAGGAGCCATAAATAAAAAGCGCCTTATAATTAATATTATATTACTTTGCAAATTAAATAAGCACTATAATATTTCTAAAATTAGATAGATTAATAGAAAGGATAATCCTACTAATACCTATATAAAAAAAGCCCTAAACTAGGCTCTAGAGTCCTTAATCTCTAGTAATACCTTAATAATTACTATTAAAGTATTAGTAGATTACCTTAAGCCTATCTATGCAAGCTCTTCCTAGCCTTAATATAGTACTATTTCTTTATTA
Organism: Laburnicola sp. JP_R_19; assembly: GCA_031010545.1. NCBI lineage: Eukaryota > Fungi > Ascomycota > Dothideomycetes > Pleosporales > Didymosphaeriaceae > Laburnicola > Laburnicola sp. JP_R_19. Next base: position 1,242,568 of record VOIT01000042.1, read on the forward strand.
TTTATTTATTCTTTTGCGTAATATATTTATTTAATTCTTTATATATATATCGTTATTTTATTAATCTAGGAGTAGAACAACAAAGGCTTTTATCTTAAATAATATAATAAAAAAACCAGAGCCCTCTATTTAGTAATTAAAAAGAGTATAAAAATATAATTATAAACAAAAGATATTATTACTATAAACTCTAAGTTTTTTAACTTTTTACTATAGTAGTATATAATAGAAATAGACTTTTAGAAAACGCTAGTACTAAATAGTTATTCCTTTTCTTAATGCTTATATAAAAAAGAAGAGGTTTGACTTAAAAGTATTAATATTAAAAACTTTAGTATATTATCTATTTTATTATTATTAAAGTTAGTAATATATAAAAAAACTATTTATAAGCTCTTATTACTATTTTAAAATACTTATAGCTTTTAGTATATATAGCGTTAATTAAATCAACCTAGGAGTAGGACTATAAAGGCTTTTATCTCAAATAATATAACACAAAAAGCAGAGCCCTCTACTTAGTAATTAAAAAGAGCGTAAGAAGGTAATTGTAAAAATACGCGTTTAAACTGCTATTATTAGATATTTAAGATTCTTTAATTAGAATTAAGTACTATATATAGTATATAATAACCTTCTATCTTAACTTATTTCAGCCTTAAACTAAAAAAATAGGTTAAAAAAGACGTTTGGCAAGCCGACTATTAGTATATATATATATATATATATATATATATTAAATATTAAAATAGTATACTATTAGCAAGCTTAGGTATATTAATAATATAGTAATATAAATAATAAATTTATAAAAGAGGTTTAAAACTATATATATTTAAAGACTATAATATAATATTAATAAAATAAAATTAAGTTAGTATTAATAATTATAGTTATAGGTAGTATAAAAAAAGAAAGAATATTAGAAAGTAATATATTAAAATTAAAATATTAATGTACTATACTAGTAATATATATTCTTAAATTATCTACCTAGAGGTAAAACAATAAAGGCTTTTATCTTAAATAATATAATAAAAAAAGTAAAGCTACCTGCTTAGTAACTAAAAAGAGTGTATACTAGTAATATAACTTAGTAAAATTATATATCTATATATTGTTAAATTATCTACATAGAGGTAAAATAATAAAGACTTTTATCTTAAATAATATAATAAAAAAGGCAAAGCCTTTTACTTAGTAACTAAAAAGAGTATAAAAAGATAATATATCTATATAATACTATAAGTAACGTACTTTGCACTCGAGTCGGACACTCCATCGAGTCGGACACTTTGCCAAGACCCCACCAAAACGTACTATCAGCAATAGTATAACGCGATGCCTCAACCACACAACGAACCACTGGCGTTAAAAGAAGCGCGTATACAGCTTGCGATCCAGGCTATCGAACGAGACGCGACACTCTCTCAGCGACGCGCTGCAGCTATCTACAACGTCTCTCGAAGTACACTTAGCGACCGACGCGCTAGAAAGACGTTTAGACGCGACTGCGCACCCAACAAAATGAGACTTACTATAAGAGAGGAGCAGGCGATTGTGGAGCATATACTCGACCTAGACGCGCGAGGATTTCCGCCTCGGCTCGATGCTATAAAAGATATGGCTGATTCTTTACTGGCTGCACGCCACTACGAGCCAGTTGGCCAGAGGTGGCCTTATGACTTTGTTAAGCGCCAGCCAGAGCTTAAAGTCAAGTTCAATCGAAAGTACGACTACAAGAGAGCTCTCCAGGAGGATCCTGAGGTGATACAAGACTAGTTCCAGCTTGTGGAGAACATGAAGGCCAAACATGGTATCCTAGACGAGGACACCTACAATTTTGATGAAGCAGGCTTCATGATAGGCATGATATCGACTGGAGCAGTAGTCACAGGCTCTGAGCGTCGAGGACGGCCAAAGCAGGTGCAGCAGGGCAATAGGGAGTGGACAACAGTCATCCAAGGCATCAACGCGATGGGTTGGTGGATCCCACCCTTCATTATCTTCGGGGGCAAGCACCACCTCTCCGCCTGGTATAAGGAGAAGGATCTACCTCATGATTGGGTTATTGCAGTCTCTGAGAACGGCTGGACGACAAATGAGCTTGGTCTGCAATGGCTGAAGCACTTTGATGAGCATACAAAGAGGCGTACTACTGGTGGAGCACGTTTGCTCATTATCGATGGCCACGAAAGTCACAACTCGCTCGAATTCCAGGATTACTGCAAGAAGAGCAATATTGTTACTCTCTGTATGCCCTCGCATTCGTCGCACCTCTTGCAGCCACTTGATGTGGGCTGTTTCGCGCCTTTAAAAAAGGCGTATGGGCGCCAAGCTGAGGATTTGATGCGCAACCACATCACGCACATCACTAAAATCGAGTTCCTGCCTTGCTTTATTGCTGCTTTCAAGGCTTCGTTTACTGAAAGTAATATCAAAGGAGGCTTTCGAGGTGCTGGCCTAGTGCCCCACAACCTAGAAGCTGTGATATCGCAGCTTGACGTCCGCCTGCGTACGCCTCCACTTTGTACTATTCGCGATAGTACATGGGAGTCGCAAACTCCGCGAAATAGTACAGAACTTAGGTCGCAATCGACGCTGGTTAAGCAGAGGATTCAAAGGCATGTGGATAGTTCCCTAACTTATATGGTTGAGGCGGTGGAAAAGCTCGTTAAAGGCGCCGAGCTGATGGGGCATTCTTTGGTGTTGATGACCAAACGCAACGCCAAACTTCAAGCTGCCAATAAGGCCGCCACACGACGTAAATCATATAAAAGAAAGCGATTGCAGCAAGAAGGAGTCCTTACAGTTGAAGAGGGCCAGCGACTGGCTACTCTAAAGGACTTTGGGGTGCGTAGTGATGGCAAGAAGGCAAAGAAGAGGGTGCGCACTGATGGAGGCGAATCCGCTCAACGGCGCTGTGGACGCTGCGGCAAGCCTGGGCACAATAAAAAAACCTGTAGGCAGCTTATAGAAGTAGATTCTGAATAGTTTAGCCTATTTAGACTATTGAAAATAGTTCATGTTGACTCTATACTATCGTGAATAGTACAGAACTTGGTGGGGTCTTGGCAAAGTGTCCGACTCGATGGAGTGTCCGACTCGAGTGCAAAGTACGTTATAACCTTTTGTACATATTTAAAATTTAAAATTATATATATAATAGTGTTTTTTTAGCAACTAAGGGGGTTTCTAATAAAAATATTATAATAATAGTAGTTATCTCTTCTACTATTATTAACAGAGAAACGTATTTTAAGGTAGTGTTAATAAAAGGGGGTTATATTAGTACACTGTATAGGCAAGGGTACCTAAGAATATTAAGGTTTTAATATTACTATATAATAGTATTATATAGAGATTATATAATGCCTATACAGTATAGTCTATATACTATAGGATTTTCTTTTTTCTATCTATACCCTTTCTAGAAATAAGTAATTAATACTAAGTTATCTATTATATTATTTTCTTTCCTTATATAATTATTCTATACACCCTCTATACTTACTAATATAGAGTATTAGATATTAATATCTATATAGCTAGCTATAGAGTACTTATTTAATAGGTTATATATATAATATTGCCTTTATAATTTTATATTTATAAAATATTAATATATTATATAGTTATTATTACGTAAATATTAGCGCTTAAGGTATAGTATTTCTATATAGTCTACCCAAAGTTTTATTTCTTCCCTACTATAGTTCTAAGTGGCCTCTTTATAAAAAATTTACTTATAGAAGTAGCCCTATACTAAAACTACTAAGCTTGCTTAGTAGTTTAAACGTGCTTTATTTATAATTGTATTACCTTTTTTATACTCTTTTTAATTACTAAGTAAAAGGCTTTGCTTTTTTATTATATTATTTAAGATAAAAGCCTTTATTATTCTTCTTCTAGGTAGATAATTTAATAATACACACATAGTCTATATATTATAAAAACTTTATATATAGTAATAATAATAATAATAATAACACTATATATTAAGTATTAGACTTAGAAATAGTAGAAATTAACTTAGTAATATTATATTATATAATGTGGTTTACTAGTAAGTAATCTATACTAGTAAGTATACTACCTTTGCCAAGACTCTATTATTACTAATAATATTATTATAATATAACTATTTACTATGTCTTCTAAGCTATCTAATAAAGCTTAGTTACTTATTACTATTAGAGCTATTAAATAAGATCTAAATCTTATAAAGCGAGCTATAGTAGGACTATATAATATTAATCGCAAAACGCTTAATTAAAGAAGCAATAAATCGACTACACAACGCGATAACCTACCTAAATTAAAGAATTTTACTCTTCTTAAAAAGCAGGCGCTTGTTAATTATATAATTAAGCTAGACACGCGTGGATTCTCTTCTACAAATCTTATAATACGCATAATAGCTAATTTACTACGTTTATAAAAAAGAAAGCTACCTATTAGTATTAACTAGATAGATAGATTTATTAAACATAAACGTAAAGTTAAAACGTGTTAGTCTTAGTTATATAATAACTAGAGGGTATAATAAAATAATTCTAAAATTATAAATATATAGTTTAAGCTTATAAAAGATATTAAAGTAAAGTATAGTATTATAGATAAGAATACCTATAACTTTAATAAATTAGGCTTCCTAATAGGGGTTATAGGGTCTTAGCTTATAGTTATAGTATTAGAAAGGCGTGCAAAATCTAAATTAATATAGCTAGATAATTGCTAGTAAATTATAGTAATCTAGAGTATTTGTGCTGCTAAATAGGCAATCCCTCTCTTTATTATCTACGCTGGCAATTATTATATCTCTACCTAGTATAAAGACGCGTTAATTTCTAGCAATTAGGTAATCGCTATTAGCGAGAATAGCTAGAAAAATAACAAGCTTAGTATTGCGTAGTTAAAACACTTTAACACGTATACAAAGGGACGCGCTAAAAGAACCTATTAGCTACTAGTTATTAATAGCTATAAGAGCTATAACTTAATTAAGTTCTAAAATTACTATAAGAAATATAAGATTATTACTCTCTATATACTACTATATTTATTACACCTACTATAGCTATTAAATATAGGCTATTTCTTCTTACTAAAGAAGGTATATAGTACTAAAATCTTAGACTTAGCGTATTAGCTAATAACCTATATTATAAAGATTAAGTTTTTTCTAGCCTTTAAAACTACGTTTTTAAAGGTTTTCTCTATAGAAATAATTAAGAGTAGTTTTTGTAATGCTAGGCTAGTCTTATTAAATCTAAAAAAGATATTGCAGTATCTTAATATTTGTATCTATACACCTAGTCTGCCTATTAAAGAGTCTACTACCTAGAAGTCTAAAATACTAAGTAACCTACGCGAATTTAAGGCGTAATTAATACTAGTTTGTAAGAGAATTAGAAATTACTTTAATTTATTACTAACTTTAACTATATAGATACTTAAGAAGCTTAAAAAAGCCGCTCTAAGTATAATATATAGTTAGGTACTAGTGTTAGATAAAATTATAGGCCTTTACAAGATAATTAAGAAGACTATAAGGTAAAAATTATATAAAAGAAGGTATATTTAGTATTAGAGATTATTTATAGTAGCAGAGGAATCTTAGCTAGCCATTTCTAAGAATACTAGTAGATAGAAGAAGAGTAAATAGTTATTAGGTACTAGTTACGCTATAATAGGACTATTAACTTAATAGCGTTATAGTATTTATAGGTAACCTAGACACAATATACAAACCTACTAGAGAGTTAAAGAAAAAGAATCTAAATTAAATATATTAACTTAGTATATATTTCTAAGTAGTATTGCGACGTAGTCTAATAATAAACAAAATAGTTTAGTAGGGTCTTGGCAAAAGTAGCGCGCTTACTAGTATAAGTTACTTGCTAGTAAACTACGTTATACCTTACTTATATAATAATAGTAAAACTATTATTAAAAATTAGTTTTTTATTTAATATAATTTATATATATTAGGCCTTATTAATGCTAATAAGTATAGTAGTATTATTATATAATTATATAAATATATAAGTTAGTAATAATAATAGTATTTTACTAGTAAATACTACTTACTAGGGTATAAGCCCTTACTATATATAGTTAGGGATGCGTGCTACGCAATAGATTGATGCGTGCTATGCAGTCTCGCCTGGCGGGAAGGCAGCGTGGCTGTCTCTCAGCGTCTATCAGGGTCCGGTGGCCCTGGCGTCCATGATGATTGCGCAACATTTGAAATTTGGAAGCCGTTTTTTCTTGACCGGGACCTGTGTTGTTTACGGCCCCATCCGGCATCGCGCCGTGCTGACAAAGCCCAGCAGGTGCATCCAAGTGAAGTGACATGGCCGGACCATGACAATTGATTGACGAGCATTGAGCGCTGAACAAGGCGGCCGTCAGCCGCTGTGTCTCGACGAACAAACGCCGGGCCGCGCAGAAGAGTCGCCTGCGGTACGTGAAGGTGACGATTACACCGGTATGGGCGCTCGGCGCACTGCATGGCGCCGATAAATTACCGCTCGATTGTTTGGCGCGCTCAAAGCCGCCGCGCTTCCCAACGCTCCCTTCATCAACCCACACTCCCCTTCCGCCGTGCCTGCTTTCCACCTTTCACCCGCCTCGCCGCAGTTCCCCGGAACATCGTTGTGCGCGAGGTCCAACAACACTCTGCCACGACAACCCATCTTTGGATCAGCACTCCCCACCATCGGACTTGTTTCACAGCCATCGTGCGGCGTCGCCACGTCGGTCGTAGTCCGGCTGCGGATCCACACTTTTCGCCCACCAGGTATTCCCTACACCCTCCAACGGCGCCTCTTGACGATGCTGACATACGCAGTCCTTCCCTCCAATTTGTTCAAGGACGACGCTTCATCTTCACCATGTTGATTTCCTTATCATAGCATTACGTCCTTCGGGGCCTTTCTTGCTCTGCATACGCAGCATCCACACAACTCCAATAACAACGCGCTATCCCGCCTCGACTACGATCCTGATCTTCATACCGAGTACCCTGGGTGGTCCCACTGCTATTTCTTAACCGATTGCAACCTGTGTGAATCACAAACGCCATTGTCAAGACACCGACCCGAGCATCCTTTTCATATCATTGACTCTCCATCACGCCAAACACCCTTTCAGAGCTTCGCAATGCCACAGAAGGAGCTCGGAAGCGACAGCGCGCACCCCAATCGCACCAGCTACAACCTTCTCCCAAACGCCGCCCCCGAGATGTCCGAAGACGACGTGTTGGCCGACGTGGACGAGCCTCCCGACTTACAACGTACCCCGCGGCCCTCTGTTCTTAAGCTCCACGAATCTTTCAAGAGCTCCTTCATGAAACACACACCTCGCTGTGAACGAAAGCAGTCCTTGCTATCAACTGCGTTACACTCGAACAACACTTCACCCGTGGAGGAATACCCGTACTCCGACGAAGTGCGTCGCAGCATGTCTTGTACGTCAACATGGAGCAACAATAGTGTTTCGACAGCCGAGTTGACGAGCGACGGCGGCATCACCAGTCCTGGCACGCGTACCAGCACCCCGAGTCCGCCGCCCCCTGCTTTCTCGTCCCACAACCTGCTACCAATTTCCAACAAGCCGTTAGAGCAGCCTTTTTCCATCGTGCGACATGACGATGAGAATACCAGTCCCTTCCAGAAACTCCCTCCCGCCCCCTCGTCAGGGGAGCACAAGGTGGAAGCTGGTCTTGGCCGCAAACGATGTATTACCTTTGCATGTGGTGGTAAAAATGAACCGAAGTCTGAACCTGAACCCGCAAAGACTATACCCGGACCACAACAGCAGACTACTGAGCCACCGAAGCGTACCTGTACCATCAAGTTTGCGTGTCCTACCAAGATCTCGACAGATGCTCCCGCCAAGGCCCAGAAGCTGCGTGTCACCCGCGCCGCTAGTCCCGCTCCTCCACCACGACCACGTACCAATCCCAAGCCAACGCCCCCACCACATCGTGGGTCTGACTCGACGGTCCGAAACCCCTCGCCTGTATCGGTACGGAAAACTCGTACGGCCGATCGGTCTCGCCGCCTCAGCAGCAATTCTGACCTCGCACGCACCGAAGCGTTCCGGTTTCACGAGTTTGCTAGCTCCGAGGAAGAGGTGGATGAGTGGACCCAGGAATCTACTTGCCATCGACGTCCTCTAACTATCAAGGATACGCTTATCATTGAAAATAACCTTCGTCAGCTAGGCGAAGAAGCGGAAGAGGAGGCCCTAGATGACGAGGACGAGGAAGACAACCTTGAGGATGACGAGGACGAGCTTGACGACGAGGAAGATAAGGACATCGACGATCTGGATGAAGATGAAGATGAACAAGACAGCGATGCGCATGACATCTCATCCGACGAGGGATTTCAGACGGACAATGAAGAAGGCTTCGCCGTATCGGACGATGAGAGCGACGTGGGTTCAGATTACAATTGGTGGACCCCTGGACGCTCCACGGCGGCAACCTCCATCGAGCATCTGGACCTCATCCGACATTCTTCCGGTCCCCGCAGCGCTTCTGCTTCGTCTGTTGGGTCTGTAGAGAGCCACCATCGCTACATGCCAGAGAATGCTATCAAGCGACGGAAATCCCAACCTGTCTGCATTCGCGTCCCTAGTCCGGAGCTCCCAGATAGCACGGACTTTGTTTGTGGAACATTGGACGAAGACCGCCCGCTTGAGGAAGCTTATATGTCGGTTCTGGAGCGCCGACGTCAGGCAAAGCACAAAAAGACCCCTCAAGATGTCGATCCCACGTTTCCGACATCTGATCCCGAGATGGACGAGGAGGATGAGGACGACGAGCCTGATCATCTAGCATCCGAAAGTGACCAGCATGTTATGGTACACGGCCAAATGGATGCCTTTGACGGTGACTTACGTGGTCGTCGCAAGAGTATCCCGGCCAAGCGGTCCCCAGCTCAGTCACCCAAACGTCTCCGGTCACCTCCACCCACAAAGCGCGCCGTTCATAGGTCCCCTCCGCGCAAACTTTTCGGACAGTCGCCCAAACGGATACGCTCACCTGCTCCCGTTCGTCTTCGGTCCCCTTCACCTACACGACGTGGATCGTCGTATCTTATCGAACCCAAGCGCACCGGCCTGTCGATCCAGTTTGCAGGCTTGGCAGAACGCTCTGCTCCCATGACTACATCCTCTCTGCCTAGGACATCTGCCACTCATGTGCCGCCAGAGCTCAACTATGACGATGAAGATACCCCCAACGAGTTCCCTGTTCGCCGTGCCATTGACATCAAGGTCGGCCTGGAGAAGAAGCGCCAGCGGCGCAAAGAGCAGCTTTACAAAAAGCATCAAAAGAAGAACGCCAAAGACAAGCGTCCCGCCCCCGGAAAGGGCTGCGAGCGGATGCGTGAAGTTGGTTTGGGACTGGCGGCGCACAAGGGCAAGGCCACCGGGTTTGCTGCCCACATGACGCCTACCCCCGACCAGAAGGATATGCATGTGTTGTCCGTCTGAGTGACGGCGTTGTTGAAGCCTAGCGCCGCTGACCGTGGGTCGGCACCCTTCACAAGTTCACCTTCATCATTGTTATGGAGAGACTTGTTGGTCGCTAGCTTCTTTGTGTCGAGGAGGTCAGGTCCCGCATGGTACCGGCCCTGCCTATTCGTTTCTGTTCGTTTTTCTTCCCAATACCACATTTTTCCGTTTAGCGGCTTCTCATGTACATAGCCTATCTTTTTATTTCCAATTATACATTCTCTGCATTACCAATCTCCCCCCGCCCCCTTTCCCCGACTGTGTATAGCCTTTCTCTTCGGTACCTACTCGACATATTATTCTTCGTTGGCTTTTAGTATCTGAGTTGCGGATTTTTTATCTAGCGGATCCATACAGCGAGCGGCATTTTGACTTAGGTTTTCCTTGTATGTCCTCGGCGCTGGTGGCTTGGGTTGCCGCACGATTTTTTCATGATTTTTTATAGCATTTGGCATGGTATAGGGGCGCGTTGGCAGAGTTGGTTGCCTGCCTGGGTCTGGAGTTGGAGTTGACGTCTGATAAGGTGCTGGCTTTGTAGTCTTTCCTTTGCGAAAGTGTTGCTTGGACGTAAGTGCGTGCATTCGTAGCTAGCTAGCGGAGCGGAGTGGTAGGGACGAAGGATGTATGAATGAATGATAGCATAGCATAGCATAGCATAGCATGCCAGCTACTCACTTATCATACAGCATTATTAGAACCATACCTACGCTAACATATACGCCGCATACGCCGCATCAGCGCCCATAGCCCAACACCAGAGCCTCCAAAGGCAAAGCCACAGCGTGTCCCACGCAAGCAAAAGAGGGTATACGCAATGTCTAAATCTTGCCAAAACACACATTCTGCCAACCATGCCAAACCCGATCATCTTCTCTGGACTAGAACCACCTCCTCTTTTCCAACTTCTGCCAGAACCTCCCCTTCTCCATCTCTTCCCTGGGCCCGATAAACTCCAGCGGACGGCCCCCTTTCCCAAGGCGGATATCCAAATCGAAAATGTCGTTTGCAGACCTCCCCTCGTCTCGGCTTCCTAGACAGAATGAAGCTCGGACTCGTACACCGCCAGGCCTAGCCAACGCTGCCTCGGATAGACAAGGACCGATGTTCTCGCCGACACTCCAAGCTAGCGCGGCTGGTGAGTACTTCGTCTTGAGCTCAACACCCCAGCGGTTGAAATTTTGCGGTCTCTCCTGAGAACGGTGCGGGTATGGGGGCATCATTGCGGGATCGACGGGTGGAGTGATGCAGGGTGACACAGGCGGAGTGACCACAACCACCGCCGTGGAGTTTGGTGAGCGGGTATCCATCCACGATTTAATAATGTCAACGTCGCGATACCGGTCTCCCCACCAGGTGAGGAGCCAGAAGGAGACGACGAGCTGGCGTAAATTGTGGAAGTGTCGTAGAGGGTAGAGCAAGGGCATCGTGATGGGAGTCAACGATGAGAGAATGGGGCTACCGTTGTAACCGCACAACTTGAGCTCTTCGATGGTTGAGGCATGGTGAAGGGCGATGGTCTGCAGGAACGGTACTTCGGCGCGCCAGCCGTAATACGGCTCGAACGTGAAATTGGAGGCGGGTTGCGCATTGCGCTTGTACGAAGACAATATTCCCTGGATGTCCTCTTCTTCAAGTTGAAAAGTAGCATCCGATCCATGATTTGCATCCTTTTTGGTCAATTCCGCACCACGCGCACCCCACGTGTTACCTATTGGGAAATTAACGCCTATGAGTACCAGCTTCTTCAACGACGAATAGTGCAACGCACGCACGAGCTCTCGCTTCTCGTCTCGCGGAATGCCACCTTCAAGTTTGAGCTGCTCGACCTTACACATGTGAGGGGCAAACTCGCTTATGAAGCGACGACGACGGATACGCTCTTGCTGTTCCTGGGGCTCTCGCCCTTCGTCCGTATTCTTCTCCCCATTGACAGAATAGAAACAATCGAGTCGGAGATCGACGAGAACATTGCCAAGATGTGCCACGACACCTCTCGCTCGCATTTGGCACCCGGTGCTCTGCTTCACATGCGAATAAAACCTGTCCAGTGGCCATGCAAGACATTTGATTTTCGGGTGAGCCTCCATGAACTCCAGAAACATGTCTTCCAGAAGATACACGTCGGCAGGCAGTCCGGTCTCTGGTACGACTGCATTTCGAACCTGGAACGCCTTAAGGTGTGGAAATCTCAACTGAGAGAGGTATTGCAGGTCCCTAGTTGCTGGAGCATTTGCATCAGAATCTCGCCGACGCCAAAGCACCCAGTCCAAGTTCAAGCTTGTTAGTGTTGACCTAGATTTCTCGATAATTGTCATCATGGGGTTTGGTGGCCACATCTTCAGAGTCGGGTAAGGCAGTTGGTTTAGATCCACGAGTTGCTGGATCTCCGGAACTTGATTCCAGATGGACGTGTCGAACTCGTCCGCTTTCGCTTTGAGCTCTGCGGGCGACGGTAGATCTATGCCTGGCCGGGAAATCTGCGGGGAAAGCTCTACGGTAGAGTAGAGAAACCCTCCAGCAGCATCGTGCCTAAGGTTCATGTGCGTCAGCGAGTGTCTCTTATGCTTTGTGCGTTGTAGGGTTACCGACATGGCCTTGTACCTGCCCCCACGAGATAATCTGTAGTCGAATTCCTGCATCCTGCTCCGTTCTGGCGTATCGGAGGACTCGACACGCAGGCGACGGATACGTAGCGATTCCAGGCCAGTTGCATAATCGGAAGCGAAGAGGTCGGTGGTATAGTTCGTTCCGAAGCCGGACAGGCAACAACTTTCTAACCACAGCTTGCGCAGGGGGACGCGCTGTGGCCGCCTGCAATCCAAGAACGCTGCCAGCAGTATCCGCGTCAGGTTGTAATGGCCGTATATGATTCGCAGTGTATGTACATTCACCAGATTTCGGATTGCCAACCAGAGCAGCGTGTGGGTTCGGTCATCCTGGGACAAGTGAGGGGCATTGAAGTACATGTGCGGAAGCTCGGAGAATATGTTCGGCGTGGGAAGGTGGCATCTGTGGGTTAGAACTTGGACTTTGGCAGCAATGGCAGGGTTCCTGGGTCCATGTTAGCACTCAAGCCGAACGGCAGCTCAGAGAAGGGGCCTCTACGTCGCTAGGATGTACAGCTTCTGTATGATGTGTGTGTCGTCGTGCTAAACATGGGCGTGTTGTTAGCGCAAGCGTTGCAGGCATTGTGTGAACAAGGCTCTCACCTCGTCACGCTGCCCGCGGCCGCCATCGCCATAGGTATTGGCGGTGTCATGGTTGACATGGAGCGTCCACTGGTCCATAAGATTGACATGCTGCCAGAGGAATTCGGTGGCATGGCGGTGGAAGCATTTGGACACGAGGGCGGCTTCCTTGAGGGCGCTGGTGGGCAGCGAGCTGAAGATGAGCTGCAGCAGTTCGTTTGGGAGACTCTCAATCTGGGCGGCCGGCCAGTCAGGACATACGCGCCGGAGCCTTGCGACGCGGCGGGGACGTACTGATGAATGCGGCTCGTCGGCAGGCAGACTAGCGACGCCCCAGCCCGAATTCGACATGTCGCGCGTCCGGTACAGGGTGGGCAGGCAGTCAACCAAGCAAGAATTAAGAGCGAGCGGGTGGTGTGCGTCTGGGTGCGCTGTAGACAAATGCGATGCCATCGACGTCCTCGGGCACGGACCATCGCGCCCCGCCGATCGTCTCACCCCCAGCATGGCAACTTCCGAAAGGACCGCTCCAGTGCTTCACCACGAACCCCTGGCGCAGCGACCATATTCACGCCCTGTGCGCATATTTCCAGTAACCAAGGATGCCATGCCCAACTACTCGTCAATGTACAGACGAAATAGCCCGCCCAAGAGATTTGCTGCATTCTCAACGCTCACACCCCTCTGGTTCCGCATGACCTGGCCACCCCTCCAGTGACCACCACCCCCGACCAGAACCGTGCACGCAGGAGTCGTGAACATGTAGGGTGCGCAAGATAGATGTAGCGATAGACTTGAAAGTACTGGCAACGAACCTTGTGCCTGTGTCTGCCGAGGTGAGGCTAAAGGTTGAAAAGTTGAACTCTGCATGGAGGGGCTGCTCTGATGGCTGCTTGCGCCTTTATATATATCTTGCCTTAGCTTGTGCAATCCACCCAAGTAGTCACTTCCCAACTTTGAGTGTATATCTCACCTGAGTAGTCACTTTCCAGGGCACAGGCAACCGCGTCAAGTTATTGTCGTCAACTTTGGTACCCGTGGACCATGGTACACCGCAATCGACTACCTTATCATCGGCATGAGGGGCCGATTTGCACGTGCTCTCCCTAAACAGCCACTAAACCTGTCTTACTGCTTTACCTTATTTTAAAGTGTTTTTTTAGCACCCCTCCAGCTTTCTATAACAGCGTTATACTGTGTACTAAGAGTGCGCGAAGTCTTTATTCAGATAGTCACTTTCCAATACTGAGTGTATAATTCACCTCAGTAGTCACTTCCCAATATGGAACTAGGAAACTAAGGAAATTTATCACCTCACTAATGGAAACCGGGGACATAACTACTGCGGCAATCTATTGTGTGAAAGGAACCACCAGCAACGCAACCTTACTTTTTCACCTGATCTGAACAGCGCAAGGTAGGCAAACCCGCATGGCGCGTGACCGCATCGCCGGGCGCGATATTTGAGCTAAGATTTGCAGAAGCATAATTTAATACAACACAATTTCCACGAATACGGAACAATCATCTTGATCACACATGAATTAGGCAATGTTCGCTATCAACTTATTTCAACAGCAATCTACGAGATAACTATAACACGAAACTCATGACAGCTTGAGAATATGATTAGTAACACCTATACGTTTTGGAGACATTGTACCTGACATTGAAGTTTCTCGACTATACAAAGTGAGCGGGCTCAAAAAGTGACACTCTACAGCAGCACGCAAGATTGCCTCATTCCACCGCAAACATCCAACACAAGTGAAGAACCATAAAACAATTATCTGCAGGTCACACCAACAGCAAATACACAATCCAAAGGAAGAAGTAAGTGTCATTCCCATATGAATCTACCTTACAGCAATATTCCCAAGCCAACCAAGACCATCCTCCTTTCACCAATCACTTCCTCGCCAACTTCGCTGTCCATGTAAAGTGCTCAGAGCAAATTAAGAACAACCGGAACACCGAGACCGAGAATGGCTCCAAAATGAGCAACTATACACATCAGAATATCACTTTAAAAGACAAGAGGTAAGGTAGACATACATTCGGTAGGCGCGGCATTCTCAACGGCATATGTAGAGTCGGTTGGGGTGGTTTTGGCGGTCGTATTGCTATTCGCACTGGCAATTAGCACGAGAGCGGTAAAAGTTGGAGTGACTGAGACTAACGACGCAGAGGTTTGTGTGACCGAGGTCACGGCTGCGTCAATGGCGGTAGAGACGACAGTGGTTTTAGTCGTATCGGTAGAAGCAGAAGCAGAAGCAGAAGCATGAGTGCTTGACTGGGCGCCAACCAAGGCAACGCAAAACGCGAAGAGGACTTTGACTGAAACCATTGCAACTAAATTCCTCAAGAGAGAATCAAAAGTAGCGTGGACTGAAATGAAGAAATTCTCACTGCGGCGCAGATCTAAATATCGTCCATCGTTTGTCCACGGATTACGTACCTCTACTGCGAGGTAGTACTCCGCTACTTAGAACGGTGCGATTTCGCGCGTACGTCGGCTTGCGCGTACATTGGTGATGTGTGTCGAATCACAGTCGTGCAAGCGGGAAGGCAGTGTGTACGCGATGGTTGTGGCCATGTTTTGCGCTACTTTTGGTTCCTACTTTGGCAAACATGTTTTGTATAATGCATGAGCTAAGTCACACGATGGACCGATTTGAACTGTAAGACCAAGGATCCATGCGCATAGTAGTGAGTAATCTCCTGCGAGGAAACACAGAGAATCGATGTTCAGCGTCGCCATCCAGCGACCAGATTCACGATCGGTTCCTAACGTCGCATACATGGTGTTGTCCAACATATCAAATTGTAATGGATGCGCCCATCAAACATTCCACTTTGCACTTAGTAGAGTATCATTGCACCACACTACAAACCAGAAGCCTCTCCGTCCACAATCCATCAACGGCCGTACAATATTATCAGTCAACGACCCTCCTCCGTCCAGCAATTCCTAAACTCGGCGCTCCGAACTGCGAAATATAGCAATGCCTCAAACCAGAAAGTTCACCCACTTGCATACCACAAGTAAACGACCACAGCAGCTCAGCAGCCGATCACTGTACTGCGCGGGTCCGTTTCAAGAAGCTTCCCGTGCAATCGGCTGCAACCACAACCCGTTCGGTCGAGTCGAGTCGAGTCGGATGTGCCCATCTTATCAAAGACCCCAACAAGGAAAACTATGAAGAAGAATAATGAGGAATAGCAGACTTCGCGGACCGAGAGAACATTTCAAACTCATCAAACCCTCCTAAACCCCCAAAAAGAACTCGTGGAGGACCAAAATCCCTACCTAGGCCTCCCGTTCGAAGCCCAAAATCATCGCGCACACTTTGTCTAGACGTAACACCTCCCCGATACGGAGGACACCATATGACTCGGGTAGCCAGCTTGTGCGATCGATATCAGCCCCACTGCTCCGCCGCATCGATGACTTCTCGTCTGCACCAAAGCAAGCAGCGAAGGACGGATGATAGGTAGATACTGCCCCACATAATTTATGCACCCGCACAACTAATACGAACACCATCTGTGTCTCCATCTAGATCCACCGCGTAAACAATCCTGCGGCAAAATCGCAACCTAGTGTAGTGTAGATATAGCCTCGCAGACCATCTTATCCGCACCAAGACTTGCCGTAGAAATAGCCAGTGAGCCTACAGCTACCTCCAGTCACGCACAAAACCCAAAACCCAGCGGACAGCGCAACTTCACAGCCATGAAAAAAAATGCATTGAGAAATATATCTTAAGTGAAGATAGTAAGTAATAAGCGAGCGTTGCACATCTGTGCAACTAGGGCTTCCACCATAGCGTAGTACGCTATAGCTGCCCCCTATTGCTTTACGCTATAGTTTATATAGGCGTTAGGTGATCACCTTTTTACGCTCTTTTTAATTACTAAGCAGGGGGCTCTGCTTTTTTTGTTATGTTATTTGAGATGAAAGCCCTTGTCGTTCTACCCCTAGGTAGTTAATTTAACAACACATATAACCTATTTATATAGCCTTATTATATAGCCTTATTATATAATCTAGTTGTATAACTAAATCCTCTATAAAAGTAGCCCTCTAAAAGAAAAAAGTAGTCCTTTAAAAAAGGCTACTATAGAGCTATACTATACGCTAAAATATATATAATTACAGCTATACTCTAGTAGCCTAGAGAATAGTTACATCCTTACGCCTTATAAGCTATACTACAGGCTGTACTACAGGCTATACCACGTGACGTTAGATACCCTGCGTGCAACTATGTCCGCTCGTGCCCGTGTCCTTGTTCCATCTACCCCACCAAGATCCTCACCTGCCGGCGAAGAAACCCCGTCTAAGGAATCCATCTCTAAACCTAACCAGTGTTGAAGAGTACCCAAAACCCCACTCAGCGAATGTAGATACAAAGAAGTGAAAAGAAAATTCCCCGATTCCTTCCTGGAAAATCTGGGAGCGCTGGTACAAAGTATTTACGCGAAGCGAAGTGAAGACATCGTGAGAAGGCCGTAAAGTAGAGAAGAGGTGGCTGTAAAGTAGAGAAGAGGTGGCCGTGAAACGAAAAGGAGAATCGTGGTTATACTGGTCCCCAAAGTACTGACAAAGAAGTCGCAAAGTGCGATGCATGCGGTGTGTAAGGCAGTGGTAATCCTTAGTTGTTCGGGAAACCAGCCTTGACGTTATCGAACTTGGAGCCGGGGTATGAGATCACGTTGCTGCTCGTCTCGAGCGCGCCAACACCACCCACACCGTTGACAAACTATCACACGTTAGCGTACTGTGTGCTTTCGGATAACCGAGCCAAACACTTACAGTTGAGATCAAAGAATCAGCACCCTTCTTGTCGGAGCTGCTCTCCCACCACATGCCACCACCTAGTCCGAGAGACTTGATCAAACCCGTCTTCTGCTGGACAACCGCCGGGCTATCAAAAGTGACCATCTTGCGTGCGTTGGCGTCCCAGGTGTAGCTCGCAACCAAGGAGGTATCCGTAATGACTGAAGCGCCAGACTGGGGAAGCAACTTGTAGTCGATGACACCGGCTTCCCAGGTGCCCTGGCCGACTCCATTGTAGGGCTTACCAGGGCCATCAGTTTTCTCGAAGGCCCGGCCGTAAAGAGGCATACCGAGGACAATCTTGGATGCGGCGACACCATGCGAGGTGTAGTAGTCCAGAGCTTGCTTGGTGTTGAAGGGTGTGCTGGTTGGGTTGCTGGAGGAGGGGTAGAAGTTGGCCTGATGTCCTGAGGTAGAGTCCCAAGAACCAGCATAGTCGTAAGCCATCAGATTCCAGAAGTCAAGGTACTTGTCCATGCCGGCAAGATCCATCTTCTGGTAGTTGTGAGGGCCAGCAGGTGAAGCAACAGTCAAGAGCATATGCGCTCCGTTGGTGTACTGTGTAGAGTAGGCATTGAGTTGGCTTCGAACTTCGGCAAGCAGCGAGACGAAGTTGGCTGCCTGTGTAGCATCTGTGGGGTATTCCCAGTCGACATCGAGACCGTCGAACCCGTAATCTCTAACAAGCTGTACCGCACTGCTCGCAAATTTCTGCCTGCCGGCAGCGGTGCTGGTGGGCTGAGCAAAGTTGGATGAGTAAGTCCAGCCACCAATGGAGAGCAACACCTTAAGCTTGCGGTTGGCCTTCTTCAGCAAGAGGAGTTGTTTGATGCAACCGTAGACGTTGTTTCCGACATCATTCCAAGAGTCAGTGGGATAGCGCTGTTCGACATCGGACCAGCTGTCGGTGAGGTAGACTTCACCGGACTCAGGTCGAACATTAGCGAAGGAATATAGCACGTGAGTGAGCTCGTTCGCCGGTAGGTTCTGAGGGTGGAATTGGCGGGCGTAGATAGCCTTGTATTTCGTTAGCGAACGCTGACAAGTTGACGATCATTCAGGAGTGCCAACCCAGTTGACAAAGTAAGCTACGTTCTTGTACCCAGTAACAGCCCATTCAGCCACATCGGTCACCGGTCGAGGTATGACGGCCGCATTGGCTAACCCTGAGAGCGGGAGAAGAGCTGCAAGAATAGAGAACCTCATGATGTCTGCTACTGTGGTGTTCTGTTCCGTGGTTTGGGGGTGGTGGGAGGGGAGGGTTGAGAGTGTGTGCTGCAGTTGAAGTATAAAGCGTGGCGATATGAGACCTCTTTATACACAAATGTATGCGGGCCAAGTCTTGTGGAAAAGTGCGTGAATGCTACCTTTAACGTCTACCTAGGAGAGGAAGGCCTCGGCCCGCCAACGATCAAAGAAGGGGGGTGAACGAGGATGCAACAGTAGGGAGTAAGGCAACCCGTCAACTGCAGGTGGCATTCAGAGGAGTAACTGCGAGTGAACAGTGGCGCCAAAGGGTAGGCTGAGCGGAGGTCTGGCGCCTGGAGAGTAGTATGTACCCTACCAACGTATTCTCGAAGTCGATTGCCAGGCCTTACCTGGTAAGGTAGATGCAAATGACCTGGTCTCTTGGACTTCGCTTCTTGATTAATGGCCTTCCGTTATAGGCCACTCTTACTTGTAGTTACCGGCCAATGAGTATCTGAGCAGAAAGACAACACTGCTGAAATGATGCAAGTGCGTTGCATCGTGATGAGCTCTCGCGACTGCAGAACAACAAGGACCTTGATAACAGCTGCCGAACAAACGGTTTTCTGTCTCGGAGGCTGCACTGTGGGTGTCCCTGACATGAAGTCGTGTGGGCGCGATAGCGTGAACAGTGATTTGCAGGGTCCGCAGGGGTCTGCGTCCGCATGTAAACAGATAATATTTGCCCTTTTCACCCAAATTTGCAGATACTCACTCAGCCTTGCGAGCGATAACGAGATGCCTCAGCAATGACAGAGACGCCCAGGTAGAACACATGTGAACGAGACGACACAGCGTCGAACGCTGAGACAATTTCTTGTGATGGAAAATGACTGCGCTTCTTCATCCCTTGCGGAAAGCCATTGGGACCAGGTCAGACGGTGGGTTGGCCCCAGTGTCCCATGTGCAGGAAGGTGACTGGACCAGCAATTTCGGCATGGATATGTACCCCTATACACAAGTACCTGCATCGGAGCCGGCACGTCGACGCTTTTGCGGGCTAACATGTCGCAACAAGGAATGATCCGTGCTGCTTCTAGGGGGATAGCGCGTATAGCGCAGACCGAGGAGTGTCACACGTACCGGGCTTGACAGAAATTGACAAGTAGATAAGGAAGTAAGATGTAACAGAGAGGTGCGGGAAGGTAAAAAGCCACGCTACCACTTCCTTGAGCGCTCGTGACACTACCTGAACCGGGATACTTAGATTGCTGCACAGACAGCATGAGTCTGACTACTCGGCTAGGGTCCTCCAGACCCCACGTTATCTTGGAAGTATGTAAGAGTGAACCACATGCCACTTGTTTCACAACGCATGTGAAGTTATCATGCTTGAAAAATGCCTGACCGTAATACGGAACGGCTTGCAAGTAGAAGAGGAAGCGAAGTGGACATGGAAAACGAAGACAAAGATGGCTAAATGACCTTCGCTTTGTGTGGAGGGGAAAGAAGTAGACGTGAAGGACAGATGGCGAAGCGCGGAGAGGAGGGGTGCTAAGCGAATCAGCGGAAGACCGCAAGTCGACGGAAAAGGAAGGCCACCAGCAAGACTTCTCATTGGACATGATTAGCAGACAAGCCGAGATACGCTAACGTTGTTTCCTGGCTCTAGAGAACAACTGTATGATGAACACCTTCTGTGCGCTGGGATAAACTGCGGAGAGCGCTGTGATAGGGGCGCGAAGGGAGCTTAGCAAAGCAGGGGATTAGCAAAGTAGACGGATAGGCTGACAGTTAGGCTTTCGCGGCTGCGAGGAGGAGCAACGGCCATGCGGGAATAGGCGCCACGCGATCTTGCTCACGGGTCCGGGGTAGCCCCTTGTGCTTGATCTCCTCGGGCTGAATTGTTCTCTGGCAGCAGTTTTGATGCCAGGTACGCCCGCGAGTCGGTCTGGAAGTCGCCCGGCAACCAACTCTTCGTTCGCAGTGCCGATGTAGCGCCCAGAGCCATTTCTGGCCTTTCCAGAGAAGGAGAACGGTCGGTCCCTGCTCTGAGGTTGCCTACTAACCCCCCGACACTTGTGATGCTGTATCGAGCAGTGGTCCCGTGCCTTTGGCCATACACCTTCGGACGTATGGCCTTTCGTCTGAGCTGCCACCCTGCCTCTGGCCGCCTGCCTCTCTAACCACCGTACCCGGCCTTAGGTAGCATTGGGCTTGCGAACTTAGCGGTATCGGTATTTTACAGTTCGGTGGGCAGCGGTCTTGTGACTGGACGCCGTGCAGCAAGCGTATCGCGACTGCTTGGGCTCGAGAGCGATGAAGGTATCACGAAGAGGCGCCGCAGTGGAGCATCCCCGACGTGGTATCGATGTCACCAGCAGTGGAAACTGACTGGGGGGTTCTTGGGCCGTAGATCGTGATAGAGGAGGAGCACAAGGAGGGGGTGTATCCCACCGGCTGCGGCGGGAGCGCCTCGTCGAAGAAGGGGGCTTGTCGCGCATGCTGGACAAAATTGTGCCTGCCTATGTCAATTGCCGCTGTCAAGCAATGCACACCGCACCTACGACTTATTGTCCGTTGAGATGAGCGTCCGCGGCCTAGCTCTCCGGTTCAGGAGGGAACATCTCGTCCATCGAAGAATTTGGTAACAGTTGAAATTTATCATTAACAATGACCTCTAGAGGAGTTCTAGCCCAAATTAAGAGCGGCGAGCTGGACGTGGAGACATGAAGATGTGAGGTTGGCGAAAGGTCTGTGCGTTGTTTCTCCACGGTAGCACGACATCAAGCCATCGATCATTCCTCTTGAGACCGTTATATTAGCGTATCGACCGTGCAGCCGTGTGTGAAACTGACGATTCTCCGGCATTATTCAATAAGTGGTAAAGCGTGCTGTCATCAAATCATCCGCGCAGTAGAAACTACATCACATTCCGTGCACCGGGAATGCCTTCCGAGTACTCATCTCTCAAGCCCGGAAGATCCGAATCACGAAAAACAAACCCCAGCCGTCAAACCAAAACGCCATTTCATATGTATACAAATCAATTCCAACCAATGATCCCTTCAGCCACAGCCATAGGTCCTCTTATCGAACTCGCCATCAAGGAAACCCTCCGTCCGATGATCCCTCCATCACCAACACCTAGATGCAACGTCTCCGGTAGCTCTACCGTACTCGCCATATCCTCGTTCAAAGAAAAAGAGAAGAAAGGGCTCGCCGATCGGGTAGAAGCCTCTGAAGCGCTGGGATCGCCGTCGCGGCTGTACAATCTTAGCTCATGATCATGGTGCACAAACAAACTCTGGATGGTTTACTGAATGACGACCCAACAGCGGTCTCGACTTATTGTGTTCGCTGCATCCCACCCTTGGAATTCGACTTGAGTGCCAGCGTGGCCAAGAAGAGCTCGAGTCCCGTTTGAGAATAGCATCCGCAGTTCTGCTGTGGATCTCGTTGGTGAGGCTTGTCCCGTTGATCGGAGTACTGCGATAGAGCCTCCTTGGCTCACTCGGGTGGAGGCTCCGATGCACATAGTTACCCGATGGGGATCTTCTGGTGGCAATTAAGAAGTAGTGTCTGGACCAGGTCGTGCCCGCTTGGGAGAGGTAGGAAAGTGTTTGAATTTGTAAAGTCGAGGAAGCAAATGGCAAGGTGCAATTTGTTTTCAGTAGCATAGTAAAATTCATGCGAGGGTTTTGAGGGTTTATGAGTGGTTTGAGCATGTTTGAGTGAGTACCGAGATGGAGCCTCGAGCTAGTGAGACCGTGCGTTTGCTCCATATATGAACATTGTCTCCTATTCCATTTACTTTATCTTCCGTGAATTCATTCTGGAAGCACATCATGGCGTGACATTGACCATGCCGTTAACTCTACTTAAATAGATGCCCGCAGGACCTTGAACGCATCTGCGCGCGTGCCCAAGAAGCGCTCCTCAGCAGTCTTCCAGTTGATGATATTCCAGATGTTCTCCACATACGCCGCTTTGCCATTCAAGTACTAAAATTCGTCAGCATATCAGTCAGGGTGTCTTTGTAGAGAACGGACCTGTAGGTAATAAGCATGCTCCCACATGTCGATCCCGAAGACGGGGACCTCGCCCTTGCCGACGACTGGATCTTGGTCCTTAGTCGTCTGAATGACGAGCCTTTGCTCTTTGCCTGTCTCTACCTTGACCAACCATCCCCAACCACTGCCCTGGATGCCCAGAAGCGCTGTCTTGAAAGCATCGTAGAACTTCTCCTCGTCACCCCACGTCGCCTTTATCTGTTTGACAAGCTCGGGTGCTGCAGATGTCTTCGCCTCGTTGGAACCCGCAGGGGCAAGGTTTTTCCAGAACAGGGAGTGGTTGATGTGGCCTCCCGCGTTGAATTTGATTGCTGCCTGGAGTGACACTTGACTCGTGATATCGGAAGTGTGAACTGCCTCAGCTTGCGTCTTCATAGCTGCGTTGAGGTTTGTGATGTACTGAGTTGGGAGTGTTATCAGCCAAAGCATTCGCAGTGCTGGAGGCTCGGGCTTACTCACTGTCTGATGGTGCTTGCCGTGGTGTAGCTCCATGATCTGCTTGCTGACATGAGGTTCCAACGCCTGTATGGTGTGAGCTATGCCGTACCAGCGGGACACAAGAGGAAAGAAGAGCTGACTGACATCATAAGCGTATGGGAGAGGGGGTAGAGTATACGTTGGTGCAGACATGGCTTCGAACTCGAAAGGCTGCTGCTCGGAGGCGAGGGTAGGAGAATGAAGGAGCAAAGTGCAGAGAAAGATGGCAATCCCGCGTGTCCCGTGCATCCTGCTCATGATTCTGTGTTCCGGGTGGCGGGGTAGCCAACGAAGCCAACAAGGTGCTTAGATGCGGGGAGTAGGTGTCACGGAGCTAGGAAACTGCCTCAATCTGACGCTATCCTTCTCGAAGCTCTATTATATAAGTTCAGTAGCAATATTCGCAAGGAATTGACTTGTTGGTATTTACATAGTATCATTCATGCGTTATCCCCTCTGTAGCAATGATGCCGTGGTCAGGTTTGTGGCAGGCAATTGAACGGCGGCGATGGGCGGGTACGGGTCCAGCCTCTGGTAGATACCGCTGACTACCCGTGGACCTAAAATCACGATTGTTTCTCGAGAGATCTCGAGAGCAGTCTTGGAACCTTCACGAGCTTTGGTGTATGCACGCGCGGTGAGGAACATTGACGTTTCGTGGCCCGGGCTTCGCCTTGCCATGTGACACAGCGTGTCCAAGCTCGCCGCTAAGCCGGGAAGAGTTAGACTGTACTCCAACCGTTGCCAACACTGCCAACACTGCCAACACGAACCCTGGCCTCTTACAACACATCGAAGCGTATATTCCGCTCCAGCTTACATTAAGAGACGATCCTCTCCGATGTGGCGCGGGTTTTCTACTTTAGATAGCGACCCCAAAGCGTTCGATGCGTTCAACCCAACGCCACAAGGCTGATTCTGATCTTCGGCTCCAATATCGGCTCCTAATTTACTTCTCATTTGTTGAATCTTCGATGGCTATTTATTTGCGGTTCCACTTCACTCCTAAGTTCTTCGTTCGACAAAACCATCCCTCTCAAAAATCTATCTCGAAGAACATATGTTTCTTCTAGAACCATCCATCGTTTGTCCTGGCTAGGTAATTATACTCCCCACCGTTGGTGCCGTTGAAAGATGTCAGCAATTAAGCGTGTATTTAGGCAGAACCCAAGAAGATCTACCACTAGTTTCCGCCCTCTCCCCACATCGTGGGGCGAATGTACACAGACCCAGCCATCTTGCACTTTGATATACTCAGGTTCTAGCAAGAGCATTACAGAACAACAACCAAATGAAAGCGGCCATGTTATTCTTTGTACAATTGTTTCAGACTTCCTAGGCAGCATAACCGATCAGCAACCATGGACTCCCGATGACCGGCAATAACAGGCCACATCTGGCAAGGGTATGCTCGCCCCATCACGGCTTTTGCACCAGTAAGCGCATTTCCGCCTTTTACCCGCACAAACTACATGCTCTCTGGCATAAGGAGCCAGTCACATTGTGAGATGTTGGGCCCTTTGGCCCGCGCACGTCCGCTCGTGTTGCATATTAGCCGTAACGATCACCTGCGGAAAAGGATCGTACCTTCTAGCTATGGTCAAGCTCTCGAACAGGGTATATGTAGAACAGCTTCGCTCGTGCAGTAGCTCTCAGCTTTTTGAGCAGTGCTTCGCAGCCTTTGCGATTCAACGTAGATTCCAGGTCACCGTCAGAATCGTGAAAGAGTAGGCTTGCTAGACGCAATGGCGCCTGTTGGAGGTGGTCACGGATTGGAGGCAGCCGCTTTGGCTCGCCGCAAAGCTCTGAATACCAAGGCGGGGCCGCTGGCTCTTCTGAAGAACTTGAAGGGTTTGGCATCGCGTGTTTTGCTTGCTTGGCGGCCTGCTTTATGGGTACAACCAGGGTGTTTTCTCTGGTGTTTTGGTCATGACTTCGTTCAAAGAGCGTAAGCTTGCGCATACATTTCTGGAAGTAAACATGTCGCTAATCTTGATTTCACAGACATGGGAGATTACATTGAGAACCAAGAGACACTGGAGTACAACTCGTCGAAACAGGGTTGGCTTGTCGCTATTCTCGAACTGGGCGCATGGCTGGGAACTATGTACTCTGGCTTCCTCGCCGAGATTTTGTCCCGGAAGTACGCGATTCTGGTCAACGTTGCTGTCTTCATTGTCGGTGTTGTCATTCAGACGACTTCAATGGCTGCAGGACATGACTCCATTCTCGCTGGTCGTTTTATTACTGGTAAGTGACCCAAATGGCAGCAAGCATGAAGCAGGGTTGACAGCTCCAGGTATGGGAGTCGGTTCCCTCTCTATGATCGTTCCCATGTACAACGCCGAGATTGGTAAGTATTGGATTCGTCTTCGAACAAATGCTTGCTAACTATACAATTGCCCCTCCCGAGGTCCGTGGTGCACTGGTCGGTCTCCAACAACTTTCCATCACTCTCGGCATCATGATTAGCTTCTGGATCGACTACGGCACGAACTTCATCGGCGGCACCGGTCGCGGCCAAAAGGAAGCCGCCTGGCTCCTTCCGCTCTCCCTACAGCTCGTCCCCGCACTCCTTCTCGGCGTCGGCATGATCTTCATGCCTTTCTCCCCTCGCTGGCTCGCCCACCATGATCGCGAACCCGAAGCCCGTCGCGTGCTGGCTCGCCTCCGCAACCTGCCCGAAGACAACGAACTCATAGAGCTCGAGTTCGCCGAGATAAAAGCGCAATCGCTCTTCGAGAAGAAGAGCTTGCAAGAGAACTTTCCGCATCTGCAGGGCGGAGGGATGTGGAACACGGCAAAACTGCAGTTCGTGGCTATCGGAAGCTTATTCAAGTCGAAGCCCATGTTCAAGAGGGTGATTGTGGCGACGGTTACCATGTTCTTCCAGCAGTGGACGGGTATCAACGCGGTGTTATACTATGCGCCGGTTATCTTTGACAAGTTGGGACTGAGCGACAACTCTGTGAGTTTGTTGGCGACTGGAGTGGTCGGCATCGTGATGTAAGTAACGCTCAAGTTTCAACCTACAACGCTAACCCGGTGCCTCAACCCTCAGGTTCATCGCCACGATCCCAGCAGTCATGTGGATCGATCGATGGGGCCGAAAGCCCACCCTTATAATCGGTGCCATCGGCATGGGCATCTGCCACATCATAATTGTAAGTCCCACCAAAGCACCTATCAGCCTAGAACCATCACTCACCCACGCAGGCTATCATCACCGCAAGATTCCAAGACGACTGGGAACACCACCAATCCGCCGGCTGGGCCGCCGTAGCCATGGTATGGCTCTTTGTCATCCACTTCGGATACTCCTGGGGACCCTGCGCGTGGATCGTCATCTCTGAGATATGGCCCATGTCGAACCGCCCCTACGGCATCGCTCTCGGCGCTTCGTCAAACTGGTATGTCGTCTCGTCTTCAACTCTAGCTATCCACCGTATACTGACTCCTGCACCCTAGGATGAACAACTTCATCGTCGGCCAAGTGACGCCCGACATGCTCGAGCACATGACCTACGGCACGTACATTTTCTTCGGCCTTTTGACTTTCGGCGGCGCGCTGTTTATATGGCTCGTTGCGCCCGAGACCAAGGGCCTCTCGCTCGAGGAAATGGATATCTTGTTTGGTTCGGTTGGTGTTGCTGCGCGCGAGAATGAGAGGTGGAATGAAGTGCATGCTGAAGTGGGTTTGTTGGAGTTGTTGACTAGACTGGGCGTTGCTGGGACGCCTGGTGAGGAACATTCGCCGAGCTATGAGAAGATGCAGACGGGTCATATGATGGGGGATGAGAAGGCGCTTGCTGCGGAGACTGAGACGAAGGAAACGAAGGTGGAGACGGCATAGGCGGATAATGCGTGAGAAGTGGGGTTTGGTGGCGTGTTTGTCGGTGTGGTTGGAGGGGGCGTAGATGTGCTTGTGTGGGGGTGTTGTATGGCTTTCATTCCGTAATATGATGTCGCCAAGGGCTTGCTTGCTGCCAAGCAGTTATAATACAAATAGGCTCTACCTCTATGATACAAATACCCCTCGACCCATTCATCTTATATAGTTGATGCTTACTTCGCTGTAGGCCTCGCTGTCTGTCTCTTAACCACCGGCCTCGGAAGCTCCTCAGGTTCCCTGACTGGCTTCCTTAACCCAATACCAACACGCCCTTTCTTTGCCGTCTTTTTCCCATCCTTAATCATCTGCTCCTCTACCGTCCGCTCTTGAATGCCCTTCGCCACCTCCTCCCACACGCCCGGCACCCCCGTCCTCATCGTGTACACCCTCCCCTCTTTAACATAGAACTTGAACCGCGGCTCAGTCACCACCTCCCAGAGCCTGCTCCACAGCCCCTTCTCTTGCTGTCGCTTTTTCCAGGCGTTGGATTTGGGCAGCTCGATGTTGGCGAAGCGGAATTTACGCGCGGGGAGAGCGCGCAGTTCATCCACGAACGTCGTCGTGTGCTTGGGCATAGGAAAGATGCGAAGCGTTTGGAAGGTGACTTTTGTGGTGGACGGCAGGTTCCGGACGAAGGCGCGGAGGGCGGTGAGGGAATGTCTGGCTGCAGGGGGAACGGGGTGGAGAGTGATCTGTCGGACGTAGGGGGCGGTTACGAAAGAGAGGATGGCGGAAGGGATGGCCGATAGGACGGTCACTACAGATAGATGTAAGCAGTTGACGAGTAATTACGGGGGGAAATATGCAGATTGAAACTAGAGCTTCAAAGCAAAATATTAGGGCATGGGCGCGAGCCAATGCATAGGTGCAGGTGCTCGTGGACAGGAGAGTACTGCTATACCGAACCCGTTCTGAAATATACGACGGGAAGAAAAAGAGAGACCTCTTAGAGGCTTCTTATGTACGGCTAAAATGCATGTTTGGAGCATATTATGTTCAGGATTGGGGCCCCCGGTAGAATGAAACACGTGACGTACCAACAGCAGCCTGCAGCACTCTGACGGTCTTGTCGGGCTGATTCTTGTTGTGGTATAGCATAGGGGTGAGAAATACGCAGCAAGTTCCGAACTGAAGCAGCGCTATGGCTTTCCAGGTGCTCACGAAACTTGTGCGTGTGGGGCCTGCATCGTAGACGACAATGTTTCCAGGGTATTCTATCTTCGGTCAGTCTCCACGGTGCAAGTGAGACAAGGACTCTCACTTTTTTCCTTCACGTTCTTTGCTGCCGTGGCTAGTGTGCGTCGAGATGCCTGTGTGGTTTTGCGCAAGACTGACGATGCAGAGGAAAAGCCACTATAGCGGCAACTCTGGCAGACGAATTGAGCGCTCCGCGGTCGCTGGCCAACCTGGTTGCATTGTGCCCATTGCCGCGATACTCGGAAAGCTTGGGCAAAGGTATGAAGTCGTGGATGCATGTATGTCAATTGATGACCAACAAGTGATGGCCAAACAGGAGTGAAGAGAGAGAATCGGCGCCGGCTCGAGTTGCTTTCCGCGGGCCTTGGCAGCGGCTCCCGATGCGGCGCGACAACAGAGGGCGACGGACATGGATGCTTGTCCGTAGCTGGCAGATGTGGACGTGCCAAAGGCTGGAGCTCTGCTGCTGTTTTCCTTCCGTTGGTTCGACATCACACGCGTCGTGATGCGCTGTCACGTGTGGTATTCGGCTCGAGGGCTGGCGGGCGCCACCTCGACAGTGCCCAGGTGGTCTTGGATGCCAGATAGGAGCCCGAATCCTCGCATGGCAACCCCTCGATCAGCATGCCCGGCTGCCCGATAGCGGACGACCCAGCACTCGCACTCTGATTGCCACGCTGCAGGACCGGAAGTCCGCCATGGAGCTGTTTGCCGCGTTCCTGGGCCTGTGGTCGCTGCTCTCCCTGGGGACTGCGTACAGTCCCGTGGGCGACGATACGCTCAAAGCACTCCCCAGTCCGGGCAGTGACTTCGACATCAAGACTGGCGCCCTCCTCGCGCCCATCCTGCGACCGCGCGTGTCTGGCACCGAAGGCAGCGCGGCCGTCCTGCAGCATTTTGTCGACTTCTTCAACAAGCAGCTGCCGGAATGGCGCCTCGAGCTCCACAACTCGTCCTCGGTCACACCCGTCAGCAACGGGGCGCCGGTGCCCTTTGTCAATCTCATAGCGACGCGCGATCCCCCCAACGCCGGCGTCGGCGACGTGGGACGGCTGGCGCTGGTTGCGCATTACGACAGCAAGCTGGAGCCCGCCGGCTTCATCGGCGCCATTGACAGCGCCGCCCCCTGTGCCATGCTGCTGCATGTCGCGCGCACCGTCGACAAAGCCCTCACCCAGAAGTGGGCTTCTGCAGACACGGACGACCTAGAGGAGAAGAAGGGCGTGCAGATATTGCTGCTAGACGGAGAGGAGGCCTTCAAGTCCTGGACGCGCACCGACAGTCTGTATGGCTCACGGTACGATTACTTGCTTCCGCTGCCGAGACGATGATGCTGACGTGCGTCCAAGGGCTCTCGCCGAAGAATGGGAGGCTACCTTCCACCCCGCCGCTTCCATATTCAAGACCCCCCTCGACTCGATAGACCTCTTCGTTCTGCTCGATCTCTTAGGCTCCAGGTCACCCAAGGTACCGTCCTTTTATAAAACAACGCACTGGGCGTATAAGAATATGGCCGCCATCGAGCGCCGGCTGCGGGACCTTGGGCTTTTCAAGTCGTCGCCGAATCACGCTTCCAACGTGGCCAAGCGCGAGAACAAGAAGAAGCGAGCTGAGCCTTACTTCCTGACTGAGGCTGACAAGGGAGATGGCGGCTTCTACGGCGGCTTCATCGAAGACGATCATCTCCCCTTCTTGGCTCGCGGGGTTGAGGTTCTTCACATGATTCCTTCGCCGTTTCCACATGTCTGGCACGATATCACGACGATGGCGAGCACCTGGGATGGACACGGTCGAAGATTGGACGAGGCTTGTCACCGCATTCACAGCCGAGTGGATGGATCTGGAGGGATTTTTTGACCTTGGGACACACCAAGCGGAGGACGTGACCAGGAAATCGGAATTGTAAGTACGTACTTTGTACTTTCAACCATATACTTCGAATTGCCCTAATCATGCGCAGCAATATACCCTAAATCTCTTGAAATAAAAATTTATTCCATCCATCTAGTTCCTTCCATCTAGTGTTACATTCCTCTGCCGTGCTTGTACTACCTGAGTGTTTTAGCACATCGAGTCATCGGAAACGCAGAACAAAGGAGTTCACCCGAACGCTAACAGCTTAGCCTATTGCCAGATGCGTCGAGTCAAAGAAAGATGCGTCGAGATAAAGAAACATGTTCGAAGTCTTCTACCCGCAACACGCACTTTTTACTCTATAAGCCCAGTTTCTCTAGACATCTACTCACACTGACTTTCATACTGAATTCGTGTCTTGGTAACATCAGCACAGCCCTTGCCCAACAAACCCTTTCCGTTTAGCTCGCGCTTCGCCCAGCATGCCGAAGGGAAAGCCGAAAGCCAAATTCGGGGAGCTTTATCAAGACGAAGAAGAGGATGAAGATGACAGGAGCCAGCGACAGGTAAGTGTTCTGGACTACGAGTCCAATGTACCAAATGTTCCAACACACTGTTTGAAAAACATGATCGCAAACCCGCATCCAATTCGATTGCTTCCCTTCCCAAAAACCCTTTATGAATGCATTCGTTAACTTGTCCCGCCAAAATCAGGCAGCTCCCCAAGCCGCACCGCACAAAAGAGGCGGCACACATCGACTCAAAGAGGAGCACCGCACCGGCACGCATTGGGATAATATGAATTTGGCAGAACTCAAAGCAGCTGCTATGGATCGTGGAGTTTACAAAAAGGATATGCCCAAACATGAATTGATTCGTGCACTCGCAAACAAGGACGACGAAGATGCTATGGACGCCAGGAGAACGAAACGGGAAGCCGAGCAGAGGAAGATGGAGTTGGAAGCGAGGAAGAAAAGAGAGGAAGCAGAGAAAGAGAGACGGAGGAAGGAGGAATTAGAAAGAAGAAAAGACAAGGTCGCAAAGAGGCAGCAGGGCGAGGATGTTAGCAATTCTGAATCCGAATCGGAACGAAAAGCTGCGGCTCAGTTGAATGACAGTGTCGGTGTTGGAAACCTTCTGGATGGCGATACCGACAGCAGCGATTATACAACAGCCACGAATTCAACACACGCTGCCTATTCCCCAATGTTTTCGACGGACAGGTTGCGAATCGGGGAGTGGTCGTATGCGGATACCCCACTGAGCGAGCCGCCACCCCCGCCCATCTCTCCCTCTGGTAGAATGAAAAGTGCTGAGGAAATGGCGTGGGAGCCAAAAGAGCTGTTGCCAAAAAGGATACCCTACATCAGCCTGAGCGTCATCACTACAGTATCGCACGAAACAATTCAACTTCCCGGGAAAGACTATTCGGAAGATGTGGGTCCGGGTTTCGTACCGCCGCTCTCGGAGCATCTCAAGAATTGCGCCCGCAATGGTGTCTTGAATGATGCGCTTGCGGGGGCAGTTATTGAGAGTGGCGCCGATTGGGCCACGCGCACACTTGTCCAATGGTGGAACGGCAAGATGTTTTTCGATCTGGCGCCGAAAAAATCCAAGGCCCAGCTTCAAGACGTGTACAAGAAATGGAAACAAAGAAAAATTGGTACCCGTAGGATCCGTAGGAAGGCACTTGCCGCTGGCATTCGCAAGCCAGAGCCCAAGAAACTTATGGAGCAGAGACTTAAAGAGCAACGGCAAAAGCTCTCGGATGTGTACGCTGCGTCCGAGTTTCGCCCTAAGATTGCGTATCTCCCGTCCTATCTCGGCTATCCGCTGTTTGATCTTAGGGATGAGGAAGGGAAGAGCATGGATAATTTGTTCTATATTAGCTTCCCGCACGCGGATGTACCGCACTACTTTTTCTGGGCGGATCCTCGAACACCGAACCCTGAGTGGCTTGAATTAACAGAGCAGCAAGATGTGGATATGCATTCCAACGAAGGAGCTCCCGGAAACGCAAATCGCACTTTCATGAGGGCCAAGAGAACGCCTGTTCCACGCAAATTCTTGCCTACAACAACGCCACCAAACACGTCGAGATACAAAGCCGCGCTCTGGCACTTCGAGCGCGAATTGTATCATAAGGGCTGGGCAAGAACCATGTATGACTGTCGTGAAACATGGACCAAGGAAGGAAAAGGGAATCTATGGAGCTATGTCACCCGCCTGCTTCCTAGGGTCTTTCCCAGCGGAAGACTCCCCGCCACCCCTCCTATTCGACAAAAGCCAGATCTGCCATGTATAGCGGAAAAGTTGGCTCGTGTCGAAGTGATGTCTGACAATCGGCCTCTGCTACCGATTTTCGGTACGGAGGATTGGAGAAGGGATGACGACGCATATTGGCTTACCGTGGAGCAGCGTCAAGACTCTTCGGACGATGAAGAGGATGCGGCAGAAGCTTTGTCTCGCCGGACTAGTGAGGTCTATTCCTGGATGGACACGCCGGGCATGTCGTCGCCTGATACACCATCCACGACGTCCTCGACGTTCAGCGGTTCTTCGAGCCGGCGTGCCGTCAAATGGCGAGAATGGGAGAAGCGGTTCATGCAGGCTGTTGAGGCCGATATGGAACAGCAGCTTGTTACAAAGCTAAGAGCCAAACCCTACAAAGTGGAAGGGAGGCGCAGACGTTCCTCAAGCGTATCTCGAGACCACTGCGGTGTGTGCTTAGAGCAGCTCGGTGATACAGAGGCGGACACCTATGAAGCCCACATGAAGATACACAGGAGGGAGATTGGCAAGGCGTGCCCTTTTTGCAATATGCCCTGGACCGGCTTCAATACCGAGATGAAGGCAGCGCATATCTTCCAGCATGAAGAAGACGACGAGGGCTATGCGTCCGCTCAAGGAAGGAGGCGCTCCACAAGCACATCGTCACCAACGCGCGTGCTGGCCGCTGTTCCAAAGTTCAAACATGGAACAAAGCGAAAGCTTGAGGTGAAAGTGCAAACGCCTACAGGGGCACCACCGCGGCGCATATCGAAAGTGAAATTCTCACCTGTCACGGTTGAGAAACGTGTCGCGTACAATGGCATCGATGATGAAATGGCTGTAGACGGACTCGTGAGCTCGATGGCGACCATGAGCCCGTGGCGTGCAAGCTGGGGAAGACAGGCGCTTCGCAATGCAAACAAAACCCCACGCAAATCGGCACTCAAAGTCGATACCTCAGGTCCACGCAAGCGGGCTAGGCTTCATCGTCAGACCAGCGAACCCTCCACACTCCACACCGGACCAGAGCCTCCCGTTCGTCGGAGAATCAAATCAACCTGCCCTGACGCCACATGGGATCTTCAACGCCACCCTTCTAGTGCGTCGGATCGCACCCTAAGCCCCTACCTGCCCCAGGTGAAGCGGTATCCGTTCGGGCATCCGAAAGCCGCCTGGGATCCGCGGAAAGCAAGCAATAGTAGCTTGGAGAGTTTGGAGTTCAACAGAACACGGCGGAGACCAAAGACCCAGAAGACTGCCGTCGGTGAGACGATCAATAGCGGAAAATGGAAGCGGAAGATCGATGCGGCGAACTACGTGGATGCCCCATCCAACACTACATCATACGACGTCGCCAGGGTGCCCGAAAAGCGAAGAAAACCGAAAGCGCCCTCTTCCATACACAACCGACCAGCCAAACGGCCCAAGATGAACAGTTCCGCACTCCAGATCGGCGAAATGCCACAAGCGCTAGAGAACCTCACACCTACGCGTAATGCCGACCGACGAATCAGTTCGACCATCTCGAACGCGAGTTCAGCCAGCGACCGCAGAAGACGAATCTCCGCCCAAGGGGGAAACGAACTATACGCCGTGTTTACGCGGCCGAGCGAGAACAGGAAGTCTTACGAATGGACGTCAACGCAAACATCGCGCCTTGCCTCGCTCACCTCCTCGGCCATCCCGCCACGGTCGAAGCGTATACCTCTGTCTAGCCGTCGCTCGTCGGCACCGCCAGCAACAACAGCAACAACATCCCGGTCGTGGGGTATGCCCCCGCAAGACCCAACCGCTGCTAAGAAGCGCAGAGCTTCGTACACAGAGTTCTTGAATCATAGTAAGACACGATCTGCCCGGGTATCCGCGCCGTACACGATGCTGAGTAGTTCCTCACAGGTTTCGCCTCAGATGCAGGCGCAGACGCAGAAGCGGAAGGCCTCCGGCGGAGCTGCTGCTGTTCTTGATCGCCGCAGCTCTGCCATACAATTTCTACAGGATGATTATATTCCTTTTGCTGCGGAAGAGGACGTTGGCGCTTTTAAAGATTTGAGAGAGGATGTCGTGGCGGGGAATCCGTTTGCGGCGCTGCCTGCGAAGAAGAGAAAAGGAGCGGGCAGGGCCAAAGCTACAGGGAGGGGCAAACAAGGTAGTAAGAAGATGGCCGGAGAAGTCGCGTTTGAAGCACCGAAGACGACCAAAGCGAAACAACTACAAGAACGTCGTCGAACTGCAAAAACAGCGAAGACCACCATCCTCAACGAACCCCCCGTCGAGCCTCTAGTCCTCGCGTCCGCAAAACGCCCCACACGCTCCAACAACCCTTCAACCCCCCAGCCCATCCCCCCAGCACCACCCTCGAATTCACAACCCCTCCACCTCGACCACGACCACAGCCGCAACCGCGGCCGCCGCTCCTCCGCCCCCACGCCCTCCCCCTCCCTCCTAAGCGCCGCCTCCACCCGCCGCGCCTCCACCCGCCGCGCCTCCACCAGCACAACCGCAACGGACTCCGCGTATTCCCCCGCACAGCTCGGTGCCGCGCTCGCTAAGCGCAAAGCGAGCTACGATGTGCCCTTTTCTGAGGTCGGGCATATTGTCCCGCCTAATATGCCGGCTGTTGGGATTTTGGGGAGGGGTGTGTATCGTGGAGAGGATAATGGAGATGATGGGGATGTGAGTGAAATGGCGTTGGATTTGATGTTGTTGGTGGAGAGGATTGGGGGGGTTGAGAGGGATAGGAGCAGAGTTGGCAACAATCAAGTCGACTTGATAACTTGACTTGATTGACTTGATTGATAGACTTGAATCCCTAGGATCTTAGGGGTTTATCGTAGAATACTGGATCCTTAGAGTATAAGGCAACTCGGAGTTAACGGACTTTACCTGAGATAGTTGCCTATCTAGGCTTAGCGCCGTATTTCTGAGTTTCCTCATCTCCCACCACCCATCTAACTTACCTACTTACCCACCACCTCTCTCGCTCTACCAACGCCCTCCTCTATTAATATGGCGTCGCCCGATCGCCTAGAAGGCATGAATAGTAACCTCTCTCAAGTTTTTAGCCAGCGGCTTGAAAGCACGGCGTCACAAACCCCTCCCAAAGATGGTGCCACTGATGTAGCCACCAACGCGCCGTCAGAGCTTGACGCCGAAAGCTCTGTGGGCACCCCATCCGCCACCGATATAGAGGACGACGACGACGATTACAAGGGCATTAAATAGGTACGCCTGCCAGATTATCATAAGCCAGCTCATGGTGCAAAGCGCAGTCGAAAGAGCTGGGTTTAGCGGCACGGATATCGCCTCTGGCACCGCAAGCAAGAACGCCTGTACTGGCTCTGCCGCTATTGCCACCGTCATAAGCACCCTGCCGGATTTTATTACGCTGATCAATCAACTACGTCAATCGGGCGCCATCTCGGTGAGCGTAAAGCTGGCCACGGCATCGAGAAGAACGGCCCAAAAGCCACCTCCCGCGTCACGACTCCCTCCCAGCAATCCTCTCTGCTCGCCCACATACATCACAAAGGCCTTGGCGTACCGCAAGGCGTCGCCAACCTCATCGCAGAGAGCTTCTCGCGCACAAGTTTCCTACAATCAGTGCTCGATTGGGTGGTGGCCAATAATCAGGCGCTCTCTATAATTAAGGGCGCCGCTTTTCGAGCTATGTTACGGCAGGCTAACCCGCTGGCTGAGGCAGAGCTATGGAGATCCCACAACACCCTACGAGCTCATATAATCGCGGAGTACGAGTCGTACGTACCCGCTGTCGTCGATTACCTACGCGACGCGCGATCAGCTATACACATCTCCTTCGACAATTGGACGTCAACAGGCGGCAAGCAGGCGTTGACAGGTATCTGCGTCCACCACCTCAATCGCGACGGCAAGCCTCGCGATTACGTATTAGGCCTGCCCTTGTTGATGGGCCAGCATACAGGCGTCAATATTGCCGCCGTCGTTGATGCCACGCTCAAGAGCTTCAAGATCTCCGCCTGCAACTTGGGTTACTTCGTCCTTGATAACGCCACCAACAACGACTCCGCAATCGACGCCCTGGCCATCAAATATAACTTTAACGCCCGCTATCGACGGCTACGCTGCGCCTGCCATATAATCAACCTCGCCGCCCAGCAAATTATATTTGGCAAAGATCGTGAGGCGTTTGAGAACGCGGAGGAGCATCTTGATGAGGAGGAGGCGTTTCTCGACGAGTGGCGTAAGGTTGGCCCTCTGGGCGTCTTGATCGACGTCATCGCCTCTATTTGTACTCCGCAGGCTCGACAGCTTCTTGAGCAGTGCCAGATAATTAGCAACACTCAATTAGAGGCAGATTGCAAAGTTAAAACGCTGGAGATCGTTAAGCCGGTAAAGACAAGGTGGAACTCCTATTACGACTGTTTTGCGCGCGCGCTCGAGCTCCGCATGCCTCTCGACGACTATATCAATCACAAGCTCGTTGAATATTGTCGCCAGGGCACCCGTCAACGCTCCCAACTGCCTGATCTTAAGAAGCGTCGGTTTATTGAAGAAGACGGCCTCTCTGCTAAGGATTGGGCGACAATTGCAGAGTACCGAAAAATCCTACAGCCCTTTAAAGAGGCCACCACCTGTATGGAGGGCAGGGGCGTAGCTGGCACGTCAGGAGCCATCTGGGAGGTGCTCCCTACGCTTAATTGGCTTGCCACCACCCTCGACGAGATGCTGTTTCAATACAACAACGTCGACTTCACTGACGTTGACGCCCCAGAGGATCATATACAAGCCACCTGTAATATGGCTTATATGAAGATCCTCGAGTATATGCGCAAGCTAAAGGATACCCCGGCATACTACGCTGCCTGCCGTCTCCACCCACGCACGAAAAGTTACATGGATAAAGTGTGGGCTGTGCCTCTCTACAAAGCCTACGTAGCTGGAAGCGCCTTGGCTTAAAGCCTACGACGGCAGCAAAAAGCCCACGTAACGAAGCTATCTCTCCTGAAGAGCTGGAGACGATATACGAGATATACGGTAGTTAATTTACTACGCCTAAATTATACGTACAGTTATCAATCAAGTCAAACAAGTCAACAAGTCGAGCCTTATTTTTGCTATCAAGTCAATCAAGTCAAGCAAAAGCCACCAGATCCGTCAATCAATCAATCAATTCACCCCGACTTGATTGACTTGATTGTTGCCAACTCTGGATAGGAGGGGTAGGGTGGATGCTAAGGTTCGAGGGAAAGGGAAGACTAGGGGCAAGGCGAAGGAGCGTGGAGTCAACGGAACGGGGGGGAAGGACACGAAGGCGACGAATGTGGAAGGAAAGTCTATTGGCGTTCCGGCTGCAAAGTCGAAGAAGAGAAAGAAGATGTCTGAAGTGGAAGCGCTGGCGGGGACTCGGGGACCGATGGAGAAGAAGCATAGTAAGAAAGTAGGGAAGACGGTAAGTAAGAAGCGGAATAGGTCAGCCCCGTAGAAGAAGATGCAAGGTAATTGTTTTGATTTAGTGTTGATTAGAATAATGTTATTACGTTTGTATTTCTACCATGACTCTCTCTCAAATTGCAATGTAGCTTTGCCTCTCACACGCAGCAAGAGCAGTCATTACACGACGGATCGCGAATACTCGGAGGAGCCGCACACGTCTTGACCGGCTCATAAGGCTGCGTCTTTGTCGCAGGACCCTCACCCTTCAGCGTAGTCACCTTGACGAGCACAGGCAAAGCAGCGCCCGTACTGAGACGAAACGCGCGATGACCCAGCACTACAATAAACGCCACGTTAGCATGCACACATACAAGCTAAGAAAAGGAAAGTCGCAACCAACGCACCTCGCAACAAGCTCGTAATCTCGCCCGAGTGCGACGTAACAGATATATACGTGCTATCGTCGCTCTCAAACACGTCGTCCAGGACCTCCTTCGACCGGATGTCCTGGTCAGTGCTCGTCTCAGCGTGTAGCTCAATCCAGTACGGGTCGTGCTCTACGAAGCCCTTCTCAAACTTATACGTTGGGAAGTTCTGACGGATAAACGACTTGTCGCTGCGGCGATTGCACGTGTGCGACGAAATGCCCTCGCGGAAGTACTCTTTTATAATAGGCACAAACGGGTTCTTCTTCGGGAGGTTTAGTCCTGGAAACGTGAGTTTGGCTGTGTCTAGGCATCGGTAAAGAGGGCTGGTGTAGTATGTCTGCGGTGCGGTGATTTTTTCGTCTTTGAGGAGGTGGGCCCAGAAATTATTCACGGACAAGGCCTGTTGGATGCCGTTTTCGGTCAGGCGGGCCTGGAAGTGGGTGCATGGTCAGTAGAGGTAGGTCGTGGGTACTTTGTAGTTTGGGTCTGGCCTTACATCTGCCCAGGTGACGGTGCCGTTGCCCTCCTTTTGCGCCCAGTAACAGTTCCAAGCCGGAGTGCCAAAGTATGATTCCGCGGCATTGTGGCTAAAAGGGTAGCATTAGCTCTCATTGCTCATTGCAGCGGTGCTCCTGCGCCGGGTCTACCTACTATCCTTGACCATGCCGGCCGAGGAAGAGCAGCGCGTAGCGTTCAGTCTTCTTCGCCTTGCGGTTCAAGGTGGAGATGTAACTAGAATGCAGAAGAACGATTAGCGCATCACCAACGAGTGCCCATAGCCTGGGTCTACTCACTGCGCAAGACGCTGCCAGCTGGTCGCATGTTTAGTCGGGCAGGACGAATCGCTAGGGTACGTGCGCTCAATCAGGCCGAAGTTCGATGCCGTGAAGTTGAAAGTCGACGGGTCGGTCGCGGGATCATCCTGTTGAAAGATGCCCGTAACAACAGTGTAGTTTGTGTGGCTCTTCAGCGTGTGCGCTTGTACCGTTGCCGCTGCGGCGAGGACGTTGCAGAAGAGTGTCGAGCTCCACATCGTGCTTAGGTCAATCAATTACCCACAACCTGAAGGTGGATTGCGGTGGGAGGATAACAGAAAGTCCCAACGTCCTGGATGTTTTATAGGTAGCTGCATGTCAGTATAATCTCTCTGCATGCCGGTTGGCGTTGTCAGGTGTTTTGTTCCAAAGCCAATCACTGCAAAGCGTGATTCGGGTATTTTGCCAAATGAAGAAGGTGCATCTGGCCATGCTCCGAAGACCGTACCCAGGTAAACATAACTAAAGGCCAGTGTCCTCAATACATATCCGCTTAGGGAGTGAGTGGTTCTTCCATTCATCGCCATATCCTCACGTATCCGACGTCCTCGATAAGCGGATAGCAGTCTGGATTTTGGAGAGTATAAACACGAAGTTGTCGCTGACTTGGTCTGACTTGGCGGACATGTAGGCACCACGCGTATAAAATGAGAAGAAACGTTTGATATTACGGGTATAATAAGACTATACAAAACCCCCGTATCACCACAAGCGCATAGTACACTAGCAACCCAAAACTTTTCCTCGGAGCAAAAGCACCGCATAGCTCCGAGCCTAAAGTCTCCCTCCATCCAACACAAACACTACCCCATACGCCGTCCACACATATCAAACTCCAGCTTTACAATCATCTCCCATCCTCGTCATACCCCCTTCCAGCCTCCCACTTCCCCTCTCCCCCACCACCTCACCTCACCGACTCGTCTGACAAAGCTGAATACAAAACTCTCTAAAGTCGCCTTTAGTCGCCTCCTCAACATCTTCCTCCACCACTCTCCCATATTTCTCTTCATACTCCATCTTGACTCTCTGCAGATGCATGCGATCCCAATGCAGTCTAACTAGCCGCGAGATAAGCAGCTCGTGTCTCTGCTGGCGTTCGTGCTTGCTGGATGAGGCCTCGCGGGACGAGATTCTGGAAGAGGAAGAGCGCGGGCCAGAAGGTGGAGGCTCGGGTGGCTCGATGAGGTCCATGAGGGCGTGGTGGAGGAGCATGGCGTCACGGGATGGGCGGTTGATGACGCCATTGAGTATGTGTGCTATGACTTCACCCTGAGGTGGGTCAGTGAAAGCTTTGGTGGATGGTGTGGGGTAGTGAGGACTTACGACTAAGTTGTTACTCTTTCTCAGGGCGTCTCGAGCGAAGTTGCCCTGATACTTGCGCTCATATGTTCGGAGCACCTCCCGCAGGTGCGCATCGCTCCTCATAACCACAATCTGCAGCATAGCGCTTTCACCACCCTCTCTCGCCTTCATGGCTTTGTACAGTTGGTCAACATCCCTATTCCTGTACTCGGTTGGCCACACATCGCTCTCTTCTTGGCGCTCCCCTTCCAGCGCCGTAAGCACTGCTTTCCTAAACTTGTCCGCCTTCAGCTCCTTGTCCATACACTTCACTAGCGAGTCACCATAACGCTTATCCTTGAATGCATCCTTGAT
The DNA here is from genome assembly GCA_031010545.1 of Laburnicola sp. JP_R_19. Classification (NCBI taxonomy): domain Eukaryota; kingdom Fungi; phylum Ascomycota; class Dothideomycetes; order Pleosporales; family Didymosphaeriaceae; genus Laburnicola; species Laburnicola sp. JP_R_19. Next base: position 1,283,396 of record VOIT01000042.1, read on the forward strand.
TTCGCGTATCTCGTAGTTCTGACGACCCATGAGTGCCTCAATAAGTAACTCACGTCGGGCGTTCCCGGACTGGTACCAGTAGTTTGCCCAATAGCCTTCGCTTTCATATTTGCCCAGTGCAGTGACGTAAGCGATCTTTCCGAAATTGCCCGTCGTCTTGAGTTTAATGTGCTTTGCAATGTTGATACCGCGACCTTGAACTTTGCAGTGCCGCTTGTACTCATTCCGGAGTTCCAACATTTGGTCGTGAGATAGAGCGGGAAGAATGTCGATGATGGTGTCTACATCCACGTTTCGCTGTGCCATGGCATCAACTAAAGCAAGCGCATCTTCTTCTGCGTCGTAGATCTTGACCCTCCTCTTCTCCTTTTCACGGTTCCGGTCAGGATCACGACTACGGTCTCGGTCATCACGCCCGTGCCCATAGGGCGCCAAAGCCAATTTATCCTTGTGTTTCGATCTTCGAGCCGGGCTGGGTGAGCGCTGCGACGACGAGTGTGAGCGTCGGTGTCCGCCATGGATTGATGTTCTAGAACCGCGTGGGGAGAAATTGTCCAACGGCTGTAGGTGGTCCAAGTCGTCGTCCATCATCATGGCATGAGGCATTGGCGATATGGACTGATAGGTTCCGTGATATGCCTCGAGTAAAGGACTTGGTGGTGGCAGGCCGCCTCCTGGATATCCTCCTGGCGCTATGGTTTGGATATCTGGCCTATTGCCGCTCACGGACAGCCTGTCCATGCGCTGCGTCAGTCCACCTGGAGGTCCTCCGCTCACCGACAAGCTATGCGGCCGCCTATTCGGCGAGGGTGATGGGCTTCTTCCTGACTTTGCTCCACCGGGGACCATCTCCACCACTTGATGTCCGTTGTAATGCGATGTAGGTCCCGAATGCGACGCCGCTCGTTGATGACCCGATTGCGGAGAATGCCTTCCCATCGGGGGAGGGGGCATCGGAGAGGAAGGATAGGTTGCTGGGGGCGGTGGAGGAGCTTGCGGCATGGTGTATTGGGGCTGCGAGGTCTGGTAGGGTGGGCTTGCTGGCTGCGGCGTATGTCTAACTTCGGGCTGCTGCGCGGCAGATCCCACTGGTTTCGAGGTAAAGGTGATTTTGTCTGGCGCCGAGGCATACTGGAAGCCTCCTGCCGAAGAAGGTACTCGCACAGGGCCAGCCTGGTTCGCGGGTGCGGTTTTGTAGGCATACTGTCCCGTCGCATACTGGACGTTCCCTGGCTGGGCATACGAGACGTTCGGGCCTCCTCTAGCAGTCGCGTGGTATTGCGCTGCTTGCGGCTGTTGCGTGTATCCAGGGCGCTGTTCGGGGGGCAGGTCTGTGAAGCCGCCCATGGTGATGGGCTCGCTGCCGGCGGGTCTGGCGGCCATGTCTCAGTCTGGATTGTCCAAGCGAAAGTTTGCTCTGCGGCGTGGAGTGCGGCAGGCAGAAAGTTTGGGGAGGGCTCACGTCGCGTATAGCTGTGGCTGCCTAAGCCCATACTGCGGGGCTGACGATGCAGCTTGCCCCTGCTCAGCTGAAGGCCCAAAATACCCGGCAGACGACGGCGCGTATCCATCGCTTCTGCTGCGCGACCGCTCGCGCCGGCCTGGCGACTTGGAGCGCGAGCGTCCTTTGCGGTCGTCGGGCCGCAGCGACGACATGGCGTCGACGAGAGGGGCTGGGAGGCGATTGCGAGACTGGAAAAGAAGGGGAAAAGCACGCGCAGAGACAAGAAGCTGGAGAAGACGGAAACAACAAAAAAGGGCAATTGGAAGCTACCGAGGCGTCTGCGACATGGGCAAGCAAGCGCGTGAAGCTGCGGCTGACGAATGAATGAAAAGGCGAGGGCGGGGAGCGCGCGAGCTGCGTCGCGCTTCTCAGCGGTTCCCCATTGGCCAGAAGGTGTGGGACCGGACGAGCTGGTGGGGGCGGGAACTAGACGGGACATCCTTCAGCTTCACCATGCGCACCAAGCTGATGAGCAGGACTAACCTGCAACTTGTGATTAACTTTCACTCCACCCCTTACCGTTTGCGGCAGCGCGGAACCCGTCTACACGAAAGGGAGAAAAGTGGGCAAATAAATACGACATGCACGTCGGAGACCGGCTGTGTGCACAGTCAGATGTTGGGTCAGAAAATCTTCATGTCGGCCTTTTTAAGGTACGCCACAGGTCACACACAGAGTTTGGAGGCCGAAAGGCAGGCCGTGCGTCTGTCCTTGTCTGCATGCATATATAGACTGCCATGCCTGACGGTCGGTGCTGCTCCGTAGCTGTTTGCATCCACGCCAAACATGGCAGTCGTGCCAATTGCACCCCCGGAAAACCTCCAGCTCCAATCGCCTCTCCTACGCCTCCCAGCCGAAATCAAGAATGACATCTACCGCCACTGCTTCCTTGCCGATGAGCCCATTGTAGACGCCGTCGTCGGGCGTGCGACGCCTGAGAACCAACTAGCTCGCAAGCTTGGCCTCAGCATCCTGCAGACGTGTCGTCGTGTCTACTTCGAGGCCGACTGCCGTCCACTGTTTGCCCAGAACCGATTCCGCTTCTCGACTGTCGACCGCGTTCGATGCTTCTTCAGTTCTCTAGACCCAGCCTTCAGGGGCAGCGTGCAAGATATCGAAATCGATGCTCGAAGAGTACACTCCGACCACCCAGCCATCGCACGAGAATGGTTGCACTATCTGGCCTGGGGAGGCGGAAACTGGGGCAGCATCTTAGCTTCTTTGCGCGTCCATGGACCAGGCTTGAAGTGTCTCCGCCTCAACTTTGAGTCCTGGCCGTCCATTGCAATGTTTCGAGCCGAACTATGGAATCTCTTGAGAAGTATGCTAATGCAGATTGAGGGGCTAGAAAGAGTCATCATCATTGGGGCCAGCAAAGGCAAAGGAATGATTGCGCACGCGCCCTGGTCACCCGTTCATTTCGTGGGCGGTGATTATGAAGGGTTCACCGATCTGATCGAACGATTGTGGTGCGTGGTGCGTGGCGGGGACAAGGACTGCACCAAAATCATTAGATGGAAACGCCGAGACGGAAAGTTGCACCTGGAGGTCATCACCAAAGCATACCTCGTCAACCACGTGGACCGTAAGTGGGCGGGTCCTAGCATAAAGCAGAGGTACACCGATGCATGGCCTGAGAATGGTTCCTGCACCTGGTTCGCATACCAAAACTTTCACTCGAATGTTACTGAGCCGACGACGAGTTGGCTCAGTCCCAACGCCTCCGGATAATTGGTCTGGCGGGATCCCATGGACCATGGATCTCGTTTTTGTACTTTTGTAGTCCAATGAGCCACCAACTACAAATGCCCATGCAAAGGAAGGTGGAAATGCTGCCCAGGACAACACCCGCAATCCATGCGCCGCGACCCCCACCCGTTAGCGTGGCGAAGATAGCACCGCTGGCTGTGGTGACTAGGAAAACCGTCAGGGCGAGGTTACCGATCCAGGACTTAGCGCGAAGCTGGCGACGGAATATGGGGAAGAGGCCGAACACCTCGATAGAAAATAAGGTCAGCGAGAAGACATGGGTGGTTGACGGTAGTCGTGAGGCAAGCACGGTGGATGCCATCAGCGCCGAATTGGTTGAAATAGAAGCTGGAAGACTACATGTATTCAGTAGATGTTGTGAGACTGTCATGCTTGACTCACTGCGCCCCAGTACCGCTACTGTAGTCAAAGAATGCAACGTTCATGCATAGCAGCCAAGTGCTCAACGCCCAGATAGAATCGCTCGTTGTTGATCGTGTGAGTGATTTGAGTATGGGGCTTAGTCCCAGTAGGGCGGCATAGATGAGCAAGGCCGATTTCGCCGTGGCGAGGCGTTGCTGATTGCGAGGTGACAATGACGAGGCTGGATGGGTATAGGGGGTGTGCTTGTTTTCCTCCAGTCGTGTTTCGTTGAGAGATGCACTCGCAGCTTCCGCCTCCTCCTGGCCCATCCAGTAGTCCCACAATGCCCACGCCAAAAATGTGCAGAAGCTCGCCCAGCTCACGACCGACAGCGGCGACACTCGCTCTTGGAAGATGGCGACAAAGCAGCAGCAGAATATAGCAACAGACGCGACATGTTGCACGATGACGGTCGAATCGGCCATGAGGGACCAGAACTCGTAGGGTTGCAGGCGGGGGTTGCGCTGGAGGTGGTCGAGGAACGTCTTCTCATCCGTATAGTTGTCGGGGACTGCCCTGTCAGCTGATGCAGAATCTAGCCTTCTAGTAGGACTCACATGGCTGCTTGAACCACAGCAGTTTCTTGTAGTGGCCCTTCCGTCTCCGCTCTGCACTGCGCGCTCGCTCCCTGCGCTTCCGCGCGCTCAGGGCGGCCCCGGCCGCAGACTGGTAGAAGACATCTCCTGGCGCCAGAAGATTTGGATCGAGTGCAGAAGATGATGCAGTCGCATGGGCATCGGCCGGCGTTGATGCCGTGGAGCGCATTGGAGCTGTGCGGACCATGGGAGGAGCGCTGTTGACGCACAGAAGCTAACGTAAGCGATCACCGGATGCACGCTATCACCGGATGCACGGTCTCCCACACCAAAACCCCCCATCTTCAAAATTTGATAAAATGATCAACGAGGACGATATTCAACTAGCTATTGATGATTTGAAATCGCAAAAAGTCGTTAATTTTGCTGCCACCGCTAAAAAATACAATCTAGATCGTACGACGCTCATGCGCCGCTTTAAAAGGAAAACGACCTCAAATCAAGAAGCCAACTCAACTCACCACAAGCTTCTCACAGACGCTCAAGAAGAAGTTCTTCTACAGCATATCTCCGATCTTTCGGACCGGGGAATGCCGCCAACCCCTCAAATCCTAGAAAATTTGATTGTGGAGATCGTACGAAAGCCGATCGGACAATGCTGGGTTCGCCGATTCTGCCAGCGGCACAAAAACGAGATCAAAAGTGTTTATCTTCGTGGAATCGACCAAACCCGTAAGGTAGCCGATAATTCTGTATACTTTGAGCATTTCTATCGAGGTGTACGACTTCTCCCTTCTTTAGTTCCTCTGGAATCCGAAACCCGAAGGCATGTGCTTACTTCTCCCATCTAGCTTGATGAAAAGATCAGAAAGTACCGCATTCGCCATTCAAACATATATAATTTTGACGAAAAAGGATTTCTTCTTGGCCTATGTCGTACGATGAAAAGAATTGTATCGACCCTGCAACTTCGGAAGAAGAAAATTCTTGGATCAAATCAAGATGGTAGTCGGGAGTTTATATCCCTTCTTGCAGCAATCTGTGCCGACGGAACAGCGCTCCCACCGGCCTTAATCTATCAAGGCGATTCACATGACCTCCAAGACACTTGGTTAGAAGATTTCGATGGCTCATCGGACGATGCATACTTTGCAGTCTCAAAGAAGGGCTGGACGAACGATGAACTCGGGATGTCCTGGCTTTCAAAGATATTTGAGCCTCGTACGAGGGAAAAAGCTGGCAAATCGAAACGACTTCTTCTTGTGGACGGTCACTCGAGTCATGTTAATCTTCGGTTTATTGACTTTTGTGACCAACATGACATTATTCTCGCAATTTTACCGCCGCATTCAACGCACCGATTACAGCCCCTTGACGTTGGAATCTTCTCTCCGCTTTCTACCGCATATTCAAAAGAAATTGACCGGCTTATTCAGTCAAGCCATGGATTCTCTCGAGTAACAAAACGAAACTTTTGGACTCTCTTTCGTACAGCGTGGAATTCGGCGTTAACGGTTAAGAATATTCGATCCGCTTTTGCTACTCCAGGAATCTACCCCATAGATCAGAGCAAGGTACTTCAGAAGATTACAAGGGAGACCCCGTCACCCATTATAAGCGATAGCGAAAGGAAGCATATTACCCCAGGCTCTGTACGAGGTCTCCGTCGTGCGGTAAAGGCGATCTCCAAGGAGAAAGAGGATGTCAATCTCGGGATAGATTTAATTATTCGCGCCAGCGAAAAACTAGCAATACGAAACGAAATACTTAAACATGAAAACCAAGGGCTTCGTACGGCACTTGTTAATGAGAAAAAAAGGGCGGAAAAGAGGGAAGCCGGCTAGACTTTTTGACCAAGAACAGCCTGGAGAGGCCCAGTTCTTCTCTCCCGCTAAAGTTGCTGCCGTACGAAGCCGTATGAATGAGCTGGAGCGGCAGAAACAACTCGAAAAGGCCGAAGCTGAAGAGAGACGCCGGAATCGGGCCACCGAGAAGGAGAGAAAGGCACAGGAGGCTCTTAAGAGAAGGGAGGAGAGAAGGAAGGCCCGGGAAGAAAAACTGCAACAAAAGGAACGCAAAAAAGAAGAACATCTTGTACGACAGCAAGTAAATAAACAAATCCGGCAGGAAAATCAGCTTCAAAAGGATCATCAAAAGGAAGAAAAGAAACCTCAGAAGCGGAAAAGAGAGGATACCGTGGTGGAATGCTCCAAGAGGCAGAAATCAGTAGTCGGACGAAATGGGCGGCAGATCACGCTCCCCTTAAGGTTTCAGGATTAGATAAATAAATATTCGTTTTCGCATAGCTTTCTTTACTTTGTATCCAAAACTTGAAGATTATCCGTCGTCTTAATCGGTTGATATTGGGGTTTTCGTACGAGGGGTTCGTGTGCAGGAGACCGTGCATCCGGTGATAGCGTGCATCCGGTGATCGCTTGCGTTAAACTCCGGGGCTAAATCTAACTCCGGTCTACTCAGAATTTCGCCCTAGTGCTGTGAGTTATTCCTTTTGGACGCTGGAACAATTTTGGACAGATCGACTTTCTATATCTACTAACAACTCGATGTATCCCCTCACACCTCCATCCTCTATCCCTCTCATACCTATGGCCCCTTACACCTACCTCTCCCACTCCACCGCATCGCAAGCACCTTACCCCTCGCCCTCCTGGCCCCTTATCTCATCACAACTCAATCAACGCCGCAGCAGCCAGTGTTCTCACCATCCCCTCCGTCCTGAGGCACAGTCGGTGGGTACTCAGGCGGACACTCGATGCCCGTCAAGTCAACCTCAACCTCGTTCCAAACCCTCCTCAAACCCGCACTCGGCGAATTGATACCCGAGACCGGGTGCTGTATATGACTGACCCATGCTGTAGACAGGATCTTCTGCTTGACCTGTGCAGGCGCACTGGGTCCACCCGGTACAGACATGAAGTAAGCGGCGAGACCAGCGACCGAGGCCGTGGCCTGCGAAGTGCCGTCGCCCTTAGATGGCCCATCGCGTTCGCACCATACGCGTTCGCCCGGCGCGAAGACATGGGGGAGGCCCTTCGAATCGTCAAAGTTAGACTTGGCCCACATTGCGCCGGTCTTTGCGTTTGAGGCGCCGACGACGATCATGTTCTTCAGGTAGCGCTTTTGGGGCTCTTTGCTGCTCCCGTATCCTGCGGGGTAACCATCCATAATATTCTTGATTTTATGAAGGGGATTGTTAGCATATGCTTCTCTCCACAAGGATCACAGTACTAGGACAGAAGCCTGAGTACTCTGTGTTACACCAGGATCGGTGATACAAAGGCCAGATGTACTCAAGCTCTTGTCTTGTGGCTGAAGTACACTTCCTGGGCTCGGAACACGATTCCCTTCACCATTGTTACCAGCGGCAGCGACAATGACGACACCATTCTTGTCCAGGATTGAAAGATTGTCGAAAAAAGCATTGATCCAATCTTCGTCAGTTTGCTTCTGCTGTGGGGGGTCAGAGTCGGAGGATGAGAGCCTTTCACAGGAGGCTTCGGTTGGGAGCCGGAGCCAGAACCACCAGCACCAGTTTCTTTGACGGCGTTGACCTGTATCTGCTCAATGGGACGGTACCTATTGCAGACAATTAGCAGTATGAGCAACGAGATTTGTTCTTGATGTTGGACTTACAAGCTTAAGCTAAGAACGGCCTTGTTCGGTTTCCTACTCGTGACATCTTTGACAATATGCGACTGGCCATCGAGCCACTTTGCTCGGCCGCCTGCAGCTGGAGCCTTGATGAGAACGACATCGCCGCAGTTCTTCGCAATTCCGTATTTCGCGCCAACCATCTTCAAGTTGGAAAGCACACAGGTCCCGTGGCGGCCATCGGAAAGTTTGTCTGTTGTGCCTTGAGGAAGTCATCTTGTCTTTTCATAAATGTCGGCAAATTCCGCGCTTACCCTTCTCTCATCCATAGCTCGGCCCCGGCCTCTTCTTCATAATGGTGTTGCCGTCTTCCTCTTCGTTTTCGCGTTGTGAGGCGCCAGGATTCATACAGCATCCAATTGTATGCGTAGTAGCATTTACCACCCTTGCCTTTCGTAAAACTGTCCGGGTGGAAATCTGTCGGCGAGTTGTGACAAGCTTGCATAACATGCTTACTTGGCCAGCTTCTCAGCCGAAGTAGCATTGAGCGGAACCTTCCAGTAGTTGATGATAACTCCAGGGACACTGGACTCGGTGAGCTACCTGGCGTTCTTGACATAGCCAAGAAGAATCTTCTTGATGGCCGCAGTCTGTTTCTTGTCGGTTGCCTTCTTGAGATACACAACATAGGGCTTGGTAGGAGCAGTGGCAGTCGCCCTGACGCTGGACGAGGATGTCAAGCTTCCACTTGCAGTAGGAATCGACTTCGTCACACTACCGTTTGCAGTCGAACTTGCTTTTCCGCTCACGCTGGAAGCCGACTTGGAAGTGGTGACAGAGATAACCACGCTTGAGGAGCTCATGGCACTGCTGCTCACTGGGAGAGCAGAGGACGATACGACAACCTTTGAAGATGAGGACGGTGGAGCGGCCGATGTCTTCGGCGGCTTGGGTGGTTTTCCACCACCGCCTCCGCCGCGACCCTTCGCGGCAACCAGGCCAGTTAGAAGTAAAATTAGAAGTAACTTCATATTGAGCAACGACAAAGTAAACGATTGCAAGAACGTATTGAGCAACGACAAAGTAAACGATAGCAAGAACGATCTCAGAAAATGAGTGACTGAAACACAAACTTGATAAAGAGCGAGTGATGACACTGTAGAAGCGAAAGACGAAAGAACGCTGAATGATGGAGTAACAAGAGATATGGACATGAGTTTATATACCCTCATTGCATTGTTCGTGTTGCTACATTTGGCAACGGACGTTGCAGTGCTATGAACCTTAGTGCCTGGTAAACGAGCTATGTCACATGACTATGCTTGGCACCCATTTATATGCAAGAGCAGCTAGCTAGCCTTAGGATCATCATGCATTTTCTCAGCGCATCCTAGCATTGGTAGCTGGGATTCAAAAGACCTGTCCCCCAGCTGGCGACCCCACAAGAGAGTCCCCCCCCTCTAAAGTAACGAAAACCGCTGTATTCCGCCAGCGCAAATATCCGCCTCCTAAGGCGACAAAGACCACAGTTTGCAGCTGGCGCGACGTTTCTTCTGCGCCCCGCAACCGTACCAGACACGTCTCACACACTCCGGCAACCCCGAACAGAGCATACGGCAGTCAGCAAAGTCGAGACAAGTCGCGAGTCAAGCAGATCCTCGCGCAACCTCCATCCAACTTGTTTACACCTTTAGAGCGCGCCTGCCAAAGCGCCCCGACTAATGTCAAACAGAAGCGACCCCGTCGCGCGTACACAACAAGGACGCGTCTTTCCCATCTTAAACGCGACTTACGTTTTTACAGGCGCAGTCACCAAAAAAAGCAGACATTATCCGCCAACAACGGCACGAGACAACCAAAGCAATTCAAAAAGACAGATGCCCCGCACCCTGGTAACCCTTTTAGCGTACGCTGGCAGACAAATCCAGCAATTTAGACGGAGCCCCTACCAAAGACGCCACCTAAAAGAAGCCCCTGCGTACTAAACACAGCGTGATCCCTTCCCTGTGTGTGATCCGTGGCTTCCACCGGTATCGCTAATTCCTGCCGCCCAACCATGGTTACTACTGCTCCAGCAGGAGGTGTGGCGTGGCCGCAAAACAATCGTCTGACCGGTGTGGCAATCACAAGCGACACCCCAGGGGATAAGGGTTTCCTTTACCCGCCCTCCTCCCTCGCTCATACACCACACCCTTTTTTCACAACATCTCCAACACTACACCGTTACCAAAACAGTAACACCCGAGCAACAATAACAGGTATCTTGTTTTCTCCCATCACCAGACTACTCACCGCTACCGCAGCACCAGCAAGTAGTCTGCAGACTAGCTTCGGTGCTTTGCAGAAAAGCCCGCTTATAAACCACATAACGAGCGACATCCGCCAAAAGGCCAGTTAACTGGTGACGTTCGCAGCCACGTCAAGCTCCCATCGGGCTTTAGTTCCAGACGACGCCTTCAGAGCTGCAGAAGCGCTCACGGCGATCACACAAGCATCAACGTCGACAGAAGAACCCAGCCAAGGCTCACGACGCTCGTCAGCAGGACCCCAACAACGCTACAGCCAGGCGCTCGGCACGCAGAGACACGACATTGTTTGCATTCTTGACCCTCTACATCCCACGTGCTTGAGATTCCGCCACCATGGCCTCCGAAAGCTCGTCCTCCGAAAGCTCGCCCACAAATAGCTCGAGTGGCAAGGACCGCCCGCGCCTCAGCGAAGCCCAAAAGAAAGTCAACTATATCCGCTCTAAGCAGAAGCGCCGCAAGGGCATCCGCTAAGGCTTTAACCGCCTTGCCTCTATTGTTCCGAGCATAGAGGGCTAAGGCTGCAGCAAGGCTTTCCCTCACGGCCTCGAGCGGGACGAGGATGATTTTCAGGATCCCCTGTGGCAAGAGTTGCTGAAAGCACCATCCCAGAGCGGGACACTCAATGAGCTGCCCGAACTTCCTCTGGAAGACTCCGACGTGGACGCGCTGGGCGAAACCGACGAGGAGTACTCCACGGACCTCTTTGGTGACAATCTTGTCAAAGACGAAGTTTGACCAGGCCGGTGCACAACCCCAACCCCACCGGCATATGTCTACAATCTCACCGGCAAGTCCTGACTCCTTGGACAAATTTTTCTTTATCTCTCTTTCTTGTGGCAACGAGGCTTGCGAAGCGGACAACACGAGATATCGTTTGACTCACCGGTAACGTGACGGTCGTGGTGGAGACTATACACTGTTTCTCTTGATCGCCTTTTAGACCCATTGGCTGTGACTGACTGGCACCTGGAAATGGCTGGCCGTTCATTGACGGTGGGAACTGGTCTGAGAGCATGAAAGGACGGTTTGGTCTGGAATTTTGACATCTTGTCTTTGACAAGTTTGGTCTTGGTTTTATCTCATGAGATTTGGACTTCCTGGGGATAATAGGCGTGGATGCATCTGGGGAGATGCAGGGAGCCGTCAGCCCGCCGGGGGTGGTATGTCACATAACCATGCTTGGCACCCATTTATATGCAAGAGCAGCTAGCTAGCCTTAGGATCATCACTCATAGATATACATGCATTTTCTCAGCACATCCTGACAGGCTAGGTAATACATCTGACGCCAGCTGCTCATCCAAACATGTCCCGACTGAAGCGATCTAGACTATTAGAATTCCGCTTCCTAGTTTTGTACATCGTATTGGGTAGCATGGCGCTTACCATCTCCGATTCGTCTCTTCAGCTCCGTAGAGGCATAGCCACGCTAGTAGAGAGTTGTAGCGCATGAAAGCTAACATCGTGTATACCTTAGGTAGAGATCTGTTCGCACTTCCGAAACGGCGTGAGCTCGATTTTTGCGCCTGTTTAGTCATGGGCATCCTTCGGAGTTGATACTTCTGTCCGGTACATCGATTTTGATGATGCATGTCATCCGGTACCATACGTTCCAAACATGGCGCGACGTCGATTAGGTAGCTGCCAGCGGCTTCCAAAATGGACTGGAAATAGCTGACTCCGTATTCATCACCGGTACTCTGATTTGCTCAGACATGCGCGATGCAGATTTTAGGCCACGCTGTCGTCAGTCATCAGCACACTCACCGAGCCAAACGATCCCCGAACGCCACAATCGGAGCCCCTGTCATCGTCAAGACCAAAAAGATCAACTAGCTAAAAGTTCATCAGAAACACCATCGGCCCCACACCAAAATTTCAATCTCGAAATCTTTCTTTCACTCCTTACGACCAAAGTCGCACCTGCCTCAATTATGGTCAAGCATTTACCTTCGTGCCCTGTATCGCGCAACTGGCGCGGCGAAAAGGCGCAATTCACCGTCATACCAAGCGCAGAAACCGATGTGGACCTCTTGAAAGAATACGGCTTCACGCAGCCGGCATACTGCTGGTACGCGGAGTTGACACCGGAGCAAGCGGCGAACTTGAGTAAAAAGATCAAGGTGGGAGGAGCTGCTCTGTCAAGCGATAACATGTTGGGCTAATGGATGGTAGCCTGTGACAAGCCTGAGAGCAGAGTGCATTTGCTTTAATCCGACGCTATCGACGGAGGAGAACGAAGCGCATAATATCCAGCTTATGACGCGGCGCGAAGAGGCGGCGGGGTGGCCAGCCGGGAAGAAGGAGGAGGCATAGGCGCGGGTTGACGAGACGAGGACGTGCTGACGCTGCAGGCGTACGTAGATGCGATGCTGAAGACAATACCTATGGAGTTCTGTGAGGGTGGGTGGATTTTGGGCGTGTCTTCCGCTCACAGGACACTCGCTATGCCTTGTCCAGACAGGCCCGGGCGCGACGGCGACACGTGGAGACACTGGGACCTCGGGAAGCACCGTCCACGGGTGGGCATACTGCAGGGCTCCAGGGCTGCGGTTACAGTCAACTCTCGTTATAACGATTAATCCGTGCACAGCAAATTCTATCGTTATATCGAAATATCGTTTAATCGATGATTATTAAGCTAGTCTTGGCGGACTTGCAGCCACTCCGAAATTGTTGACTGCCTCATACTTCTGATTGACTGAGCTTTCAACGACCTCTCTAGCCGCTTCATATAGGATATATCCTCATACTTTGCAGTCTCCTGATACTCCTGATAGCAGAGTAGAACCTGTACAGCTGAAGAGCCTCTGCAACGCTTGGAGCAGGAGGAGGTAGCACCTCCTCCTCTTCCTCTAATCCTTGAACAAGCCCTAGCTGAGCAACTACGATATCCTGTAGGATGTATCCTCCTCTTCCTCCTCTAAATCCTCATCTACTGGATTGAGAAAGTTCTCTATAGCCATAGATCCTGGATCTGGCCAGCCTGGGCAGCAGCCTGATATAGACTCTCTATTGGCTCCTCTCTATCAGTCCAGAGCTAGGATCTAGCCACCTCTTCGGATGCACGTGCTCTTGATGTAGCAGCGTAGGATAGTAGTATCCTTAATATCGAGCAGCCATGATTCAGCTATCCAGTGGAGCGTATAGAGAATCGTCATGAATTTGAATGATCAAGGCCAAGGTTGTAGTGTTTAACCGTGAACGCTAGCCACTGCCTCCGGTAGTAGGTCTTGAAGTTCTGGATGATACCCTGATCAAGAGGCTGATACATGCTTGTTGAGTTCTTTGGTAAGAGCTGGATCGCGATATTGGACGGAGGCGGCGATTGTTGAAGGCCAGAAAGATGGGCCGAGTAGTTGTCCATGAGAAGACAACCTTCCTTGAGCCAATATAGCTATAGAATGCAGCAAGCCACTCAGCCATGATGATGTGTTTACCCAGCCCTTCTTAGAGGCCCCCCAGACACAGCCAATAGCTAATATATTAACTCCTCGCAAGCTCGAGGCTGTTTTGACTTTCCTATCACCCATGGTGCTACGCGCTCAGTACCAGTAGCGTTGCAGCAGAGCATGATAGATACCCTAGCTTTATCTTTCTTAACACCAGGCATTGAGGCAGTAGCTAGCCTCTTGATATTGCCCACCTCCAGTATAGCCCAGTCTCGTCCATGTTGAATATATCGCTGTCTGGGTATCGGATGCAGATGTTCTGTACATCTACCATCTCGGCTGCTGTTTGCGTTGGTACAGAGCTCTGCTCGCCGTGCTGTGTAACCTCTGCTATCCTATATCGCTGCTTGAATTTTGATACCCAGCCAGACGAGAACTCAGGAATAGCCTGGCCCTGGTAGGCTGGAATCTGACGCCAGATCTCTCGAGCTTTCTCAGCAAGTATATCGCCTGATACTAGTCCCCCTCGCACTTGTATTCCCTGCTGCCACTCATACAGGATAGACTCAAGCAGAGGCCAGGCAGCCGCTCGTGAGCGGTAGGCTGTATCGGATATGGATGTACCGGAGGCGGAGGCGGAGGCGGAGGCGGAGGCAGGTAGGGCGTCGAGGTGTCGAAAGCGATCGTCGAGAGACTCAGATACAGTTGATTGGGAGAGCTTTCTGCCAAATTCAGCTTCAAACCATGCGATGATAGCTTTCTGTCGTGGCTGTGGTTGCTGAGAGAAGGCCCAGGCGCGGAGAGCCTTCCTCTCATGATTGGATATCCCCTTGCGGCCCATAGCTTCTATAACGATACTTGGCGCTGAAGTGGTATTAGATATTGAATATCGGATACAGGGGTAGATTGTGTGGAGTTGAATCCGTGCAAGCGAAAAATATCGCTATATCGAGGATATCGCTAAAACGGACATCGTTATAACGAGAGTTGACTGTATCATCTTAGACTCAACTCATACGGGTGATATGGTAATAGTAAAGCTAATGCACTTGCTAGACTGTAGAAGGTTGAGTTGTCTATGAACGTAAAGAATGAATAAATGGAGCTTGACAAGTTGAGCAAGTCGGCTCAAGTTTGCAGACAGGAAAGCTGTGAATCTTGCGAAGCTACTGTCTGCAGAGTCGGCTTGAACTGCGGGTTGACAAGGGCAAAGAATTGGATCATATCCTGTATCTGGTTAATATTATCGTATTATCGTATCATAGTATAAAGTATAACAGGAGAGTCGTTATCGCTCTCCACAGAGGAGCAGTCGATGCTATAATTACACAAGGCCACCTAAAATAAAGTCTGCGAATTTGTCCCTTCTCTTACGCCTCCATGGCACTATCGCGTCGCCATTTGTGCGACCATTCCATCTTGAAATGACTCTTCCCTTTCGACAAGCTATACAATTTGCGGTCATCCACGAAAATATCGATGCCGTCAATCTTCTGGCTGAGCTCTTCAAAGTGGCCCAAGCTCAGGTACTCGCTTAGCCTTGCTGCGAGTGGCGCTCTTTCGTCCTCCATCTCGTCACTCTTCGTATCCACCGGAGCAACGATGGTGATACACAACTTGCGGATTTGTGTACCCAATGCTTGCCGATCATTCGCGTATGGGCTAAAACCAATGCTGGTGATGCGCTGGAGCAGTCGGCCCACCGACACATTCGCATTGCGTTTGAAGGGCACTATGCAGATCCAATTAGCAGGTTCGAGTAATCCTACGCCATTTTCGCTTACCATTCTTGGAGCCCTCGGCACGAAAATTGCTCATGCATCCCACCGTCCGAAGGACGATGTTGATTTGCTTCGTTTCAGCGGCTGCTGATGGCGGAACTAGCAACCACGTCGCTTTGAAGTCGCCATCGCGCTCAAGCATTACATCGAGAGTAGGTTGGACGTGCCGTCCGATGCGTTTGAGGACGCTTTGGGTGTCGGCCTTGAAGGCCTTGCTGACCAACAGCAATGGGAGGTACTGACGTCCCCAGGGCCCTTGGGTGTTGAAGGCGATAGCTGGGTTGGATTCGCTCTCACCCAGATGGGCGTGCGAGTGTCTTCGTTTGTTTTCCTCGTATGGATAGAACCAATTCTCCGAACGGACTTCGCTAGGTGCGCTAGGCGGCGTGAAAGGAGTCGTGAGTACTTCCTCGATAACGATTTGCCGCAGCTCGGTTGGCAGCAGTGTAAAAGACATTGTGTCCGATAACGGGCAGGGCTGTGTAAGACACTGTTCTTCCAACGGCGATGCTGAGGTCAAGTTCACGACGATGCTAACAAGCGGACGACAGCTGTGGGGAGGGGAATGAGGCGGGGCAGGCGGCCAGCAGTTTTAATATGGTCGTATGATGAGCCCCTGCTCAATTTTGCGACAGGGCACTGTGGCTCTTAGCACTCTTAGCCAGCAGCTGTAGCCATGTCCACCGCGCCCCGCTCCTTCATGATGCACGTCGTGACGCCCAAGACTGAATTAGTGCGGGGTAAAACGGTCGCAGCTTCCCTGTTCAGGCCGAAGGATTTCAAAGCAAACACCAAGGACGCCATACACAGACGAAAGCGAGTCCCAGCAGGCTGGGTCGACATAAATGGGGCCAACCTCACCACGGCCGCAAGAGTTCAACTCTTCATTACGGGCGCGCCGTCACAAGCCTCACTAGCAGGCGTCTACGCGCACAGTGCACCCGCGGGGATTGGGTAGCATCCCTCTGGCTCGGCACAACACTAGTCACTCGTGCATTAGAAGTTGTGTATGCGCCATCAGTCAAAGAATAGCTTGCCCTTGGATCCGCCGCCTCTAGTATATGTGTAGAATTCGCCTCGACAGTGTTTTCACCAGTCCAACCTCCATCTCCGGCCACGCTAGAATCTTGTCGATGGGATTCTACCGTCTAGATGAGATCATCTTTTAGTCGATCCATCGGAAGTTTCTTCCACAGGAATCTCCCAACGGGTTGAACTGCCTCATCGGAGAATGCACAGTCTGACACTCGACGCTCGCAGGTGCAGATCCAGCAAACGGAATGCTGCGTTTCATGTATCGAACCGGTGGACGGTAGGCGGTCACCGGGTTAGCACCAGGCGTCCTCGTCATTACTTGGATGTGGTATGCTAGCTCAAATGAAACTTCAAGCTCGAGCAGTCGGATGGATATTTTCGCAAAACATGTCAGTGCTTCGGCATATCAGGCGCCCCCAAACGAGGACGGGAAACCTGGTACAAGATCGGATCTCATAACCAAGCCCCATTACAAGCAGACTAGCTCTTGCGCCACTTTGCGGGGGAATAGCATCCTGCCACCTTCTATTTGAGGCACAGGAGCGCCGCACATAAAAATATAGTGGCGTTGAGGAGTTGACGAACTGCCTGTAACGGAAACTCTAGCAGTATCGTTGCGGCGTAGACGGGGAAACGCGCCTTGTTGGAGTGCGAGGAACAACATTCCGTCGGGGTGTCGCGTGCCCCCTTTTGCCGTTTGCTTCTTGATGTTCGATGCTGCGCTCGACGAGAGATCGCAAGAGTTAAGGCCGAAGGCCGAGAAGTTGGTAAGCGAAGCGGCGTCGCACGCGAATCATAGTGTAAGGTTGGCGCCTCGTTGATAAAATCAGTGACGCCTGAAAGTCTTGCTACTGCATGGATTTATCACGCTGTGCCGTGCATGCATCATAACATTGAATATCGTGCGGTGACGTGGAGGGACGATGAAGAAAGAGCGTGGGTTCGGCAGGGGAACGCTAGCGCTGCTTACATAATACAGTGCAAACACCTGACGTAGGCAGGCAAATGCTACACTGCAACAAGTGCATTCGAGTGAGCGATCTCTCTGTAATTAAGCCTTATATCCGATTTTGAGATGGATAGAGGAAAACGTGCAGGTGAGTGGAACAGTAGTACTCACTCCTTCAACACAGCGAGAAACGAGTTGTAGTTCTAGTTGCTAACTTCATTGCAGGATGAGTGCTCATAACTTTTCTTTTTTGTGTTCAAATTCCGTCCACATTCTCCTGCTCTTAGCTTCAATATCATAACCATACGTCCACTACGCAGTCATTCGATCACTCCAGGCTCCACTCCTGGGGCCTGTTCCACCTCTTGCGTCATTGCTGCATCTCGCATTTCCTGTTCCGGGGCTATCTTCAAAACACATGAGTTACCTTTGATCAGGCGTCTCGGTTATTGATAGGGCACCCTCCCTCGTGTATCGTACCATTGCATGAGAAGCATCACCTATTGTGTCACTAGAAGGTGAGAACCAGTTGTGGGGGGGTCCATCGGCGAGAAGCAATCGTTTGGGAGTTTTGGAAATCCTGGAGAAGAGTTCAACAAGAATATGCTAATTTTAGCAATTGTTCGGGTACTGGGGGTTTGTGGCTTGTGTCGATTTGACCAGGCGCCAATGAATAGGGCCTTAGAATCCTGTCGAGATATAAATGGTTAATTAAGGTTGCTGTTGCGGGAGGGGAAGAATGGATAGCAACCTCCGGTAACGCTGAGGTCCTAAGTCGTCCATCAGCAGAACATACGTTCTAGTTACAGTAATAAGTTGGAACTGTTCTATTTCATTCACATTTGTATTACATGCTGTGGTGGAAACTCGGTTCGGTACGGCACCTTAAGAATCTCTGTTACATCTGTGGTTTGTTGACATCTACAGGAATATAGTACATCCTCTATTTTATTCTAAGATACCTATGGTACTGTGATCTTTCGCAAAGAAAGACACGAATTTTCGCTGTGCCATCCTCCCATAAGAAAAGACTCTTGCGTGTCCGAATGTGGAGGCATGTGTACTTTCAGCCAATAAAGTGCCGGCTTACTATCCGGCAACTGCCATCCCACACCTGCCCCGCATCACAATGCTGACACCACGACACGGTTGCCCCGCGCATTCTTTTAGCCGCAAAATCAATACTTCCTTCACTTCAGACCTATATACTGGTGTTGTTTGATCGCGATGCCATTGTGGAAGCGCCTCATCCGTTTCGAGTCGACAGACAGCAGGATCTTGCGGGGCGAGCCCATCCTTCCCTCACCAGACTTTGATGTCGGCAGCACGACAGAAGAGACGGAACTTAAGGCCAAAGTAATTGACATCGCAAATAACGATATCTTTGATCCTGCAACGAAAGTCACAGATGAAGAAGTGACAGTCAAGAAACTACTCGGTCCAGTGACCAAGGACGAAGTTCCTATAATCCGCTGCATTGGGTTGAACTTCATCAAGCACAGTACGATGACTTCCTTCAGGGATATTCTAGGCATCAACTGACTAAACCATGTAGTTCAAGAGGGCGGTCGTACGCTCCCGCCTTACCCTGCGACCTTCATCAAAGCCAATACTTGCTTAAATGACCACGGCGCACCGATCGTTATTCCAAAACTTGCGCAAGATAATCAAGCCGACTACGAAGGGGAATTCTGCTTCATCATCTCCAAAGACGCCAAGAACGTATCTGAAGCCGACGCCTATGATTTTATCGGTGGGTACTTATGTGGTAATGATATGAGCTCCAGGAAATTGCAACGAGACCCTAAACTCGCGGGTACGGTTCCGCAGTGGGATTTCTCCAAAGGATTCGACACGTACGCTCCGTTAGGACCGCAGATTGTAAGCACTGAAATTGTGCCTGACCCGGCGAAGTTGTACCTGAAGACGACTGTGAACGGGGATGTGCGTCAGAGCGAGACAATTGATGACCTATGCTTCAAAGTCCCGACTCTTGTGAGCTATTGCAGTCAGGGGACGACGTTGAAGAAGGGTACTGTTGTCATGACAGGGACGCCTAGCGGTAAGATTGAATCCTTCTTGCAGCTTGCGATATTCTAACTATACTCCAAGGTGTCGGATATGCGATGAAGGAGCCGCAGTTCCTGAAGCCCGGGGACGTTGTCGAGGTCAATATCAACGCGATAGGCACTTTGCGGAACACAGTGCAGTACGCATAAGACAGTTTCACCAAATGAAAGATTTTGCTGTTGAAAGTCTTCCTGGTCTATTTGACAAATGACTCAAGGATACTCACATGTTCAAATATTGACTATGCTGTACATACAAACTATCCTCAGCAATATGCAGGCTTTCATTGCCGTTCGAATAGGGGTCACCGGCTTCTTTCGTCTTACCTGCCGTTCAATCTTCTATCGATTTCCATCACAGTTTTCCCTTACAGCGTTGTACCGTATACCGAAAAGTTTGCGATGATTTTCACTCCTGATCGATTTTCGTCACGCGCTTCAGAGTCACACGCGGAGGCATGGAAACAGCTTTTACTGGCTCTTTTATTCGAACAAACTGTAGCTTTCCGTTGTTATATGCACGTTTCCGAATGCACGTGACCCAGAATTTAAACACGCTGATTGTTTACTTTCACACTCACCTTAACAGGCAATCCCCTCACCGGACTGTATATTTATAACGTTCCTCTCGGTGAAAATAGTCATAAGGAAAACACACACACGTATATTTATAACATAATCAATGGCGTCTACGCGCAATTTTACACCACCCTATCGAATCTTGCATTTCATGTAACTGCACGCGTCCCAACCCGGTCCTTCGAACATGGAACCTTCAACCACACCGCCCGGCTCTCCGCCTAAGACTTTGGAGATTTTGGAGCTATATCGGATAGCGGGTTTGCATACGAGCTCTCCAGAATCTCATCCCATGCCCACACCCGCCGATACACCCGGCTCGCCTTCGTTTACCGGGACATTTGATATCCCTGCCGACTTAACGCAGGCAATCGTCGAGGCAAACCCGCGACTCAAGCGCTTCCAACAAGATCTCCTGATTCTCTCGAGCATCAACGACAACGATAGCCTCATATGGCGACCCTCTTGGTTCGCTCCACCACGCTATGCATCAACCCACTGGACACTGCACAATCCACCTCAAGTCGCAGTGTGTCCAACAGTCAGCTACTGAACGTTTTTTTGGCCTTTTGCTGGTGAACACTGCCGTCACGTGCCTACTGACTGTACTGTCGACTAGGGGTGTTACACCAGTTACTGTCGCCCAACAGTAACTGCCTCAACGTCGTCAGTTACTGTACTGTTGGGGCAGTTACTGCAGTAACCCGAGCGTCGGAGGGCTCCTGGAGCACCTTAAGTTGGCTTAAAGGTCCCGGAGTTCGCTGAGTTCACTGTGAATCACTCTGTTTTGTACCCAATTTCGCTGTAATTGCAAGGCTTCAATCGTTGAAGGAGAGAGGTGGTTTCTCAGGGCGGTGATTGTTTGTTTGGCAAGGCTGAAACACCTCTCACACTCGCAGGAGGTGGCCGGTATCATGAGAAAGTCAATAGCGACTTTATATAGTGTAGGGTAACGTGTACGCCCAACGTTGAGCCACCAATCAAGCGGCCGCTCCTTGATTGCGTCACCCTTTTTGGCAACCCGTAAATCGTCCTCAATATCATCAATATAAGTCTCAACTTCAGTAAGGCCTTTGAAGCGCTTGCGCGAGCGTTTGTTGGTGAATAGGTTGAGGTTGATGGCCATCAGATCCTCGTCAGAGTCCTCGTACTCGACGTCGCCGCCAGGGACCTTGCGTCTGCTGGGGGACTCTGGGACCTCTTCCTCCTCCGCCGCCTCGTCGTCGTCGACGTACTGTTGGTATACAGCCTTGAGCGATTTTTCCGCCTGCTTGTACCAAGATTGCCAGGCTGACCAGCGGTCCTTGAAGAACAACATGCGGAGGGCAGGGTGTAAAGCAGTGGCGACGCAGGCCCATGAGACGGTGGGCGTTATCACCAACTTTTCAAAGTACGTCGTCAACTTCTGTATAGCGAATTCGACAGCGTTTTTGACGTAGGAGTCCCCCGGCATGGCACGTAGGTCGTGCTGCCAGGCATGGAGCTTCTGCCATATTCTCTGCAAGTGAGGCAGCGTCTGCCAAAGGCTGCCATACCCAGACTTGCCAGCCTTGCCCTCCAACTTGATTGTCATGTCGCTGAAGACTTTGAGGTACTCGACAAGCTGCGCAACCTCATCCCAATCGTCCTCGCTCAGCGCGTCAGTGAGAGGGTTGTAATAGTCGTGGGCGTCGGCGGTATCGTTAGAGTCTCTGAGGCGACGCGTAAAGCGATGTATCGCGTCCTTCAACTCGTAGCAGCGCTTGAGCATGGCGTACGTGGAGTTCCACCTAATGCCGCCGTCCTGGATTAGATGGGCGCTGCCGTATTGCCAGAGTGGGTCCTCGTCAGTGAGCTCCCTTTGTATGCCCTTGAAAAGCTCGCGGCGTTTGTGGGATACCAAGATCGCGTTCACAAAGTTGTGGCACTTGCCGACAACCCCATGCTTCCTGTATAGCTGGAACTGCTCCTGCGGAGCCGCGCGCGCAATCTCCGCCTCAAAGCCACTGACCTTTCCATATAGGAAGGCTTTGACAATAAGGTTGATTATATGGCCGGCGCAGCGGAGGCGGTTGTCCATCGTGAGGTTGATATCGGGGTCTTCGCATAAACCGGCGATGAGCTCCCCATCGTTGCTGGTGGCATTGTCGGCCATAAGGCAGTGGATTTTCGACGCGCAGTCATAGTCGGCAATAGCAGCACGAGTTTCCTGAGCAATTGCAGCCCCAGAGTGGTCTCCCAGAAGATTTTTGAAGGCAATAAGGGCGTCGGCAGGCTTGTTGTTGCAATCTGAAATCTCGTAAGTCAAAATTACTGTGATTCACAGTGATTCACGCTAAGTACGCGCTAGTGGCTTGGCTATACCTAAAAAGTGCGCGACGACTCCTAGGAAGGAGTGATGGTTAGGAGAAGTCCACACGTCCAGGCTCAGCGCAATTTTGCTATACGACGTTTTTAGTACTGTTCGAATCTCCTCCTTCCGCCGCACCATGCCCTGTACAATATAGGTGGAGAGCGTCGTGGGGGAGGACGGCAACGCAGCCAGAAGATCCTGTCGTTGCCACGAGATGAGGCCCCGGAGATCCGCCGACGATGCCAGCCGAAAGCTGACGTCGTTGACAACCACAAAGTCAACCAACGCCTTCAACAACTCTGGCGCTCTCCACGGGGCGTGCGACGCGCTCGGTGCCTTTGCGGCGACCTCCCATGGATTACTGCCCTTTGAGCTACCCGTCGGCATCAACTGGCCACTGTTGGGGTGTATCTGGTGGGCGGATGCCAGGTGGCCGAGTATATGGGCGGTTGTTGAGATCCTTTTTAGTGCTGACTTATCCCCAGATAGATGGCAAAGTTTGCACAAGTACAGCTTTGTGCGCTGACTGCCGACTGTATGGATGAGATCCGCGCCATATTTCCATATAGGCGACGTCTTTGCCTTCGACGACAAGCTTCTCAATGAGACGCGATAACCCACAGAGTCGGGATCCAGGCGCCTCTCGTTCAACCACAGCTTGTTCCATTGTATAGGAAACTCTAGGCCGCTGTTGGAGTTGCCCATGAAGGGATATATATGCGAGCTTGCGTCGGGGAGCTCCTGCGCAGACGACGGCGGCGACGACGCCCTGGACGATGGGATGGAGGAGGGGTCCGGCGACGCCCTTCCTTTGCCTTTGTTGGTCCACCGAAGAGAGGACTGTGGCTGGGTGCTGGGACCCGCGCGGGCAGCAGGCGGGCGTCGAGTACCCCGAACGACACCGATTTGGCTTTGGCTAGGCATAACGATGGGTGGACGAACAAACGTTGCAATGGAGATGAACAAAGGCTGCCAAACAAGTCACAAAGGCTGCTATACGTACGGTGTAGGAGCACTGAAAATTCAGCAAAGGCGAGGACCTTTCTGGCTGGCGTCGTTACACGTCGTTACACGGCATTTTACTTCACCAAATCGGGCGTCAACTCGGGCGCCAACACCAAAAACTATCTCCGATTACTCGATTAGGCAAGTTCAACAGTCTTACTGCGGTTACTGGCATGTTACTGTACAGTCGGTCACTGCCCCAACATGCCTGACTACTGTACTGTCCACCAACAGTCGATGAACAGTCAGTGACCGGCAGTAATACTGACTATTGGACACACTGTCAAGTCGGCACCGAGAGGTTACCTGCCGATGTACCTTACGGAAGGCAATTTGTAACACGAAGGATGAGGAAACATGGAGATAGGGAGCCTAGGTGGATGAAGACGCAAGCGCAATGGGAGAGGTATTGCGACATGTATGGGGTGCCGTATGATTTCCTATGCGACGACCACGTTAGGCTCTTGAGGCTGGGCTTGCCGAAGGATGATAATGGGCAGATCTGCGGTATGTACCTCTAAACACCGGTTTTCTAACAAAGAAAGAGTTCTAACGAGTGCAGCACCGCCTTCATGGCCACTGTATCCAGAGCCCCCGCACGATTCCCAGGGTAGCTGTGTGCTCGAGACTATCAGCAACCTTCCTAAAAAGTTTCACTGCGCTAATCCTGAGTTGTACAATACGGAAAAGCACGTTATTATGCACACAGATGGTGCGCTGCAGGTTAAGCAGCAACAGGAGATTCAGCATCTTCGCCGCTCCGGATTGGGGAGGTGGAGTTATCTGCCGTGGACCGAGCAGCAGGAACGGAGTTCCCGTCTGGTTATCTTGAAGCTGAGGATGTGGAACTCGGCCATGAATACACATTAGTTAGTTATTCTTCAACCGCAGGACGTCTATGGTGGAGAAATACGTGTCACTGACGATGGTCAGATGTGCACATGCTTCTCAAGCAACTCAGAGCACCCGCAAAGGGTGCATTCAAGGTGTACCTAGCCGATGGATGCTGTTATGGTGCCATTACCGAGCATAAAGATATGAAGTCCGTCTCAAGCCATGTGAAGGAGGGGGAGATGATTGGAGAGCCTCGCGCATCGACATCATTTTCTGGAGATACGTGGATGACGAATAACGCTTGGGACCTGCGCGAAGTATGGCCAAAGTTTGCCATAAAGCTACTTGAGTATCTACCTGCGCAACAAAAGATCTTAAACCCATCAATGGAAGTATTTCCACGTCACACCCCGAGTCAATGCCCATTATTAAAAGCCTCGACCACCTCTTCAGGCAGCTCCCCCTTCTCAAAGTCCACCAGGTTCTGCTCCAACTGCTTCACACTGCTTGCCCCAATGATCACTTTATCCCCAAACTCCCTCTTCAGCGCCGAATGATGCATCATCCATCTCAACGCCGCCTCACTCTCTCTCAATCCCTTCTCCTTACACAAAGGCCTCACCATATCCAAAATATCGAAGAAAGCATCGTTCCAGTATCGCGCGCAGTACATCTTTCCCTGCAATATGTTCGGATCAAAGCGGCTCCCAGGTTCGAAAGACGACGCGTCAGTGTCGCGGTGGTAACGATCAGTTAGGTAGCCGCCAGCAAGAGGATTGAAGGCGTAGAAGGAGATGTTGTACTTGCGCAGACAAGGCAAAAGTTCGTTCTCGATGGTACGGTGCAGCGCGTTATGCACACCCTGGTATACCTCCGGCTTCTTGTATCCTTCTCGGTCGCAGATCTCGCAGATGGCAGCGACTTCCCACGCCATGTAATTGCTCACGCCCCATATTTTGAACTTGCCTTCCTGGTATAACTCGTCGACTGCCTTGAGCGTCTCTTTGAGTGGCACACTTCGGTCCGGCGCATGGAGGTACCACAAGTCGACGTTCTGGACGCCGCCTAGGGTTTCAAGAGACTCGCCGAGACCAGTGCGCATGCTAGCAGCGTCGAGGTTTGTTTTTGGGCGACCCATGAAACCGTGCACGTTTGGATAGAATTTGGTGTCCATGATCAGCTTGCGGTCTTGCCATTTGAGTGCAGCGAAGTATACTTCGGAGCTTCCTCCGCCGTAGAAGCGCGAGGCATCGATTTCCGAATGGGAGTGATTTTGGAAGGTATCTAGGATAGATGCACACATATCAAGGTCGGAAGTGCGCACTTGTTCTTCGCCTGTGAGTCGTTAGGGTGCACGTTTAGGAAACGTCAGGGAAAATGGGACTGAGACTTGCCCTCTTTGCCAAATGTCATAGCACCGAAAATGATGTCGAGCTTAGTATTAGGTGCCATTTCGATGAGGATCGTGAATTATTCAAAACTAGAGATGGCTGCTTCTCACTCGAAGCTTGAGTTCACCAGCGAGACTCAGCGTTCCTTTATTTGTGTTAACCCCGATAACGTATATAATTCCGTAGAGGTCCTATGGATATTTGACGGAATTTAATGGCAATAGTGTAGTGACCTATAAATGACTTCGAGGTATACAACACTACTGAGAGCCTCCTAGGTCCAGAAGTAGCTTAGCGTCGAATTGCATGCCCTATGGAGACTAGCTTCGATCCATCTCACAATGCTACACGAGAGATACTGGTTCACGATGCGTTAGCACCGTCGGGTGCCTGCATTACAATGACTACGTTCGAATGCGGTCGACATCATAGTCCTAAATCTCCTTGATTCCGTTCTCCTCCCTCCAAGCAAGCCGCTCAACATTAGAAACTCCTGGACCTCTGTAGATGCTACCGTAATCCCCACTGGCCCAGTGTTTCCCTTCTCCCTCTTGCTTCACTTTCTTACGATACCACGTGCCATAAGTGAGAAGGTAGTATAATCTGAAGCTGAGCAAAGCAAATTTGTCCTGTTCGAGATCTTCTGGATATGTAGCACCAAGGTCCACTGCTGCGGCGATGCCGCTCATCACAGCCACTTCATGGGCATTAACGAGAGTCCAGGTTGCGGCGAAACGCGTGTGCTTGCGACCATTTAGAAGCCACATCCAGGGAACGACAAAGACGTAGTGCGTCCATGAATGACAGAGCTGATGCCACCAGTCTTTCCGGGTAATCTTACCCTTATCGATTTCGTCGATGGGCCAAAGCTTTTCATAGTTTTTGTTGAGGTAGATTGTTTGAAAGATGTGCTTGTCGAAAGGAACTTCGGGCGGGAATTGACTCTGGTAATTCGTACAGTCGAAACACATCTCTAGCTTGGAGGTGTCCTGAGGGTACATCTTGATCATGTACATGGGTTTGAAAAGCTTCTTCGCAAAGTTGATCCGGGTCGATTGATCGACACCCGAAAGTGTCTCGACAGCTTGCTCTTCATTGTAGAAGTTTTCGTAGTGCTTCTTCATGTAGTCGCTGTCCCAGTGGGTCACGGTGATGTCGTCTGCAAATTTGGCGGAGCCGAGTACGCGTTTCATAAATCTCCTGTACATCAGCATCGTTGGGCCCATTCTCAGTACTTTGAGGCACCCAGGCACTTGTAAGGTTGTGTGAATCTGGCTGTGGTGTGAGTTTGATCATTTCGACAGTAACACCATATTTATCTCTCTTTACCACTTGGGTGAGCTCGGTGGATAACCGCACAGTTACACCTTTAGATTCCAGGTCTTTTCTCCAGTCCTGATAGAAATGTTCAAACCTGGGAAAGACAGCCATAGGTGGTTGCTTGCTTGCTACGCTTAGTTTGTCCACTGGGTACCACATACCATAGGTTGGACTTGTGCAAAGCCTCTCTAGTATGATGGCTGGTACATCGGGCGCGTATTGACCCGTACCAAGGAAGAGGGCGACCATAGGCAAGGCAACCGTGTTGGTGAACTCTTCTGAGAAGAAGAACATCTTCATCCGGATTCTGATGGGTATCAAGGCGAAGAAGACCTCGAACCATCGGACAATAGATATCATTCGCACAAACCGCTTAATCTCATTTTGATGCCGAGCAAGTAGTTGAGTTGGAAACACATTGGACCAGAACTGATCGCCTTTTCCAAAAGATACCTGTCACTGTCAAAAGTGTTTCACGATGCGAAAAAGGGTCTTGCTAACCTGTAGCTTCACTGGATCCGCATGATAACCTTGCCGTGAACATAGTCATTGTATGGTGAAAGATGTAGCTACCACCTTGCACTCCCTGATTCAGCCAACCTGCTCCATGGCGTTCTTTCTCAATTTGGATGGAGAAAGCTTGACCACCGCAGTAATCGACAGCAACTGTCAAAGTCACGTCGTATTCGTCGGGATGGTTGGCAAGATGGTGGGTGCATGACATTCCTTCACAATTGTCAGCGCTGTACGGTTACCCTAATCTCCACATAGCACGTACCAGCAGCTCCAGCCCCAACAATGAGCACTCGCTTCTTCCCAGTGCCATGTCTCCCGGTGCCACCCATATTGGTGGTTGGTAGTGTGGGATCAGTCTCGCGTGCGCGTCGCATGGAGAAGAGGAGCAGGAATTCGACGACTCCCTCTTGAAAACTATCATGATGGATGTATTTGTTTTAGTTGACTCGCGAAGCAGTGCGTCATGAAGGGACAAAGATGGGTAGATCTAGTGTGCACAGACCTCACGT
Organism: Laburnicola sp. JP_R_19; assembly: GCA_031010545.1. Taxonomy (NCBI): domain Eukaryota; kingdom Fungi; phylum Ascomycota; class Dothideomycetes; order Pleosporales; family Didymosphaeriaceae; genus Laburnicola; species Laburnicola sp. JP_R_19. The sequence goes on from VOIT01000042.1 coordinate 1,311,241, forward strand.
TGACGATCGCAAGATCTGGACCGAGCGCGCTAGCTTCTTTCAGCTTGACACCATGCAGCGTGTGTGCAGATCCCAGGCCATATCCCCTTATAAAAGAGTTAGTGTCCGTCATGACCTTGGACGATTCCTCCCGTTAGTATATGTAAGAGGACATGCCATCAGACTTACAACTGCGGGACAAAAGTTTGAGTACCCGTCCACTGGTTGGTCTTGGTATTGCTTACCCTTGGGTAAACAGTCTAAGCTAGCGTACAAGGATCCTGATCACCCGGTGTTTCTGATCACTCTACCAAAACGCGACACCTGCACAAAACGCGCGATATCTCAGCAACGCTGCTTATAATTGCCATTGACTACACATAGATTCAAGCGCTGCAGCTGCTGTAGCTATAGCAGCTGTTTCTGAGGTGCTTGATATAGTAGATCTACGTGGTTGGACTGCTGAAGCCTCAGCTGCGCGCATAGCCTCCCTAATACTCTCTACCTCTGCAAAGCGTTGATTTGGGTCTACTCGAACGCGCTTACGCTGACGCTGAGAGGTAGATATCTCTAGCTGCTGCTCAAGGCGTCTTTTCTCTGCTTCTAGGCCTGCAGCTCTAGTATTTGCAGCTGCTAGAGCCTTACCTGCTTTCTGTAGGAGCAGCCGGGTCGTACGACCTAGATTCTCAACGCTCTGGACGCTGCGCTGCGCTATATAGAGATCGTGAGGGCCCTGGGGAGTCGAGAGGAAGCTCTGGAGCTGCTGCTGAGGCTGCTGCTGACGTGTAGGCGTAGTAGGCCTCTGAGAGACCTGCGACGAGCTGAGCACGTGATTGATGTTGAATGGGCAGATACCAGATGCCTGCCAGCCAGCTCGAATCACACGCTCTGTGAAGCCTTCCTCCCTAGCTTGATGATAGCAGGTGATAAAGCGCTCCTTCTTGACAGGCGCAGCGTCGTCGAGTGATGCGAGCTCCTGGATCTGACGTCTGTAACTAGACTTGATTACAGAGAAAGGAGCAAGATCTAGAGGCTGTAGGACGTGTGAGGAGTGCGCAGGTAGGTATAAGAGCTCGATTCGATGCTGCTTGCAGAGCCAAAGGAAGTCTATATCAATATGGCTGCCGTGACCGTCGAGGATAAGAAGGCGGTACTGGCCATCACCTATAGCCGTCTCAGGTATGAATATACGCTGTAGCCACTCAACACCTATCGCTTTCGACGTCCATCCGTTCTCAGAGGTTGTATAGAGCCAGCTAGGCACGGATTTAGCTGGGAACCAGGTAGTCTGTAGGCTCTGGCCTTTGAAGATAACTGCGCAGCGTAGTTTCTGCCCTGTCGCCGATACGCACTCAATTATAGAGACCCACTCGCGATTCTCTGGAGACCGAATGTAAGCCTTCTTTTTCTGACTACTAGAGAGTACTCTAGTGTTTGTACATACTCCTAGAGCAACGCCAGTCTCATCCATATTGTATGTATTCTCCGCCTGTATGTTGAGCCGCTGTCGAGTCTGCTCATAGCGCTCTAGGAACGCGCGCAACTGCTCTGGAGTCGCTGCATCAGCTCTCTGAGCCTCTAGCTTTCTGCCGACTACAGAGGCGATACGTGGCTGGCGCTTGATAAAGTGGTATAGCCAGTGCTTGCCAACAGGACGATCGTCGCCGTTCATACGTAGGATTCGATTGGCCATTTCTCGCGCGCGAGCGTGTGAGGGAGGGCAGGCGCGCGCGTCTTCTTCAAGGATCCATTCTACTAGAAAGTCCTCCTGTCGAGGAGTTAATCGCTGCTGGTGCTGGTGACTGAGCGAGCTCGTTGTTACGCCACGGAGTCGCATCGATAGCGTAGACTGGGAGATGCCGTACGCCTTTGCAGCTGCACGCTGACTTGTATAAAGACCTGCAGCGAAATCGCGAATAGCGGATTGTATAGCATGCTCGCGGGCGTCCATATTGATGAGCGTTGTAGAGAGATATCGCGTGTTTTGTTCAGGTGTCGCGTTTTGATGGTGTGATCAGAAACACCGGGTGATCAGGATCCTTGTACGCTAGCTTACTCAGACTTTGTGCTAGTACTGTATGCATAGTCACAGGACACCACGCTATAAAGTTGTTTCGGAGATATCCATAGCTATAGTTGGTTTTCTATCTCGACACGTGGAAAAAAAGCTATTAGCAAAGCCAAATGGGCTCTCGCACGGAATAGGAGGAGGCTGACAAAGTAGCCTACAGTGACTTAGCAATACAGACGCAGAGACAAATATCTTCGCGAAGTGAACGCAGTTGATTTGGTCAACTTCATATGGAAGCTGATCGTCCAAGGCTCCCCAACGTGAAGTTTAGAACACCACTTCCTGTCCAATTCAAAGGACAATACTCCAAAGTGTAAAAAATCAATTCTGTCCTCTTGTGAACATGTGGTATCAAGCGAATGCATCCTGCCCCATACACAAAATGTCGATCTGACCAGGCTCCAAAGTATAAACAAGAAGTGAAGTGAAGTAAATACAGAAGTAGAAGTGTGTCTCGAGCATGCGGTTGCATAAGTCCTTTACACACTGTAAACCTTGACAGAGTTGACCAACCAGTAAGAGTCGCCGAAAGACTGAGGCTGCGAAGCGACGTAAGCATTGCAGCTAGGGTTAATGCCCGCACAAGAGGTCGATCCCCAGACACCGCCGGCCCAATCTCCACAGAAGGTGATGTCGAAAATCTGTAGCGGTTAACCAACTGCACTACTAAAGGTAAGTAAGTTCATGTTGCTTACAATGTTCATGTTGGAGAACTTCGCATCGAAGTTGCAGCCCGCGAAATTTGCTTGCGGGGTTCCCCACGAGTTGGGGTCAGGGTTTCCGGACCTGATGTTTGCCGGCACTTGGGAAGATGGGAAGTACCAGATCTTGATGCCGGAAGAAGTCCAGAGAGTTGCGTAGACACCACCTCCATTCGCATTGAAGGCCGTGCCGTAGGATGTAGCGGCGTTAGACCGCACGCCGCACCCGTTGAAACCGCCACCGGCACCACAGTCTGCCTCGCTGACGTGAGTCCCCGTTTGGCCGCCGTTTTGGTTATATACTGGTACACAGCCCGGTGAACTGTGAAGCGTCATCTGGTTGTAGGTGTTTAGGTGGACACCCTCGTAGATGTCGATCTCTCCTTGATTGGGCCAGTTAGGTCCGACCATCCAACTACAAAGGTCAGACACGACAGATTTGGTAGAGAAGGAGGACATACAAGGCTGGCCAACTTCCACAGTTGGAGCCAGGAACGTGCGCGAAATCGGCAATGATGAGACCATGGGTATATGCTCTGTTGCTCCTCAAGCGGACGCTATCACGCCCTACACCGTTCGGGTTCAGGATGCTCCATGTATCAATGCCAATGTAGATTTGGTTGTTCTGAGTCCTGTAAAGCCCTTTCGCTTGTGCTGTATCCTGGTTGACGTAGTTCACGTAGCCATCTATTTAAGCATGTCAGTTCTGTTTATTGTACGGGTGATGGAAAAGCGCACGAGTGGGGTCGGGGATCTGCATTGGAAGTCAGTACGTAGAGTTGCACTACCAACCATAATTACGTACCGCTTCGACCGCAAATTTGCTAAACCAGTTGCTGGCATCATACCTCTCTTGCAAGGCATATGCTCCTATCGAGTTGATGCTCATGCCCGTCGCGGGTGAGGTTTCATTGAAGATGAAGCTCGGCCCCCGAGCCGGCGTGACCATTTGATCGGAGGGCTTGAATGGTGGCTGGTTGATAGGGGAGGCGACGACAACACTCCCAAGGAGCGGAATAGAAGCTACAGCGGTTTTGAGAAACATATTGACGGGTTGCTGTTGAGATGTAGCGGTTGATGGTGGTACAAAACCTTGGATAGTGGCTAAAAGTGCGTCTTCATTGTGACCTTTATAGTAGTGACTTATCAGTAATCCGGGGCTAGAACGTGACAAGGGCTCGTGGCAGGCGACAGCGCTCCTGCCATATTCTCCCTGTCGGCGAGGCAGGTGACTAGTCAAGTATGCAAGCAGGCTATCGTTCATTCGTTGGCCTGGGTGATTGCAAGGCGAAGCCGTGCTTCGTTACATTTGATGTTCTGGTCCGCTCGAGACCGGACGTAGAGAACAGGGTATAACGGGAGATCGACCAATGTAGGCAGCTGGGAAGGGCGATGGCCTGTGAGTATGCCGGTTGACAGATCCGGACGGCTATACCTAATTACGATCAATAGCCCAATTAGAGTGCTTAAGAAGTCGAGAGTAAGGCCAATGTTGGCGATCCGATTCGAAAAGTTAGGGTTGATGATCCTCGTTCATTCATCAAATGCGACCCACCACAGCGGGTCCAGCCTCAGAAAGCAAAGCATACTGATCAATATGCTCCATAGTTTTCAGTAAAGAACAGAGCTCCCGATCGTAGGCTTCCCGTTTATCGACCACCATCAAGATCCTTCGGCACTATGGTTACGGCCTCACCTCCCTGGCTGGATCGCGAAAAAGAAGCACACCGAGAATCGCGATTAGTACAATTTGGGGTTGTACACAGCACACTCGGACTTAGCTTAAGGAGGGTGCCGGGGGGGGGTTAGCTGAGAAAAACGACCACGAGCCGGGATAGCCACCTGCCTTTAGAGCTCTGACATGCTGATTTGTTTGCTCATATGACCTTGATCTTCGTCCGTAATTTCGGCAAGGATAGAAGACGGCCTGTCTCCGGCCTGCTCTGATCACGCTAACCCCGCGATTTGGCGTTTGTCAAGGTCACATTGGTCGGAGAATTCTGTTGGTTAGTAGACCGTTCAGAAGACGGCACGAGCGTCCTCGGCAATGCGGATAGATCAACGGAGGAACCGCTCGTACGTCACTCTTAATCATCCCGCTGGGTGTTGTGACGCGTGGACCTACACGCGACGAGCGCTTGCGGCCTCTCCGGGTAGTAGTCTTGGGTGCGGCGGCGTTACTATGTATACCACAGCAATTCAGATGTGACTTCTGAATTAAGTGGGTTCCGGTCATAATGGGCGGCTAAGGGCGGCTAAGTCGAAGTATCACTGGTCTGGCCTTGGGGGAGCACTTGACATCGCAACGTGGTGTAAGACGTGCAGTCTAGGCTGTTGAGCCTCCTTGGAAACGGTACCTGACGATTACTATACAAGAGCTATCGTGCGAGTATCCTGGGAGAAAAGGTTAAGTTGTGGCAGGTTTGATAGGTGGAAGAGGGGAAGTCGACAAGGGCAAGGGTCGAGAAAGTCCACGGCCTCGACGAAGGCTAGCTCGCCACCACCAAAGTCGACATCCCCCACTACCGCAGTTCAAAAACCTGTCCACCCAGCAGCGAAACGCGATTTCTTAGTATTACAGCTGTGTATATGAACTCCGAGGAAGAGGAGTACAAGGGTCAGCATCATACTCATCTATATGTAGAGGTCAATTGCGTGATGCAGTGCAGGTTGATCCGACGGCGGAATTGGAGGGAATGCAGGGGATGCAGGGGGCGGGGGGACGTCGCCTGGGCCAGGGTCGTCGCATGAGTGAGAACCATATCGCTTTCAGGACACATGGTGTTGATGAGGATGTAGTTATCCCCAAGTCAGAGGGGCGCACTCGTCGCGTTGTTCTTTCTTCCTGCCGGTCGAATTAGTTACGACGCGAAGCCCGGGGCTCTGCAGCCTCAATGTGTGCAACAGCGTTCAATGCTATGTCTAGGGTCATTATCGTCGCGGCAAAAAGAAACAGCAACACGAAGGCATACATACGGCAAGGTAAATTATGATGTCGAAAATGTCATTCAAAGGTGGTATCTCTGGGGTAGTGTACAGTCATGGTCATGCATGTGAAAGCCGCCTGTCCCTATCTCTCAATCAAAGCGCCACCCATATGCCCGAAACTCCAACTTCAGCCACCCAAAAGTCGCTAAAGCCAAATGCTAGCAAAGCTGACCGAAGATTGTTCCACCAAATGATCCGCATCTCTAGGTAGATGGCGAAAACCCGTAGCATCGCTAAAATGACCATACCCTCCGCATGATATGGATAGTGGAAATCTCAGCAAAACATCGAGAGTCCGAAGTCGTAAAAGTATCCCGGAAAAAGATATGCTCGTTTGGAAATGCCGGAAGGATACCATTTCGGGTATCTTAAAGTCCCCGTCCGTCATGTGCGCCATGACACCGTCCAATGCTGAGAAATTGAAGAGAGTTTTGTTGAGAATATCGACCTGGAATGATATGCGTGGAATGACCAGGTTCGTAAAATCAGTTCTTGACTATCGTAAATAATGCTGGCTGGTGGTCACTGCTGGTCTCAATAATGATAGGGTGCGACTAAAGAAAAACAATCATTAGCGACAGGAGCCCGTCATCAGAGAAGCAACGAGTAACACCAGCGGCAACATCAAAAAGTCAAGTCAAGCCCTGCAAGATTAGATCAAGCCCTGTCGTATGGGTGATTAGCAACGATGACGACAGGGTATCATCGGATGACACCCCATTTGTCCATGGCATTATTAAGACCGGAACCACTCTTCTCCTTTTTCTTGAAACAGTTCCAGAAGCGCAGGGTCTCATCGCCGGCGCCGGTCACAATGGTCTGTCCGTCTGGGCTCGTCGCGAGATAGAGTACTCGATACGTGTGGCCAGTAAGCGACACAACCTGCTGCATGCTGGGATATTTCCAGACGATGATCTGGTTCTGGCTGTATCCATGGGTCGAAACGATTTCGTTGCTGTTCTTCGACCACGCCAGATTACATACTTGGCTGCCAGTATCGAGACTCTTGATGAGGTTGGCTGGCGCAGTGGGCTGGATGTCCACACTGCCAGTACCGGATGCAGACGCTGCGGATGAAGCAGCAGCAAGCGAGGCGGCTGAAGGTCCGTTCGACGATATGAGTGTATTCCAGAACTTGATTGTTCGGTCAGCCGTACCACCACCACTGGCCAGAAGGCCGCGCTGGTGGGGACTCCAGGCGATGGCTTTGACGGCAGCATTATGGTCACTCCACTTGAAGGTAGGCTCCGCGTTGAGCTTATCCCAGACCATAAGCTTGTTGTCGTTTCCGCCAGAAGCAAGTTGCATGTCATCGTTGTTCCACTTCAACCCGCAGACCTCTTGCTTGTGACCGACAAGCTTTCGGAGCCACTGCTCCGGCTGTCTCACATCACGGTGGTAGATCGATCTATCTCTCGAGCCAGAAGTGAGGATATGCTCATTCCAGGCAAGAGCCCCGACACGAGCTGAATGGCCAGTCATAGTCCGCAGGCGACGCTGCGTTGTTGCGTCCCAGATCTGTACATAACCTCGGTTCGTACCAATGGCTAGGTGAGAGCCCTACATGCTGTCAGAAGTCTGCAATTGAACCATTTTCCCCTTCCTGTAACTTACGCGCTGGATCCAGCTGACACTGGTGACAGTGTCATCTGTCAATTCGCAGAGCTTCGTAACTCGGCCGGTCGATGAATTCCACATATACACGCAAGAACCCAGTCCGACGCCAAGAATATTCTGGCTACCCCAGTCCACCAAGTTGAGATAGAAGTCGTCTGCAAGATCGGGCGCATCAAGAACTTTGTACGGGACTTTGGATACGGCGCGTGGAGTTCTCTGCGGGCTGAGCAACATTTGCCGGCTACTGAGCTTGATAGGCGATAAGCTATAGAGCTCGGATTGAGCATTGAGATTGATGCCATGTCTGCTGGAGGGGGTCCTGGAAGGCGTGGGTTGGCCTGAGTAGTTGAAGAAATTCTTGTGGGGGGTAGAAGGGGTCAAGTTAGATGTAGGTAGTGACGCTGCAGCCCGGGCTGGAGGAGTGTGTGAGCGACCAGAGCTACGCAGTACAGCACTGTCCGTTGGCGACAAACTCCGAGGCAAGGCCTGGGGTACTGAGCCTTCGAACAGCTCTTGACGTAAGACTGCGGAATACGTCCGGTTGGCTTCCTCGGCTACAGATTGGTTAGCATGCACAAATTTCGTTCACCGGGGGATGCTCACTTCGTTGAAAGTGCAGCTCGTTGTGTGGGGCGCGCTTTGCGTTTCGCGACGAGGGAGTGGCGGGTGAGCCGTCCTCATGGAGTAGTGAAAAGCTCGCCTGGAGATCCTGACCAGCTCGATTAGGGATGAATCTGTCACCTGGTTAGCCTGCCTACGTTCTGTTTGGCAGCAAAATTTACCTATCACCATAGCCGCGCTGGCGTTTGCGACTAGGGCTCGCTACCGGGCGCTCTTGTGTCTGGCCTGCTCGCTCAAAATGCTCCAAGGCCTTGCTCAGCGCGGAAGCGTCTACCGGCTCCGAGCTGCGGTCTTGGGCGAAGTCGGCCTGATTGCGCTTGTGCGTAGCCGTCGGTGGTGTCTTGGATTCTGGGGGTGAGATGAGAGTTGGCGTGCGCGCATCGTCCGCAACCTGCTCGGTCGTGGAAACGGGCATTTGAGCCTCTTCTGCAGCCATTGTCGTGTGTAGCGCCGTATCGCAGCTGGCGCAGTCGCGGATAGCAGTGGGAACGGGCGGGGAGTCTGGAGGCTCAAGGGTGTCGCGGTGCGGGGGCGTATATGTCGCGGAGGGAGGCGGGCTCAGGCGAGTAGCTCCTGCCGTCTTCGTCTACTGTCTTTTGTGTATCGTTGGTGACGGCGAGTTTGCGAGCGACGCGGTCAGGGTGAAGGCGAGGTGCAAGCCGGCCGGGTCCCTGGTACGGCTTCACCGGCGCGCTCAGGCAGCGGCACTTGCGGGGGCGCGCAAAAGGTTGGCAGTGGTCCTCCTCTTCGTGCAGACTACTCGCGCATTGCAGTAGTGTTGTTTGCTGGCGTGGCGGGCTGGCGGGCGGCGGGGCGCTGTTGTTGTTGACGCTGTGCGGAGCCGCTAGGGCAACGCAGCAGCCGGTTGAGTAAGGAAGGAGCGGCGGCGGCCGGCACCGTGCAACTGCAACGCCAGGACGCGCGAGGGCAGGGCGAGCTCGAGCGGGCGGTGGCACGGCGAGGGAGAACAGCGCGGTGGGTGGAGGAAGCTGGACGGGAGTGCGACGCGACGGTGGGCGAGCGCTCCAGGTCGGCTTGTCACGTCCAGAGCTGTTTTGGCTTGTCGCTGTTTTGATGGTTCCAGGTTCGGCCCAGCACGCGTGTTCCCCGTGTCGCCCGCCCAACCAGCAGCCCCGACGGCCCCCAGCGGCAGCAGTTGCGAGGCGTCGCCGCGGCCCTGTAAACGCCTCGAGCAAACCCCACAGCGCCCACACCGGCCTCTTCGCAGACCCTCAGCACCTATCCCATGCCCAGAGGCCCGCCGTTCCGCGCCGCCCTTCTGCACCTCAGTCGCGCTCGCTGCACCGCCGTCGCTGTTCCTTTCATCCCATCCTGTGCTTTGCGCGCCATGTCGACCCAGCCGTCGCTGCAAGCCGCCGAGGACTTCCTGTCCTTCGTCGACGCCTCACCGACCCGTATGTAGGTGCCGCTGACACAGCATGGAGCTTCGCACTGACTGCAAATAGCCTTCCACGCCGTAAAATCGGCCAAGGAGCGGCTCCAAAAGGCGGGGTTTAAGCAGATCCAGGTCAGTTCATGCCGTCTCGTCGTGGTCAAGAGCGGCGCAGCACCGTCGTCTTTGGGCGCTCTCGTTACTTGACAGATGCTCAGGAGAAGCTTCTAAAACTTCGCTTGACACACAATCCTCCTGCGCACAACCGCTGACGCATGGCACTCTCCAGGAGCGCAACTCGTGGGCCTCTACTCTGCAACCGGGAGGGAAGTACTACCTTACCCGAAATGGCTCCTCTATCGTCGCATTCGCCATCGGAAAGAACTGGAAGGCTGGCAACCCCATCGGCATGATCGGCGCGCATACCGACTCCCCATGCCTTCGCATCAAGCCCGTATCGAAGCGTCAGAGTGATGGGTTCCTGCAGGTGGCGTGTGAGACGTATGGCGGTGGTCTCTGGCATACATGGTTCGACCGAGACCTGTCCATCGCGGGACGGGCCATGGTCAGGACGCAGCAGGGCAACATCGAGGGACGCTTGGTGAAGGTAGAGAGGCCGATCTTGCGCATACCCACCCTGGCCATCCATCTTGATCGCCAGGAGGATTTCAAATTCAACAAAGAGACGCAGCTGTTCCCCATTGCTGGCTTAGCCGCCGCAGAGTTGAACAGGCAAGGCAAGACGGAAGCCGTCAAAGAGGAGGAGACCACTGAAGGTCCATTTGAACCGCTAGCGGCTCCTCTGCAGAGGCATCACTCATATATCGTCGAGATTATTGCCGAAGAAGCTGGTGTTGAACCCAAAGACATCTTAGATTTTGAGATGGTCTTATATGACACCCAAAAATCCGTTGTTGGCGGCTTGAACAACGAGCTCATCTTTTCTGCTCGGCTAGACAACCTGATGATGTCCTATTGCAGTGTGGAAGGCCTAATACAGAGCTTGACGTCGTCTTCTTCCCTGGAGAAAGACTCCACTATCCGTTTAATTGCTCTGTTTGACCATGAGGAGATAGGAAGCCGAACTGCACAGGGTGCGGATTCCAATCGTGAGTTACTTCCACGTCGGCATTGTGACTGAAGCATACATTCAACTAACTCATGTTTAGTCCTGCCTGCAGTTGTTCGCCGCCTTTCAGCGCTACCCGCGTCGGAGGGGTCCAATTCTGACACTTCCTATGAGAAGCTGGATGTTGACACAGCGACTGTCTACGAGCAGACGCTGTCGACATCTTTCCTTATTTCCGCGGATATGGCCCATTCAGTGCACCCAAATTATCCTGGAAAGTACGAGTCTCACCATCGTCCTGAGATGAATAAGGGCACAGTGATCAAGGTCAATGCCAATGCCAGGTATGCCACAAACTCACCTGGCATAGTGCTGTTGCAGGAGGCTGCTCGATTAGCCAAGAGAGCTTCTGCAAGCCCCTCATCGGTAATAGAGGGTGTGCCGCTCCAGTTGTTCGTCGTTCGGAATGATTCTTCCTGCGGAAGTACGATTGGACCTATGCTCTCGGCCGCAATGGGTGCTCGTACGCTCGACCTAGGCAATCCTCAGCTGAGCATGCACAGTATCAGGGAGACCGGTGGTGCACATGACGTGGAATATGCCATTAACTTGTTCGAGAGTTTCTTTGAGCATTTCGAGGAGCTGGAGAAGAAGATTGTAGTGGATTGACTAGAGAGTCCAAAGCTCTAGAAAAGAGCTAGAGGGATAGAATTGGTCTGTAGACACCCTAGTAACGTATATACATACGCACGCGTAACTTCTCGGTTCCTGCGGACCCAAACATAGTGCCAAGCCCCCAATTGTTTTCCCACCTTTTTTTCTGCACGTGACTCTCCACACTCGAAACCCTTCCGGATATCGATTTGAGGTAAGGAGACAATGTCGCAACCAAAGTCCCTATCCGGCGACAGTGCTAGCATCGATGAATTCCTCTCTAGATTCGATGTGAGTAGCGACGCTGCTTAGCTCAATCCGCATTTACTGATAAGCCGCCGTGAAGGTCTTCCTGTTCGATTGCGATGGTGCGTGGGAACGTCCTTCCTCTGAGGATCTCGCGTAGACAATACCGGGTCCATACCGCGCGAACGAAGCACAGAGCGTCTCTGCTGATTGTGAAGAAGGATAGGCGTCCTCTGGTCCGGTGATTATATGTTCGAGAAGGTCCCAGAGACGTTGGAGATGTTGAGGAACAAAGGTGCTAATGCTTAGTCCCCAAAACATGTAGTTCTACTAACATGAGCGCGACAGGCAAGCGGGTTGTCTTTGTGACAAACAACAGCACAAAGTCGCGCCGACTACAAGAAGAAATTCGACAAGCTGGGTATACCTGCCGAAGTCGTACGTCGAGCGTCTCTCCGGTCACCTATATCGTCCGACTGACGGTGAATTCAGGATGAGGTCTTTGGTTCCTCGTACAGCGCCGCCGTATACATCGCTCGCATCCTCAAGCTTCCAGCGCCTAAGAACAAAGTATTCGTTATGGGAGAGAGCGGTATCGAGCAGGAGCTCGAGGCAGAAGGCGTACCATACGTAGGGGGCACCGACCCCGCCTTTCGCCGTGATCTCGAGCCGGAAGACTTCACAAATATTGCCAATGGGTCACTATTGGATCCGGATGTTGGCATTGTTCTCAGCGGATTGGACTTCCACATGAACTATCTCAAGACGGCGATCGGTTTCCAGTACCTGCAGCGCGGCGCAGTGTACCTTGCGACGAACATCGACAGCACATTGCCTCAGGCGAACAGCTTCTTCCCAGGAGCTGGAGCCAGCGCGGGTCTTGCCAAGGCCATTGGGAAGGATCCTGTATCGTTTGGCAAACCGAGCCAGGCTATGATGGATGCGATAGAAGGCAAATTTCAGTTCGATCGAAGCAGAACGTGCATGATCGGAGACAGGTTGAACACAGACATCCAGTTCGGCATCGATGGGAAGCTAGGAGGTACCTTGGCCGTGTTGACAGGTGTAAGCAAGAAGGAGGAGTTCCTGGCGGAGGGCGCAACGACTGTTCCCACGGCCTATGTGAATGCTATTGGTGATTTGTTGGGTTGAGTACGCACAAGCGTACATCAAGCAGTTCGAGGGCATCGAAGACGGCTCTTTTTCGACATGACGATAGACATAGAAACATTAGACATAAGATGCCCTAATTATGTTGGTTTGCGTGCGGTGCGACAGCGGAGCAGGGGTGAAAGGCGCCAAAACGCGTAGTGTCTCCATTGAGCCTAGCTCATCTGACACGCGACGCGCCGTGGCGCCTTCCGCGTCCCACTTTACGTGCTCCTTGAAAGCGAATGCACAAACAAAGCACACCAACACATCCACAGACAACATGATCCGCCACGATTATTCTCGAGTCGATTCGAAGCGCCGTGCGAATATCGATCCCAAGAAGAGGCAATTCGCAAAAGCAGAGTTTCAACAGCAACATTATGAACACCGGCTCAATTTCTACACATTGCCGCCCACGGCGGAAATCACCCTTGAAGAGTTCGAGACGTGGGCGATCAACCGGTTGAAAGGTGCGCGGAGCGTTACACGCAAGGTCCTGCAGACAGATTATGCTGACTTGGTGGTCTAGTACTTTCTGAGCTGGAAGCCTGCAGCTTTCGCAACCGTAGCCCCGAAGAGACGGCCGAGTACATGACAAGCATTTTGAACAAGTACCTACCTCTTCGTTCCAACTCGTCGCGTGGCCAGAATCTCCAGGAAGAAAGGAAGAGAGACCACTACTCACACTTTATTTTGCGCCTTGCGTTTTCGTCGACAGAAGAGCTTCGCAAACGATTTTCACACTTGGAAACTATACTTTTTCGGCTGAGGTTCAGAGAAGACGATCTTAGAGAGCGACAGGAGTTCGTAAGGAGCTTGGATATCGAGTGGGAAGAAGTCCGAGAAGATGAGAAGAGGGAGCTGAGAGATCAAATGCTTGCTGCGATCGGATCGAAGAAAGGCGAGGAGCAGGACTGGTTCAAGGTGGATTGGGAGAGAGTACCCGAACTAGTTGGCCAGAGGAAAGTGCTTCTGAAGCGGGGCATGGCGTACGTGCCACAACGAGAACAGATGAGTCTGGTCGTAGCAGACTTCACAAAACGGTTAGACGACGCTCTTGAGGTACGCACGACCACTGCAACTTTGGTAAACAGCCACTAACGTCCGTAACAGCTTACAGCTCGTGCGCTCCCCCGTCTAGATGAAGACGACCGCCTAGCCCCCATCCTCGCACATCTCTCCCAATCCTTCACCGCCCCCGAAGCCGCCTATTCCTCCTCAGACGCCAACATCGATGGCCTGTCCACAATCTCCGCGAACTCCATCGACACCCTCTCCCAGAACTTTCCGCTCTGCATGCAAAACCTCCACATGACGCTCCGCGCCAACTCGCATCTCAAGCACTACGGCCGTCTCCAATACAGCCTCTTCTTAAAAGGCATAGGCCTAAGTCTCGAAGAATGCATCGTCTTCTGGCGCCGCTCCTTCAAGCTCATGACGGACGAAAAATTCCACAAAGAATACAAGTACAACATCCGCCACGTGTACGGCGACGTAGGCGGCGACGCCAACCGCCGTGGCCGCGGCTACACGCCGTATTCGTGCCAGAAGATCCTCACCGAGCCGCTTCCCGGGCCTGGCCAATCGCACGGATGCCCGTACCGCACGTCCACGCCCGAGAACCTGACGAGCATGCTGCAGCGCGTGGGTATCCAGGATAGGGCATTACTGCAGGCCGTCAAGGAGGATTGCGATCCGAAGAAGCAGCGGTATCATGTTGCGTGTAATAGGGTGTTTGAGTTTAGCCATAAGAAGGAGATTAAGAAGGTTAAGGAGGAGGGCAGTTGGAGTGCAACGGATTTGGATACCATTGTGCATCCGAATACGTATTTTAAGAGGAGTTGGTTGTTGAAGCATCTTGGGGAGGGGAATGTGGGGGTTGTTGGTGGGGATAAGATGGAGGAGTAGGGTTGGCTGGGGGTGGGTATGGGCATGGTGTTTGGGTTTTGGTGTTGGGGTTGGGGTTGGGGTTGGCATTGGGATTGGTCAATGGAGATATGCGTCGTTGTTTTGATGCTGGTGGAAAGGGTGCCCTGGCTTTTGATTGTGCACAGTGTAATGACTATTGGCTTGCATGCTGGTGGTGGGATAGTCTTAGCGTGAACGATCTTTCTGAGACGATTGAATTCTATCTCGATGCCAACTTCTCTACGTACTACTTACATCTCTTGAGCGTGGCGATTTTACTTGCTTTGATAACTTTTCGATTGTCGTTTGACTTAGATTTTGATGACAGATTGGAGTTCCCTAGGGTTGGGGTTGACTGGAGGGTTAAAGTCAACTTCAGGGTTGAAGTAGACTACAGGGTTCAAGTAGACTTCGGGCCCAAAGACCGAAGTTTCCTTTAGGGTTAAACACCAATATTTCCCTTGGAGCCGAGGTTGACAACTAGGCTGAGATTGACTGACTCTAGGATTCAGGTAGACGATTTGGCTCATTAACTGAGGTTGAGTTCGAAGTTGAGCTTAAAGGTTAGAATTGTTATTTTAGTATTGGGGTGAACAATTAAGGCTAGTGGATCGTGGGTGATGATTTGGGATTGATGCTTGAAACTGAGGGCTGGGTTGGTAGTTAAGGTAGATAGATAGGTTGGTAATTAGAGTTAATAGATGGGTTGAAAAATAGGTTGATAGTTGGGTTAACAATCGGGTTAACAATTGGGTTGACATTGTTAGTTCAAAGTCAAGGGCAGAGAGTCACACCTCTAAACTTAACATAGCATAGATGCTTCATAGTTAAGAGTTGAAGTGTATAGTTAGGTTGATAACTCGAATAGTTGAAGTGATAGGGTGAGATTAAATCTAAGCTTGAAATGGATTCAGGTTAAGACATTAGATTCAACTCGAAACGATCGACTTACCAGTTAAAGTTGAACTTGAAGTTGACAATTTATAGTTAATATCAAGACTGAAGATTGAAATTAGGTTGAAGCTGATAATAGTTATAAATAGTTGAACTGGACAGTAAGTTAAGGCGGACCTGTAGTCTTTAAGCCTCTACATCTTAGTCTTGCTAATGCGATCCGGATGAAGTTGACTTCGCAAGCTCCGAGGCCCTGGGCTCAATACAAGGTGTTCAAGGGAACATTTTGAGATTGCTGATCCACTTGACGCCTTCCTTTCTGCTATCCGTTGAGGGTTATGTGCCGTTATGAAATGTTAGGGTATCTTAAGTAAGCACGCCCACGGCCATCGTACAATATCTCCTCCCACTTCCATCCAAGCCTATGTACTAATCATCTAAGGCTGATAGCTACCGTGATGGAGCTCAACATCCTAACCCTCGTCTCAGGTATATCCTCCTCATTTATCTCCGCCTTAGCTTTCCCCAGTACTTTCGCCTTTCCATCACCATCCCGACCGTCTCCCTCCTCCACCATCTCTTCATCCTTCCTTTCCTTGACCTCAATATCGTCCACCGCCATCACGCTGCCCATCTCAATCCTCACCTTACAGTCTTTCTCTCCCTGAAAATGCAGTCCAACCTTCAATGCCCGCTCGATCGCCCTTCCCGCCGCCTTCACAAGCACTTCCTCCCCTGCCACACTACCGCCCGTCTTCTCTCTTGCTTCCTCGGCAATCTCCTGCTCCACCTCTGCAGGTGCCAGCCGCCCGTTCGGCGCCAACGGCCTGCGATTTCGATTCCGCTTGCGATTGCGATTTGAAGGCTGCGATGAGATCGATTGTGTATGACGCTTGGAGATTTCTTCGAGAAGGCGGCGGATGCGTTTTATAGTCGGGATGAACGGCGTCGTGTTGTTTAGGTAGACGACTTTCGGGGAGGCGGACGAGGAGAAGGGTGTGGGGATGGCGGGGCGGTGGAGCGGGCGCTTTGTGATGGACACGTCTGAGGTGGTTAGTGTGGATTACGAATAGGAGAGTATGGCGGGCGTACATACTGTCGGGTAGCTTCTGGAGCTTTTTGCGCTTTGGCTGCTGTGTGCGCTGTGGAGGAGCTGGTGCTGTGGCGCCTTCGAGTTGTAGGGGCCGGGCTGGTAGTTCCTGTGGCTTGTCCAGCTTCTGTTTCTTGGATGATGGCGTTGCATCTTTCGCCGTTTGGGTTGTCGAGGTCGTGCGTGAGGTATTGGGACCATGTGCGTCTGGCAGTGAATTGTCCGAGGCGGCAGTATCCGAAGGTGCCGCAGAAGATTTCCGGGTATTCTTCTGGGTCTTCTCCCGCCCATCGTTCATCCTCTTCTTGCTCGTCATGTCGCAGCTATTTCTCGCCCGTCTAGCGAGAGGAATGGTGATGGAAAAAGCGCAAAATCCAGGCACGTCGCTCGCTCAACGCGTTCCGAACTTTTGACCGTATCGATATCGGCCACCAATCCACGCTAGCACAGAGCTCAAGCTCCGGCGATCATCCCATGCTACGAACCTCCAAGCCACCATCATGAACAGCTGAGGAGCACACCCCGCGGCCCAATGCGGCGCCTAATCCACCTCCACTTCCCGCGGCCCATCTCCTACCGCACCGCCACCGCCCTCCAAGAGCGCCTCGTCGCCCGATTCCTCGCCTCAAAACCACCGTCCAGTCTCCCCGCTCCACCGCCGCATATCATAACCGCCGAGTTCAACCCGGTATACACCTGCGGCCGCAGAGAGATCGGTACCGTATCACAGTCGCAGCAAGCCTACCTCAAAGCAGATGGGCGCGCCGAGTTTGTCGAAGCCCTGCGCGGCGGTCAAACCACTTTCCACGGCCCGGGCCAGCTCGTCGCATACCCCATCATCGACCTGCGCGCGCACAAACTCACGCCCCGCTCTTATGTCTGCCTGTTAGAAAAATCGCTGATTTCGACGTGCGCGCGATACAATATCAGGGCTGTGACGACGGAGAACACGGGCGTGTGGACAACGCCAGATGATAAGATTGCGGCAATTGGAGTGCATATGCGGAGAAATGTGACTAGCCATGGGGTCGGGCTGAACGTTGGGACGGATCTGTGGTGGTTTGGGAGGATTGTAGCGTGTGGGCTTGAGGGAAAGAGGACGACGAGTTTTGAGCGGGAGGGCGTGGATGAGTCGGAGGTCGCGGATGTAGGGAGGGCGTTTGTAGATGAGATCAGACAGGGACTGGGTATTGAGGGGGTGGAGGAGAGAGATGCAGAGCAGTATATGCAAGAATTAGAAAAGATGTAGAGAGGACGAGTTTTCATTATTGAGAACAAGTATACGGCGACCTAAAAGCGACCGGATGAGTTCTCGCTGTCACTCGGCACTTCTTGTCGGTCGCAAGTCAGGGCCTCAGTTGCAACATACACTTGCAAAGCTGGCACCGGACACTAAATTCTACAACTGGAACTGAGCTTAGGCCCGTGTCATGATACATATGATGTAGCCCTCCAAACCCTCCCTATCTTTGCAAAAAGCAGTCACCAACGCCCAGTATTCAATATTCAACACAGTAATACAAGCTGAACGTGCAAGCGTGAACTCACACTTTCAGTGATATACTTTGACCTAGCTCCAAGCGATAAACACACAAGCCTTGAATAACGCGAAGGCTGTTTGAACTCCGGGGTAACACGGTACTCACCAGATACCAATCCCTTGATAACAATCCTCTCAAACGCTCTAATAATAATAAAAGCCAGAGAAAGAAATCCTGCTCTAACTCACACTTATCTTCGAAGGTAACTATCTACAACACCAGAACATCCACCCCACCAAAGTCCCACCCTCCAGCCCATCCGCTCTCATCCAAACACTCCTCCACACCCCAAAGAAAAGGCCCAGCCCTCATCACCACACCCCCACCCTAACCCCATCACACACTCCCCCACCCACACGCAGCCATTCCGCCCCACCCGCCCCCCACCCCGGGCCCCCAGCGGACGTAGTCCGCAGCAATCCACAGCGCCACAGTCCAACCTACCACATTAGGCAGTTTGCGTGTACCTTGCGTGCTCGCGGCAACCCTTAGCACGGTGTACAATGCGTCACGGGGGACGGTGTAGATATGGGTTATGGGTTGTGGTTGTGTTTTGTGGAGAGGCGGGTGGGATAGATAGACAGGGGATTTAAGGGATTAGAAGTGTAGGTGGAGGAGGGGTGTGCGTTGTGGCTTGGAGAGGTGCGGTGATAGTAATGGGAATGGTGACCTAGTTAGGCGCTTGTCTGTGTGTTTGATCTTTGCACCACGCCTTTTTGTCATGTCAGATATTTTTTATTCTTTTTTCTTGGGATGGTTAGTAACATCGCATGCTGCACTGTGCTTAATCAGAGTGCCGCGTATACATGTCTTGATGCATTGGTATCTGCGGCACTGCTGTTCATTGACCTTTCCTATTCCAAGCTGCCATCATCCACATGAACTTGCTATGCAAAGCGTTATACCCCAACGCCGCACCTCATATTCCCGGTACCAGGCCCTCAAAAATGCTTTCACGTTACAACATTGTGCTAAAACAATCATGAAAATAGAGTCAAATATGTATTCGAAGCTGAACCCACCATCCACATCTCTTGAAAGCCCCTTCCACTCCCCAGAAAAAGGTCAAGCAAACGCCTCCAACAAAGGAAATAGTGCAAGTAGCCGAAGCTGTTGCGTCGCAAGGAATGTAGGAGGTGTCACGCGCATGCGCACCTTCCAAACTGTACAATGAACATCTCTCAGCGGAGAGGTCAAACGAAAGCACAAATAACAGAAGACCATCCCAGAAACCACGGTGCGCCAGAATAATCCAAACCATAGGAACCGAAAACGCCGCCAATCCTGCAATGCAAGTACACATTGATCCATGTACAGGAGCCCGCTCTTGACGCCCGGAAAGAATGTGGTAAGCGGACAAAAGCTATGAAAATGATTCGAGTATATGGCCAATGCCATACGTGTGGTGTGTCGTGTCGACAATGTGTGCGTTCATGATAGGCTGCGTTGTGAACGCCCTTTTGGTAATAGTCTCCATTATCCGATGCTCGTACAGCATCGTTTCAGACCAAGCTGCTCAAATGCGTCTCGTAGATCATCAAGCTGTGTGTGTGTGGAAAACGGCCGTCACGATGCATACGACCATGCACAGCGTAGCCTCAATTCAACGCCCATCCATTTCAATAGTACAATGGCGTGTTTTTGAAGGCCAGAACTTTTCACTCCGCGGCATGCAGTGTGTTCCACCTGCTGGACGCGAGTGTGTAGCCTCTCCAACTCCAACTCTACGTGGCGTAGCGACATGGTTCTAGTAGGCTTAGAGCTACCAGCCTTCTCACCGGTCGACAACTTTGGGATAGTTGTTAAGCCAAGCCATAACGGCCATACCCAATGCCACGACTGTAAGCATGGAAACCACTGGGGCGCCATGAATGAGTGCTATATCGTTCCGGTTTGATCGCGTTGCAAGAGCTTGAGAGGTGTTGTTGGGATCGATTGGAGCATGCTCAACTGGTCGGCCATTTGAAATGGGTTTCCCCCCTTCATCATCGTCCATGACTCTCTCGTTGACGATGGTGATCTCGCCCTCTTCGGTTCGGTCGGCACTTGCAGAATCGCTAACGCCTTCCAGGACGCGATTGCTGCTACTGCGGCTTCGGCGCTTCGTGGCCCGGTCAGCCTTCTCTGCGTTATCGTTGCGAATAGTTTCAATCATCTCTGCTAGGCTCTTGCGATCGGCCTCAGCAGTCTCAGCGCGCTCGCGATACTTCTCCATCTGCAGCCTCATATCCTTCATTTCAGACACCATGGAATCGAGTCGCTGTTGAAGACGGTTCGTAGCAACATCGGGAAGACTGGTAGAAACAGACCCGATTGCAAGGACGGTATCGGCCTCATCAGACCCATCGGTGGGTTCCGGTTTATGGATGTCCCCGTTCGTCACAGGGGGCTCTTTGGACTCTCGCTCTCGTTCAAGCCGATTGGCTCTTTCCTCTGCATCTTCCCTTGCACGACGCTCTTCATTCAACATGGCTTCGAGATCCCTAAGCCGAATGCCTTGAGACTCTATCTCCTTCTTCGCGGTTTGCAGAGCCACTGTCAATGTAGACATCTGCGCGTCCGGGCGGACAGGCGAGCCGTTGTTCTTTAGTCTTTCAGTCTCCATCCTCTTCAAAGAGTGGGCATCCGGTTTTTCGGGGAGTGGCTGCTGCGGCGGTGGAGCGGGTGGATCGGAGAACCTAGCCTTGAGGTTCATGTCTTTGATAGGCGAGATTTTGATAGGATTGATTGGCGATGTCTTCGTTGCCTCCTTCTTCGGGTCTGCAGATAGGATAGCATTAATGCAAGAATGGGTTTGCTGAAGGTCTTGCGACTGTTGACGTGCAGCTTTCATTTCCGCCTTTGATCGTATTAGTGTGCCGTGAAGTACTGCGAATTGGTGGACTCACATTCAATTTCTTCACGACCTGCTCCATGGTTATGGGCTGTAGCCAGAAGCTCGGATGCCGTGGCTGCTGCATACCACCAACGTTGTTGCCCATTGCACCAGGTCCTGGCAGCCGTTGGCCGTTCATTGATCCTTGGCTTGGGGTGCGGCCTCGCATGTTGGCCATTTGTTGCTGGCCACCTGGGCCTACCATGTTCGATAGCTGCGGCCCTTCCAGCTCGCCAAAGTTGAGGTCGACCATGCTGTTGCCGGTATTCGCATAGATGCCAGCATGCTCGACGCGTGCGGCGACCTTGTGGTGTACAATTGTCTTCTGATCCTCGCTCACGATATCAATGCCGAGCTCCAACATGTCTTGTTCGCGCAGCTCGTGGGGATCCGAATCGCGGTTCTCGGGCGACAGCCGCTGGCTGTTGACAAAGGTGCCGTTGGACGACTTGACGTCGCGTATCCAGATCTTACCGTTTCTGTCGGCCCAGATTTCGGCATGCGATCGTGACAGCACCTTGGAATCGAAGAAGCCATTCAGTGGCGTGGGGATCGTCTTGTTGTTGGTTTGTCGGCCGATGCGAAGGACGTCGGGGTAGAACGGGACGGTGATGGTCTTTCGCTCGAAGGTGCCGTTCATGGGGACGAGGTGCAGTATGGCCTGGGCCTCTTGCATTGGGGCGCGCGACACGCCGTTTGGCTGCGATTGCGCGGTGGCATTGTGCTGCGAGGGCAGCGGGGCGGGCGAATGCAGCTGCTGCGTCATGGCGGCCGTGGCAGCGGAGGGACCGAGGCCGGCCGAGGTGAGCGTCTGCGGGGGGCGGACGACGTTGTTGGTGATGGCGGAGACGGGCTCTGTCTTGGTTGCGGGCCATAGCCCTCTTGGCGCCTTTTTCCGCGCGGCCCAGGTCGAGGCGTCGGCAGCGGGTGCAGGCGGCACGCCGTTGGGCTGCGAGGGCGTCGTCGAGATGGACGAGATGGTGGACGTGGACGAGGCCTGCGACGACAGCGACGACGACGAGTTGGAGCGCTGGGCGCTTTTGCGAGGCATGAACATCCTGAATTCTTCCGTGGTCATTGGGGCAGCTCCGTTGGGGACGCCGTTAGAGGCGCTCCATCGGTTCTGGAAATTGGGAGGAGGAGCCACGGCCGTCATCACCGGCGAATGCGCAGCGTGGCTGCCGCGGAGAATGCTGCGGGCGCGTGTTGGGGGGGTGCCGTCACTTTTCCCTCAGCAGCGTCGTGGAAGGCCGTGCAGGCTGGCCGCTCGCTCTGGCGGGGCGGCAGGGCGAGGTGCAGGGTGAATGTGGGCAGCAGCGGCAGCAGCTCAGCGGCGTCTTCCCACACGCATGGGCTGGGCGACAGCGACAGCGTCACAGGGAGCGCGGGCGGGGCGGCTGCCGTCGGCCGTCGTGTGCGTCGTCGTGTGCTTTTCGTGCGGAGCCCGTGCGAGCGCAGCGCTGGGCAGGCAGGGCAGGCAGGGCAGGCACGCGGGCGGAGGCAGCAGGAGCGATGCGAGGGCCGGGCGAGGGGCGGAAGCTGCGATGGACGGCGGCGATGGGCGCTGCGTGGAAGGCACGGCGGTGATGCGGACGGAGTCTGGCGGTTCGAGCGAGCGAGCGGAGGTTGAGGCCTTGTCCCTTCTCCACACGCTGCCCCGGCCGCTGACTGGCTGTTGCTGCGTGCGAAACGTGATATCGCTCACCCGAGGCCACGCAGGGCGACGTCGTGCAGCGTAGCAGCGCTGGCAAGCAGGAGTATCTGGCCGTTTGCTGCGGAAACAGGACTGACATGCCAGCTTATGGCTGTCTAGCAGCATTCCTTGTGCTGATGGTTTCTGCCAGAATTCACGTGATGCCCACCTAGCCTGGAGCCGATGCTCCGATGATGCATATGCGGGTCCGCTGCCTTCAAACGCCTCTTCCTGCTTGCCTCGCCGTGTACACATCAGGCACATCGTCCACGCTGCATCATGCCCGTGCCTGTTGGAGCTATGCCCGGGGGCCACCGTGGCCCCTCAACTCTTGACAAGCGTGGGCTGCCCTTCTCTCCGTGTCGCATACGCTCTGCTAACAGGATGCAGTCAAGATGGGCGGAATGATGGGCGGTTCCGTAGGCTTGATCATTGGCTTCATCTTTGGTGCGCCCCGCTCAGCGCATGGTTGAGGACGTATCTGACCGACTCAGGCTTCACCAACATTGTCCGTTTCGGCCCAGGGCCCAACGGCATGCTCCGGACGCTGGGACAATACATGGTCGGCTCAGCAGCTACATTCGGGTACGTGACGGCCTATCCATGCGTGTATCAGAACTAATCAGTCATGCGGCAGCTTCTTCATGGCCATTGGCACCACAATTCGCACAGACAGCTCGCCCATCGCCGCCGAGGCCTTCGCGAAGATCAACAGGCGGCCGATGATCCTCCCACGTCAATACCAATACCCGCGAGCTTCTAGCGAGGAAAGGAACTAGAGAAAGACCATGTACATATATTTGCAAAGCAATTCATGCTCTCGGAGCTTGTACAATACTACGACCAGGTTTGCCTGAATGTGTACTTGAAGTTAAGACAGTGGACGGAAACATAACAGGAGACGGACGATGTGGGTTGGTGGGAAACTTATACATACGGTAACTCGAGAGTGAAACCTACATATAATTTACCCCCAATCATACATGAGCTTTTTTTCTCTTCTCTTTAACCCAGCAACAATCTCGGCGCGACAGCTGTGATCTTTCCTTCTCTTCTACTTTCCATCCCGCACTTCAGCCACAGCAAAACAAAACTCGTCTGCAACCGCGCTGAAAACCATTGAACTGCACCTTGGTCTACGCAGCTTGTCGCAAGTCCTCACGTCGAAACTCACCGCCTACCGCAGCCTAATCCGCAAAGAACGCTCTGGTTGCAACGCACACCCAACCAGCTTATCGACTACAATTCCTCAACAGCCTAGCAGCAGAGTCCTCGCAACCCGTCAAAAAGCACCACTTACAAGCATTCCACCCACCTGCTATCACAATGGCCCAAATCCAGCCCCTCTGGGAAGCCGCCGAAGAGCAGCGCATTGTCGACCTAAAGGCAACGCTGGACGACGACGACGACGACGGCACAAACTCCACACTGCCGAAGAAGCCCTGCGTGTTGCCTGCCGGGACCTCGTGAGCCTTGGCCTGACGGTGTGTGGGTCCTGCGACGAGTTGCAGCATGCTCAGTTTTTGGTGGATGCCCCCTCCATGCACTTCATTAGACATGAGATTCTTGGTTGTAGGCCTTCAATGTCCTCTTTGGGATTGATACGGCTAGGTGGAGGGTGGGCTGAGGTCTTAGTATAAGTTCTACAAGTGTTTAGTTCTGGGACAGCTTTGGTATTCGAGCTTTGGGATGAAAGATTCGGTCTGTCTAGTCAGCCTGCTCAGAGCAGCTGTGGTTTTCGAACTTTGGGATGAAAGATTTGGTCTGTTCGGTTTGCTTTTTTGATCATTTTGTTTCGCATGTTTCGTTCAGATGGTAGTCTTTCGTGTATTATTGTCTATCGTGTAGTTCTTTCTTGTATGCATAACAAAAGTGTCGCATTCTCTACATGTAACTTTTTTTTGATGAACAAAGCTGCATTTTGTAATTGCGTTTTGGGTATGGACCCGTGGTTGTTAAGTCTCGTAATTTATATAAGACTGAGTTGACTATAAACGGTTATAAAGGAATGGAATACTGGCACAGCTAAATGGAGACGAGATATGGCAGCTCGTTGACCAAATCGATCGACTTGTCCGAACAGTTTCACCATAATGATATTTCTATTCCAAGTGCCCCTGAGATGGATGTAGTATTGCTCTCTAGGAAGACGCCTACGCATTATTCAAGAACCTACGAGATCTAGTTACTCTTCGCAACTTATCCCATATCCTTTTCCATACAACAGCAGTAGTAAACTTTATTCCTTCATCGAAGAGTAGGTCCATGATAGGATCTGTATATTTTTGCCAGTCTGCCCGACACTGGTAATGAAAGTCCCGTCTTTTGCTTCGTTCTTTTGCCTTCTTCAAAGCTACAAATCCAATAGATAAGCCCCAAAGCGCCAAAGAGGCAGCAGTAAGGACGACAGCGGTGATCATGAAGGATGTAATTGAATGACCAGTATCGTTGATTTGTTGTACATTCTAAATTTCCGGTTAGTGACGGTGTTATGGAATGAGTGGCACTTACCATTCCGTAAATGGATGAAGCAAGTGAGGTTGGCAGAATGACGAAAGCGATGGCGGTCACTGTTTTTGTCAGCGGAAGCTCTAAGTTCCTCGTCGAGTTATTTCCGAACTCATTTCTTACTTACGGAGCATGACCCTTTTGCTCTCGGCAATGCTTATTTCCGCCATCTCTACACTCTTCTGACTTGCTAGAATGCCTATCAAATCTCGCAGTTGAGACTCGGCCATCTCAATCTCCTTCACATATAGCTCGTACCGACCTTGCAGGTTCTCCGCTCTAGCCTTCATATCCTCGTTCGCCAATGCAAAATGCTGCGTAATGAAGAGTGCTAGCGCCTTTAGGTTCAAAATTTCCCTTCTCGCTTCGTTTCTCAGCAATGGCCATAGGGTGTGTAGATGACTATCCTCTCGGGGGACGTATTTCCGTCGAAGACGTTCTGTGCCAACATTCGCGTAAAAGTTCGTCATGTTTAGAGACGGTCTGGCTAGATGTAAGGACAAGACCACGTCCAGACAAGAGAATAGGAAGTTGTCAGTTCCGTATATCTCGAAGTCAAGCCCAGCGGTCAACATGTTTTGCCGACATATCCAGGTATCCACATCTTCTTCTTCTGCTTGTGGAATGCGATGCATGGGCACATTTAGTTTCGCTTTAGATGGTGGGGGAGGAGGGTTCGTGTTGTGCAAGACATGCGTTCGCGTCTTAAATGGGGATCTGAGCCTGGGCCGAAGAAAGATTATGGCTTACACAGGTCAAAAAAGAGATTTGCAATACTGGTCCCAATATACATACCAGTTCTTGGCCGTGTATTATCTATATCATCCATAATCAAACAGGTACTGTTACCAATGTTGGCCACTTGGTTCCTGTTGGGCCAAAAAGTAGGACCGAGCAAGTTGTCCAGAACGGCAGGCTTCATATCTAATCCCAAGCCCAAGATGTCGATAATTACAGGGTCGATTAAACTATCGTCGTGGGACAGGATAACGACTTGATACTTTACGACAGGATCAAATGTCTCCAATTGACGGCGGAAGTTGTATGCGGAGGTTATGTACTCATACCCGTTGTGAGCAACACTCTGGTCATGTTGAGTCCTCGCTGCCATATGCCGATATGCCTTCGTAATTGGATCGGCGCCTCGAAATTGCAACAACCATATATCATTACCTCTAAAGCCCATCTCCTCCGGTTGAGGACGAAGGTCGGCCAAAGGTACCAATGCCAGTTTCAATATCCAAAAGGCCGGAGTAGTCGTGCGGAAAGATGACAAGGCTCTGGAACTGAGGAAGGCAGAAGACATATTTATGTCTTGCGTGGCGCTTCGAGTTCAGCCTTCAGCCTGACCCCGCTCCGCGATACGGTGGGCGTCAAAGCCCGCAGTATCAGGCAGCCTGGTGCCTAATCATTCGGTGAGATGTAAGCACCCATGTTTGTGTCACCTTCCTGGGTTGACGACTCACATGCATCTTATTTTTGTCTTCTTTTGCCCACTACCCGGGGACGTTCACCGCCCCCATGCAGCTGAGAAAGAAGCCTGGCCATGGGGGCCGTTTCGAAAGATAGTGTACACCGGAGAACATAGCTGCGAGTCGTGCCATGCTATACTGTGAGGAGGGTGTAATGTATGCATGGGCTACGAGAGTAGTGAGGTATCTAGCCAGCGTGGGAAGACTACATGTGGGTGCCAAGGCCCGCCTAGCCTAGCCATATAACACATACAACTCCGAGGCTCCAACTATGTAGGTAGATTGGATGCATATAGATAGCTATGAGACAAGAAAAGTCTCCTCCCTCCCTGAACACATACCTCCTCCATGACCCAAGCAAGGTACACCACACACTCCACATATATCTATTGCCCATCACAGATTGCAGTAGCAGAATTCAACACGACCCATCGAAGGCCTACACTTCAGACATCACAAGAAACACTCCCATACACACGAACAGTGTCAATTACGATTATACCATCCCATCCTTCCCCACCGCGCAAAAAATCGTACAAAATCCAAACCAAAGACATAGAGGACCAAGTATGTGCATGGAAGAATACAAGCGGGGTATACAAATCAGCCAAAGCCAGTAGGTCATTTCCAAAGCAGCGCCGTAGCAACCCATAGGACAAGGGAAGAGAAGAGAACAGAAGATCGGCGCAAAGCCTACATAGGACGAATCAATATAGAGCACAAGAGCAATTAGTAGACGCCCTGTAGCGTGGTTAGTATTTGTTTTACAAATGGAAAGAGCGAAGTGAACTTACAGGAATAAAGAGATAGGGTACCCGCTTCTCGTACTCCTTCCATGCCTCTCCATACACTCTCCTGCACTTGTAGATATCGCGCCTTGCCCGGTGGATGATCATGCATGTAAAGAACACCGGATAGAACCATGGAAACGGGCTCTTGAATCCCGTAACTAGACCCCATGAAAGCGCAAAGAACAGGTCGCAGGGATAATGGATCTTCCGCGCTTTCCCATACCACCCGTCGCACAGAATGCTGTTGCCACGCTTCGTGCGAATGCATTTGGGGTTGGCGATTCGGCCGTACCGGAAGTAGGGGAAAGTGGTACGCTCGTCCACGGCGCCACGCTCCTCTTGGCGGAATTGGTTCTTTTGGCTATTGGTTGTGTCCCAGACATAGTAGACACCACAGTAAGCGATTGCGAGGAGGACGATGAACCAAGAGGGCCATTGGTACTCAGAGGGGGGCTGGCGGGCGATAAAGAGGGTGCAGTGGCAGTAGGTGAGAGGGACACCGGCCATGTTCCAGAAGATGAGCATGAAGCCCAACTTCTCGTAGTACATATCCCTGCGCTGATCAGTATTTTGGGAACGAGAGAGGGGTGCGAGAAACTTACCAAGTGGTGATGATCAAATGCTCACCCTTTGAGCAGGCGTTCGCGTAGAGATAGTGTGCAAACAAGAGGAAGGCGGCTTCGAACGAAACGTATCCGTACTGCTCGTATTGCTTCAGGCAGGTACCCAAAGAAAGGAACAGAAGAATGTACCACGGGATACGAACTTCCAAGAACATCTTGAAATCCAGAATGCCAAAGAGCCGAGGGTTCAGTTCCGCCCCTAGAAAGTAGTCGTAGATGGGATAGCCAGTCATGCGGATGGTCCTGCGGCGAACTTTGGCTTGAACGTAGCAGATGGTAGAACAGAGAAAACCGGAGATGATGGCAACACTCATGATGTGGCCAAATTGGTCGATCAACGTGTACAACTTGAAAGTTCCGGTAAAATGCAAGACCAGCGCAATGGCAATGCTGGTATACATGGACCACATGCCTGAGCAGTAGTCGAGCATCTGGCCTCCAAGATGAGGAAGCGGCTTGCCTTTGCGGTAAACTCCAGGAAGGAGCATGTAGAAGGCCATCTGTACGAGTCCAAAACACCAGTAGATCTTCCACGCACGCGCATCTGGATACCCCTCCGTCTTGACAAGGGACAACATGTGCTGTGCAAACTGGCCCCAGCTCTCGCCTTCCGCGGGTAATGGGAGTTTGCCATCGTAGAAGAAAGCGCCGATCCACATGTAGTACATGAGTGCGGGAAAGCCAATCATCATGGCGCTCATGCCGAGTGTCCCGCCGAATTCTCTCTCGCCGGATGTATCGTAGGGTCCAAATTCCTCGAACTCGGTCGCTCCTTTCGATGGTTTCCTTGGGCGTCCGGTCGCGATGCCGTTACTGTAGCCGTTAGAGTTGCTCTTCGCGTGGCCGTTCGTAGTGCTGCTCGCGTGGCTGCTCGCATTGCCGTTGGCATGCCCATTCGATGCGCCATTGGCGTGCCCATTCGCGCTGCCGTTCGCATAACCATTTGCGTCGCCACCATGTCCATTCGCAAGCCCATTAACCTTCCCGTTGCCATTCAGCGTAATAGTCCCGTCTTCAGCCTCGGTGTTGAAAAGCGTGCGCCTAGGATACACGTCCGGCTCGGGCGTCGACTCGTATTCGCCATCGACGTTCGGAACGATGGACCTGCGCGTGTACTTCTTGCGCCCAGGAGTCTCGACGAATCCTGGGTTATGCGGTTTACTACGGCATATGCATGTCAGCCACACACTCCTACCATGCACGCAGCCCCATTGCTGCAGCCTCTCAGCACTTACCTAGGCGTCTTCCCCGTCTTGCTGCGGGTCATCCGTTCAGCCATGTCTGCGTCGGCGGTGCACGCGTCAGGGGCGCAAGTACACTCGTTGTGTCGCGACAGAACAAAGAGTGTCGAGGCGGCAGCGACGGAGAGGCAATGAGTGCAGGCAGTACGAGAGCTAAAAGACTTCACAGCATGACCGTGAGGGTAGGGTGACGCCGGCGACGCCGCAGGAATGCTGAGGCGGCAAGTCGTGTTTGTATACATCGGAAAAATTTAAGGCGCGTGGCAACGGGCCAATCAATGCGGGGCGGGTGGTACCGACACTTTCGGCGGCTATGCGCAGAACAGAATATATCAGGACCTGAATGTCGATGAAAGTAAGAATTGAATTGTTGTGGATTGAATGGATGTGGTGTTCCTTTTTATATGAATACTCTGCTGCTATACAGAGTGCGAAAGCCCCGACCGACCCCAAGCACCGCAAGTGTCTGTACACATGCCATCCTCGCGAGCCAAAAGAGGACTAGATCCCGAGTAATATCACGGTCTAATGTCTACCGGGAGCAAGAGTCATGGCGCTCAAAATTCACTACACACCATCATTTGAAAAGTGTCGGAGTCTAGTATGCTTTTGGACCTTGGTCATAGTGTCCATGACTTCGGAACCGGAATTGTCCCCTTCCGATTATCTCCACCAGCCATCCACTTCACCTCGAGCAACGTCCACCTGATGATGCCATGGAAACCTTGAAATCCCAGTATTCCGAACGCCATAATGCTCGGTGTGCCATATATGAACCAGCCTAGCCCCCTATGTTGTCGAGGTTGTGTCTCGCAGACTAACTTTAGGCGAGCCTGCTGCTATGGTAATTGCAATCTTTCTCGTGAGCTGCGTTGCCCTTCTTGCGTATCTCATTGTAGTCTGCTAAGCATACCAACAAAATTCATGACGGCATCGTGAACCTTCTAATATCAGCATATCCCTCGATTTCAAAAACTTCGACACTCACATGTCATGTGATCGCACCCGTGGTTCTTCTGTATATTGAAGGCACAATCTTTGCCAGGGCACTTCTTGCTAAGCTTGTTGATGGCCTCGATGCTGGCATCCTCTTCTGCTTTCCTATCTTTCTCTTTCTGTCCGCTCACTCTGTATGTATATTCCTCGCAGGTTTCACCTTCGTGCCAATCAACCTCATGAACGGTACACATCTTATGCCCGCAGGCGACACAAGTGAATATGTAGCCATCCTCGTCGTGTATCTGTCCTGAGCTGCATCCAGGTTGGCGGCACCACCTGAAGTCTGGGACTTGACCCAGCGCATCCCTCATAGCGAAGGTATCGTATAGCGCAAATACCTCTGCGGTAGCATATTGTTGGACCTCATGATGCTCGAGAGCGACATTGCAATCGGCAGAAGGACATGTGATTCCTTTCCATCCCTTGACAGCCAGTTCTGATGCGATCCATTGAGCAAAGCAGGCGATGCAAGCTTCTGACCGATGTATGCAAGAAGGCAAAGATGGCATGTCCGCTATGTGGGTTTCATCCCCACAGACTGCACAATCTCGCATTGCGGCTTTCGCTTGCCATTCGTCCATGGGATCAGGTGAGGCCTCATAGAACATCTCCACATCGGAGTCCTCAGAATCCGACCCCAAAATGATGGGGTCATCGCGAGTTCCTTGGTAGCGTGGTAGCAGTGAGGCTGTTTCACTAGATCCAGGTGTGAATATGACTTTGGCAGCATCCGAGGAGGGCAACGGTTCTCCCGATAGTGATGCGCTTTCCAGTTCAATGCGCCATTTGTCGACTTCAAGCCCAGAAAGCAAAGCATCCTCTACCTCTCTATCCTCGCAGCTTTGCGG
The DNA here is from genome assembly GCA_031010545.1 of Laburnicola sp. JP_R_19. Taxonomy (NCBI): domain Eukaryota; kingdom Fungi; phylum Ascomycota; class Dothideomycetes; order Pleosporales; family Didymosphaeriaceae; genus Laburnicola; species Laburnicola sp. JP_R_19. The sequence continues at coordinate 1,342,215 of VOIT01000042.1, forward strand.
AGTTTCGAGATTTTGAGGGTGAACAGTTGGCTTACGAACGTTTTCTGTTTGTTTCGTGGCGGTATGCTTGTCAATCCTGCCCGACCTCAAGTGAGGATATGGCGCAAACGCCCGGCTTCCACTCTTTGAGATTTCTGGGCTCTGAACCTTGTGTCGCTCCAACGCCGGCTTTAGGTTCGGATAGTATATACGCTCTTTATTGCCTCCTGCACTGTCCGAACTGGTATGTCTGGGGACAAGGTTATATGGCGCAATGCCAAGATCATCATCTGAGTTGTGGTAAGATGCGCGGTCCGGCTGGCAGCCTGTTATTGTTTGGTTGTCCACCTCCTCTCGTCGAGCTAAATATGGATTGGAACTTTCTCTGAGAGCTGGTCTGCGTACCAGACGAGCGCGAGCCATGACTCCAATTGCCTCAAATGTCGGTGGCAGTGGCTTCCTTTTAATAGAGTTTAGGTGAGCGGGACCTGGGGGAGGCGCCAGTGAAATTCTAGTTGTACACTCAGAGTGTTGATGTGTTTCGTTCAGGGTGTTGAGCCACGATAGAACCTTGGTATCGATAGGTGATAATGGTGATTTGTTTGACAGGCCCCTAGGTAAGAGAATTTGACGAGGCGAACTTGCTGGTCTATGGTGCTTATGACCTGTCTTGCGCGAAGTTGAAAAAGGCTTGGGAGATGATAGCAAAGGCGGTTCCGGTGGGGTTCGCTGTGACGTGTAACCGAACCGTGTCGGTGCAGCCAGAATAGATTCACCGGAGCTCCCTGGTATCGGCGCTGGGGAACTAAGTAACGGTGACCATGTACTTCTGTTGAGTGAAAGCCTTGCCTTCTTTCGCTTCCATGGCAGTATCTCAGGCAGGATGGTGTATGTGTTCTTGCTGCCAGACGGACACTTGGTTGATTGGGAAATGGCGGGTGGATTCGTATCCACGACTGTCGAAATCAGGGCTAATTCGTCTGGAGACAACGAGAAGCTTTGCTCCAGCTGACAACCAGACACGTGCTTGTCCGCCGCCTTGCCCTTGCTCCGCCTTGGCCGATAGCGTATCGCCGATACGAGGAACTGCTTCGAACGCTCTAGGCTGTCATTCAACATTTCCACAAAAGCAACCACAGGAAACAAAAGTGGAAACACCACAATGTGGTGCGGTGTCTCCAGGCTCTGGAAGCCTAATATAGCCGTTGCAAGTCTAGAGTTATTAAGTAGGTGCAGTCATCGGGCCCCACGGGGTACCGGTGCGGATGAAGGCTGTAGCTTGTTACTAGTGGGTTGCCATGGTTGGCTAAAGGGTGACACAGGGGCAGCCAATTCCTGCTGTGAGACGTCGTAATAATAGGCGCAAGTAGTTCCAGCCTTAGTTCCAGGGCAAGCCGAACCTTGAACAATAGTGAACCCGTGGACGCAGCCATTGCGCGTGAGCTCGAGTGAAGGCTGCTTCCAAGTAACCATTGGTCTCTATATATCTTGAACGTGAAAGGCACAGCGCAAACGGGCAAGGGGCGTCTCTGATGTCCCGCTATGGTGTAGCCTTTGGACACCGGATCTGAGTGCTGGTGCGCATGTGCGTCCGATGACGCCAGTGGATGGTACGCTCTACCAACACGCCAGTGAGGATCTCGCAGGAAGGCTGTGGACTAAGTACGGACATTTGGTAGTGGTAACCTGTGAGGCTGGCGAGGTTCGAGGGGTAACGAGGCTGCGTCCTGCCATGGCAGCAGAGATGCCGAGAAGCGGAGTGCCCAGGTGTGTGGTGGCAACTTGCACCGTCGCACTTGCCCATGGCGTCCGGGCAACTTCCACGTGAGCTCGCGTCCGGAAGGCGCTCGGCGCGCACCCGCCAGGTTCCGTCACCACGTCCACCACGGCCATGCACAGTGCGTGCAATGCGGCCCGCCGCACACTGAACATCTCCGCCTATATGTCGTTCCACGGTCCTTGAGCCGCATCTCGCCTGCTCGGACCGGGCCACCACGAACCTCTACCCCCTCCACCCACCCGCCGCAACGTCTGCCTTCCACGGCCGCGCACCATGTGGTTCCTCGAGCATGATATCCTCTTTGGCGGAAAGCGCGTCTGGCTGAGGCCTGGGTCGCAGCAGCTTTTCGGCCGCACAAAGCATGGCGATGGCGACAGCTCAGCAGGCAAAAACGTCTTTATCGACAACAAGAACGTGTCGCGCAAGCACATGATGATCAAGGTGCTGGAAGTGCCGCCCGGGAACGGCACCAGGCTGCACTCGAGGTCTCAAATTGAGATCACAGACCTCAGCTGTAGACAGGGGACTGTGCTCGACGGCGAGAAGACACTAAAGAGCTCCAAGCAAGCAGATGGCAGCATCACGTATGACAAGACCACGCTCACCGGTACTGAACATGTAGTCAAACTGTCCAACTCCTATCCCCCCTTCACGATCAAATGGCAAGACATCGTCGTCACTTATGCGTCCAAGGAGAAGAAAGACAACGCGACAGCCAACACCCGCAACGCCCGGCTACACGCAATCGATATCAAGACCTCGTCAGAGTTTGTCTATGGCAAGACTACGCATGTGGTTTCGCAGAAGAGAAATCTGCCAAAGGTCCTCCAGGCGCTTGTGTCTGGCACGCCTGTGGTGACGACCGACTATCTTGATGCTATACTCAGCGCTGCAGCACGCTCCTTGGACGCAGATGAGAACTATACACCATCGAAGCTGGAGGAGGAATTTGACACATGGTGGCCGCAGGAGAAGGAGTACGTCCCGCCAGCTGGCGCGGAACCGGTCCCACGCCCTGATCAGATGCTAGCTCCCGATCCTGCTCGAGCTGAAGTCTTCTCCGGATTGATATTTATCTTTTTGAACGAAGCGCAACACACTACTTTGCATCAAGCCATTGCTGGCGGCGGCGGTAAAGCGTTACTGTTTGATATACGCCCCGGTGAAACGACAGTGGAGGAATACGTCGAATATGTGAGGAGCGTCGCGGGACACAAGAAAAGTAGCAAAACAAATAACGGTGGTCTTCCAGTTGTGACTATTCGTCTCCCAGCCTACCCAGAGGACCTGGAGGATTGGGCAGCCAACTTCGTCACGCGCGTTGATCGATCCCTGAATCAACGTTCAATTCTTCAAAACGAATTTCTGGATGCTATCATTTCCAAAGATACGTCCTCGTTACGTAGACCTCCAACTGAAGTGATGGACGTGGATTCCAGTATGCCGGTAACCGCACGGACTCAACACTCCCTACGCGCCCCTACACCAGGCTCGCAGTCTCGGGCTCCATCACATGTTCCTGGAGACAGCTCAGCCCCGCCTACCGAGCCCACCAAAGCCATTCCTCGCAAACGTCCGATTCGACGGGGTGTCACTAGCCGATTCACTGGTTTCGATGATTATGAGCCACCGCCTAAGACACAGAAAGTCGACGACGCGCCCATGGAAGATGTGCAAGAATCTCCCGGTGGACAAGAGCCTTCATCTCAACGTGTTTCTGCAACACAGACGCAGCGCGCGACTCGATCTCAAGTTGCGCCCACGGTTGAAGCCACCGAGCAAATGGATCAAATGTTCCCCGCTGCTGCAGTTATCAAAAAGCAACGAGCCGCTACTCGGCCTCCTGCTACTTCAATCGAGCCTGGAATCCAAGCCACTGTACAGCCACCGAATTCTAAGGCATCCCAGCGCGTAAAAACCCTACAGCAGGAGAGAAGTAAAAAAGTGAATAAAGAAATCAACGTCAAGGAAGAGTCACGTAGACGAATGGCCGAGGAAGAAGATAAGCGCAGGGAAGAGGAAGAGGGTTTGAGGGCGGCATTAGATGGCGTTGATATCTCAGAGCTCCGAGTAGAGGTCCAGGTGGGGGATATGCCGATGAGACAGCGTCAGGACAAGCCAGCGGGGCGTACCCAGTTACAGAGTGATCGTTGGAATCCCGACTGGAATGGAAGGAAAAACTTTAAAAGGTTTAGACGCCGTGGTACAGAGCAAGGGGTACAATCACAGAAGGTTATTGTGAGCCTCCAAGAGGCACCGCAGAGGAAGGGGTTTGGTGACTCGCTTTATCTTGATGAGACTGAGCCTGTTAGGTCGAAAGAGGATGAGCGGAGATTGAAGCGTAGGATTGGCCGTGTACGGGACAGCGATTCGGAGCCGGGAGTCGGGTTCACGAGGCGAAAACGAGCTAGACCGACGGAAATCATCAACGTGGAGGACAGTGGCCCGGACGAGGAACAAATTCCTGGGGCCAGCGGGTCGACGCATAGGAACAGTGGCAGGACGCAGCGTGTGGAGGAGACCCAAGTCGAAGATACCCAAATGCCGAGGGGCCCAAAGAAGCGCGGTGCTATCAGCGTTGCTGCCGGCCAGCCGTCAACTAAGAAAAGCAGGGTTACACGTCGAGACGATGACAATGACGAAGAGGAGACAGGTTTCAGGTTCAAAAAGAAGGGTTAATAGAAATCTTTCAGTATCATAGCTACATTTGTATATACTCTTTATGTAGCACTACAAGTGTGGACGTCGCAAGTCAATGAATAGCTGTAGCGTGTAGATAGATAGTCCAAGCATAATTGAGTATGGTGCATACGCATGATAAGATGATCGATCGATATAAAGCCTCCAACGCCATTCTCCTCCCTGCTGAGCTTTACCCTAAAGCTAAAGAGCATTCATTCATGCTCTCAATGCCACTATTCATCATCGTACTCTCGAATCGTGTCGAAACATAAACCCAGCAAAGTCGGTCATCTAACACCGGAGTCTGTCTCCCCTATCTGTCCACCCGCTCCAGGCTTTTCTCCGGTTCAACGCTTTCGTTCAAAGTACGATGACGTGCCGAATACAGCAACGCTCTGGTCCATGGTCCACTCGCCTACCCAGAGATAGTTATCGATCCATTTCTTCAGGCCGGGTGTCTCGGTGAAGTTCTCTGATCTCACACTGGGACTATCAGCGGGGAGCGGGCAAGGTTAGCTTCGGACTTCTAAAGGGGCGAGAGTGTGAAGCGAGCGGTGCGGGAGGCTGCGAAGCCAGGCTGGAGGACTCGAGAGTTTCTGCGACTAGGAGCGGGTGTGGAGGAGAGCGGAACGTACGTGAGGCCGGTGGAGCGTCGCACGCCGGCGAGGAAGGCGGATACTGCAGACGTTAGAAGGCAATGACGGGAGTATATGGAGTGCCTGTACGTACTTAACACGGCGTCGAAGGCATAGTGAGCGACCTTGCCGAGCTGCGCAACTGTCAACTACTGAGGTACAGCTAGGTACCTGACCGCCTTGCAGGACGTCAAACGAGGCATTTTACGTACAACCATATTTTCGGCGTCGGGAAAAGAAAAGAGAGCAGGATAAGGTTGCGGGCACTCGGGGATTGCTAGTGGTGTTTACGTGGATTGCGTGGGCGACGTCTTCGACAGGTTGCCTGGTGGCCTTGGACGCTGGTCGGTGCGCGGCTGGAGGCTGCTGAGTCATTCGCATGTGAATGGCCCATGCAGGAGATCATCCGTCGCCCGGTATGCCTTTGGCCCTCCTCTAGGTACCTAGGTACCGTGAATAGGAACAGAGGACCGTATCTGCAGGAGGATATAAAATGTCCGGATTCTTGCTCCGTATGCGCGACTGTGCTTCTTCCCACCCATCGCCTAACAGCACAGCGCACCTCTTATGCCGCGCCTGCAAGCTACCCACCAACATCGGAGCCTACTAGTAGCGCCGCAGCGCGAAACAAATGTGCGCCATGAGTGTCGGCCATGGAAATACAGACTTGACTGGTCCGGAGCACAAAGCGTTGCGCTGAGCGGGCTGGCGCTTCTCTGAAGCTCTCTTGGCGGCGCACTGGCAATGACGCACCGCGTGGGTGGGGTGAAGGGCAGCAAAAACAACACGAGTGTCACATCGCCGACGGCCTGCATATGTGCTTAGTCGCCGCTTGGTATAAGACACATATCTCTCTCCCATCAAATCCTGCCCTTCTGCACGCTACTCCCCGGCCCCTCTCCTCCTCGGTGCACCTCTCTTCCCCACGTCGTCCCCCCGTAGTCTGAAAATAAAAGTCGAGGGAGCTCTAGCTTAGCCTCTTGACCCCTCCCAACAGCCAACACTTCTGCGGGTGAGCCACCCTCAGTCCAGATAGACCACCAGTGGGCCGTATCTAATCATTTCTGCAGGAGCTGATCCTTCTAACCCCGCAGCAAAAAATCCCGAGACGCCCGCAAACATGGCGAACGCGCTCGACCACCTGAACGCTGGCAGGACCAGGATCGAATGGCTCTCACAGCTGGACACAGAGTACGCCCCGGCCAAAGAGTACCGCCGCACCTCTATCATCGGCACCATCGGCCCCAAGACCAATTCCGCCGAGAAGATCAATGCCCTCCGCAAGGCTGGGCTCAACGTCGTGCGCATGAACTTCTCTCACGGCAGCTACGAGTACCACCAGTCTGTCATCGACAATGCACGCAAGGCCGAGCAGACGCAGGCTGGCCGGCCGCTTGCCATCGCCCTCGACACCAAGGGCCCCGAGATCCGCACGGGCAACACTCCTGGCGACCAGGACATCCCTATTAGTGCGGGCGACATCTTGAACATCACCACCGATGATGCATATGCCGTGAAGAGCGACAACAAGAACATGTGGGTCTCCCTGGTCCTGAACTCAGCAATTTATTCTAACACGTTGGGCGCAGGTACGTTGACTACAAGAACATCACCAAGGTGATCGAGCCTGGCCGCATCATCTACGTCGACGACGGTGTACTCTCCTTCAAAGTGCTGGAGGTCGTGGACGACCAGACCCTCAAGGCCGAATGCGTAAACAACGGCAAGATCTCCTCTAAGAAGGGCGTCAACCTTCCCAAGACTGACATTGATCTTCCCCCGCTCTCCGAGAAAGACAAGAACGACTTGAGGTTCGGTGTCAAGAACAAGGTTGACATGGTTTTTGCGTCGTTTATCCGTCGTGGTAGCGACATCACGGCCATCCGTGAGGTCCTCGGCGAGGAAGGCAAGGACATCCAGATCATCGCTAAGGTCGAGAACCAGCAGGGTGTGAACAACTTTGACGAGATTCTGAAGGAAACAGATGGTGTCATGGTGGCTCGTGGTGATCTAGGTATTGAGATTCCCCCGAGTCAGGTCTTCATTGCTCAGAAGATGATCACCAAGTGCAATATTGCCGGAAAGCCTGTCATTTGCGCCACGCAGATGCTTGAATCGATGACTGTCAACCCGCGTCCCACGCGTGCCGAAGTCAGCGATGTTGGCAACGCCGTTCTCGACGGTGCAGACTGTGTAATGTTCTGGTGAGACCGCCAAGGGCAACTACCCGGTGGAGGCGGTGACGATGATGCACGAGACGTGCTTGCTTGCTGAAGTGGCCATTCCATATGTGAATGCCTTCGACGAGCTGAGGAAGCTGGCTCCTGTGCCATGCCCCACCACCGAGACCTGTGCTATGGCGGCTGTCAGCGCGTCCCTGGAGCAGAATGCTGGCGCGATCTTGGTCCTCACTACTAGGTAATTGGGATATACACAAGGTGCTTTCACAGAGCTAACGACGATTAGTGGTACCACGGCACGCCTTGTATCGAAATATCGACCTGTCTGCCCATCATCATGGTTACGCGTAATGAGATGGCTGCCCGGGTATGACCAGACCAACCTTATAGGAGTTACTCGCGCTAACTGTCGTAGTATTCACACTTGTACCGTGGCGTGTACCCCTTCTACTTCCCTGAAGCGAAGCCGAACTTCAACTCCTCTCCGTGGCAGGAGGACGTCGATCGTCGCCTGAAGTGGGGTATTATGAACGCAATCAAGCTCGGCGTACTCAACAAGGGCGACGCCGTCATTTGTGTGCAGGGCTGGAGAGGCGGAATGGGTCACACCAACACCCTCCGCATCGTCCCAGCTACCGAAGATCTGGGTCTGGACCAGGAGGCTTGAATGCAAAGTCGGAAAGGTGTAATGACCAGCTTGTAACTTACGTCTAGCATGAGGACCTAGAGCTAGAAAATGACCGGCGACTTCACGACAAATGGGCGTAATGGATAAGAAAGGGATCATGATAGCGTAGCAGATGAAATGCAACATGCAACTCTTACCTACCATCTACAACTTGCGGCATGTGGGAAGCACAGCCTGGAGGATTCATCCGCTCTGCAGCCAGCATGTGCCGGCCTTTCAATCCTCACGCGTCATACCTAAGGTACTTTGGCTCTGTACCATGGTTCATACTATTTCGCGCTTTTTCATCACTTGCTCTGACTGTTGAACCTTGGTTTGTACTATGAAGTCTTCACATGTCATGATCTCTATTGGCTAAGTCGGCCATAATCAGACATGGACAAATGATATTCACCCCCAGTCCCGCGAATGGTTTAGTCACGCTGGCGGACGTTCGCAGTGCCTCGCCAAGAACTGCAACGCGGCGCGCACTACAAAGCCAGCACAAGCTGGTCCTTGTGCTGCCCACTCCAACCGCCAACATGGATATCGCCGCTCTCGTGAATCCGGTGACAGAGGCGCTTCCGCGCCGCTCGTCGTCGGGCTCGCATAGCATGCTAGCGCGTAGCCCTTCGCTCGCATCTGCAAACCTGCCGTCCACTCCGCAGCCGACACACTCCAAGCCCATGAGCCGCAAACGCAAGCGGCACGACCCCAAGCCCATCTGGGCCGCCCGCGAAGATGAGGTCGTCGACGGGCAGACGCTTCAAAAGTACATCAACCAGCGTCAGCGCGAACAACCACGACCGCAGCCCCAGGTTCAACCACCGCCAGCCCCATCGCGCAACGGGCATGCGCCGCCCCAACCCTTGAGCGCTCCGCAGCCTCCCCCGTCCGGCGCACTGGTGGGCTACGAGCCCCCATATCGAACGACTACCGTGTTTACGACGAAATCACGCGCCAGGTGTGCCAGTTCCTCTACGAGCACATCTTCCAAGACCAGTTAGTCCGGACAGCCATTGCTGAGTCGCCGAATACAAACATCGAGGTGGAGGCACGCTGGGGACATCTCATCGATAGAGTTACGGGACAGCGCCATGTAGGCTGGCATCAGACGAATGTGATCCGGCCTGAGCGCGCGGCAGCGCATACCAAATTCGAAAGTACCATGAATCTTTCGCAACACAAAAGGATGAACGCATCTCAACGAACAGGTCGCCCGGTCCCAGCCGGAGAGGGGTTTCAACCGCCCGCTGATCAAATACCAACACACAAGACAGACGGACCAGTTCTTCGCGCTCGATCAGGAACGGCTCAATCGTCTTCCTCCTGCCACACGCCAAATCGTAGCCTCCGAGCGTGCCCGTGTGCGCGTGACTCACGACACCGTGACGGGCGAACCGCGGGGAGCGCTGATCAAACACAAGCTAGCCAACCTAGCAATCAGCTCGCCGCAAACGGAGTGGGACTATAGAATAGGCATTAATCTCGAAATCGCCGTTCCTGGGCCTTTGGATGGGCTGAAGGAGGTAGTCGAAAAGGGCAAAACAACAGAGGCGATGAAGCGACGCAAAGATCGCATGTCTTATTCTTTCCTCGACGCAATCCAGATCGATTTGACCCAAGTCACCTCAGATGGGCAGCAGAACCACGAGCTGGAGCTTGAACTTGATTCCAATGTTCTCCTCGAAAACGGCGACAGGGTCAACGCCGGACAGCCAAATCAATTCGAGAGTCTAATCTACGGCATGATCAACAACCTGAGGGTTCTGTCGCGCGAAATCACTCCCACGAAACCGGATGCATAGCATGACTCTGTCCGCCATCTTGGGATGGTTGTCCGCGAACTTGAGAGGGCTGTCCGCGGTCATGCGAAAACTGTCCGCAATCATGAGAGATCTTTCCGCGATCTTGAGAATCGTTCCCGCTATCTTTTGCAACGTTCCCGCGATCTTGAGAAAATAGGGCGCGCCCTCAATGTCGACTGGTGGTCGAGAGCTTCAGGCAGTGTATGACTTCTATGACATCTGAGGAGGTCGCTGCTGGATTGGTTGTTTATCTGGTCAAAGGCGGTTGCATGTATTACTAGGGGTCTTTTTCTTTACCTTCATCGCAGCAAGGGACGCTTGTCTGGGCCTGGGATCAGAAACTTGAGAGTTTGCTGGATGGTATTCGGTACGGAGTTTTATTTCGACAATGAGATACCCCCTGTTTCGCGGCTTTCCTTCTCTCGTTCTACTGTTCTATCATTCTAACCAATACCTTTGGTGAATGTTTGTCATGTGGGTACCAAGGCACACTCATGGTCTGTTCACGTCGCAGGCAGGAGAGAACGACCACTTCCCACTCACTTTCTGCAGCCGGCTTTTAGATAACTACAGTTCTCACTTTAACTTTTTACGTGATATCCATATCAGTGAATACATTTTCACATGTCGTGGCCGGTGAATGCATGTGTGGTGATGGCCTGTGCCTAGCTTTTGTGATCCGGAGCATACGTGCACGGACCCGCCAAACTGTCGTCAGTGAGCTCGGAAGTGTTGTCGTGAGCCTTCGCGCGCGTGAACACGAACCTCAACACACCACGCCGAAGGCCATCTTCATTCCTTCACCCTCCTTCCCATTTCCGTTTCTCCTTCCCAGCGCAGGTCTATCCCGATACCGTGCACGACGCTGCCGCTGAATTACCGCTCCGATAGCTCGCCTGCTCGGGCGCCACCAGCTCCATCTCCTTCTACCGCCTTCGCCAGCCCGCACCTGCAACACCAGCATCGCGGGCTTCATCCAATACTACCGAGAAGTTCCTGTCGGCTGCAAGCTTTCTCTCGCCATGGTCGGCCTCACGTCTGCCGCGGGTGTCGTCGGCTTCCTTTCCGAACCAGATCCCGCCTTGCGGTCCTTCGCCCTGCACCGGTTAAACGAGGAAATCGGCCTGCTGTGGCCGGAAGTCGCTGGCTCTGTCAGTCAAATGTAAGCGCCTCTGAATGCCGGCCTATCTACGTTCAATCCGAAGTGTAGTCGCTAACTTGCTGGTCCCACAGCGAGGCTCTCTATGAGGATGAGTCGTTCCCCGAGCGAGAGTTCGCAGCTCTTGTTGCGGCCAAGATCTACTACCAGCTGCAAGAATACAACGAGAGTATGATCTTTGCGCTCGGTGCTGGCAAGTACTTCGACATCCACCATGCCGGGGAATTTGAGGAGACCATACTGGGTAAGTCTTCGTGCGCAACTGCCGGCCCTGATCGTATTACCCCCACCAAACGCATATGGAAGATCTCGGATATACACTGCAATTAACAGGCACCACAACTAACATTGCCAAGCGAAATGCCTCGATACATACATCGCCCTATCCGCCATGCACAACCCTCCGACACCGATAAGCAAAGCGAACCAGACGCCAGCCCAGCTGACAACGTCCTTTGATCGAAGCGCCGCACCTGGGGGTGGTGCCGGCGCATCAGCAGGCCTCACGTCCCCGATAACGCCCTTCTCACAATCGGCCTTGCCGTCGAAGTCACTGCTTTCGCGCGAAGACTCTTCGACTTTCGACCCTACGGTCCCTGGTGGCGGCAACGCTGGCGTAGCAGGAGCTCATCCTACACCCCTTGTGCTGCAGCGGAGCGTCCAGAAGAACCTTCAGGCGACGATACGGCGAATATTCGAGAGTTGCTACACAAAGGCCGACTACAAGCAGGTGGTGGGCATTGCTATTGAGGCGCGAAATCTGGACGTTCTTCGGGAGTGCTTCGTTCAAGCAAGTCAAGACGAGAAGAAGCAGGGCAAAAAGCCAGCGTCTGGTGGACCTACTAAGAGTGAGGAATTAATGGAGTACGTCTTGGACATCTGCATGAATGTAGTGCAAGAACGTGGCTTGAGAAACGAGGTAAGAGATCTTGGACTTTTGCAAGTGCTATGAACTGACCAGATGCAGATTCTTCGCCTCATTCTGGACCTTCTGAACGAAATCCCAAACCCGGACTATTTCTCCATCGCGAAATGCGTTGTTTATCTCAACCAGCATTCTCTAGCCTCGAATCTTCTCCGAAAACTCGTGCAGCGGGGAGACAGCAGGTCGCTCGCCATAGCTTACCAGATCTCTTTCGACCTGTACGAGAACGGCACACAGGAATTCTTGGGCAAAGTAATGGAGGAGCTACCCAAAGAGGAGAAGAACGAGGAGAAAAAGCCTTCCGCTAATGGCGATGCTTCACAGAAGCCTCAAGTTGAAGAGGCAGGGGAGACGACGGGACTGCTCTCTAACATCGACACCAGCAACGTATCCACCGTCGTTTCCCGCACAAAGCAAGCAACCTCAACGGAGGATGAGCTGAAAGCTTTCACCTCCGTTCGCCAAGTACTTCAAGGTACCAAGAGCATTGAGCTGAATCTTGAATTTCTATACCGGAACAACCATGCGGACAAGAACATTTTAAACAAGATTCGGGACAGTTTGGAGTCTAGGAACTCTATCTTCCACACGGGCGTGACCTTCGCAAATGCTTTCATGAACGCCGGCACAACGAACGACACCTTCTTCCGGGAAAACCTAGATTGGCTCGGTAAGGCTGTGAACTGGTCTAAATTCACCGCGACTGCTGCTTTGGGCGTCATCCACCGAGGAAATATCACTCAAGGACAAAAATTGCTAGATCCGTACCTACCAAAGGACACTGTTTCGTCAGGTTCTCATTATGAACAGGGTGGTTCGCTCTACGCCTTGGGTCTCATCTATTCGAATCACGGAACGGATGTCCTTGACTATCTGCTGAAGCAGTTCCAAAACGCCTCGGAAGAGGTGATTCAGCACGGTGGTGCGCTAGGAGTAGGTGTCGCTGGCATGGGCACGGGCTCAGAGGAAATCTTCGATGTTTTCAAAAACATACTTTATACCGATTCAGCCATCAACGGTGAAGCTGTCGGTCTATCTATGGGTCTCGTCATGCTTGGCACTGGCAACATCAAGGCGCTTGAAGACATGATCCAGTATGCCCACGACACTCAACACGAGAAAATTGTCCGCGGCTTGGCTATGGGCATGGCTCTAATCATGTATGCTCGTGAGGAGGCTGCCGATGAACTCATCAACGGCCTACTCGATGACCCGGATCCGACACTGCGTTACGGGGGTATCATGACCCTTGCTCTTGCATACTGCGGCACAGGCAGCAACAAAGCGGTGCGTAGGCTTCTCCACGTTGCTGTCAGCGACGTCAACGATGACGTTCGACGGGTGGCCGTCATGAGCTTGGGCTTCGTCCTCTTCAGGAAGCCCGGTAGCGTTCCTCGTATGGTGGAACTCTTGGCTGAGTCGTACAACCCCCATGTCAGATACGGTGCTACCATGGCTCTTGGTATTGCCTGTGCAGGTACTGGCCTCGATGAAGCTATCGATCTCTTGGAACCGATGATGAAGGATTCGACCGATTTTGTCCGACAAGGTGCTCTGATCTCTCTAGCCATGATCATGGTGCAACAGAACGAGGCTATGAACCCCAAGGTTGCCACCATCCGCAAGACACTCGCCAAAGTCATTGGAGACAGGCACGAGGACGCCATGGCCAAATTCGGCTGTGCCCTTGCTCTGGGTATCATTGACGCTGGTGGTCGAAACTGCACAATCAGCCTTCAAACCCAGACGGGCAACTTGAATATGACGGCCATCGTAGGCATGGGCGGTCTTCACACAGTATTGGTATTGGTTCCCGTTGACACACTTCTCTCTCAGCTTTACACCTACAGCCATCATTGGTGTAGACCAGGATCTCGAGATCCCATCATTCAAGTTCCACAGCAACACGCGGCCAAGCATGTTCGATTACCCACCAGAGCAAGAAGTGAAGACGGAGGAAGCACCGCAAAAGATCAAGACGGCAGTTTTGTCTACAACAGCCCAGGACAAGCGACGGAAGATGGTCAAAGCCCGACAACAGCGACGGGAGAGCATGGACATTGACCAGTCACCTACTACGCCTAAGATTACAGCCTCAGACGATGACAAGATGGATATAGATGAGGAGAAGAAGGACGAGAAGGACAAGGACGAGAAAGAGAAGGAGGATACGCCAGCGGCGGAGACGTCTAAGAAGAAGGCCGAAAAGGAGAAGGTTGGCTACGATCTCGAGAACATGTCGCGCGTCTTGCCTGGTCAGGTGAAGTATATCAGCTTCCCTGAGGAGCGATATGTTCCCGTCAAGAAGGTGAGTACTAAATACAAGCATGCAGTCCAACAGCTAACCTGAAGCAGCCAACTGGAGGTGTCATACTTGTCACCGACAGCAAACCTTCGGAACCTAAGACTCTGCTAGAGTTGAAGGTGAAGAAGGCGGCGCCAGCTCCAGCACCGGGTGCAGCAGGCCCGTCAGGCGAACAAGCACCGACGGGTGTACAGGCAGCTCCTGCTGCGGCTGATGTGGACGATGTTATGGTGGAAGAAGGAAGTGAAGAGGCATCGGTCCCCCGGGAATTCGAATACAATTCAGATACTGGGGAAGGTGATGATGATTAGGGGTTCGTCTGACAGGAAATCAGTAAAGACTTGTACCATCAGTTCTGGGCCACCGTTCGCCTTGCATGAGTTCAGGCGCTGGGGGGCTAGAGGCGTGATTTGTCCGACTAATTAGACTTGGTTGAGCAATGTATATTAGCCGAGGCGGTCAACAGTTCTAACTGTATCTTCCGCTGTCCTGCTGCGCACGAGGGAGTGCTCTCTTGAAATGAGTGATGCAGCCAAACAAGTGAGAGCGATGTGTCAGTCAGCCAGTCGGGCCGAGGACCCACGGTGCGCCGGTCTTGGCGGTGGCGTGCATCACCCGCTGCCCAGGTGTTGCATTCGTAGAGAAGTTGAAGCTGAACCCCAACGCGCGATGAGCCTCCGCGCACCGCCGATTCGATTGATTGCGTCCCAGGATGTCTGCTTACAATGCTGGCGAAAGCTTTTCCGGGCGCCCCTGCCTCGCCGGCAGCCCTTCTCGAACATGCCCTCGACCAGGCAGGGCGCGATAGCAGCAGGGAAGAACAGGAGCTCGTTCAGCAGGGACTACTTTTGGACAAACTCGGCGCCCAAAGAGACGTTTGGGAAGTCAGTTGCGCGGCCCCGACGGGAAATACACAGCTCTCCGGCCGAACCATCGCAGCCACCTGCGGAGGAGGTGCTGCCACACCGACGGAGGAAAAGAGCACGGGAGTTGGCAGCTACTGAAAATGCAGAGAAGAACTACCCCATCGCGCTGGACGCCTCGGCGCAGCTGGCAGACATGTCGTCGAAGCTGCCCCAACGATCGTTCCGCCGAATGGTTACGACATACCTCTCCTTGTCAAAACCTAGACTTTCTTTCCTAGTTGTACTCACAGCGACGGCCGCATACTCGTTATACCCGTCCGCCTCCTCGCCCCGGCCGTAACCGATACACCCTCCCTATCTACTCTCACGCTCTTTTTCCTCACCTCTGGGACCGCGTTATGCTCGGCCTCGGCCAACTTTTCAACATGCTCATGGAGCCAGAACACGATGCCAAAATGAGCCGCACACGCAATCGGCCGCTCGTGCGGAAACTTATTAGCACGAGGGTGCTATGATCTTCGCCATCGTATGCGGGACTGTTGGTACGGGTGCCTTGTACTATGGTGTCAACCCTACCACCGCCTTTCTGGGTTTTACAAATATCGTTCTCTACGCGGGTTGCTATACGCCACTGAAGCGAATATCAGTAGTCAACACTTGGATTGGGGCTAGGGAATTCCGCCGCTGATGGGGGTGGACAGCTGCGGCAGGACAATGTGCACATGACGGGACATGGCAGGAGCTTCTCTTTGGCGAGGACAGTGCCGGAGGTTGGCTTTGTGCTGCGCTGCTCTTCGCATGGCAGTTTCCGCACTTCAACTCGCTGAGCTGGTCCATCCGAGAGGAGTACAAGCACGCCGGTTACCGCATGCTGGCCTGGGTGAATCCAGCACAGAACGGTCGGGTGGCTCTTCGCTACGCTATCCTCATGTTCCCTGTTTGTATCGGACTATCGTATTGCGGAGTCACCGATTGGAGCTTCATCGCTACGAGCAGCGCGGTGAATGGATGGATGGCGTGGAGGGCTGTCCAGTTCTGGCGCGAGCAGGGTAACAAGGGAACGGCAAGGGGTCTGTTCTGGGCGAGCGTGTGGCATCTGCCCATCGTCATGGTGTTGGCGATGGCGCAGAAGAAGGGGCTGGGCGAGCGCGTGTGGAGGAGCATATTTGGATACCCCGAGGATATGGAGGAAGGTCTATACTATGAAACTGGGGAGTTGGACGAGGAGGACGAGAAGGTCAAGGCGGTTGTGGAGAGAAGGAGTCTGCCTTAAGAGATTGATATCAGTTTTTGTCACGATAGCAAGTGGCGTAGTTCGCTTTAGCCTCGGCTGATAGGGAGGATTATGGTGTTTCCTGGATTTTGGAATCGAACTGACGGGAGTACTAGATGTTTGTCACAATATTAGCTGTATTATAGCATGTACTGTCATCAAGACATGTCTAGGCAACCACGTTAGGCGCGGTCGACACAATCGGAGAATCGTGTGTGACAAGACATTCATATGTATCCATACGTCGTGGAGCACATCCGAATATGAGAAGTAATGTAACCACCCTGGTACATGACATTTCTTCGACTACCGACGCTATTTCCGTTCGACGTTTACATTAGGCAGTCCTTTTTGGGCATCTTGTGGCCTGCTTGTATAGAGCAGCCCAATGCCACGCAGTTTATATTGTACATCATTCAGCTGACCGAATACAGCGCTGTTGATGGGTTGGACCTATGTACATGCACCGAATGTAAACGGAGTTAGAATTGGCCATCTCGTTTCTAGTCAGTCAGAGTATACTCCGTCTTCAGCAGATTCGTACCAGCATGTTTCCCTTTGCCTTGAAAGAAAACGCTTCTGCCATGGGGACGATAGCCACTTGAACGCACATCCTGACCTCCCACATTTGGACCAACGGCTGGTGATTTGGACCAATCGACGTTTTTCAGATACCAGCCTTCTCATCTACTCGAAATTACTATCACTCTATGTTATATCCTTGTTTTCTCCCCATCCACTGCCCTTTTACCCGCCGGCATTAGCACCACAATCGACATACGTACGAGGAGTTACCATATTGCGTCGTCTGGGGTGCATGCATATTGCCAGCTCTTGGATGGCGATGCCGAGTGTATAGTATAGAATGGTGAGGTAGAAGTGTGCTCCACGGGGTATATAAAGTGCCGCTCTTTTCCTTGAATGAGGGCGTAGCCTGGGACTTACAAGAGACCGAGTCCAGTTGAAGAAGTCGCCGACGTAAACATGAAGTTCCTCGCAGGCATCCTCCTCGCTGCCACAGCATCGGCGCATTACACGTTCCCGGCTCTTGTCGCTGGCGGCTCTGCGACTAGCCCGTGGCAATACGTCCGCAAGACGACGAACTACCAGAGCAATGGACCCGTGACAGATGTACGCCCCCTCTCCTCTCCCTACCCTTCTCTTTCCTTCTTTTGATAACAAGCAAAGGTCACGTCGAACCAAATCCGATGCTACGAGCTCTCGCCCGGCACGGGTGCCCAAGGCACCTACGAAGTCGCCGCCGGCTCCAATATCGGCTTCACGGCGCGAAGCTCGATCAGCCATCCGGGGACGCTGCAGTTTTACATGGCCAAGGTGCCTAGTGGGAAGAGTGCGAGGAATTGGGATGGGAGTGGGAATGTGTGGTTTAAGATATTTGAGCAGGGGCCGACGATTTCGGGTAGGGCGTTGAGTTGGCCGAGTCAAGGTATGTCGAGTTGTTTTCTTTTGCGTTGTCGATCGATGCTCCAGTCATGCAGAGGAAGAACAGCGAGCGTGTGCTCGAACAAGCTCCACCTTAGGACGCACTTCAGCCAACCAAACCTAACCTTATGTCCCACCAGGTAAAACGCAAGTCACAGTCCCCATCCCCAAGAGCCTCCCCTCGGGCGAATACCTCTTCCGCGTCGAGCACATCGCCCTGCATTCCGCGGGCTCCGTAGGCGGCGCACAGTTTTACATCTCCTGCGCGCAGATCAAGGTCACGGGTGGGGGGAACGGGTCGCCGGGTCCGCTGGTGTCATTCCCTGGTGCGTACAAGGCTACGGATCCGGGGATCATGCTGAATATTTATTATCCCGTGCCGACGTCTTATACGCCGCCTGGGCCGAGGCCGTGGACGGGGTAGATGAAGTGGGGGTGTGGTTGGCGGGATAGAGGGGACCTAGGCATTTTGTGGTGGTTTAGGGACTTGCATATTGAGGACTTTTAGGTGATTTGTGTGTCGGAATGAGCGACGTTCATCGAATTATGCCTTTGTTCAAAGCTACTTTCAGACTGATGACTACGTGTGAAGTGAGTGTACTGGAGTTGGATATGTCTTGGTGCGATGAGTATAGCAAAGTCAAGAACTTACTATAATGAAGTAGATGGGTTGTTATCCGAATGGTAGTTGTCTGTTAGAGCACACTGCCTTTTAATATTACTATGGCTCCCCTCACCAGCAAAGTACAAGATAGAGTCGTATGTGATAGAAGTATAGTTGTGGTACTTAAACTTTAGTTTGGCTCCTTGTGAGTCACATATCGCCCGAAAAAAATTTCGGCCCCTCCACCGACAAAAACATGTTGGTTGTAACAATTATGTCTTGGTGCCATCTCCATACAACTAGTAAATAGGATCCCCTTACCTCGTGCCTTCTTCTACTACGAAAACCTTCCATGCTTCTGAGTTTGTATGAGCACCTTCATTAGCACTTTCATCTTGGTAAACTGCATTTTGAGAAATTCATTTTAACAAACTTTATCGCCAAAAGCTCCAGCCTGTCAAACGTGAGGCGTAGCGCCAGCATCGTAGCCGCTCAAGCCGTCCAAACCTCTCAACCAATAACATTGCGTAGCTCACTCCTACCTGTGATCCGCTCTAGCATCGAAACGGCAGGTGTTTGCGGGCATTCCTCTAAGTAATTATAGGTATGCTTGCAAGGCGATTGCAGGGGGATTGCTTTATAGGACCTATTAGCAGCCGCGCTATTAAAATAGTATGCTTAGCTATCTAAATTAGATGCTGACTTTGCTGTATAATACTGTACGCTGTACCCTAAAAAATACGCGCTCGTGGGCGTACTACCCTACTCCAACGCCTACGCCTCAGCCTCCGCAGCCGCCACCTTAGTAAACAATACACAATTTTTTAGGGTACAGCGTACAGTATCGTACAGCAAAGTCAGCATCTAATTTAGATAGCTAAGCATACTATTTTAATAGCGCAGCTGCTATATAGATTCTATAAAGCAATTCCCCTGCAGTTGCCTTGCAAGCATACCCGCAATTACTTAGAGGTATACCCACAAACACCTGCCTATCGAAACTCTAAAATACGCGCGGTTATAATAAGGCTGTCCAGTAGTATTTGAGAAGTTGCTTCCCCGAGGTGCGATCGCGGGTTGCGTGCCGCGTGGATTCGGGTAGCGGAATGGCATTCATCGCGCTTACCGGTTTGGGATACTTGGGATGGTTGTGAGTGCTGTTAGATATGTGGGCGGGATCTTTACTTATTTTAGGAGTGGGAGCTGTGAACGATAACATCGCGCTGATACAACCAGCGACTGAGTCACTCTTTTGTATTCTTTGTTCAATCAATTTACATTTGTTCGCTCTTTTTTCATCACTCGTTCACCAAATCCACACACTCTTTTGATATTTTTCTTCGCCCGCTCCAGAAATGGTTTCCTGGATATGGGTTGTTTTAATCACGATGTTCTACGTTGAGATCATCACGGCTGCTCCAGCTGCAGCAAAGATCAATCGTGAGCTACAGGAACGTCGGCGGATCTGTTATCAGAATACTAACATGTACGAAGCTGTTAATGATGAAATGCTTGCTACCTTCAACTTGATGGCCCAGTACGGTGCTGCTTCCTATTGCAAGTCTAATTACAACTCTCCTGGCGATCAAATCAAGTGCAAGTCCGGCATCTGTCCTCTCGTTGAAGCAGCCAACGCTACGAGCACCATCGAATACAGCAGGTAAGGCCCTATACACATATACTCTATCATATACTCACGACCACAACAGTAAACTCTCCACAGGTGTAACAGGCTACGTCGCTCTCGACCCCAAAAACAAACTCATCGTAATCGCCTACCGCGGCAGCGCCTCCATCGAAAACTGGATCAACAATTTCGACTTCAAAGCCGTAGACACAAGTCTCTGCTCCGGCTGTACAGCCCACCGCGGCTTCTGGCAATCCTGGCAGCAGTCCCGACCCGACGTCCTAACCGCTACAAAAAAGCTCGCCTCCGCGAATCCAACCTACCAAATCGTTACCACAGGCCACTCTCTAGGCGGCGCAATCGCAACCCTCGCTGCCGCGGACTTGCGCAACAATGGTACCCCGTCGTCTCTGTACTCGTTGCCCAGCGCGGTACATCACAGGGCAGGCTGCAGGCGGGGGGGACTTTCCGGTGCCGGAAATATTCCGCCTATTTTTATGAAATTTGCCCATGTTAGTCCTGAGTATTATATTAATAAACCTAACAAGCAGCATGTTGGAGCGGGGGATTTTAGGATCTTCGAGGGGAGCATGAATTTGAGGGGGAATGCGAAGTGGTTGTTGACGGATATTGCGTCTCATTTGTTTTATTTTAATGCGGTTTCGAAGTGCGGGTAGGGAGGGGGAAAACTTAGTACCTGTACGATAGGTCATGTAGATATATTTGTAGTGGCATCGGTGGAGCGTAATATAAACGCTGCTCGAAATGAATATTTAATATTTAACTTTGACGGAAATTTTGATTATAGATATTATGTAGTGATGCAATAGTTTATTGTTTATATCTTTTTATAGATAATAGCAGTAATTGTCCTTAGGTTACTCCGCGTCACGTTTTGTATCACTGTACGCACGCTCTTTTTATCCCTTTTATCGCCTATCCTTTTAAAAGACTTAGTTTATATTATTATTTTATTATTATTATTATTACTAATATATCTATATAGTATTATAAGTAGTAATAAAGTAAAAGTCCTAGTATATATATCTCTTATTATTATTCTCTTTAATAGAAGTTAACTATGTATAGTAATATATAGTAAGATTATAGTTATAGTTATCTTAAAAGTACTTCTTTAGTAGGTAAAGGTTTTAGAGCTTTACTATATATACTATATATACTACTAAACTATTATATAACTATTTATATAGTAGCTATAGGCTAACCTTTTTAAGCTAGATAATCTAAAAAAAATTTCATACCTAGTATAGATCTAGTAGGCCTTTTAGATACTATATACCTATTTTTTTAAATATACCTTTTAGTGTCTATGTATATTATAGTATTACTACTTTATTAATATATACTCTTTATTACTAAAGTATTATAGACTTAAGGGCAAGGCGTATTAAATTCTAAAGCAATTATAATATAGTAGAGAGAAGAGGAGATAGTAAAAAAATATAGTAAGGTAATATTACTAAAGAGTAGTTAAATCTATAGTGCAGACTTATAGAGAGCTAATTAATAGTTTTACTAATAGTAATATATTATATATACTTATAGTATATAAGTATAGAGTAGTTACTAATATATATATATAGGTATAGTGCACTAAACTAATATTATATAACTTATAATTAACCCTTTTTATTAATACTACCTTAAAACGCTTTTCTGTGTATATAATACAGTACTAAGCCAAAAGTCTGTTCCCCGCAGGGGTAAGCGAGGTCCGCCATCATCACCACCCCGTCGCGCAGAGCGCTCCGGCACCCCCAATATCGCTCCCGGAGAGTTGATAATTGATATAGAGATAATTATTTGATCAATATTTTGTTTGATACCCGCGCGCACGCCGGAGAGCAAGTAGGCGGCGCGGCATACTAAGTATAAGCTTGCGAATCAGCGAATCAGGAATCCTACGCCAGCAATCTTTCAACGCCGCGCAGAAGGTCTCAAAGTCCTCGTCGCCGTCGCCAAGGTCGCCCATATTAGGGTAACGCTTATGGAGTTCTCTCTTGAGGGACCACCAGAGATGTTCGATAGGGTTGATGTCGGGGGAATAACGCGGCCACTCGATCGGTTGTATGCCGTGTTCCGCCAAAAAATCGAGCGACTGTCGCGCCCTATAGATGGGCGCGTTGTTGTGCATATAGATATCTCCTGCGTGATAATTACGGAGGAGTCCTTCGCGTAGAGCTTCAATATAACTCTATGCGCTGTATCCTTTGCGACGAGCTGCTAGGTCCCTAGGCATAATTACTAAGGGACTCCGCCAAACCCGCCCTCTCTGATTAAGCCAGATACTCGCCCACACTATTGCCGCGCAAGATCTTAATATAACTGTCTCCTCAATTATCTCATGTCTCTATTTCTTGTGTGGGAGGCGAAAAACCTATGTAGATGTGCCGCCAGAGCGTCTTTAAATAGAGCACTTATCTGAGAACCGGAAGGGCTGTCTGCGCCAATCCTAATTGCGATATTCCCGTTTGAATTGACGCCTCTCCTAGGCCACCGCGCGAGTGATCTTGGGCTTCCGCGCTGCCCGGAAGTTGGTTAGGCTCTTTGCCTTTAATGCGCGATATGCAGTTGTTCGAGAGATGCGGCGGAGGGAGGCCTCGCGGAGGAGGGCTAGGTATTCGATTCTTAGGTTTTTTTGTGCCTCTTAATAGAGTACACGCTTGTTATGTGTATTAAGCGCCTAGGGACACCCTAATCAAGGCCGCAATTGATTGTGGTGTTGTTCTCTATATCTCTAAAGTGTTTTGTTAATGCAGCGACGCGTACAGTTAAACTCCTCAGCCAACTCCCGCGATGACGCGCCCGCCTCACACTTCGCGATAATTAAATCCCGTTGCTGGACAGATAATTTGGCATTGCGGCGACGATTTCCTGAAATTTCTACACCAAAAGAGCTTATATTGGTGGAGTAATGTAGTGTTAAAAATAGGGTGTTGGTGTTGGTGTACGCGCGTTAGCGTGTTGGGGGAACAGACTTTTGGCTTGGCACTGTACTTCTGCCTCTGCCCGTGCCTCTTTCGTATCGTCCCCGCTTTTATCTTCCGCTTTCAGTGATTTCCTCCTCTTCGTCTCCCTCTTCCGGTGGTGCACCCAAACCAAAGGCCCATATGCTGACCACCTGCTTCCCATACGTGTTTATAATTTTGATGGTCCTTCCATTTGGCACGAAGGTAGCCACGCCATGTCGTGCGGGGATGGTCTGCAATTCGCCGGACATATCCTGCGCCGCGAAGTCGTCCTCTGCCGAAGCCTTTGCTTTGCGCTGCTTCTCGATGGCAGAGAGCACGGTAACGAGGGCGAGAGATGCGACGGCGCAGCCGTCACGTGACCATGCTTGGCACCCATTCATATGCAGGAGCAGCTGGTTAGCCTTATCATCATCACTCATAGATATACATGCATTCTCAGCAGATCCTGACAGCGGCGGTTGGGCACTTGGAACTTTGAGCTAGCCGTCTTGACAGTATTTACGGCAAATACGATAGGAAACAGAGATGAAAGTTGCTGTTGGTATATTGGAAAGGACTATGCATGCGTTACTGATAGTGATAAGGCGAGAGTGGTGGTTCATAGCTATAACTTCCAGGCTTTGCTGGGCGTGGATGACGTAGAGGCTCTGTTCCGCGTCGCGGACTGGTCTAGACTGGACCAACCGTTCCACTGGCGCCAGGAGGGCCTAGCGGTGTGAATGATCGTCATGTTGTGCTCCATGGCTACCGGTAACGTCATGATGCATGTCATTGATGAGGATCATTTCCCCGTTCCAAGGCACGGATTAATCACGTGACTCGGCATCGGTAAGCTTCTGCACCGCAACCTCGACATACAATCCCCGACACAAGCATCATTGTCTGCACAATCTTGAAAGCAAACACTATTGGTAGCGGGGAATGTTGTACACTAAAAAAAACGGGAGGTCTTCATGTCTCACCTTCCGTAGAACTCGACACAGAAGCTGACGTACCTCAGAAGCTTGCCGTTAGTAATGAACCTATTCGCTAGAATAACTATGATAAACTGGAATTGAATTGCAAGTGAAAGAAAAGATCACGACATGGAGCCTACATATTTGCTCATCTATACAAGCAAGCATGTAATACGTTTGCTTGGGAAACACCCGGTATGTTTGCGGCACACACAACTACCAAACTGACATTGTCAACTATATTAAAAGCCTCGGGAGACATTACGAATCCTCAACTACAAAACCTTTATGAACCCCTGAGCGTATTTTTTGACCTAGGAATACATATGAGAACTATATACTCAACTTTGGGGTAGATCTACCAGCTTCCACCTTCCAAGTCTCCTCTTCACGTGAGGTTCAAGAAGTCCTGAAGAGCAGTGACTCGACCAGCTTGATTAACCGGGAAATAACTTACGGGCATTCACACCTGCAAGGACCATGACTACCCCAGCCTTACCTAATCTTGAGAATGCTGAAGCTCATTCTTCATATATAAAGACCACCCCCGCACTCGATCAATGTTTGGCCAGACAATCAACATATACGACCCTTCCCAGACCGTTCGTTACAACTACCACAGGCTCCAATATCTAGCAGCATTTCTGTGCAAGGCGACCAGTGTATTGTTTAACAATCACACATCCTCTCCACAATGGCACCTCTCAGCATGGAGCAGTAAGCTACAATCAACTCCCATAACACTCTCTGGGCTAACATCCCCCAGAATTACTCATTCAGGCACCTTCACCTTCCTCATTGGACCCGACGAGGAGCAAGTGATCGCCCACGCCGGAGCTCTCGCTGCCATCTCAGCGCCCACAAAAAGGTCAATGACTGTACCCATGATCGAGAACAAGATGGGTTGCATCAGGTTTCCAGACCTAGAGAAAGACGACTTCCTCAGATTCTACGAGTACGCGCTTCGAGGCAATTACACGCCTCCGGAGCCCATCATTGATGACTCATGAGTAACCCTGAGCTCGTGCTTGATATTCTTGAAGACGTACTCATTTGATATTTTCTTATAGAACCGACCGAGAACATTCCTACCACGGGAGAATCACTAGAGGAATATCCTTCCGCCACACTCTCCTGGGGCGCCATCTCCTTCTCCAAACCAAGACAAAGCGCCCAACCGCCCCGGCGCCGGAAGAGACGCCTTCCGCCAAACCCGAAGCAGCACCACCTTCGACCACGACAAACTAAACACAGACATCCTCGACCAATTTGCCACAAATTCCAATTGGTTCGCAAACCAAAACTACACGCCGATCTTCCTCGCCCATGCACGCCTCTACCGCTTCGCAGACGAGAAACTCGTACAGCCCCTGAAAGCGCTCGCCCTGCACAAACTGGAGAGTACACTGATGGAATTCCAAGTCTATCCCGAGCGGGCTGACGATGTGCTCGCTCTGGCTCGGTACGTGTACTCGACGGAATTCGATTACAACCAGGCTGCGGACGGGGGCATCAATGAAGTCCGACAGCTCGTTATCCAGTTCATAGTGTCGGAACTGTCTGTACTTGGCCAGAGCGATGGGTTAACGGAGTTGATGGATGGAAGTGGGGAGTTTGCTGGAGATTATTGGCGGTTTACGAGGGCCTTTCATACGTGAGACTCTAGTGGAAGTGTGGCGACGTGTAGGAAGCGGGTCGATTGCGTTTGCTAAAGATAAGGAGATACTAGTTAATCTTTAAGATTATATCTATTACTACCTTGTACAACAAATCCAAACTTAGACCTTTAGTATATTAATATCCAAAGAGAAGACTTCACGCCTTTTCGGTACACAGCAAGACGCGGCAGGGGAAAGCTATTGAAGTGATAAACATAGAAAGCGCAGTAAAACAAGATAGAGTAATAAGACTGTGAGCTGCTATTTAGGGACATTGTTTGTAAGCATGTGCAAATCGGCCCCCATAATGATTGATGAGGTAGTCGATCAAGAGGTGTACCATGGTGCTAAAGTTTAAGACCAAAACGTGGCGCGGCTGTCTGCGCATAAGAAATATCATGACTTCACTGTTCGATCGATTCAACTTAAATAACGCAAACATTGCAAAACTAGATCAGATAACACCAGCGGTTGACCCGGGGCAGATGAGGACGAGCGAACATCTCTTCGCAACTGGGGACGTGTTTCGTTTCAGCAATGGCGCCATGCAACCATTCTTCATACCCAAACAACCCCAGTCTATGCTAATCTCATGCTGACCCTCTTTCTACTCCAAGTACACCGGAATCCCATACACCACAGCCGCTGCACCATTCAAGTACCTCATCACACAGGCTTGTCTCGCATCTCGAACCGCTTCGTCCAAGCCCACACCTCTACGCCGCTCTCTTTCCAAGTCAATGTCATTTGCCCCATCAACCGCCTTATTCTTCCTCCCCTTCCGTGCATTACCTCCTGCCCTGGGCGTCTCCACCTCGTCTACCAGCCGCGCAACCTTTCCTTTACCCTTTGCTTTCTTAACCGTAGGGGGAGGTTCAACACTGGCCTCGTCCTTAGTCTCGGGCCACAGGCCCCATATTTCTCCGGCCTTGACCGCAAAGCGATCGCAGTCTTTGTCTGTGACATCCCAAAGCATGCCTACGACGGCAGGAGCACCCGCAGTCAGGTACGACGCCAGCATACCGGAAGGTTCATAGATGCCATTGTCAGAAAGATGCACTGATGAGCACCCAAACAGGAACGTCGTAGCACAACCCGCCTTCCCCTTCTCTTGGGCGTTCAGATAAAGGCGTCGCACACTCTTGGATCGCACAAATTGCGCTCCGCTTCCGTGACCAAAATAGAGCACGAGCTCGTTGTCCTTCAGCGAGCCCTCAAACTCCTTCTCCGATGGGGCGCGATTGATGATGTGGGTCCAGTTGCCTTGCATATCATCTAGCCGAGGTTGAATTGTCTTGAGAGTGTGACTCAAGTCTCCGGAAGGATTCAGGATGCTGGTTCCACCCGCCTGAGCAGAGATGTAGTGGCCTGCATGGGCATTCTGAGTCACACTAGATGGCCTGGCTGCGAGTAATCGCTCACGGAGGGCAGCCAATGAAGGAAGTCGAGATATCGAAAGCCTTTCGAGGCACGGGAGTGACTCCCAAGGAAGCATGTGCAGGTCCTTGTCCAGGATCAAAATCGTATGAGCTGCGCCTTGGGACGCACTTTTTGCGGCATTGTGGTAGGCACGCAGCGCATCCAGTGTCTCGATAGCCATTGCATCAAAGTCAATCTCATCGTAAGCATTTGGCTCCCCGTTGAATTGAAGGATGTCGACGACGAAATATATCAGGTCCGTGAGCGCGTCATCAAACTCAAGCTCCTCGTTTGAAGCATCGCCGAGGCCGATGAACAGTTCCAGTACTCTTGGATCCAGGCTAGCCTTCTTTTGCTGGCCCTTCTTTCGCCGTGAAGGCAAGTGACGATTCAGTATATTGTCAAAGGATTTACGAAATCGCGCTAACAAGGCCGGCTGGCTTGCGTGGTCGGAGAAAATGCCCTTGAAGCCGCCGAGCCAGATGTTCTCGATGTTGAGCAACAGCTCGCGAAGTTTGGTATCCAGGGCTTCACGCTCTGTCCACCACTGAACCCTAGCCTCTCTTGAAGTCATATCCTTGGCACTTCGGGTACTAAAGTCGCTGAGCTCGATGATATCTTCAAACTCTCGTTTACCATCCACAAAAGAGAATTCTTCCTCATCCAAATCACGAGAAGAGTGGCGGGCCAAGGGTAATCTTATAACAAATGGCGAAGCACCTCGTTCGTACCGAGTTATGTATATTTCATCTTGCTCTTCGCTCAGTGCCAAAGACACGGCGGTCCACGTTTCCGGTAGTATATCGATGTAATCCTTCTGAAAATCGACCAGGGAAGCCAAAGGTGTTCGATCCAAACTGGTTTTCGGCCACTGCGTGTATACTTCCCGGGACATTGTTTCTTGTTCCACCTCGACGGCAGCCTGGGCAAGCATCAAGGCGTTATACTTGGGAATCTCTAAATTGGATTAGCGCATTGTCGGATGACGGCCAGATGATACGTACCGCTCATATATGCAGAGTAAAGTGGGTGGAGCGACCCACGCATACGCCCTCGAGACACAGCAGAGAGAAGAACAGTAGCTTGGCTCAACGCTGCAGAAACCTGCCGAAAGACGTGGTTGCTGCCAGCATTCGCATACGTGTGTGCCTCGGCTAACTTTTCTCGAGCATTTTGTAGCAATTCAACAAAATCTTCCTTCGCTTGCTTCTTACCGCGAGGATTCTTAGCGGTAGACCTGGCAACCGGGCGCTTGGTGACCACGCCTTCAGACGACTGACGATCCTGTGTTGGGACAGACGGGAAAGCGATTGTAGACTCAGGCAGGGTATTGAAAGTGAAGTCTTGAGATATGCTCTTGATAGCTTGTGCGAGCATTGCCTTGAAGCGAACCCAAGCATGAGACCCATTCCGGTCTTGTATCAGCGTTTCGGTCTTGTTAAGACAGTCCGTGGCCTTGGCAACGTCCTCCTGCAGCAGGTAAGTGATCACTCTGCGATATGCGATGTCGGCCTGAAAGGTACACAAAGATGAACATTGTTCGCTGATGCTGTGTTCCTCGGCAACTTGTGACGCGACGGCTTTCTTTCGGGCTCTTGGAACTGCTGTGGGTGCGCTTTTGAGGGGAGCATTGCGAGTGGTCCGGGAAGTCGACTTCGCAACAGTTTTAGGCTCAGTTTTCATAGCAGTGGATCGATTTTTCAAGTTTCGAGTCGATTTAGAGCCTCCCGGCCGCGGCCCTTCCAGACTCAGTGCAGACACATCTTTGGCCAAGGCATCCACACTGGAGGTGAAGCTTTCCATCGATGCAAAACATGAAGGTGAGGACAGGTCGTACAGCAGCTTCTCCAGTGTATCGTAAACGGCCATCTCGTCCTCGAACTGATGACTTGCGTGGTGCATTCTTGCAACAGACAATCGGTAGGCTACTGTGGATAAGTGCTTTCCACACTGGAACTGACCCAACGAATCTAAAAGAGATTGTGCTTTGTCGGGCCTGCCACTTTGTATCCATAGTTCAGCAACGCGGCTAGTATTGTCCACCTGGAGTGTGCGTGAACCTATGGCAGAAGCAACCTTTTCGGCCTGTTCCGCCACGTAGACAGCCTCATGAAGCAAGCCTTGGCTAACGTATACGTTTGAGTGCTGCATCAGAGCTCTATACAGCGACGGAACGAGCGGCCAGAAATCTGGTCCTTTGAGCGCATCGTGAGTAATGGATATGGCAAGAGGGGTACCCTTGTCGTTGCGCGAGGAACTCAGTGGATCGAAAGCAGGTGTGTCTGACATTTCTGAAGAAGACTCTGGTGCTGCGGCTTTCCGGGAGTTGGCTTTGCTTTCCAGCGCGGCCCATATACGTCGGTTCAAAATGACGCATCGTCGGGCGTATCTCGCAGCATTTTTGTAATCTCCTTTGCTTGAGGAAAGGAGTGAGGAGACGTAACAAGCATCTGCGACGACTCTGTTGAACAGCGTCCTGCCCGAAGAGGTGGTTGAGGGGTTCGCTAGTTCCATGAATTTAGTATCGCTGCGCGCAAGAATCTCGGCAGCAGAAAGTGTGCTTTCACTGGTAGTTGTTAGCGAAAAAGTGGTATAAGAAGTGCAGCTGATAATACCATCTGTTCGCGTTGCCGATATTCAAAAGGTATTCAGCATAGCCTAGATGCCACCGTAGCTGTGCCTCGGTCGATACAGTCTTGTTCGTTAATAGGAGTTCGGCCTTTGTGAAGACTAGACCAGCTTTGCCAGAATAGCCCAACCGCAAAAAGTGCAACCCCAACGTACACAGTGCCATCAGTAATCTGGATGAGTCGGGGCTTGCCTGCAGCTCTAATATCCGCACCGACAGATGAAGCACTGGAAGTACTTCATAATCCTCGCCTTTTGCGGAGAGGAAGTCCACACTTGCTTGAATTGTTTCTAGCCAGTGATCGACATCATCAATTCGGCCAGCCAACTCATCCCAAGAGCAGAGAACAGGACTGCAGAGACGCAGTCTCGCAGGCTCATTCGACGGGCCTGCTTCTTGCAAGCAGCTTTGGAGAGTGCGCAAGGACCTCAAGTGATCTGCAAATCGCGCTAGATTGCGGTCTTCCGTTTTGTTAAGCGTTTTGTCGACATTTTCAAGCATAGATATGTCCGATATGATGCCTGAATGTGCTTGTGATAGCTGCAGACCGCGTAGGTACAATCTCTGACACCTTATGGGGAATTGTGATGGGATATATAGGCCCAAGAGCCGATCTACCATGGTCTGGATCGATGAATTAAGTGCTGAGTTCCACTGGCGGTTTCTGGACAGTGTCTTTTGGTATAGCGTGAGTTGCCACTCGAGAAGAGCACCGCGTACAGCAACTGCATGTTTTAAGTCGTCAAAGAATGCGGGCTCATCGGCATGTTGCAGGCCATGCTTGATGAATGACCGATGGTACGATTTGAGTGTTCTTCCAAGATTGGTGAGTGAACGACCGTTTCCAAAAGTGTATGCAATGGTGTGTTTCGAGGCCGCTTCGGCAATCTCCTGAGCCACCCCATCGTCTAAAGAAACCTGTATACATTGCGCGAACGCAATACGAGATTCCTGGACAAGCTCGAGCTGATCTAGAGTTTCTCCCAGTCGATCTAATTTCGTTGTGAGCAAACCACATTCTCTTTCCGCTTGAGACCTCGATTGGAGAAGTTCGGTGGAACGTTGCATGGCTGTCGAAACGGATACTAGTTTCGCGTCTAGCTTTCGCAACTGCAAGTGGAGGGCCCAATAGGCATTCGAAATTTTGACATAGGGCGAATGCGCGGCTTCTTCAAACAGAGAGCCCGAAGCCGCCTTGTCCATATGCTCTCCTTCGAACTGCGATATCAGATTTACGCAGCCTTTAATCAGCGTATCGAGTTCTATCCATGCTGATTCGGACGTCAATGTTTGTCTGCAGCACGCCACTACCGAGTCGACAATACTCCTTGCTAGCTTGAACGCCATGGAAACGCGTTCATGATGTTGAGCCAGGACTTTTGGTGGAGCATCATCAAGAGGGCAAATGTCGATGAATCTCGACGTGAAATGTACGCTTGCGGCAACAACTCGCACACAATCCTGTTGCAGGGCCGAGATAGATGATCTAGTTGCTGAGGAAGAATTTGATGGTAGTAATCGAGTTGCCGCACGTCGCAAGGCATTGACTTCCAGAAGCAAAGCCTCCAACTCTTTGGCTGATCCGTCCAAGCTACCAGAAAGAGCTTCGAGGGCAACACTAATCGTATCACCTAGTTT
Organism: Laburnicola sp. JP_R_19; assembly: GCA_031010545.1. Taxonomy (NCBI): domain Eukaryota; kingdom Fungi; phylum Ascomycota; class Dothideomycetes; order Pleosporales; family Didymosphaeriaceae; genus Laburnicola; species Laburnicola sp. JP_R_19. The sequence goes on from VOIT01000042.1 coordinate 1,373,441, forward strand.
GGACGTTGGCCCGTCTTTGAGACAAGCTTCGAGAGAGACAGCGGCGATGCGTATCGAGCGGGCGGCGGTCGCTGCTGTGGACTCCTCAACTCCTGACAAGGGCGACATACCTAGCCAGCGAAGTGCCTCATCTGGTAGCTCAGCAGCGCGTGCTAGCGAGCCGAGTGTCTTGCTCGTCGATACAGACAACTGAGCCCCGTCTTTTGGTGAGGATTCAGTGCCCAGCAGATCTGTGTATAATGATTCCGCCAGCCTGAACTTCTTCACGGCGGGAAGCGTCGATCGTCTGGCAAAAGCGACGAGGCATTTCGAGAACGGCTCTTCAAGTTCTTTCTCTTTATCGCACTGGTGCTGGGCAATCGTCCACCATCTTTGGCGAACTCTGAATGCTAGATGCTGCAAACAGAGAACGACATCCGGAGACGGTTGAAGTTGCTCTTCATCGGCGGAGGAAGAAATACTGGGACACAGAAGGAGAATGGTTTGAGCGAGTGACTCCAACTGGCGTGCCACTTTAGCCCGATGGTCCGTGGTCTTTGCGACGCGCCAGATCAGATTCGCAGGAGATGACGGATGCGACAACTGTAGGTAACTCCAGGCCGCTTCGACGATGCGTGGACGTTTGACCCTTGCAACCACACGTAGCGCATATATCTGTAGATTGATAATGATTGGAATGGCTGCACTCTTGACATCGATATCCCCGTAGTCCAGGAGCGACGCTAAGTTTTCTTTCTCAGGCGGAGGTGGCTGCTGGGGCGTTCTCCGGTTGGTCGTAGGCCCATTGTCCTCCTTCTCAACCTTGAAGCCTAGGTATCTATCCAACCTCCTTTTCAAAATCCGCATCTCTTTAATAGCAAGGTTGTCCAAACCATGGGCCACCAGCTTCCCAACAAGTGCCAAAAGCCCATTTTCCAGCTGTAGCTCGGGCGACTCCTTTCCAGCGACCTTCACAGCCTCAGACGTACTCAAATATGCGAATGCCAACCTAGCGCATTCGGCGACTGCGACCAGGCCAGGATCGGGCCCAGTGGTGAGGAAGGTTGAGTAGGACGAAGAGCGACGCAAAAACGTGGGCTTCGTGGGCGAATTATTGATCTGGCCCAGCGAGCGCTCTTTCAGAGGGTATTGTGAGACGGAAGAGCTTTTGCTATGTCCCAGCCGTGGTCTCTGCGGTTTTTGCGCGTTCGTCGCGGCATTCGGGGGAGGCTTCAACTTTGGCGGGGTCGGTTGCGCTTTTAAAGCATCTGCAAGAGACTTGAGAGTGACATTGACGGCCTCAGTAGCCAGGATGTATCGTTCCCGCGGGGAAAGAAGCGCGGTACGGGCAGCGACAGCCTCCGGCCTTGTCGCTGTAGCCGTGCCCGGTCTTCTATGTGTGCTCGACTGATCGCTAGACGCTTGTGTACCCTTGACGCGTATGTTCTCCTTCTGTGCTGTCTCTGTCTTCCCTGCCAGCAGGTCCTGGAGTCCTGTGACCGTTATGGCCGTGCATGTTGAGACGGATTGAAGCTCGGTCTTGATGGTTTCGATGCGCGCGCGCGTTGCGTCTTTCTCTTTGGTCATTTCTTAGAGCGCTTGAGGGTTTACGGTGCGTGTATCGTCATAAAGGCCCTAGATTATACATTATATAAGAAAAGCAAGCCAGAGGGAGGGCGGATCGTTGCACAAAACGTTGGAGATGTGGAGTATCACCACGCATTCTCCTGTTAGTGTTTTGTTTTGTCTGTATACGGTTTAGCGTGTTTCGCGCACGGTCAAGGCAGCCGCGTGTGGCCCGCGATTCCAAGGTACGCCGACTTCTTCCGTCTAGATTGCTTGAGAGAAAGGAGGCACGTAGGCCTTGTTGTTTTGAAAGGTTAGGCCCAAAGAATAATGGGGTCCTCTTCCACGAGACAGCTATTTGGTGAGAGTACTACAATCGCTGGCTCGATGCTGGCAACTTAGTCATAGTCATATGATTAGTGAGAACGAGAGAGTGGACAGCAAAGAAAGTCACATTTAATCATTGCATCTCGGATCTCGTGATAATTCCTGGTGCTTAGCCAGATGTGGTGCATCAATATCCCCAGACAACCTCAACGCCTCGCCTATGTGGTATAATCCGAATCCCTTCCAATTTTTTTCCATCCCACCCTTTGCACCATATCATAGCACAGCTACTGGCTTTGCAGCGGCAACACTTTGCCGGAATCGACAATGACCTGCTCGTCGAGCCTCGTCGCGGTATCACCGTATTCAAGCCTTTTCCAGGTCGATATGCGCGCTTGGTTGGTGTCGATCTCGAAAACACGAAGGCGCCGATGGTAATGGTCATAACCGCCATACCCTCCGAAGCCACTTCCACCGGCATAGCACATCCACAGCTCGGGTTCGCTCTGTGGGTTCTTTGAGAGCATGCAGTAGTCGTTCGCGTGGTCGTGACCGCAAGATACCACTTTAATGCCTTGCTCAACTAGGGCGTCTTTGAAGTGGGTGTTGAAGCGAGGCGCTGTGACGCGTTCTTTCCATTGACCGACACGTTCGTTTTGAACAATGCCATATTCAGGCAGCGGGATGTGGATGAAGGCCATGTCGAGGTGGATGTGGGTGTATTTGCTGTGCGACTCCTTGAGGCTTCCTGCAGTCTCCTTGAACCAGTCGATCTGATTGGGTTTCAACCAGTCGTAGCCCTTGAATTTGCTCTCGTCCGGAGAATAGCTGTGAGTGTCGAGGAAGTAGAGAGTAAGGGCAGAGTGTTTGTTGGCACCGTGGGCTAGGACCTCGACGTAGTAATTACCGACGCCATCAAGGGCGGTGGGTCCAGCTTCAGAAAGTGAATAAGGCAGCGATTCGTAAAGCTGCATCTGGATACCCCGGTTGAGGACACCTTCATCATCATGATTACCGAAGATGGCAGCATATGGAATCTTCCGCTCGATCAGAACTGCGGCAATCTTGAACAGAGCCTACGTGTTGTCAGCACGATCTCTATAAACCAGAGTGATCTACTGACACTAGGGACATCAGGCGCAGTGCCACCATTGACCTGGTCGCCTGATAGAACAACAAGGTCGGGCTTCTCATCATCCAACAGCCTCTCTACAAAGTCAAGGGTCCTAGTGTCGGCATCACAGTGTCCGCCATTGTAATCTTTCGGCTCGCTATCTCGGCATGGGCGCACGCCAGTGCTGAGATGCAGGTCTGAGATTTGCATGATCTTGAATTTACCGTCTTTCGTGATTCTGGGAACCGGCTTCTCAATCTTCTGTGGTGGTCCCCTCCGAATCGACAGACGTGGCTCCTTGTCCTCACCTCCAGTCGCCAGGTGTATCGCTGAATTGGGGACCATTGCCCAGCCTGGCCGCGCCTCTACCGCATCTGCACCAAAGAGCACGTCTACGGCGGTAATGGTCTTCTTCGAGTTGCTCGCGTGACGCCTGGCCGACCGCTTGATCCAGACGCCGGCAGGGCGGGATTCCCACTTCTCGGACGCTTGCGCCTTTTCTCCCATGGCCGGATCCAACTTCCCTGTGCGCATATCCACAATGACTTTGTCTTCATCTGTGAGCTCCTCCTCTTTCTTGCGCTGAATGTGAACAAATGCCTTCGATACCCAGCCAGTGCCCAGGTACAGGTCCTTCTCCACGCGATGCCATTTTTCCTGATCGAGCTTGCACTTTGAAATCGGGTTGAGCGACGAACACGTCTGGATCGTGATATCGGTGATGACAAGGCCTTCGTGGTGGAGCGGCAGGTGGTTATGGATAGATTGGGGGAGCACGCGGTAGCGATTGTCGAGGAAGAATACCAGGAGGCAGACGACGGAGGCGAGCACACCGAGCTGGATTCCCGTCCGGACCTGCCGTCTTCGTTAGCAGTGCGCGACAGCCGTGGGGGCGTGGACATGCGATTCTGCGAGACATGGTTCCTGAGAGACCTCCGCGGCGAAGAGGTTCCGAACTCACACCACAGCTGCAGTCATTCGGTGGTGCTGATTAATGAGTCGGCCGATATGCAAAGCCCATGGCCGCAGATGTTCGTGCCCTTGATTCGAAAGAAGCGGGGAGCGCAGATGGCATGTTTCGACGTCTCATGGACTGGGCCTGTCGTCTTGGCTCAAGCGCAACATCGCCGTTCCTCGGCTCCCCAACGCATCACCACTTCCTTACGCATACGCTATGCGCCTATCTCCATCTCAGGTGCGCGCGTCTGCTCGGTCACACTCGTCACACTACTCGTCGTCTAGATTCTTCGCCACCAGCTCCTGCTGTCGACGGGCATTTGAAGGCAAGCGCACTGTCCGCCCCTTGCTCCCAATCTATCGCTCACAGCCATGCAGAAGGCGACACGGTCCTGCTCAAGGAGAAGAGACATGCCAGCCATGAAGGAATATTTCTGAAGCTCCAGGCTTCCAAAATCACGCAAACCCACCGTGGAAATATACCCCATGCGGGCATAGTTGGCAAAGAGCCGCGACAGCTCGTGCAGTCGTCGCGAGGCACCGAATATCGCATCCATGAACCCACTCTGGCAGAGTATGTCCGGCTCACTCCGCGCATCGTTACTCCTGTGCGTCTCTTGAACAGCACTGCGCACCACTTTTTGAGGTACGAGAGTCGAGCTGACCAGGCCAGATATACCCTTCCGATGCCAACCTCATAGTTTCACTCTTAGACATTCACGTCCACACGCCATCGGACAGCTCCGGCCATTGTCTGCCTCTAGAAATACTTGAAGCTGGTACTGGCCATGGCGCGCTCACCATGCATCTCGCACGCGCAATACACGCTGCGAATCCGCCTGTCCCGAAACCTCCAAGTTATGTCACCGAACAAGAAGCAGAAGACCCAGTCTATCTAGGGGAGTCCATGTCAGACCTGCACGGCTCGAGCTTAGAGACTTGGAGGTCTAGCAGGCGTGCCATTGTACATACCCTGGACATTTCTAGCAAGCACTCGAAGCATGCGCGGAAAATCGTTCAAGGCTTTAGACATGGCATGTATGCCGGCAACGTCGACTTCCACGTTGGAGATGTCACAGCCTGGATCTCGCAACAAAGAGCATCGAGGAAGACCGAAAGCCCGTTCCTGACCCACATCATACTGGACCTACCAAATGCTGAGAGTCATTTGGAGAACGTAGCGCCCGCATTGCACGTGAATGGTATGCTTGCTGTCTTCAATCCGAGTATCACACAGATCGTGGGATGTGTGGAGGCGATACGCAAGTACAGGATGCCCTACTTGCTTGACCAGGTTATCGAGCTGGGTGCGAGCACCATCCGCGAATGGGACGTCAGAGCTGTGCGGCCACGGGCGACCGTGAAGAAAGCAGAAGCGGGCGAGCTGTCGGACACTTCGTCCAGTGAGGAGCCCACAGACGCGGTAAAAGGGCAGGAGGCTAGAGACGATGAGCTGGCACAGGACCTTGGCAAGAGCGAAGAAGAGTGGGCAATGGTCTGTCGCCCCAAAGCCGGGCAGCAGGTAGTCGGCGGTGGGTTCCTCGCCTTGTGGCGGAAAATGGAGAAGCCGGCGACGAACGAAGCCTAGGCAGAGAAGTCGCTGTGCACAAATAGATCAATGATGTACAACATGACATGCTCACCAGCGCACTCATGGTCCTCCAGCTCAACTGACGTATCCTTTGGTTGATGCCTATCCCCACTTAGACGCGCCACGTGACCACTTCCCCATGTCTCCCCCGGCAAGCTTCGTGCCCTCTCATCCAGCAGATGGGAAAAAGCTGCTCAGCACTATCGCTCAGACGGCAACGGCTTCTGAAAAAGGCAATACATTTTGTGCGCTGGCCACGGCCGTCGCCGCGCATGATTGGCCAGCCTCGGATTGAATGCACGAAATGCACCTAGCACGGACCTGGCGCGTTCACACGGCCGCTTCGCGCTTTCACTGGATGCGCGTATAATAATACCTCTCGCCCACTCATCGTCACCCCACCTGTTTTCCTCTGTCCCGACAATGAGTGGTGTGGGCGAGAACCGGTGAGCTTCTCTCACTGCTTACTCTGAGCATAGTTTACTGACAACGCCTAGGAGTAGCTGGCGGCAGCAGGGACGGGGCAATCGCACCTCGGGCTCGAACAATCCAAACAAAGACACTGGACGGCAGCCGGCGCTCTCGGGCAACGCGTGGAAAAGCAAAGGTGCCGGCGGCACTGAGCGAGCACAAGCGCAAGCCCCGTCGGCCCAGGCAGAACCACAGCATGTTCCTGTGAACGACTTCAATGCTAGCGATGTCAAGCACTACTTGAAAAAGCGTATGTTTGCAGCCCGTTCCGGGGCATCTCGTGGTCTCCAAAGACTCGCGCGACCATCCTCTGAGCTCACCCACGTCTGCTCAAGCTCCAGCTGACATTTGTGCCAGAGTATCTCGAGAGCGTCGCCGGTACATCTCCTTCGAACAACGCGTCTTCGCTGAACACTGAGATTAACCGCAAGTCTACAGATCAGCCATCCGCATACCACAAAGTCCAGGGTGACTCTGTGGAGAGGAGGAGCAGCGGTGCCTGGGGCTCCCGAGGTACGTGTTGAGGGAACAATGAAGGAAGCTTTTGTAACACGTCTGCAGGTACCATACCACACCTCATGCCCAGTGGGCAAGACTTTTTCACACAGCTCAAGAAGCAGCTGGCGGCTCTCGACCAGGGCAAGCCCTCGTAACACGGTTCTCACACGTTTCCTTGGACGGGCATTTCAGGGTATAAGGGCGTTTCCGGGCTGTGGCATTCTGCGCACTTGTCCCATGGTGGCTGTTTCACGAAGATGGTCCAATGTTCAAACAACAGCATGTAAATCATGGGCATTGCAAATACCAGGCGTTGGTGGAGCATTCGAATCACGGTATTGTAGATACCCACTGGAACTTTCAACGGGGCGTCGTTTTGTGTCAAGGAACGAAATGGGGTCCAGCCGACGTAGTGAAGTCGCTCCTCTTCTTGTGATTCTTTTCAAATAGTCGCAAAAGACTGATTCTTGGATGACACACTTGTTGGTATAGACTATTAGCATTTGAGTGTCCAGGTGACTGTGAAGGCCATCCCGGCATCATGTAACAAGTTGTGTGCTTGGACGCTATGACTCTGACGGCGGACCGGCGGCGTTGTCATGATGGAGTAGCCCCCGACTCGGTCAACAAACAGTCCACGTTTGCAGCCCACGCAGCGCTGAGCAACGCACATACTTCGGTTGCCTATGGATTTTTAACTTGTTTCAAGTCGTTGGACGCTTGCTGGTGATCTGCGCAGCTGGTGTCTGATTGCTGCAAGCCAAGACTGGGGACAGAGCACCTCACAGTTTACACCCGGACGGCTCACCCCTCGTTTGCCGCTACACCCCGTTCTACGCCCCTGGATAAGCGGATCAAGGCCTGCACTCTGCGACAGTACGCAGTGAGCTCCAGGGCCCGCACACGCATGCACGCCTTCACCGGTCCTCAAAGCAGACGCACCACGTCCTCGCCGGCCCTGCGAGCCATCCACCGCGCGGCAGACGCCTAGAGCAACATGTCCTCCCCGCCGCAGACACCCGTGCATGGCCCGACTGCCTCGCACCGTCGCCATCCCTCAAGCCTGGACATGACCCACACTACCTCCTCCTCCAGACGACATTCATACCGCCGCCGCTCTTCCGGGTACTCCTCCATAACGCCCCGGTTGTCGCAAGAATTTGAACATGGAAGTCCTGCGCACAACTTGGATGGCGGCGGAGACGGCGGTCTGGGGAACCTAGCCGACGAGTTGGGGGACGTATGGAGCGAAGACGATGAAGGAGCAGAAGGCGAATACGGGGAGGAAGTAGAGCTGCTACACGAGGACACGAACCATATTGGCGTTGCAGTGGATCACGATGGAGGCAATGGGGTCGGCAGCGCGGTCAATGTGAACGGCGTCAGGGATAGCGGTGTCGCAATGCAGCCGTCTTCGCCCGCGGCATCGACGCTAAGTCCACAGTCTGCAGCGAAACCAAAGAAACACCAGAGACAACACTCGTTATATGATGGGTCCGACTATGGGGATGATTCGGACCTAGAAGCAAACGAGGGCATCTCCCCCGCACTCGAAGCCCGCATGGCGGCCATCGAAAGTCTGGCAAGACGTGGGATAGAAGAGAATGGCAGCGCAACAGACGGGGTGGTGAAGAGAGTAACGGAGCAATTACGAGATTTAGGGAGTCAGATTGGAATCGAAAACGGTGCCACAAGGTAGGTTCGATTCCCAACGCGTGCGATGTGGTACAAGACTGATTGATCGTGCAGATTAAAAACTGCTCACGATGCCCTCACGACACACCTCACCCATCAGTCTCGCACTCTGACTTCAGCCACCGCCGCTTTTACCGGCCCCCGTGCCATAATACCAGACATTGAAGAAATCGAAACGCTCCTCCCCCTCATAACCAGCACCCTCGAGCTCCTCCCGCACTCCTCACCAGAAGCCTTAGTTTCCCTCTCACAACTCACACTTTCCACCCGCGAACTCCTCGAACACCTCTCCAACGTGTCCGACTCACTCCACATGTCCCGCCAATCAACGCTCAACGCGAATCGCCGCCTTCGGTCTTCAAAAGACCAGCTTGCAGAGTGGAAAAAAGATATGGAACTGAGGGAACTGGGAATACAATTTATAAACAATGGCGACTGGGACCGCCGTTTGAAGGACAGGGAAGCAGGCACCGCGTGTGGGGACGTAGTAGGTGGGTTTGAGGAGATGTGTGGCATGTGGAGAAAGAAGCTTTGCGAGGGGCTGGGTGTCGCTAGTGCGTAAGATGATCTTGCGCGTGTTGAATGTTTTCTTTTGTTTGGAGACTACGTGATCTTGTAGCTAACGATGCGGGGTTCGCGTAGGTGAAGATTATCCCGAAGAGAAGGACCCCGAGCCCTCTGCGCAGGTCGGGACCTGGGTAGTCAAGTTGAACCAGAATAACAACATAGACGACAACCTTGGCACACCACCTTTAGGCTACGACGGTCGGCATCTGGGTTCTAGAGTCCAAGCCGTGCATGATGTCTGTTGGGAGGGAGAGGTGACTGGGTCCCTGTCGGCGTTTGTGAGGTCGGGATAGCCATCTTGGTCGGATTGTCACATAATACCCTATACACCATTGTCTGGCAGGCGTAGATGGGATTTGCATGGTTGGAGCGGCATCACAAGAGACGGGCGTGTATAGTACCGCACTGTTGTTATGGTGATTGCGCGATCATCACAATACATTGTTTATTCTCTTGCTTTCAAAGAAATGATTCTAGACCTTTTTCATACCAACTCCGGAATACCTTTTTCGTCGCTCCAATTTTTCGATTGTGTTTTCCGCATCTTTCTTTTCCTCACACCACCTTTTTTTTAATAGTCGCCCTTACCCGGCCAGACGCAAACGCCAAAATCGTCCGCGATGTACTCGGACGTAGCATAATACTCACACACCTGCCCCGAGATATCGCACGAAAAGCCGGCGAACCCGCCACACGGCTTTTCCGCTACGCAGATGCCATGCTCGACGCAGTCCGTCCCGCACGTGTCCTGGGACGGATCTTTAACTTTGTACGGATCGCTAGCGCACTTGAAACCGGTGTCGCACTCGGGGCTGCTGTAGCAGGGGACGTTTATGAGGGGTAGCTTGGGTGGTGGTAGGCGCGTGGCTGAGGTGGCTTCGCCGGTGGGGGAGGCAAGTGATTGAGGAGGCGAGTTGGGTTCATCTGTGGCGGGAAGGTGGGGGGGCCGGATGAGCATAGAAGGGGTGCTGAGTGGCGGGCATGACTGTGTGATTTGTTAGTTTGTATGTCTGTATTTAATGCACGGGATGTGGGAGAGAGAGGGAAATAAATAAATTGGTACCATTAGATCCGCTTCTCCGCCGCACTTCGCTGCGCAACGTTCTTTCTGCGCGTTCGAACAGTAGCATGATTGCGGCCACATTTGGATGCAGAAGCCAAGTTCGCAGACGCATGGTTGGGGACTCGGTGTTGGAGTTGCAGTCGGCTTCGTGAGGCAGGACTAGATGGTACTTGTTAGGTTTTGGAGGATAGGGGAGGCGGGGAACTCACGAGGTAGGTGGGGATGTAGTCTGGACAGGAAATTTTGCAGAGTGTTTCGCGGTTGTTGAGGCAGGTGCAGAGGTCCTGGGGTGGTGGTTAGTTCATGGGCGAATGAGTATGGGGCTGCGAGGAGACGAGACGTACGACGGGGTCTGTAGCTGAGCATTTTACCTGTGGGCATGCGCAGGTTTGGGTAGGGGTTTGTGCGGCTGTGAGGACGGATAGGACGAGGACGAGGAGGAAGGTTAGCTCCATGCTGGCGTTGGTTCTGGTGGTGGATTGATGTTCAGTGAGATTTTGGTGTTGAGAGTAGATGCTGGGGGAAGAGCAGTATATACTTTGTAGGTATGGCAGTGACGCAATTTCTCGTTCTGACGCAATTGCTCATTCTTACATTCCACATGTTTGCCTTCCCGCCAAGCCATATTACCATTTACCGGCTTGACGTTGATAGTCGAAAGTAGAGCCATGGCTGGATTTGCTAACTGCGTCCTGTCAGGAGCATCCTGGCTCACATGCCCATTGAACATGATCTCGGTGGCTACCTAAGGTACCTAGGTACTTCCTTGGCAGCTGAACGTGAAGTTCGTATCCGCATTCCATGACCCGTTCTAACCGAACTATGTTGAACAGGAATGCCAACAAGAGTACTTGTGTTTCCAAGAACAACTTGGGACTAAGAGTAGATCGAAAAGAGCAAACCAAGCCCTTAATTCATGCTCGTAAAAAGACTCCGTTCCGTTGAGTAAATTCGTACCGTGACGGGAACAATGTGGACTTGGTTCGTTGATTGTGCCAATGTCAACGGACTTTCCGGGAGAGCTTCTGATATGATACTGGACCTTTTGGAAAATATAGAGATATGTTGAAACGCAGCCCTCTATCGGTTACCTAACGCGGTGCTTCTAGAATAGTATATTCTACCCCGAAGTCATATGTCCTTGCTTGTCTCAACCTACTGCGGTCGCACGAGCCAAGGCAAGGCGGATTCTAGGGTTCGGGATGACGGCACATGACATTAGGTAGCACAGTAACCGAGCCCTTGCCTCGGATGGGTTCCGAGGTGGCGGATTGAAACGCGACATACGGTTTTGGTCCTCTGTCATGTGTTTCGAAGACCAAGTTGTATGCTGAAAGACGACCACTGACACTTTCCGTACCGACTGTTGCTTTATGTTCTGTTCAGATTCCTATACAGTACCCGATTCTCTTTGAAGTAGCGGTGGTTTCAATCTTGCTGGAGTTTCTGTACTCCATCTTTCACATATTTATATGTTTCTTCTAGGATTGCTGATCAATTCCTGGAGAGAGTTCTCTTTTCCAGTGTAGCACTGCACATTCTTCCCCCTTAACCCGATAGGGACAGTTTCCCTCCAGTAGTGAGTAGCGTGCACATCTACAGTGCCTCTGGAATGATAAGAAACACCATGTTCAATGACACCATATTGCCCAGCCAGCATTCAAGAAACTTCACAAGATTCCTGGTTAGCGGACTCCTGGCCTAGACAACGCAGTTTTTTCCGCCGACCGGCTGAAAGGTACAGCAATTCCCGTACTACGCCACCTCTAACAGTAGGCTAAGTCCACTGCTAGATGAGTCCCTATCAGTGACGCATATTCGCCGCTTGTTATTGCTAGAGTTCGTGTATGCACTGAGCACTGAGCAGGTGGATCGATCAGTAGGGAAACGTACGTTCAGATGTAGCCGAGAGGACTAAGCTTTGATGTAGTGGTCCTCAGTGAGCCTAGAAGGTAACCGAATGTGGGACAGGCGAGATTGGCTCCATATGAAATGGATGCGGGGAGCCGGTCGACGGTTCTGCCAACAGTGACGCGTCACATGTACTTACAGCATGTGAGTATGGAGTGGTTACTAACATATGCACAGGCATAGTGCACCTAACTAATACAATTTATATCACGTACTAAGTCACATGACTGGTAACTAAGCGTTATATACGCTTTACTATGGCCAGCTGACTTCCCTTACGGTGAAAATAGCCAAAAGGAATATATATATATATATATATATATATGAAATGGATCGTCTGGGCTCGCCGGTACGAAGTGACATTAGCGAACTATTTTTCGGAGTTTTTGTCCATAGTAGTGGAAGCAAGGGGGACAGTACCGACATGCAAGGCCGTTCGATCCGTAGGGTCCGATGCATGCGATCGCGAACATCAACGCAAAGGCATATGCAGTAAAATCAGACGGTATCACATTGCGTCTCCGTGGGGATCTGAGGGCCAATACATCTAGGCCTCCGTGAGATATCGGTATCAGTCCAGACTCTAGGTGCGCAACGACCTTCTCCTTCCAACTACTTCGCACCAACCATTACATATTGAAGATACCATGTATGCGCAGCCGAATCCTTGATCCCAACAGCACCCTGAGCGACTTTTCACCCATTCTGGCTGATCCTTTGCCATAATTTACCCGGTTCGTGAACCAACCAGGGTCTTAGGTTAATATCAGCGGCCGCAACACCAATTATAGAGCGTGAATAGAGTGCCAAGGTGCCGAATACTCTGCCACGAGGCACAGGAAGCCGGGCCTTGCGTTGCGCATATTGCGCCGTGGGAGGGAACATGGTCTTAGTAAATAATCAAATATAAAATTATTTAACAGTGCCGCTCGTCGCGGCTAAGCTCTACTCTCCTAGCAACAGTTATGTATAGATACACTAGTTACGCTACTAATATCCTATAGTTTAGCTTAATAGAGTTTATTAAACTACTTATTTAACTATTTATTAAAAGGTTTAAAGCGCTAAATAATTAGTTAGTCTTTAGCTTTATTATAAGTATTTTTATATCTAGTTTAGTTTTTAGTTAGTATTAGTATAGTATCTATTTATATAATAAAATAGTTAAAATAAGTATAATAGTAGTTTATATAGTAGTAGTAAAAACTAAAAGTAGCTTTAGTAAAGTAGTACTAAAAATAAGAATTAATATTATAAATAAAGCTAAAGTTATAATTAATATTAGTAATATAGCTATAGTAAAATAATATTAGGAAATTTTTTTAGCGAGTATATATATATAGAATATCTATATAGTTCTATACATGCCTATACACGCTTATACACTAAATACGCCCTAAGCACTCTAGTAATATCTATTTTTTTATATACACTTACGTAATTTTATATATAATTATATATAATTAGTTACTATAACACGCCTTTATATTATAGCACTAGGCAGAACTATACTTATTACTATACTATTTATAGCTAAAGTGCACTATATATGCTACTTATCTAATCTATATACTTTTATATTTATATAGTTAGTATTAGCTATAAAGTTTATAAGTGTGTATACTTTATAATAACTTACTTTTATATAGCGTATTATAATTTACTATAAAAGTCTTTTAATTATTTATATATAAGTAGTAGTAAAATTAAAAAATATACTAGTTATTATATTATTATAGGCATTAGTAGAATTAATAAATATACTAGACTTTGTAGTTTTTATCTATATATAATTATTAGTAGGAATAATGCGTATACTACCCTTAGTAGTAGTAGTAAGAGTAGGTCTAATTTACACTACGTAGGTTATATATACTAATATTATAACTCTTTTTTTATTAATACTATTTTAAAACGCTTTTCTATATTAATAATAGTAGAAGGGATAACTGCTATTATTGTAATATTTTTATTTGAAACCCCCTTAGTTGTTAAAAAAAACCCATACTAATATTATACATATAGAATATTAGATATATTACTTAACTATACTACACTATAGTTAGTGTTTACTTTAAAGGCTACTAAAATAATTATAAGTGTAGTATATTATTATAGCTTCTAGAATTACATACTCTCTAGTGCTATCTTTAGACTTAGGTTCTTTACGCCTTATACCTAGGTAACTATACTATAAAAAGACTTATTATTAGTAATAATATATTTACTAGGGCTATAGTAGGCTATATATAGTATTAGACCTGCCTTAAGCTTCTTTTTAGTGTACTCTATTATACTAAGAGCCTTATTTCTAAGCGTCTTTAATAGACTAGCTTCTTCTTTATATCTCTATATAAACTTCTTCTTATTATTACTAGTGTTAAGGGAAATCCTAAGATTAAGTAGGTTTTTATATACTATTAGAAAATACCTATAACTGTATATTATATATACTATTTTATATCTTTATCTAATATTAGCACAAATATAGTTATTAATATAAATATCTTCTCTAAGTTTAGGTATTATTAGCTCTTTAGCACTACACACGTCTGCACTTACGTTAAATAGAGTATTCTTTTATATACTACTCTTATCTAACACTAGCTATACTTATTAACCGCCTATTTATTATTACTTATAGTAAACTTACTATATTATTCTACTAGTTAGATTTAATATTACTCTTATTTAACGCTAGCTATACTTATTAACTGCCTATTTATTATTGCTTATAGTAAACTTACTATGTTATCCTACTAGTTAGATTTAATATTACTCTTATTTAATGCTGGCTATACTTATTAACTACTTATTTATTATTACTTATAGTACACTTACTATATTATTTAACTAGTTAGATTTAATATACGCAGCCTCTTTGCTACCCTCTAGCCCTAGCTTTATTAACTCTTCTAGTAATATAAGGGCGTAAACGTTAGATAAGTTATTATAGTTACTATTATTTAGTAATAGTAGTAATATTATAATCTAGCAACCTTATTTTATAATATAGCCCTATATAAATATCTTAGTAAGTATCTGTTTTAGCGTACTTATCCTCTTCTATAGCCTCTTAATAGTATTATATAAAGCTTATAATACTAGTAAGTTATATAGTTTAAAAGTAAAGCTACTTACTTTTAATTTTATCTACTAAGATATATTAAATTAATCTTAAACTCTCTTTTTACTCCTCTAGTATAGTATATAGTAGTAATCTAAAGTATACTACTATACTCTCTATTAGGGTTTAGAAGTACTATTCTAAGTTAGGTGCCTTTATAATAGGGGTAAAGCTAACGTTTATACTAAACAGACACCTAGTTACTAAACTAATAAATAGGTTACTATAAAACCTACCCTTTTTTATTTACTCTAGTGTTAGTATACTATAAGATTATATAATAAGTATATTAAAAGTAATATATATTAACTATATCTTATAAGAAAAAGCTAAACCTCTCTAGTATTTTTAAAACTTTAGGCTAGATATCTAGCATAGGAGTAAATAGCTAGTAATAGTCTTATACTATTTTTTAAGTAGCTACTATACACTATAAATAATAGCTCTAGATTTTATTATACACCTTAATTTTATTAGCCTATACTATTTATATTAATAAGTCTAGTATATATACTATTTTTAAGTCTATATCTATAATACTATATACTATATTCTATCACTCTTCTATAGTTAATATATTATATACCTAAGCCTAGGTATTTATAATTAGGTGCTGTAGCAGTTTTATATATTTCTTAATATATAAAGTTGGCTTTATTAGCTTAATAGACCTCTCTTTTATTAGTAATCTTATAATTACTATTATAGAAACAGCTTTTATAATAATAGACTCTACTTATAAAGATAGTTTAGGCCTTTATACTACTCTCTACTAAGGCATTTTTATAGCTAATATTATTAATAGTGTTAATATTATTAGACTAGGCTCGCTTCTTAGTAAGCCTAGACTAGTAGTAAGTAAATTTATTATAAAATTAGGTAGTGCCTAAGCCTTATATAGACAATTACTTATAGATTTTATAGTAGTATAGTACCTTATATAATAGTTTTTAATATAACTAGAAAGTTACTAATATATCTTCTTATTTATTTTTACTATATAGTTAAGATAGTTATACTATAGACGCTATCTTTTTCTTCTTTCTAAGTATCTTTAAGTGCTAGGGTATATTAAAGCTATATAGTTATAGGTATTAAGCAACCTATACCCTATTATAAGCTAGTCCTACTATACAGATCTAGTTCTTTACAACTTAAAAAAGACTCTAATTATCCTTACTTACTACTAGACTTAGGTAACTAGTATTAATATTTAATAAGCGCGCGCGCTAACTATTTATATAGTAAAAGTATTAGCAACTTATAGTAAATTTACTTAGCTATTTTAATATACTTATAGTTTTATTCTATCTCCTCTTACTTATAATACTAGATAATATACGCCTTACCTATTTATTTTCTATGCTCTATAGTAGTATAGGTAGTATATTATAAATAGTAGTGTACTATTAGTCTATACGTACTATATATTCTAATAGCACCCTTTATAGAATTAATTATAGTCTTAATAGAAGTGCACCTAAAGTAATATAGTATTAGATACTATATATATATATATATATACTACCCCTACGCTAGCTAAAAATAGATTAATATTACTATCTAGCTGTTAACTAGTATTATAGAACGTCTTATTATATTAGCTAGCGTATTTATTTTAAGAATAGCTTAGCTTGTTATATTATTATAATAAAGTTAATTTTTTATTACCTTACTAGTATATTTAATTAAGGTACGTCTTAGCCGCATTTATATATTAACACTAGCTTTACTTTCTATTTAGCTATCTATTATATTTATAGTAAGTTACTTATTCTATACACTTATTAGTATAATAATCTCTATCTATTTATTTATAAGAATATACTAGTAGGTATAATATATATAACTTAATAATATATATATTATAAATTCTGCTAACTACTAGTACGTACCTCCTCGCAAAGCTAATATATCCTTACACTAGCCTATAGTAGTCTAGTTATACTATATTTCTAACTAGAGTTATTTATAATTACTAATTATTAGCTTTTTAACGGATTAACTTATCTTATATAATATAGTAGAGGATAAAAATATAGTAGGCGTAGTTATAAAGTTATTTATTACTAAGCTTATAGCTGCTATATCTTTTATAGTCTTACGCCCGCTTATTTTAAAGGTCTACGCTACTATAAAATCTAGATATAGTCCTATTACTTTAATATATATTGCTACTATCTTAGCGTCTATATATAGTGCAGATTGCGTATTCTTTAGTCTAAATATAGACTTACTTAAAAGCCTATTATTATAGCCTTGCTTTCTCCTAGTTACTACTTTATTATATTATTATATTTATTTTATTAACCTTAAAAAGTTTTAGTTATACTATCTTATAATTTTTAGAAGATAGTTTATTACTTACTTAAATATAAATATTTTAAAGTGTGTATTTACTATTCTACACGCTATTATAGCTGCCCTACCTTTCTTTAAGTTTATCTAAATTAGCTTACCTAGAATCTTATTCGTAGCTAGGATAGTCTCTATCTTTTAGTATATAATATAATACTTTATATTTAATATATTAAGAATACTTAATATAGTATATATGTATATTTAAAGTTTAGTTATATATAAGGTCGCGTCGTAGTGTAAAATTATTATAGCGTTAGCGCGTCTACTAGCTAAAAACCTACCCTATTATTTTAGTATTTCTACTTTATATTAGCTATTAGTGTAAACTATAGTTACTATAGATATATAAAAATATTATAGTAAATTACTATAATAGTATTTAAACTATAGTAATTACTATCCTACTAAAGTAGGTATATAAGCCAAATATAAATAAGTGCCTTAGAAGCGCTATAGCTATGCCTAGGTTACTATACTTATTCTATAGCTATAAAATATATATTATAGGCAGATTATAGAATATAATAAATTTCTAACTAAAGAGATTATAACTATAACTTTTATTATTATTACTTATAACTTAGAAAACGTTTTTATAACTACTATTAAAGTTACTATTATTGTTAATATAGCCTGTAGTATTTGTATAGCTATGGCTATTAGTATAACTAGAGCTATACCTATTAATAGAAGGCATAATATTATTAAATAAGTAAGTATAATACTATATATTATTCTATAACTATAATAAAAGCAAAGGGTTGATTATATAGTAGGGTTAGAGACAGGAAACTATATAGTGTTTAGTAGATGCTAGATAAGATAAGGCGTATAGCATTAATAAGGTAAAGATAAAGCTTAGTAGGCGCGAATTTAAAAGTAGTTTAAATAACATAGTTACTATATAAGTTATATATTAGCTTCTTAAGCTCCTTTTATATATTATCTCTTAAATTATAATTAGCTTAATATTTATCTTAGCGTAATAGACGTACTTCTTAATAATATTAGAGTTAAACTTCTGCTTAGGCAGCTTAGCAATATAGCCTTAGAAGCTAAGGCAAAGCAAAGTAGTAAAGTTTACTTTATTAAGGTTAAGGATATACTACACTATATATTATTACTACTATTAGCTTACTTTATAGTTAGTATATTATTACTAGAGAAGGACTATTATAACTTTAATATACTATTAGTATATATAGAATATTAAAGGTTGCTTAGACTACTTAGGATATATCTATAGTGTAGTTACTATAGTTTATTTTCTATTATAGTAATTTACTATAATATTTTTAGTAGTATAAGACTAATAGAATTTACTATATTAATTAATTCTTATAGCAATAGCTATAAATATTCTAAGCACTATTATTTAATAATAAACCTATTCTACGTATTATATATAATAGTTCCCTATATATATTCCTTTAATTTTCTTTTATTTGCCTTGCTATATATTTTACTATATTTTATTATTTTTTAAATTACTAGTAATTATTATATATAGCGTCTTACTCTAAAAAGTTAACATAGTTATTAACTATAAATATATAGTTATTACTAGGACCTGCTTTAGATCTACTATTAAATTAGACGCTATTATATTTATAGTTTGTATTAGTATGCTTTGCTAGTATAATATGCGCTACGCTAATAATCTATACTATATAAAAACACTAATAAGCCGCTTAGTATCTAGTTCCTTCTAAGTATATTTTTTATGCTAATTAGTTCTAAAGCTTAACAAAACTATAAATATTGTCTAGTTATTCCTAGTCTACTATCTTAAATATCTTAAAAAGAAAGTAAATATATATGTTCTTTTGCTTAGTAAAGTATATAGTTTTTTATTCTATAATAGTAAATATTAGCTACATCTAGCCTACACGCCTACCTTTAAAAGGGGTATTATTATAGTTATATTCTTAAACCTATATATATTATATTTAAGTTACTTGCTATTGGCTTACTAGTCTAGTATATATTAAATAGTCTTCTAGTCTTCTTATAATACTTTACTATTTAGCCTTCTAGTCTCCCTTTAGTACCTAAATAATAGGTAAATTATTATTATATAGAGATTAACGTAACTAAAGTTATTTTTAAGCTGTTTAGCATCTTTCTAATATAAGCTTATTTTGCTAGCTTTAATTATATCCTTCTCCTACAGTATTACTATAAGCGTATTACATAGTTTAAGAGATTTAATATAAGTTATAGTGTTTTAAATAGTTATCTAATAACGTAGATTTAACCCCTTCTCTTTTATAAGTAGGAATTTAGACGTGTTAATACTATATTAGCTTAATAGAGCTAGTTTAGCTAGTCTACCTATTTATACCTCTTTTAGCCCCTATATTTTAGTTATTAGCTTCTCTATATAGTACTTTACTAGAGTTTTATATATCTAAATCTTAGTCTATTAAGTGTTTAGACTACTTATCTGTGCTAGAGTTTTCTTATAGTTTATTAATTAGAACTAGTTCTTAATAAGAAACATATAGAGGGCTTTTATATATATAGTAGGGTTATAGTTTAGTAGTAGTCTATATTACTATACTATCTATATATAGTAGGTAATTATATAAAGTTTTAGTATCTAGAAATACTTTATATATAGTAAATCGAAGCTAACTAATTTCTACTTATATATATTAACCTACTAGAGGAATTTAAGTATGTAGCTAAGTGTTTCCTTATTATAGCTATAGTAATAAGAAATTATAATAAAGTTGCATATTTTGTAGAGACACAATATAGTATTTAGCTTACTTTATAAAAGGGGGGCAAATACTACTAGAATCTACTTTATATAAGGGCCTTTTATTTATTTCTAAACTATTATAATATTTAACTAACTAGTATATTATTAAAGACCTTTAGGCCTAGGAAGTAAGGCACCTTCTAGTAACGCTTATTAATCTAACTTGTCCCTAATATTATATATTGTACCCTTAAGTTACTATATATTAAGTTAACTAGACCTATTAGCTACTTAATAATGTGCTTTATAAGTTCTTTATAGAGTTAATATAAAAAGTCTAGTATAAAAACTATATATATATTTATAAATAGAAACTTCTATATAAAGTGTCTAATCTAGTATATATACTCTAGGTAAGAACTCTAAATACTAGTCTATTTTATTCTTCTAATTATACTTATAGTAATATTATATAAATAATATAGCGTATATTCTACTAATATCTTATTAGTGTAGTTAGTATATACTATTATATTTTGTATTTAGAGGTGTATTTAATACACTATATAGTGCTATCTTATTTTTACCCCTATAATTATTACCTACTTCTTATAGTCTGCTATAATACTATATATAATTAGATAGCATATTCTGTTAAACCTATTCGCACATCTTATACGCATGCCTATTTAATTAATAACCTTAATAACTAAGTTAGCGACTGTTAGATAGCGTAATATAGTTTTATAGAAGTACTTATAATTTAACACTTTTGCTATTACCTTATAGTATATATTTATAGTAGTATCTCTATTATACTACTTAATAATTAGTAGTATTGCTATACGTATATTACTTCGGACCTTTCTTAATTATTAGATGTGTATATTTAGGTTACTAATTAATATATATACTAGCTATACTATCTAGTTATTATAATAGTTACTTAGTTATATCTTATTAACTCTAATTATAACTAGTATAATAGTAGAGTTTTCTAGTAGTTTAGTCTATACAGTCTACTACTAGTTAGAGTTCTATAGATTTATATACATCTTTACCTTATAGAAGTTACTATTTTTATTAGTTATCTTCTTTAGTATTTACTTAGTGGTATAAGTTATATATTCTTTAAATAGTTTAAAGCTAATCTAGAACTTAATAATACTAAGTATATCCTATTAAAGAAGTTAACTATCTCCTATATTGTGTGCTCTATTAGGCGACTTATTACTATTAGGCAGAAATTTAGTGTATTCTTCCTATTTGTAACCTATAATATCTATCTTAATATTATCTAGTAACGTATACTATTATTTAGCATTTTAAAATTGTATATAGAATAAAAATATTAATAAGCACTTATTAGTAAATAAAAGGTTAACGTCTTCTTTTATATACTAAATATTACATAGCGACTTAGTAAAGATATAACTTCTCTTATTTTTAAAGAACGCGTATAGACTATTACTATAACTTTCTATTAGTATAAACGTAGTGTTATAGAGTATATTAGAGGTAGTACCTATATTACTACTATTAGAATAAACTATATATAGATATACTAGCTTATTAACTAGTAATATTCTTAAAAGTCTAGTAACTACTTATAACTAATATACTTGCTGTGTATAAGGAAGCTAAGGTTGTCTATTAATTATTATTTATACTATAATTATTCTCTATACTATTTCTATATATTAAGGCTATATTATAGATCTCTAGCCTATACTTTTTAGTATTGCTATTATTATTAACCTCTATTTTACTATTACTATTACTACTATAATGTATATAGTTATTATGTGGTATAATATCTAATAGTGCACTCTCTTAGATTATATTAGACGTGGATAGTGTAAGACTATTTATATAGTTCTTATAATTATACTAACTCTATAATCTATTATTATAATTTATTATATAGACTACTAATAATATACTATTTATTATTTAGCCTTTGTCTATTATATCTAGTATATAATTAGTCTAGACTTGATCTTTAGTATATAGCCACACACACACTAGTGGCTAAAAATGAATTTTATACTTATATATAGTGCTTTGTATACTATTAATATATACTATATAGTACGCACTTACTTAGTATAGGTTTTATTAGTTTATATACTACTTTTAGTATTTCTAATAATATTTAGTTATGCTAAGAATCTACTATACTAGGGCTAACGCGAACTAATATAATATATTTTTATTATTCTATATTAGTCTACTATTCTATAATTAGCGCCCTATAGTTAATAGTATATATATCTAAAGTATTAAAAGTAATTATATTTAATTAAAGAGTTTTCTAGATACTTTATTTACTTGCTAGGAAAGCACGCAGCTAAACTATTAGTACTTATTATAGTTATACACACCTAACTATCTAAATTCTACTTACTTTATCTATATAGTATTAAAGAGAAATAGAGAATTTACTACTCCTAAAATCTAGAATAACTATAGTAATAATATTACTTATCTAGCTACCTATATAGTTACCTACAACCTCCTAGGCTCCTTACTATTCTATATTTCTAAGCTATACTAGGTTAACTATATATATAGCTTGTTTGTATAAGTAGTTAATATTTATAATAATAGGTAATTAATAAAGTGCTATATTCTTATTAGGCTAAATAGTAAACTTAAGTATACCTAGTATTTTTAAATCTTAGAGTTTAAGCGGAAGCTTTAGCTATACTTACGTAGCCTTTTTTATTATACTAACTATAAAGAGGGGTTACTATATATAATAACTATAAGTATTAGTAAATTTTTTTTAATATTCTAGTTAGATATTTGCTAATATTATGAAAAAAAATATAAAAAAGAAGATACTTCTATTTAAGCAAGCGTTATTATTAGTAAAGATAAATATACTAGAGAGTTAGCTATATAATATAAATAAGCTATAGATCTAAATATAGGCCTAGTAAATACTTATACTATTCTATATATATATAGATATTTAGTTTTTACTATAAATTACACTAACTTACTATATACACTATAATAGTAGTTTAGGTAAGGTAAAAATAAATTTATCTTCTACACAATATCTATATATAGCGTAGACACGCCTATTTACACTGCGTATAGTTATTAAGTAAAGGCAAGTTGCTTATAAGCACTTTTAATACTAATAACTATTTATAAACCCTCTTATACTTACTATTTTAAATATTACTACTACTTTTTATTTTCTATATATAACTACCTATAACGCCTTATACTACTTATAATAAATAGCCTAATAGATACTTTATAGAACTATCTATTTAGTACCTATACACTAGATACGTAGCGTGTTACTACTTTCTAAAAAATATATAACTTTAACCTTAATAGCGTAATAATATAGAACCTAACTAGACTATTTAACTATAATATAACTATACTCTATAATATAAAAAACTTTATTATAAAAAATATACTAGGCAATAATTAGATTAATTTTAACTATCTATAGCTAGACAAACTATCTAATATTATAAGTATTAAGTAAACAATATTTAAGTATATTGAAGAACTCCTAGAGTGCAAAGTTATTGCTAACGTAAGTTTTATAGATATAGTTTTTAATATCCTATAGAACGCAGTCTTAGATAACTATTAGTTATACTTTAGATTTAAGGCAGAAGATAATATAGATAGTAGATAAAAATTATAAATATTAACAAAATAAACTATAACTAGTAGTAGGCAGAACACGCACATACCTATTGTAAAGCGCTAGCGCTATATCTAAAATATACCTATACTAATTAGGGAAGAGCTTTCTATTTATTTTAATAATATTCTAGTTGTTATCTCTAATAGTTATAATAAATAACTTCCTAATCTAGTAGTATATATATACTTAAAGTGCCTTATCTAAAAACTAAAAGCTATTAAACTAATATTACGCAAAATATATAGTAAAGGTAAGCTTACCTATAAAAGTATTATATACACAAAATTAAGAGATAAAATAAAGAAAGTAGGTATAGCCTATAGCTATAAACCTTTTAATAGAGCTATATATTAGAAGTAATACTTCTAAAGCATTATTTAGAATATCTCTATCCTATTTAAGTTATATAGCCTTATTTCTAACTATATCTATACGCTAAAAGAGCGCGTTATAAATATATAGCTAGTAGTTTTAGTTAATAAGGGTAATAATATAGAAAGTATACTTACTATACTCGCCTATACTATAATATACTAATAACTATCTTAGAAAAGAAATTTATATAATACGTAGAGAGGATTAGGTAAGCCACACTATAAGATAGCTCTAAAGACATTGTAATATTAGAATAGGGTTAGTAAAAAAGATTTTTCGTATAATAAGAATACTAAATTCTATTTATTACTAAGAATTATAATATAAATTAGAAATATATATATATATATATGTCTATATAGCGTAAACATATTAATACTACTTATCTAGTACTTACTAATAGTTAAGAGTTTATAATAAATTAGTTAGAATTATATTTATAAATATATCTAATGTCTAAATAATACATACTAAAGGGAAACAATCTAAGTTATAGTAGCTTACTATACTATTTACAACTAGACTTTTATATATAACTAGTATAGCCTTATAGTATAGCTATACACTAGTTATTTATTAGGTTATAGTAACTAACTATACTATTTAATAATAGAACCTTATAGGCGTAATATAGTCTAGTAGTAGAAAAATAATTACAAAATTAGATTTAGTTACTATAGGTTATAGTAATTTATTATGCTATAAAAGTGTTAGATTTTCCAGGCGTAATATAGTTTAATAGTGCAATATAGCTACAAAGCAAATTAAGGAAGAGGCAAGTTATAGTAATTTATTATACTGTCTAAGATTAAGGCACCTAAAGCGCAACCTAGGTTTATAGTCTAAGGTAACTATAAAGCAAATTAAGAAAAGGGCAAGTAATAGTAATTTATTATACTATCTAAGAGTAGAATATCTAAAGCGTAATATAGGTTAGTAGTCTAAGATAACTATAAAGAAAGCTAAGAGAAGGGTATATTATAGTAATTTACTATAGTAATATATAATAGCCGTAGAATAAAGTAACCTATAGTAAAGGCAAATACTTAACTACGCTAGTCTAATTACGCTAGCCTAATTCCTACTAAGCTAAAGTTGCGTAATAACTAATAGCTATAAATAATAATAACCTAGAACTAATCCCTCTATACTATGCTATTATACGTATACGCCCTTCTTTATATTTACACTACACACGCTATTTTAATTATAGCTATAGCTATAGTAAATAACCTGCCTAATCTAAAATAGTATAAGAAGACTGCGTTAAAATACCCATAATAGATACTAAAGAATATTGTAATAAAAGGCCTCTAGATTATTAGACAGAAGTTAGGCGTTTGGTAAGAGATAGTAAACTATATATTAAAAGAAATAGACTATAATCTAGTCTTATTTAATTGTATATTATAAATAAATAACTATAAAGTTATATATATTAAAGTTATAAGAAATATATAGAGAAATAACTACTATAAAATATTTTAGAAACTTGTAAACTCTACACTAAAAAATAAGGCACAAGCTAAGGAGTAGTGTAGAGTAATAAGGCTTAGTCTCTAAATAGTAGTGCAGTAGATAAAAAATACTCCTATGGGTGCTATAGTTAAGTTAGTATTTAGGACAAGAATAAGGAGTTAGAGTATAAAGTTATCGTAACTTAACACGTCTTAAAGAGGCTTTACTATCTTAGTAGTAAGTACTATTATAGCTAGCATAACTAAAATATAAAGATTTTATATTAATAATACTTTAGCTACTATTATATATAGTATAAACAGTATATTTAGAAAGAATAGGATTAATATTTAGGTTACTGCCTCTTAGAAAAAAATCTTTTCTATTTGCCTCTTATTAATAATCTAATATAAGCACATGCTAATAATAACTAGTTACAATAATAAGAAGGTAGGCATAATATTAGCTACACTTAATACGGTTAAGAATATTATATAAAAAAACCTCCTAGTGTTCTAGATAAAATTAGATATATTTAACCTATAAGCATCTAGTACCTAGCGACTAATAAAGATTAAAGGAACTAGCGTCTTTTAGATAAAAGTATAATTATTAGTAGTAGCTAGAGTAATAGTGTAGAATATTATAGTAGCGCACTCTTATATTATAATAAAGAGAATATAGACTTCTAATATACTAGATAAATAACTACTAGTACTATATATATTTTTCTATAAATAATATAGTATAGCTAATATAGACCTTAACCCTAGTATATTATAAATATAGAGCGGTAAGAACTAAAAGTTCTTAAACTAAACTTAGTATAAATTATACTAAGCTAATAAATAATAAATCCTATACCTATATTATACACTAGCGATAATATCTAAGATAGCAAATTAGATAATAATAAAAACACTACTACTATAATAGTTTAATAAGAATATCTCCCTATATAGTAGTAGTCTAGATATTATTCTACTAGAAATAACTAGAGATAGGTAGTAATAGCAGTATAAAGAGAAGAGCGTCTTCTTAGATAATAGCGGCTTAGACAGCCCCCTACTAACTAAAGAAAGGCAGTAATAGTAGTATAAAGAGAAGAGAGTCTTTCTAGATAATAGTAGCTTAGATAGCCCCCTACTAACTAGAGGAAGGCGGCAATAGTAATATAAAAAGAAAAGCAGCCCCTAGCAAAGTTATAATTTAGATAGTATCCTATTCTAGAGTAATTACGCTTTATTATATTCTAATAGTATAAAAAGAACTTACTTATTATTACTACGCAATTTATCTATAACCTTATTACTTTATTATAGTATAATACCTATTAATAAGAATAAAGTATAAAAGATTATTAAAGCTAATAAAGTTAATATATTTATTAATAACAGACCTTAAGATACTTAATATAGTAAGTAGTTACTATAATAATAGCTAGATCAGATTAAGTGTGTGCTATAATAAGTTACTATAACTCTATATAATGCTAGAATCTTACTAATAATTATCTATATAGTAAATATAGTAATTAATACTAAACTTAGCTAGGCATGCGCTTATATAATAGAATAGTTATATACTATAATAGTATAGTTATATACTATAATAGTATAGTTATATACTATAATAGTGTAGATATTTATACTTAACTAGGCTATGCTTATAATATTATATAATATAATTCTATTCTCTATAATATAGGCTCTTGCTCTAGGCTCGAGAATACTTTTTTACTAGTAGATAGTATTAGCTAAGATAGTTATATAGAGCGAGCAATATAGTAGCAGTAGTAATATATCTAGTTCTAGCGTTAAAAAGTCCTACTCCTATCTAGTAAGGTTAATTATAGGATACTAGATTATAAAATAGAGAATAATTATTAATTTTATATAAAGATATAAAATAGGCAAGTTATTTACCTAAAAGAATAGTAGGTCTATAACTAAAATAAGACTAATACACACTACTACGTCTTTACTCTACTAATTTATAGATATATAACTACTAAATACTAATAGAATATAGCTAGATTATAATAATTATAAATACTAGTAGTAACTAAGGAAATATTATTTTAAGCCTACTATACTAAGCACAGATAGCAAAATTCTCTAAACTACTATTTAGACTTACTATAAAATATAAACTAATAAGATATATTATAAAAAACTAGTTTAAAGAGTAATATACGCAAGAGCTTAATAACTATTATATATATATATAAAGAAAGTAGCAATAAACCTATAGTACTCTTAATAACTTTTAGCTACTATTATAAATATTGCTAGTTAATCTAATAATATGCTAGGTGTTAACAGATAAAGAGTTAGCTAGTATTTGCAGAATCTTATAGTATAATAATATAGTTAAAAAATAAAGACTATTATAAACTATAGTAGGCATATAATATAGCGTATTATATACTATAAGGTTTACAATAACTTATAATAATAATATTACTAAAATATTTAGTATAGATACTAGAGCTATTCTAATTAATATAATAAAGTAGGTAGTAAGACTAGAAGCTTATTATAAACTACTTCTCACACTTTATTACCTAAATATCTTAGTAACTAAGATATATAGAAAAATCTTATAATTTTAAAAGCATAAGAATATATAAGTCTGTACTTTAACACCTTGCCTTTAAGTATAGCCTACTAATAGCAGCTATAGTAAATACTAGTATATAAGGGGTAAAACCTCCCCTATAGCTATATAGAAAAATACTATATACTCTTAATATAATCTAAGAAGGTAGTATATAGGCTGCTTATAACGTAAAAAAGATAGAAAAGAAGTATACTATACTTAAAGACTAGGAGTTTTTTAAATATAGTAAAGTTATAGCAAATATTATATAAACGCTATTAATTAAGCGCGACAAATATATATAGAGGCTAGATAGAAAGCCTCTACTAAAAATAGCAAATATTAAACTTATTTAAAAGGATATTATTATTAAATATAACTAGATAAGCAGGTATATAATACAAAATATTATTTAGTTAGTAAATAAAGAAAAAAAGCGTCTAGAGTATAAGGGCAAAGTAGAATAATTATTATTAAATATTAAAGTCTTACTATAACCTATATATTATAGGCACAGCACTATTAATTATTAAGTTTTATAATAAGTATAGTATAGATATATATTGTAACTAACTGTAAAGCATTTCTAGCAACCTTAAAGTGTTACCCTTATTTACTAATTTTAGTAAGACTATTAAGAACAATTTAAAGTAGACATATATATAATAGTATATTTAGAAGATTAAGGTATTAAGGAAGAGCGGGCGTTTAGGGCTTTACTCTAATAAGAAGCTGTGCTAAAATAAAATTATAATTAAGATAAAGATAAAGATAAAGATACTAATAATTATATTACTTAACACTATTATATATACATTATAAATTATAATAAGTTACTATACTAATAGCTATAAGGTGTGTAGAAGCTCCTTAAGAGTTAAGTAAATATTACTAAAAAGTTTTATACTATTATCTAAATTATCTAGAATAAGATACATATTATACTTGTCTATAGTAGAATAAGCTTTTCTAAGTAAAGAATAATTATTAACGTATTTAATAGTATTAATAGTTTATTAAAAGTTATTATAATAACTATAGACCTATATACTAAGGGTGTTAATCTTATAGATACAAACTATATTATCATAGAATTACTAGCTTGTAAAATTAAGGAGCTTAAATAGTTTATCTAATAGCTAGTCTAGCTAAAGCAAAAGAATTTAGTTGTAAACGCGCGCTTACTTTATAATAAATATAGCTAAGTTAATATAAAAAAGGTAATAGAGCGTAAGTAGTTATTTAAAAAAAGGAAATATGGTAATTATAAAGAATATAATAGATGTAGAGAAATAAAAATATTTTAATAAAAAAACTACTCTAGACTTATAGTTAGCGTACTACAAAGCGTTAAGATTATATAAAACTAAGGCATAAATTAGTAAATGCACTTTAAGATATAAAAAATAGGAAGAATAGTTAACTAAAGAAATTTTAACATATACGCAGTTAGAGGGAATTATAACTATTACTAAAATATAGTAACTTATAGTAATTTAGGATTAATATAGAGCATAATAGAAAAAGTTATAACTAGTACTATAATATAGTAAGTTATAGTAATTTAGAACTAAACATATACGCATTTAGAAGAGAGTATAACTATTACTAGGACATAATAAGTTATAGTAATTTAGAATTAATATAGGGTGTAGTTAAAGAAGTTATAACTACTACTATAATATAGTAAGTTATAGTAATCTAGAATTAAACGTATACGTATTTAAGAGGGATTATAACTATTACTAGAATATAGTAAGTTATAGTAATTTAGGATTAATATAGGGCGTAGTAGAAGGAGTTATAACTAGTAATATAATATAATAAGTTACTATAATTTAAAATTAAACTTAAGCGCACTTAGAGTAAATTATAATTATTAATAGAACATAGTAAGTTATAGTAATTTAGTGTTAAGTATTATATAACCTAAGTTTATATATGCTTTCTTATAATATTATATATCTATATACTAACTTAAGTATATTTATGTATACTTATATATTTAGGTAGGTTTATATATATTTACGTATATCTATATATACTTATTTATTTAGACAGGTTTGTGTATATTTGCGCATGCCTATATATACTTATATATTTAGGCAGGTTTGTGCATGCCAATACATATTTATGCACGTTTAAGCAAAATTACGCTAAGCTAAAATAAAAAAATTCCTAATAAAAGGCTATATATTAAAGTTAGTATTAGTTTTACTATAAGTTATATAATACATATATATATATAGTATATAGTAAAAAAGATATTTTTACTAGTAACTAAAGTATATAATAGATATTTTATACTAGTAGAGTTTCCTAAGTAAGGAGCTATTAAATTAGCTATTAAAATTAAAAGTTAATTTTAGGTGAGTTTTAGGGGGGTGAGGAGAGCCGAGAGATATGCAGTCGTCTTGCTTCCTTAAGAACGTGCACTGCTTCTTCGATTCGATTGAAATACAGCCTACTTCCGAATAAGATCGCCGCTCGTTGACGTTATCGACCCACGCGGGACCCAACTTGAATACTACACGATGAAATTCTCTGGACTAATCGCACTGGCCCTGGCCTCTGTAGCGTTTGCTTCGCCTGCAGTGGTCTGTCTTCTCAAAGTCCATCTTGATCCGCATTGTTGATATTTGGGAACAGACAAGCCTGGAGCGATCCATGAAAGTCACCGAGAACGTAGAGGGCAGGACAGTCCTATCACCATGCATTGAATGCCCATGCACTGGCTTTGACCCATCGTCATGCAAATGTGTCAGTAAATCCGACATCCTTAAATAACTCCGGTTAACAATCAGCAGGTTCCTAATGGCTGTTGCTGTACATAAAGTCGAACGGTGAACGTCGAAGATGAAGTAAACAGAGGGTTTCGTTGATATTTCTCTGCATATGTTGTACGTTATCCGATTGGAGGCATAGTGGCACCAGGAATATCATGTTCAGGTCCCCGTTTTGCAATGAATCGATACTTTTGGTTGCAGTGTCAAATCGCTTGGTTGCAGTTATTCGAGTGTCAGTCTTCGAGAGCCATTTACACTCTTTGGCTACAGACAATACACGGAACACTAAACGTTTTCTAGACCTGGTCTCGCTTCCTCTTTGCATTCTCTTTCTTCTACTCGCCTTCCATTGTCTCTCTGTTGTTCGAATGGACTGATCCATCTTCGAAAGAAAACCGTGAGGATCCCGCCAACTGCAACCTGGATGGCTTGGAAGATGATCGCAGGTATCTGCAATTTACTTAGGTTGGTTGGGCTGATGTTGATGTACATGACTGAGCTAAGTGGGACAATCATCGAAAGAGCTTTTGACGGACAGCAGTAGCAGCAAGCAATGACGTCCTGTTTCGAAAGCCATATCGTCGCGGCCGTAAAGCATATGCCAAGCCATATAAAGTACAGCGCGATGTTGATGAAGACGATGAAGACGATATTGGACGGTTTGACTGAGTCAAAAGCCCCGGAACGGAAGGCTTGATCGAAGGTCTGCCAGACCAGCGACAGAAGAGCGACCGAAGACAGCTTTATCAACTTCCAGTCGACGACGACCTTCTTCGTAGGCTTTGGAAACAGGTATTGAACAATCTGCCCAATCGCCATAGGTACGAACAGAGACAGGCCTAGTTGCTTGAAAACGCGACGGTATATCTCTTCATAGTTATCCCCGCTCACGAGCACTTTGATATACCAAGCGCCGCTAGATAGGTACATCTGAAGAAGGACGGGAGTGAGGAAAGGACAGAGAAAGTTGCCGATGACAGATTGCACAACGGTGAGTGCTGTGTTTCCGTGCGCTTGCCTTGTCATGACAACATTCGATGACATGGTTGTGGGAGCGCTACCGAGGAAGAGGGAGCCGATAAGGAGCCACGGATCCATGAAACTCTTGGTGATTGCGCATAGACTGACGATGGCAAAGGTGGCAGCTGATGCTACCAGGTAACATTGGAGTTGTACGAAGACATGGATCTTCCATTTCTTATAGTTGTCCAATAGAACACGTGTGGAGAGTGTGCAGCCATTGACGAAGAAGATGACGCTCACGGAGAGGTAGGTCACAACGGTGCGCTTGACTTGTTGCTGTTTGTGGGGAACCTGCACCTGGGACGCGATGAGAATGATGATACCCATTGCGATGAGAAACCACTGTTCCCTGATGAGCCATTTGATGCCGATGCCCAATTTTTCTAGTTTCCTGTCGTGTGGCTTCTCATGGGCAACTTTTTGAGGTTGTGGTCCGACCTCGTAGGGTTCCGACGCCTGGGCATTCTCCTGGGAACCATGACGAGCAGTTCTTTCGTCCACGAAGGCCTGGCTGGTTATGGGAACCATGACATCCTGATGAGATACCTCACTGCTAGCTTTCTGACACATCCGGAAAAGCAGCTTTTGAGGATCAGTGCTTCGCAAGCGTTACAACCAACATGTTCATGAACTGAAGAAGTGAATGCGAGACAGCAAGTGTCCTTAAAAGACGTGCGGGGAGCCATAATGCAACTGGTGATGGTATCGACGATTACGGGACCGCGCCGCAGATTAGACCAGTTCCGGGAATAATGTTCCTGGAAACAAACCCGGACAACACACACTGCGTCGTAGACTTTTGCGAAGACTTCTGCATCTCGTGCAGAGGAAGGGAATTAATACTCTCCATGATGGCAGAGATGTCTCAATGGTGGCAGTGTCACTCTTAGTCAGCTCGCCATGACGCACGGGAATTGATAGGGGGACCACCACTTTTACTAGTGGCACCACCCTGACTAAGCGTCACCATGACTAAGCCGCCAACTCCGCATAGCACCCTACCAACGACTGTTTATATTCCTGTCACTGCACACTCCACTAGAAATAACACTATTATAGAACCTCCTTCTAAATCCACTTATCCTAACTAAGAAGCACTTATTTCTTCTGTGCGACAATTCGCTCTTGATTATGGCTATGTTCTTATAATTCAATGCTTAACCGCGAACAAGAATGTGGTATTAGGCTGCGATCTTAGTAGGAAATACCACAACTAGATTAATGCACCTAACGGTTCCAAGCATAGAAAGACCTTAACACAACAGATTAGCTGTCCTTTTTAGCTTTATAGTGCACGCCGCAGTAATAGAACTTAGGATCTTAAGATGAGGAACCCGCAATATATATATGGGGCTAACGATTTAGTAGCACATCTGCACGCGCGAAAATTCATAGCCGAATAAAGGGCAGAGATTGCTTAACTATCTAGACTTAATGTTAAACCGCAAGCTATTAAAGCTATTCTACCAGATAAGAACCCTTCTGCGCTCTCTACTCGCCGCGACATCTATAATATACATATAGCTGAGCGTATTAAGCAATTAGAAGGGAGATTACTAGTGGAATACCTTATGGATTGACTTCTAAAAGAAGGAAACTAGGAATATAGACTATAGTATAATAGTGGTGGATATATAATATTTCTTATGTTCGCGCATAAGAGGTTAATTAAGTTTGCTAATAAATATAATAGGGTCTTCCTCCTTAACTACACTTACAAGATAAACTTATACTGTATGCCTCTACTCTATATTATTAGTGTTGCTTTAACAAATGCTAGCTTCTTAATTGTATTTTGCTTTATGCAGGACGAATAAGCTAAAAGCTACCTATAGGCTCTACGCTCTTTTCTTTTGCTTCTTAAGCTGCCTATTGAACCTTCTGTACTGTGTATAGACTAAGATGCCGCACTTCTATCCGCAATTAGCGATAAAGTCCCTTAGTTTCTGTATCTTCTTTGTGTATAGTATATTTATAAGAATGTCCAAGCAAATTATAAAAAGGAATTCTTAACAAATAAGGAATACAACAACTTCTTTAGCTGCTAGATTAAGATTTATACTATATATATAAAGGGACTCTATAAATAAGCTAAAAGCGAGATAGAGGCATTCCTTGCAGACAAGCAGCATGTGTTCTGCTACTTAAATAAGATATGGCTTGTACATTAAGAGAAATTTGTAGTAGTATAGTCCTAATAGTAGCTATATCTAGGAAATGCTGCAACTTTATAAGTAGAGGGAGCGCATACCGCTGTAAAGCACTAGATTACTAATTCTACAGCTAATATCTTGTTAGTATTTAAGCTTGTGAAGAAGAGTGTTAAAGGGCAGCTTAATGCTCTTACTGCGGCACTTGCTTAGGACTGTATTTTTATTTCTATATTCCCTAGTAAGACGCTTTTTGTTAATATTATTTGTAGGGTCTTAAGGCACGCTATTGTTCTCCTAGTTTAGTAGCATAACAAAGTTAAACAGGCTATAGGAACGACTCTATTAGCCTGATGTACAAACGTTTTTAGCAGAACAATAGGATTGCCCTGCTCCTATCAAATTTTAGATATATTAGAGTCGAAATTGGCTATTAAGCTTGAGGAAATACACCCTTTCTAGCGGATTAAGGAGTCTTCTCTTCTATATAGGTACTAAATCTCTCTATATTCTATTATATATTCTAATATTCTATTTCGTTTAGGCTAATTCTGGAACCTTGTCTCCTAATATCTAAAAAGCAGCGCTGTTCGCCCTTTCTAACCTCTTAAGGCAAAGCTAAGAAGAGGAGTCCTTTATTATTTGAGGTTAGAGAAGCTAAGGCATTAGAAGGACTATTACGGGGGAGTGGCTTGCCACAAGGATACAAGAAAAGGCCTCTAACCTGTTCTAATTGCTATATAGAAGGCCATACAAGGACTTAGTGCCCCGTGGGGCGTGGGTAGGGTTGTTGATTTAATTAGTTAATCTATAGAATTCTATTTTAAATGTGTCTAGCAACTGCGCCTCTGCACATTAATCCTCTATTTGCATTGTTAGGAGCGCGATGTTGTGCGTTGGCGGCTTAGTCATGGTGACGCTTAGTTAGGGTGGTGCCACTAGTAAAAGTGGTGGTCCCCCTATCAATTCCCCATGTTCGCACTGTTGGCACCCCTCACGCCCCTCCATGCGTCCACTCACGGTATGCCTTCAGCGATCGTTTTTCGCCGCTGCCGCCCCAAACGCCCTGAGCAGGTTGCCCTCTGCCTCCTCCCTCCATAAACCACCACAGTCGCTTGAACGTCGCTCGCTACCTCCAAGCGCATCCTGATGACGGCGTCTCCGTCCCTCCACGTTGAGCCGAGGCAGCTCATCTGGCAAGGTGTCTACAAGGAGCTCATCAAGTACGCGAAACCAGACTCTCGATTCCACTACGACTTCCTCTCGTTCACGCCCGACTTCCGCGGCTCGCCTGCCGCCGTCGACCGCCTGGTTAAGCTCCCGTGCTACCAGTCCGCTACTACTATATTAGCCACACCCGATGGCAGCTTAGAGGAGCTGCGATATCAGGCGCTAAAGGACGGAAAGAAGCTGCTGGTAGGGACATACAGGCTCAGGAGAGGCTTTGTTCTGCTCAGCCCACATAGAATCAGCGACAAGGAGCTTCGGACGGCGAGCTGGCTAGATGGGATGGAAAAACCCGGTATTGGGCGAGCAATTTCGCTCGCGCAGCTGCAGGAAGAAGGCATCAAAATTGACCTATGTGTCCTCGGCGGTCTTGCCTTCAATACTCAAGGCGTGGTGGTCTGGGGAGGCCACGGACTCCTCGAGGTGCAGTGGGCGCTCCTCCATGACATAAAAGCCCTGAAGGGGCCGATTCCCGTCATCGCCATCGCACACTCCTGTCAAGTCGTTGACGAGGCTGAGCTAGGACTGGAGAGAATCAAGCCCCAAAAGGCTGCTGAAGTGCAATGCGACTATGTTGTCACGTCGGATAAGACATTTGAGGTGGAAGGCGCAGGGAAGCCTTCACTGGGAGTTGACTTTGATGTACTCGACCCGAAAGCGCTGGAAAGCATTCCGCCGTTGCAGGAGCTGAGAGGCATTCGCATGATGGACTTCATCATGAAAGACGGCGGTTTCAATAAAGACAAGGCCACTGAAAAGGACCAAGGACCCACTGAAGACGAGCAAAAGGGCATACAAATGATGGAAAAGATCATGAAAAGCTTTAAATTCTAAACGTTCCACCGCGAAAGAAGAAGCCTCGCGAGAATTCAGTCGTAACCAGTAATAATAAATTGGTATATGGCTCCAACACTCCACATCAAACGCCGTCGCTATGCATCTAGAAATAATACAAACCCCCTTCTTCCCAGTCCAGCTCTCACATCTCAAGATTCACCAACCCCTCGTCCCCCTCCATCCAGCACTCCAACCCCGTAACATCGACCACCTCGCCACTCGACAACCCCACCGCCCCATCTTCGACCGAAAATACCCACCCTCCCGACCGATACCCGATCTGCGCCTTACACACGACCCTCCAGTCATCCTGAGCCACCATCCGCCGCTTACTCGCCAATTCCCTCCCTTCGGTGACGCCGACGATTTCGAGCGCCTGCACGCGCAGTGGCGCCTGATCGAGAGAAATGCGTTGCCCGACTGTGAGGTGTAGAAGACCGTTGGAGGATTGTAGCGTTTGCTGGTAGTCGTTGTTTGCGGTGTGGTGGGCGGGGACGGGTGTGATGATGCGGAGGCCGACTCGGGAGAGTTGGTGGCAGGGTGCGGAGAGGGCCAAGGCGACGAGGGAAGAGATGGCGAGGAATGACTTCATTGCTGGGTTGTTTGGGGTGGTGGAGAGAATGCAGGTGGGTGTGCGATGCGATTTAGAGGTTGACTTGATAATCGCAATTGAATGGAGATGTCTCTTCCAAGTAGTTCAAAGCCCGACAACAAACAACCAGATGATATACAAGGACAGGTATTGTGTAAACAGTTTTCTCCTCGGGCATCCATCCATCCATATATATACACCGCCTGACTCCCGCGCCGCGTGTTCACTGTTCGCAACCTCTCGAAGTGGAAGTGGAAGCGCATATGCGCGCCCTTATCTGTGGCTATGCCGGCGTTTCGTTTCAATTAACGGACAACTTTTAGGATCGTTTGGCGTTTAGTGACGCTGTTTATGCCGTGTGGCCATTGGGATGCGCTGCTGCGCCGTGCGGACGCGAAACGAAACGGGTCCGCGTTTTATGCGCCGAGGGGTTAAGCGAGCATGGGCAGGGGTAGGTAGGGCATGGCATGGCATTGACGGAGGAGTGATACAGACAGATTGCGGGCTTTGCTAGCTGGAAGAGAAGTGGAGTTGGTATGGCAGTGTTTCTATCTTTCTGGAACTGCTTGCGCGCACTGTTTGACGTGTGTCTTTCTCTACAGCACACTGGATATCACGACAACTCCGAACTGCTTCGATCTGTCCAAGACCAAAAGCCGCCAAGTTCAAAGAGTGGCGCCTTACACGTCCAAACACGGAGCCTGAGGCCATATCTAAGGCCGTGAATAGAAGCGCCCGATACAAGAAAACGTTTCATCAGACGTCGTGCTGCTGCTGCGGCGTAGACGATGTACCCCACGATGCCAGCCAGCCCAATCATCGTAGGTGCCCTCTTGGCGCACAAACATTGACACAGTACCTGAATTACTCGGATGCTCTGGAAACTAAGCTGCGCGCGACTGAGAAGTTCAGATCCGGTCAAAGTTTAACATGCACCGTATCGCCGCGCGTTCTGGCCGGTAAAGGCCTCGTTTCGAAACACGGAGGCCGAGCGTCGGGAAACTTGTGACTCCTCGCTGAATGCGCTTCATGGTGTTGTGTACCTCACAGAGCGATCATCGATGTGTGATGTCCGATGTCGCAGTGGGGCAAGTCTCGTGTAAGCATAAGCTGCTCTTGTGGCCGTTTCCGATCGATTCCCGACCAGAGTTACTAGATCAATGGTTGATGCGTGAAACTGTTCACGCCGTACAACAGGATGCTCATATCGAGTATCGCGGCAGGGGCGCCGGATTCAGCACTTCCTCAGGGAAGCCTACGACGTTCCTTCCTTGGTCAGTATTCACGCTGATTTCAGCATTCCTACCCAGACGTACTTCTCCGGCTTCGAATACGAATCAATGATCTCTGTCATCTCTGGAAATCTTCGGCGAAATACGCCTTCTACAGTCCAGTTCTTAAGCAGCCTCAGATGCTCTTCGTAGATAGGATTGATCAGTATACCACCATGCTCGTCTTTCGCTGTAGTCAGGATAACGTTGTTGGGATCATATTCCCATTTAATGTTGAACGACGTGCTATACGCGCTCGCGAAGTCGTCAAACTTTACTTGGGGGTGGTCAATCAAGTATGTGCGGATCTTAGGCCTTCTCTACTGTTAGCACCAGCGTGTCCGCTGTCTTTGAAAGAGGGCGCACCAGGGCACGCGGTCGATCCAGCTTGCGTGCGGCCGTTCAAGTTGGATCTGCACCGGCCGCAGCCACTCTGGCATCGCCTCGAAGCTCGCCTTCGTTCGGAGCACCACCCACTTCATGAGCGTACTCATGATATAGTGTACTGCCACTTGCTTCGGTAGCGTATCGATCTCCTTGAAGCTCCTAATCATATCGCCCACGACGGCACTCGTCTCGTCTATATTGTGGTTCGGTCGACCGTCGAACAGTGCGCTTAGATCCGGCTTGTCGGGGTACGATTCGATGCGTCCGGAGGTCTGAAAGGCGTAGGCCTCCCATCGGCGCTCAACGAAGGTTTGCAGTATTTTGTCCGACATGCATGTCGGACTGATGTTTAGCGGGATCGTTTCGTACGGTGCGAGTGTGGAAGTGGGGGAGCAGCCGTCCGGCGGCGCCTGCCCGTTTCCGAGAAGGCGCAGCTGCAGAGCAGCTTCTTGGACGCGCAGATGGTCGTTCTCTTCCGAAACCGTAAGGAAGCGATTGTATATATCGTTCTTCTTCCTCGTTTCCGTTTCGAGAGCGCGCGTGAGATGCTCGACTTGCTGAGTGAGACACTGGATATTCCACTTGTTCCTCTCGCGCATGGCCTTCTGGCTCTTTCTGTCTCTTGCCCTCTTCTTCTCCAGATTGTCGTAGTCCTGCGGCGTACGCGACGTGCTCACCGGCGACGTGGTATCGGAAGGTGACGTTGATGCCATCTTCACCATCATATAGGATATTCCAGCGGTCCAGCTCGGCAAGCGCGCCGTGGAAGCTCCTAGCTCATCGAAAAGGTGCAAAGAGGATTATAGATGTGGAGAAAGCTGGGGAGGCCGGATAAGTTAACGCGACGGCCCAGCCGTCACCCCGCAGCTCGAGCTCGGGGAGCAGGCTGCCTTTAGCCTGCATCAGGAGACCGCTAACAGGCAGTGATCATCAAGGGCACTGGAGATGCTCGCGACAACTCCCCGACTTGCGTTCATCAGAATAAGAGTTGGGACATGTTTGAACATGCATGATACCTACCTATTACACGCCTATACATGCTATGCGAATACATTCCACTGGCCGACCATACAACTTCCACCCTCTCAAATACGACCACGCCCCAGGAACCTGTTCGGATATCCACGTACCTGGACCTAATGAACTCACACAAGTTCTTGCCCAAGCTGTCATAGCCATTTGTGGCGTTGAATCCACGGTCGAGGTGATCTCGGAGCAGAAAGTGCACAGCATGGATATTTGGCATCTCACAACGATCAAATAGCCTTGCCCGTGTCATCCTTCCCAAGAAGCTCACGGAGCTTCTCAACGCTGAGCAGCGTGCGTAGCCAATCGTACTCGTCTGCGTTGCGGACAAAAAGACCTAGATTTGCGTTGGAAGATTTGTCTCCTGAGCGGCCCATGACAACGTAGCCGAGGGGTGCGCGCGTGGTAGGACCGAAGGAGGAAAGGTCGACCGGGCTTTGGGTGTTGTATGAGGGTTGGTTGAAGTCGTATTGCTGAGTGACGGTGGGAGCAGGAATGTTCACAGTCCCGGAAATTACTCAGTTGACACGGGAGTAATGAAGTTCAGGAGGGACAAAGTGGGTTACGACGCCGACTATTCCAGAAGCGCTATATAGGTTTGCACCTTGTAAAGCCGTCAATTTCTCTGAACGTAATCGAGGAAAGTGCGACAAGATGTGACAAGTTCTGGGAAGGGAGTTTGGCGTACAGGTGGATTCGTTATCGATAAGAGCTGTGGCTTGACCTCGTGGTGTGAGGCGGGATTGGGCCATGGTTGACATACGTTCGTGAACAGGCTTCCTTGTTGTCTTCGTTCCATGGCAGCTCCTTTAAAGCGGCCTGCTACAGGCCTTATATGCACGGCATCGAGAAGCATATCCCCCACTCTGCCACTTCCGTCTAGCTACCGATGCTTCTCCGTGCTCAACCGGCCGCAGCCAAACTACGA
This sequence comes from Laburnicola sp. JP_R_19, assembly GCA_031010545.1. Classification (NCBI taxonomy): domain Eukaryota; kingdom Fungi; phylum Ascomycota; class Dothideomycetes; order Pleosporales; family Didymosphaeriaceae; genus Laburnicola; species Laburnicola sp. JP_R_19. The sequence continues at coordinate 1,413,718 of VOIT01000042.1, forward strand.
GGGACATGTCCCCCTTACGCGCACCGAGAGACTGGCACTGGCGGTCGGCTCAGGACTCCAGAGCTTCATCGATCCCCGCAGAGGAGGTAACACAGCCTATCGAGAAGCCATCATCAACCAGCTCACACGCTGAACCATGTAGATCTAATCGCAGCCTTCGGCGAAGCCACGGCGCAGCCCTACTTCATCAACAAGCTCCGCGATCGCATGCTCCTCCACCCCACAGGCCGACGCATCCTACGCGACAGACCCCGGCTGACTTCCAACTCTCTCGACATTCCACGCCTCCGATCACTCCCCTCGAATACCGTCGGCCATGTGTATACAGAGTGGCTGGACAGAGAGGGCGTCTCGCCCGACACTCGCGCCCGCGTGCGGTACATAGACGACGAGGAGTGCGCATACGTTATGCAACGGTACCGTGAATGCCACGACTTCTACCACACGCTCATCGGCCTTCCCGTCTTCCGCGAGGGCGAAGTGGCCCTCAAGGCCTTCGAGTTCGCGAACACCGGGTTGCCTATGACGGGCTTAGCTGTCTTTAGCGCTTTCACGCTGAAGAGAGGGGAGTGGAAGAGGTTTTGGGACATCTATGGGCCGTGGGCGTTTAGGAACGGTGCGAAAAGTGACCATGTCATCAACGTGTATTGGGAAGAGGAGCTGGAGACGGATGTGGATGAGCTAAGGACGAGACTTGGGATTGAGAAACCTCCGGATCTGAGGGGGATGCGGAAAGCTGAGAGGGAGGCGAGGAAGAAGGAGAAAGCTGCTAGGGAAGCTGCTGCTGGGGCGGCTATGTGAGCATCTGGGATGGATTCTCCTTCACAGCGACCAAAATGGTGTACGATCGTGTGTTGATAATGTACAGTGGACGGCAGTACTTGTCAGGCGTAGCACGTCTCTATCGCTGTTAGGATGACAAATAGACCAATGAACAGTTCACAAAGAGTGCAGCTGGAACCAAGCATCAGAAACCATAAAGAGTCTACAAGATACAATGCTAAAAGGAGACATCATAACACAGCGTAGTCACAGATTCGACAGTGGCCTTTGTTCTTTGACAGGATTTGTATTGAATGTAAAATGAGCGGAAAGCTTCCGAGCACCAAAACCACTCGCCCTACGCCTCTGTTAGCAAACCTGAGGGGGATGGAGCTTACCTTGTTCGTTCGATCCGGTCTGGTAGCCTACACGTATTTTAGCAATATGCGGGAGCGATACTTACCTGCTTCGTTCAAATCCTGTCTTGTACCCTACACTTGGTTAGCGTTCCTAGCAAAAACCTTACCTTTGTGACACGTAGTCGGTCTTTTAACCTACACATAATTAGCGTTCTTAGCAAAACCCTTACCTTGGTGAGGCATATTCTGTCTTGTAATGTAACCTACACATAATTAGCGCTCCTAGCAGAAACCTTACCTTTGCGACGCGTAGTCTGTCTCGCTCACCTACACATAGTTAGCGCTCCTATCAGAAAACCTTACCTTGATGAAGTGTAATCTGTCTCGTATTGTAACCTACACTTAATTAGCTCTCCTTGCCAAAAACCTTACCTTGATGCCGACTAATCCTTCGCGGCAACCCTTCGTTACCCTAGTATGTGCTGTACATATACCTATCCAACCCGTCGATACCATTGACTGGATACGAACCGCAAGGCACCTGGTCCGCAAGTGAAACTAGAGCTGCGTGTCCGCTCCTACAAAGGTCGCGCGTGTACGTGTGCAAGGGAAAGCGGCATCGAAACCCGAACAAGGCAAAAGGGACCATCACCGTCACCGTGGGAGAGGGATGAATCACAGCTTGGCAAGAACGTGGGACGAAGAGCTACCTGTTTGCTCGGGCGGAGGTTGCATTGCACGCTCGGAAGGCAGGGTCGTGGGATTCCTAGAGTGTTGGTGGGTAGTGGGGAGACTCATGGGCCCATGAGTGTACGAGGCGTTGTCCTGGTGTTAGTTGGGGGACCTGTTGGGGGTGGGGGCGTTAGTACCTCACCGGTTGAGCCGTGGGGAGGGGTGGGAGGGTGGTCGAGGGGATGAATATATATACCGGAGCGATGGAGGGGGATGGCATTGTGAGAGTGAGATTCTGTCGTAACAAAGTCTTTGTGATTACATTGTGTATCGATATAATCAGTCTTCGTGAAAGACGTTGTTCCCGAGGTATACAATGCTGTAAGGATTTAGCGATGCGGTAGTAGCGACCTAGTGATCGAATAATGAGCAAATAACCCATTTTTCGGCCGTCGTTGAAGAGACATCGGTTGGTAATGCAATGGTACAAGGCAAATGATGCCTTAAACTCATAATGCCAATTCGTTAATCATAGCTACAGTGAGAATACAAGCGCATGATGCGTCTTGCGTGTTGAACTGCGGTACCATGGCGTTGTTTTCACCCCAAGGCCATAGAGGCAAATAGTACAGAAACAAAGATCTAGTAGTGCCTTTCAACGACCGACATCGATGAAAATGAGGTAAGGTGTCGTATGTCATTGTCTGCACCGCTTGTGCAGCTGCTTACATGCTCCTCTCAGCGTTCGTATATGCCAGGCAGTCTCACGTTCATTCGTTGGAGACGAAAATGATTGACTCTCCCTCGACACGCACTTCCATATAGCGGTTGGACAGCTCGTCTAGCAGAGAATCGGATGTCAAACCTTAGCCGTAGTCGTTGTTCTCAAGGCTATCCATTCTTAATGTTCCTCGCCTTTGGATACAGAGAGAGCATTGCACTGGTATTGGCCTGGAATGCTGATGTGGCTTTAAGGAATATTGATATTGAACTCCACCGCGTGTGCATTACGTATCATGGGGTATTTCCGTGTTGAACCAGTCGCCAACCTTCTAAATGCATCCATCCAATACAGCATATACAATGAAATCTCCAGCAAAAATCCTCTCAACCTCATCGCTGCACGACATCGTCCGCAAAGACCTGCGCGTCCATCTCCGCACTCCTCGGCACCAAAATACCTCTTAGTATGCAAGTATTCCCATTCTCCGGGCACACATTCTTCCTGTTCAGCTGCTTATCCGCGGGACCCGTAGGTCCACCGGTAAACTTCGCCTGCCCGAAGATCTTGAACTGCCTCGGGTCGCTCTCAGGGTACTCCTGATCGCCCCAACGTCCCTTGAAGCTCAACCAGTTCACGGGGCTCGTGCCATCGTATGCAGTGAAGGAGTTCGCGCCAGCGTTGTACTTGTAGTAGTAAGATGACAGCAGCGGATCCCAGAAGATGTCCTTGCGAGTGTAGTCCTCGAGGACGCCACCGGGGAGGTTGAGGTTCGGGATGGTGTGGTCATGAGTTCCACCGATAGCGTACAGGGCATGCGAGCCGTTCGCCATGTAGGCAATAGGACGTAAGTTGTCAGAGTGCTTCTCGAGCACCGAGTACTTGAAAGCCTGACCATTGGCGTGCTGCGAGTACCAAACATATTGGGGTTTGCCATTGGAGAAGCGAACCATGGTGTGCTCCCAGTCGCCGACGTGGTTACCTGTTTGAAATATTAGAAAGGTTCAGCAGTCGTGGTGTTCAGAATTAGACTTACCGAAGTTCAGCTGCTTCAGGCCGAGGACAAGTCCGCCCCAGTTGTAGGTCGTGAAGTACATGTAGAAAGCATCAACATTGCCACCACCCTTGTCATTCACGATGACCGTTGCAGTGACACCTTTGGTCTTGCCCTTGCCATCTGGCTTCACACCCTTGATCCAGGCCGGGTTGGTAGTGACGTCGTCGTTGGAAGTCAGCCACACATCGCCACCGAGCTTGTTTAGGTTGTTCAGGTCGAGTGGGTTGGGTGCATTGACGGGATTGAAGTTCACACGTGGAGTGCAGTGCGAGAGGTGGGTTTGCAGGTCCGATGGCAAGTATGGATCTTGACCATGAATGTATACAACGGGAGCTGCGGAATGTTAGCCTTGCACGTTACGTCTTGGTTGGTTTTGGTTGGTTCTAAGCAGGTTGTATATTGTGTGATGGGTCGAAGGCATGCGGCTGGAGCATGTGTATTGCCCGAAACGGCAAGAGATATGGACAAGACCGGGATTAGCAGTCGCCGGACTCGTGGTTGCTGATGCTCTCCTGCTGTGGTGGAGTAGAATATCCTAATGAGACAGAACTCCAAGTCCATCTGTTTCCCAAGGAAAATGGGTGCTGTGAGAGTGAAATAGAAGAAGAGCATAATTACCGTATTTCAGAACATAGTCTGGTACACATTCAGGCGCTGGTCTCTTCGGCGCAGCGAGAGCACCCGTAGCCAACGCTACGAGCCCAAGTCCTTTGACTCCAAACATAGTTATAGAGACAGATTGGCTGCGAAGTTAAGGATAAAAGGAGTGAAGAAACGAAGCCAAAGCGCGACCCGTGGATAGATCTACAGAAAACATTCCCAAGCGCTCACCCAGCACTCTTATACTTGCTGCCAGGCTAAAAGGAACCCCCGGCCTTCCACCATCACCATTCTTATTACGCCCTCCGCCTCCCTCATGCCCAAACATCCGCCACTGATTCGGCCATTGGCCTTGTTCATACGCCGCCCCCTCCCCCCCCCCCAAGACCATCTCCGACCTGCCAAAACCCGTCGTGGCGCCAATAGAGTAATTGCTGCAGATACTCACACCTCCCAGTCGCGTGCCTGAAAGCGGCAGGTCGACTATGCGAGGTCGGGAGGGACGACGGCGTGCGCTGTGCATTGGGTGGGGTTCCTGACACCTTGCCGGGATGTGTTAGAGGCAGCGGGAACAGGGATGAGTGAGGGAACGATTGGGTGGAGGGGGCGAACGTGCGGACAGGTTTGTTTGGGAGATGCGCGCGAGGATTGGTGGAAGGGGGCGGTGCTAAGGACATTGTAGATGTTTATTTCATTGTGATCGTCATCCAGAGACGGTCAAGTGGTGTTCTTGATGCTGCGGCGAACACGAGCCCCTTGGGCATGACACAGTGACCCTAGAGAGAGTGCGCATCTTCACTCGTAACGTTTAAAATTCATCATCTCGAGGACGAACCGAATAGACGCTCGATAACGAAACTTTAGCGAGCGCGAGGCTTGAACATGAGCTCCGAATGCGCAGAGTGATAAGCGACTTCGCGATTGTCGACACATCGTTCCTTATTCGCTGCGCATCTTTGGGTGCTAATTTCTGAACGCCGCATGCACATTTTTCGCACGGTACGGATAACCGCTTGTTTCACGAGGACTTTTTTCCCGCTTCCAGCTTACAAACGTGGATATGCGCTCGGAGGTTGCTGGAGGCTTAGATGCAGTTGTATGCTCAAAATATCCAACAAATTTCCATGTACCAACGTGACCATCAGCCGAGTCATGTTGTCCGATGGACCATGGGACGACTTTGTTTTGGGCTGTTTACCACGCATCCTCTTGCAACGACGCGAAACGCGGACAGGTGCTCTTCCTCTTGGCCTCGCAGTCGCAATGGTATCCACCACAAGTCCTTTTCCGTGGGCTCATGGTCGTCGCTCGTGGATGACCCCACCTAGGTATGTGCCTGGTGTTATGCCACGCGATCACCATGCAGCACTTGGTCCAAAGTTAGCTGCAACTCTAGACACTAACAGGTCACACAGTGGACCGAGGATGGAGGAAAGCAGACAGTCGCGACATGAACAGAAGTCGCAGCACTCGTAGGAAGGCGCACAGAACCCTGACGGGCGCATGAACCTCGCATATACAGCAAATAGAAGCTACTGTTGAGTCTTCATGTCCATCTCTTCTTCATAAACCTTCTCTACATCGATTCCAGGAAATGCAGCCCTGAGACGTAGGGACAAGTAACGGATGCCCCAATCCTCAGCAGCTCGATGACCTACACAAGCAACTTGTACCCCATGCTCCTTTGCAGCAGCCATACCACTCTCGCGAGGCTGTCCCGTAAGATACAGCACACGCCGGCCATCCTCTTGTTTGGAGGAAATCCAGCCGCGCTGCTCTGCCAAATCTAAGACGCGATTCACCTCGTGCGGTCGCCCCTCTTGCTGGGGGTCCATGACCGATCAAATCGTAAACACCTAGTGTGGGTGTCACGCTCAATACAATCTGGTCCACTAGAGAGAAGTCGGGGTTGTATTTAGGATGGCGAGGAACGTGGTAAAGGAGTTGGGCGTCGTTCGTTTTCGGCGGGAGAATGCTGGCGATGAAACTGCTGACTGCGGAGTGACTCGGTCGTGGCTGCATGACTGCTATGGACATCAATATTCTCAGTATCAGACGCGCGGATAAGAAGTAGGTCAGGCTTGTTGAAGTCTACTACGTCATGAGACCCTCTTCTCATGCTCATGCTCCGTGGTCACGAACGTGGAGAGACGCGAGATAAAGCCAGATTTTAGTCCAATTGCAATAGACGCTTCACGCGCCGGGAAATGGAGCGTCAGATGTTAATGTAGAGCTCATGTTGAGAGAAGCAATCACAGATGAATGATCATCGTGCGACGTGAAGCCTTTGCTGCCAGTACCTCGGCAAGGATCTAGTCTATAACCAGTAAGGTGCCAAAACGATCATCTGCAACAGCATGCGAACCAACGATGATAGTGTATGGGAGATATCAACCGACATCATTTTCAGCAAATAGACCGGTGATGGCAAGCAGGAAGGCCTACGACTTCCCTTCGGGCCTTTCGAGGCTGTTGGCCGTATCAACAGCCCCCAGCCACAACCTCATTTATCGACTGCATGAGCACTACGAATGGAAAACCGGCCTCAATACAAGGCGACAAACATGGATGAAATCCATCCAATCATGTGGTGGTGGTCCAGCTCAGTAACCGTGGAACAAGGCCTCGTGCAGCAACACCATGCATGAGACGAGATCGGTCAGCAGCTGTCTGTTCAACCGGTCAACATCAAGACGGCTGTGCCAAAACGCACTTCTGCGCTTCTAAAATATTTGAACCAAAGATTTTCTCTCGACAGCGTAATCAACGCCGAACGTGATTATTGTTGTCAGCATGCCAGAAATATTCATGAAGAAAGAAATCGGTGATGTACGTCTACGTAGCTACAGGCAGACAACCTAACACTTTTCACATGCTAATATCTCTGCGCAGACCAAAGACGTACTACAAGACATCGTAGTCGTCGTCTCGCTCATTTCTACCTTGGCCAAATCTTTCGGCTCGGCCGGCGAGTTGTATCGCAAGTTGAAGAAAAAGACGAAGAAGACGAAAAAGGGCTTAAAGGAAGACGTCAAGCAAGAGCTCATAGAACATTCATCCGAACACGAACGCAACTGTGAACCAGAAGCGCGCTCCGAGGATCATCATGACCGCGACCATCCCCGATGGCGAAGCAGAAGCCGGAGTAGGCGAGCACGAGACGAGTCTTGCGATAGCGGCAAAGAGTCGATAGAACATTCGTCTGAGCTCGTGCGTGCCGAATTCGAACGTGGATACCACTGTATAGGTGAAAGGTATGCCGTAGGGGACTGTACGTTCTAGCCACAGCACTCACGACAGGCTCATGCGTATACTGACGATAAACCGCAGTAACAACCCGCAACCAACTTCAGCTGCAAGTCATCACCATACAACAAAGGCTATTGTACATCTACGAAGACATCATACTGAACCCTGACTTTGCGCGCCATTCGCCGTCTTATCATATCAAAGAGCTGGTCCGAACAACACGCGCCGCGCGTTCAGCTTCCATCGATGCGCTCGCAATGCAGTATCAACGCATGCTTCCTGCACCCGAATCAAGAGATACGCTTTGCCTGCCACCGGGGGCGTTTCCAGATTCACAACCTACACACAAATCGCATGAACTCACGTTGCGAAAGCGTAGGACTGGTCTCGTCGAGAATGGAGAGCATCATTCCCTTCCCCCAGGTTCTAGCAGCGATGGGAAGACTAAGCCTAAACTTGCTTCACCACACTTGTACTGCATGTATGCGCGCGACCTCCAACAGGACTGCTCACGACCCCTCTGCGACAACTTCAAACCCAGTGGCGATGGGTGCTGTCCACATTGTGACGCTCACATCTCAACACGGGTGAACAAGGCATGGGAGATTATCAAGGAGAGCGAACAACGCGAGGGTTTTGAGAGAACGTTTTTGGTTGGGACAAGGTTCTTCGTCAAGTGTCATCGCCAGGGAGGAGGGTATGCGTGTATCTTGTGCAGCCAGTGTAAGGATGTAGATACGGTGTGTGCAAGGACGAGAGAACTGGTGGATCACTTGTGGAAAGAACATAGCTGTGCGGAGCTGGAGATGGATGAGAATATTGGCGAAGAGGGATGAGGAATAGCTACGGTCTACCATCGATCACTACCCCAAGGCCCTATATAAAGTGTTGTCGGATCTGAAGAGTTCTATTCACATCAGGAAAGTTTTTTTAAAAAGGCTGCTCAGACATGCGCAGATATGCGCAAAGTTACACATTTATACGCATTTTTGTACAAGCAATTTATTAGCATAAAAATACTTAAAGATGCGCAAAGATGCGCAGAGATACCGGTATATAACGTGCCCGTGCGCGCAATGCGCCGCTTTTTACTAGGAAAATCAAGAAAAACAAGGCTATAGAACCACCTACAATTAATATTATTACGAGATTTTCTTGCAGGGTAGTAAGTTAATAGCTGCGATTTATTTGCACTATTTAAATCTATTTAAAAGCTTAACATTGCGGCTGTGGTGTGTAGATTTAGTTAGGGCAGTAGATGCGCCCACAATTGTCAACAAACAAATCCAGTCCAAATCCACCCGTTGACTTGATTTGATGTGCCTCAACAGTGCTGGAGGACTTGATTGGGAGGTCTTGGCAGCAGTTTGTACTTGATTTGGAAGTCGGATTTGCAAATATTAATCCGAAATTGTGGTGTTGTACTGCAGTTTGGCAGCTAATCGTCCCATTTAGATACACTGTACAGAGTCTCGATTGCTGCGTCAGTGAGATTGCTCTCATCAACCTCATTGTCGCTGCTTATAAAACCAGCCTTCAGCCAGCTCCGCACACACTGCAGAGCAGCTAGTAACTGTGAGCTCATTTTGCGCCGCTTCGGCTCCAATAAGTCGCCAAGTTCGCTGAACAAGCGCTCACACTCCGCGCTGGAGGCTGGAATACTCATTATATCAAGCGCAAACTGCGCCAACGCTGGGTACTTGTTGCGTAACCCAAGCCAATAGCGGACTGGGTTACCTTCTCGATCGAAGTCGGCGCGGCTCCAACGCGGCTCACAAGCCCGCCAGCGCTCGTACTCATCGCCAGTTTCTTCATCAGAGTCGCTCTCCGCCTCGATAATCGCGTCAACGGCGTCGTCAATGGTGACCGCTTAACCAGCGGGCGTGGAGGCGGCCGGGGAGCAACAGTACCGCTATAGAGGCGCCAAAGTTGCTGAAAGGCAGCGTCGGCAGCCGCCAATTGAGCTGGGTCACCCGCCCAAGCGACTTTGCAGTAGTTACGATAGCGTGGGTGGAGTACAATCGCAGCGTAATAGGCAGTACTGTCGCTCAGTTTGCTGTAATAGAGCTTCAGTTTGGCGACAGCGCCGCGCAGGTTGATGGCCAAATGGTCTTCCGGAGCGTCTTCTTGCTCAAAGTCAACATCGCGATAGGTAATTAAGCGCTCTTCATAAGCGCTTATAAGCTGCTCAAAGGTAGGGATAACCTCATAAATGGCGCCGAAGCGCCCATTAAGCTTGCGATCGCCTGGCTGCTTGCTCTTGCCGCGACCTTCCAGCCGCTCTGTGGCTGCTTTGAGCGGCTTCAACACATCCACATACTCAGTGATAACTGCCCAGTCTGCTGCTGGTAGACCGGTTGATCGCATCCACGCCAAAGCAGCTAGCAGCTTGTTAGTTGTTTGATCAAGCGCTTCGATCCGTGAGATGTGGTGTTTGGCGTAGTCAGTGATAGGACGTTAGAGGATAAGCCCACGCTCAAAGGCAGCACAATAGCTGTTCCAGCGTGTAACGCACGCCTTGACGACAGCTAATAATAAGGCCTTGTTTATGGGGTCTTCAGCTAACGCGAGGTGCTGGAAAGTAGAGAAACTGGAGTACTGTTTCGGCGTACTAATAAAGTTGATGATGTCTAGAAACACTCCTAAAGGCCCTAGCCGCCGCCACTTATTCATGAACTTCTCCTTATCCTTCTTGTGCTTTGGGTCATTATTGTAGGCGTCTTTATCCTTGCCAAACATGACAGTTTGGCTAACGAGGTTGATAGTGTGGCAACTGCAACGAAGGCGGCGTTGAGCGGCAGTAAATCCATACTATTTACTCAAGTACTCCACTGCCACATTGTTACTTGCAGCGTTATCTAACACAAAGTAACCTAGCTTCTCCGCCGTTATATCGAACGCCTGCAGCGCTTTGTCGACACATTCGCCTATCCTCTCGCCGCTGTGGACGCCAGCGAGCTGCGGCAGCGCGATAGGTAAGTCTCGAATCCTGCCCGCGGTGTCAACGTAGTGAGCAACGACACCAAAGAAGCCGCGCTTGCCACCTTTTGCAGTCCCAGCCGTCAAAGCTGACGTGCACCTTACTGCTCGCAGTCGCTAATTCTGCTTTAACAATAGGAACAAGGTAGTCGTAGAGCCGCAGTACGAACCTCGACACGCTGTTGTGGCTTGTCCACAGCGCTTGAACTGCCGCAGGATGGCGAACTGTAGCATGCGCCAGAAGCTCTCAGTCTCGAATTCGCGCAGCGGATGGTTATTCTCAACAAGCCATTGCACAGCGGCGAGCCGGAAGCCTTGAACATCAAAGTTACTCAGCTCATTAACCACAGCTTGCGTGACAGGTACGCCCTTCATCGCGTCAAAGATAGTTGACTGACCACCCGGCAGCTGTGGCAGCTGCTTCCCGCGCGCAGTTAGGCGATGGCCGCGCCTTTGACGACCCAGGTGCTTCGCCACGGAGCTTGTGGCATCCGTCACCTCGATTATGCTGCTCGTCGGCGCGTTGTGGTGGCAGAAGCGGCACACAAAGAAGGTGCGCTCAGGTTTATCAGCCGCAATTTGTGCAGGACTTTGCTTTAACGCGACGACGCGATAGCCGTACTGAAAGACCCAGCTCTTCTTGCCAATAAGAGTACGCCGCGGCACCTGGTACCGAGCCAGCTTCTTCCCCAATCAATGCTATCGTAATTGTCCGCAAAGCGCTCGTCAAAGCCGCCGCCGACGACATTATCATCCTCTACAGTCGAAGCCTCCGTGGCTGCCTTTGACGCCGACGATGGCGTTAACAACGCCTGCGACTCCAGCAACTGCAGCTCCCACGGCCGCTGTGAGGCATCTATAACCTGGCCGACAAGCGGGTCTTCGGCGGGCATGGCTGGCTGGCTGGCTACCCGTGATGGCGACGATTGAGGCGACGGCGGCGCAGTTAGCTGCGTTTCGGGCAGCTCTATCGGCTGACTGGCAGTGCCGGCTGGCAGCGAGTCGCCTTCAATAGCCCGCTGGGTGCGTACTTTCTGACGCTTGCCGCGACCTCCACCTTCATCGGTCACCTCTACCGGTACGGCGCCGTTGGCGCGTACTCCGGCGCGTGTGTTGCCATCGATAGCGCGTTTGGGGCATCTCGGGCTATTAGCAAGCCCACAAGGTCAGCAAAGGCAGCGAAAGTACGCAATAAGTTAACTGCAATAGCTAAAACACCAACAAAAGTACACCGATAGATAGGCGATGGTAACAAAACAGCGCGTCAAGTGCGCGATGAGATGGCTAGGGGGCCTGGGCGTGATGCCGGCAGTAAGTTGTGGCCAATCAACGACTCCAAATAAGCCAACTTTTGCAGCAACACCCGCTCGCTTCTATGGCTAAACAACACTATCAAATCTATCAAATCTCCAAGTCAAATCTTCATTTTGGACTTGATTTCCGCCTCAATTTATACGGCAAAGACTTGATTTACTTGAATTGGCAACTCGGCCGTTCGAAGCTCGAGATTTGGAAGTATATTTGATTGTTGACAATTGTGGATGCGCCCTCTAAGGCCTCCCTAACATCTGTAGCATTAATAACACGTTTCTAACACTTTCTGCTCTATAGAGATAGCTAAAAGGCCTTTTTTTTACCTTTTTAGGATAGTTATAGAGCTGTTTCTGCGTTGTAGGCAGACTTCTAGGCAGCGCGCTAAGCTACCTTTTTAGCTCTCTTGTTCTCTTTTACCTTCTTAGCTGCCTCTTATGCAATACGCTTCTCCTGCTAGATCTTTTCCTTATATAACTTAGCTGCCTTCTTTAGCTCTACTATAATACTCCTAATACTGTTAGAGATCTAGAGCTTTACCCTTCTTTCTACGCTTCTTCTTAATAGATAGTGCCTACTTAATCCTATCTATCTTATACTTAAGTAGCTTATTTTAGATAGATAGGTAATAGAGCGATTAATAAAGCTTCTATATATCTCTACTACTCTAATTCTTAACTACAGAGCGTATAAGCCTATCTACCGTTCTCTAATTATAATTACTAAGTAATAATAGAGAGCTTTTTCTTAAATTATAAGATTTAGTAAATCTATTAAGGATTATATTTAGATTAGGTGGTAATATACCTATTACCCTAAAAGAGCTAAGAATTGTTAATTCCTTAAAGGAAGCCTTCTACGCATTCTAGAATAGGGGAAAGAAGTTGCCTTTAGTAATAGAAGCTAGACCCTAACTTCTATACAGGTATATTAATAGTTTTATTAAGTAGACTATTAATAGAAGCTTAAATATTATAACGTTAAGTGGCTATAGCGTATAAGTTAAATAAGGAGGTAGAACAGTAAGTAGAATTTTATTCTAATTATAGTAGTTAATAAAGTCTATAGTAATATAGAAGCCATAGCTATCTAGAATTAGGAGTTAATATAATTATTAGGTCTTCTCTCTTATATAGCGATTAAACACTTATTTAAGCTAGGCAAGCCTAATATTATTATTTGTCTAGCTAGAGAATAATAAGGTAATAAAGACTTTATAATCTCCTGCCTTAATATTCTCTACTTAGCTTAATTAAATACCCTTGTTAGCAGCCTTATAGATAAGGCTTAGTAGCAGAGCTAATCTATTAGCGTAGATATATACTAGAAGCGTAATCTACGCGCAATTTTAGAGTAATGCTCTAACCTTCTTTTTCTCCTATATTTGTCTGCTAAATATTCTTTTTAATCTACTAATAATACTAATTAGGAAGCCTTTCCTATCTATATTATAGGTATAACAAGGATCTATCTAATATTAATTAATCTTACTATATAGAAGGTTAAAATAAAGGCGATATTTATCTACTAAATTAGCTTTGTGGCAATTACTATCTATACTAACTATCTATTATAAAATAAAATAAACACTATATTAGTTAATAAAGTAGGTAACCTAGCTCTTACTAACTAGCTCTTTTACTATTACAAAGGTAAAGTTCTATATTATCTCTTTAGTAGGAAGTGTATATCTCTTTATAAGTCTTTTAATATATTATATAAGCTTCTACTCTTACTATAGGGTAAGCTTTTACTAGTTAGAGTTCTTGACTTATATAGAACGCATTATTCCTTAATACCTTTAGTGTCGAATGGGCTCTATAGCTAGCTGTAAGGACTGAACAATTCCTTACAGGGCTAACCTATCGGGGACAGCTAGAATAGTTGAAAGAGCTAGTTGAATTGATACTATTCTAAGACAGTGGATAAGAAAGGGACCTGGGGGGCCCTTTCTTATATAGAGGGCGGCGTGGGGCACGAGCCCACGCTAACTACCACGCTAACACTAACTAGGAAAGGCGCCTTTTAGGAAGGTAAAAGGCGCAGATAGGGGAAATAGGGTGTGAAGGAAAGGTGATGGGGAGTGCTTGGCAGGGAGGCCAGCAGTTACCGTTACACTAGCCGTACAGACATCGAATTCTAATACTCTGCATTGGCAAGTGTGGAGGGTGTACGGGATAATCGTACGAGGAAAGGAAATAACATAACAGAACGACTTTGGTATTGATTGCTTGTCTCTAGAGAGGGTGCGGATGGAAAGGAGAAGATCCTGCGGCGCACAGGCCGTGGCGCATGGGCATCACGTGATCCCCACGTGATGCCATCGTGCGGCAATATTGAAACCTCAACACCCTCAGGTGCCCTTGCCCGTACGGTGTACGGACATTTAGATTAATATAGACTATACAACACTATATTTAGTAGTAGTTTTTATATACAAGAAAGTTTCGCCTAACTTTATTAATTTAATATTATTAATTGCTCCTTAAATTAAATCTATATTAATAGAGTTGTCGCGTATTAAAAGTAGGGCGTTTTGGTATTGCCTGCGCTCCACGCGAATCCGCGCATTATGCGCACAAATACGTTAGACTTATATAAATATATATAAATAGTCTAAATAAGTAATTTTTTTAAAGCTTTATAACTTTTTAACTAGTAAAGCTTTAATTTTAATTCTTTAATAGATTTGTAGTGAAAATCTTAGTTTTTAATTATTTAATTTAAAAAATACAATTTTTATTATATAATTAGTTAGTAATTAATAAAAAACTCTTTATTTTACTAGTTATTATATATATTACGTAATATTATTATATAATAATATAGTACTAATAGTATATTATTTAAATTTTTAAAAAAGTTTTTATAGATATAAAGTAGTTAAAAGGTTATTAAAGGTTATACTTTTTCAAATAGTGCTTTTTACTAAGTTACTAATTTTTACCTAATCTAATTCTTTTAAATAATTATAAAACTAAATTTTTTCTATTTCTAAAACCTACAAAACCTAGAATTTAGGGTTAGGTAGAAGTTCTATATAATACACTAGTAATTAATGCTATTATATTAACTACTAATTATTATCTAGTAAGAGACTTTGACTTTATACTTTAAAAATTTTTTTTTAAAAGCTTACTATACTTTTTTTTAAATTCTAGCTAATAAAAAAGCTTTATTTACTTATTAATTAGTAGTATATAGGTAGTATAAGCGCCTAAAGTGCTTTAGCTACTTTTGCTACTTTAGGTATACTAGTAGTATAGGTATATATTTTTATATAATCTTATATATATATACTAAGAAACTATTAGTATTACTAGTGCGCTCTAAGCGTATTTAGTGCGTAGATATATATAGGACTACTTAGGTACTCTAGGTACTTATGCGTGCACAAATTTTTTCCTAATACAAAGATTAAATATTAAATTTTTATTATTTGTTTTTCTTACGCTATTTTTACTAAGAGGGATATTAGCTAGCTATATTATATATTAAAATATAGTTTGCACTTAGGTTAATTATTCTATTAAGTTAATTACTTTACTAAGATCCTATAAGTTCTATATTATTTATAATAGTATAGGGTTAATATAAACTATTTTTAATAGTCTAAATAGGCTAATCTATTTAGAATATACTTCTATAGGCTAACTATAGGTTATTTTGTTATGCCTAGGCTTGCTATAGCATCTATAGCACTATTAAGTAGATTTGTCTCTATTAGTGCATATTCTTTTCTTTGCCTTTTGCCTATTACTACGCGCCCTAAACTCCTTTAGAGTGGCTAGCCACTAGCCCTCTTTAGCTATACGGACTTCTTTACACTATACTCGCTTTCTTTTATGTAATTTATATTACGTAGCAGCCTTATTAGTAGCTTAAAGTTTAGCGTTACGTTTAGTTATTAACACTAAAGAATACCCTATTAGCTTAGCGCCTTTAATAAGCTTTTTTACCGCCTTAACTATATAACTTAGAAAACTATCTATATGCCTTTAAATTCTCTCCTTAACTAGCATTAACTATAACCTAAGTTTTATACTATTTTATACAGTTTATAATTTCTATATACTATTAAAAATAGTATAAAGAAGAGGTATATATAGGCAGATATTAAGCTATAGTATTATAACTTCTAGGATATAGGACACTAGGCTAGCACCTTAAAAGCCTTCTTTAATATTGCTTTTAGTAATTAAAGTCTTAAAAGTAGTAATAAAGTAAGGTAAAAACTTAATTTTAGTAATATACGCAATATAGTTACATATTAGATTCTTAGCTTAGCGCCTATACGCCTTCTTTAACAATATAAAACAACCTATATTAAGTGGCTATAAGAGGTGCAACAAATATAGAGGTATATAGAAAGTAATAATATTACTCTTTTTATAGTAATTTTAAAATTTACGCAACTAATAACTTTTATAGCTATTAATAATAAGTAAATATACTCTACTAGTAGTATGCCTCTTTATATACTTATTAAAGTATTTTAGCTATTATAAACTAAGTTTATTTATTATTTAGCTATTTTTAGAGACTATAATAACCTAATTATAAGGTAGATTCTTCTCCTTATACTAGATAGAGAAGTAGTGCTTACTTTTAAAAATAATAAAGGATAGAATCTACTACCCTATTGTGTTAATGTCTTAAATAACTATTATTTACTTCCTATTACCCTGCTGCACCTACTTTGGCTATTCTTAATACTTATATTCTATAACTACTACTCTAGCTAATATTATGCCTATTATAAAGGCAGACTTATTAAAATTATAGGTATCTTTATCTAGAATACTATACTTAGCCTTTATATTCTCTATAAGCCAGAACTAGCCTTATATTACCTTAGAATTCTTCTAAAGGGCTCTCTTATAGTTGTACTTTTAATTAAACTTAACTTAAAGCTTTAGCTAGCCCTTAATAAATTTATATGGCTATTTTTAGCTAATTAGCTTATAGTAGTGTACAGCTAGTAAAGAATTAGCTATATCTTTTATAGTATTAAGCTAAGACAGAAATTCTTACGCGTTTAGGTTAATTATATACTATATAATTACTTATCTTTCTTATAGTAAGTTTTATTTTATTAGGTGCGCAGTTATATCTAAATATTTTTTAGCGCGTTAGTTACTAAGTGTACTTTAAGAGACATTATAGAGGGCTATAGTGCATTACTAAGAGAGTATTATATCTTATTTAATAGCCTAGATTATAAGCTATATACGCGCTTTTTTTAACGCTAGTAGTTTATTATATAGTTAAGGCATTATAATATACTATTATTAATAGTATATTTTAGTAAAGTCTTAGCAAAGTAATTAACTTTATAAAATAATTAACTTAAGTGCAAAGTAATGTATCTTACTAGTTATTTAGCCACACTAGTTATTTGGCTACTCTACTAAAATCGCAATACGTCTTCTTATAACTCTTATTGTGTCTTCTACCTAGCGCGCCTAGTAGACTTAAAAAAAGGTAGGCTTGCTTTTTTAAAGTAGGGCTTTTAAACTAGCCAAAAATTAAGCTAGTAAAGAGTAGCTAAACTATATAGTATCTCTTAGTTAACCCTCTAAGGCCGCATTAATAGCTCCCTTCTATAAGCTACTACTAACGCACAGAAATAAAAGCTATACCCTATAAAAAAGTAGTCCCTAGTAGATTAGATTCTAGACCTTAACTAACGCAGATTTCTACCCTAGATTATTAATATATAGTAAATAGTAGACAATTTACTTACTATGCGTAGCTAAGAGCCTCCTTCTTAGCCTATTAGTAAGAACTAAATATCGCGCTTTATTAAAGCTTAGCCAGAGCTCTAGACAAAGTAGAATTATAACTTTTACTTATAGTGCATAAAATCTAAGAATCTAGTTATAATCTATACATAGTTTAAGCTTATAGAAAAGACACGTTAGTTATATAGTATTCTTAATATAAATATCTATAACTTTAATAAGACTAGATTTATAATAGGTATTACTATAATATTAAAAGTTATTATAAGCTCTAAAATAGTTAGCTAGGTAATAACTATACAACTAGGCAATTATAAGTGGGTAATAATAATTAAAGAGATTAATATAGCTAGCTAGTCTATCCTACCCTTTATAATTCTGCTTAGAAAGCTCTACTAAGCCTTCTAGTATTAAGGCCTTCTACCTAACTAGACTATTGCTGTTAGCGACAATAGCTAGATAACTAATAAGCTTAGTCTTAAGTAAATAAAGTACTTCTACTAATATATAGAGTCTTATATAGTAGAGGCCTACTAACTACTTATTCTTTATGGCTATAGTAGCTACGCAACGCCTAAGTTTAACTAGTATTATATAGATAATAAGATTATTACACTCTATATACTACCACATACGTTGCATCTCTTCTAGCCGCTTACTATTAGCTGCTTCTCGCCTCTTAAGCGCATATATAAACACTAGGTATCTAAGCTTGTATAATAAGGCGTTTTCTATAGATATATCTAGGTATTAGAGAGATAGTCCTATTAGAGCAAAATATCTAGGCAGGCTTCTAAGTAATAGGGCTAGTTCTAGCTTGTCTAGAACGCGTCTTATTGTTGCTAACAGTAGTTAGGACGCCGTCTTCGCTAGGAATAGCAGCTAAGGTTATATGGACAGCAGAGACGCCGCATACTACTACTTAGCTAGAGCAATAGACTTAACTTATTTAGGGCCGCCTTAGTTACTAATTCTAAAGCTCTACTACCTAGGCTATCTGCTAGCTTATTAAAGGTTATTAACTTGCGATAAATTTAGTAACAATTCTTATAGACAAGAATAAGAAGTTTTAATAGGCTAGTTAGCGCTAGTAGTGTAAAGAGTAATAGCGCTAATAGTATATAGCCTATAGAGGAGCTTTATAGGTAGAAAAAAGTTAATTGCTTACTATAAAGACTAAAAGAGTGCTCTAGTAAGTTGAGTAGGTAAGGCAGCTAAGTAGGCCTTAAGTATTACTAACCTATAGTAAGTGCTATAAATAAGGGCATAAAAAGACTTAGTATACTACTAGATAGCGCGCATCTAATAGATCTATTTTCTATATATTTTATTATATTATTATAGAGCTATTATAAAAAGAGGTATTGTAATTTTAGTAGGGTGGCTAGATAACTAGTAAGACACGTTACGTTATACGCTTAGTTATAAGTTATGGCTTGTTTTTTTTTTACAACTAAGAGGTTTCTAATAAAAATATTACAATAATAGCAGATATCCCTCCTACTACAGTGCCAAGCCAAAAGTCTGTTCCCCCAACACGCTAACGCGCGTACACCAACACCAACACCCTATTTTCAACACTACATTACTCCACCAATATGAGCTCTTTTGGTGTAGAAATTTCAGGAAATCGTCGCCGCAATGCCGAATTATCTGTCCAGCAACGGGATTTAATTATCGCGAAGTGTGAGGCGGGCGCGTCATCGCGGGAGTTGGCTGAGGAGTTTAACTGTACGCGTCGCTGCATTAACAAAACACTTTAGAGATATAGAGAACAACACTACAATTAATCGCGGCCTTAATTAGGGCGTCCCCAGGCGCTTAATACACATAACAAGCGTGTACTCTATTAAGAGGCACGAAAAAACCTAAGGATCGAATACCCAGCCCTCCTCTGCGAGGCCTCCCTCCGCCGCATCTCTCGAACAACTGCATATCGCGCATTAAAGGCAAAGAGCCTAACCAACTTCCGGGCAGCGCGGAAGCCCAAGATTACTCGCGCGGTGGCCCAGAAGAGGCGTTAATTTGAACGGGAATATCGCAATTAGGATTGGCGCGGACAGCCCTTCCAGTTCTCAGATAAGTGCTCTATTTAAAGACGCTCCGGCGGCACATCTACATAGGTTTTTCGCCTCCCACACAAGAAATGGAGATATGAAATGATTGAGGAGACAGTTATATCAAGATCTCGCGCGGCAATGGTGTGGGCGAGTATCTGGCTTAATCAGAGAGGGCGGGTTTGGCGGAGTCCCTTAGTAATTATGCCTAGGGACCTAGCAGCTCGTCGCAAAGGATACAGCGCATGGAGTTATATTGAAGCTCTACGCGAAGGACTCCTCCGTAATTATCACGCAGGAGATATCTATATGCACGACAACGCGCCCATCTATAGGGCGCGACAGTCGCTCGATTTTTTGGCGGAACACGGCATACAACCGATTGAGTGGCCGCGTTATTCCCCCGACATCAACCCCATCGAACATCTCTGGTGGTCCCTCAAGAGAGAACTCTATAAGCGTTACCCCAATATGGGCGACCTTGGCGACGGCGACGAGGACTTTGAGACCTTCTGCGCGGCGTTGAAAGATTGCTGGCGTAGGATCCCTGATTCGCTGATTCGCAAGCTTATACTTAGTATGCCGCGCCGCCTACTTGCTCTCCGGCGTGCGCGCGGGTATCAAACAAAATATTGATCAAATAATTATCTCTATATCAATTATCAACTCTCCGGGAGCGATATTGGGGGTGCCGGAGCGCTCTGCGCGACGGGGTGGTGATGATGGCGGACCTCGCTTACCCCTGCGGGGAACAGACTTTTGGCTTAGTACTGTAGATGAGAAGCCGAAGCAGGTGCTGCGAAGGACGAGGACAAAGGTGTGGACAACGCGGAAGCAAAACCAAAGGAGACGGGAGCGAGTAAGGTTGAGGAGGCGCAGAAGCCGAAGGAAGATTCGGATGACCCCCCCGAGCAAGCACCGGACGCACCTAGTAACGAAAAGACCACCAGCAAAAAAGCTGATAAGCGAACATGGTCATCCTACCTCCCTTCCATCCCGTATCGCTCCAAGAATCAGAATAAAAACCAAGCAGACGCGCAAAGCAAGGAAGCCGAGAAATCCGAAAAATACCCTGACCCCTGCCTGCCTACCTGCATCGATTTCACTTCCCTGTAACCTCCTCGTATTCTTACTTTTGGATAATATGTATATGCACTAGCGGACCGAGGTCCCGGTAACCGGGGTATTGTATTGGAATATTGTACTATTCTTAACCTGGTAATCAAGCGTGTTGAAACTGTGCACGCGTATTGCGGAATAGACATCTCAGTTGACGTGATGACAATACCTTTTGATTTTAGCAGTCACCAACAGCCAGCCAGCTAACTAATGAAAATAAAGAAAAAAAATTGAAGCCCAACCCTCATCATGCTCCGTCCTCGCTGGTATCATTCCTCCACACATCTCACGCCTTCAGCGCACAGTCTGAGGACGGTACACACGTGTACGTCGGACATCCCAAATGCGAAGTCTTCGTCACAGGCATGCACACGCTCTTCGTCGCCGTCGGCCTCCTACTCGGCTTCGCAACCGTAGTAATAGTAACGACCGTCTTCTCAATCTCCCTAACCTGCACCGCTCCCACCTTGCAGCCCACAAGCCCATGCGGACAAACAGGCGGCGGCACACACGGCGACACAACCGTCTTGGTAACCGTAGCGCAAGAGCTCACAAGGGGTGTCGACACGTGTCCCGTGATCGAAGGACGAGACTTATGCGTCTTCATCGTAGTCGGACGTTGCATTTCCCCATCGCGACGCCCCCACGAGATAGTCGCGGTGGGTGGAACCAAGGTGATTTGATCGCTGCGCGTCGGATCCTGAGGGAAGACTTCGGTAGGACCGTCGTCTTCTTGTCGCTTACCCCAGGAGACCCAATTCTCGGTGCTCTTTGGGGGTTTGGGCGACTTTTTGGTAGTTGATGGTTTTTTTAGACCGAATGTTGGGACGGCTTCTTCGCGCTTTCCCCAGCTAAAGGAGACCTTAGGGGGCTGTATGCCGATGGAATTGGAGGGCGTAGGCATAGGGCCAACGGGCAAGTCTACTGGGCTATCTGGATCTTCTGGCTCGTCTGGATATTCGGGGTCTTCGGGGTCTTCGGGGTCTTCGGGGTCTTCTGGCATGGGAAAGTCAGTTGGCTCGGGTTCGTCTTCTTGTCGCTTGCCCCAGCTGAAAGACACTTGAGGAGGCTGGATGCCGATACTGTCTGAAGGAGTGGGCACAGGAAAGGACGGGAAGACTATAGGGCCTTCTGGGTCTTCTGGATCCTCGGGATCTTCAGAGCCAGGAAAATCGGTAGGTTCTGGGTCCTCGTCCTCTTGTCTCTTGGTCCAACTAGGATAGCCCTTTGTTGAAGTCCTGTGAGATGGCCTTGGTGGCCATGGCTTCCTGGTAGTCTTCGGAGGTCGAGGACCGTCCCAAGAGACGGAGTAAGTAGGGGGATTGAGGCTGATCACATTTGTCGGTCGTGACTGAGGGTCTTCCTGTGCCTTGCCCCAGCTGACTGTGTAACTCACATACCCCCTCGTTGAGGACTTCCGGGTCGGCCTTGGGGGGCAAGGCTTCTTCGTAGGCTTTCTAGTAGTCTTCGGAGGTCGAGCACCATCCCAAGAGACTGAGAAACTGGGAGGGTTGAGGCTGATGACATTACTCGGAGATGGCTGGGGCGTTTCTGGATCTTCTGGATCTTCCGGATCCTCAGGGTCGTCAGAATGAGGTTCTTCCGTTGGAGCGGGGCTGCCGTCCCAGCTGATGGTGGCCGATGGTGGGCCAAGGGAAATCTGGTCGCTGGGCTGTGGTGCAGAGTACTCGGGCTCCTCGGGCTCTTCGGTAGCAACCGGTAAGGGTTGATCCCAGCTTACTGAGTGCGAGGGTGGTGTAAGGTCAGTTTGAGCCTCCGGCTCTGGGACGGCAGCAGGAATTGCGCGGATGCTATGAATGTTAGTATATGTTGTGTATGGTGAGCTTGATCTGTTTACCTAGCAACAAGGCCGAACAGAACAAGCACGGTGCTCCGTGAAGGCGCCATTTCGACAACCTGTCCAGACAAGATTTTTAATGGGAAATGCGATCGCTACTCCACAATGTAATCATCGAGCGAGCCCCGTTGGTGTTATACAACGTTCTACCATCAGCCTCACCGGGCCACACAACCAGCACATATGGCAAATGAAAGATACGGAAGGCAATTCTCGCTGTCGTACCTAGGGTTAGCCGTCTTTCACGTGCTATAAATTGGAAATCTGCGTCTACGGTCTGTAGAGACAAGCGGTTTCTGTTCCAGGTTCTACGTCCAACGCCGCACCTCGAGCTGCATACCAGTAACGCTTGTTGAGGGTGGAGCTTAGACAATGGTTGACCGTGGCATGATTGGAAAATCTAATATTAGCAATGCGGTGCAACGACGGAAGCAAAGAGGGACTGTGATTCGATGATATGGATAGGGAGATGGGAAGAATAGAGTATTGCTTGTATGCGTATATTGCTGAATATTTGACTAGACCGCAAGGGCAGTCCGGCGTCAGCCGAACGATATCGCGACATGGGTTAGAGCGTTGGCGAGGCCCTTGCATACTGCAGGGTCGAGCAAAAGAACTAGTGCACCGCCAACGCCGACATGTGCTCGCATAAGGTTCAGTCGATCTAGAAGCCGATAGATCCTCGTGTTCTGCCATCCTCAAAGTTGAGATGGAAGCTGAGAATTTCTTCCCTACAAAGAAGCCACCGCATCAGGCAAGTCGAATGAGAATGAAGCTACCACAGCCGTGGCTGGATGCAAGAAATATCGACTGCTCTATACAGCCGTATTGGTATTGTCTCTCGAAAGTGATGTCTCTCCCAGGCGAGCTAAATCAACATTGTCTGTTCGAGAATGATCCTTAGAGATTAGTAAACCCGGAGCTTTGCTGGAAGGTTTTCTACGATGGGTTTCTCTAGGATACGTCAATGACAAGACGCTCATTCTCATAGCCCATAGTAGGTATAGAAAAGACGAGCCAGCTGCCCAAGAGGTCTGGGTCTTCACACCCCCTTGGCCGTCTCCTTTGTATTATGTATCCTGGGGTAACCCAGGGTTGGTCTGTCTGGCATGATCGGCGAGTGGTCATTCAACTCGACAGCTCGATCGTGACTATTACAGTTCAGGACGTCCTCTCCACAGGTGGAGAGAGCAATTGGTCAAGTGGCCATTTGCGCAGAGCACGAATACTGAGCGGGTCTGTGATGCCAGCTTGATACATCTCCATTCCAGCCCAAGCGATCATCGCAGCATTATCCGAACAGAGGATTGGTGGAGGGAAGACGAGTTTTACCCCGTCATGCCCGTGCGCGCACAGCGTGCTGGCGAGGATGCAACGCAGATAGGAATTGGCAGCGACACCCCCAGCCATAACGATAGTCGAGACAGGAGTATGCTGCAATCCGTATACGACGCGTGCGGCAACGTGTTCAAAGGCTGCGCGCATGGAGAACTGGGCCATATCTCTCCGTTCCTCCAGGCTAATCTGTTTAGGCGAGCGTTCTATTTTTGTAATCTTGCCGGTCGAGTGATCAAACTCGTAGCGCACAGCACGCTCGACGGCAGTCATCAAGCCCGAAAAGCTCATATCCAGGCTTTTATACTTTAGTCCACCGGATGCTTTGGCCAGTGGTTGATTGAAGGCCCATCCCCATTTGGACACATTCCGCTGCAGCGCTTCTTCGTGGTTCTTTGGGACGCGATACGCGTATTGCGATACGTACTCCCGACAGTACTCGGCAGCTGTCTTGTTGTCCGCGCTACACCGAGAAGCGTTGTCGTTTGGAAAAGCAAAGCTCTCGAGGAGCGCACCGTACATGGTATTGCCGGCCTTCTGCAGTACATCTTCCGGAAGCACAGCACGCGCTATTTTGTCCACACATTCTCCAACCGCCACGTCGCTCGTTCCTCCCAGAATGTTGTGATGGGTAAGGGCTGCCGAGTGAATAAGGAGTGTATGTCCACCCGAAGCGAGCACCGAGAGGAAGGGAAATTCAGGCTCAACAGAAATGCCAGCCGAAGCGTTAGTGTCCCCAGGCACCTCTTCAAACGGCCGCGTATGTTCAGACGATTCCAAAGCCGCGACCAGACGTGATGTGAGCGCATGGGCTTGCATGTGGTGGACGCCCACAAGCGGTATCTGGTGTAACAATGAGCATTGCTCGTCCTGGAACCCTAAACACCATACCTGCCACGCCACGGCAAGGCCCTTTGCTGTATCGAGTCCAGTGAAGAGGTTCGAACGCATGCCGGGCCTCGGGTCACGATATGAAATCCGGACGCCTGTTCTGCGGTAGGAAGTCGACTGCTTCGCTCACCAGCTTGGCAAGGTTCTCCTGATGCGACTCCAGGGCGGCAAGCGGATGGACGCCATGGAAGGCGGCGTTGTCCGCGGTGACCTTCTTATGGAAGTGTAGCCTGGCTGTGGTCGCACCCCTACTCGGGGTCCTCTTTTCGAGGACTGCTACCGCGGTATCATCGCAAGACGTCTCGATGGCCAGCGTCGTGAGATATCGTGGGCGAGGCAGCAGGCGGGAGGCAGCGGCGCCGTGGAGGACAGTCGGGCGCACGCGCATGGGCGGCCAGATAGAATGCTTGACGGCCGGTTCCGGGCCGTGGTGCCGTGGTGTAGTGGTGTAGTGGTGTAGTGGTGTAGTGGTGTGGTGGTGTAGACGGCGTAGTACGTATCCGGGGGCAGCGCACCGTGATGGTGGGCGTGCGGGAATCGTGACGCGCCCCGAGACGCGATGCAATTGCAATGCGGGTGGCTCGGTCGCGTGCAGCAAGTGAAAGCTTGGAAGCAAGTGAAAAGCCGTGCCGATCCTCCCAAGGTCCCTGCATGGGAACGCCCAGTGCTCACGTACGTCACTCGCAGACCAGCGCCAACGCCGCGGCAGCACCAAAAGACACAACACCACGACTATGCACATGCACGTCTCTTCCTATGGCTGACGTCAAAAAGGACACCGACGGACCGCAGCCCGACAGCAAAGATGCCTTCGACCCGACCCTCCTCCCCGACTTCGGCACCGACTTCATCCCCGACCGGGACCTCGCCGAGTTCGCAAAGGCACTGCAGGCCCCCGAGACCTCGCCCTCCACCGAGGACTTGACCGCGGTCCAGCACGAGCCGCAAAAGTTCATCACCGCACTCAACGACTGGCGGCCGGTCCACCAGCGCGTGCGGCGGCGGAAGAAGAGCAAAAGCCCCCCGCCGCGGCAAGGACGAGACGCGCGAGGGCATCTTCTATGAAGTGCTCAAGTACCCGCTGCTTCTTCTCGTCTTCGGCTGGCTGCTCTTCCTGAGCGTCGCCTACGTCCTCACGCGCTTCTACATCTCCCTCTACGAACGCTCCGTGACGTGGCGCGGCCGCCGCCAACAGCTGCGCCGGCAGCTGCAGGTCGCAAGGACGTACGAGGACTGGGTAAAGGGAGCAAAGCAGCTGGATACATACTTGGGCAACGATGGATGGAAGGAGAAGCCCGAATATGCCTACTATGACAGTAAAACAGTGCATAGGGTGCATCAGCAGATGGCAAAGTTGCGTCAGCAGGCCGAGTCGAATGAGAATCTAAAGCCAGGAACAAAGGGCGCCAGCCAGTCCAAGGCCGTCGACGAGCTACGGAGTCTCTTGGAGGCCTGCATCAAGAACAACTTTGTGGGATTCGAGAACCCGCGATTATACAGCGAGACGTACTACGGGTCCAAAAATCTGGTCCAGGAATTCGTCGATGAGTCGGAAAGATCGCTGTTGTTCCTCCTGGACTCCTCGCAACTCGACCACGAGAGTAAAAGGGCCATGTTCAAGCATCTCAGCACAAATTTCGGCCGCACAGCTCTGTGTCTTTCTGGCGGAGCCACCTTTGCCTACTACCACTTTGGAGTAGCAAAGGCACTTCTGGACGCAGGCCTGATGCCCGAAGTCATCACAGGGACGTCAGGTGGAGCTCTTGTTGCCGGTTTGCTGTGTACTAGGACAGACGACGAGTTGAAGCAGTTGCTTGTTCCTGCACTCGCCCATCGCATCACTGCATGCCACGACAGCTTCTGGGTCTGGTTCAAGAGATGGCGTCTTACGGGAGCTAGGTTCGACAGCGTGGACTGGGCGAAGCGCTGCTCTTGGTTCACAAGGGGGAGCATGACTTTTAGGGAAGCATATCAGAGAACGGGCCGTATACTGAACGTTTCTTGCGTGCCGTCGGACCCTCACTCGCCAACCATCCTCGCCAACTACCTGACGGCTCCCGATTGTGTCATCTGGTCGGCGGTGCTCGCGTCTGCTGCAGTGCCTGGTATTCTCAACCCTGTGGTACTGATGAAGAAGGACAAAGATGGCACACTATCTCCCTACTCCTTCGGTCACAAATGGAAGGACGGAAGCTTGCGTACCGACATCCCTCTCAAGGCACTCAATCTGCACTTCAACGTTCGCTTCTCTATCGTTAGCCAGGTCAACCCGCACATCAACATATTCTTTTTCTCTTCCCGAGGGACTGTAGGCCGTCCAGTCATGCATCGCCGAGGGCGCGGGTGGCGTGGTGGATTCATTGGGTCTGCGTTAGAACAGTACATAAAGCTCGACCTCAATAAATGGCTAAAGGTACTGCGTCATCTGGAACTGTTACCAAGACCCCTCGGTCAAGACTGGAGTGAAATCTGGCTGCAGCGCTTCAGTGGCACCATCACCATCTGGCCAAAAACTGTTCCATCAGACTTTCCCTACATTCTCACTGATCCAACACCCGAACGTCTGGCGAGGATGATCCATGTCGGCCAACTTTGCACATTCCCCAAACTCCAGTTTATCGCCAACCGCGCAAAGCTGGAGCGTGTTATACAGCAAGGCCGGCGACAATTCCGCCCTAGGAGCGGCCAGGACGGTGTTCTTGCGCCTATCCTATCAGACAACGATCTCCAAAGTCTATTGAGGCGCTCCAAGAAGGACCAATCTGAGCACCCTGCGCCATATCCTCTTTCCGACACCGAAGCCTCATCTTCCGCCGGACCCTCACGTCCCGGATCACCCGTTGACCTCCCGCTCGGCTTCTCCTTCACAACAAAGCAAAAGAAGGCCCCAGCGCACCTCACCACTGATCCATCTCGACGACCGGGCCTTCGAGCGCCACCCGACAGCCCCTCCCTGAGCAAGCGCCTCTCCGGCTGGTGGTCATCGCTCTCCCCGCGAGACGCCAACAACTCCTCCCTCTCGACAGCACGCCCACGCCCACGACCCTGGCCCAATGGGCCCAATTCTCCTCCTCCCGCTTCCCCACTCGCCAACCATCGCCCAAACTCCATGTTTGAGCTCCGTCCACCGCAACCGGTCCACTCTGGCTCCGCGCAACCAAAGTTAGGCTCGACATCACCGCGCCAGAGCGGAGGTCTCCTCAATGAGATCAGGAGGCAGAGCAGAGTCTTTGGGGGTTATGAGTCTGACAATGATGACGCATTGGCTGACTTTGGTGATGTGAGGCAGAGATATGATGACAGGGATGATGTAAATGGTGCGGCAGACGATTACGTAGGGGATGACGAAGATGAGGAGGGCGATGGGCACATTCAGAGTGTGGGGCTGGGGCTGGGGCTTGAGGGCAGACCGCAGGAGTGAGTGTAAGCCCTCGCGATCAAGTATTGCTAGTCTATTACTCGGCAGGTTCGGTAGAGTGGGTACATCGTATTAGATCAAAGCATCCTAAGATCCAAAAAAAAAGTTTAATGTGTTTCGCTATTTGGGTATCTCAATGTCATGTTATCGTGATGTAGTCCGCTAGTGCACCTGGGCGTGCTCCATAATGCCCACTCATAACCCATGCTGATTCGAGTCATAAACACTTTTGTAGTACAAAAGACAAATATGTGCGGTCAGCCTTGGGCGGTGTGCGTGTTGTATTGCTGGACCGGTGCCAGCATATCCCTCTGAAAAGACTCTTGCAGGTCTCTGCTAGAGGTGAAGCCGGGCACGTCCAAGTCCATCTCTTCGCCAAACAGTTCCACATCAAAGTCCGGATCAATGCCATACTGGACCTCGTTTGCCTTGCCAAGGCCAGCCTGGTCGCCAAAGTACATCGGGGTCTGCGGTACGCTAGGTTCTGTAGACCCGACCATAGACAGATCCTGTTGGTCTAGACCACCAATCCAGAACTGTCCGCCAGTTATAGCATCGCGTTCGAGGAGGGCAGCCTGAACATCGGCGTCGGTATAGTCGTGCACGGCTTTTAGGTGACGTTTTAGGTCGCGGTCCATGGCGAAACGAACAGGGCAATCAGCCATCAAGCATGGCACAGGCCTTCCCTCCTCATACCCAACACCCGTAAGCAGAGTGAGTGCCGAAGGATCCGGTATGAGTTTCTTCCTAGGCTTGGCGAGCTTTCGGGTGGCTTTGCGATTTTGGAGGCCAAGATGGTGAGTCCGGATATGTTGCTCCAGCGATGATTTCGTCTTGAACCGCTGATCGCACGCATTTTCACCGTCCCAAGCAATCAGGTCAGAATGTTTAGATAGGTACATTGCTTCTGGAACACACGCATATTTGTGCAGATTCAGGTGTACTTGCTGGATGTGCACTTTGAGGTTGCTCTTCCTGTTGAAGGTTCTATCGCAACCTGGATGAGTGCACGGGAAGAGCACTTGGGTTGCTGGATCAGTGTGCTGTGCTTTCATGTGTGGTCTCACGTGCTTTTGCTCTTTGAAAATTTGACCACATATGGTGCAAGTTGGTGGGTGAACTTCCACTTTGTGGGCTTGCAGCTCGGCAGCAGTGGGGAACGTCAGCGGCTCTTTAGGGATCGTCACCACCTCCCCATTGGCGTTTTGAGTAGTTTCGAAGTCTGTGCTAGGCGTGGCGCAGGCCATGCAAAAGAAGAGTTCCTCTTCTTCATTGTGGGCCCTAGCTACATGTCGCCGGAGAGCGTTCTCGGTTTGATAACCATGAGAGCAATTCTCTCCATTTTTGGGGTCGACGTGTGTGCATGGGTAGGGTTTCTCCTCCAAATGCACTGTCTTTATGTGCGCATCGAGTGTCTTCTGCTTCCTGAAGGGTTCATGGCACGGCGGAAAGCCAGTGCAGTAGAATTTGGACTCATGCACCTCCTTGTGTCGCAAAAGCCGGCTATTCGAGGAGAATGTCTTTCCGCATCCTTCCCATTCGCATGCAAATTTATGTACGGTCTCGGCGGTCTCGGTGTGGGATTGTTTCAGGTGCCGCTGAAGATGGTCTTTGCGAGGGAAAGTCTTGCCACAGCCATCGTGTGTGCATTCGAACGGTCGTTCCTTGTTGTGGCTTCGTTGATGGGCTTCAAGACGACAGGGCCGGTTGAAGCGCTGGCCGCAGCCTTGGAAGTCGCAGACGTAGTTCCATGCTCTCCGAGCCTCGCTATCTGCTCGCTTCTTGCCGTTGTCGGTGAAGTTTATGATGTAGTCCTCGGAGGCGTCCGACACAGAGCCTGCCTCGCAATCGGATGCATCGTTGGAATTACTGCGGGTATCTGTGACGGTGTTGGTAAATATGGCTTTCAGCTCATATGCGGTAGACTTACCCGTGCGAGACTTCTTCTTCGGCAGGGCGTCGCCCAAGCCTGTGTCTTTGCGCTTGACGGACATGGCGAGTGGTCAATTACCAGCATCGTCGATGTTGGAGCGTTCGGCAAGTCCACTGGTGAATTTAATTCTTTTGCCAATACCTTGCCAAGTTTCTAGCCGAACCGCGGCCCGCAAGACGCTAGCACGTGATTAAATCGAACTTTTTGAGCTTCGCGCAACTTCTTTGAAGGCAGTCATTCAGCGCGTCGCACCACGCCCGCACCCTCACTCCTACCTGCGCAAGCCCGCAACCCGTGGATCCGATTGCATACCGACGCTTCACTGAAGTACCTACGTATTTATATCTGCGACGATGTCTGACTACGGCGGCGACGATGGTTATGATGCGGGAGGCTACAACGAGTACGGTCCATATTTCATTCATCTGCACAGCGCTGTGCGCGTGCTTGTCAAATGCGGACAGCGTAGCTAACGGTTGTGCCTTTGATAGTGAGATGTACGACGAGGAGCAAGAGCCCGATCTCTACGAAGACGATGCGCAGGACGGGGAGGGCCAGGTAGAGACCCGGAGACTGTCGAGAACCAGGACAACATCGTCGAAAGCGGAGATCCCAGCGCGGCTGCTGCTGCAAAATCTACACTGAAGACGGTGCAGGCGGAGAAGTCGAAGAAGGTGCCCAACGACCAGCGCTCGACGACTCCCTACATGACAAAGTACGAAAGGCGCGATACTGGGGACACGGGCTCTGCAGATTAGGTGAGCGGAATCTGTGTTGGACAATATGGATATACAATAGCATGAGACTGACACGGTCCAGCGGCAATGCACCCGTTCTCATCGACGTAGAGGGTATGACGGACCCTCTCGAGATTGCGCAGAAAGAGCTACGCGAAAAGAAGATCCCCTTAGTCGTGCGGCGCTATCTTCCAGATGGATTGTAAGTTGAACATGACAGATATGCTTGGGCTGTGCTGATCGAATGTAGCTACGAGGACTGGACGTGCGAGGAGCTCTTGACGTAGAGCAGTGGGTTGGCGTGTTTTGCATTTTGCGTGGAGTTTACGGGGAGGTAACACGGGGCATGTTCGGCGAATGGAGTCTCAGCGATCAGCACCACATACCCTCCGAATCAAGACCGAATTTTTACATTTTCTTGGGTGCATAACGGGCCAGGAGCGGATCCGATATTTGTCGCAATGGAATACTTATCCTAATTTAGCTATGGTGGGGCAGCAGCAGAGGGGAAACTGCCCCGCAGTCTACTTCTAACACAGAATCTCGACGTCACGTAGCAGCTCATAACCAAACCTTGAAAGCGCTCCGTCCCTGCTTGCACTGCAACTGAACAAAACACACCCTTCACCACCACCACGCTTCTCTACCGTTCACTTCGTTCTGCCCTCACCATGTCTTTTGAGACGACTGCAACTATCGCCTCCTTCGGGGGCAAGCTACTGAAGCTCAAGCACAAGTCCTCGAGCACAAATACTGATATGAGCCTGAACCTCTACCTTCCTCCGCAAGCTTTGAAGTCGGGCGCAAAGGTTCCCGTTCTGTTCTACCTGTCTGGGTTGACGTGCACGGGCGACAATTGCTCCGAAAAGGGCTTCTTTCAGCACGGTGCCAGCGAGAAGGGCATTGCGGTAGTGTATCCGGACACTAGCCCCCGTGCGTCAACCCATGACTGAGTTTCACCCTTTGGCTGACGAATTGTTTCAACAGGAGGCCTAAAGATTGAGGGCGAGGACGATGCGTATGACTTTGGCTCGGGCGCCGGTTTCTATGTGGACGCGACCAAGGAGCCGTGGACCAAGGGCTACAACATGTACTCGTACATTACCAAGGAACTTCCGGAAGCTTTGTTCGCGTCCTTCAAGGAACTTGACGGCGAACGAGTCAGCATCACTGGTCACAGCATGGGTGGTCACGGCGCCCTAACACTTGTATGGTGACTACAAATAAACTAGTCGAACTAGGCTGACAGAGAGCACAGTTTCTCAAGAACCCTGGAATGTATAAGTCTGTCTCTGCCTTTGCGCCAATCGCGAACCCTATCAATGCCCCTTGGGGACAGAAAGCATTCAAGGGCTACTTCGGCGACGACCAGCAGGAAAAGTGGAAGGAGCACGATGCTACTGAGCTGGTGAAGAAGTGGAAGGGACCGCTAGAGATCCTCATCGATGTGGTGCGTTTGCTTAGCGCTTGAAAGCCTAGGATGATCAACACGAGTCTGACAAGCGATAGGGTACCGGTGACAACTTCTACAAGCAGAAACAACTCCTCCCGGAGAATTTTATCGAGGCCAAGGAGGCAGGCAACGACAAAGGCATCGACCTCCGGATGCAGCCCGACTACGACCATAGCTACTACTTCATGGCCACTTTCGCAGACGACCACGTCGCGTGGGCAGCAAAGCACTTGGGAGCATAGTAGGTCCCTACCTCTACATTTTTTATTCTACTGTACTAACTGCTACAGAAGCGGTCCTGGTGCGAAGGGAAAGCTGTAGGTAACCTAAAAAGTTAAGACAAAGCCATGTCTGCTCGCGTTCCGTGTATAAAATTCTCTTTGTGCTTTAGTTGCTACCGCGGGGGTGAGGGTATTCGGTCAGGAATAGAATACGGTCTCTCTGGTCGACGGGCATGCGCTGCGATTCCATGGGCAGTTAGTTGCTTGCCAATACACACGTTAGAGGGAATGTGCATCGGAATGTGCATCTCTCGGGCTGCCATCATGGAGCGGGGACTTCAAAGCCCCCCTCAGAGTCAAATGTCTCTCGAAGCGTACCGAGATGTCCATACCAAAGTCTCACGTGCGTAGCATGCGTTCAAACGTTCGTACGCATATTCATTATTGTAGACATGATGTGTTGGGACTGTGGGTGATTTAGAGGGTCGCGTGCATCTGAGAAAGGCCGTTGCGTTGGGCGCAGATGCAGGTGCACATCCCGCCGCCAAGCGCAGCACACAATTATGCATCGATCGCTGTCATTGCTGGCGTCACTTGCCCAAACCACATCACGCGAACAAAGGCCACGAAACCGTCTTGCTTCCGTTACCAGGTCCTCTGCCGCTGGTGCCGGCCTTCACTGTTTGCGACGCGAATATTTCACCCGCCACGGCCAGCCAGGCTGCCCCGCGCTCCGGTTTCACCGCATAATGCAGTCAGGTCCCAATGGCCCGGTAGCTCAAAGAACTTCCTAACCGCCGCGCCACTGTCTCGGTTGCTTTATCCATGTCGAACGTGTAGTACCCATCCTGAATTCTGAGATCTACTGCATCTGAGACGGTGGTGGAAATGGAGGCCCAGGTGCGCGCTACATCTTTCGCTGACGAAGCTCTCTCTGACTGCCGTTTTAGGTTGAAAATGCCATCCAGATCGCCTCTGATCCTACCTCAAGCCAGCAGCTGCGAGGCCAGGCCATAGAGTACCTTAACCAGTTGCGCACAGAAGGCTCCGCATGGCAGGCCGGTCTTACCTTATTCACACACGATCCTCGCCCGTCCGATATCATCCGCCATACCGCTCTTGACCTCGTAAACAATGCCGTCCAAGAGCATCGTCTGGATGGCCAGAGCTTGAGCTACATCAAGGACACGCTCATGAGTCACATTCGTCAGACTTGCGCACCAGGGAGCACGGCAACGGACACGGGGCACATACAGAACAAACTGATGCAGACTATAAGCTACCTTTTCGTGGCATTATATCCATCGCAATGGCAATCCTTCTTCGACGACTTCCGCGCTTTGGCTGGCGACCAGGCAACTATCGGCAGCGTCAATCACACATCTACGATCCTGTACCTTCGCATGTTGGCCCAGGTGCATGATGAGATCGCTGACGTTCTGCTGGCAAGGCCTGAAGACGAGAAGAAGCGAAACACGGAGCTGAAAGACTTGATTCGCCAACGTGATGCGCAGAAAATATCTTCATCCTGGCAAGAAATCCTGGCCAAGTGGAGGGAGACAGACTTGACTCTCATAGAGATGTGCCTGAGGACCATCGGTCGCTGGGTCAGTTGGATTGACATTTCTCTCGTTGTGAACGAGAGGATGATCATGATCTTCTTGGATGGCCGGCCAGCAGGGCATCTCCTCTCCAGAGAGTCCAGAAGGACGAACTCGCGATGCTGCGATCGACACCTTCTCTGAGATCGTGAGCAAGAAGATGGGCCCTGCTGACAAGATCCAACTGATTGATTTCCTTAATCTTGCCTCCGTGGTCGGTCAGCTCATCAATAGCCCCGCCTTGGCCGATCAGAGATCGTCCGAATACGACAACGATCTCGCCGAGACGGTGGCGAAACTGGTCAATAACACTGTTTTCGACATAGTCAGGATCCTTGAGAACGATGACGTTGACGAACAAACTTGTCAGCGCGCTGACGGGCTCATTCAAATCTTCACGCCGTACCTACTGAGGTTCTTCGCTGACCAGTACGATGAGGTGTGCTCGACCGTCATACCTTCCCTGACTGATCTTCTCACCTTCTTTCGCAAGCTGCACAAGAAGACTGGCTCCTTGCCATCTCAATATGCAGCCATACTTCCTCCGGTTCTTGAGGCTATAATTGCGAAGATGAAGTATGATGAAGCAGTTTCATGGGGCGACGAGGGTGAGCAGACAGACGAGGCCGAATTTCAAGATCTTCGAAAACGACTGCATGTCTTACAACAAACAATAGCAGCTATCGACGAGAACTTCTACATCGACACTCTCAGTCGCGTCGTGAGCGAAACCTTCAGCCAGCTGTCTGCAGGTGGTTCGTCGTCCTTGGATTGGCGCGATCTGGATCTTGCACTATATGAGATGTACTTGTTCGGAGAATTGGCGATGCGTAATCAGGGCCTGTACGCCAAACGTGAGCCGTCGTCCGTGGCTGCTCAACGGCTAGTCGAAATGATGTCTAATATGCTAGATTCGGGTAAGATTCACATTTCTGGAACTAGGCTCACTTATCTGACGTGTACCAGATCTCGCAAACTACCCCCACGCTGCTATACAACTCCAATATATGGAGATCTGTGTTCGCTATTACCAGTTTTTCGAACAACATCCGCACCTGATCCCAAAAGTACTCGAAAACTTTGTCCGCCTCACCCATCACAACCATGTGAAAGTCCGCTCGAGATCATGGTACCTATTCCAGCGCTTGGTCAGGCATCTCCGGGCACAGCTTGGCAACGTCTCCTATGATATTATCCAGGCTATTGGCGATCTTCTCACCATAAAAGCAGAGCTGCCGGAAGACTCTGGAGACGACATGTCTTCGGACGAGGAAGACCAGTCCGCGGACGCTCTTTTCAACTCCCAACTGTACCTGTTTGAAGCGGTCGGGTGCATCGCATCCTCTGGCACAGTATCCACGGAGAACAAAAAGCTCTACGCCCAGACGATCATGAGTCCGCTTTTTACCGACCTGGAGCGAACTCTGCCACAGGCTCAGAACGGCGACGAGCGTTCAATCCTGCAGATTCATCATATCATCATGGCTATCGGAACACTCGCTCGCGGATACTCAGACTGGATTCCCTCCAGCAACAGCGAGCTGCCTAGGAGCGAGGTCTCTGATGAATTCGCAAAGGCGTCAGAGGCCATTCTCATCGCCTTGAAATCTCTCAACACGTCGAGCATGATTCGATACGCAGCTCGTTTCTCCTTTTCACGCATGATTGCTGTGCTTGGCTCGCGCCTCTTGCAAGAGATTCCCTCGTGGATCGATGGGCTTTTGTCGCTCAGTTCCTCCATGGACGAGATTTCGACCTTCTTGAAGGTTCTGGGTCAGATCATCTTCACTTTCAAAGCAGAAATCTCGGGTATTCTGGATTCTGTCCTCACGCCTCTACTTCAGCGCATCTTCACCGCCCTCGCGGTTACCCCGTCAGGTACAGATGACGAGATACAACTTGCCGAGCTTCGAAGAGAGTATCTGAACTTCATATCCGTTGTGCTCGGGCAACGGTTGGGTTCTGTCTTGGTGAGCGAAACTAACCAGGCAACGTTCGACACCATCATCACATCTATTGAGTCGTTTGCACGGGACACGTCGGACTGCCAGACAGCTCGCCTTGCCCTATCTGTGCTCATCCGCATGACCTCGGTCTGGGGCGGGCCAGACAAAGTAGGACCAGGCGCCAGCGCGACGCCAACCTCTCCAGTGGCTTCACAAACGCTCATTCCCGGCTTTGACAACTTTGTTGTCGAGCGCTTCTCGCCGCTGGTATGGTCAGCGTCGGCATCGGCAAGTTCGAATTCAAAAGATGCGCAAGCGAAACAAGTTCTCTACGAAGCTGCGAACCTCCAAGCAGAGATTGTAAAGAAAGTAGGCGAGCGGTATGTGGAACGCTTGAGATCGGACCTCACGGGCATGGGGGTGAGTGGAGAAATGGTGGAGCGTTATCTGCAAACGCTGGCAGGGGCATTCGAGGGCGTGAAGAAGGAGAAGCAGTGGCGGACCTTTTTTGCCCAGTTCGTCGACTCGGCGCGCGGGTGAGGTTCGACGAGCGGGGAGTAGGCTCAGCGTCGGAACTTGTCCCGTCTGTCCCTATTTGAGGCGCATTAGCGTTCATGGACGGTGGCACTTTTGCATTGTAGCGGGCGGGCGTGCATGGAATGGACAAAGCGTTTGCATGTGAGGGATATACCAAGATAAAATTAGATAGCTGATTCTACGGAATAGTGTCCTTTTCCCCACGAGCCGATGGTGGCCACGGACATGGTGGCCGGCGGCGCCACAAGACGTCACGGCGCCTGTCGCGTGAGGGCGCCGATCCCAGCGATGGGCCAGCAAAACGGCGACGACGAGCGTCTGGGCGGCTTCTAGAAGTGGTGCTGACGGTGCGGGTGCTGCAGCGTGCTGCAGCGTGCGGTTCCCCATCATCTGCAGCGACGGGCCAAGCGCTCGAAAGTGTGCCAGGCCGGCGCTGGTGGCGAATGGCAGGGCGCTTCCAGAAGCCTTCGACCGGCCGCGCTCGAAGCCGTGCAGCGTTCGAGTCCGCCGCCAATCATGGCCACGGCAGGAGCAGCCACTAGCAGCCGCTAGCAGCCATGCACACATCGAACGAACACTCTCCTCCACCACCCTCGATCCCGGCCTCACGTCCCTGCCCAGCGCCCGTCCCAGAGCCGCCCTCGCCCTCCGCCCGCTGCCCGCCGCCGCCTTGCGCCCCGATGTTGTTGCTTGGAGCGCAGCCAACTCTGCGAGCGCGCTGCTTGCGACACTGACGCCTTTCCGCCACGAGCCCCTGCCGACCGCGACGCTTCCGCTGGCCTCGGTCCTCTGCAGCCTCCCTTCACCGAGTGGCGAGCGAGCCCGCAGCCGACAGCACCCACCCGCCTCGCGTGCCCGTCCTGCGCCGTCGCGCCCCCGCGAGCCTTCCTCGCCGCCGTCGCACCTGCCCCCAGGCCCATCGTCGCTGCCGGCGCATTCGCATCCGCGCCTGTCTGCACGCCCGTCGAACAACAGCTCGTGCGTGGCCCCAGCTCCATTCCCTCCCACCTCAGGGCCCCGTCGCGATAACCACCACCCGTTTTGCGACGAATATACCCTCCCTCCCGACCGAGCGGGAGGCTCCACGGATCCCAGAGACCAGTGTCCGCTGGTCGCTGCAGAAGCAGTGGAGAAGATGGAGCATGGCGCCTGCAATGTGATATACATTGACCGCCGCGCCAACGACGAACACGTGCGACGCGAGACCCTGTCCAGCTCCCTT
Source organism: Laburnicola sp. JP_R_19 (assembly GCA_031010545.1). Classification (NCBI taxonomy): domain Eukaryota; kingdom Fungi; phylum Ascomycota; class Dothideomycetes; order Pleosporales; family Didymosphaeriaceae; genus Laburnicola; species Laburnicola sp. JP_R_19. The sequence goes on from VOIT01000042.1 coordinate 1,451,500, forward strand.
GTTGCGAGAACATCCACGGGCAATGTACCTCAGGGCTATTTGGGCCTAGGCAAGTCGCCCCCGGCCGAGGTTCACACAAATGTCGAGAGTATTCTCTCCACATTCAATGAAGGTAGGTGTTGCGCATCCTTGAAAGGCCCATCAAAGAACTGACACGGCCGAATAGTCCATGTATGCGCTTCTGGCGGCTCATGTCTTGCCAAGATCTTGCAGCTCACCGAGTCCACCAAGGACAATGTTCCTACCGTTGTGCTCATAGACATCCCCTACGACGAAGAACAGCGGCTCAAACGACTGTCTCGTGAGCCCCGAACCCCTTCCCCCACGTCGACACGTTTGGTACGGATCAACACGGGCGAACCGGGTGATATCTATGGCATGCACCTGCTCACACATATCTCGTCCGAAATCGCCTCCAGGAACTTCTCAAAACTGGTCATTCCGGTTGTGGTTTTAAGCGGATTGGATCGCGAATGGGCTTCGAATACACTGCCCTCGCCCACTGTCCAGGGCTCTCAGGTTCTCACCGATACCGTCCGTCTGGTTCGATACCTCGATGCCGGTGCTGTCGACGTTCTGTCCAGTCCTCTATCAAAAGACAGCGTGCATGGCCTAGTAATCCATGCTTACCGGGTGCACAAAGAGGTGACACGAGAAGAGGCGTGTTTTCTGACTACTAAGCGTAACAGGAAACTGAGCTGGGTCGGCGTGAACGACCAGAAGCCGTATGCGTACTTGCGAGAAGCCATGGTTTCAGGCTTGATGGGCGGGATCTGCAACCCAGAGACTGTCGGGGAAAATATAGACTACAGGCATGGCTTTCTGCACGTGGGTGGTGCGTGTAGCGCTAACGATTTTAGTGATCTTTTCATCGAAGAAGATCGAAAAGAAATCATTGCAAAGGCGATTGGCACCTGGGCATTCTCTGCACACGACTACACCGACGACGAACTTCTGTACGGTGCTTTGCTCATGTTGAAACACGCACTCCAGATCCCCGAACTAGAACAGTGGAGCATGACGGATGGTGAGTGAGCTATCGCACGTGGAGTGACCCCACTGACCCAACGTGCGACTAGGCGACCTCACCGTCTTCCTACTTGCCAGCCGCACGGCGTACAACGAGTTTGTGCTCTATCACAATTTTCGTCACGTTGTCGACGTCCTCCAGGCTCTGTTCCACTTCCTTGTCCAGATTGGCACATTGCCTTGGTATCCCACCGACGTCGCGCGTGACGAGCCTGCGCCCGAGTCGCCAATAGCGCAGCTCCTCAAGCCCTTCGATGCGCTCACTCTCTTAGTATCTGCCATCGGACACGATGTCGGGCATCCAGGTGTCAACAATGCTTTTCTCGTCGCGCTCAATGCGCCTTTGGCGCAACTTTACAACGACCGTTCCGTTCTTGAATCGTTTCATTGCGCCGCTTATTCACAGATTCTACGCCGTTACTGGCCAAAAGCCTTTGCCGATGCCAGTATGAGAAAATTGATGATAAATAGCATCCTCGCCACCGACATGGGATTGCATTTTAGATACATGAGTGATCTGGGCAACCTGCAAGAGAAGATTGGGCATGATCAAGGCGTGATTGACAGCTGGAACCTCAAGGTTCGCGAGGAGAACAAGGATCTGGCTTGCGGTCTTCTCATCAAATGTGCCGATATCAGCAACGTTGTAAGTATGTCTTCCATGTTTGCTGGTACATCATTGACATGCTGCAGGCGCGAAAATTTCAAACCGCCGCTCGATGGGCTAATATTCTCACTGACGAGTTTAGTAACCAGGGTGTTATGGAGCAAGAGTTGGAGATGCCATCTTGTTTATTCGGCGGGCCACCTGTGCGCGACGATATAATCAAGCTTGGAGAGTCACAAATTGGCTTCATGAACATATTCGCACGACCCCTCTTCGAATCTGTTGCCGATATTCTCCCTGCAATGCGCTACGCCGTGGACGAAATTCTGGCAAACAAAACAATCTGGGAGAAGAAGATTAACGAGGAGAAGGATAGGAAAAACAAGCACCCGAATCTCTCGCTAGGCCTCCCTCCACCTTCTTCCCCTTCTGATCCAACGCCCAGCCCCTTTTCCGGGGGTTCGCTAGGCTCGAAAACACCTAATTCGCACGCCCTGCCGCCTTCTCAACTTGGACGCCCGGTGCAGAACTCGACTTGGGCGATCAGCTCAGACGACGCAGGCCGTCATGCCTCCGGAGGTTCTTTCCAGGGTGTACTAACAACTTCGCGACGGTCATCATTGGGTGTTGACAAAGGATCGCGACGATTTCTGGCGCTGGCGTTCGTTCTCGGGAGAATCAAAGTCAATCGCGCCGAGGGAGTGGAGATGCTAGCTTGACTGCCATTATCGTAACTCAGACGCCCGGTAATGCTGACTCATCGGAAAAGGAACCCGATCAGACCTCCTGCGGCCACCCGGTCTCCCCGTCAGGCAACGGCAATGATGCGGGAACGACACCGAAGAACGATAACATAAGACCGGTAACGGCACCGTCGCCGGCTCGGGGTAGTCAGAGTAAGATACCAAGCCCGCAGGACACTCTGTTCTTTCGTTCCTCCCGGCCTTTAGGCGTTGGTCCTGACTTTGATTCAGCAACAAGTCTATACCCAATCCCTCACTCGTCCTCCCAAAGTCACTCTGAGGTAGATCTCTCCAATACCGCAAATGGCAATCTTGACGGCTCAACAATGCAGCAATGGGGATCCAACAAACTCAGCAACGACAGCAACATATCCAGAACGGACGCCTCGCGTGACTCATCTCGACGAAGCGAATGGTGGAAGCAGCTTCGTGGGCAGCGCGATTATCGAAATGGCGGATATGAAAACCCAAATCAGCAACATGTTGCGATGCTGCACCCCACACCAACCAACTCAACCGTGGACGCGAGTTCTCCCACGGCCACTAGCCGTGGCAGAACTAGTCGAACCGGGAAGCTGAAGAGTTTCTTCAGACGAAAGTCAGGCAAAGCCACTGACCAAGAGAAACAGCTGTCTAGTCACGGCAGCTCTTCCCAATTACCTACTAGCGACCCCGGACGATCGCTTAACAGCGACGAGTGACGCATTCGGCGGCTTTCTGATTTTTTTACCTCCCGTTGCACGCATTTGACCGGCTTGACTTAGCGATATCCCCTTGCAGCCTCAGGACTGAATGCCCGCAAAAGCGGCCTTTCGTCTGCGCACCTGCTTTTCTTGTTCTGCGCAGGACTTTCCATATTACAAAATTCCTTCGGACTTTACGCGTGACGTTTACGGAAGCAACGAAACGCTCCATCCATGTACCTTTTACCGGTCAGATTCATTGATCGTAGCCTTCGGGCGTGTTTCTCGGTGGGATTTCCTCTGCTGGACTGCTCGCCCTCCGTTCGATATACCTCGCATTTTTCTTTTGTGAGCTTCGTTCCACAGCTCACCGTATACGGTCATTCGACCTCGTCTCGGTCCGCTCCTGGGTGGAAACTGTTGCTTTTGGGGAAAGGGGGTCTAAGTGTGCAATTGATGTTACCGGTGTATTGCCTCCTTTAGTGGCGGTTTTTGTACTGGCGTGGGTATGGTGTTCTAGCACTCAGGTGTAAAAGATGGAATGGGAACGCGAAGTTTGATCGCGTTGCGGTTTTTTAGTTTTCTTCGCAGTATTAGAAGCGTCGCGAGGAGCGACGCCAGTATCTCTAGTACGATGGGTGGGACGGCAGTGTGGTGCTGCTGGAAGTTTTCGCTGGGGAGATGAATGGTGGGGACGCCGCGTCTCTTGAAGGCAGCTACGGAGCTGCATTGCTATGAAACTACGTAATGAATGTATCTCTGAACTACTCACTTCATGTGGCCTCTGCGCTCACAAAAAATCAAGATCTGGTTCTGACTCCTGAGGATACGAAGGGGGTTGTCTGCGTTATGAGGCTTAGCGGCTCTCAATTACCCGCCATGGCACCGCGACACGCCGTGGACTCGCCATGTGCATCTTCATCTCCAGCATCCACTTGTATCCCCTGCGGCTTTGAACAGGTATGTGTATTATTGCAGCAAATGTTGAGGAGGACTGCGTGGTAGTAGCTGCTCCTGTGCGTGACGGTTGGGCTGGTAGGTACCCAGGGTACTTCATGATCAATCGATGCACCCACCGCACACTAGGCTGTGGTAAGTGTGCCCCTGACTTTGCTCCCATAACGTGTCCGTGCGCGCAACGCGCGGATTCGCGTAACGCCCCGCCCAACACCATCTCCAGCATCCTAAAGATAAGGCTGTAGAGCCACCCACAATAGCTATTATTATAAAATTTTAAAGTAGAGTAGTAAATAGAGACATACAATTAATTTATACTATTTAAATTTACTTAGAAGTTTAATATTATAGCTACGCTGTATAGTCTTAAGTAGAACTACTAATACAGCATCTACAGCCTCCTTAGCAGCTATAGTACTAACTATATATTTCTAACGCTTTCTACTCTATAAAAATAGCTGCGCAGTCTATCTCTTAGCCTTTTAGAAAGATTATAGAGCTTTTATAGCGTTAGCTGCTTCCTTCTAGTAAGCGCGCTCTACTACTATAAGGCCTCCTTGTCGCTTAGCTGGCCTAATAGGGCCTTATGCCTCCTTTAAGTCTAGTAGGGGTTTAGATAAAAACCCCTCCTTGCTTTAGATAAGAGTAGGTAGCGATTTGTCTTATTACTACTTACCTCCTAATATTATTCTATTCTATCTTACTAACTGTAAGAACGCCACTAGAGCGCCTAATAGTTAGTGTAAGGACGCCACTAGGACGCCCAGTAGTTGGTAAGGCAGAATAGGATAATATTAGGAGGTAAGTGGTGATAAGACGAATCGCTACCCGCCCTTATCTAAAGTGAGGGGAGTTTTTATCTAAACTCTTACTAGACTTAAAGGAGGCATAAGGCCCTATTAGGCCAGCTAAGCGACAAGGAGGCCTTACAGTATCCCCCTTCTAGGATCAACCTAACCTGGGTTGCCCTAGGAGATTAAAATATATAATATCCTATTGTCTTCGCTTAAAAAGTAAACAATCGCTAGTCTTATAACTATATAACAATAATTATTATTATATTAGGCGCTATTACACCATTAAGGTGCTTTAGGGCACTTAACTAATTTAGGAGCTAAAGGTGCTGTTAAGCGAGGCTTAGCGCAGTTGTTTTAGTTTTCGTCTGCCTTTGCACTACCCTTGCTCTTTGCGCCTCCACTAGTTAATTTGGTATGTACTATCCTGCTCTTGTCGTCCTAATAAGTCCGAATATGTCCTAACGTCCCTCTGTGCAGCACGATAGCCCTTAAGAAGACGCTCGCCATACAGCGGGCAAAGTTAGCTCGCGACTAACCCGCCAGCGCCAATCCTTACGTTCGTTGCGTCAAACTTATCTATAAAGGGGATCTTCTGCACACTTGTCACTTCCTAGACATAGAGCTTGTCCTATTAATCTAGATTAATAGTCTAGCTGTCTAGGTGTAGAGATTGCTTAATTTGAAATAAATATTGTCTTATAGTAACGTATACTCTTATTAGGCGCTATTATGCTGCTAACTAAGAGAATACAGTGCCCTATTAACTTTAACGCTAAGCTTAACTATCTTGTAACTACTTAGCTCATTCTTTGTGGCAGAGATACTAAGGAGAACAAGGAACGTGTCCGTAAGGCCGCTAAGAGGCTTGTGAACCGCATTAAGTGGGTGTAGTTGTTCTTATGGCGCTTTCTATTGACTAATTACTTCTTAGCTTGTTTAAGCTCTACGCTTAAAACCTATGCGTTTATAACGGCAGCAATGTTTGTAAATTTACCTATTGCTTTACTAAAAAGCATGCTTAGACTAATATAGAGCGTAAGACAAAGCAACATTATTATAAAAAGGTAATTAACTATGCTACTTATAAAGGTAGAACGCCTAAGCGTAATAAGGTTTGTAATTCCGTTTTTTGTCCTATTATATCGCATGCTAATGTAATTATAGAATAAGTATAGGCTTATACGTTGTCGCGAGTACTAGGGTAATAGTAAGAGCCCTACTCGCGGTCTTAGTCGCATATAGTGCCTTTCTAGCTTCTCAGTAGTGCTTTTAGCTCCTTTAGGGGCCTTAGGCCAATATATGTGTATAAGGGGACCTCTGGGGCCATTATGCCTTAGGGTCCCCGAGAGTGACGGCTCCCTGTGATATAGGAGTTCGTTAGGACTTAAATAGCGCCTTTTAGCGGGCGGCGACGCCCTAAAATATCTTAAACCTAGGTTCTTAGAATATTCTCTTCTTTTAGCTCTAAGTAAAGTGTAATATACTCTTATAGTCCTTTATAGTCCTTTTTAACTAACCTCTAGAGATACTATAATCTTTCTAAGTTAATATTACCTTTGCAATACCTTATACTATTAAGCACCTTTATAATTATAGTAAAAAAACCCCTCTATAAGAAAAAAATAGATAAAGATAGTAAGTGTACTTCTCGTAGTAGTTCTCTAACTATATAGTTAACCTAAGTTTAACCTCTTGTCTATAGAAAAGGAAACAAAATTTCCTAAAGAGGTTCTTTTCTTTTTTTTATCCCCCTTCTATAGTTATTTAACCTAAACAAGAGTGTCTTTAACATTATCCTAGAATATTTTTTCTTTTCTAGAACTCTTTAATAGCATTAGTACTTAGATTAGTACTTAGCTCCTATAAGTTTTTTTTAGGGTAACCTTCCTATTTAATATGGTATTCCTAGGTTCTAACTAATAACTACCTACTCTCTAGCACCTTTTTTACGTAGTATATATTATTACTAAACGTGTGTAGAGTGTCTATAATAGAATCTACTTAAGACTTAATAGCTTCTCTTTGTTTATATAGCTCTAATAATAATATATAAAAGACTAGGTGTGCATTTAACTCTAGAAAGTTAACTCTATAGGCTTCTTTTCCTATAGGGTACTTAACTATGCCTAGTCTAATAAACTTCTAATTAAGTTTGCGCTTAGGTTAAGTAGAGTTTAGATATCTAGTAGATATAAACACTTAATCCCCTAGTTTAAAACTAAGGTGCTTCCTCTTCTTATTAATATACTTCTTCTAGTACTTATTTGCCACTGCAATCTTTGTTCTGCATTAAACCTATAGTGCAATAACTTTTGCTATAATTAATATGCCTAGTAGCGATTCTTTGTTGCTAAGCAGCATTCTAGGCTATTCTGGCGTATAAGGATCCGCTCTATAATATACGCAAAAAGGAGTTACTCTAGTTATTACGTTTACGCTATTATTATATATAAATTTTGTAATTAGTAACTACCTTGCCTAGTTATCCTATTCTAGATAGTAAAAATATCAAAGATACTACTTAAGCGTCTAATTCTGTCTTTTAGTTTGTCTGTCTATTTGCGGGTAATAGGCTAATAATAACACCCTTATAGTGTTAAGGTAATAATAAAATGAGTCCTAATAGCAAGAGTTTATTATTAGACCTCTATCTAATAAAATTATCTTAGAAGTGCTATATAACCTAACAATATCCTAAATCTAGACTTTTGCTAAGTTCTTTGTGTTTTAATCTATTCTAGTAGGTATATAATAAGCTATCTTTGTTAGATAGTCTACTATTACTAAAATAGTATTATAGACTTAGCCGAGTACTTGGCTAGGGGGTAAGTCTATAATAAAATCTAAGGTAACGTCCTTCTAAAGGCTATTTAGCACGAGTAAAGAATTTAGAAGACTATATAGTTAGTGTTAAGGTATAATAAATATTTTACACTTTAAATAGTCTTAAAAATAGTTCTTAACTTTATATTGTATTTCTTTCTATTAGAAATACCTTCTTAACTTCTCTACCGTCTTCTTTGCCCTAAAGTGCCCTCCTATAGGGCTATTATAGTATATTTAGAGAGCCTTTGCCTTCTCTACACTTATTATAAGTACTTTAATTCTATTTTACTCTATTATACCTTCTTCTAATAACTTTTTGCCAAACTATTAGGGCTAAGGTTCTTCTAGAGCTTTAACTTTATCCTTAGTCTCTAAGTTAGATTTAGAGCTACTATCTATTAACAATATTAACTCTTCTATAATTTCTCTTCTAGGTTCGCGCCTCTTTAGCCGCCTTTGTGCCTAGGGTGCCGCTTACTAGAATCTTATAATTGTACTAATTAATTAGGTAGTTAGTTTATTAAAAGTATCCCTACTTAATAATATTCTTAAAGGCTCTATATAAGCCCTATTTTCTTTTTCTACTAGGTATTACGCCTCGCTTATATAGTTAGGGCGTCTTAATAGTCTATTCGCTACGGTTTTCTTTCCTAGCTAGTAAATAATAATAAAATTGTACTCTGCTAGCCTTTTATAAATTCTAACTTACTAGTAGTTTAATTTCTTTATATTTATAAACTATTATAAGTTATTATAATCTATAAAGATAGTAAATAAGATACTTAATAGGTAGTATTGCTAATATTTAACGCTTTTATTAATAGGTAGTAATTTCTTAGTATATATATTGTATTAAAGTTGTGTGCTATCTAGCTTTTATAAAAAGAAACTAATAGGTTGCTATTATGGGATTCTATTAGACTTAAAGTGCACTAATATAGGCACCTCTATAAATATAGTCTTTAACTTTTTAAAAGCTACTCTTGCCTACGTATCTAGATATAAGGGTTAGCTTTTCTCTCTTCTTAAAGCTTGCCCACTCTAGGCAGTACTAGACTTCTTTTAAGTAAGTTTAGTAAGGAGTAGAGCTATTCTTAAAAACCTTAAGATAAATATCTAGTAATAATTTATAAAACTAATAAATACTCTAATATTATACACTATCTTAGGAAGTAGCCACTTTATAATTATTTTACATAGTATTTATACACCTTAACTCCCTTTTAGCTAATAATATAGCCTAGGTACTCTGTCTCTTTCTAATAAAACTTATACTTGCTAAGTTTAATATATAGTTTAGCCTTATATAGCCTTTAGAGGACTTTTTTTTATATTATTTATATTCCTCTTTTATATTAGAGAAGATAAGTATATTATCTAAATAGACAATATACGTTATATTAATTAGTCCTACTATAACCTTATTAATATATTCCTAGAATTGTGCTAGAGTATTAGTTAAACTAAATAGTATTTCTAAGTACTTAAAGTGTTTGTACCTTGTACAAAAAGCTGTCTTTTATTTATTACCCTTTTTAATTCTTATTCTATAATATATCTCTTAGATATTAAGCTTTATAAAGAACTTCGCCTTTACTAATCTTTCTATAGACTTAGTAATTAAGAGTAATGCATAATAATTCTTAATAATAATTTTATTAAGATCGCGATAATTTATATATAGCCTTAATATACTATTCTTTTTTTTTAAATAGAATTAGTATTCTAGCTAGTAACCGTAAATATTATATCTAGCCTCTTTGTAAGTAATCTGCGATATACTTACGCAAAACACTTAGCTTGCCCTTAGATAAATTATAGAGGGGCTAATAAGGTAGTTATTCTCTAGAAAGAAGGTTAATACCTAGATTAGTTGCGAAGTATTCTATAAGCACCTCTAATTAATTATTATTTGCTATATTAGCGAACTCTTAGTATACTAGTAGTATTATAGCCTCTACTAAGATTATAAATATTTTTATTGCCTATATAGCCAATATAACACGCGTATAATTCTGTAGTTAAGTCTAATATTGTTAAACTAAACTATTCCGCGTCTTCGAGGGCTACTTTGGCATAGTTAGGCGTATTCTACCCTAACTTTCCTTAGAATAATAATTAACCTGTGCGAAAGTTAAGTTTTAGATTATATGTGGCAATCTATAGTAATTCTAAGTATATTTTATACTTTCTTAGGTCTACTACTATAAATAAAACCTAGTGGGTTTCTCTACAACCTCTAGTATCTACTAGGTGTACTTTGGTAACTACAAATCTATATATAGTAATATTTGCACTATTTGCCGCCTCTACTATAAAGTCTAGTAAGGGTATTACTGTCAGATCTCTTTTTTTCGCAAAGCGAGTAGAGATTATATTAAGTTTAGCACTACTATTAACTAGTGCCTTAACTAAGCCTAAATCCCCTACTATAGTCTGCACTATTATTATAGTTAGCCCCTTTAGGTAAAGTATATTATAAAGCTTTCTAAGCTGCTTATTCTCTTTATACTTAACAATTATAGCTAATAGAATAGAGTTTAGTTCTACTAGCCCTTACCTTTTCCCGCAAACTCTAATACGTTCTTAGGATAGAAAAGTAGGTCTAGATTTCTCTCCTTATAATTAGGGGAAATATAGCCTCTTTTGCCATAGCTTTAGCAAGTAACCTTTAGATTATCTTTATTCTTTTTCTTCTATATTAAGGTAGACTGTTTATAGTCTTTATGCTCCTTTCTACTATATTTAGCTAGCCTAGCTAACTTAGCAGGGGGCGTTATTAACTTAGGCCTCTTTAACAAGTTCTTAGACTTGCCTTTACTCTTAGTAGACTGCCCTTCCTCTTAGTAAAGGCAATTGGCAATCTCTTCTACCTCTATAAGAGTCTCCCTCTAAGAAGACAGATAATATAGAACTTCTCTATATAGCTTATTATTTATAGATATTATAAATTTAGCTACTTTATAATACTTATTCTGCTTTTTAATTTTATCCTATAAAGAGAGAAAGTGGTTAAGTAAGTCTATTAGAGACTAATCTACGCCTAGTCCTATAGTTCTGCGAGATAAGCCGTCTTTCTATTAGCTTCTATTATATTTAGCTCCTTCTAAGAGGCTCGCGATCTCTTAGGGCTATTATTAATTTCTTGTTAGGTAGTCTCCCTAAGTTCTTTTACTGGTTCTTTTGCCTGTCTAATAGCACTAGCTTGCTGCTAAGTGTTCCTAAATAGGCTGTCTAGCTTTTGGCTTATAGAGTCAAGGCGTTTACTAGACCTACGTGTTACTATTATAGTAGCAAAAATCCTATTACTGCCTATAAGGGAGCAATTTAAATATAAGAATACTACTAGGACGCCTAATAGTTAGTAAGATAGAATAGAATAATATTAGAAGGTAAGTGGTAATAAAACAAATTGCTACCCGCTTTTATCTAAAGTAAGGAGGGTTTTTATCCAAATTCTTACTAGACTTAAAGAAGGCATAAGGCCCTATTAGGCCAGCTAAGTAATAAGGAGGCCTTATAGTTAGTAAGGCAGAATAGGATAATATTAGGAGGTAAGTAGTAATAAGACAAATTGCTACCCGCCCTTATATAAAGTAAAGAGAGTTTTTATCTAAACCTTTACTAGACTTAAAGGAGGTATAAGGCCCTATTAGGCTAGCTAAATAATAAGAAGGTCTTATAGTATTCCCTTTCTAGAATTAACCTAACCTAAGTTACCCTAGAAGATTAAAATATATAATATTCTATTATCTTTGCTTAAAAAGTAAATAATTACTAGTTTTAATATATTCTATTAGTAGCCCGAATAGATTAGTCTGCCGAATAGTTTTTGCCAAGACTATAACACTTCACTATAAATTATAATGTCTTAACAACACAACGCGTTATTATCTAATTAAGATAGCAGAATTAAGCTTGCCCTTTACGCCTATTAGAATAAGCAAATTTCAAGCCTATAACGCGCTGCTATAGTATATAATATCCTAAAGTCTACACTAAGCAATTAAATTAATAGAATTACTACCTAAGTAAATACATAATAAGGCGTAGCAAAGCTTACTATAACTAAAGAGCAGACGCTTATATAGTATATTCTTAACCTAGATTTGCAAGAATTTGTACCCTAGCTAGGTAAGGTAAAAGATATAGCTAATAAACTACTAGCTGCGTAGTATAAAAACTCTATAAGATAATACTAGACTTAGCACTTTATAAAGCGTGTACTTAAGCTTAAAATAGCTTTTATTTAAGCAAAGAACTAATAGAGAATATAATAGAAAGACCTAGAGGTTATAAATACGTAGTTTTAGCTAGTAAAGGATACAAAAGTCAAGTATAAAGTGCAGGATAAAGATATTTATAACTTTAATAAAATAGACTTTTAGATAGGAGTTATTAGCTTAATAAAGGTTATAACTAGTTTAAAAAGATATTCTTAACCTATACTTATTTAGCTAGGCAACCATAAGTAGGTTATAGTAATTTAGAGTATTTGCGCTACTAGGTATACTACTCTACTCTTTATTATCTACAAAGAGCAAGTCTATATCTTGGCGTAGTATAAGAAGACTAGTATCCCCCGTAATTAGAAGCTCTTAGTCTCTAAGACTGGCTAGACTAATAACGAGCTTAGAGTTGCGTAGTTAAAGCACTTTAACGCGTATACAAGACTGTAAATAGTAGGGTTATAGAGGTTACTTATTCTAGATAGCTATAAGAGCCACTACTTCTAGAATTTTAAGGATTATTGCCTAGAATAGAAGATTCTAACACTCTGTATACTAGCGCACTTATTTTATATTCTTTAGCTGCTTAATATAGTCTGTTTTGCGCTACTAAAGCTAAGGTACTTTTAGTGCGTGTAGAACTTAGCGCGCTAACGCGTTTTTTATATTAATAAAGAGGGCTTTTTACTAGCCTTTTACAACACGTTTTTTTAATATATTTATACTAGAAAACTATAAGAAAGCCTTTAAGGCCCCTAGACTTATTTCTTTAGATATATTAGTAGTAGTAGATTGCCTTAATGTGTATATTTACACTCTACGTTAGGGTACCCTACTAGATACACTATGGCAAGCCAGGACCCTAAGTAATACTCTCGAGTTTGGATTCTAGTTAAAGCTCGTACACAACTTTTTTATTTAGTCTCTACCTAATACTAAATTAAGCTACTTATACCTTATAAAAGATGCCAAACTTATACTCTACTATAGTATACTTTAAGAGACCTGTATTAAGGAACTTAAGAAGCAAATTAAGGTTCTAACAAAGCGAAAAACGCGTAAAAGAAAGCGCATTTAGAAATATAGGACGCTAGGCTTTGCTTAGGGAGTAGATTTATAAGTAGAAAGCTCTTCTATTAGGGTAAAGTTGTTAAAAAGGGCGCGAGGTAGTAGTAAGGGAGAGGCAGGTCCCTTAACACAACACTGCTATAGGAGGTGCAGAGAGCCTAGGCACAACGCAAGGACCTGTTAGATAGATAAAGAGATAGAGGAGGAGTTAGATATTACCCTTAGCGGCTTATTTTTAGATAGTGTTAATAGTAAATTAGAGTAATTTTATTATAGGTTACTATAAGGCTAAAAATAACGGGTTAACTTTATCTTGCAATAGTACGCACTTAGTAACTAAAAATTAGATAAAGTACTCCTTAAAATATAGTGCGCTTTACTATAAATTATAATATGTATACTATATATTGCCTATATATAGTATAGTAGATAATATATTATATATTATAGGGAGTCTTGTTATAAGTTCGCACTATTAAGAAAGACTCCTTAGCTTTATACGGCTATAGTAGCCGCGTAAAAAGGCTGTATAATATAAAAAGTAGATTAAATAGTAACTTAGTATATTATAAGTTATAGTAGGTTATTATAAGTTACTATAAAGCAACGTTAGTAGTGTTCTATAATAAGTTATAAGGGTCCTCAAAGTTGCCAAAAAAGCCTATCTAGGCTACTAATAGAATATGTTATAACTATATAATAATAATAATTATTATTATTATATTAGGCGCTATTACGCTATTAATATACTTTAGAGCACTTAACTAATTTAGAAGCTAAAGGTGCTATTAAGCGAGACTTAGTGTAGTTACTTTAGTTTTTGTCTACCTTTATACTACTTTTACTTTTTATGTCTTTTTTAGTTAATTTAGTATATACTATTCTACTTTTATTATTCTAATATATTCTAATCTCTTTCTCTATAGTATAATAGCTCTTAAGAAGATGCTTACTATATAGTAGGTAGAGTTAGCTTATAATTAACCTACTGGTACTAATCTTTATCTTTATTATATTAAACTTATTTATAAGGGAAATTTTTTACACACTTATTATTTCTTAAATATAAAGCCTATTCTATTAATCTAGATTAATAAAGTCTAGCTGTCTAGATATAGAAATTACTTAATTTAGAATAAATATAATTTTATAGTAATATATTTACTTATTAGGTACTATTACACTACTAACTAAAAAAATATAGTGTTTTATTAACTTTAATACTAAGCTATACTACTTTATAACTACTCAAGTTATTCTTTATAGTAGTAACTTTAAAAAAATAAGAAATATATTTATAAGACTGCTAAGAGGCTTCTAAACTATATTAAGTAGGTATAGTTATTCTTATAGCGCTTTCTATTAATTAATTACTTTTTAGCTTATTTAAGCCCTATGCTTAAAATCTATATATTTATAATAGTAGTATTGTTTATAAATTTACCTATTACTTTACTTAAAAGCGTGCTTAGATTAATATAAAGTATAAGATAAAGTAATATTATTATAAAAAGATAATTAATTATGCTACTTATAAAGGTAGAACGCCTAAATATAATAAGGTTTATAATTCTATCTTTTATTCTATTCTATTATATATTAATATAATTATAGAATAAGTATAGGCTTATATATTATTATAAGTACTAGGGTAATAGTAAGAGCCCTACTTATAGTCTTAGTTATAGTGCCTGTTTAGCTTTTTAGTAGTACTTTTAACTTTTTTAGAGGCCTTAGGCTAATATATATATATAAGAGGGATCTTTAGAACTATTATATTTTAGAGTTCTTAGAAGTAATAGCTCCCTATAATATAGGAGTCTATTAGGACTTAAATAGCGCTTTTAAGTAGGTAGTAACGTCCTAAAATATTTTAAATCTAGGTTCTTAGAATATTCTCTTCTTTTAGCTTTAAGTAAAGTATAATATACTCTTATAGTCCCTTATAGTCCTTTTTTACTAACTTCTAGAAATACTATAATTTTTCTAAGTTAATATTACTTTTATAGGTTTTTTTTGCAACTAAGGGGGTTTCTAATAAAAATATTACAATAATAGTAGTTATCTCTCCTACTATTATTAATATAGAAAAGCGTTTTAAGATATTACTTTTATAATACCTTATGCTATTAAATACCTTTATAATTATAGAAAAAAAACTCTTTATGGGAAAAAAAAATTAAAAGTAGTAAGTATACTTTTTATAATAGTTTTTTAACTGTATAGTTAACCTGAGTTTAATTTTTTATTTGTAGAAAAGAAAATTAAATTTGCTAAGAAGATTTTTTTTCTTTTTTTATTTCCCTTCTACAGATATTTAACCTAAATAAGAGTCTCTTTAATATTGTTTTAGAATATTTTTTCTTTTCTAGAACTCTTTAATAGTGTTAGTACTTAGATTAGTACTTAGTTTTTATATGTTTTCTTTTTTAAGATAACCTTTCTATTTAATAAGGTATTTCTAGATTCTAACTAATAACTTTCTACTCTTTAGTACCTTTTCTATATAGTATATATTATTATTAAATATGCGTAGTGTTAGGGTTCGTCGCCTATTGGCCTATTAGCCCATTGGACCTCTGGTCGGCCCAACGTTAATCTAACCCAGTCGGCCCAATATTAATCCGACCCCGCGCGCTAGTCCTAATTAGGTAGTACTAGCGCACCCTTAGCGCTACTATTATATAGGTAGTATATAGCACCTAGTATTCTTATTATAGCTATTTAATCTATTTAATAATTAAGCCTAATTACTCTCTTATATTATACTAAATCTTTAAAACCACGCTTATAATAGAGCGCTAGCCATAATAGACTATTTAATTAACCTATAATGCGAGGGGCTGAGCGTCCTTCTATAGTTACTTAGCCTGCGACCTTAAAGTTCTAAGTCTGTGCTTTTGTTAAGCCAGGAGTATATATATAAGTCTATAGCCAGAGTTACTATTAGACTCTATTAAATTCTTAAGTTTACTTAGGCGACTCTAACCTCTTAGTCTAAAGCCCCTTATATATAATTTGTAATAATATATATTACGCTCTTATAATAAAAGAAACTACGCCTATAATAGTATATAGCTAGACTTAATAATTCTAAACTATTAGTTAAAGCTTATAATAATACTACTAGTACTACTAATTAAATAGTAAACTATAGAAATATTCTTAGTGGGTAGTGTATAAGCGGGGCTGCCATTCTAACTAATAAGAACTTAACCTAATAGTTAACTTTTAGAACTACTCTATAGAATCTAATTACGTTCTAGGTTATAAAAGATCTAAATAAAAAAAACTTAAATATACTAGAAATAAGCAATATAAGTAGTATAGTTAGTAGAGATAAGTATATTATAGTAAATAGTTAGCCTATACAAATTACTACTAGTAGTAGATTAGTAAAATACTCTAAATTAATAATAGATAGGCTATTATATAAATAGCATTATAGTTTTAGTAGAAAGACTATTTTTTAATATTGCTAAATAATCTATAAAGAATACGCAGTTATAGATCTTATATAATAATAATACTAATATACTACTACTTTACTTTAAAGTCTTTTATATACCTACTAAAGGCGCTAAGCTAGAGTAAACAATAGTAGTAGATATATATAATAGTAAATTACTATAAAAAGCTATATTAAATTATAAATAGTTAGACTTACTATTTAGTTACTTTATAAAATATACTAACAGCGCTACTAAGTTAGAGAATAAGGTTTATTAAGGGTAGTTGTCCGTACACCGTACGGGCAAGGGCACCTGAGAGTATTGAGGTTTCAATATTGCCGCACGATGGCATTACGTAGGGATCACGTGATGCCCGTGCGCCGCGGTCTGTGCGCCGCAGGACCTTCTCCTTTCTATCCGCACCCTTTCTAGAGACAAGCAAGTAACAACTAGATCTATTTGCCTTACTCTACCTATCCTCCGTACGCTGTGTACACCGTATAACCCTCTCTCTTGCTAATTGAATATGTAACCATTCTGTTTAATTAGCTAGCTGTAGAGCCTATTCGACAGTAGTAGTATAAAGTAAAATTAGAAAATTATTTTAACTGCGTCTCTAAGCTTATAAAACGTACGTAACTCTTTATACTAAAAGTAAAACACAACCTATAGTCTAAATATTGCTATCTAGATTAGTATAATACTTAAGTAACTAAGACACTTGCCTAGATTAACTAGCTTAAAAAGCTTAACTAACTATACTAGACCTATATAAAAGAGTAGAAGCAAAAGGTTACAAATTTAAAAAATTACCTAAAAACTATAATATTTGCTCTACTTAATATACTAGCGTATATATAATAAGATCTAAATACTAAAGATTTTAAAATTATCTAATAGCGCCGTACCTAGATATATACTATGTTATAAGTAAGTATAGCTTAATACGTAACTAATATCTATACTACCCATACTACCCACGCTAATACGTCTAGTAGATAATTAACCTTAGCGTTAATAAATATTAGTTAGGCCCCTAGTTATTGCCTTTATAAGGCTAATAAATTTAAGAGATTTAATAATCGCAAGAACTATAAGCTATAGAAAAGCTCTATTTACTTCTATCTAAGTGTGTATAACTATATCTTTATAGCTAAGTATGCTAAAATAAAGTTTATTTTTAATTATACTCTTAATATAGCGTATTAGCGCCTAGAGCATTATATAGATTTTAACAAACTAGATAATTTCTAGTTAGTAGAGAATATTTTTAATATACTAGACTATAGCTACGTAGCTACGAATCCTATAGGTAAAGTATACGCGGCTATATAGAGTAATTAGTTAAGGATTAGGGACTATAAGAGCTTTAAGGGCTGGCTATCCCGTTTTTAAATTACTATAGCGCTAGTTAATATTCTAAACTAATAAAAGATTATTACTATAATTTATTTCCTAAAACTATTGTAACTAGAGGTAGATAAGTAATAGTTAAACTTAGATATATAGTTATTATTTATTAAAAAGATTTACTACTAAGCTACTATTCTAAAGTTATAAGGCCTAATATCTAAGACTAATAACACTAATACTAGTAGTTATAAAGGCTATAGTAGAGAAGGTTATAGTAGAAATAGTAGTATAATAAATAATATTTTAGGTTATAGTAATACTTAGGTTAACTTATTAATAGATAGAAATTAATATATTAAGTGTAGTAAGAAGGCTTACTAATATAAGAATAATAACGCTATATATAAAAATAAGCCATAGTAACTAGTAAATAAAATTAAGTCTCTTATTAATATAGGGCTCACAATAGTTAATATTATACTTTTATTACCTATATCCACCGCTATAACTAAGAATAATTATTTAGAAAACCAAAGATCTCTGCTAAAAGTTATTAGTAGGGACCTATAGAGTTATTACTAAAACTATTACATAAAATTAAGAAGCTAGAGCTCTAACTAATATATTAGTTATTCTAGCCCTAGTAAGTTATTAAACTTCGCACAAACTCTATTAAGAAAGAAAAGCAGCTAGTCTATAGAGTCTAGTTTATTTTTAAGTGTTAAGTGTAAGGCCCTTATAGCGTAAGGTTTATAGTTAATAGTCTTACTAACTTAGATACTACTAATACCTATATAAGTTATAACTATATATTAAAAAGAGGTCTAAGAAGAGTAACGCTTAATTATCGAGTATAATTATACTTAGAAGATAGTGTTATAAAATAAGTGTAAATAAAGGCTACTATACTACCTATTTATTATAGAGATTATTTTAGTAAAGAGTTAGCTTATATTATAGATATAATAGGGTTTAATATTATCTTTAGTATATTTTAGCTAAGTGCACATAACCTAAATATTAACTAGGAATAAAAAATAATAATATTTAATAAACCTTTCTATACAAGCAACTACTATATAAAGGAATTACTAGTTATTATTTCTAGTAAGAACTATTAATAATAGTTGCCTAAACCTATAGAACTAAACCCTATATATACTAAACTAGATATTATATTTATTTTTAAATACACTACTTTGCTTATAGCTCTCTACTTAGACTACTATATAATATAGCTCTATCCTAGACATATATAGCAACTATAGAAACTAGAAGAATTAATAAATTTAGATAATATTAAGGCTATATTCGCGTAACTATTCTGCGTAAATCTTGCTACCTTAACCTAGAAGACCTAGAGGGACTTTAATACGTTTTATTAAAAAATAAATTGACTAGATAAGATAAGAAAGAAGATTATTAAAGCACTACCTATATAGATTTATAATAAGTAGTAGGTGTTTATAGTACTAGCAAAGCAACTGCTATTTTATTAGTCTAGAGTAAAGTACCTAGCCTCCTAACTCTATAGTATAAGTAGAAAAGAAGCTCTTATAATAAAGACTTATATTAATAAAAAGCCAAGCACTAAAAAGGTATATTATAGTACCTTTAACTTTAAAGTGCCTATACTAGTTATTAAGAAGCCTAATAGTACACTATAAATTTGTATTAACTACGTATAACTTAATACTATAATAGTAAAAAATAAAAAGTTACTACCTAATATACATAAGACCCTTAGTTAGTTATTAGGCGCATAGTAATTTAGTGTACTTAATATTATTATTACTTTTTATAAAGTGCGAATTAGTAAGAGTAATAAGTATAAGACAGTCTTTGCAACGCGATATAGTTTATTTAAATACCTAGTTATGCCTTTTAGTCTTTATAACGCACTAGCTATATTCTAGTCTTATATTAATAAGATACTATAGAAGTACCTTAATAAGTTTTATTCCGTATATATTAATAATATTCTTATTTTTAGTTAGATATTAGTAGAATACAAAGAGTATATATAAAAGGTCTATTATTATTTAAAAAAGGCTGGCTTATACCTTAATATTAATAAGTACAAATTTACTATTAAAAAAGGTAAATACGTTAGCCTAATTCTTACTATTAATAGTATTAAGATAAATCTCGCTAAGGTCCAGATTATAATAAAATAGTAACTTTTTATAAATATGTATAAGGTATAATTATTTCTTAGCTTTGCAAACTTTTATTAATAGTTTATTATTAGTTATTCTAAATTGGCTTATACACTTACTAACTTAATATATAAAAAAGCCTTAGTAAAGTTTTTACTAGATTTAGGTAGACCTACTACTATATTTTTTAAGTAACTTAAGTACGCGTTTATAGTGGCTCTTATCTTTGCCTATTTTAATCTAGAACTTTAGACCTAGGTAGAAAGTAACGCCTCTAACTTTGTTATGGCTGCTATACTCTTATAGGTACAACGTAATAGGACTCTTTGTTCTATTACCTTTATATCTACTAAGATAATTCTATTAGAGTATAATTACGCTATCTATAATAAGAAGCTTCTAGCCATTATTAAGACTT
This sequence comes from Laburnicola sp. JP_R_19, assembly GCA_031010545.1. NCBI lineage: Eukaryota > Fungi > Ascomycota > Dothideomycetes > Pleosporales > Didymosphaeriaceae > Laburnicola > Laburnicola sp. JP_R_19. The sequence continues at coordinate 1,471,821 of VOIT01000042.1, forward strand.
TTAAAGAGTAGTAACTAGAGCTACCTAATAGCTTGCTTATAAACATTATTTTAGATTAAAGAGTATTAGAGTAGTTTTTAACTATAAAATAGCTTAACTAATAGTAATTATATTAGGCTAAGTTTTTGTCTAAGTTTAACTTTAAAATTACTTATTGTCTAGGCAAATAGGATAGTAAGCTAGATTTACTTACCTATTGCCTAGGCAACTTACTACGCAATATCTATAATAACTATCTTTAGTACTAGTTATAGATAATACTTACGCCTAATTATATTAAACTTATCCTGCTAGTAGTTATATCTAAACCTATTCTATTAATAGTTTTACTACTTACTAAATAATTTGCTAAAGGCGCGTTATACACTATATACTTAGCCTATATAATTATAGGGCTAAATAAATTAGTAGTAGCTCTAGCTATAATACTATACTAATTAAGTAAAAAGATTGCTATAGATAGGATAGTTAAAAGTAAACCTCTAGAGAATTGCAAGAGTTAGCTGCCAGAATAGGCAGATAACTTAGATAAGAATCCCTCTATATAGAGTTATATTAGTTTAGTTAACTACTTAAAAAAAGCTACTACTAAGAATACTATTCTATAATAGATTATTAAGGCAAAATAAAATAGTCTATAATATCTGCCTATTAAGATAATTTATAATTATAGTGTTAAAGTTAAGCTTTAAGATTAATCTATAACTAATAGTTTAGTCTACTACTATAACTAGATCTTTATTCTATATAGTAATACTATACGTATAAATATAATATAATTTTGCTATAACTCTTCTAGAGTAAGTTATACTAGTAGACGCGGCACGTATTATAAGCTTAGCCAGCACTACTACTAACTAGGCATAATAGACTTAGTTACTTATTATACTTATGATTATATTACTTATTACTAGTCTAAGCCTTTTAAAAAATAAAAGTAGAGTCTACTACGCCTACTACCTATACCTAAGTAATTCTAAATAAATATCTCTATTAACTTTATTATGCTATTACTAGTATTTACACATAGTAAAGTTACTTATTACTATATTATAGTTATAGTTAACTATTTATCTAAATAGTATAAGTATATTATATTACTATTACTTAATATTAAATTTATTATCTAAGCTTTAATTAAGTATATATAGTATAAGAAAAAATTTCTTACTACTATTATTTTTAACTACAAAGTCTAGTTTATATTTTATTTTTAGAAAGAGCTTTGCTAAAGTGTAGACACTCGTCTAGCCCTTATAACTACTTTTTCCCTAAAGGGTAATAGGTAGACTAAAATTATAATACTATTCTTAAGGCATATCTTTATTATTATATTAACTATACCTAAAATAACTAAATTAACTAGTTGTCTATTACGCAGCTTATAACTAACTATAAAGAAAATATATTTATAGGTATTGCGCTATTACTTATAACTAAGAACTATCTTCTATAAAAAGGCTTTAAGCCTATTGCGCTAATTATAGTAATAGAATATTATAAGAAATTATAATATAAAATCTTCGAGTAAATAGCTTAATATATTAAAGATATTATACGTTTTCTAGATAAGAATCTAGCTTAGGCCTAGTTAAAGATAGAATTTTATATAAATAAGAGATAGTAACCTACTCTAGTATATAAAATTAGTAATATAGTTTATCTTAACGCGTATAATATACTTTTACTACACTCTAGTAGAAGTCTTAATATAAAAAACCTAAGACTATTTTTTATTACTAAGGTTTTTAATAATTATATATACTAACTTAGACTACTAACTAGCTACTATAATATCTACTTATAGTTTTATATCTAGCTACTATATACTGCCCCTAACGCTATTTGCCTGCCTAATAAGAAAGGCATAGTTATTATATATATACTAATTATTCTACTAATAGGTCTATAAAACTATTATATTAACTCTATTATAAATAGTAAAGTTAATTACTATTATAAAGACTCTATAACTAGTAATAAGAAACTACTTATATATAAAGTTAGATATAAGAATTTCTCTAAGTAGAATACTAACTCTAAGTAGCTACTATATATAAATATACTAGTATGCAAGCAGGCTATAAAGAAGTATTATAGCGTTAATAATAGTAAAGTAGGTCTATACGCGCTTTATAAGGATCTAGTGTTATATAAAAACCTTATAGTAATATATCTAATAGATAATAAAGTAGAAAATCCTAAGTATATAGTCCCTATATACGTATATATATAGAATTAAAGTACCTCTTAAGATAATTTTATATTATAAAGCTGCTAGAATAGGCATATAAAGCGCCCGCTAACTGTAATAGTAACTGCTAGCCTCCCTGCCAAGCACTCCCCATCACCTTTCCTTCACACCCTATTTTCCCTATCTGCGCCTTTTACCTTCCTAAAGGCGCCTTTCCTAGTTAGTGTTAGCGTGGTTGTTAGCGTGGGCTCGTGCCCTACGCCGCTCTCTATATAAGCAAGGGCCCCCCCGGTCCCTTTCTTATCCACTGTCTTAGAATAGTATTAATTTAACTAGCTCTTTCAACTATTCTAGTTGTCCCTGATAGGTTAGCCCTGTAAGGAATTGTTCAGTCCTTATATTATTCTAAGACTAACTATTTTATTTGGCTGTAGACGGCGATATAATATCTACTCCTCCCTTAAGACGCTGCCCGCAGGCGGTTGAATTAGTGGAAGTTTTACCTTGTTAGTCACTAGTTGTGCTAGGCGGTTGCCTAAGGTCTGCGAGACCGCTAATACAACTCCTTTGCCCGCTGCGAGTAGGTAAGGGTGTATTAGTTTGTTAGTTACTAGGAAGGATCCCCAGCGCCAGGGAGTTTGTGTTTCACTGCCCTGAGGTCTATTAAGAGAGGCCGCTTCTGAGTCCCGCCTCTGCTTGTCGCATAAGGGTAGGAAGTTTGTTAGTCACTAGGAAGGATCTCTAGCGCTAGGGAGTTTGTGTTTCACTGCCCTAAGGTCTATTAAGAGAGGCCGCTTTAAAAAGCCCCAACGTTCTAAGAACAAACAAACAATTAACAAACAATTAACAAACAATTAACAAACAATTAACAAACAATTAACAAACAATTAACAAACAATTAACAAATAATTAACAAACAATTAACAAACAATTAACAAACAATTAACAAACAATTAACAAACAATTAACAAACAATTAACAAACAATTAACAAACAATTAACAAACAATTAACAAACAATTAACAAACAATTAACAAACAATTAACAAACAATTAACAAACAACAACCACCGCGCCACACCCTGCAAAGCCGACTCGCCCAATAACCACCTTTCGGCGCTATCACGGCAAGGGCATAAGGCACGGAGCCAGGGGAATTGGAGCCAGGCCACAGAGGTGACACAAAGGTCGAAGTTTCACACATTTTCGTCTCACACTTTACCTTTCACCTAATCTTTTCTTAGCTTAGACCGCGCGCCAGCTCGCACGCTACATAAGACCTGCCACCCCAGGTCTATCCACTACACCCTCTCCGCTATCCCCCACTTTGTTCAACCCTACTACTGCCCGCACTATGGCCAACCGCCGCCCTTCAATCTAAGAGACTCCTGGAACGTTCCCTGCGTCCTCTGTACCCCCAAACAGCTCTAGGATCGAAGATACGGAGGTAGACGTTCGCCTGCACCCCGCCAACGATAGTCTACACGACATTCGCCTTAAGAAGATTTCCCTACTTAACCCCACTAGCGAGCTGTTATCTATCTAGCATGGAAAGCAGCTAATGGCTGCTCCCTGGACAACTAGTTGCTCTGCCCCCAGCCTTACGAAGAAAAAGAGCATTATTAAACTACTGAAAAAGGTCTACCCTAAAGGAATTCTTTACGACTTACAGCACAAGCACCACGTCGCTACACTCTAAGCAGACTAGCTAACTAACAAATTTGCAACAGCAGAGCTTAAGTGGCTTGCGCACTAAGGCGAAGCTAAACTTAAAGCTACTAGCAAGTATAACGCGTTTACGGGAAAATTCGAGCTAGACCAATCAATCTAGCATAGTTTAGAAATGAAACAGTTACTAGCCACCTATTAGCTTTAGGCTTGATATCGCTTTTCTTAAGGTCTGTTTTTAGAGGCAGCACCAGATTTAGTGACTAGGGCTGTTACAAAGTCTAAAGAAGACCCCAAATAGGAGGTCCTTGTTCGGGCCTTGTGCGAGCGCGCTAATATGTTTGAATAAGCTTATGCTATACTTAAGGCAACAACACCTTACCACCTAGTGTACGCAGTCTTAGAAGATTCTAACTCCTAGTCTAATATTGCCGATCAGGCAGCCATTAAACAAGACTTGTTCAGCCCTAAGAAAGTTCTCCCCTCTATCGAAGATCGTTATAGTCTGAAACACCGCACTGAAGTCCCCTTGAAACCCCCTAGCCCAGGAACGCCCCGCCCTTAGGCGGCCGAGCGGAGCTTATCCCGCCCAGCCGCGCCCCAACGTGCACTACGAAATCCGCCCCAGCTCGCGGTGCCTACTCTATAACAGGAGGACACCCTTTGCTACTCCCCAGTCCCTAGACACGTGCAAACTAAGCTCGCTAACGGCGCCTGGATGGACGTGCCCTGGGGTAGACACGCTTCTGCCGCCCTCTCTAGTGTGTCTAAGTCAGGACGCTCCGCGAAGCTACCTGACGTTAATAAGTACTATAGAAAAGGTCAACCTAGCCTTAGTATTAAAGATTGGCTAGAGGATATGCGTAATAAGATCCGCGTAAACGCAGACTATTACTAAGGCGACAATAATAAGAATAATTAAGACAACTAAGCAGAAGCTATCCTTAGCCGCCTTAGAGGCGCGCCTTAAGAGGCAGCGCAAAATTGGCGTTGAATGAATTAGGCCCTCTAAGAAGACTATGGACTTGAAGCACTCTTTAAATTTCTAGAAGAGACTTATTATAACCCCTTTGCTCCTTAGTAGGCACGTGAGAAGTTTTATAAGCTCTTCCTTACTAATAGAATGGACGCCTAGACGTTTCTGCAGGCTTTTAAAAGTCTAGCTAGGAAAGGTAGACTAGACGCAAAAACCTAGAAGGACAAATTATAACTTAAGTTAACTAGAAGTCTTAAGTTAATGCTTTAGAAAAAGATGGAAGACTCTAATGTTAACTACCTAGCGATTAAACGCTAGATAACCGCCGCTAGCTATACTCTCTGCGACAACAACACGACAAACCTGTTTTAGGCGCGTATAAGGACCCCTTACAAAGCATCACCCTCTAGATTAAAGCCCTTGTACACAGCAGCTGAACAACTAACACCCCGCTCTAGACCCGCTGTTCCCTTCTCGCCCCTCTATAGTTACGACAAGACGTGGTGCATTTAGCACAACGCCTGTTTTTAATGTAGTAAGATAGAGAACAAACACTTAAGCCGCTGTAACTATTTTAAGAAGACAGCTATATAAGCGAATGTATAAGCAGTAGACGATCTTAATTTAACCAAACTTAGTATCGCCTACTACTCTAATTCGGAGGCAGGTGATTTGTTAGACGACGAGGCTTTAAATGCGCGCTACTAGGCCACTCTAACCTAGTAGCTTATATAGGGGCCACTGAACTAATTAATTTAGACAAACTGTAATTCTAATTATGAAACACAGACGCTAAACCGAAATCGCTGCCTGTAGGCGGCAAGACACTGAGAGTTCCTAAGCTGTTTGGAGGCCCTTAGCTAGTTATGCCAGTGCAAATCGTATTCTAAGAGTTGGCTCTTAGGTTGCGAGCCTTAATAGACACTAGTGCTAGCGCTTACAACCTTGTCGCTTTAAGGTATATAAAGGCTGTCCAAAAATAGCTTAAAGCTAAACTACTCCGCCTAAAGACACTAATCCCCTTTAAGAACTTTGCAGGAAAGAGAAGCGTAAAAGTGGACACCTGTTTCACAGCCTAGCTTAATATTAATGGACGCAGCATTACTATATAGTTTGTTTTCTGTGAAATAGGGGACTATAATCTTATTGTTAGTAGAAAATTTTTTGAGTAGGCCAACTGCCTAGTTGACGCTTAGGACCGCCGCCTTTGTTGGAAAGATGACAAGAATCTAACCTTTGCCGGCAACCTCGTCCTATCGCGGACTTCTCCACCACCCGACCCCTCCCACCAGGACGACGCCACTCGACGGGATGGTCTACTCGAAAAGCAGGACTATACCTGCTGAACGACTTGCTTATTGAAAGCTGACTAGAGTATCTCTAAGGAAATCTCTGTTCAGCTTCCTAGCCCTACCATCTCGTTCATCAGCACATACTTACAGGCTTACTAGAAACCAAGCTGTGAGGACAACTTTGATAGAAATGGTAGCGTAGAGGCTGTCGAGCTGTCTTCCTTGGACGACGAGCTATCAGACGACGAGTCGCCTATTGGTCACCCTGTCCCCGCTACCTAAGGAAGCCACCAGCAAGACTAGCCCCTAGGAATTGTGCGGCAGGATCTGGGTATCACCCCTAGCCCTAGACCTAGAGACTGTGATTCTACTAGAGAAGCTAATCCAAAGATTAGACAGCTCTTGCAGGAATTAACTATTTAATTTAACCTACCCTAGCTAAAACGACCTGGGATGGCTCCCTTCCGCCCCACTGAATTACTAACGCGACAGGAGAACTTGCAGAAGATGAACAATAAATTGCGTTCAGCAGACCTACTAGACCTATAGGATCCGGCCGACCTCCTAGAACTTATTTAGGCGCTAACACGGGAACAATTGTACGCTGCTAGCTTTGACGTCAACACAGTAAGCGCCGCAGCCTTCGCTTTGAACAGCGGCCACAAGTCCAACGTGATTATTAGTTGTACCAGCCCCTACAAGCTGGCCAAACTTATAGAGGACCGCGAGAGCGAGAGGCGCAGTCCGGAAAACAAATCCTAAGTTAACCTGCTCGCCAAGATAGAACAAGCGCTTCCCTAGCCCAGATACGCCGGAGCGGAGCCCGCCCATTTTTTAAAAGCAGATTCTAACGCCCTCCCGCCTTACTAAAAGAGCGTCAATCACAATATCGACCTTACTAAAGACCCGTCCACGCTTACTACCTCGCCTTTGTACAGCATGTCCTTAGAACACCTTAAACTCCTTAAAGCCTACATTGACGACCACATTAAGCGCGGGTTTATCGTCCCTAGTGACGCTAGCTTTGCTTCGCTGGTGTTATTTGCTAAAAAACTAGGCGGAGGTTGGCGCTTTTGCGTTGATTACTGCTGGCTTAATACTATTACTAAAAAAAACGTTATAGCAATCCTACTTATTAAGGAGACACTTATGCGCCTCTCTAGAGCGAGACTTTTTACTAAGCTTGACATTCTCTAAGCATTCTACTAAATCTAGCTCACCCTAGAGACTAAAGCGCTAACTACTTTTTGAACCTAGTATAGAAATTATAAGTATAGGGTTTTACCCTTTAGTCTCTACAATAGTCCTGCCACCTTTCAACGGTTTATTAACAGTGTCCTAGGCAATTATCTAGACAACTTCTATATGGCATACATCGACGACATCCTTATCTTTTCTAACGATCCCTTGGAACACGAAGAACATATTCGCAAGGTCCTACTTTGCTTAAGGGACGCTAGTCTCTAAGCTGATCTTAAGAAATGCGAATTTGCTGTAACGGAAACTAAGTTCTTGGGATACATTATTAGCACTAAAGGAATTTGTAAGGACCCCGTGAAGACCGCTGCGGTTTGGGAATAGAAAGAGCCTACAACACTTAAGGTATTATAGAGCTTTTTGGGCTTCTACAACTACTATTGCTCTTTCCTTTCTTACTACAGTTAGGTTGTTCGCCCCTTAACTAAACTACTAAAAAACAGTGCCTTCTACACTTTTAGAGAACAGGAGCGCGCCGCTTTTGAGGCCGTAAAGCAACTTGTCGCCAGCGACGTCCTAGTCTCCTGGTACTCCCCATTTCGGATCACCCGCATGGAAACCGACTCTAGTAACGGCGTTAATGCGGGCTCTCTTAGTCAACTGCAATCGGACGGCACATGGCGCCTAGTTGCATGGTATTCGAAATTACTAAAGCCTGCTAAGTTAAATTACAACATTTATAATAAAGAGATGTTAGCAGTTATATAGGGCCTTTTAGAATAGAGAGCGCAGCTAATTAGTCTCTAAACCACTGAGCTATTTGATATTATTACTAATTATTGGGCCCTTGAATACTTCAGCACTAAGCGTGAGCTCTCTCCACGGCAAGCCCGTTGGTCTGAGAAGCTGTCCGAGTACCATTATCGAATCACGTACCGACTAGGCACCGCAAATATTGTGGCTGATGCGTTATCTAGGAAACAGGACGAGCTAAAGTCGCAGAAGGAAAAGGATTAAGAGGCTTGAACCTGGTTTTTTCTCCCACACCAACTAGATACCGCCAAAGCAGCCCTAGTAGCTGTCACGATCGCAGACTAGGAGGAAGGAAAAGTCGATATAAGCCCTGAAGGAGCCTATTCTCACATGCTTATTAATCGCCTGCTGCATGCTAATTGGACACATAAGGTGCTTAAATCGCTTAGAGAAGAGGCCCGTTTAGGATTACTAGGTTTTGCCCTTACCCCTTCTAAGTTGCTTCTCTACAAAGACCGCCTAGTAGTTCCCTTTGTAGAATTTCTCTAGACGCATCTAATTTAAGCGGTGTATGCTTATTAGGTTACTGCCTATCTAAGTCTATGAAAAACTCTCTAGCTGTTACGCTAGTTATATCACTAGAAGGGAATAAACGCTAACGTTAATAGGTACATCTCTAATTGCAAAGACTGCTAGTGGAGCAAGCCCTTGCTAGATAGAAAGCCAGGCTTATTACACCCGCTTCCTATCCCTAAAAATGTCTAGCAGGATGTCTTAATTAATTTTAAATTATTTCCTAAAGATAAGAAAGGGTACAACAACGCGATGGTATCTTGTTACCGCCTGTCTAAGCGCGCCTTTGCTATGCCCTACTGCAAGACGGTTACCGCTAAACAAGCCGCCAATCTCTACTATTAGTACATATTTAGAGTCTTCAGCCCCCCTAGCTTAATTGTCTCTAATCGCGGCCCCTAGTTTATTTCCGCTTTCTTAGCTGCTTTATGTTAGCTCACAGGTATTACGTAACTTCTCTCTATAGCGCGGCATCCGCAGACTAATAGCCAAACTAAGATTATGAATTAGTACCTTAACTAGCGTCTGCGTCCGTTTATTAACTTTTATTAAGACAACTGGTCTAATTTGCTGCCCAGCATAGACTGGGCCTAAGCGATACTGCCCCACGACAGCACTGGAGTTTCGCCTTTCGAGATTGAGTTCGGGCATTAGCCGTACTTTCACTGGGACTGGCGCGAGCGTACCCGACTAGTTACCAAATCTCTAGACGACGTCACTTTAGAAAAGGCTAAGGCGTGGGTTAAGGCCCGCGCTAAAGCCTGCGAATTCGTCCGTAACACCGCCCGCGCCAATATGTCTACTGCCTAGGAAATGCAATTAGAGCAGGCTAACAAACACAGACAAGCTGTTGACTTTGATATTGGGGACTAGGTCTTTGTCACCCCGAAGGGATTTATTACTGAACGCCTGTTAGTTAAGTTAGATTATTAAATAAAAGGACTATACCTAATTGTGGGTAAGTAAGGCCACTCCTTTGTACTTAAACTCTTACAATACATAAGAGTTCACCTAGTGTTTCACGCCAACAGGCTTTAAAGGGATCCGAATAATCCCTTACTAGGTCAATTGCAACCTCTAGAACCACCTATTGAGGTGGACGGAGTCCCCAAGTGGCCAGTTTCTCATATCCTTGACAGCAAAGTAGACCGCGGAACACTGAAGTACCGGGCAGCGTGGGAGGGGCATAACCCCGACCCGACCTACTACCCTGCCGACAACTTCGTCAACTCTCCCCTGCTGATCGAAGCTTACTATTAAGAGTACCCCAAACGAGCCAGTCCACCTAAACGGTTGCCCATTTGGCTGGACGCTGCCCTCTAAGACACCTTCCTAGAGCCTATCCCTGAAGACAATGTCCCCGCGAAGACAGGGTTAAAGCGCCGCATTAGGCGTGCTTAGCTAGGTGCCTGTCGCTTTTTAACACCTGCACGCCCTTAGGCTCGCGCACGTCGCCGGATACCTATGGCTTTTCGGTACCCTCAAACCCCGGACAAACCCTCACCCCCCGACTGTCCCCACTATCGCCGGCAGCACCTATGGCTTTGGAGCTGCCCTGCCCTAATTGAAAACCGCATGGTCGGGTCAACACGTTTTTCAAAACGCTCTCCTATGGTACTGGGGAACGTCATGCGACACGATTGCGCCCGCGCGCAACGAACCGACTGGAAAATTTTTGGCTAACTGCGTTTTTGTATGGCGTTGGAGCTAAGGATGCGCTCTGTTGGCAAAACGCCGAACGCTGAGAGGTGGTTTCTAACCAATTCCAAATCCACCAATTCACCTCCAACTACTTTCCTTAATATCTCCACCATATGGCAACCAAATTGGACACAAAGGCCACCGTTCGAACTGTAGGGGCCTGTTGCCCCTATTGCAACCCTCTTCGGCCCTAAAATAGTGCTGGTTACGTTGAAAATCCGCCAAAACACCCTATTTTTACGTATTTTCCTTCCTATTTTTGGACCTTAAAAGGGGGGTTATGTAATGGTAACTGCTGGCCTCCCTGCTAAGCACTCCCTATTACCTTTCCTTTACACCCTATTTCCCCTATCTGCGCCTTTCCTAGTTAGTGTTAGCGTGGTGGTTAGCGTGGGCTCGTGCCCTACGCCGCCCTCTATATAAGAAAGGGCCCCCCAGGTCCCTTTCTTATCCACTGTCTTAGAATAGTATTAATTCAACTAGCTCTTTCAACTATTCTAGCTGTCCCCGATAGGTTATCCCTGTAAGGAATTGTTCAGTCCTTACACTAACTAGATCTCTTAGATAACCTTTTTAGATAATAGGTCTCTCTCTAGATTATGCCCATACAGAGATGCCTAGGTTGTCTTATTTAGATATTACTACTATAACACATAGTAGTAGAGCACTTAATTTACTAGCTTATATACTAGAAAAGGTTATTTATAATAATTATTCAATATTATAATATTTCTAGATAGTCATAAGTAGTTTTAAATAGTCTATAATAGTTTATAATAAATTATAATAGTTTATAGTATTTATTAAGCTATATAATTAGTGCCTCTAGTATATTTTTTTAGTTTGCCTTGTAAGGGTTCGGGCCCGCGATAGTTGGAACGAAAGTAAGTTGATTCCTAGTACATAAAATACTGCTATACCAAGTAGGTAGGCAGAAGGGCAGCACCTTATGGGTGCTGCCGCGCTAGTGTCCGGATTGGGCCTAGCGCCGGATCAACGTTATTCCGGGTTCCGAGCCAGGTGCCGCTATGGATCCATGACAGCCTTATTAGATCTAAGGCTTTTAGAGGGGGGAGTAATATTAGGATTTGCCGCCTATTAGCCTATTGGCCCATTAGACCTCTGGTTAGGCTAACGTTAATCTAACCCAGTCAGTCTGATATTAATCTAGCCCCCGCGCGCTAGTCCTAATTAGGTAGTACTAGCGCCCCCTTAGGGCTACTACTATATAGGTAGTATGCGACACCTAGTATCCTTATTATAGCAATTTAACCTATTTAATAATTAAGCCCAATTGCTTCCTTATATATAGGGTGTTTATAATAAAATCTACTTAAGACTTAATAGCTCTCTTTTATTTATATAGCTCTAATAATAATATATAAAAGACTAGGTATACATTTAATTTTAAAAAGTTAACTCTATAGACTTCTTTTTTTTATAGAGTACTTAACTATGTCTAGTTTAATAAACTTCTAATTAAGTTTATACTTAGGTTAAGTAGAGTTTAGATATCTAGTATAGATATAAATACTTAATTTTCTAGTTTAAGACTAAAGTACTTCCTTTTCTTATTAGCGTACTTCTTTTAGTATTTATTTACTACTATAATTTTTATTCTATATTAAGCTTATAGTATATTAACTTTTACTATAATTAATATGCCTAGTAGTAATTCTCTATTACTAAGTAGTATTCTAGGCTATTTTAGCGTATAAGGATCCGCTCTATAGTATACACTAAAAAAAATTACTCTAGTTATTATATTTATATTATTATTATAAGTAAATTTTGCAATTAGTAATTACCTTACCTAGTTATTCTATTCTAGGTAGTAAAAATATTAAAGATACTACTTAAGCGTCTAATTCTATCTTTTAGTTTACCTATCTGTTTATAAGTAATAGGTTAATAATAATATTCCTATAGTGTTAAGATAATAATAAAAAGAGTTCTAATAGCAAAAGTTTATTATTAGACTTTTATCTAATAAGATTATCTTAGAAGTACTATATAACCTAAAATATTCTAAATCTAGACTTTTACTAAGTTCTTTATATTCTAATCTGCCCTAGTAGGTATATAATAAGCTATCTTTATTAAATAGACTACTATTACTAAAATAGTATTATAGACTTAGCTAAGTATTTAGCAAGAGAGTAAGTCTATAATAAAATCTATAGTAACGTCCTCCTAAGGGCTATTTAGCATAGGTAAAAAATTTAGAAGATTATATAGTTAGTATTAAGATATAATAAATATTTTATACTTTAAAGAGTTTTAATAGTAGTCTTTAACTTTATATTATATTTCCTTTATTAAAAATACCTCTTTAACTTTTCTAATATCTTCTTTGCTCTAAAATGCCCTTTTATAGGGCTATTATAGTATATCTAAAGGACTTTTGCCTTCTTTGTATTTATTATAAGTACTTTAATTCTATTTTACTTTATTATACCTTTTTCTAATAACTCTTTACCTAACTATTAGGGCTAAGATTTTTCTAAAGCCTTAACTTTATTCTTAGTCTCTAAGTTAGATTTAGAGCTACTATCTATTAACAATATTAGCTCTTTTATAATTACTCTTCTAGGTTTGCGCCTCTTTAGCTACCTTTATATCTAAGGTGCTGCTTACTAGAACCTTATAATTATACTAATTAATTAGGTAGTTAGTTTATTAAAAGTATCTCTACTTAATAATATTTCTAAAGGCTCTATATAAGCCTTATTTTCTTTTATTTACTAGGTATTGCGCCTTGCTTATATAGTTAGAGCGTCTTAATAGTCTATTTGCTAGGTTTTCCTTCCCTAGCTAGTAGATAATAATAACATTATACTCTGCTAGCCTCTTATAGATTCTAACCTACTAGTAGTTTAATTTCTTTATATTTATAAACTATTATAAGTTATTAAAATTTATAAGAATAGTAAATAGAATACTTAATAAATAGTATTGCTAATATTTAACACTTTTATTAATTACTAGCAATTTCTTATTATATGTATTATATTAAAGTTATATACTATCTAGCTTTTATAAAAATAATAATAAGTTACTATTATAGAGTTTTATTAGATTTAGATATATTCTAGCTTAATATGCTAGATATTATACTACCTAGAGTGTTTACCTTAAGTCTTATCTCTCTATTAGAATTAAAGTGCACTAATATAGGCACCTTTATAAATATAGCTTTTAACTCTTTAAAAGCTACTCTTACCTACGTATTTAAGTATAAGAGTTAGCTTTTTTTTCTTTTTTTAAGCTTACCTATCTTAGGTAGCACTAGACTTCTTCTAAGTAAGTTTAGTAAGGGGTAGAGCTATTCTTAAAATCCCTAAGATAAATATTTAGTAATACTTTATAAAACTAATAAATACTCTAATATTATATACTATTTTAGAAAGTAGCCACTTTATAATTATTTTTATATAGTTTTTATACACCCTAACTGTTAGGGATTGCCGCCTATTAGCCTATCGGACCTTTGCTCGGCCCGACATTAATCTGGCTCCGTGCGCTAGTCCCAATTAGGTAGTACTAGTACACTCTTAAGGCTGCTACCATATAGATAGTATACGACACCTAGCATTCTTATTATAGCAATTTAACCTGTTTAACAATTAAGCCCGATTGCTTCCTTACACTAACTTTTTTTTAGCTAATAATATAGCTTAGGTACTCTGTCTCTTTCTAATAAAACTTATACTTACTATGTTTAATATATAGTTTAGCCTTATATAGCCTTTAAAGGACTACTTTTATATATTATTTATATTTCTCTTTTATATTAGAGAAAATAAGTATATTATCTAAATAGATAATACACATTATATTAATTTGTCTTACTAGAACCTTATTAATATATTTTTAGAATTATACTAGAGTATTAGTTAAACTAAATAGTATTACTAAGTACTTAAAGTGTGTATACTTTGTATAAAAAACTATTTTTTATTTATTACCTTTCTTAATTCTTTTTTATAATATGCCTTTTAGATATTAAGCTTAGTAGAAAACTTTACTTTTGTTAATCTTTTTAAAAACTTAGTAATTAAGGGTAACATATAAGAATTTTTAATAGTAATTTTATTAAGGCTATAATAATTTATATATAGCCTTAATATACTATTCTTCTTTTTTATAAATAGAATTAGTATTCTAGCTAGTAATCTTAAATAGTGTATTTAGCCTCTTTATAAGTAATCTGTAATATACTTATATAAGACACTTAGCTTACCCTTAAATAAGTTATAAAGGGACTAATAGAGTAGTTATTCTCTAGAAAAAAGATTAATATCTAGGTTAGTTATAGAGTGTTCTATAAGCATCTCTAATTAATTACTATTTACTAGATTAGTAAATTCTTAGTATACTAATGGTATTATAGCCTTTACTAAGATTATAGATACTTTATTATCTATATAGCTAATATAATATATATATAATTTTATAGTTAAGTTTAATATTATTAAACTAAACTATTTTATATCTTTAAAGGCCACTTTAATATAGTTAGGCGCATTTGGTCTTAACTTTCTTTAGAATAATATTTAACTTATATAAAAGTTAACTTTTAAATTATATATAGCAATCTATAGTAATTTTTAGTATACTTTATACTTAGATCTACTACTATAAATTGGACTTAGTAGGTCTTTTTATAATCTTTAGTATCTACTAAATACACTTTAGTAACTATAAATCTATATATAGTAATATTTGCACTATTTGCTATCTCTATTATAAAGTCTAGTAAGAGTATTACTATTAGATCTCTTTTTTTATAACGTAAGCAGAGATTATATTAAGTTTAGCGCTACTATTAACTAGTGCCTTAACTAAGCCTAAATTCTCTACTATAGCTTTTACTATTATTATAGTTAGCCTCTCTAGGTAAAGTATATTATAAAGCTTTTTAAGCTACTTTTTCTTCTTATAATTAATAATTATAGCTAATAGGATAGAGTCTAGTTTTACTAGCCCTTGCCTTTTCCTGCGGACTCTAATATATCCTTAGAATAGAAAGGTAAATCTAAATTTCTCTTCTTCTTATAATTAGGGAAGATATAGCCTTTCTTACTATAGTTCTAGTAAGTAAACTTTAAATTATCTTTATTTTGTTTATATTAAGGGAGACTATTTATAGTTTTTACGCTCCTCTTTACTATATTTAGCTAGTCTAGCTAACTTAGTAGGGGGTATTATTAACTTAGGCCTCTTTAATAAGTTTTTAAACTTGTTTTTACTCTTAGTAAACTACTTTTTCTTTTAGCAAAAGTAATTAGTAATCTCTTTTACCTCTATAATAGTTTCCCTTTAAAAAGGTAAGTAATATAGAACTTTTTTATATAGCTTATTATTTATAGATACTATAAATTTAGCTATCTTATAATACTTATTCTACTTCTTAATTTTATACTATAAAGAGAGAAGGTAGTTAAGTAAGTCTATTAGAGACTAACTTGCCCTTTAGTAGCAGTTTTTTATTATCTTAAATATTGTCTGCTAGCGTTTTAATAGAGTGCCTAGGGTGTTAAATACTTATTCTATTAATATCTACTAAGTAGGGGCCTATTTAGAGTCTATTTATTGTTGTTAGTTAAAATATAGCTTAAACTAACTTTAAAAGTCCTTAAATAAATACTATTTACTAAAGATAACCTTATAATCTTTTATAATAAAGTAAAAAGGTACTTAAAAAAAATAAAACTTATAATTCTACTTTTATTAATTATAATTCTAATAGCTTTTATAGTTTTTTTCTTTGAAGACTAAGAGGATCTCTAATAAAAGTATTATAGTAATAGCAATTATTTCTCCTACTATTATTAATATAGAAAAGTATTTTAAGGTAGTAATAATAGCTTTTAGAATTATAAATATATAGTAGGGGTTGTTATAGTAAAGTACTTTATTTAGTAGCTACTAGAAATACTAAGGCTATAGTGGCTATATATAGAATACTAGTAAGCTTATTAATAAGCTACTATATTGCTAGCTTTATATTATTATTAAATATTCTTAATATATTATATTTTTTTTTATTCTAATTTTTTACGCGTCTAGTTCTATAGTTTTATAAGATAAGCTACCCTATTATTAGCTTCTATTATATTTAGCTTTTTCTAAGAGGCTTATAGACCCTTAGGGCAATTATTAATTTCTTATTAGGTAGTCTTCCTAAGTTCTTTTACTTGTTTTTCTGCCTACCTAATAGTACTAGCTTACTACTAAGTGTTTCTAAATAGGCCGCCTAGCTTTTAGCTTATAGAGGTAAGGCGTTTACTAAACCTATATATTATTATTATAGTAGTAAGAATTCTACTACTGTCTATAAGAGAGTAATTTAAATATAAGAACGCTACTAGAATGCCTAATAGTTAGTAAGGCAGAATAGAATAATATTAGAAGGTAAGTAGTAATAAGACAAATTGCTACTCGCTCTTATCTAAAGTAAGAAGAGTTTTTATTTAAGCCCTTACTAGACTTAAAGGAGACATAAGGCCCTATTAGGCTAGCTAAGTAATAAGAAGGCCTTATACTAACTATTAGGCATCTTAGTAGTATTTTTATATTTAAATTACTTTCTTATAAGTAGTAGTAAAATTCTTACTACTATAATAGTAATATATAAGTCTAGTAGATATTTTACCTCTATAAGCTAAAAGCTAGGCAGCCTATTTAGAAACACTTAGTAGTAAGCTAGGACTATTAAGTAGGTATAAGAATAAGTAGAAGAACTTAGAAAAACTACCTAATAAGAAATTAATAATAGCCCTAAGGGTTTATAAGCCCTTTAGGTAGAGCTAAATATAATAAAAGCTAATAAAAGGGCAGCTTATTTTATAGAATTATAGGACTAGGCGCGTAAAAAATAAGAATAATAGAAAATATAATATATTATAAATATTTAATAATAATATAAAGTTAGTAATATAGTAGTATTTAATAAGCTTACTAGTATTCTATATATATCTACTATAGCCTTATTATCTCTAGTAGCTACTATAAGAGTTTGGGTCCGCAATAGTTAGAATAAAAGTAAGTTAATTCCTAGTATATAAAATACTATTATACTAAGTAGGTAGATAGAGGGGTAGCACCTTATTAGTGCTACTACTCTAGTGGCCAAATTGGGCCTAGCGCCAGATTAATATTATTTTGGGTTCTGAGCTAGGTGCCGCCATAGATTTATAATACTACCCCCTCCCCCCTCTCTATTGCCTTAAGCTTTGGCAAGACTTGTGTCTATTATATAACCTAACTATCTCGCACTATTATAGTGTATTCTAAACTATTATACACTATTACGCGTTATTATAGACTATTCTTAGCTAGTTAGAAACTATTATAATATTACTCGTAGCAAAATAAACAACTTAGTTACTTATAATATAGTATAGTATTCCTTTTCTACTTATATAATAATATATATAGCACTAATCTTATTTATTAGCACTGTTTATTAGGCCGCTAAATTCTTAAACTTAATATATTTAGTAGGTTTGCGTAAGTTATTACTATAAAACTAATTTACTACCTCTAGGGCGTTAATAAAAAGTATCTATAGTTTCTATAATAGATTATTAGAACCCTTTAGATAGTTCTTCTACTTAACTAGGTACTAAAGTAAACCTTTCTTATTATAGCGGTATAGATCTTAGAGATTACTATTAATATAATAGTTTAGTATAGTTTTAATTACGTAATCTAAGGTGTTGTCTACGTTAATATTAATAGGGCCCTTAGGTTCTAATTGCTATCTAGGCAGCGCGTTACTAGATTATTTATATAATAACTATAAGTAAAATATATTATATACGCGTCCTATTTTTAGCGGTATGTCTATTTTATATTTAATAATTTACTAGAACGTGTTATTTTAATAAACCTTATATTTAATATAACTTTATTACTAACACGTAACTTAGAAGTAGGCATATAGTCCTTATTTATATATTCTACTTACTTTGCTTATATCTAGGCTATATTATCTTAATAAAACTATTAAAGATTCTTTAACTTCGTAATAAACTTGTTAGCGCGTTACTAGATAGCTTAGGTAGGAGCGAATAGTAATATTATTAATTTGGCTAGTTTGTAAATTAAGAATTATAGTAGGTAGCCCATAGTTACTATAAATAGAGCGACTCTAGTAGAGTTACTAATCTAATTATTTGTAATAATGTTAGCTATTAGTAAAAATAGTGTCTAATTATTCTATTAGTAATTTATATAAGCTTATAGGTACTATTTTATGTAGGTATTAACAATCTTAGTCTAGCTGTTAGTCTCTAGATAATGGGAAGTTAATACCTTAGGCCAGATATTTAATTATTAGTATAGGCGACGCTAGAAATATAAAATAAACTAAGCGCTATAATTACTAATAATTTGTATAGAGTATTTCTTCTCGCGCTATATATACTTAATAAATATATAGACTAGTATTATAACTTTAAGATTAGTAATAGGGATAAACTTCTTTTTTTTAGATAGACAATTAACTATAATAAGTATACTAGTGTAGGTACGACTATAATCTTTATAGACTAGTAGTTTAGTAATATAATTAATTAATATGCTCTTCTAGTAATAATCTAGGATTACTAATAGGCAGAGAAGTCTATTCTTGCCTTCTTTATTAACCTTAGAGTAATAATATATTAAATAATTACGTATATACTATGCAACGTCCGTTATTATATAAGGCTAGTAATACTAATAACTTAGGTTATAGTACGTAGCGTGCTTACTAGGGTAGCCTATACATAACTTATTATAAGAGTCTTTAATAATTATAGTGTCTAGAGGTCTATTATTTAGTATATATATCTTATCCTTTATGTATAATAAGTTGTCTTATAGTTAGTAGTCTCTAAGCTTAATTTGTAGTTTCTTATTATATATAAGTAATAATAGAATAGAATATTATCCCTTAAGTTTCGCTTTTATAATGGCTTATAGGTCCTTATTAGTAGAATATACGTTTTTAATTCTAGTAATAAGGACTTTCTCTAAATCTCTATTATTAGCAGAAGGATTAATTCTTATCTTCTTTTCTATCTAAGGCAACTATACTTATAAAGGTGCTAAAAAGAATAATACTAGTAATTCTTCTATAGACTTCTTACTAATATAATTCTTTTTACTAATTAAGTATATTATAAGGACCAGATTTACAATAGTGTTTATAAGTTTACTAGTAAGAACCTAAGCTATATAGACTATATATTATAATATATTCTTATAAGTATAATATAAAGTGTAGGCATAGCTAGTGTATATATTACTATTATAGCTATTACTATCTTTAGTACTATAATAAACTTAGTAGCTACTAGCGTAGGCTTTTAGTGTAATATAATATAGCTTAAGGATTGTTTAGACTTAGTGTTAATATTATTTATTATCTGTGCCCTTGGGGAAATCGCCTAGCCACCTAGTTAAAGCGTCTGGCTTAGTGCCTTGGTTACCGAGTCTATATCTAATAAGAAAGTTAAACTATAAGAGAAATTTAGTCTATTATACTTATTAGTAATTTAGTCTCTTATTAGTTATAAAGTAGCGCAACGCTAAGTAGTCTAATATAACGTTAATAGGCAATTTTGTGCCTAATAGTTTAAAACACTATTTCTTAAATGCGCGTATAATTGCGAGCAACTCTATATTATAAATCTTATAGTTATACTTAGCTAGGTTTATCTTATATAATAAAAAGGTAACAGATATTAATACGCTATTATATATTTATAATAAGACTATAGTAGTAATAAAATTAAACGCGTCCGTTTCTAACTAGATCTCTAAGTTAGTATTAAAGTAAATAAGTATAGGTGCGCGTGTAAAGGCATATTTAAGTTATTCGAAAGCTTGGGCGGCCATAGAGTTAGCTACTAATAGAAATACTTTAGTCTAGATATCTAATTTCTTAGTTAGCTCTATAAGTAGTTATATAAGCTAGCTAAATTCTAGAATAAACTATTAATAAAGGTTTATAAATTCTAAAAAGGCCTATATATTTTTAACACTACGCGGTAGTTGTTATTCTTATATTGTGCTAACCTTAGCAGGGTCTATCTTAATACTATCTATAGCTAGAATAAGTCCTAAGTACTTTATATATTTAACTTTAAATTATAACTTACAAATATTTAAGAATAGTTTAGTGTTAATAAGCTTCTCAATTACTATTTAAATATATATCTTATACTTATTTGTATTATTAGAATAGATAAGTATATTATCTAGATACGCGATATAGAAGTTATCTAAATATTCTCTTAGGATATTATTAATATAAGATTAAAAAGTTTCTAGAGTATTATATAATCTAAATAGCATAACTAGGTACTTATAAAGGCTATAGCAGGTTATAAAAGCTATTTTCTTCTTATTACCCTTTTGAACTTATATAGTATTAAAAGTGGCTATTATATTAACAATACTTATAATTTATAGTTTTATTAGTTATACTATAGTCTTCTTAATTAAGGGTAGAGTATTCTAGTTTTTTTTATTACCTTATTTAAAGCGTAGCAATTAATGCAAATCCGTAGTTCCCGTCTAGATTTCTTAATATATAGTATAGGCGTAGTATAAAGTAAACTACTTAGGCAAATAAAACCTTTCCCTAATATCTTATTAATATATACTTTTACTACTTTATATTTCTTATAGGTTAACTTATATATCTTAGAACGTAGTACTATGGCCTCTAGATTTAGATTAATGGCATAGTCTACTTTAGGTCGACGTAGGGGTAGTTTATTAGCTTTTTTAGAATTAAATTTGTAAGCTAGATTAACTAGAAATAGTAATAATAGATTAATAATTTTTTTTCTAGTAATTATAGGCTTTTCTAGTTTCTTTATATACTTTTTAAAGTTAGTATCTAATACTACACAGTGCTAAGCAGCGTAGAGATTAGCAATAATATGTTTTTATAGACTTTTCTTATCTAATTCTTCCCTACTAGAATCTAATAATTCTAGTCGTTCCTAGTAGTGTGGCTTAATAAAAATAATATTAATTTTATTCTTTACTATCTTCTTACGTATTATACTATCTAGTAGTTTATTATTATAAATCTTTTTAGGCAGCGCGCTATCTAAATAGTTTACTAGGAAATATAATAATTTAAAGCTTAATAAATAGGTTTCTCTAAAAGACGGGATTAGTAAATAGTAGTCTATCTAATTTATCCCTAACAATATATTAAACTTACTAATTTTAGCAATATAGTATAGCACTAGGCTAGTATAAGATTTATACCTAATTGTAATCTCTACTATAGTGTAAAGCTTAGTATAAGAATTACTATTAGCTAGAACTAGACTAACTAGTTATTCTAAAGTAATTTCTTTAAGTTAGTGTTATTTAATAACTTATTAATAAATAAAGCAGGTAGTGGCTTTTATATCTACTAAGCTAAGTGCACAAAGTTATTTTTAGACTAGAGGAAGCTTAATATAATAGTTAAATTCTAGTTAATAGGTAGTATCTAGTATAGGAAATATATCTAACGCGATAGTAAATAGAGCGTGTATAACTATAGGCTTATTAAGACTATTATACTTATATCTGGCTTCTAGACGCTAAATAGTCTACTAAATTTCTTATTAAGTTTTACGCCGTTGTTAATCCTAATTATAGTTTAGTTTAGAAGCCTCTTATTTTGTAGCTTATTCTTATTAGTAGTTAATTTATATTAGAATTCGTTACTATTCTTATCTTTTATATCCTCTGCGTACGTATTTATAGTAGAGGCCAAAGTGGAAATATCTTTTAAAGAAATAAAGTCTTTATCTTTGTAGAGTGTAGTCTTATTGCGTATTATATATTCTAGCTTACTATATTTAAAGCAAAGACCTAGTTTACTTATATAATTATATTTCTTAGTTATTTATTTGTAGGTAAGCGCCTAGGGGGCCCTATTCTTTCGCACTAAGAAATAGTCGCTTAGGGAACGCTTATAGCTAGTATCTTTACTAAATAATATTATTAACTTCTTAGGTCCTAAATATAGTTAACTATTAATATCTAAATTATACTAGTAGAGTTAATATACATAGACTAGAAAGGCTATTAAGCTCTTATTTAGTATTAAACTAGATAAAGTTTATCAGACAAGATAGTTGTGTATAAAACATTAGGCATATTAAACTTTACCTATCTTATTTATAGAAAGCAAGTTAATAATAGAGAGAAATTGCTCTAACTACTTTATAAGTATCTCGCTACGCTTATATTATAATATATTATTGTAAAGCTTCTATTTAGCTTCTATAATGTAATTATAGAATATATAGGTCTTATCTAAGAGCTTTAGTAAATTCTCTAATATATTAACTAAACTTAGAATTAGATAAATATAGTTCTAGGCGTTGTCTTTAATAAAAGAGCAAATATAATAGACTTTATATCCCTCTAATAGAAGTATAATTGCCTTATTAACTATAATAATTCGCTAACACTTATAATTCTTCTTATCTTTACTACTAAAGAACTTTATTTCTAGGGCCTTATAATACGAGCTGCTAGTAGTCCTAACTAATATATAGAAGGCGCTAACGGGTTGCTTATTATATAGATCTTAAGTCTTCTAATATTTATAGTTATTTTTATACTAGTCTTAATTATTATAATAGTTATATATATCTTTACACTAATTATAATAATTATAGCAATTATAAAAATTATTATAAAAGAGTTTTTTAGTAGATTATGTTTACGTAAAGCAACTATACGTTATACTAGTAGAATAGTAGTTAAGAGTAGGATTGCTATTTAGAGTATAGATATTTTATCGCGAAGAATACACACGTCTATACTTATAAGAAGTTAGTAATTTATTAAACTAGTTATAAGAAAAAAGTTAACTATATTCTAATATATTATATAGTAAGCGTATCTAAGCTTTTAGAGACCTAAGTTTATTTTTACTAGTGTACGTAGCTTGTTTAGCCATTTACGCTTAATGCTTAAACTACTAAACACTTTCTTATAATTATTAAAATTCTTCTTTAGACTATTAAGTATCTTAGATAGCGTACTAATAATTAGCCTTAAGGTTATAAAACTCTATAAAAGCGTTCTTATTTGCTTTAATAATATTATTATACATTACTTATAGTTTTTATTTAACTAAGGTAACCTATTAAACACGAGTTTATATATCTTTAAAGTCCTTCTTAATAGTAGCCAAGTCTACGCCTTGCTAGTAGTAGGTATCTAATAGAGTATTATAAGCTTATTATAATTACTTATAAGCTTTTAGGTTAGTGCTACTAGCTATATTATAGGCGTTTTATAACTAATAAAATATAGCCTCTAGTATATTAAGCTAAGAGAGTTTCTTAGCCAGTTGCTTACTAGACTTAGCACACTTTATAATAATATTAAACTAGATATTAGGGTAAGTTTATATGTCTTTCGCGAACTTAGCTATATTAGTTAGTTAAAATATTTTTTCTACCTATTCTTTTTAATTATCCTTATATTAGACTTCTATATTATAGCCTAGCTTTTTATTATTATTAACTGGCCTATAGACTTCTATAAATAGGTTTAAAGCTATTAAAGAGGTGTGTTATTATTTATTACGTGTAAGAGGAGGTAGAAATTTAAAATAGATTTATAAGAGTAACGCCTTCTTAAATATCCATAAATTACCTAGGCTATAGCTATTATATTTTAAACGCAAAGAGGCAGAAAATCTCTAGTCTTTCTTAGATTAGTAGCCATAGTTAGGGAATTTCTGCGGCGTCTAAATAGTAACTTAGCGACCTTCGCAGAGTTTATTACGCTATTATATTAATTTTCACACATTAAATATATTATTTATAATATTCGTAGAGGTATTAAAGTACTAAGATAGGTTTTAGGGAAGTTAGGTACACTGAACATTAGGGCCTTAAAGCGCTAATTAGGCGTAAGGGTTTAGAGCTAGAATAATAAGTTATAATTAGAATTGCGAATTACTAGTAATTATTATAGATTCTTATATATCTACTTATTCTTATTATTAAGTAAACGTCTTTATAAAAGAGAGTATAAAGTTTCTAAAATTGCCTATAGTTCTAGTTTAAGGTTAAGAAGTTAGAGTATTAGAATAAAATTTTCTAAGCATAAGTAATAAAGGTGTGTAGAGTTGTCTATACTTATTATATTTACTACTTAGGCGAGAATAATTAGAAGCCATGCTAAAGTAATATAGAAAATTAGTAGTTTTAGGTAAAATATAATTTTACGCCTTACGCAGAGTTATAATAAAGTCGCTAGTTAGATTTTTATAAATATTTATTCTACTAGTTTACTTTAGATATTACTACTATTACTATAAAACACTATATACTAATATAGTAGTAGAAAAGGTTAGATTTTTTTTAAGTAGTATACTTACTATAGGTGTTTTATAGTAATATATATATTAACCCGCGTGTCTAGCCTTACTATCTGTCTACTCTCTATAGTCTTTCTTTGCTAACTAAGCCTAAAAAGAAGTATACTCTTAGTTATTAAGTTTTTATATATTATAGTTATTACTATTATTATTAGTAACCTAATCTATATATACACTACTACGCCCTACTTCTAAGCCTACTATAACGGTAACTGCTGGCCTCCCTGCCAAGCACTCCCCATTACCTTTCCTTTACACCCTATTTCCCCTATCTGCGCCTTTTACCTTCCAAAAGGCGCCTTTCCTAGTTAGTGTTAGCGTGGTAGTTAGCGTGGGCTCGTGCCCCACGCCGCCCTCTATATAAGAAAGGGCCCCCCAGGTCCCTTTCTTATCCACTGTCTTAGAATAGTATCAATTCAACTAGCTCTTTTAACTATTCTAGCTATCCCCGATAGGTTAGTCCTGTAAGGAATTGTTTAGTCCTTACACCTACTATATAATCGCGGAAAATATCTAATTTATTAATATATAATTTTCTAATTTGCTAGCACTCTAGTAATAAGCCTATTATAGCTAGAATTCTAGAGGGAGTAATAGTAGTATAGTGTAAGAGTTAAAGTTCGTGATAATTAGAATAAAAGTAAGTTAATTCCTAGTATATAAAATACTACTATACTAAGTAGGTAAGCAGAAGAGTAGCACCTTATAGGTGCTATTACACTAGTAGCTAGATTAGGCCTAGTACTAAATTAATATAATTCTAGATTTTAAGCTAGATGCTACTATAAATTTATAACAGCTACTAAATAAAGTATTTTACTATAACTACCTCTATTATATACTTATAACTATAAGAGCTATTAGAATTATAACTAATAGAAGTAAAATTTTAAGTTTTATTTTTTATAAGCACTTTTTTACTTTATTATAAAAGATTACAAGGTTACCTTTAATAGATAGTACCTATCTAAAAATCTTTACAGTTATTTTAAGCTATATTCTAACTAATAATAATAAATAGACCTTAAATAGAACCTTATTTAGTAGATATTAATAAAATAAATGCTTAGTATTCTAAGTACTCTACTAGAATACTTATAAATAGTATTTAAGGCAATAATAAACTACTACTAAAGAGTAGGTTAGATTCTAATAAATTTACTTAACTACCTTCTTTTTTTATAGAAAAAAATTAAAGAGTAAAATACGTATTATAGAATAGCTAAATTTATAGTATTTATAAATAACAAGCTATATAGAAAAGTTCTATATTATTTACTTTTTTAAAGAGAAACTCTTATAAAGGTAGAAAAGATTACTAATTACCTTTACTAAAAGAAAAAGTAGTTTACTAAAAGTAAAGACAAGCTTAAAAACTTATTAAAAAGGCCGAAGTTACTAATACTCTCTACTAAGTTAGTTAGACTAGCTAAATATAGTAAAAAGAAGTATAAAAACTATAAATAGTCTACTTTAATATAAAATAAAAAAAATAAAGATAATCTAAAGGTTACTTACTAAAACTATAGTAAAAACGACTATATATTCTCTAATTATAAAAAGAAGAGAAATTTAGACTTATCTTTATAGCCTAAGAATATATTAGAGTCTATAGGAAAAGGTAAGGGCTAGTAAAACTAGACTCTATTCTATTAGCTATAATTATTAAGTATAAGAAAAATAAGTAGCTTAAAAAGCTTTATAATATACTTTATCTAGAGAGGCTAACTATAATAATAGTATAAGCTATAGTAGAAGATTTAGTCTTAGTTAAGGCACTAGTTAATACTAGCGCTAAACTTAATATAATCTTTACTTACTTTATAAAGAAGAGAAATCTAATAGTAATACTTTTACTAGACTTTATAGTAAAGGTAATAAATAGTATAAATATTACTATATATAAATTTATAGTTACTAAAGTATATTTACTAAAAACTAGAGGTTATAAAGAGACTTACTAGGTGCTATTTATAGTAGTAAATCTAAGAAAATATAAGATATATTTAGAATTACTATAAATTACTATATATAATTTAAAACTTAACTTTTATATAGGTTAATTATTATTCTAAGAATAGTTAGGGTAGAATATATCTAACTATATCTAACGGATCTATTTAATAACTTTAGTGTTTTGGCGTTACCTTAAAACACCTTTTCTAATTAGGACTAGGGCGAAGCTAGTGTCTCGGCACTCGCGCGCCCTTCTTATAGGCGTGGGCCGCTACTAGGGCGCCTACACAATATCTTACATAGTAATCTTAACTTTTAATTTCGACTCGTTGCACTATATTGTAGTATCTTTACTTATACGTATACTAGGCTTATAAGCACTAGAGATTTAGCGTAAATTACTATAAATTATACTAAAATTAAGTCTATACGCAAGGGCATATATATAGAGGTAGAAGCTTAGATTACGCAATCTAGGTCCGAATAGGCAGTGTTATACCCTATACAGAAGGCAATAATAGCGCGAGGCTAAAAGAAGGTTCGCACGCGCCTTAATTATAGGATAATTCGCGATTAGAATAAAGTAGTATATAGATTAGCTTATCTAGTTTTCTAAAGATAATTCTAATTTAAATAATTAGAGTATTAACCCTAACTAATTTAAAAGTAATATAGACAACGTAGCTATAGTAAAGAAAGTAGGGATTTTTTAGAAATCGCGATTTAGTCTTATAGAACTATTACGCTTTAATTAACCTAATACTTAGACTTAGATAAAAGGCAAAGATAATTTGTAGTTATAGATTTAATTAGGATAATTACCTATTATAAAGTATATTAAGAATTATCCTAGCCTTTTTAAATCTGCCTAAAAGTCCTTAGGCGCTAGAAACATTATAGGCCCTACTAATAATAGTAAGGCACTAGCATCTACAACTTAGGGTATATAGTATATAGATATTATATTAGGTAATACTTATTTAGAAGTACTTATTAGTAAATATTTATACACTTACGTTACTTTTCCTAATACCTTATACTAGCTAGAACTCTAAGAGCTTTCTAATAACACGTACGCCGTCTAGATAGGTTAAGACGTACTTAAGGATAATAACCTATAGCTAATAAAATATAATAAGACCCTCTTCTCCCTTATAAAGTTATAAGAGGAGTATATTAACCTAGCTAAAAACAATTCTAAAGACTTTTTTAATATTATTATTTCTCTCCTAGTCTGTATATAAAATAGCGCACTTAGCATTAATAATAAGATTAAGCTCTAGAAAGACTCTTAGAAGATAGGTAGTAAGAAATTCAAACTTCTAGTGTAGAATAAACTAGTTAAGCTTATAATATAGTTTAAGAAAGTTACTAAAGAAGCTAAGTAGTATAGAAATCTTTATAAAAAGGTATCTACTATAAATAAGCTATAGAAGTATATCTCTAAGCTATTAAAAAAGCGCAATAATCTCCGCACTTAATTAGTAGACTCGAAGCACTCTTATAGAGAAGAATACGTCTACTTTAATAATCTTGCCTATTAACTAAAATCTGCCAACGCCGCGCTTTAGACAACCTAAGAGTAGCATAACTTTAAACACACTAAGGCTAATAAGTTTTATAAGAAATACCTTATAAAGGCCAATAAAGCTTAGAAATATTACCTTAACTATAAAGCTAAGTATAGTAAACTAGAGGAATTATAGTAGAAGTATAACAAGCTCTAGACTAATACTAAGAAAAAAATTAATAATATATTAGCTAAGCTATAATATTATAAGTCTAGTTACAATTCTTATATAGTGCTGCAATACAAAGCTTTAGTAGTATAGTCTACTAATAATACACTGCTAGTCTAGAATATAAATAGACTACGCACTAATTTAATATCTTGTCTAGACTACTAGTCTACTATGCGCAATATTAGTAGGAACCTAACCTAAGATAATTCTATCCCTATAGTAGAAAATTGTTAGACTAAATAGGTAAACAAACTATACTTGCCTATTCTTAATTACTAGTAGTTAGCCATTTACTTAAGCACAGATACTATATTTAGTAATAAAAAAATCTATCTACCTAACATTAATAAGTTTATAGGTAAAAAAAAACCTATAAAAGTAAAAGACAAAGGCTATTTATAAATATAAGATTTAGTTTAATAATATAAAAGCGCGCATATTCTACTTAGCGCACTATATAAAGGATAATACCTAGACACTTATTAAAGATATATACCTAACTATATATATAGACTTTTTAGATATATTAGATAAGTACTATAGTATAACTTTGTTAGATAAAGTTACTAAGACTATTACTAAGCTAGCTAATTCTAGTTAGCTATTAAAGTAAAAGACTAGTAAGACCTTTTTATAATAGTAAGTGTATTTTATAACTATTCGCAATTATATTAAACTACCTAATAATATAATAATAAAGTTTGCATAACTTAATATATGCCTAGTATTAACTAACGCTGCCTAGATAAAAAAGCAGCCTAATAATATATTAGCTAAGTTTCTTTAGTATATATATAAGTATAAGCGTAACTATTAAAATATCTAAAACTCTTTAGTAATATTAAACGCTATCTTATCTTATATGCCACACACTACTACTAAGCGTATTACTATCTAGAATCCTATTACTTCTTAAATATCTATAATAAACTTAACTAAGCAAGTAGCTTTTAACTAAACTAACACTAAGCGCAAAATCCTTATAGATTAGTAGCGCTGTTTTAAATGCGGCGAGATTAGATATTAGGCTCGTAATAAGACTGCCTATTACAAAGAATAATCGCTAATAGCGTTTGTTAACATCCCTGCTCTTAAAGCTTCGTTTAGCCTTCTCGACGTAGATAAATATAAGGAGAAGGAAAATATAGACGACAAAGGCTACTTTGTAGATAAAGATAAGGAGGAAGAGTAGGAGGATTTTTAAATGCTTCTATGGGAAATCGCACGTAGGAGCTAGACTGGCGTACGCTAGCTATCCTACTCTTTAGCCTTAACACTAAGGGATTCTAGGTATCTGTCGCTTTATTAGAGGAGAGACCTAAACTAGATATATTAAGGCAACTAGTTTATTATAATTAAGTAATAACTCTAAAGAAATAGCAATCTAGAAAAACTCTTATTAATACTAGCGTAAGCGCGTGCTTTATAAGCTATTATTAGGTAAAGTAATATGGCTATATAACTATTTAAACTATAAGGCCTATTTAATTATTTCTTGCTAATAGAGAAAAAGTTAATTAGCTTACTAAGACTATAGACCTGCCTATTTAATATAGGAGCTATATGCACACCACACTCTACTATATTATAGATATTAGAAAATTTAATATTATTCTAGGCATAAACTAGGCTAATAACTATAATATTAATTTAAAATATAGAAAGGACTATTCTATAATATTTAAAGGAGACTACTACTATATTAATTACCTATAAGTAAAAAGACCTAAGACTGTCTATAATAATAAACTAGCACTAAGCAAGTTCTATAACACCTTCTTAGTAGGAAACTTATATCTTATTAGCGCTGCGATAGCAACGCAAATAGCCGCACAGAACCCTAATAATATAGTGTAGGTAAAACCTCACTATTAGAAATAGTTAGGCAGGCCTTCTAAGGAAGACTACTTACTAGACGCCTTTAAAAAAACCTTTTTAGAACTAGCCGCTATTTCTATATAAGAACATTTTAATAAGTATATAAATAATATTAGTAAAACTTTATACACTAATAATAAACTTTATAAAATAATTTCTACTTTTATATATAATAAAATTAAGGCTGTCTTTAGTAAAGTTAAGATAAATACGCTACCTTCTTATTAACCTAGAATACATTATATAATAGATTTGGACTTTAATTTAACTATGCCTTATTCTAAAATCTATAGCCTTATATAACTAGAAACTAAAGCTATTAAAAAGTATATTAATAATATACTCTCTAAGAACTTTATTCGCCCTAGTATATTACTATACGCCGCACCTATAATAGTTATTAAGAAATCTAGAGGTAGTCTTAGAATTTCCGTAGATTATTATTAGCTTAATATAATTACTAAGAAGAATTGTAATGCGCCTCTAGTAATAAAAGAGACTCTATCCTATATAGCCAAAGTATAGATTATGTCTATTATTAATATTATTACTACTTTTAATACTATTAGAATTAAAGAAGGCAATAAAGAAAAGACTATGTTTATAATATAGCATAGCTTATATAAGTATATTATTATACTATTTAGATTATAAAACGTACTAGGAATTGTCTAGATATTTATAAATAAAACGCTTTAAGACCTATTAGACTAGATCTGCCCAGCCTATTTAGACAACGTCCTAATATATAGTAAGAAGAAAGAAGACTATAAGAATTATATTTTATAAGTACTCTAACTGCTTTATAACGCTAGACTATATTTAGATCTAGCTAAGTATAAGTTTAAGGTTAAATAAGTTAAGTATCTAGGCCTAATCTTAACTACTAATAGTATAAAAATAGACTCTAGCAAAGTATAAATAATAGCTAATTGGCCAACTTCGCGCTATATAAAGAATATCTAATCGTTTCTTAGTTTTGTAAACTTTTATTGTAGATTTATAGGCGAATTCTTCTATTTAGCCAAACTACTTACTAAGTTAATAAAAGAGGGCGTATATAAGAACTTTCTACTATCTCTAGATTTAGCCGCTATATAGCGATTTAATTAGTTAAAGAAAGCCTTTATATAAGCTAATAGCAAAGTGCTAGCTTATTTTAATACTAACCTAGAAATATAGCTAGAGACTAATACTTTAAATTTTGTCTACACTATAGTATTATTATAGATATATAGAGATATACTATAACTAGTAGCCTTTTTATTTTATAAAATAATACTTATAGAGTGTAATTATAAAATTGATAATAAAAAACTACTAGTAATAGTCTAAGTATTTAAGAAGTGGCAATTTAAGCTAGTAGACTCTAAAGATTCTATAAAAGTTCTATTTAACTATTAGGCCTTATAGACTTTTATAACAAATAAAAAGTTAAATTATAAATAAGCCTAATAGGCAAAGTTTTTTTTATAGTTTAATTTTTATATATTCTATTAATTTAGAAATCAAGAAACTAAGCCTAATTTACTAATAAAATAGTTAGACAACTTATCTAAGAGTATAATAAATAAACAAAGCTAACACTAATAGTAAGTTGTTATTAAACCTAACTAGATTAATTTAAAACTACGAGTAGCTGCCCTTAGCTATAAATAAAACACTAGTGCCTATTATACTATTTATCTTACGACTTATAACTAAATTAATACTATAAAAGATCTTATTAATATTATAAAGCTAATATATATAAATAGTAAGACTAATAATATTATAAATATATATACGCTAAATACTATAGCGCTTAGCGTTCTAGAGGGGAAAGAAATTTCTAGCAATAATATTACTCGCGATAGTTAAACTCCGTAGGACTCTGCAGCTCTAACGCCTAATACTAACGCGTCTAACTCTACTAACGCGTTCGCCTTAACTAATACACCTCTGCCGGTACTAAAGAGCGTAGATAACCTGCTAGATAAGATATATAATGGTTATCTAGAAGATTTAAACTTGTAGTTAATTATTTAAGTAATTAAAAAAGAATAGCGCTAAATTCTATATTACCTTATTTATAAAGGAACGCGCCTAGAGATTAGTAATTATATATTGCACAAGAACTTACTATATATTTATAATAAGGTATACGTCCTAAATAGTTATAATTTAAAAACGCAGGTTATTAATTAGATTTACTAATTGCTTTGAGGAAATTATAGTAGAAAGTACAAAAGCTATATAAAAATTGCCTAATAGTATTTCTAGCCTAATATAACGCACAATATTACTTAGTATATATATACTTATTACGTTTATTATAGAATTAAGCCCTATAAGAAAAGAAAATAAAAATTACTTTACCCGCTACCTATACTAAAATAGTATTAGACGTTAATCTTAATTAATTATATTATAAGAGAGCAATTGGGCTTAATTATTAAATAGGTCAAATTGCTATAATAAGAATGCTAGGTGTTGCATACTACCTATATAGCAGTAGCCTTAAGAGTATACTAGTACTACCTAATTGGGACTAGCGCACGAAGCCGGATTAACGTCGGGCTGAGCGGGGGTCCGATAGGCTAATAGGCGGCAATCCCTAATAAATTGCCTCTTTAGCTATTTTAAAGGCGAAATTTTATATTATGTCTTTAATAGAGAGTATATATCTCTCTATAAGTTTTTTAATATATTATATAAGCTTCTACTCTTATTATAAGTTAAGCTTCTATAAGTTAATTACCTTAGTATTCTAAGGTGGCTAAAAGCCTTACTGTCTTTAGCTAAGCGTAAAATAATTAATACTATATTTAGCTATTATTTTTATATATAAAAACTTTTCTCTGAGTTCTAGCGATTTAATTTCTTTAATCGTAGTCTAGATTAGGTCTATATTAGTAGAGTTATAGCGTATTAAAGTTAGGGCTAATTTTAGTAGGCAGGGCGTTACGCGAATCTAGTGTGACGGATCTATTCGACGACTTTGGTGTTCTGGCGTTACCTCGGAACAACTTTCCTAATTAGGACTAGGGCGACGCTAGCGTCTCGGCACTCGCGCGCCCTTCTTGCAGGCGTGGGCCGCCACTAGGGCGCCTACGCAATATCTCACATAGCAATCTCAACTTTCGATTTCGACTCGTTGTATCTGGGCGTTACGCGCACAGACACGTTACTGCTTTTATATATATGCGTAGTACCCAGTCTTTTACTAATAAATAGCTATAGAAGCAAACTTTTCGTATACTTAGCCCTACACATTGCCTATGTAACTAGCCTTCTACCTTCTATTCTAGTAAGTAATATCTATACTATATATACGTACGAATATATAGTTAATTCTTAGTACTCTATACCGTATATATTTATTTTTATTTAGTCTTAGCTAGCTAGTTGCAAAGTAGTTACTTAGTTATTAACTAGACGAATAATATAATCTACTAGTAAGCTACGCACACTACTAAGCTGCGCACACTACTAAGCTGCGCACACTACTAAGCTGCGCACACTACTAAGCTGCGCACACTACTAAGCTGCGCACACTACTAAGCTGCGCACCCTACTAAAACACGTGCGCCTTTTTAATAAATAACTAAATAATAACTAAATTAAACTTATATAAATATATATATAAAATATTTCTAATTACTTTTATATTAAGTTCTCTTATAGCCTTATATATAGCACTTTAAGCATATTAGAAGTGCTTACTAATAGCTCTAAGATATCTAGTACTAGATATCTACCTATATTCTTATTTCTATCTTTATAGCTAGTCTTTAATCTTTCTAGCTTATAAAAGTTTGTTTTATAGTAATATACTACTATTACTATTACCTCTTTTTCTTTTAGTAATAGTTAGCCTAATATAGCTTAGTATTCTTCTTAGTAAAAATTCTTATAAAGTATATTACTATCTAATATTTTTTTATAAGCTAAGCTAGAGTCTAATATATAAAGTTTTATAATTAATAACTAAGAAAGTTATATAGTAGCTAAGCCTACTACTATAGGTAAGTAACTATATAAGGCGTTTTAGTAGTCTAGTACTTCTTACTATTAGCTTTTTACCTTAAGAAAAATAGTGTTTAGACTATAGTAAGCGATAATAAAACGCGCTTAGAATAGTATAGAATAAGTCTTACTACTTAAAAGCTACTCTTAATTAACTACTCTAAAAAGACTAGAGCTCTAATATGCGTATAGATATTAAAAAAATTCTACTTATTAATATAAATAATATAATTATATATAAGCTTAGATACCTTATATTTATATATAGCTTTAAGTAGTATATAGTAGATAATATTTAGTAGCTATAGTAAATATAAGCTATAAGCTAGTATATAAAAACTAATAATTTTATTTTTTTATATAGAACTAATTAAACTTAGATATTATATAGCTACTATAGCTATTTAAAATAAGTAGGTAATAGACTCGAGCTAAGCGTAACACAGTCTAATAGTTAAAATACTTAAGCTATTCTAGACTAAGCTTATTAGTTATCTAGCTATTATTACTTACTATAAGCCTCTAGTTGTCTAAAATAAACTAATACTAGCTAGCTTAGTATAGCTTTCTAAATAGTATAATAAATAGTAAAAGCGTTTAGCCTAATACGCTAATATATTTAATTACTATAGCCTAGTTATAATTACTAAGCTGTATAGTAATTACTTACCTAACTCTATTAGAGTTTATAATAACTTTAGACATAATAGTAATTCTTATTATAAATTCTATTTTATTAAAATTATATATATTCTTAATAAACTTAATCTAGACTCTAAACTTAACTAGATCCTAGTAGAGAGTATACTAAGTATATAGCTTTCTATTCTACTTAATTATAAGCTCTATCTAGCTATTAATAAAGCGTAACATCTAGTTCTTACTAATAGGCTATAGAGGTAGGATTTAGCCTTAAGCTTAAAGTAGAATATTTACTATTTAGCGTATATTAATAATATAGAGTAAAAAGTCTTATTTATTAAAGTCTAGAATCTAGTAAATAAGAGACTACTCTTTAAGAGGTAATAGCTTACGTTTATTAGATATTATCTTAATTCTAGCTTAGACACTATAAGGGCGCGACTAGAGGGTTAACTTAGAGATATTATAGGCTCCTACTATAGCGCAAATTAACTACTTAATTAAAATAAGGGTAAAACTAAGTCTACTTTCTTTTAATAGCAATTAAGCTTGTTGTTATTAAGCTATAGTTAAAAAGGTGGACGCGTTGTGTCGCGTTTTGGTGGGGTGCGCAGCTCACTGGTTGATTACGTTATCAGTTCGTCCAACGGGTGCACGGACCGGCCATGCCCCGTACCCGTACACATGCATATGTCAGTAACAACACCGTAATCACATGCTGTCGGGTATAGACCTAGGTATTACCGTATCCATACGTTGTAATCCATGAAATTCTACGGGGTGGACCCTGCTCTCGATGCCACATGCTGCATGATTATCGTGCCTAAAAGCGGTAGTGTTCTGTTTCAAAACCGTGTCGATTTCATTATTCGCCACTTTATGTGAAGAAAAAGCTATACTTTTTGGAATAAAGTAGGGCTTTAAAGTTAGTATTGATG
The DNA here is from genome assembly GCA_031010545.1 of Laburnicola sp. JP_R_19. Lineage (NCBI taxonomy): Eukaryota > Fungi > Ascomycota > Dothideomycetes > Pleosporales > Didymosphaeriaceae > Laburnicola > Laburnicola sp. JP_R_19. The sequence continues at coordinate 1,507,748 of VOIT01000042.1, forward strand.
AGGCGATATGGGTGTGGTTTGGCCCCGCGATAGCTTATTGGTATGTGCCCGCGAACAAGTTCCAGACGGCATGGCGATGGGAACTGGGGCATCGGGAATGCTCGGTCCGGTACATGTGGTACGGAGCGTAGGTTCCTGTATTTATGGCTTGGGGGAGCTGTTTGCATAGGGGTCCTGAGCTTGCAGTAGACGCTTTTGCTTTTGCTTTTGTGATTGTGTTGTTCGCTACTGCGCGAGTTCAGTTGTACATCTTGTGTACTGGCCCACAATATGAGTCTCCGTGTGGTTGGCGCCGCAGCGGCTCTGGCGTGGGCGGTGGGTGGTGTGAGTGCGGATACATGCTCGATGGTAGCAAACACGACCGGTATTGGTATCAAGAAGGAGTCCGACTTCGGATATTCCAGTGTGTAGTCTCCCATCCGTCTCCTTTTCACTTGGTGAACCGCGGTGCTAACACCTCTCACTTTAGCCGAGCAAGACAACTACTGGTCTACGGCGTGCGGCGCACTCAAACCTTCGTGCCAACTCTATCCCACCAACGCCGAGGAGGTCGCGGCTATTGTCAAGATCCTCAACGCCAACAACGAGACATTTGCCGTCAAGTCAGGGGGGCATAATCCGAACAAGGGGTGGTCGAGCATTGATGGCGGCCCGTTGATATCTACAAAGGAGCTGAACGAGATTATATACGACTCCGAGAGGGGCGTTGTCCGGGTGGGGCCGGGGAACGATTGGCAGGATGTCAGTGGTGCGTTGCAGGGCACTGGGGTGACGGTTGTTGGAGGAAGGCTCGGGGAGGTGGGTGTGGGAGGGTACGGTGATCCAAAAACTCACATCAGGGTATGCTGCTAACTTCGTAAAGGCTTACTTTGGGTGGGGGACTCAGTTTTCTGTCGACGCAATATGGATGGGTGGCGAATAATATTGTGGAATATGAGATCGTGCTTGGTAAGCATGCTCTTCGAAACAGAACACCGAACATGTACTGACTTGAGTAGCCAACGCATCCATTGTGACGGCGTCGGAGACGAACAACCCAGACTTGTGGATGGCGTTGAAGGGCGGTATCAACAACTACGGAATTGTTACCGCGTATACCATGAAGGCTCACCCGCAAGGACAGGTGAGTACCTAGACGGAGCCAGTTGTTTGTTTATACTAACCGCTTCATTGCAGGTCTGGGGCGGTAACATTGTATTCTCTGAGGGCAAGACGCCTCAAATCCTCGCAGCTATACGTGACTTTACTGAGTTCTATCCCGATGAAAAGGCTGCCATTGTAAGTGTATTCAGGACATGCTCTACGGAGACACTCACTGTTTCCTCAGATCATGACGGCTATATATACCGGCCTAGGCTTGGTGGATATATGGACCATGTTCCTGTTTTACGATGGCCCTACGCCCCCACCCGGCGTCTTTGACAACTTCACAGCAATCGCGCACCTCTGGGATAACACCAAGACGCGCAGCTACCACGACCTGGTAACGCACAACAACTTCGGCGTTATCCAGAACTCGATATATACCATTTGCACCGAGACGATTCCGCTGCCGAGTGTCGAGGTAGGTGCTGAATTCTTGGGCGCCATCTATGATAACTGGAGGAACACGAGCGAGTCGGTCGAGGGCGCGCCGGGATCGGTGGGATCGATCGCTTTCCAGCCGATTCCCAAGTCACTTGGCCGCATAGCGAAGCAGGCGGGTGGTGACTTGTTGGATATGGATGACGATATTGACCGCATTATCATGGAGTTCGATTTCTCGTGGTGGTTCTCCAAGGATGACGCGAGAATGGATGCAGCCACGCAGAAACTGTACACGGGAACCAAGGCCCTGGTGGACCAGTTCACGGCGAGCGGAAAGCTGCCCACGGCATACTTGCCGCTGTTTGCCAATGATGCATACTATCGTCAGGATTATTTTGCACGGCTACGAACTGCGGAATTTGCGCGGAGGACGCGCGATCAGTACGATCCAACCGGGTTCTTTGCTACGCGAACAGGCGGTTCGAAGCTGTAGGTAGCTGCATAGGGTAACGGACAGGCGAGCGATGGCCTGTAGGTCCGTAGTCGTCATAATTATGTCTCAGCATGCATCTTTTATCGATTATGCCGGCTCGGGTGCCGACATGGAGGCTTGAGTGAGCCTCAGCGAGGCTATGTCGCGTCGACGTCGTGGTACCTGGGAACACTCACTGGCTCGGCTCCCACATGCGGGGCTTAGAATAGCGTTGCACATGGACGGATGAGGCACAACGAGCTCGCGGCGTGAAGTGAAGTATCCAGCCTCAGAGGGGTGCTGCGCGGGTCTGCAGTCTGGGCAGCGGTCCCCCGGGGCCGCGAGCGCTTCACGTTGAGGTGTGATTCGAAGGCACGTGCGGCGTGGTCGACTGGCGGGTCGCGCCTTCCCATCGGCCGCCGATCTGATTCGGTTTCATCAAAACAATCGCTCACTGCCAGTCTGCCTCTGCGTCTGCCCCCATGCCTCTTGACTCTTGTGCGCTTACCCAGGCGACGACAGCGCCGACGAGGCATCCGCCCATCTCTCTCCTAGTCGCCGACGTCGGTTGCTGTCTCTCTCCATGCTCCCCGCGTGCCCGCTGCTGCACGCTCTCGCTCCGTACACGGTCTCCCAGAACGGCGTGCTTACACCTGCCTGCCTTCTTGCTGCAGGTCCGCGCTGCAACTGCTCAGCCCTACCGCGTATGGGAACCATGGGCCTGTCCTGGCTGGCCGCCGGGCCCGTCCGTAACGAGCCTATCAGTGAAGGGCGCGGCTAAGCGCCGGCCACCTTCACGCTGCACTCACTGCGCATTTTTAGAATAGGTGCGCCAGCCGCAGAAGAAAATATCCTCAAACAGGCGCTTCTTACTCCCCACCATCTCTCCCTTGTTCCCGAAAGGGAACGGCTCGGACGCTTTGCGGACCACTTTCTGGGCCTCTCCACGCGTTTTGGGAGAAGCGCCAGAGCCATGGCCGCAGTTTCACCATCATCTGGCGATTACTCGAACGGATCCCTGTGTCAGATAATTCTCCGAGCGGCCTGCTATGGCCTTTGTTTAGATGGCCCTACACGCTGCGGCTCTGGTATAAAGCCAGAGCGCCATGGCCTCAGTTGGGGGCTCCTCAGATACTCAACCCCAAACACACAAGCTCATATTCCTTCGTTTCTTTCTGGTCTCTCTGTCTCCTACCTTTCCTTCCTGCATCACTTTCGTTGCTTCCTAATCCTAATACCCATCTCCTCTCGCTTCACTCAGTCATCCCCCTACTGTCTTCTTCCTCCCTGTCTGTCAATTCCTTCGTCATTTCTGTCTTTCTCGATGATCCTCAGTATGCCGAAGGTTGAGAAGGCCCAGTCATCCAATCGCAATTCACTCTCCACTACGACTGCTGCTGCTGCAAGCGGAGTGCGAAGCCCCTCGTGGTCTCAGGCCGATGACGAAACCTTGATCAGGGCACGTGCCCAAGGGCTGAATTGGAACCAAATCGCTCCCAAGCACTTCCCTACCAAGTCTTCAAACGCCTGTCGCAAGAGGCACGAGCGCTTGATGGAGAAGCAGAACGCTGAGCAGTGGGATGGCGTCAAGCTGGATGTCCTGGCCGAAGCATACATGGAGGTTCGGCGTGAGATGTGGAGCATTCTAGCTTCACGAGTAGGTGAGAAATGGCAACTGGTAGAACAGAAGGTATGCACCTCCACAACAGCAGACAGACGTTGTGTTTCGATTCTTGCCAAAGGCATGAACGTTCGCTAACCAGCGGTACAGTGCATGGAGAAGGGAATGAAGAACCTCACACAAGCGTACCGTTCATCGCAGAGGAAACAGGGTACATACGACATCAACCATGATGACAGTGGAGTTGCCATTTCTGACCTGGACGAAGAGTCAAATGAAAACCCTTCGCCTATCCTGACCGACGCTTCGCACCAAAACCCTTTGCAGTACCAGCAGCCTCATGGATTCCACTCGCAAACGAGGGTGCCTAGCATCCACTCGATTCTCCAGCAGCCGATGATGCCACAGCAGTCTATGGGATATACCTCTGCATATACACAGCAGCAGCACTAACATCTCCTTCAACCTCGGACCGTATTTCTTTCCCTATATTTCATTGGCTTCGGCCTCCCTCTACTTTGCTTTCTATCCGTTCCTTACGACATTACGACGCTCTTCCTGGATATCCCTTGTACCATTATCAGCGCGAATCCTTCCACGGACCACCGGCATGACTGCTAAGTCGGCGACCATCTTTGCTTTTTTCATACACGTACCTAGGTTTCGGCTAGGACTTGCCCCTTTCACTTTTATTTCTGTATCTCCTTTATTGAGTATTTGTGGCGTTAAATTGTAATCGGGCATGGACGAAACGGACACTCGCTATTCCACGAAGAGACGCACGCATAGCACCGGATGGAGTATTTGCGGCGTGTCGCGTCACTCTCTTTAAGATGTATTCACCAGACTGGCAGGACAGGGCCCAGGAGCGCGTTTAGATTTCTGTACCTACATTTCCTAGCTGTCTTTCTTCCCTAATCATCTCTTCCTCTCAGACTTTCCTCTTTCTCATGTCCTTACGACCGGCATCACTTGCATTGGGAGGCTGTGTGTTTCTGCATGGCTTTCCTTGAACTCATTGGACAGGAGATACCCCCCGCTCGAAGCTCCGGCAAAGGACGAGCGGTTTGTTGTTTAGTTCTGCTTGGTGAGTAAGGACTGCTTAGGTAGACTTCCTTCACTGCCTAATTTAATTTTGACCCTGAGTGGAAGTCGATGGATCTGTGGTCTTGCGTAACCTCAACCTGCCCTCTTAACCGCTGTGCAGACCAACACCACTCAGGCCAGATGCTATGCAAGCTTGCTTGAGCATACCTAGCAGATGCTTCACCACAGCGACCCGCAGCCTTCCTTTGCATCCTGCGTGACAACCGTTCTTCGGCCCATGATTATCCACGGCCGCAAGCTATTCCCGGCTGCATTCACCGGTCGCACGTTCTTCCTCTCGTCAGACCAACCATGCAGCCTCGCTCCCGTCGCACAACAGAAGGCTTCGCTCCCGCGCCCATCCGCAAAGCCTCGATGATGCCATGCACCAGTCAGACCCCTCCCGCCTCCCCAGTCCTGCAGTCCGGAAGCGTACAGAATCAATAAGCTAGCCGATACGTAAGCTGGCCACCCCACCAAAACGCGACACCTGCACAAAACATACAATTTCTCAGCAACGCTACTTACAATTGCCATTGACTACACATAGATTCAAGCGCTGCAGCTGCTGTAGCTATATTGGCTGTTTCTGAGGTGCTTGATACAGTAGATCTACGTGGTTGAGCTGCTGAAGCCTCAGCTCCGCGCATAGCCTCCCTAATACTCTCTACCTCTGCAAAGCGTTGATTTGGGTCTACTCGAACGCGCTTACGCTGACGCTGAGAGGTAGATATCTCTAGCTGCTGCTCAAGTCGTCTTTTCTCTGCTTCTAGGCCTGCAGCTCTAGTATTTGCAGCTGCTAGAGCCTTACCTGCTTTCTGTAGGAGTAGCCGGGTTGTACGACCTAGATTCTCGACGCTCTGGACGCTGCGCTGCGCTATATAGAGATCGCGAGGACCCTGAGGAGTAGAGGAAGCTCTGGAGCTGCTGTTGAGGCTGCTGCTGACGTGTAAGCGTAGTAGGCCTCTGAGAGACCTGCGACGAGCTGAGCACGTGATTGATGTTGAATGTGCAGATACCAGATGCCCGCCAGCCAGCTCGAATCACACGCTCTGTGAAGCCTTCCTCCCTAGCTTGATAATAGCAGGTGATAAAGCGCTCCTTCTTAACAGGCGCAGCGTCGTCGAGTGATGCGAGCTCCTGGATCTGACGTCTGTAACTAGACTTGATCACAGAGAAAGGAGCGAGATCTAGAGGCTGTAGGACGTGTGAGGTGCGCAGGTAGATATAGGAGCTGTATACAATGCAGCCTGTAGAGCCATAGAAAGTCTATATCAATATGGCTGCCGTGACCGTCGAGTATCAGGAGCCTGTGCTGGCCATTAGATACAGCCGTCTCAGGTATAAATATACGCTGCAGCCACTCTACACCTATCGCTTTCAACGTCCATCCGTTCTCAGAGGTTGTATAGATCCAGTCAGGTACGTAGGACGAGGAGAACCATGTTGTCTGTAGGCTCTGGCCCTTGAAGATGACCGCGCAGCGTAGCTTCTGTCCTGTCGCAGATACACACTCGATTATAGAGACCCACTCGCGATTCTCTGGAGATCGTATATAAGCCTTCTTTTTCTGACTACTAGAGAGTACTCTAGTGTTAGTACATACCCCTAGAGCAACGCCAGTCTCATCCATATTGTATGTATTCTCCGCCTGTATGTTGAGCCGCCGTCGAGTCTGCTCATAGAGCTCTAGGAACGCGCGTAGCTGCTCTGGTGTTGCTGCATCAGCTCTCTGAGCCTCTAGCTTTCTGCCGACTACAGAGGCAACGCGTGGCTGGCGCCGGAGGAAGTGTGAGAGCCAGAGCTTGCCAACAGGCTGGTTGTCGCCATTCATACGCAGAATTCGATTCGCCATTTCTCGAGCGCGAGCGTGCGAGGGAGGGCAGGCGCGTGCGTCTTCTTCGAGGATCCAGTCTACTAGGAAGTCCTCCTGTAGAGGAGTCAGACGCTGCCGGTGTTGGTGACTGACGCGTCGGTTTTGTACGCCATTGATGCGCGTCGATAGGGTCGATCGAGGAACACCGTACGCGGTAGCCGCAGCGCGATGACTAGAATAAATGCCTGCATTGAAATCCCTGATAGCTGATTGTATAGCATGCTCACGGGCGTCCATATTAATGAAGGTTGTGGAGAGATGTGGCGTGTTTTGTGCAGGTGTCGCGTTTGGGTGGGGTGGCCAGCTTACCCGGGTGGCCAGCTTACGTATCGGTTAGCTTAAAAGGGTGCATATCCCGGAGCCGTGCGTCTCTGCGAACCCCGCGCTAAAAATAGTGTCTCGAAACCCACACCCCACGATCTCGTGCGTGAATCCTGTGCAACCAGATCTGGCTCTGGCTGCCGTCTGCAAGTGTGCACAGAGGCGGCTTAGCCCCGCTGTCGATGACCTAACCATCCACAGAGGCGCACCCTTCTCGAACCCGCGTTCCGCTCCGCCTCGATCTATCCCACGCTCGCGGCTCCTCTCGTCTGGTGAATGATGGAGCAGGCAGAGCACGAGCAATGCCCCCCGTTCGCGCCCCTCTCTTGCGCATCCCGTATACCTCCCCCCTCCCAGCGCCGCGCATAATCCCTGCGAGCGCAGGCACAGCCTCTGGCGCTGTTGCTGCCCTCGTCGCATTCCTCACCCATCCTTCTAGCCGCCCGTCATCGCCCGGGCCGTCGCGACTCCAGAATGACGGTACCAATGGCAGGACGCTTCTGCTCACCGGCGCCGGCCTCTCTGTCGCGTCGGGCCTGGCAGACTATCGGGGCACCAATGGGACATACACGCTGAACAAGACGTATCGGCCCATCTACTACAACGAGTTCTGCGGGAACCATGAGATGCGCAAGAGGTATTGGGCAAGGAGCTTTCTGGGCTGGACGAATCTGCTGAAGGCGAGGCCCAATGCGGGGCACAAAGCGGTGAGGAGACTCGGGGAGCTGGGCGTTGTGGAGAGTGTCATTACACAGAGTACGTCCACCCTCGTCCCTCGACTGCAAAAGCTTCCCATGCACGTGCTGGGCACAGTCGGTTAACCCTTTGGTAGATGTCGACTCTTTCCACCCGCGCGCGCATCCCTCTCTCCCCACAATCGAACTCCACGGCTACCTCCGCACGCTAACCTGCCTGACCTGCCACAATTCCTACTCCCGCAGCGACTTCCAATCCGACCTCGCGCACCTCAATCCCGCCTGGGCCGCTTTTCTACAAGAAATGCTTGCCACCGACGCCCTCGATACCGAGAACCCCATTGAGCGTCGCCAGCGCGGCTTGAAGTCTAACCCCGACGGTGACGTCGATATCCCAGGCGCACCATACACGACGTTTAGGTACCCTGCGTGTCCATCTTGTTTGGAGAAAGGGGTCCAGGGCGTGAGCGTGGATACCGATGGGGGGTGGAAAGCGGGCAGCACCGGCGGCGTGTTGAAGCCCAGCGTGGTCATGTTTGGGGAGAGTATTCCCAAAGAGAGGAAGGGGGCAGCTGAGCAGGCGGTAGATGCTGCATCGCGGATACTGGTGATTGGGAGTAGCCTAGCAACGTATTCGGCATGGCGGCTTGTAAAACATGCCAAGGAGATTGGGATGCCGATTGGAATCTTGAATATAGGAGGGGTGCGGGGTGAGAAGACTTTCTTTGCGGAGGTGCCGGATACGAATACTGGCAGTCAGGCGGTGCGCTGTAGTGAGAGCGCGGATGTGGTATTGCCGCGGGTTGTGAGGGTGTTGGAAGAGAAGAGGTAGCGTATTTGCAGTTGTAGGTATGTTGTAGACTATGTGTATATGGTTTTTAGATGCAATCCTGGCTCTGTGCATGGCACCTCCAGCAGCTAGTCTGCATGGACTACACTTGTTATTATCACCTGCGCAGTATTTGCAGTATCATGCCGATTCGTGCGTCATGAGCGGTTCGGTAGAATCGCCGAGGGTCCGTGTGCACAACCACCCTTGCGTTGCCAGCTTACTTTGGCAGGTCATCTCGTAACAGACTAACCGCGACTTTGCCAAAATTTGCCAACCTATTCCAAGCCATACCATGCGGTGGGTAGAGGTACCTAGCCTGGTCGCTAGGAACAGAACAGTACCGAAGACCGTTTGCAATTTTCATTGATTGGGGCACCCCCTGCGACTCCATCTTCGACCACTTGTGACCCCGCATGCCCACACCGAGGCTGTCGTTAAAGCCCCTTGCCCGCGCGTTCATGTGTTCACCGGCCCGGAAAATGCGGTATCGTTTGCGACTCGCTCTCCAGTATTCACATGGCTACCTATGCTGTGGAAAGTATCGCGAGAGATGACGTTTCCTAGAGGTAGAGGTTCATCAATCGGACGCACCTACTCCGCGTGACTGCGCGTCGTTCTTCCTTTCCATGGCTTCTGTTTTGTGCAGGGATCGACGCGCAGTATCTCGTGTCTATCCAAATAACGGGACTCTGTCTTAGCGCAGCAAACTCATACCAAAAGGTGTTTACTCCGTTCTTAGCATCACCGTGGGTATTCGTATAAGTAACTTAGTTTCTCCATCCCCTATCAGCAGGCCTGCGGTACGATTCCCCGCCTCCTCCACGTTCGCCATACCTTTGGCGCCAAGGTCAAGCTTCTTCACCATGTTCTCGTTTGTTCTACTGTCCTTATCGTCACTGGCAGCGGGTGCCGCCATCGAAAAGCGCATACCCGTTCCGGCTGGTTACAATGCTCTTTCGTCCTATCCTGCTGCCCACGGGGGCTGGGTGCCCGAATGGGCCGACAGTTATCGAAAAGCGTCTGTGGTTGTCGCGAACATGACTCTGGCCGAGAAGACGAACGTGACATCAGGCACCGGCCTCTTCATGGGACGATGTGTCGGCAACACGGGGAGCGCGTTAAGAGTTGGTATTCCAAACCTCTGCTTGCAAGACGGTCCGCTGGGCATTCGCAACACCGATCACAACACGGCGTTTCCGGCTGGTATCACAGTAGGCGCCACTTTCGACAAAGATTTGATGCGACGTCGTGGTGACGCCCTCGGCGAAGAGTTCCGAGGGAAAGGAATCAATGTCTACCTGGGCCCATCCGTAGGCCCACTTGGCCGCAAACCACGAGGAGGGAGGAACTGGGAGGGCTTTGGATCGGATCCTGTCCTTCAGGCTTTCGGTGCCGCGCTCACCATCGAGGGGGTCCAGAGCAAGGGCGTCATTGCGACAATCAAGCATTGGATCGCGAACGAGCAGGAGATGTACAGGATGTACAGTCTCGTCCAAGACGGCATCTCTTCCAACTTGGACGACAGAACTCTGCACGAGCTCTACGCATGGCCGTTTGCTGAGAGTGTCCGCTCCGGTGTTGGCTCGGTGATGATTGCCTACAACGCTGTAAGTTACATTTGCAGCAAACTTCAGCTTTCCTGATCATTCTCGCCTCACTGTCGTTGACGACAGGGCGCTATATTCCATGTTACAACAAGGTTACTAACAATTATAGGTGAACGGATCAGCATGCTCGCAGAACAGCTATCTCATCAACCACGTCCTCAAGGACGAGCTCGGTTTCCAAGGCTTCGTCATGTCAGACTGGTTGGCTACCATATCTGGTGTGGCCGCCGCTCTGGCCGGACTGGATATGAACATGCCCGGCGATATTCACACTATCCCCCTTCTTACTGGCCAATCTTATTGGATGTATGAATACAGCAGATCTGTCTTGAACGGCTCGATTCCGGTCGATCGTTTGGACGACTCTATTACTCGTATCCTCGCAGCATACTATCAGATGAAACAAGACGAGGATTACCCTGAACCCAACTTTTCCGCAAACACGCAGGATGCTGAAGGGTAAGTTAATCACCGCTTTCTACTATCGTCTGACTAGCGCGTGTCACGTCCACTCTCTGGACTAGGAGCCAACGCAGCGATTTCAACAAGCCCTTTGAAGCGGCTGCTAACGTGTTATCCTACAGGCCAATCTATCCGGCAGCTTTGGGCTCACCACGTGGTGTCGTCAATGAGTTCGTTGATGTCCAAGCAGATCATGCGGTCGTAGCAAAGGAGGTTGCACGGGATGCTATCACGCTACTGAAGAATGCTAACGGCACCTTGCCGTTGTCTAACGCCGCGACCCTGAAGGTGTTTGGCACAGATGCGGAGAAGAATCCTGATGGAATCAATTCTTGTGCGGATCAAGGCTGCAACAAGGGCACACTCGGCATGGGTTGGGGCAGTGGCTCCGCTCGCTATCCATACATGGACTCTCCCATTGACGGCCTCAAGTCACGCGGTGCCAACTACATCTTTTTCAACACCGACTCCTTTCCTTCCAACTCGAACCCCTCGGCTGACGACGTTGCGCTCGTCTTTGTCACTGCTGATTCTGGGGAGAATTACATCACAGTCGAGGGCAACCCTGGAGACCGAACCAACTCGAAGCTCAATCTCTGGCACAACGGCGACAGGCTCATCAAGGACGTTGCTGCCAAATACTCCAATGTTGTTGTCATCGTGCATACTGTAGGACCGGTCCTACTGGAAGAGTGGCACGATCTGCCTTCTGTCAAGGCTGTATGTATAGCAGTTGTTGACTGTCCGTTACATTCTAACTCGAACACAGGTACTCTTCGCACACTTGCCGGGCCAAGAAGCAGGCGACAGTTTGATGCAGGTTCTCTACGGTGACGTCTCGCCATCGGGTCATCTCCCGTACACAATTCCTATGTCTGAAGACGACTATCCTAGTAGTGTATCCCTGGTATGTTACCTACTACTATGCAGACATAGGTCCCTGTTGCTAACAAAAGATGTACAGGTGGGCTTCCAGTTCGGACAGCCTCAAGATACCTTCACCGAGGGTCTGTACATCGACTACCGCCACTTCAACAAGGAAGGCATCACACCACGCTACGCCTTCGGCCATGGACTCAGCTACACAAGCTTCTCCTTTTCCGATGCAACAATCACAGCAGCAACCGCATTAACGTCTACACCGCCAGCACGCCCGGCCAAAGGCGAAACCCCTGCCTATTCTACCGAGATTCCACCAGCGTCTGAGGCATACTGGGACGAGAGTATCCGCCGTATTCCGCGCTACAAATACTCTTTCCTAGACAAGTCGGATGCCGACAACGCAGCTGCCGTCGGGAACTCGACCAAGGAATACCCCTACCCACCCGGCTATTCCAACGAGCAGACCGCCGGAGTCGCAGCCGGCGGTGCCCAAGGCGGCAATCCAGCTCTGTTCGAGACGGTATTCGACATCTCCGTGACGGTGACCAACACGGGCAACACAACCGGCAAAGCGGTCGCACAGCTCTACGTCCAATTCCCGTCGCGCATCTCTTTCGACACGCCCATCATCCAGCTGCGCGACTTTGAGAAGACCAAGGAGCTGGCGGCGGGCGAGAGCCAGGTCCTCCAGCTGCGCGTCACGCGCAAGGATCTCAGCGTGTGGGATGTCGTGAGCCAGAACTGGGTGGTTCCGGACGTGGGTGGCGACTACGGCATCTGGGTGGGCGAGAGCTCGGATCGGTTGGCGTTGCGGTGTGGCACGCAGACGGGAAGCTGCGAGGGCGGCCAGACGAGCCCAGTGTAGTATCCTGTGTTTACGCGCGTGCTGGTGCCTACGTAATGTCTTTTGTTGTCGGTCGGTTTATGCTATATATATATGTCGTATGTATAATTTTAACTTGTAATTCAATTGGTATGTATGCGAAGGAGAGAGATGTTTGTGGTTTGTTCTCGTTCCTGACACTATGGTGGGTAGCACGAGGGTACACAAGAATTGGGAATAGTACGTGGAGGGGAGGGACGTTGGTTCGAAACAGCGTGTGTAGGAAAGACAGACGCGAGGATGGGCGGAGGGCGGAAGGTGCGAAGGGCGATATCTCGTGGTAGTAGTAAGGAAGTCGCATATGGCAATACAGCCACTAAGCAGGAGGCTCTGCCTTTTTTGTCATGTTATTTGAGATGAACCTCAGCCTTTGTCGTTCTACCCCCAGGTAGTTAATTTAACATCACATAGCAATCTAGCAACGACCGATATACGCGCGTCGACGTGTCGGAGGCCTTTCAATAGGTAGGCCACTCTCTGCCGGACGATGTCCAATGCAGAAACTTTTGCGGTCGCGTGATCGCGCAATATCCATGGATCAATATGTGGGCATTCCACCCCCCGCCGACAGCTCATGCTGTGGTACGGATATCCGCCTCCGAGCCTGGGAACTTGGAGATCACACGGCGTTCTGTGGCCGGATTCGGCAGATGATTCGATGGCACAGGGATGGCATAGTGCGGGGGACGCGGGACCTGGATGAAGGACAAGGAAAGGGGTAGCACAGCATGTGCATGCGTTGGAGGGGTACTGTAACCGTGACGAGGTTTAGTGTGGGGAGAGGGGGAGGTGCCATCATCCTGAATATAGCTCAACATGGGTGGATTATGGGTGTAGCCAACGAATAGCCAGGGAGGTCAAGGGGTCGACGTTGCACAGAAAGGGGGGGAGGCATTGGATGCAATTTGGGGTCGGAGGAGGCAAGCATGGATCGTAAGCAGGCAAGCGGTAGAATCTTGCTTACGCCAACACCATATAAAATAGCCGGATAGCAGCAGAGAATGTTGGCAATATTCGGCGCCGTGCGGAGACGAGTCAAACTGATGTCGAAGAGGATTGACGCAGCTGAGACAGGGAGATGTTGACAAGGGAGAGCTGCACTGCGGAAAGGCCATCGAATCATGGCAGGAGGCGGTGGAAATTCTAGAATGCGCTCGTAATTACTGATACCTCTGTATGTCCATGTGCCTATAGTAGGCTAGCCGAGGAGAGCATGGCCGATAGCGAGGGCGAGGTTCCTGGGTGGCTTGAAGGTGCTTGCAGTGATATTGGCTTGGCATGGAAGCGCCCGTCGTCTACGCGTACAAAGGTGAGAGCCGGGGTTGTCGGTGCTAGCTGTGCTGGGCCAGACTCGCGCAGGCCCGGCCAACCGCTTGGCTATATTGGCCTGCACCAGCCAGCTGCCGCACCCGCCGGCCATCGAATCGCCCTTTCCGGCAACGCCTCGAGGCGCTTCTGGGGGCCTTTATCCATGCTGAGCGACGAACGGGATGGTGGCTTGCAGCAAGCGAAATAGGCCGCCGCTGCTCCCAGATGGGACAGCCCTGTTGTCGCTGCACCAAAGGATAATAAACCCACACGACCAGCACCGTCGCCAGCGTCTTTGCAGCCGGCCATCGACACTCGCACCCGCCGCCGCTCCCGCCGCCGCTCTGCTGCCCGATCCGTCGTCGAACCGTTACCCCCCGGCTTCTGCGAGGGACACGCACCGAAACCACCCGTCGACACGGGACACGGCGCGTGCACGAGGCCCAGCCGCACGCAGCATCACGGCCATGGTCTGCGAGCCCCCGCGACGGGCGCAAGTATAGAAGCCCCGGCGGGCCTCCGAGAAGAATAGAATTCACCTCGCGAGGCACGGCCAGCCCTGGCGAAACGTGAGCCGCGAGCCGCCAGCCATGCTGTCGCACCATCATGCCGCCGCACGGGAGCAGCCCGCGAGTCCCTTCATCAAGCAGCGCCGACGCCGCAGTCGACTGCTTACCGGCACTTCATCGTCGTCGTCCGCCCGCTGCTCTGGCCTGCTGCTGCTGCTCTTGGCGCTGCTGTCGTGCGTCTCCCTGTCCGAAGCACATGGCAGTAGACGAGCAAGAGCAAATTCAAGGCCAGCGCTCCTGCCCGGCACTGTACCCGCGTGGGAAGGGCCCTCTCTCGTTCTCGACGCCAGCGAGCCGCCCATGGTCCCGCCATTCATGCCTCCAGCGCACCATGGAGACGCGACAAGAACTGCATCCGCCCCACCATCCAAGAGGAGCCTCGAGACCGACCCCAAGGCCAGCGGCGCCGGCTTCGAGATCCCGCGCGCCTTTGACTCGGCCCTGTCCAACAACTTCACCAACAACTGCGCCGGCTTCTTCAAGACGATGCTGACAAGCGACACCGTAAACGACTGCCACCCCTTCTCCCTGATGCTCCAGGTGCGTCCAGCTACCTGCACGAATGCTCGGAATTGTCACTGACGCGGTTGCAGACATCGAATAGCCTCTTCCAAGCATCCAAATCCTTCGTTCGTATCACGCAGACTCTTGAGGCGACGTGTTCTACGGATTCCACACGATGTACGGCGGGCACCAACGACCTTGCGCTCCAGCTCCTCACCGACGATGCGTGCAAATTCGACTACGACAACAACAATCCGCAGGTGGTGCAGGCTTACAATGGCCTTATAGCATACGAACCCCTGTACCGGGCGAGCTGCCTGCGGGATGATGATGGTAGCTTTTGTAAGGACATGGCCGTATTGCCGTTTACGAGCTCAACTGATTGCGTGAGCAGGTTACGCGAATGCTGTCACAAACACCACGTCCGAAGGAGCCGATGCAATCCCGTTTTACCTGCCTCTTGGCCTGAGCATGCCCAGCGGCGCGCGTCCAACGTGCAACTCGTGTCTCCAAGACGAAATGGCCATCTTCTCCGCTTTTGCCAGCAACTCGACACAGCCAGCCAGCCAGACCTACGCGGGTGCTGCCCACATCATCTCCATATACTGCGGCAACACCTTCGTCAACGTAACCGCCGCGCCACTGAAAGGCGCTGCTTCCACCACGACCGCGACCCTTACGCCGACGATATCTCTGTTAATAATGCTCTTCGTTTTCTTCTTCCAGTAGTGGGAGGAAGCATCTTCTTAATTTCTAATGTACATATCACGATCTGGAATCCCTTGGCCGTTTCCGGTCAATGCATTTAGCGATGGCGTTTGGGATTGGCCATTTTCTTTTGTTGCCCGGCCGGGAGGACGTGGCCGCGTGGATACCCATGGAGTGTTGAAAGGCGGAGGGTGGCTTACTGTTGGTTCTCTCAATGACGGTTAAAAATAACCCACCGACTTTCTGATTGGAACCGCAATCTTAGAGGGAGAGGGATATCCTTACCAACCGCACTATTATCGATAGTATTCTTTAATTAGACCGATGTGGTGGCCCGGCTGTCGTACAAAGGCCCTTGAATTTCAATGTAGACATTAGACAATCTATCTATTGCACCCGCGTGGTACAATGTAGTAATGTACGAGCCTTTGTCTCTGCTGCCTAGTTTATTTGGCTTCGTGCTCTTCGGCACTACGGTGCCCGTGAGCTGGCGACCGCTACGCAAGCCAGGCCCACAACTGTGCGTATGCACCAACCGGGTACCTGCGCGATCATTGTCAGCAACGCAGGCGTTATCGCCGCTACTGTGGGCTTACGATGGGCGGCCCGACTTGTCTTAGGGCATCTTGCCGAACGCGCCGCGCCGTGACCTGAAACAGTCACGTGGTGGATTCCTCAGGCGAGCTCATGTACGGGGGTTCTTTAGTCCCACGGTTCGACGTCGTAACAACCCCTGATTGTCCGGAGCCGCAGCCTCCCACGCCGCAAATTCCATGCGTCCCCTTCGCCTGCTCACGGTGCCCATTGCGAGCTCCCCGGTCTTCAGTCGTCGACATTGTCACTATTGCTCTGCTTGGGTGTGGAGAAACCTGGAGCATGGATGGAGAGAGCCCTCAAACATCCTCTCATATCAAGTCGGAATATATTGTGGGAACGCTTGCCAGGATGCAGGGAGCGGGTAACACCCTGTGACAGGCGTATATCCCAAACGCCAACGCGTTTGATGGCTGTCAGCCATGGTGGCAGCGGACATCCATGTCGGCCATTTGTACTTGCGAGGGCCATTTCTATCCCTTCAATTCAATCGTCAAGTCCTCCTTTCTTCTTTCTATGCTCCAGTAATACTTCTTTCAGCCACTGTCGCTCTTTTTCGGATGTTATACGGACTTTGGTCTGCCCACACTCTCTTTATCGATCTGTCCGACGTCATTTCTTGCCCGTTTGCGCTTTCCTAATTTCGATACGACATATTTGAACAACCATGACAGACTCTATGGCTCAAACCTCACTTGGCCTACCTCCGTCTTCACGGCATGACATCATCAGCGCGCTGCTAAATGCATATGGAAATTCATTCGAGGGTGGTGACAACTCACCATACACATTGTCACCCGTTCCATCGTTCAAAGAGCTGCCTCCGCCCCCGCCTCCAGAGGAAGAGCGGGAATATAGTAACGAGAAACCTCTACCACCGGTGGGCCACATGAGCATGCGCTTCCAACTGCGAGGTAAGAACCCATTTCCTAAAATATGGTGAAGCTTGTGTACTGGGCAGCGGGATGAATCGTCGGTGGTTGCACAGCGCAGCCAGCATTCACTTCTTGGCATAGCAACGAGCAGCAGCCTTGGCAATCTGCTGCCCCGTTAAATCTTGACGCGTCCCACTTTCCATTGCTTTCCCCTCGCCATGCACCTCGCATCCCCCCGAAGTACAGATTGCTAACGTGACGAAGTAGATGAGCCAGCATCGCCCGAATCGCCAGACGGATCGCGCAGTTCTCTAGACAACCCGCCGACCAAGATTGTCTCGAAGCGCTTAAATCGCAGTTCGAAACCGCCGTCCTTGAGGCTCACCATAAGCAACGGATCCACGGCAACATTGCCCAGCGCTCCAACACTCGCATCACAACCAAACGCGCAGATTCCAACGGATAAGCCTGCGCTAGAAGAAAAGTCACTTCCTCCGCCACCACCGCCTGGGAAATCTGAACGCCGACAGCAACCATCCCCTATGGGCAACCAAAACTCGAAAGAGAGGCCTCCGCGGAAAGACTCACTGCAATCGCAAGATGGCAGCAGTGACGGAGCGCAGGTAGTAAAGAGAAAGCCCCTGGCCAAATTCACATCTCTTGCTGATCTTGGAAACGGCCCTAGGGGTGGCAAAGGTGGACCGGTTCCTCAGCCGCGAAAGCAGAGTCTTGGAGAGAGATCAAGCGAGGAACGCCCAGTGACTGCTATCCGGAACGAGATTAAGGATGTCCCACCTCGCGAAACAGGATCTCCTGACAATGCGAGGTCGAGTGATCAGCCCGCCTCGCAGCAGATGCCCCGGATCGTCAACGAACTTCCACCAACTCCCAACGATGAGCCCAGCCCAGGACCGCTACCGCCGTCGAAGAAGCCTTTCGGGGGAATCGGTCTGCCATCCAACCCAAAGCATAGGAAAGGTAAAAGCAGCACTGGCTTTGACATGTTGAAAGGCGCCAGCTCTCCTCGGCCACAACTTGCTGCACCGGGTACCATAACGCCGGGACCTACGCCACCTCTAGACAACATGGATCAGATCCAGCAGAGCAGCGTGAACCAAGACCAGCAGTTGTCAGAGGAGGTGCCCGTAATGGTGAAAGACCAGAGCCGCCCATTTAGTTTTGAGCCTGCTCCTCCTTCCCCGCAAAAGCCAGCCGAAGAAGAACCAGGTTCGACGGCTGCGCTGCCTACTGACGTTGCGTCTCCGATCGAGCCGCCAATCGCCAAGCCCACTTTCCCCCCGCGATCAGCTTCACGCGCCCCTCCCGCCTTCGCTAGTCTTCCGCCCCAGCAACGCTCAGCTATTCCTGAGGAGTCCGAATCGAGCCCTGTCAGCCCAGATACGCCGCCGTTCGTTCCTCTCACCGTGGAGCCTGCACACTCTACCGCTCCTCAAATCAACGAGAAGCACCACAACTGCTATTCGAAGCATGCAACCTTTGTTTGGAGCCGAAACACCTTTCAGCCCATGCCGTGCATGATTTGCCACAACAACGACCAGGAGAGGAAATGGGCTTGTGTGTGGTGCCAGTTGAGGGTTTGCGTCGAGTGCAGCAGGGAATTGACCAGGACACCGGGGCGGAATCTCAAGGCGGTCATCGAGAAACGAGGCGCAAATCTTGTGAAGACTGATTCGAGGAAGGAACAGAAGCATAATAGCGGTAATCCCGCTCTAGTCGTTTGGGATGCGGATGCAGAGGATATGGGTGACAGGATGGACTTTTCCTAGGTTTGAAGTGGGAATATGAACGCGGTTCTGGATTATGATGAAAATTTCCTTCGAGCTGGGTAATGGACACGCGGTGGTTCTGTAAGCATTTAAGCATGGGAGGAGTTCTGGGTAGTCACCGTGCAGTAGCCGAATGCGCACCGAATGTTATGTCTTAGTAATTCAGTGCTGGACCGCGCGCTATCTAATGTGAGGTTTTGTGAGCAGATGCATCTTGCTGTGTGTTACCCCAGGATAAGTGATGCAATCACCAAGATCTGGACTGAAGGCTGTTCGTGAGGTGACTTGAGATGCATTCACATGTAAAAAGATAGCCTTGATACACCGTCTGGCACTAACTCGCCGCACTATAAGCTTCAATACTAACACTACGAACTACTGTGGTATCCGGCCGAAGTAGTGTAGGTGGGTCGCGCACAGCAGGGGTGCGCATCCTATGTAATTAAATACGACTTTCTGACAAATCCACATTTAGCGTCACCCAATTTGTATAGAGATACGTGTTTCTTTGTCGCGCTTCTTCATCCCCACGTCACCCGCATAATGTCCGAACCACCTTCTACACCTCGCTATCGATACCTTACCCGCGATAAGGCTGTAGAGGCACGCGCCCTACGTCGAGCAGGCCATACCTACGACTTTATCGCCAACCAGCTTCAATGTACAGAGAGACAAGTTGGCTACGCAGTTACTAAGGATCGCGTCACGCCCAAGAAGCGCTCCGGTCGCCCACCTCGCCTTACGGATGCCCAAGTTGATCAACTTGAGGCATATATACGATCCTCGCGTAGTAATAGGCAGCTAAGCTATCTCCAGCTTGCTAAGGGACCTTTTGAGCACTGGGGAGTTGGCGAATATACAATTAGGAGTGCTCTACGAAGGAGAGGGTACAGACGCTGTGTAGCCCGTGCTAAGCCTCCTCTTACTGAGCAAAATCGGCAGATACACCTTGCGTGGGCAGAGGCTCATATCAACTGGGAACCCTGGCAATGGTGGAGGATCCTATGGAGCGATGAAACATGGATCACGGGTGGACGTCACAGAAAAGTATGGGTAACAAGGCGACCAGGAGAGGAGCTAGAGGATACCTGCCTAGTAGAGAAGATCCGCAGAAAGCGTGGGTGGATGTTCTGGGGCTGCTTCTCTGGCGTGTCTAAAGGTCCTCATCTGTTCTGGGAGAAGGAGTGGAAGTCAATTAATAAGGAGAGCTACTGTGAGCGGATTGTACCCCTTATTGATGGCTGGTTACGTCTAAATCCTCACCTAAGCTTCATGCAAGATGGGGCACCAGGGCACTCAGCTGCGTACACAATAGAGGAGCTTTCTTAAAGAGGGATTTATCCTATCTTCTGGCTAGCATTCTCCCTAAATCTTAACCCTATTGAAGCTGTGTGGAACAAGATGAAGGACTATATAGAGGTGAATTACCCTGATTAAAAAGGTGGGAGGCAGCCAACATATGATCAACTGCGTAGGATAGTACAGGAAGCCTGGGAGTCGATCACTGTAGAACAGTTAAGGGAGCTCATTGATAGCATGCCAGCTTGATGCTGGGCTGTGATTGATGCCGAAGGCGGTTATACAAAGTACTGAAATTTGTATGTAATATTAGACAGAAACAGAAAGGTTGCATTTAATTACATAGGATGCGCACCCCTGCTGTGCGCGACCCACCTACACTACTTCGGCCGGATACCACAGTACTCCCTGACGCTTAACCTTAATAAGTGGGATGTGGCTGATTGTGGAGTGTTGTCGATTGGTAGAGCATGCGGTTAGCATTAAAGCTTATAGGCAATCGTCCAAAGGTACATGGATGATGCTGCATATACATGTGCAGCTCTGGTAACGTGTTTGATCACGTAATGCACGCTATCGCGTAATGCACGTTTTCGGCGATTTCTGCCTATCCACAACTTGAAGCTGTACAGCTTGTATATATTATAAAATTATTAGATTTTCTAAAGGAATAATTAGAAGACCTTATTTAATAAATATAGCCCTTCTATTAGCTACCTATAGCGCTCTAGGAGGTGTATTTAACGTGTGCGCGTTATAGGCGTAATTTTAGGTATTTTAGGCTTATTAACTTTAATAGGCTATAATTTAGGCTATATAAGTTTAATATCTTTTAAATTTTTTACTAAAGGCTTAAGGCTATATTAATTACCCTTTTAGAAAGCTTTAAGCTTATTATAAAGTTGTTTTTTAATTATATAAGCCTCTTACTTTTTTTAAGTTTTAATAGCTTTTAGCTTATACTTATAAGCGTGCTTTATTTAAGCCTAAGCCTTTTTAAGGTATTACTATTATAAAAGGGCTTACTTTTTAAGCTTACTTTACTTTTTAAATTAGGCCTAGATATTTTTTAAAAACTATATTTTCTTTTTCTTTATATTCTTTTATATTTACTAGTTATAAGCCCTTGAGACCTTAGCTAGTAACTAGAAAATTATACTACTATTATAATTCTCTAGTATCTTAAGCGCTAAGGCCTTACCTTACTAGTACTACTTATACTTATTAATAAAGGCCTCTTTAAGCTAAGTATTTTTATACTTAAAAATCTAATTTTTTACTAAAATTAAGTAAAGCGTATATAAAAATTTAGTAGTCTAAAACTTATAAATATTTTTAATAACTTAATATAATAAGCGCTTAATTATACGCTAGTTACTAGCACTAAAAACTAATATACTATTTTTACTTAAGCGAAGGCGCTTAGGCTTATAAGTTTTAAATTACTTAAGAATTCTATTAGAATCTAAGGGCATAATTCTAGTAGTCTTAAAAATTTTAAAGACTATTACTAATATTAGTGTACACTCTTAGGTAGTCTGGAATATTTTAAAAAAGTTTTTTTTATAATACTAAAGAGATTCTAGTAGGCGTTTATAAAGCTTATAAAGCTATTACTATATATATTTATAAAAGGCTTAAAAATATTTATATCTAGTAGCTAAAGCGTATAAGTGCTATAAGACAAAAATATTACTAGTAGGATCTTATTAGTATTATAGAAATTAATAAAATTCTTTATTATATAAAATCTATACTTATTAATAATTAAGAAATAGTATAATATTCTTATCTTTGCCATTATTTTATAGTTAAACACCTATTTAAGCTAGCTAAGCCTAATATTATTATTAGTTTATTCTAAGAGTAAGAAAGTAAAAAAAAGCCTTATAAATTTTAAAGTTAAAATTCTAAAGCTAGGTGTCTTATATATTGCTAGAGGCTGTCTAATAAATAAGAGTAGGTATAAGGGTAAAGCTATTAGCGTAAATATAAGCTATTAAAGTTATTTATTTATAATTACTATTTAGAGTAACGTGAGTGTCAAGCGAGTGGCCATGCTAGGCGAGTGGCCACCCCCAATGAACTTTTGGGGCTTTTGAACTTCAAACCTCAATGTCTCAACCACCCGACCTCGAACAGCTCTCAAAAGAAGACAGGATTAAATTAGCCCTCCAGGCAATTAAATCGCCTAAAAAACTAAGCGTGCAACGCGCTGCTACTATCTACAACGTGTCTCGAACGACCCTCCGCCGCTGACGCGTTGGGAAGATGTCACTACGCGATACTCATCCTAAATCATCAAGCCTTCGAAAGACTGAAGAGGAGGCGCTTAGACACTATATTAAGAAGCTAGATGCGCAAGGATTTACGCCAACACTGCGTTCTATAGAAGATATGGCCAACCAACTACGTGCTGCGCGTGGTGACAAGCCCGTTGGCCCAAGATGGGCCTCAAACTTCGTCAAACGCGAGGGCGAGCTTAAATCCCGTTTGAATCGACAGCGCGATCGTCAGAGAGTCTTGTGCAGCGATCCAGAGGTTATTAGGCCCTGGTTTAACCTTGTACCGAATATCAAGGCCAAGTACGGTATACTGGACGAAGATACCTACAACTTTGACAAGACTGGCTTTACTATGGGCGTCGGAAACCGAGTCAAAGTAGTTACTGCTTCAGAGAGACGCACTGAGCCCATTGGCGTCCAGCAGGGAGACCGTGAGTGGGTGACTCTTATCGCCGCCGTCAACGCGATGGGCTGGGCAATCGCGCCCTACCTTATCTTCAAAGCAAAGAACCACGACGCGTCCTGGTACCCTGATTTGAAGCCCCAATGGCGCATTGGGGTCAGCGACAACGGCTGGACTACAAACGAGGTTAGTGTAGCCTGGTTAAGGCACTTTATTAAGCAGATAAGGGAGCGGAGAGTGAGTAGCCATGTGCTGCTCGTTATTGACGGCCACGAGAGCCACAAGTCGCTTGCCTTCCAGGATCTCTGCGAGGAGAACAAGATAATTACCCTCTGTATGCCTCCACACTCGTCGCACATCTTGCAGCCGCTTGATGTTGGGTGTTTTGCCCCCTTAAAGCAGGCATACAGCAAAGAGATTAGAGTCTTGGCAACAGACCACATTAGCCAAATCAACAAAAAGGCCTTTATTGCCTCCTTTGCGAATATTTTTGAGCCTGCGTTCTCAAAGACAAATATCCAATCAAGCTTCAGAGCAACTGGCTTAGTGCCTTATGACCCATTGGTAGTGCTATCGAAGCTTGAAGTCAAACTTCGCACGCCAACACCGCCCGCACCAGGGACCACCCAATGGAACCCCAAAACACCAAGCAACGCGGCTGAAGTAGAGGCTCAATCTACGCTGCTTCGCGATCGCATTCAAAAACATCAGGGTTCCTCACCTTCTCCTATGGTTGACATAGTTAATCAACTTAGAAAGGGCACTGAGATGATACTGCATTCACAGACGTTGCTAGCTGCCCGAGTGCTGCAGCTTAAAGCGTCAAACAGAGCAGCTTCTGAGCGCAAATCGCGCAAAAGAAAGCGGATTCAGGAGGGCGGAGACCTATCAAAGGAAGAGGCAGAGGATTTAGTAGCCCAATTAGACGTTAGGGCGCAGGTAGAGGGGGAAACGCGTGAAGGTAGAGCGCGAGCAGGTGCAGGTAAGCAGCGCAAAAGGCACTGTAAGCGCTGCAGGGAGACAGGACACAATTCGCGCACGTGCGAAAAAGATAGAGTAGAGGTTACCGATTAATTCTATATATTACGCATTGCAGTAGGTTGTTGTAGTGCTGAGTAAGTACGTGCAGAAGGCCTAAAAGTTCATTGGGGGTGGCCACTCGCCTAGCATGGCCACTCGCTTGACACTCACGTTATTAATTTAAACTTTCTATACTTATATTACTCGCAAAAAAAGACGCGCTTTAATTTAAAAAGAATTCTAATAAGAAATTCCTTTTTATTTATCTTATAAATATAGCATATATTAATATTATATTACTTAATTTTTTTAGCTAATAGCTTAAAGTATAGCATATACTTAAAGACTAAATTAGCTCTATAATATAAAGTGTTAATACTAAATATTTATTATAATATTAAGTTAAGTTTATAGTGCTTAATAAAGCGTAATAGCTAGTAAGTCCTAATATATTTTTTAGCTATTTCTAATACAAAGTTTTATATTATATAGCTTATAGAAGGTAGCCCTTACGCTAAGAGGTCTTAAATATACTATATAAGTGTTGCTTTCTACGTAGTATTAAGTATTTATTAATTTTTAAGCTTATGCGCTATTAATTAGGTTTTATTATATGCGCGCTATAATAAAGTTAACTAGCCAATCTTAAATTTTTTAGTAATTTCTATATATAAAAAATATTTTCTTGTTTTTAGTAATTTAATTACAAGAGCCTTATTAATTAGAGCTATATTAGTAGAGTTATAGTGGGTTAAATATTTCGCGATTTTGGTGGGGCGCGTGCATTACGCGATAGCGTGCATTACGTGATCAAACACGTTAACTTCTTATTCATGCCGGATGACCTTGTGCGGGGTAAGTCGTGGCTTCCGTTCCTTGTCTGCCTCACGATCAACACAAGGCTTTGCCGCTACTCCAAAGCTGTCATCTCGCCCAAGGAATGATAGTCCAGTCGAGTTCAACGATAACAACAGCTCGAAGCTGCTGCCTCCCCCACTGTCCGGGAGACGTATTGATTGTTCAGCAGTACCAAGAACGGCAAGCGCTACAGATAAATTTGATGTTCGTATTTCCTCAGCCCAATGTCTTCAGCTGCCGCCTCTGAGCAAACCACGACTCGTCGTTTCAGCCCGCAATCCGCAACACGGACGGGCTCCACTCTGACCGGCCCCAGCCTTACCATTCTAGTCATCCTGCGCCACATCCTCCTGCGCCTCAGCAGCTCTGATTCGTCCTCGCTATTTACTCTCGCTTCCGCCTGTCGCTGTGTGACACGCGAACTGGGCTAAGACGTGTGCCTTGGGGTGCACATTGCTGGCTCGAAGTGGGCTAGAGTAGACGAGTACGATGTACCGAGCCAGAAGTGGATCTCTTGTGCTTCGGGCTGTGCAGAAAATAGAATCGGTCGGACCATTGCTTTTCGTCGATCGACGCATCTTTAATAAGCTGGTTGACCCTGCTCCACACAGTCTTGAAACTTAGTACTCATCGGCCTTCTTCTGCGATTCACCACGGGATCAAGTGCTCAGCTTGATAGAGAGGAAGGACTGTTGATCATGGCCGGCACCGACGCGTAAGTCACACGAGGCTTTTCAGTGGTTGTGGACTATGCTTACTATCGGCCTTTGTACAGACCGATCACCCCTCGCTGGATTCTGGCTGTCCATGCCGTCCAGCTTGTATTCGCCATTGTTGTCCTAGGCCTTGCTGCCTACGGTGTTAGATGGATCGCCTACAATGCCCTCATCTTTTCAATCGTGGTGGTAAGCACAACCCCTTGCTCTTGACTGGGTAGAGTTGATCACTGACACGCTAAACAGTGTCTCTGTACAATGGCTGTGTGTGCCTACCTCATAGCATCGCAACTCTTCCTCCACAAGATGTTCAACGTGTACGTTGCGATTGCTCTGCACAGTTGGCTCTTGATCTTCTGGGTCGTGGATCTTGGTCTGGTGGCAAACCTAGCTAGGATGTGGGGAGACGGTGAGAGGTGTTACACGACGACTTACTCCTACGGCTACTATTGCTACACGAAGCGTGACCTGGCCAAAAGGGAGTCTACTACCCTTGCCGCCTATTACGGAGCTCTCGCCGCGGGAGCCGTCTTTGCCGCAGTGGAGCTGTAAGACAACGTCCATCCTTTTGGCATACAGGAACTGACCTTATCCAGCGTGCTTTGGGCCGTATCCGCCGTTGTCATGATCCTTGCTTGGAACAAGCAGCGCACAAATGCTTCCGCAGTCCCTGCTGCGGCAAACCAGGCGCCGCCTCCCCAATATAACGGCCCCAACAACCAGCAAGCTGTTCCAATGGAGAAGTACAACCAACCTCCGGCACAAGTTCCCCAGACGCAGTATGCGCAGCCAGGTCAACCGCAGCAGCAGCAATACACGGCTCCGTATGCCAACGACCCCGTTCCGCGTCAGGACACCGTCAGCCCGGTCTCGCAAGTGGGAGGCGGATACGTACCGCCGAGTCACAATGTGCCGGGGTTGAACTCACCGCAGCACACAGGCCAGTATGCATATCCTCCAAATGCTTCGGAGCTTCACACCGCGCCGTATAACCCCAATATCCCTGAACTAGGGAATCAAAGATGAGAGGAGGTACAAGGTGCAGGACAGCTGTTTGGTCTGTTCAATGCCGCGATGCGAAGTACAACTGTTTTGAATAGGAGAGATTGGAGGTGTAATTAACAAGTTTAGCGCAGTATTGGAGATACCCTGGATTCAAATATTACGTACCCATGCTTGTCTTTTATGCTTGTTGGTTCTTTCCCTGTTGAAAACGGATGACACAGCCAAGGATGATGACCATCATCTTTGAGCTTGACTGGACCACACCGCTTCACGTTTACAAACGACACCGGCAAGTGATCTCCGGCTGCCACACGTCAGTCTACTTGAATATCATGTTGATGACATGAATATTTCCTGACTAGAACGTTGCCTGTCTCCCTCCATGTTGCACTTTCCGCACCGTGCAGCCTCCACCATCGGCATCACCTTACGGAATGATGAGCGCTTCAAGCTCCCGCCATGCCAGCCTCAGAGCGCGGGTCCATGGCCGGGAACGGAGCAAAGATCCGTGCATTGTCAAGATACGAAAAGCCTACTTCATCTTGATAGCGCTCCAGCTTGGCTTTGCTGTCGCTGTTGCCATCCTCATGCGCTGGGACGTACCTGCCCCAACCCAAGGGAAGACGCCGCTGCTCTCCCGCTTCCTCCCATATGCCGTACGTCACTTCTTCAAACACCCTGCTCTCTCTGCGCTGACGACCTAGCACAGTGCGCCCTGATATTCACAACTCATTTTTATATCCTGCTCAGTCACTTTGCAGTCCCAAAAATCTACCGCCGCTGGATGATCATCCTGATCTGGATCTGTGCGTTATGCCCTTGACATTTGGTTGCTTGTGGAAGCACAGGGAGATTGTTTTCTGACCCCGAATCCGTCAGTCACCTTTGCCTTCTGGCTCGGTGTAACTATTAGGCTGGCTGAGAAAACTGGCCGCTTCGCCATCGTGGAAGCTTATAATGGGGATTCGCACCATGATACCTCGACGGACAGACGCAACTTTACCAATCCTATTTACGGGCCGGATGCACCGGGGAAAGGTGGCGTTCAAGTCTCGGGTGATGACGATGCTGTGGCATCTGTGTACCCTGGTTTTGATAAAAATGTGCGAGAATCCTCGCCGACTACACTCAGCTGGACAAATGCGCCAGGACAGATATCTCATACCAATGGGTCTGTGGAATTTCAGCCGACCGCTACGCCGACGAAGACTAAAACCATGAAAGCGACCTTGATCAAGTCTCAGAACGGCGAGCCCGTGAAATTCGAAAGAACCGTTTCTTCCTCCCCGTCGACCTTCGCAACTGCATTTCTGCCACCTCGTATCGATGGGCCTACGGATCCTCATAAGGCTGCTCCATCGGTGGAGATTGTGAGCATTAAAGCAGCCTTGATCCGTTCTCAGGACGGCGAGTCTATGAACGCCGAAATAGCAGTTTCTGGGGTCTCGGAAGTTCCGGGAATCACACAATCTACCGGGGGGCAGACCCCTTCTGCCACTTCTCCGCCCTCACTCAGAACTACTCCTTCACCGCACGCAGTCCTCGTCAGTCACACCTCACCCTCGTGGTCTTCCGAGGATTCTTCCACCCCATCTACCCCGCTATCTTCCTTGATCATCCCACCCATGAAAATCGTGGGCATTCTACCGTCCTCCCCAAACCACCACCAGAGGCAGGAAAACTTCCAATCCCAAAATCCAGCCCAGGAGACAGCCCAGAATTCGAACCAGGACCCTATTGGAGGTCAAGCTCCCGCTTCGCCTGAGTTCTTAGACTTGCTCGCAAATTCCCAATGGCAAAGCCTCGTGCTCTACCCCAGACTGAAGATTGCAACAGGCCTGAGTGCAACAGTAGCTATCCTTGCGGCTATATGTGGACTTCTATACGGGTCGGCAATGAAGAGACGGGCGGCTGAGTTGTTGGATCACGAAGGGCCGCCAAAACCAGGGAGTGCGATGGTGGATGTAGAGAGGGCTGGGTATGCCGAGCAACAACGAGGGTTGCAAAGGCAAACCGGGAAGGGGAAAGGTAAAGCCAGCGTAGGCCAGTTGACCGGTGATGCTTGTCGTGATGAAGCGGCGGAGAGAATGGATTACTACCTTGGGGGCGTGGAGGCGGACGACCGGAGGGCTGGGGCCATTTGAGGTGATTTGCGGATGATTGTAGCTGGAACTGTAAGCAGTAGGGGAGCGTTAGTGTTGTGAGATATGACGGCAATAGACTACCAACTCCGCCTTGAGCACGTTTAACTCATTCGCTTCTGCCACTCACGTATTCTCTAGACCATGAGTATCCGCGTGTAGCCAAAGATGCCTCTTTCCAAGCCAAAATCTTTTCCTTTAGCTTGATACGCTTGTTCTGTTCACTTTCTGGACGGTTGATTCCTCTCCACCACTAGGCGATTAGCATCTTCTGCACAGACGAGCTCCAAGTTTGACCATTTCAAAGTCAAGAATGCGATGTATTGAGTCACAAGTACAAGACTACTCCACAACAATTGCCCCCACCACAAAGCGGAAACCCTTGTCCAAACATTAGCCAACTCGCGTATCCACACGCTCTCGAAGACCTACACCTTGATGCGCACGAGCAGCCACAAGCGTCGAAAGTAGAACTCCTTCTCCCCGCCCGCCTCTTGCTGCATGGCCCCCGCATCCGTCTCCGGCTGCTTCCACATGTCGTACGACACCGCACAAGCGACGAGGTACAAGCATAAGACCAGTGTCTCGATGGCTATCAGCAGGCCCGTCAGGAGGCGTTGGATGCCGTCTTCGGGTCTGGTAACGAGCGTGATGATCTCGGCTGTGTCGAGCAGGACGCAGACGGCAAGAACGATGTAGACGGCTACGAGAGTGAGGTGGTGGAAGAGCGAGAGGTAGAGTGCGGTGGTGACGATGCCGTGGGTGAGGAGGAGAGCTGCAGTTCGCGTGCACACTATGCGGTGTCAGCATGGTACCTGCAGCGGGTGTGGGCGCGCGACGTGTGGCCGTGGACGTACAGTGGAGGTAGCCGAGAGGAGACGGGAGATGAAAGCGGGCCATGGACTAAGCTGTGGAGCTGGATAGCTGTCGGGTGTGTTCCTCTAGGCGTGGTCAAGAGGGGAATTGTGCTGGAGTGGGTGAAAACAACAAAGGCGATAGATAGCGTCGAGTGATGAGTGAATTGGTGGTACGGTGTTGCCCGAGCTGCCAGTTAGGACCGCGTGCACGGATTGGCAATGGGTCGCTCCTTCTGTTGAGTGGTAGTCTCGACTGTCATCCAAGGTGGAAGGCGCAAGTCGCTGGTTGCACTTTCCGCATCCAAAATACAGATGGAAGCGTTGCAAGGTGCTCAGTTTTGGCTGTTCTGGAATGGCTAGCCTATGAGCTATGAGATATGAGTGATGAGTGATGAGTGATATCTCTCAAGTTACGCTGGTGAACCCGGCATAGAGATGGGACAAGACTACGCCGCATGAGAGCTTAAAATGCAGCACCTCTTTACTGTGAAGATATGTGGTATACACCCAGGGCCTGTGATGAGGCCATGCCCTCTGCGAGTAATAATATAAGATGGTCATCGAGGAGACAGTAGTATAGAGTAATCGACGGAGATGGAAAGCGCAAACCGAGTGTAAGATCTTGTGTCTATGGGGTATCTTAAGATCAATCCATGTCTTCCAGGCTACTTGTAGGGGTGGCGTGCTCTTCAGCGACCATGATGCCAACCAGGCACTCGCCAAGCATGTTGTCCCAATTCACCCACGGGTGCACCTCCATGAACAGCTTCCTCCCGTCTTTCCCCGCAACTCTTCTCAGTTCGCCTTCGCCTCCCGGGTGGAAGGGCAAATACGGCGTGATGTTGTACACCTTTCCCTCATAATTGGACCACGCGGGCTTCCCTTTCCGTCCGTTGTTCTCTTTGAGCATGGAAGGGGTGACACGGATCAGCGAGGGCACGCCGGACAAGTTCTTGCCTGCGCGCTGCAGGTTCGCCCAGTCCAGTGGAGAATGGCCAGGCGAGAGTAGCACCTTGCCCCGCGCGTTCGGCGTTTTGACCGGCGGCGCCAAACCTCCATTCGAAGTTGGCAGGCCTCGATTGGGCACAGGCCCGCGATTGGGCAGCGGGCCCGTCGTCGGGACATGCATGGATTGTGAGGGCGTTGGGAGGGCACGAAGGTTCGAGGGATTCAACCGCGGCGGGGCCATCAGAGAGGACGTGGGTCTGGGCGGGCGAGCCATAGCAGCTGGCATCGAGGGCGCGGCCATGGGTGCCTTTGGGAGTGGCGCAGACGCTCTTTGCGCAGAGTTCAGCGCCGGGAACGATGGAGGTGGCAGACGGTCATCCTCTTCGTCTTCACCGGAGCTCTTGTGAGCGGCGAGCGTGAAGGTGGGGACGGTGTCATTTGCGCCGTCGCTTGGAGTAGCCTTGGGAGTGCCGTCGGGCGACGAGACAGCAGGTGCTGGTTCCTGGCTGCTACTGTCTGTGGGCGGTGGCGGTTCGACAGACTGCTCGTCGGGAGGGCCTTGGTCTGCGCTTGGTTCGAGCGGCTTGTGTTCAGCGGAGGTGGGTGCGCTTCGGATGGAACGGAGATGGGCGTGCCATGACGAGGGCGGATGTTTGAATAGCAATATCGATAGTGAGATGGCAAGCAACGAAACAGCAAGGAACATCTCTTTGAGGGTGAAGTGGTACCAGGCGATGGGCGCCCCGCCGCGTCGCTTTGAGTTCGCCGCGGCATTTATTGAAAGGTTTCAGGGTCCAGCCCGCCCCGCTTAGCTATCGATAGCTACGGCAATGCATTCCTTTTTCACCGATGACGCTCGTTTGCGCTACGGCGCCGCAACCCCCCCAGCCGCTGTCGTCGAGATCAGATCGATTGATGTGCTTCACAACCCGTATCCGGACTCAGACGGTGACACCTGGACTTGAACTATCTTCCAGTGTTACACGCGCCCACCGACAGATATAAAGGCTGCTCTGCCCCACCACCCCTCCATCTCAGCACCACTCACCTTTGAACTACATCACACGTATGGCCGACGTCAACCCCTCCATCCTGCCCGAGGGCATCTTCTCGCTACTCGACACGTGAGTTTGCTCTCAATCTTGAATGTGTCTGGTATCCTGACAAGGCTAGCGATCTCTACAAACTGACGATGCAATGCTGTGTTTTGAAGTATTTCCCCGAGGTCGCCGTCACTTACAGTTTCACCAATCGCACGCCGGACAAGAAGCTCAGCCGCGCGGCCTTTCGTTGGCTTCAGACGCAGGCAGACAGTAAGCAAATGTCCATTTCATGCGCCCAGTCTTGCTCACCCTTGTAGAACTCGAGAGCATCACTCTGTCAGATGACGAATTCAAGTTCCTCAAGTCTACATGCCATTATCTGAACGATCCATACCTTCTCTTCCTCTCGAAATTTCGCCTAAATCCGTCGAAGCAATTGAGGCTGGTCTTCAAGCCGATCAACGACACCAGTTCAGACGATGATCTCGGGGACTTCAGCATACACACCGAGGGATTGTGGGTAGATACCATCCTGTATGAGATACCGCTCCTTGCCTTGGTCAGCGAGGCATATTTCAAGTTCTGCGACAAGGACTGGACTCATGCTGGCCAGGTTGAGAAGGCATACGAGAAGGGAGCGAAGTTACTGAAAGAGGGCTGCATCTTCTCCGAGTTCGGCTCACGGCGGCGGCGCGATTACCACACCCAGGATCTGGTGCTGCAAGGACTCCGCCGCGCAGAGGCTGATGCTTCCCAGAAGGGATGGCCAGGCAAGCTTAGTGGGACAAGCAACGTGCACTTTGCGATGAGGCACGGCTTGTTGCCAGTGGGAACCGTTGCGCATGAGTGGTTCATGGGCGTCGCAGCCATCACGAACAACTACGAGGAAGCCAACAAGATCGCTCTGGAGTACTGGACATCGACTTTCGGCGAGGGAGTCCTCAGTATCGCTCTTACAGACACATTTGGTACTCCGACCTTCTTGAAAGCTTTCAAAGAGCCGATCCCGGAGATCACTACTGCTGCGCCGGGGGGTGCGACCACACTCGCATCTGCAGCAGCTACAACGAACCCACACGTTCAGACGCTGGCTCGCACGGAGCCTCCTATCAAGACCCGGCGTTGATGGCGTGACCAAAGGGCGGAGGACGTACGCTGAGGTGTTTACGGGCGTACGCCAAGATTCCGGCGACCCGCTGGAGTTTGTCAAGATGATGCGCCAGTTCTACGACGAGCAGGGCATAAAAGCGAAGAAGACGATTGTTTTCTCGGATTCGCTCAACATCGAACTGTGTCTGAAGTACAAGGTCGCAGCGGAGAGGGAAGGCTTCCAGCCCACCTTCGGCGTAGGGACTTTCTTAACGAGTACGTGTGCTGCGATTGCTGTCAATGGAGATACTAATTGACGTAGATGACTACGTCCAGGAGTCTACCGGCCAAAAGTCTGTGCCGTTGAATATTGTCATCAAGATTGCTTCGGCCGCAGGCCGTCCTGCCGTAAAGATCAGCGACAACATCGGGAAGAACACGGGCGACAAGGCGACGGTCCAGGAAGTCAAGGAGCGTCTCGGCTACACGGAGAAGGAGTGGGCAGGTGGTGACGAGAGCACGCGGTGGGGGACATCGGAGCAGCCAGGGGTATCTCAGTGATGAGGCGAAGTTTCTGTATAAAAGAGGGCCAGGTTATGTCCAGTTGCGCACTCCGCAGTGCAGGGATTTGCATATGTATCAGCCTAAACGGTCAACGGTCGGAGTCGGTATACCCAGGGCGGACATTTCATAGCGAAGGCTGAGCGTACCCTGCCTCTGCCCTTACCCGTTCGGACACGAGTTGCGAGTCCTCTGGGGGCGAATGTCGCAAAGCTAGCCGCAAGAGCAAGCACAAGCGCATGCACAGCCAATGAAGGTTTTGTTTGCGTGTGGGTTCAAAAATAGCGCACAGAGGCAGGATCGGCTCATCGCAGTCTCATTGCAGTTTAGCGGCGGCTTTAGACAGCTAGCGCCTGGGCAGATGGCGCTCACGCAAGCGTGGCCCGGCGTAAGGGCTGACCTTCGCCTTCAGCTTACAGCCCCAGACACCGCGCGGAAATACAAACTTCATATCTTACTCCTCGCGGCCCTTCACCACTGCATTACAGTCCCACTTCTGCGACCTCTAGCACCTGTCACCTGCCCGTTTACCCGCCGCGGCATCAAGTTCGTCTCCTGTGCAGGCGCCTAGTGTCTCAGGAGCCCACCCATCCACTGCACCATCAGGTTTCACTATGAGTGTAAGTCCTCTTTGTTTCCGTCTTCGCGCCTATTCCGCTCTCATCTCGAACCTGCCCCTCCACAACACAGCACGCAGAGCTAACTCACCATGGCATCACAGTACGGCAACGGAGGCTACCAACAGATGGGGTACGGCGCGAATCCCTACGATCAGCGCGACGGCGGCGCAGGCGGCGACCGGTTCAACAACTACGCCCAAGGTCGGTATGACGAGCGTATGTTGGCTTTGCTTTTCGCATCGTACGCCTCCTAACACAACACAGCGAGCGCAATGGAAATGCAGCCCTACGGGCAGCAGGGCGGTGGCGCTGACCCCAATGCTATCCTGAACGAGTGCCGCGAGGTCGACCGCGCGCTTGATCAGATCGACGGGCAGCTAGACAACCTCGAGCGGACATTTAAGCAGGTGCTCGCGCGGCCAGACATGCCATCCGGCGAAATCACAAACCTCAGCTCCCAGGTCATGACCGGGTACCGTGCCCTTGTCACGCGCGTCAAGAACATTAAATCGAAGCCTGAGTCAGGAAATCCCCGCAATGCACCTCAAGTGGGCAAGGTCGATCGCCGGCTGAAGGCAACCATCAACCGGTATCAGAACCTCGAGTCGGATTTCCGCCGGGACTCGCAGGCCGCGGCTGAGCGTCAATACCGCATCGTCCGCCCGGACGCGTCGGATGAGGAGGTCAGGCAGGCCGTTGAGGACCCGGAGGCCCCCATCTTCCAGCAGGCTGTAAGTGTTCGTTTGCCCGTTGCCCATCGCAGCCGCTAATCAAAGCTTTAGCTTCTCAGCTCGGACCGCCGCGGACAGGCATCATCGACCCTGCGCAATGTCAAGGAGCGACACGAGGCCATCCAGAAGATTGAGCAGCAAATGGTGGAGCTCGCACAGTTGTTCCAGGACCTCGATCAGATCGTCATGCAGCAGGAGCCTCTCGTGGAGAACATTGAGCAAAAGGGCGAGGAAATCCACCAGAACGTCGTCCAGGCCAACACCGAGATTGGCGGAGCCATCGAGAAGGCGCGCAGCGCCCGCCGGAAGAAGTGGTGGTGCCTGCTCATTGTCGTCATCATCCTGATTATCGTCGCCATCGTTGTCGCCATTGTGGTTTCGATGAATAAGAAATAGCGGGTCTGAGCCTCTCCTTCTACGCATGACCTCATCCGATATCCAGTATCATATCCGCCATTCTCTTTGCGTCCTTACAGTGTTATCATGGCCGACCCGGTACTTTGTATATAATACCCTTGGTGAATACGGGCCATCACTCACTCCATTTCATTACTCTCGAAAATTGCGCTTCTGCTACACTTCTTATATGTTCGGCGTCAACGGCGCCAAACTCGATATCTTGTAATCAACATTTTGCATGAATTGTTCTTGGGAAACGGCGGTCAATAGACCCGTGGGGTTGCGCTGGTCAGCGGCAATGTTTTGTAGCGATATTGTGGAAGCTTGGCTTTATTACACGCTTCTCTTTTGATTCTTGCTCGGTGATGCTGGAGTGACCAACTAACTCTGTTTGCAGTCATACGTTTACCAGCGTTAGCCCCTCTCACCTCCCTTTCCACTCCACCGTTAGCATATATGTTATGGCCTCCAGACCTTCCTCTGTAACGCTTGACGTATCGGCTTCAGATCCTCCCAGAAACAACTCCGTACCACAGTACAAAGACGAACAGAGAGACACGCTAGGGGCTGTGTTTTAGCCCGAGATATGTAAAACACGTACGATGGCAGTCTACAAAGTTATTGCAAGAATGATTTTTGATACTTCACTCGGACACGGCTCTTCGTGATGCGAAGGGATGCGGGGCTATATTCGTATGGGAATGGAGGTTGATAATACGGTTGCTGCTTGGCTGCGTATTACTCGGACCTGTATCTTGAGAGCATTTACCCGATTACGTGCGCTTGGAGTCAAGATGATGATGGTTGGGGTGGCTCACATGTCATTCTTGGTCCATTTGATCCACGACTCCAACTCTTACCCTTCCGAGAGTTCATCCCCCAATTACCATACGCCTGTCAATTAGGCCCCGCACGACTACTGTGTCATTTTCCATTGGGTATGGGTTGCTGATGGACTGCTGATTGACGACAAGCGTCGCACTCACCAGGCACATCGGCGCTTGCAAGGTCCGATCGGTGCTCGGACCCAGCCGACCGTCATCTCATGGTCTGTCCATTGGTTCTTGCCCAAGGCCCGCCGTGAAGCGTCCGTCTGGGGCCAAATGCATTGCGGGCGCGGAATGGCATGAAATAGCTCCTCATCTTATTTCTACTACCGCTCATACAACCACGATCCTTCCGTATCCTCCCGTCAAGCTGTCCGACACCCACAGCAGCCATGTCTTCCGCCCTCGTACCATACAGCGCCCCACCCTCGACTGCTGTAACCACCACTTCCCACTCCACCCCCACCTCCCTCCTCCCCTCGCGCTTCTTCACCGCGCAAACCGGCCACGCCCTCGCCACAGAACTCCTCTACCGCCTCCTCTACGACATCCTAAACCGCCTGCTCGCCTCCCTGCACCGCCTCGCATCGCACCAGCTCGACACGTTCTCGTCGTTCCTCAAGCGCAAAGCCCTAGAGAGACAGCAGGTGCGCAAAGATGCGCTGGACGCGGCGAAGAATAGCCTGGAGAAGAGGGATCGGGGACTGAGGATTACAGAGGAGGTGGGCAGGGCCGCGACGCAGAGCGGGTTCCTTGGTGGGGGGAAGGGCTTTGCGTGTCCTGTGACGGGGCAGGATAGTGGGGTTGGAGCGCCGCCTGGATGGGTGGGGGTGGTGCTGGAGGGGATTGAGGAGGGGAGGCTGGTGGAGAGGGACTTTTGGGGGCATCCGTTTGTGAATTGAGTGAGGGTGAGTAGTAGAACGGTTCTTGTCATGGCCAGTGATGTTGTGCATCAAGCTAATTTCGAAGCCTCTAGGAGAGCGTTGCGAGTCACGTGTTGGCTTCATCTGCAATACTTCATCAAGTATGCCTTGTGCTCCGCGAAGGCAGATTCTGCCTTGGCCACGTCCACAGTTGCTCTGAAATAGTGTTTCCCTCAGCCGCGTATGTTTACGTGGCGAACCTACACCACGCCATTCTGGTTGGCAGGTCGAAATAGGTGGCTGACGCCACTGCTACAGTACTGCCCCAAGTTTAAAGTTTCCGGACACTCTGCGGCCGTATTAGGTATCCTGGGGTAACTCGCAATGGGGAAACTTTGGTCCAGGCGCTGAAGCTCAAGAGTTTGGAATGCAATCTTGCTTGGGGCTGTCTTTGGTGGACACGCTGTATGATTCTCTAGCCGCACAGTACTGGATCCGTGTTCATCAAGACGTAATGCCATTGTTATTCAGCATATACACCACTCTATGACAGAGCTCAAGGCCACATGATACCCCTCCTGTTCAAGTCGACCCCGCTCAGATCCGTGTACAAATCCAACGGATACTGCTCCGCCTTCAACTCCCGTCTCCACGCATGCATCCTCTTGCTCAGCACCTTGTCCTCGACCGTCATCTCCCTCTTCACCCTCCGTGTACTATTCCCTGCCAGACTACCCGCAACGCAGTGGTTCTCGCCTCCAAACGCCGAGTCCGCGACTGCCTTCCAGATAGCCGTAACATCGACCGTCATCGCCTTGGTGTACAATATACGGCAGTCGGAAGGCTCGTAGACGAATTGCAGCGGCGTCTCGGTCTCGTCACCGTCGCGAATGCCATCGCGGAAGTTGACGTTGATGCCGGTGCCGGCTGCCCGGCGGTCGAAGACAACGTCATCCCAGTAATCGCCTAGTTCAGTGGCATTGAGCTTCTTGGCCTCTTCTTCCGTGTAGGTCAGGTTGGTGATGGCAAGCTGGGTAAGGTACTGAATGTAGGTCCAGGGGTCGTTATTCGTGCCCTTGACACCACCGATAGCTTGCGTGATCCCCGCCTTCGCCCGGCCACCAAGGGAAATGTACTTGACGCCCGCACGCTGCCGCATGAGCTCGGAGAAGATGGTGCACGTGGATGCACAGTAGCCATCAGTAACAACAACAATGTCTTCAGCAGCGAACGGCTGAGGGTGCTCGGTGTAATTGGCCAACGGACCATATCCGTGTACCCATATGCCGGCCGAATTAATCGGCGTCAGCACATCAGACAGGTTCCAGCGAAACAGGCTCGAGAAGTTATCACCCTGTTTCTCCACTGGGCCAAATTTGGCCTCCCAACTAGGGAAGTTTTTCTCGTTGACGTCCAAGTCGCTTTGGTAATTGAAAAGTGTGGACACTACATCGTAGTTCAGATTATCCACCGTTGCGTTCTCACTTGGCTCCGCAGGAAGCTTGCGTGGTACGGTTTCGGAGATGCGCGAGAAGTATTGGCCGAGAAGATCCGTGCTTTCAAATGCGCGGAACCGGTCAGAGGCTGCATGTCCAATGCCCCTAGGGAAGAGCTGTTTGTAGAGGTCGTAGCCTTGGAGAATCGTGCCACCACCGTTGGCCGAAACATCAATGACAAGTTTCTTCTTCCCGGCAGCTCTGGCTGCTGCGAGGAATTTCTCACTGGTCTGCTGGAAGGGAATTTCAGCCGATTCTAGGGAAACGAATGAGGGGACAGAGAGAACTGCGATGTCAGAGTATTCATCCTCGAGATAATATCCGCCGATCAGGTTGTGGCTTTCACGGAAGACGGGTGGCGGGTACCCTGGTGCAGGAATTGAAGTTGCTGAGGGTGTAGCGGAGGGTGATTCTGCCGTAGTTGACGTTCCCCGACCGCCACTGAAGTACTTTTGGTACAGGCTCTCGCCATCGGTAACGCCATCCAGAGGCACAAGCACCCTCGCGACGTTGGTATACGTAACCGTGGTGCCGTTCTCGAACTCTAGCTTGGTTTCTGGGCCGGGGTACACCTGACAACCGTTAGTGAAGAACAGCACCAGGTTCCCGGTTTACACCGTGTGCCACTTCCATATCATCTGAATTACGGTCCAATGCCATGGCAGAGTTATACGTACCCATTTCCCACGTCCAGAGCCAGCAAACGTGCCGATACCTGAACCTTGTGGACCCAATGAGACCGTGGCAAGCTCATAAAAAACGTTATTGTACAGAGCATCTCGGTCTTGGAGGGAGCCCCGCTGGGACCAGGCCTCGAGGAACTCTAAAGCATCTTCTCCGTTGATTTTGGTGATAACTGACGGCGTAAACGAGACGTTTCCATACGACTCAGTCAGGACATCGGCGTAAACATAGGGCTTCGGTAGCTCCTTGCCGTCTTTCGAGACCGAAACGAGCGGAACTGGACGTGCCCAATTGAAGACGGTGCCTACTACATCTGGGATGTAAACAAAATGGCCATCGTGGGTCTGTTGGAGCAGGGTGTACAGGTCAAAGCCAAACTGACGAGTTAGTCTCTATTTCGACACGACTAGGACACAGCCCTACTTGGAATTCATTGTTGTACTCCTCGCCTTCCACTTTAGATTTGATGTCTTCCAAGCCGGCCCAGACATCGATACTAGGCTGAACCTTCTCTGCGTATTCTGCAGGCGGATCCTTGAGCCAGGCCGTGTTCGATTGCCACTTGAAATAAGGCACGACGCCCTCGAGCAAGTGCAAAGCGGCATCTTTGTGCAATGGCACGCTGGTGATGCAGTCGTATGCTAGCTTCGCGTCGACAGACGGCGTGGGGGTCTGGGGCTGCGTTGCAACGGCTGCTGCGACCTGAGCACAAGGGGTGGAGGAAGTCTGTCTAAGCTGAAGCTGCAAAGGTGAAGCCGCTACAACTGAAGCCAGAGAGGCTGCTGCGACGGTGCGAAAGAGACCCATCGTGACGCAAAGACCGAGGAAGTGCACCAACGGTGGCAGACCTCGAACGGAGGAAAACTTGCCATATATATGATTTCCTCGGCACGAAGATACCTTTTAGATTGCTAGGCCTTTTAGATTGCTAGGTACCATGGACCTGGACTCATCCGCGTTTTTGTAATCTTTTGCCGGGTTCGTGTCGATCTCCAACGCGAGGCGAATCAACAACGGTTGTTTGATAGAGCTAGATAAACGTTCCTGCTAGCTCACCTGCCTGAATAGGAAGCTACGAGAGCACGAACACGATACTCGGGGTCACGAAAGAAGCATCCCGTGGTGATTGTTTTCGAATCTGTACTCGGCCTGTTGCGGTCGGCGATTTTACTCACTATACTTATATAAGTATGTGGCGTTAAATTAACTACCTAGAGGTAGAACGACAAAGGCTTTCATCTCAAATAACATGACAAAAAAAGCAGAGCCCCCTGCGTATAAGTATATATAATCACAAAGGCCAATTATCGAAGCTCACAAATAATTCTACGCAATCAAAAATGTAATTACAATAGAAAATACTATACAATTTACATATTTTATCGTTGAGCTTGATTATCAATGGAACCCGACTTCGTAGCCTGTCTTCGATTACGGTTAGGGGCTCACTTGCCTACTTCGGTTTTCCGAGGCTCGCCTTCCTCGCCGTCTTTCCCCAGCCGCCGTGAACGACGCGTCTCCGTATTGCTGGGCTCTACTAAACGGAAACAACCCCTTTTTGTCAACACCTTGAAACGCTTTTCTGTGTCCACAAACTGCTATTATTATAATCTTTTTATTAGAAACCTCTCAGTTGGAATAAAAAAAACGGAAAGCCCATGCCACGATGCAAACACTCAGCTGATCCGCCGGTAGGTCGCGTTAGCGCGCGGACTGCATCACAAACGAGCGCCAAGAGCATCCGTGCCCGACTGCAATTTTCCCCCGTTTCAACCACATGTCATGGCTTCCAGGCCTGTCAGGAGATTTCCTGCAATGCCAAGATGGTGCCAGAATTGCTGTCAGCCGTAAGAATACGATATTGAACGACGCTGGAAGGATGCGACTCCAACCATGAATAGACCGCTAGCTTTCACTGAGTACCCCATTACGGCTTGTACTAATCCTTTTGAATTGAACGTTGCTCGTACTATAAGGAAGATGACTAGACATCAAGACATTGAGCGTATTGCCCACAATGAAAAAAGATGCACTTCTATTACTAGGCCACGGCTCGTCCATGAAGCAAGAGAAGAGAGAGACCTTGATCCGATCCAATAGGCCCCCATGATATACAAGAAAGCATAGAAATGGGTGTAATCGTTGACAAAGAATTTACGACACGTGCACGAATTGTCCCATAGCGGGCACACCGTCCACAAGCACATACACAACGTACGGCCCTGGTGGGGCAACGTTCCTGTTCGGGGGCATCGTGACAGTGATGGTCTGGCTGGTGCTAGCCGCGTTGAAGCCGCTGGCGTCGAGGAACGCCATGCGTTGGCCCATATGCACAGAGTGAGTGACGAAGCCACCGTAGTATAGAGATACCTTGACGGCGTTGGAATTCGCGGGGCTGGTGAAGTTGATCGTGAAGGTCGAGCCATCGGCTTTCAGAGTTTTGCTTGACAGGACAACATCGGATGGGCGGGTCGGGTTGCCCTGGAGATAAGGAGGTGTGTAGATCTCGTTCCGGAACTCCGTGACGAATGGGTGCTGCGCGGAGGCTTGAAGGACCGGCTGCTCCACAGGGTTCGAGCCAGAGATGAGAAGAGTGCCGTCGAGCAGAAGCAGAGCGACACTGTGGTAGAGACGCGGGATCGTGGACGTGGGACCAGTCGTGAAGCGCTTGCCAACGGGTTGAGCTGGGTCATAAATCAGGACCTGGAGGGCAGGAGAACGGGCAACCTCGAACCCTTGAGCGCCTTCTTGGGCACCGTTGACCCAAATGACGGTACCATCCGGAAGCAGCGTACCCTCAACCATGCCGCGACCTTGAGGCATGGC
This sequence comes from Laburnicola sp. JP_R_19, assembly GCA_031010545.1. Lineage (NCBI taxonomy): Eukaryota > Fungi > Ascomycota > Dothideomycetes > Pleosporales > Didymosphaeriaceae > Laburnicola > Laburnicola sp. JP_R_19. Next base: position 1,549,028 of record VOIT01000042.1, read on the forward strand.
ATCCATTTGCCATGAAGGGTTCTGCGCGAGCGGCTGCATCCGACCACAGGATGCTTCGCCTGGCGCACTGATGTCCTGGTAGGGTCCTCCACCGCAGATGACGATGTCGGGATTCCACTGGTTTGCACTGGACAGAGGCAGGAGCACTGAACCACCGGTGTTGGGGTAGGTACGGTACGAGCCAGGCAGATCAGGAAGCGTGCGAACGACCGTGCCACCACCAACATTGAAGATCTCTGCAGACTTGGAAGCGAAAATGAAGACGTTACCATCGTTGAGCAGGTGTATGAACGGGTACATGTAGTAAGGCTGGTTCTTCGACAGAATCTCCAGGGTGATGCTGTTGCCCTGGGGAGTGCCATCTGCGTTCAGAATCTCGTAGGTGGGATTGTTGTTCTCTGGCAATGAGGGATCAAGGCCGTTCAAACTTCCGGAGGCGACAAAGATGGTGGAGTCTGGCATGATCTGGACGGAGGCATACCAACGAGCGGTATCAAGCTGGTCTCCTGGTTCAACCCAATCTTTGCCGTTCAAGGAAGCATCCGTGTCCGAGCGCTCGAGGAATCGAATGCCCTTGAAACCATTACCGACGGTAGGATCAAGGAAATCCAGAGGAGCATTTCCTCCGACAGAGGTAAAGCGACCGTCGGCCAGGAAGATGCCACCCGAACAGAACGCATTCGTCTTGTAGGCAAGCGGAGTAAGCTCCTGCGTCACCGGGTCATACTCGGAGGAATACGCATACTGTCCGTTGGGAAGCTTGAGTTGGGTGTAGTTCTCCACCTTGTCCAAGAACACTACGCGACGTTCTGCATCAAACCAGCGTGCATGCCTGGCACACCAGACATGCCTCGAATGACCAAAGAACCAGGCTTTTCGGCTGCGGGAGCTGGGCTGGCTCCAGGCGCAGGGGTGACCGGGCCATCCGTGCAAGGTCCTGATTGGCATCCCTCTCCGCAGTGCGACGTGGTGTTACCACAGTATCCATACATGGAGCAACAAGAGCCTTGAGGCCAATCGCCGCAGACCGTGTTGTCGAAGTTAGCACCACAGCTACCGTCGGTGGTAACCGCACCGGTAGGTTCTGCGGCCGATGTCGAGGGGAGTTCGAGCACAGGTTCTCCAGATGTTGTTGTAGACGGGGGTCTCGTAGTAGAAGCGCTGTCCTGCGGGGGAGCAGTGGTCGTCGCGGTGTCTTTGCAACCGTTTTGGCAGCCGCTGGCAATTAGGCAGTGTCCATCAGTAGATCCGCAGTATCTATAGTACTATGTAAGCACAGTTCAACTATAGAGCACCATGTACGTACCCATATTGCGAGCAGCAGCCGCCGTAAGGCCCGTTCGGGTCACAGCCAGCGTCTCCAAAATCTCTTCCACATCGGCCATCGCTTCTAGGCGTCGTAGCAGAAGCGCTGCCCTGCGGGGGAGCAGTGGTCGTCGCGGTGTCTTTGCAACCGTTTTGGCAGCCGCTGGCAATTAGGCAGTGTCCATCAGTAGATCCGCAGTATCTATAGTACTATGTAAGCATGGATAAACTATAGAGCACCATGTACGTACCCATATTGCGAGCAGCAGCCGCCGTAAGGCCCGTTCGGGTCACAGCCGGCGTCTCCAAAATCTCTTCCACATCGGCCATCGCTCCTAGGTGTTCCGGACGGAACAGGATCAGCTGCGGGAGGTTCCTCGTTGCTCGTGCAACCACCCGAAAGACATCCATCACCGCAATGGGCGACAGAATCTCCACACTGGCGACGTTAGCTGATAGGCTGGGAGGGGGGTTTGGCACACGTACCCAGCCATACTGGCTGCAACACGTGCCAGTGTACACGGTGCTGTTGGGGTCACAAAGAAGATTGCCATGTGCTGGACCGCACTGGCCATCCGTTGAATATTGTTGATTTTGCCTCTTCTCTGCAACTCGGCCCACGAATGACCGCGACACGGGCTGCAAATTGCTCTCATTGTGCTCGCAACTACAGCAAATCAGTAATGAGCGGGCATTGCGGCGGGTAAGCTCACATGTCCCCTTCAGCGCAGTGTTGTCCTTCTAGACACTTGGAACTGTCGTGCAAAGTGTAGTTGCATTTCGGGTTGACCCAGTGGAACTGGATGTTCGCCATTGCAAGGCCGGCAAACGCGCCCACGGTCAAAAGAGTGGCCCTCATGGTGAATCTTTGAAAGGGTAAGCAGTTGAACTAAGATGAATCCAAATAATCCCAAGAGGGGGGTAGAGATTATATGTAGTGCCGGAGGCGTGGCAGCGAAGACGAAGAGGCGCCAGACAATGGGACGTGGTTGCTAGGGAAGCACAGGATGCAGTGTGAGACAGAAGCTCAAGCTGTTCCACATGGTGTGGTGTGCACCTGGACATGCAGCTGGACGGAGCAGGCGTCGCCCGCAGCCACACATGCAGCAGGTGCCACCTCCTGCGAGGCGGTTGCAGGTGGTGCTCCCGTGGCGGAACAGTGCTTACCTTGTGAGTAGACGGCCGCAGTAGTGTAATGCTCAGATAGTGGGGTGATTATTAAAGGCTGATACGATGCTGTAAGGACTGGACGAATGCACCAACGAGGGCGACGTAACGAGTGTAAAGGAGCGAGATGAAATGAGTGGAATCGCTGAGGCAAGGAGAGCGTGCAGGCTGCCCACAGCGCGAGGAGGTGAGGAAAGCAGAAGAGGCGAGGGACGAGCCCATTATAAAAAAGCAGATGGAGCTATTCAATTCATGCCCCAAGCACGGGCCTGAACGGAAAGCACGCAGTGTCGAAGGGGTGGACCAATCGAGGGGGCCGAGTGAGGGCCAGCATGATTGCTCAAGTGGGGAGCCGCCGGTGGGGCGCCACGATCTCCACAGGGACGCTGGCTGTTGTCCGTCTATTTCTGGGGGCTGTGCCGGTAGCCGACGGGACCTATAAAGCATGTTGGTTAGCGAGCCGCTCGCTCTGTGCCGGGCACACACGAGTTGGTGGGGTTGCGTGGACAGGAGACGGGCGGCCGTCAACCACTGTTGGACGCAGACGGCGAAAGCTTGAGCAGAGTCAAGCTTTGCCGAGGAGATGTGCGAAAAATGATCGGCGGCCGCCCGCTCCTGCCCGCTCCTGCCCGGCCCAGCCCGCTTCCCAGCCCAGGAACAGGTCGAGCGCCGCCACCATCACATCACACTGCCGCCAGGGCTGCCGCCTACACAGTACACACGCAACCTCGCTGGCTCGTCGAGCGCCTCCCCCCATCTAACTTTCGCTTCGCATCGTGACTTTTCATCCCGCCATCCGTTGGCGCTGGCTTCGCCCTTCACGCGTCCCGCAAGACATGAGTCACGCATTGGCGTTCGTAATTGCTTTGCCTTTCATCACCTCACTTCTGCGTCGTGCGTATTGCTAAATTCTCGGCACCACCTCAGCTTCTCCTGCAGGACACACAGTTACTTCTTTGCTTTGGAGGACTACTTCGAACACGTTGCACTTCGTGCGCTGGCTCAACTTTTTGTCGCCGAACCGCGATGCTTTTCGAAGCTCAGACGGCGGCACTGGCATAATCTCTCCGGTCTCGTCGTAGCTTCGCTTGCGCTTGCCGGAACGGGGCAATTACGAGCAGTGAACGCCATCGTGGGTGAGACCACTGCTCGAGCAAGAGAGTTTTTCTGCATGCCACCGCCGTCGGTGGCTGAGGGGCAATTCGTATTCCTGCTAGCTTTGGGCTTGTTCTTCGCTCCATCTCTGGAGCAACTCGACTTCTCGCCGGCATGAGGCGCTGCGTCTTCGCCTTCGACTGGAACGATCGACGAGTGGAGAGGGTTCAGCAAGCTGTTTGGACCATACACGGCGCGATCGAAGCTGCAGGATGAGTACTTCGTGAAGAAGCTATCTCCACATGTCCACTCTTCTGTGTCAACACGTTGATGACAGGCATGACAGGTGCTGCTACTCACGATCCGCAAGACCCAATGACACATGGTGGCTGTCTCTCCCACTCTGTAATTTCGACACGGTCGTGGCTTCGTCAGCCCTTCTGCTCAATTTCTACTTTCTGGACCTCCACACCGCCGCTTGCCATTTCCTTCTGGTGCGCTAATGCTGCAGAGTTCACTGCCGCTGACCGTCTGCCTCTGGCAAACGATAGTAGCCTGCAGACCAATGGAAGCAGTTGTGGACGGCCCATTGCATCTGGGACATGGATAGCTTTATTACAAAAAGCAATCACGGAGCCTACTCTCGCAGATGGCAAAGACGAGACTTTCTCCCGTCGCCTCTAGGGCCAAAGTCATATAAGCCCGACCTCAGCTCCTCACCATTAACCACTAAACCTGTCAAATTGGCATCCGTCGTCCCGTATAGCATGACATTTGACACTTCCCCTTCACACCACCACTCTCATGCAAGTCCGCCAATAACAGGAACAGGCAAGAAGTGCCCCGCCACCTCCCTAATCGAGCATCTCTCCATGCATCTTCGGAAACAATATGACCAGCCTGGCGGCTGTGTCACCCGTCTCCTGCGGGAGCATCCCGGACGACGCCACACTGCAGGTCCGCCTCCGACCAATGGAGTACAGCATGGCAGATGCGACCACTCAGAGCTCGCGCGCCAGATGCAAGGGCAAGCCTCTGCAACAGGTTGATCTGTCCCAAGATCCAATCCTTGCAATGCGAAAATGACCGTGGTGCCGAGCAGTCTACGTCACGTCGTCCCGACCCACTTGCTCCTCTCGATAGGGTCACCCATCTGGATACCCTCTTCAGCTTTTTACTCAACAGTACTACCACTCCTGCCTACCGAAAATGTGTACACGACCTGCGGGCGTGCCGTGTGATGTAGCCCGTTCTCGAGCCATGTAGCATTGCCCTATAGAGGACTGACGCTGATGCCGGACAGTTGCATGCAGAGAAACGGAAACCTACAGATGTGCGCAAACTTCTTCTCGTTGAGGTAGTGGGAGGGGGTTTGTACGTTGGGAATCGGTCCAAGATCGAGGCGTGGGTGAGAGAGAGTAAGTGGAAAAGGACAACAGCAGGCATCTGGGTCGTTGGTCGTGATTTCATTCATCATCGCATACTCATAAACTCTGCTCATGCCCAAGCAAGACCGAGATACAAATCGCTCATAAATGCAAAGAGGTCAACAGCAAAAGCACGTACAAGACCGAAAGTCTGGTCTCTCCTTTTTCTCCCCCAAACATGGACGCTGCTCAGTCCTCACATCCACAACTGAGGGCCCTCACGAACCCGTTTCTCCTCCTCCCACTTCCCGTCTCTGCTTTCCGTCCTTCCTCCTCCTTGCTGGCACTGTCCCTCCGCGCTTGCCCAGAGCTGCCTCCTATACTTCCCCTACTCCCCCTCCACCTTCGCCCCCTCCAGTACCCTAAAAGCCCCACCTTCTCCTCGTCCTCGCTGTCTGAGTCCTCCCACGCACTCATCGTGTGCTGCAGCTGGTCGCTGGCACGACCCACACTCGGCGGGGACGTTGTTGTCGAGGAGGCGAGGTAAGGGTACATGGTAGAGAGTTCGGAGGACGTGGCACTGGTGTGCCGGTTGGAGCGGTAAGCTAGTACCGCCGAGCTGGGTGGGGGTGTGGTAATGTTTGCTAGAGAGGATGGGCGTGTCCGTGGCGCAGAGCTGTGCGAGTGCGACGTTGATGGTGGGGTTCTAGGCGTTGAAGGGTGTGGTGCCGGGGGCGGTACGGGTTTCCGCGAGATCTGGAGGCGGAGGAACTGTTCATTTGCGTTTGTTAGGGAAACCTTGCGCGGACGCGGTGCGTCAGTAGAGCAACGGAGCGTGCTTTGCAGATTCGCCGGCGGGCGCAGTGAGGAGAGGCGGATCGGTGGGTCGATGAGTTGGGTTACTGATGAACGGCAAGAGGCGCTATTTGGTGAGCTGCTTCCGGACGAAGAGCTCTTTTCCAGTTGTGGTAGATCAGCAGATGCGAAATTCCGCGCTGACGGCGTGAGCGGGGGTGTGGTTTCTCCGGCTACAGACGACAGAACTATCGTCCTTTTGCAGCCCTCGCAGATCCCAAGGGCTGAGGTGATGGCTCGCTTGCAAGTTTTGAAGGTAGCGACTGTTGTAGATGACGCGATACCCAAGTACGGACTCTGTTGGAGTGGCAAGCCATGGTCAAATTGCGGCCTTGCGCTCACCGCAGGCGATGAGCATGATACTTCAGGTGATGAGTTTGGGTCGTAACTCTTGATGATATCCAATACAGTTCCACTTGAGAAGCGCGACGATTGCTGTGTTTGACGTCGACTGTCGGTATATGTAGTATCGCGTCTCTGGGCGTTCTCCACTGCACGTCTTTCGTACTCATCCCATATCTTGGCCGTTTTGCCAGGTGTGCATGGCGGAGGGCGCGGATCCTTGAACGGCGATGTCGTCCGAGCGAGCGGTGAGGAGTTATGTGGAGTGAATGTAATAGCCGATGACATCGCTGAAACACGCCGACGATGGGCAAAAGCGCAATGACGACGGCAGACAGTCTAGAAGTGTCGGACAGGAGAACTGGCCAAGCGCGATAACCATTGATAAAGCGATAGGCCCTACCACGATATATACTTGCACACAACCAGCGTCCTGGGGCCAAGGGGTGAGACACATTGCTTACGAGGTGCGAATATCTGGAGTTGCCAGGGGCAGGTCACGTAGAACCAATTCCCCGGATACATGGACTGTATTCTCGATGTGCCACTACCGAAGAGATCTCGGCGTTGCTGCAGCGCTGTGTCGTCCACTGGGATGGATGCTTGTGCTTCCAGGCAGATCGAGGCGAGTAGGCGAGAAGATCTAAGCAAGGGATGGCAGACTTGTCAAATGTCTGAGGGATCGAACATGGTGAAGGCGCCTGTCGAGAAACGCTCTCAAACAGCGGGCATTGTCGTTGATCTGGTCATGCATAACATTCTGCAATGCCAAAAACGAGGAAAACAAGAGATGCAAAGTTGCCGAACGCCACCGATAGTCAGAAGCAGATTGCAATACATCCGATGATGCAGCTAGAAGAAAGCCATTGTCACGCAAGGCGCTGTGCCGCGTAGGTGAAAGTTGTAGCGCTAAGCCGTAGCACGGTGTATATGGAATGTAACTCGTCCCCGCCCAAGGCCATAAATAAACAGACTTATGATGAGTGTCAATGAGTTTAGACGGACGATGAAAACCATCTCTCAAAAGCAGACGGAGAAGCATGCGAGAAGTAGAGTCGAAAATAGAAAGCGGGCCTGCTAGGACATGCGTTGCGGGCCGTGTAGGCATTCGGGCACAGTGAGGGCTGGTAGTGTGCAATATTACGGTCGCGAACGTTGCATTGTCGGAATCGTCTCGACGCATTTCGGTTCAGCCACCGACCTCACATCGGTCACGGCCGCCAGACACGCAACCGGTTTCCGAAAGGCGTATCGACAACAGACTCATGCTGAATATTCCGGAACACAGGCAATGCAGAACGTCGTGGAGACCTTGAGGGAGGAATAGTCTTTACGCGAGGACACGCTCGTACTTCCATGGCATGTTCAGCTGCCCACTTCTCGTTAAACTAATAGGTCAGCACACAGGATACACAGTCGTAAATTGTCAGCTCGAGGCTTCAAGCTTCCGCAGCTGTTGTTCGTCTTTTCGTTCGGTTGAGGTGGCTGGGATCTGAAGAGTCCGACTGCAGTGTGGTAGCGCAAGGCTGATCGCGCTTTCCCAACAGGGCAGTACGAGATCCTTGGTCTTCCTCGAACACTAGTGTAACCTGCGTCGACGATGACCAAGGCTTCAACACGTATTCTTCTCGCTAAAGCAGCAGTTCAAACAGAAAATTCACAGGTGCACAGGCGCATTGCTGCTCGACGATTCGACCCTTAACGCGCCCGGGAGGCGAGAATACCGCATGCCGTTTTACCGCCAGCGAAAAACACACCCTCGGTCCACACTTTTCATGCCGCGGATTGACCATTTCAGCGCACATCTATGCTCGACTCTCCGCCGCCCTCCACATCCGTCCGCGCAGCACTCTGTCACGGCCACCCCAAATCTTCATTTGGTCTAACATGCTTTGTCGGGTCGACGAGGCGTCGCTACCGTCCATGTCCTTCCTCAGACCCGGTTGCTGGGAAGTGTGGTGACTGAGACATGTCTTAGAATCCGTATCATGCCCACGAGCGCGGCAGAAACGGGTAATGGGCATGTACGTTGCGCCCGATTCGGCTCGACGATTGCTTTGAAACACATGCAATGGTAGGTGAGAACATCGTGGTTGCAAAATTGGTTTGTTGGCGCGAGGAGTGTGCACAGTGCAGCTGCTCTTGCTGTTTGGTGCTTGTCTCGTGCGGAGTACTTCGTGGGACAAGACTGTTGCAATACTGCCACCTGGGCACGCGTACATACACGTGATGGACTGATCGAATGTACACGTTGGTACGTGGTTCACTCGACGGTGGGGCATAGCCGTAGGTCAGGTTCTGCTTCAGTGCGAAGTGGTGACTGCTGACTGTAAGTTGTGAATCACTCGAGCGAATTTGCAGATGGCTAGGCACGACGTGGCACACGTTGGCCTACCAACGCAAAAGTATGTGTATACATGGCAATTGGAATCTATTTCCGGTATACGACACGTTTTACCTCCTACTGCTTTCTCGCAAGCGTCTGTTCGATGTACTTGGTGTGCATAGCTTCGATCTCGGGGATGATGAGGGATTCGATTTCGACGGCCGGTTCGCCCTTGGGTACTGCATGTTCTGTCTCTAGCAGCGATTGCGAAGGCTTCGCCGTCGGGTCTGCGGATCCAACGAGCGCAGGTACGCCGGAGAAGCTTTTTGTGCGTCTGTGTTCTGGCACTCGGATCCACTTCTCACCGTTTATGGCGGATACGAAGACGACCTCCCATTTCCGCGTCATGAGCAGGTTGCCGATGACGAGGTGATGTGAGTACTTGTCTAGCGAGTACTGGGCCTTCTTCACCAGGATGGTGGGGTCCGTCTCCAGCTTGAAGCTCACGATTATCCCGTCCGGGGCCCAGCCGTCGACAAGCTGCTTCAGGAACTTGGGAACGGGCTCCAGGTCAATGACCAGCTTCTTGCCTTTGGTGCGCGCTGCCGGTGCGTGTACTGTGCCCTCGGCGCCCTCGGCACTCTGGCTGAATTCCTCGTTGGACTGGATCTTGTGCTCGACCATGCGGTCCCGCGGCACGAAGAAGTCGGAGACGGCAGCGGCAAGGTAGAACATGGCGCGGGGCCCCAGCGGGCGCATGAGCTTCGCGACCTCGCGCAGGTCCCACAGGTACTCGGTGATGGTCACGAAGGACAGGATCAGTAGGCGGCCCTCGCGCTTGACCTCGGTATACTGGCGCAGCACCTCGAGCATGTCGGCCTGGTGCTGTTCGTCGACGACGACGCGGCCGTCCTCCTCGCGCATGAAGTCCAGGAAAGAGCGCGTGTTGTGCGAGTAGTGGCGCGAGTAGGGCAGCAGCGAGAACTGGCGGTGCAGGAAGATGACGGCGTAGCCATGGCGCAGGAAGAATTCGGCGCTCGTGGCGCCGCGCGTGCCGGCGGAGAAGTTGTCGATGTAGCGCACCGTCTGCGTCTCGAGGGGGACCGTGGTGCCGCCCGAGGTGACGAGCACGACGCGGCGGCAGGCGTCGCCATGGCGGGCGACGAACTCGCGGGCGAGGGTGACGGTCGACTGTATGTCCTTGGGCGGCGGCTCGTTGGAGAAGTAGTCGTGCTCGGCCTCGTGGGACTCGGCCATCTGGGTGGCCATCAGGGAGGAGGTGGGCGTCTCGACCACCACATGTAAATTGTACATGGTGCACGACACACGCCACGGCTACGTGAGGGCACTGTCGGGTCTCTCGGGTCACGTGCGCGGGGGTGTCGGCGGCGCCTTCCGCTGCTAACTGGCTGGCTCTTTCGCCCGAGGCTGTGGCTATAACCACTAACTTATAACTTACGTTAACTATAGGTTAGTATAACCCCTTCTTGTTAACACCTTAAAACGCTTTTCTATGTATATAATAGTAGGAGGGATAACTACTATTATTATAATATTTTTATTAGAAACCCTTTAGTTATAAAAAAAACTATAACCTATATATTTTTAATTACTAAGCAGGGGGCTGTGCTTTTTTTGTCATGTTATTTGAGATGAAAGCCTTTGTCGTGCTACCCCTAGGTAGTTAATATAACGCCACATAACCTATATAGCGTTAATTAAATCTACCTAGGAGTAGAATAATAAAGATTTTTATCTTAAATAATATATTAAAAAAAGTAGAGCCCTTTACTTAGTAATTAAACAGAGCGTAAAATAAATAAATTATATAGCATTAATTAAATCTACCTAGAAGTAGGATAATAAGGATATTTATCTTAAATAATATAATATATAAAGCAGGGCCACCTACTTAGTAATTAAAAGAGCGTAAAAAAAACTAAATTAAATTTTTTAATAATTTTACTTTAATAAATTTTGTTATATTTTATTTAAATTTATTATAAAAAAAGCTACTTTAGTAAATAACTTTAAAAATACTACTAAAAATAATAAATAGGTACTAGCTAATATTAGTAGTATTATATAGCGTTAATTTAACTACCTAGAGGTAGGACAATAAAGGCTTTCATCTTAAATAATATAATAAAAAAGGCAGAGCCTCCTGCTTAGTAATTAAAAAGAGCGTGAAAAGGTAATTACAAAAAGTAGTATTATAACTTTAGTTATTTTTACTTATACTAATATTACTTATTATAAATATTTACTTCACTACTATAATTAGTATAAAATTCACTATTTTGCTAAGGGCTTTTAACTTTGTTGCCTTAGTCTGCTGTGCTATGTTGACGTGAATTCATCAAATGTTATATGGGCCGTCATCGCCGCGTCCAATGACCCGACCCGTACCCTAGACGCTCCGCTGCTACCGCTCCCCCGCTGCCCGTCCGTTATCGACCTACTACTAGGTGCCTAGGTGCCTACATGCTAGGCCTGGTACTGCTCCGCGACGATTCTCTCGTCCCCGACCACCTCAGAAACCAGCATGCCACTTCAGCAGCCCAAAATCCCTATACCGCGTCTCGACAGGCCAAAGGAACAGAAGCGACCCGCGCCCATGCGCCTGAACCGAGTCACCAGGGCGTGCGTGAGCTGTCGCACCAGGAAGATAAGGTGCAATGGCGTCCAAGATTGCCAGAACTGCTTGGAGAACGCCTCGCCCTGCGTCTACGTTGCTAGTCGCAAAGACCGGTTGAAGACGTCTGTACCGCTTATTGCGCCCACGCCCATCGCATCACTGACGGCGTCAGCGCTACCGAGCACAACCAGGATATGTTACAGTTGCTCCATGAACTACGCGCAGCCGCGGCACCAACGACCAGCAGAGAATTGATAATATACTTGCTGGTGTATGTGAACACTATGCCTGCTCTGCGTAGCCTTCTTTCCGTTGACAGCTCAAGGCCACCGGAGACGTCGCGGAGGCTGCCTCGTCCTTGCACCAGGGCGCGGGCAAGCCCAAAGATTCCAATGACGAAGACGAGGGCGAGGCGCACGCAGAACACGGGTCCCACCAGGATCTGGACCATATGGACGAAGATCTGCTCCGCACCGAGCAGTCTCGGGCGACTGGCTATATTGGGAAGAATTCCGAAGTGCAATGGTTCAGAAGCCTGCACCAGGAGGCCGATACTTCCAACCATCATGGCAAAGACCCAGAGAGGCCGTTTGGTCCACCAGGCAAATCTACACAGGCATCCAACAAGCGTACAGACGCGAACGAGGAGGCCCTACTAAACAAGCCGCTGCCAAACATGAATACGTATAACTGCAGCTTCTACTTAGACGACGAGTCTCTACACGTGGATTTCGTAGTCGACGCTTACGAACTACCCCCCTTCGACATGGCAGACCGCCTCCTCAAGTGTTACATGCAGACCGTTCAGAACTCGTTCCCCATCCTCTCCAAAAAGATCTTCACCGACCAATTCCTGCACTACTATAGGGCTGTAGCCGGTGGATCAGAGTACAAACTCCCTCCGAAGTGGCAAGCCATGCTCAATCTTGTATTTGCCATCGGGGCTGCTCATTTGCACCTTGTCGACCCTGAAAGGTTCACAGACGGTATAGATGGCCCAGACCTGTTGTGTACTGTGCTAACGCTAACAGAACGCGATCATCTCCTTTACTACAGCAGAGCATGGGAGCTGAGCTTGCGAGGCCCTTGGTGAGTACCCCTGCAGCACTCCTTTGAAGTATTTGTACCGCACCAGATCATTATTCCCGCATCAATGCAACCTACTTATATCGCCAATTTGGTGCTGTACATTGGAGTTGCCATTCAAGCTGGCGTGTTTCAGGCTCGCATACTCTTTCAGTCCTAAGCAGTGCGCTAACGTCCCTGTATAGGTGGTTCACTCACCCTGACCTTGCTCAGATGCAAACAGTAGGTCAAGTTGCCGTCTTTAATCCTCTTTTAACCTTTCGTAGACTGGGTTACTTGCATTTTACTATATGTCAATCGGTCATGTCAATCGGTTAGTTTACTCTCCTCTTGTACTGCTGCTTCAAACTCTTGTTGTGTGCGCCATACGACATTTCGAGATACTCAGACGCTTTTGCCATGAATGCAAACGTCGTGTGCAGAGCTTGACACGTAACGATACCTGTTTTTTCATCCATACGTACATGCCGCCCGGCTCAAGGCATCCATGCCGCTGAGATGCACAGACCGCTAACATGCATGATACAGCTCCTGGTCCGTCGTAGGGATGGCAGTTCGGTTCGGCTGCGCACTTGGACTCCACGTCCGCAACCAGGATCGCACCGCCACGCCAGCTAAGAAGGAGACCCTCGCGCGAATATGGTGGGCGACATATTCTCTTGATCGTACCCTGTCAGTTATCACTGGTCGGCCTTCTGTGGATGCTAGGATCTACTATTCGGTCATGCTGCCCCGTCCAATAACAGCCGAAGAAATCAACGATCAAAATACAGTCAACATGGCGGAGGCAACTCCATCAGAGGCAAGCTCGTCTCTATCTACTACTATCGCGTCTTCGGTTGCGGGAAACGCCTCTGAGCCAGCTAATTCAGGGTCTTTCCTGACCGGCACCATAAAACTCGGAATGCTGTCACAAAACATCATGATCAAGCTGTATTCGCCCAACGTCGGCAGCCAATCGTGGAAGAAGGTCCAACTGTCCATCGCTCAGCTTCTCGAGGATCTTGATGCATGGTTGTCATCGCTCCCCAAGGGCTTGGATCCTTTCAATAGCGGTCCCGGCTTAACAATGCGATCAGAACGGAGTTTGCTCAAAACGTACTATTTAAGCACTCAGATTCTAATAACCAGACCCTGCCTTTGCCGCACAGATCGTGTTTTGTCGCGAACGCAGGTCTTGGAAGATTTCAACCACAAACATGCGGCAATTTGTGTTGCAGCAGCCAAAAACATGGCCGCACTGTTACCGGACGATATGGCGGTCTGGGCTAAGGAAATTTACCGGATTTTCCCGTGGTGGGCTGCTGTTCACTACGTGATGCAGTCGATCGCAGTCCTTCTACTGGAAGCATGCTACGAAACGGAGGAATCGAACATCTTACCAGCCCTGAAAAAACTGGTCCGTTGGCTAAGAGCACTGAGACCGTCAAACAAAACAGCCAGGCGCGCGTATTCCATCACAGTTGATCTCCTCACGAAACTGTCAGTGCGGACCCTCAAAAGCCCCGGTATTGCACAAGTCAGTCAGCCCGGCATAGATATCCAATCTGTTTTCAATTTGCACGGCTGACAATCCCATCTAGGACATATCTGAACTTCTTGCCGAGGACCTAGCTCCAGGACAAACGTACGAGGCGTTTGCGACTGGAGCTGACCCGAACGCGCATTGGTTCACAGGAGAAGAATTTTTGGAGCAGTACCTGCTGCATGAAACTGGCACTTATACCGACTCCGTCAACATGATGCCATCGTTGAGCAGCTTCTCGGGCGCCACTGCACCGCCTTTGCAAGGCCTCTTCACTGGACCAAGGCCATCTGGTTCGCCGATAGGGAACCTCTTCTGCACGGAGTTTGACCAGTTCAATCCATTACCGTTTGAATTGGAAGAGACATACATACCCGATGCGCACGATGAACAAGAGCCGTGGCAGGGATATTAATGAGCAACGCGCAGCAACAAGGATGACATTTTGCTGGGAACATGGAATATGTATGATGTATTGGTTCTCGGGATTCTTTACCACTAGATACCCACTTTGCAGAGACACGGTGAACCCGAAAGCGTCACAGATCATCATCCATGACTGTATATCAATAAAAACCACTACAAACCCCATCCCTATTACTATCTCCAAGACCATCCTTCTCCTCCAGCTCCAACCCCCTAAACCGACCTCCCCATCTGAGCTCTTTCCTTAACCTCGTAGCTAGTGGTTAATGATGACGATGCGCCCGTCCGAGTTGGTCTTTGACGTGATCGATGGAGGGATACCTAGTTCTTCGAAATAGTGGAGATATATTAGTCAGTGATGAAGATTTGAATGCCAGAAAGATGAGTGGTGAGTCTCCATGTGCGCATCGGTTGGTTGGAAACAGAGTTCAACCCTGAGGGAAGATATTGAGGTACCTTCCAAGGTAGGATGACAAGCCATCGTTTAGCGCATGATGACGTACCCATACGTTGTTGACGTCTCATGGCCCATTCTCATTCATGATGGCGCGACCTACTACAGAAATTCCTTTTGGAAGCACAATCGTGCCAGTTCGGTATTGAAGCTTCGGAGCAGCACTCAATGCCGACAGAACAACGTGAGGCCAAGCTCTGCAGTCGAGGATGAAGCCGTTCGGGTGGAGCTTGTCAACTCCAGACTCTTCGTCAGTTTCCTACAAGACAACAACTCGTTGCCAGAACGGTGCATCCTTTTCCGGCAGGTTGGCAGATGGAGAATGATTAGCGAGGCTGGGGCAGGGGGCTGTGGGTTGTGGGTCGGGGGGCTGGTACCACAACGTTCTCCATAGCAACAACAACAACGACCTTCCAGGACCGAGAAGCGCACCACAACGCAGAGAGACAAGACGGTGTGGCATACAGTGAAGTGAAAGAGACAGGCGCACATCTATTCACATGCTTCTGGGAGGACGTGACGCAATTGGAAAGGTAGCTGGTCCGCCTGGCAACCGCCTTTCGAAATGAGCACTACAACACAGGTGCAGGTCTTCACGGCTCAACTTGCGGCTCCGAACAGCGCTACACAACTGCAACTGCACGCCATTATGACATCCAGTCCATCTACAGGCCGTAATACGTCTCGCACCTCCACGGACACGATTAGCTGCAAGGCATGCTCCCAGGCGCTAGCTGTCATCTCCCCAGAAGGCGACTTGATTGCTACAGAAGAACATGATGGGGCCTGCGACTCTTGCCAACAGATGCAGACGCTATGCAACGACTTGCAGACCAAAGATGCGGCTTTCAGAGAGGTGGAGCATAGGAGAGAAGAGTACGGGCCGCGAGTAATCGCGCTGCAAGAGCTGCGAGTGGCGCGAATGACCTTTGCCAACTTCATCGAGTCCGTACAGGGTGATGCCGAGGACCAGGCTAACGAAGTGCACACCGAGGAGCAAACCGACAAACAAATTCAGTCGCCAGCCAAGACATCGACTGCTCAACCACGCGGCCAGAAGCGCTCCCTTTCGTCTTTTTCGTCGGAGCAGAAGCCATCAAAGCGGCCCCGATTGACGGACCATATGCGCCGGGTTAGCTTTGACAACTCTGTTGTGTTTCGGGACGCAGAAGCGAAGAGGTTCGACTCGCAGTTTTCTCGCGTCAGCGATGCGTATGTGCCGGGACGTATTGCCGCCCCAGATGGGTCGGAATGGTGGGATACGAGTGGGCACAATATGTCGGCACCTAAATTTTTGGGGGTTAAGAAGCAAGGTAGCAAATGGGTGCCGACGAAGGAGGGACTGCAGATGGACGAGGAGTGGGCTGATAAAGATGCTGCGGGTACCCACGGCGAGGGCAACAGTGAAGGTGAGGACGAAATGAAGGGTGGAGACGAGGGTGTTCACGAGAGCAAATATGAAGGCGAGGGGGACGTCCCCGAAGCACGGGCGGAGAAAGAGTACACTGACACTTCAGCCTTAATTGAGACAAAAGCTTACAAGATCAGGGTTGAGATGGCACCAGCAGATGCCAATGTGCTTCCCGTGAACGATGCGGAGCTGGACAGAAACGACCGATATTCTAATCCAGCTCCTAGAACGGCGCTATCAGATCCGAGGATGTATCTGCTAAGAATAGAGAGCCCAACGCAAGCGATCAACAGTCCCCCAGATCCACAAATCCGCGATCACGTTGAACGAAATGGCTCCCCTGGGGCGAAGGATTCTGCTACCGGAGCGGTGGAAACGCCTCAAAAGGCAGAGAGTGGCGTACTGACACAAGGAGAGCATAGGCAAGAAGATGAGGAGAATTGGACGCTCGGCTTCGGCTGGATAAGCAAGGGTTCACCGAATTCACGGCCAAGGGGAGAAGTATGGAAGGAGGGCGCGGACTCGGACGACGACGAACAAAATGTTCGCGGGCGCAGTTTGTTACGTTGAGCACGTTTGAAAACAGCGTTTAAAGTTTTCTTTTTGAATAGTGAGTACCCGATTTCGGATAAGGAGGGTAGTGCTTGCTGAATCAGCGTCTGCTACGTAGATGGGCCATGCAAGGCCCGAGGACGACGTGGCTACCTATATCCCAAGACCGCGCTCGACCTCCGTGGCTAGGCAAGGACACCACGGACTCCACACGGGTGAAAAGAAGGATTGAGAGCCTGTGAAAAGAGTTGTCTGTAACATTCAATCTCCTTGCCATGTTGACGGGCTGTGCAGGATGTAGTATTCAAGCAGCTATAGCGGTCTCTCCAGACTTGAACAAACATGTACACTGATTGTGCCCAGGACTACTCAATAACACCCACAATGGATATAAACCCCTTAAACAATTTGCTCCAGAAGAATGCTAATGCTAGAAACAAGTAGGAAAGTGTAAAAGAAGGCAACATCGGGCGCTCTTCGGCGCTTACTGATTCAGAGAATTTCACTGCACGGCCTGGCTTGCGAGGTTAGGAGTTTCAGACTCTACGGTGGTGGGTTTCGTATGCTCGGCTGCGGTTGCGTCATGCACTGGCTCCTCGGCGGCAGCAGCGCTGTCATTCGGAGCGACAGGCGGTTCAGTATCAGCACTACCCTCAGCAGCACGCTCAGTAACTGTGGGCTCCTTGTGCTCCGTCGAATCAGGCTTCTCCTCGGTGTGGCCGTTGGTGACACCCTCTTTAGCCTTGGACGCAGCCTCCACTACCTTCTTCTTCCCTTTCGCCGCCAGAACCTCGGGCGCCTTCGGCTTCATGGGAGCTTTGGCAGAAGAAGCTGCTCGACGAGGCGGAGAAGCGGGCTTGTCCAGCGTCTTACTGGCACTGCTCGTGGTTGGGCGCATCATACGGGCCAAAAAGCCCTCATCAGCGCCGCCTTTTGTAGACGCGCGTGAATCTGGGCGCCGAACAGACGTACTGCTTGGTGCCAGTGATGCTCGAGACGGCTGTTTCTTTGCAGCAGGAGCGGGAGCGGTAGCTTTCGGTGGAGGTCGTGAGACGGTTGACGATTTACGCGCCAATTTCTGGGCAGCGGCTTCCTCTTCATGTTTGGCTGCCGAAGAAGCGGTCGGGGCAGTCAGGTGAGAGGGCAAGCGGACCGGGCGGGTTGGGGACTTTGGCCTGGGCTTTTTGAAGCCACTCGGAGACGTGGTCGTGCTATCCTTCGACGCAGGAGCAGATGGTACCGCCTTAGAAGTTGCCGTGCTATCCTTGGAGGTTGCGGTGCTATCCTTGGGGGCAGGGGCAGACGATGCCGCCTTGGAGGTGGCCGGCTTTCTGGCCTCCGCAACCGGCGTTTTAGCTTTGGCGGCTGCACTTGCTCTTGTGCCAGAAGTCGGAGCGGAAGGCTTGAGTGTGGTATGGGCGGCCTTGGGTGCGCTCGGCTTGACAGGTTCTTTCGGAGCAGCTGCTTTGGGCTGAGCTTTCACGGGCGCTGGTGACTTTGGCGCAGCTTCAACAGGTTTCGGGCCAGTGGGTGTCTTAGGGAGTCTGGCAATGCCTGGGGATTTGGGTAGAGACTTTCTTGCCGCAGGGGCTGGCGATCTCGCAGTCGAGATTGCCGCGGGTTTCTTGGCTGATGCCCCTCCGTTCGTCCTCGGTGTACCGTTGGCCTTGGGCGTACCGTTGGCCTTGGGCGTACCGTTGGCCTTGGGCTTACTTTCGGTGATCTTTGGGGTCTGAGGGGCAGTCTCACTGCTAGTAGGGTGAGATAGGACTTCCGTAGGCGGAGGAAGGACTTGACCTCCCGCAACCGTGGCCTCATCCGTGGGGTCGGCTGGCTTGAGCGACGCCTCCTCCTGCACGCCAGACACGACCTTATCCGGATTGTCTGGCGGCGAATCGGTGACTGCTGCGTCCGTCTTTGCGTCTGTCTCCACAGCGGTAGTCTGCGCTGTGCCGGGCTGCACAGTTGGCTCCACATCCACGAGCTTCTCCGTCTGTACAGCTACAGCTTCAGGCTCCGGGAAGTCCGACCCCTTCATGATGCTCCCGAGGTTCGGCATTGCCTTTGGTGCCTCGCGGATCGGCGGCGGCGCTGTGGACGATTCCTGCGTGTACAAAGTCCAATAAGTATGCGTCTCCAAAACGGATGTTCTGCCCAAGGGACACTTACCCTATTCTCAACGACCTGCTCCGGGACGGGTTCCTCGGTCGCGGCACTCTTCTCACGCTCTTCTATCTCCTCGGTGACGACCTTCTTCAGTCCGGCAACTGTGACGTCGGCCGAGCCTTCACTCAGACTGAAGCTCTCGCGACGGTGCGCCTGCGGGGTGTTGACGCTGACCCCTTTTGTGGTCCCCAGTTCTTTGGCGGCGGCGCCACTGGGCTCGACAGATACGAAGGAGGCTCGAACTTTGGACGTGGGGCGGTTGCCGTCGTCGGTAGCACTGCCTGCGGACGAACGACCGCGGGGCTCAGGAGAGGAAGCAGCGTTCTGGTTCTCGAACATGGCCCGAAGGTTCCGGACGCCACTGTTCAGACGCTCGGTCATGGCTGCGGCGAGCGGTGAGTCGTCAGCCAGTATGCTCAGAGTGGTGGTGCTGGTTGCGGGTGAGGTGGATGGAGAGCGGAGAGACAGGGTACGCGGTGCTGGAGGTTCAGATGCGACCAGGATCAGCCTGAAACGCGTTTGGCTGGCACCAATTCTGTTTGCAAGAACAACAATGCCGCTGTTTCAGGGAGAATGCGGGCGATATGCAACTTACAATGAGAAAGTTTCAGCAACGAGCGCGCGGTGTTTGCTCTGCGTCTAGAGGCGGTGGAGGAAATGAAATGTCCCCTGGACGAAGCGACCGCGCCCTGGACACAGGCCAAGCGAGCCCTAGGGAAGCGCGCAGACGTCACAGCGTGAACGGGCTTGCAAGAGTCGCCGCGCAACCTGGAATGATTTCAGTTCTGGCGAGAGTGTATTGAGTATGGGGCAAGCTCAGTCAACTGATTCCGTCAACACAACAAAGTCCTGGGGTGTCCATTCTCGGCAGCAGAGGCATTGGCATCTGGACCAATCAATGCGCGTCAAACGTGTAATTGACAGCAAATTTCATTATTGCGACCAATCACAAGCTAGTGTGACCGTAGTTGCCAAGTCGCACTATAACTAGAGTAATAGAGTTAAGAGTCTTTAATAGTATATTTTAGTTAATTTTAAGCTTAGTAATATAGTAGACTTTAAGATAAGTATTATATACTAGTATAAACTTTATAATTAAAATTTTATATTTTTTAATAAAAAACTACAATCTAATTTTATTGCTAGATTTTTATATAGTATTAAATTAATAATCTAAGAATAAAATAATAAAGACTTTTATCTTATATTAGGAAAAGTTTTAAGCGAGCGTAAGAACCTTTGGCATCTAGACGGCTCTGCACACACCTGCGCACTAAAAGCGCTCTAAGCGCACCCGTAATAGTACTTTTTTTTTAGCGTGTATATGCGCAAGGTTGTACGGAGGTGCCTTTCAAAAGTTTTTGCCCACCTTGGCGAGCAGGGGGTTCTGTGCTATTCCTAATTAAGAGCGTTCTCCGGCTGGCTCTAGCTCTGGCTTCCTGAGCCTCCGACCCTCCTTATACTCGTTGCCTCCATTGAGCTCAAGGATCTGTTCTATATGGTATGGAATCCGCTCAATCCAAGCCTGTATTTTCTCCTGAGGCAGCTCTCTCCAGCACTGCTCCCATGCCCGTACTGCCTCTGCTCTATTCTTAGGAGCTCCTTTCTTCGTAGTAGCCCTTTTCATCCATGGCCAGCAAGGCTCAATAGAATTCAAATCAGGAGAGTTACCACACCAGATAATCCTCTTAACATCATGAATGCTATATATATAGCTTTGAACGTAGTGGTCGTGAGAAGGCGCCTTGTCTTCCTGTACAACTGTTCTAGGCCGCGTAGCCTTACACTGCTTTGCAAAAGGAATAAGCTTTGGCAGCAGAATTGTTGTCTGGTACCGGTACCAGTCAATTCCTGAGCCACTGCCTCGGCTGAGCTTTCCAGTCCTCTGGTTCCATCTCCACTGGGGCAGCCGTCCAGGCTTGGTACGGAGACCTAGGCGACGCATGCCATTCTCAAGCTCCCACTCAGCCTTTTTGATAGGCTCAAGCTCCTTGTTCAGTTCATCAATTTGAGCAGCAGCAGCCTCCTTCTCTTTCTTTGTTTCTGGCGTCCAGCAGTGGCAGGGGCCCTTCTTGTCGTACGAGAAACAGCCCCAAAACATAAATTCAGAGTAGCCTTTCCATCTCTCACGAATACAGCTCCGTACGAAGGCCTCATCTGCTTTCCTCCATACTCGATATCCTCCACGCCTATGGTTGAGAACAACAGACGTTTCGTCTGACCAGATAACATTCTTCCAATCTTCAAGCGTCCAGTCTTGATGGGCCTGGCACCACTTATATCGATCCTCCTTCATCTGCTTCGTCAACCCAGGCTTCCTCGTTGGCTTGGTCTTCTTGAAGCCTGCCTTCCTTAAGATTCGCCAGACTGTGGCAGCTGAGATATTGAATCCTTCTTGGCTAAGTGCGCCAGCAACGTCAGCGCAAGACTTCTCTCGCCCATATCGATCAGTGCGTACGGTGTTGACTACTTTCTCGGAGACTTCAGATTGCTTTGATGGCCGGCCAGATCGATAGGCGTTTTCAAGATGCTTATCTTCAAGCTTCAGCGGCCGCTGGCCTGGATCGAAACCTCGCTCGATTGCTCGCGCGTATATAGAGTTGATCGTACGCTTCTCGATTCCAGTGAGTCCGGTGATCTCATTGTTTGACTTGCCTATAGCCTTAAGAACGACTACCGTGGCACGAGTAGAGTTATCGTGATGAACCATAGCGACAGTACTAGATAGATCAATTGACAGAGAGTAGTAGTTACAGAGGGTAAGGCCTGAGGTTGAGAAGTGGCCACGTCAACTCGGAGATGCTTCCCGATCTGGAATGTGGCGCATACCCCTGCTCGCCAAGGTGGGCAAAAACTTTTGAAAGGCACCTCCGTATAAAAATACGCACCTATACCGCTAGTGCACCTAGGGCACCTAGGGCACCTAGAGTACCCTAGACGCTTATACTAGCTATAAAATACTAATTAATTAGCAAATAAAGCTCTTTAATTGGCTAAAATTTAAAAAAGCTTAGTAATCTACTTAGTAATCTACTTAGTAATCTACTTAGTAAGTTTTTAAAAAAATAAGAATTTTTTAAAAGTATAAAGTTAAAGTTCTTTACTAGATAGTAATTAGTAGTTAATATAATAGTATTAATTACTAGCGTATTATATAAAACTTCTACTTACTAGTTAAGAAATAATATAGAACTTAGTTATACTAAATAGTAAACTATTTATTAACTACTATATGCTATAAACTAGATTTTAGTGTCTTTTATTTTACTTTTCTTTATATATAGTGCAAATTTAACCTTAGTTAAAATTTTAACAAAACGAAATTTTTTAATATAGAACTTCTGCCTAATTCTAAATTCTAGATTTTATAGGTTTAAAAATAGAAAAAATTTAGTTTTATAATTATTTAAAAGAATTAGATTAGGCGATAATTAGTAGCTTAGTAAAGGCCACTATTTTAAAAAGTATAACCTTTAATAACTTTTTAACTACTTTATATTTATTAAAATTTTTTAGAAAATTTAAAGAATATATTATAAGCACTATATTATTATATAATAATATTACGTAATATATATTATAACTAGTAAAATAAAGAGTTTTTTATTAAATACTAAATAATTACGTAATCAAAATAGTATTTTTAAATTTAATAGTTAAAGACTAGTATTTTATCTATAAATCTATAAGAAAATTTAAATTATAGCTTTACTAATTAAAAAGTTATAAAGCTTTAAAAAATTACTTATTTAGACTAAATTGTGTATATTTGCGTATATTTGTGCACACCTACGCATTTTTATGCTAGCAAATTACTTATGCAAAAATATACACAAATATACAACTCTGCGCACATTTGCGTATAATTAAGTAGTCTTTTTAAAAAAACTTTCCTAATATACGTACTATAATAAAAAAAGTAGAGTCTTTTACTTAGTAAATAAAAAGATTATAAAAAGGTAATATTAGCTTACTAAATACTTTTTTAAGCTTTTTTTAGTTTAAGTTAAAGTAGATTAAAATAGAAGGTTATATATACTACTATATACCACATCTAATTCTAATTAAAGACTAACCTTAAATATAATAAATATCTTAATTACTCTATATTCTATAAGCTTCTAGTTTTAATATAAAGTTTACTTATAGTGTATATAATATATCTAGCTTATTACTACTATTATTATTAGTTATTTATAGTCGCGTACTAAATAAGCTAACTTAATAGTAATAATAGCTAAAAGGATTATATAAATCTATATAATACTTTTAATATACTAAAGCTTATTAATAAAAATCTTATTGACTTTTCTTATATCCCTTACTAGAGAATTTTAGTACTAATAAGAAGTAATTATTTCTACTAAAGTAGAAATATAGACTTACTAGTTCTTAAGAACTAAATAAGCTACTAACCTAGCGAGTATATAAAAATTGCCTTATAAATAGTTAAATATACTAGACTTTTATAAATTATTTTATAAATAGAATAGAACTTTAGTATTATAACCTTAGTAGTAGTAGTATATATTTTTAGCGTATACTTTTTAGTAATAATAAGTACTTTTTTAAGAATAATATTAATATCTAGATAGATAGTAGGGTGTAGGTGTAAAAAGATAGTAGAGATTTTATTAAGAATAACTTTAATATAGTAATAAAGTAATTGTAAATTTTATATATATTACTTTTATTTAACTACTTATAAGAAACATAACTATTAATATATTAACTTATATATATAGCGTTAATTAAATCTACCTAGGGGTAAAATAACAAAGGCTTTTATTTTAAATAATATAATAAAAAAAGCAGAGCCCCCTACTTAGTAATTAAAAAGGTTATAAAAAAGTAATAGTAATAAAAAGTATATTTAAACTACTAAGTAAGCTTAGTAGTTTTAGTGTAAATAGCTTCTATATACAAGATTTTTATAAAGGCTATATTTAGAACTTTAAAGGAGAAATAAAACTATAGTATAATAATACTATAAGCTATCCTTCTTTTACTATTCTAATTATTATAAACCTACTATCTAAATTATTATAAATAATATAAATTACTATATTAATAAGTATATACTATAATTTTTTTAATTACTAAGTAGGGGGCTCTACTATTTTAATTATAATATTTAAGATAAAAGCCTTTCTTCTACTATCCCTAGGTAGTTAATTTAACGCTATATATACTACTATACTTATAAGTAAAATAAAGATAATATATACTAAATATATATTTATTACTTTATTACTATATTAAGATTGTTCTTAATAAATTTTCTATTACTATTTTTATCTTTTTACACTTTATAATCTACTTAAGTATTAACTATAAAGTATTTAATACTAATATTAAAGTAGCTATACTAAAGTTTTATTTTATTTATTAAATACTTATCTAGTGTAAGAAATAGGTATACTTAACTATTTATAAGATAGTTTTAGTATACTAGTTAGGCTAGTAACTTATCTAGTTTATAAATAGCTATAAGGTAAAATTTCTACTTTAGTAAATATAATTACTTCTACTTAGTAATATAATCTAAAAGAGAAAGTAAAAGGTAAAGAATAAAATATTTATTAATAATCTTTAGTATAATAAAAATACTATATAAATTCATAAAATTCTCTTAGCTAATATAGCTATATTAGCTTATTTAAGTAAGTATATAGTTAATAATATTAATAGTAATAATTTAAGTAAACTATATATAACGTACTCTATAAGCGAGCAACTTACCTAACTAAGCAACTTACTTTTACTAAGACTCTACTAAAATATACTACTAGTAATAGTATAATATAATATCTTAATAATATAATAAACTACTAGCGTTAAATAAAGCTTATATATAGCTTATAATCTAGACTATTAAATAAAATATATTACTTTTATAAAAACGCGCTACTACTATCTATAATATCCCTTAAAAGACCTTTAGCTAATAATACGCTAAAATTGCCTTCTAATATAACTGCCTACTTAATAGAATAAAGATTATTATAAGAGAAAAGTAGGCAATTATATAGTATATACTCAATCTAAATTTATAAGAATTCTTATTATAGCTTACTACTATAGAAGATATAGCTAATTCTTTACTAGCTAAGTAGTATTATAACTCTATAGGCTATAGTTTTTTTTGCGACTAAGGGGGTTTCTAATAAAAATATTATAATAGTAGTAGTTATTTCTCCTACTATTATTAACACAGAAAAGCGTTTTAAGGTAGTGTTAATAAAAAGGGGTTATAGGCTATAACTAGGCTCTAAACTTTATTAAGCGCTAGCTAGAGCTTAAAGTTAAGTTTAATTAAAAATATAACTATAAAAGAGCCCTCTAGAAGAATCCTAAGAGAATATAAGGCTAGTTCTCGCTTATAGAGAATATAAAGGCTAAGTATAGTATTCTAAATAAGAATACTTATAATTTTAATAAGTCTAGCTTTATAATAAGTATAATATTAACTAAAGTAGTAGTTAGAGACTCTAAGTATTAAGAATAGCTAAAGTAAGTGTAGTAGAGTAATAGGGAGTAAATAATAGTTATCTAAGGCATTAATATAATAGGATAGTAGATTCTACCTTTTATTATCTTTAGAGGCAAGCACTATCTCTCCGCCTAGTATAAGGAAAAAGATCTACCTTATAATTAGGTTATTTTAGTCTCTAAGAATAGCTAGATAATAAATAAGCTTAGTCTATAATAGCTAAAGGGCTTTAATAAGTATATAAAGAGGCGTACTACTAGTAGAGTATATTTACTTATTATTAATAGTTATAAAAGTTATAACTTACTTAAATTCTAAAATTGCTATAAAAAGAGTAATATTATTACTCTCTATATACCTTTATATTTGTCGCACTATTTATAGCTACTTAATATAAATTATTTTACGCTATTAAAAAAAACGTATAGGCTCTAAGCTAAGAATCTAATATATAACTACATTACGTATATAACTAAAATTAAGTTACTATTTTACTTTATTACTATCTTTAAGGCTTTAATTACTAAAAGTAATATTAAAGAAGGCTTTTAAGGTGCTAGCCTAGTGCCTTATAATCTAAAGGCTATACTATTACAGCTTAATATTTGCCTATATATATTTCTAAATTATACTATTTATAATAGTATATAGAAGTTATAAACTCTATAAAATAGTATAAAACTTAGGTTATAATTAATACTAGTTAAGTAGAGAATTTAAAAGTATGTAAATAGTTTTCTAACTTATATAGTTACGGTAGTATAAAATCTTATTAAAGGCGCTAAGCTAATAGGGTATTCTTTAGTATTAATAACTAAACGTAATACTAAACTTTAAGTTACTAATAAGGCCGCTATATAATATAAATTATATAAAAGAAAGCAATTATAGTAAGAAAAAGCGCTTATAGCTAAAGAGGGCTAGCAACTAGCTACTCTAAAGAACTTTATAGCGCGTAGTAATAATAAAAAGGTAAAAAAAAGCGCGTGTTAATAGAGGTAAGCTAGCTTAATAGTGCTATAAATACTATAGTAAGTCTAGGCATAATAAAATAATATATAAGTAACTTATAAAAGTAGATTCTAAATAGATTAGCCTATTTAAACTATTAATAATAGTTTATATTAACTCTATACTATTATAAATAGTATATATTTTAGTAGAATCTTAGTAAAAGTAAGTCGCTTAGTTAGGTAAGTCGCTTACTTATAGAGTATGTTAGTATAAGTAAATCTTATATAGGTTAGAAGCTTATAAGGTATAAATAGAGTATAAGTAAATTTAAGCTATTATTACATTGTTAGATAGTATTTAAAGTTAGTTTTTAATTAGAATTAAGTGCTCTATATAGTAGTATATAAAAACCTTTTATTTTAACCTACTAACGTACCTTATAGACAAGCGGTCTATATAGATAAGTAGTTTACCTCTACTAAGACCCTACTAAAATCACTATAAAATCATAATAAAATATAGAGTAGAACTAAAAATTAGTATAAATAATAGTAATTTATAGTAAATTAGACTATTTTATATTATTTTTATATATACGCGTATTATACCTAGTGTTACTATACCTTCTATAGCGCCTTTAAGTAGACTTGTTCCTATTACTACATATTTTTTTCTTACTCTTTTTTCTATTACTATAAGCTCTAAACTCCTTAAAAGCACTTAGCTAAGCTCTTTTTTTTAAAAGTTAGAGTACCTTTTTTTTAAATCTACTTTCTTTTATATAATTTATATTATAAAGTAGCTTTATTAGCTACTTAAAGCTTAGTAATTTAGCTATAAAGAAGGACTAGTATATATATTATTATCTTAGCGCCTTTAGTAAGCTGCGTAAGCAACTTAACTATTAAAATAAAAAAGCTATCTAGGTGCCTCTAAATCCTTATCTTAATTAGCGTTAATTAGGATAGAAGTTTAGTAGGGTAGCTAGGAGTTTTTAACTTCTAAGGAGCGTTATTAATAATAGAAGGTATTAGTATACGCAACTAAACTTTAGGCTTTAATAATACTACTTTTAGGTTAAATAGAACTAGACTAGCGCCTTAAAAGCTACTTTAAACTATACTTTCTTTAAAAATATTAAAAAAAGACTTATTTAAAGTAAGGTAAGACCTTAAGTTTAGTAATATATATAATTTAGTTATATATTAAATCCTTAACTTAGTAACTATATATTTTCTTTAAAAGTATAAAAAACTTATATTTAGTAGCTATAATAGGTATAATAAATAAGGGGGCATATAAAGAGTAATAATTTTTTTCTCTTTATAGAGTTTTAAAATAGTAGTATACTATAGCTCTTATAGCTATTTAAAAGTAGTAATTAATTTATACTAGTAATACTATCCTTTATATACTTATTAAAGTGCTTTAACTATTTAATACTAACTTTATTATTTATCTAGCTATTTTTAGTAAGTTGAATAATCTAGAAAGGATTAATTATATTCTCCTTATACTAGACTAAAAGGTAAAGCTTGCCTAAAAATAAAATAAAAAGTAGAAGCGCCTACCCTATTACCCTATTGCCCTAGATAACTAACGTCTACTCTTAATTATCTAGCTAGAGTCTTTTTAGCTATTAGCAACGCTTAGAGTCTATAACTATTACTTTAAATAATATTACGCCTATTATAAAGCTAAATTTATTAAATTTATATATATTTTTATTAAAAATGCTATACTTAGTCTTTATATTTGCTATATACTAAAACTAGTCCTTAATTATTTATAATGGGCCTTCTTATAGTTATACTTTTAGTTTAACTTAATCTATAGCTCTATAGTATGCTTTATAAAGGTTCTAGTTTAGTTAATACCTATAGAATTTTAGTCTTGCTTAGTAAGTAAAGAATCTATTATATTCTTTATAGTAGTAAGCTAGAGTAAAAACTCTTATTTATCTAGGTCTAATATATACCTAATAATTACCTTTTCTTCTCTTTATATAAGTACTATAAAATTAGAAAGAAATTATATTATATTATTATTATAAGATAGATTTAGGCACGTTATAAAGTGTAATATCTCGTTATAGAAATAATATTTTCTTTTATTTAATAGCCTAAAGAGTAAGCTATATATTAGCCTTTATATAGATAGATTATATATTAGTAGATTAAAATATTTTATACTATATAAGAGAGTATAAGTTTTAGTAAAACCTTAGTAGAGGTAAACTACTTGGCTATATAGACCGCGTGTCCGTAAGGTATATTATTAGAGAGTAGAGATTATTGTAATTTATAGTAAGATAGATTAACTATAAGAAAAAAAATATCTAATTACTATAGAGGACTAAGGGCCTAAAGGTATATAAATAAGACTAGATATAAAGTTATTCTAGCTAAAGTTATATAACTAAGAACTAACTATATAGTTATATAGTAGTCTTATATATTCTTTTTAGATTGCTAATAGTAGTAATTTAAGAAATACTAAGTTAAAATAGCGTAATAGGTAATAAACAACCCCTAACCTTAGTAAGGAGAAAAAAAAAAGCTATTAGTAAGTTCTTATATAGGCGACTTACTATAAAAGTTACTATAAAACACTATAATAATAGTATAAAATATAGTAATTTTATAGACTATAAATATAAATATAGAATAAGACTTATTAGTTACCTAAACTGCTAAAATAGAGTACAACTAATAAGTTATATAAGCTATCTATATATAGGTTAGCGTCTAAGTATTCTTAGTATATAGCTTATAATAGTAAATTAGGTTTATTTTAATATAATATTACTATAAAAAAGTAGTCTGCCTAAGTAATAGCGTAAATAATTATAACTATTCTATATAGCTGGGTAAGCAAGTAAGGGCGTACCTTATAGAAAAGTCTAGTTTTAAAATAAGAAAGGTAGGTTCTAGTCTAGTACTAAGGTCTGCCTATATTTATTATTAATATAAACTATTTTAATTAACTTTAGTATAATTAACTCTAGTATAAGTAGGTAGAACTACTCTATATAGCTACGATAGTATAAAGAGATAAAACTCCTTACTAATATTTAGACTTATGCCTTAGGTATATATATACTAAGAGAACTAATCTATAAAATAAATAGCTAATCTATCTAGGTATTAATAGTTATTAGGTATTATAAACTATTTAATAAATAGTAATTTATATTAAATATTAAGATTCTTCTTACTAAAGCTATAATATAATATATATAAAGTCTTATTACTATAAAATATAGGAAAAGTAGAGTGCTAAAATAGAGTAGTACTTTGGGGTAATATTAAACTAAAGGGGCGCGTAGCTATATGCCTTATTAATATATAGAGATAGAGAAGCATTAAACTAAAAGAGCGCGTAGCTATACGCCTTATTAATATAGTAAAACATAGTAATTTTAGAAACTATAGAAGTAGAAATAAGATAAAATTTATAGGTTACCTAAACTACTAATATTCTACTATAAGGTTATAGAGATAGAAGAGCTTTAAGACTTTACTTATTTACCTATAATTTACTTTAGAATAGGCTTAAGTTATAAGAGCTTTAACTACTTTTAATACTTTTATTTAGGTAAAAGTTTTATAACACTATCTATAGACTAAGAGTTAGTTCTAATATAAGTAAAAGTAATAGTTTCTTGTAGTGCCTATTCTTATAACTAATAGTAGTATATATCTATATATTAAAGAGTTATCTTTAGCTAAGGGGACTCTATAACTAGTAGACAAATTATCTATTTATTATTATAGAATATAGAGAATTATTCCTTAAATTCTAAATAAAGATTATTAAATATTCCAGACTACTAGTAGTACTTAGTATATCGTATAGAGAGTAAGATAAGTTTAGCTTTAATAGTTAACTTAATACTATAGTATTAGAATATTGCTTTTTAGTTAATTAAACTACTAAATAGAAAGAAAATATAGCTTTATAAGAACTTATAAGTTGCCTTATAATTAGTATAAAATATATTAGTTATACTATAGAAGTTAGTTACTTTAGTATCTTTTTAATAGAGATATAAAGTAGTATAGTCTATAAAGTAGTGTACTACTAGGTCCTAGAAGTAATATAAGTATATAAGGCACTAATATATAACTA
The DNA here is from genome assembly GCA_031010545.1 of Laburnicola sp. JP_R_19. NCBI lineage: Eukaryota > Fungi > Ascomycota > Dothideomycetes > Pleosporales > Didymosphaeriaceae > Laburnicola > Laburnicola sp. JP_R_19. The sequence continues at coordinate 1,579,321 of VOIT01000042.1, forward strand.
ATAAATATTTAGAGCTAAAATTAGTAAGAAATTTAGCTAATTTTAAAAAAACTTTAGTAATATCTAGATATATAGTAATAGTGGCATAGCTAATAAATCTAACTATGGAAAAGTAATAATAAGATATATTTTTATTCTTAGACATTATTAATAGCATAAGCTCCTTAAAAGGTAGAAGTAAAGTAGGTGCCTTAGTCTAGAATAACTTTTAAGGTGCAAGGCATTTATTATAGATTTTCTAGATATACTTATATTATAATAACTAAAAGTAACTATTATTATAGTTTTTATATATAGTAATACTATAAAAAGTAAGGTTCTCTTAGTCTTGCAAGTTAGTAATTTTATACTATTTAATAAGCTTATATTTAAAGATATTAAGAATTAATAAATAACCTAAAAGAGCTATAGTAATAATATTATCTATATAAAAGAAGATAATAATATAGCTATCTTTCTATAAATAAAGTGTATTTAGTACTAGTAATAGACTAAAACTCTTAAGTATAGTTATAAAGTCTTTATATTAAAGTAGTAGTAATATCTTAAAGCTATAAAGTGTAAGAACACTACTAGAATGCCTAATAGTTAGTAAGGCAGAATAGGATAATATTAGGAGGTAAGTAGTAATAAGACAAATCACTACTCGCTCTTATCTAAAGTAAGGGAGGGTTTTTATCCAAACCCCTACTAGACTTAAAGAAGGCATTAGGCCCTATTAGGCTAGCTAAGTAATAAGAAGGCCTTATATAAAGAGTGTAATAATATTACTAATTGTGCTTACTATTATAAAAACCTTCTAGTTAAAAGATATAAATAAGTTTAGAGAGTTTAGTGTTAGTAAAAGTATTAATAATATTATATTAATATATATCTATATTAAAGTAGATAGTAATTACTATAAAAGCGCAAAATATTTAAATAGTAAAAGTAGTAGTATACGTATTACCTATAATAGTCTATAAGTCTTTTTTTTACTATAATTTATAGTTTAAACTTAGCTATAAAGTCTTAGTTAAATTTATATATAAAAACCTATATAAGTAATAAGACTTTAGTATTTAAAGAAAGCTTTAAAAGCAAAACCTTAGTATATATCTCTTTTTTAGTAATAGTATTTAGTTTCTTTTTTGTAGCTACTATAAAGCCTTCTTTAAACTATATAAGAAGTTTTAGAATATTGTTTTAAAATTATAGTAAGGGTAGAAGCTAGTCCCTATAGACTCGCTATAATAGTGTAATTAATTAGAGTACTTTATTTAGTAGTAAGACTAACGTAAATATATTCTAATAAGTCTAAATAGTATTAGTAGCAGAATTTTGTATATATTTAGACAATATATTAGTAGTTTAAAGATCAAGATTAGTCTTACATTATTTTCTTTATATAAAATGTTTTATTAATATAAATATAGAAAAAATAAAGAATTAAGAGAGTGCTAGTAGTATAGCTAGTACTAATATTAGTAGCGCAAAGGCCTAATTAACTATAAAAACTAGTAAAGAGTATATATTTCTACTATAGTATATATTATAAGTCTTGCCTAATTTATTACCTATAAGTATTATATTAGTAGAAAAGTTAAATAGCTTAATCTAACTAAATACTAAGTAAACTGACTTTATTAGTAATCCTAAAGAATAGTTCTTTACTAAAGGCAATATCCCTTATTTAAATAACATTACCTCTATATTTATAGAACATAGCTTTTAATAGTAGAAGAGATAACTACTATTATTATAATATTTTTATTAGAAACCTCCTTAGTTGCAAAAGAAAACCATAGCTTTTAGTACCTATATATAGTAAATATTACCTAAATCTACGCCTACTAAGTAACTAATAAGCGCCCTTAGAAAAAGCTTATTTATTTACAAAATCTTCTTATAAAGGTAGTATACTCTATATCTATAAATACGTTAATAAGTAATAAAAGGCAGTTTACTATATATAGCCTTAAATAGTATAGTCTAGTTTAATAATTTAATAGAAGTCTAATTAAGTAAATATACTATATAGATATATATTTCTTTGTGTAAGTAAAGTAGAATGTTAAATATAGTCGTAAGCAATTAAAATATAGTAATTAGTATTTTTCTTATCTATTCTATATAGCCTAATTATTTTATAGTATTAGGGGACTAGAGTTGTATAGTAATACCTTATTATTTATAGTGCTTAACTATGCTAAGGTTATTTTAAAACCTATAAGCTCTCTCCTTATTAATTAGAATAAATACTAGACTAGTGTTATGGCAGTGTTTAATATATATATTTATAAGTTTTAAGATTCTATCTAAGATATCTATAAATTAATTAGGTATGCTATACACTATATAGATCTTAGAAATAAAATAGTAACTATAAAAGATATACTAGTTGCCTATAAACAATTTAGTATTAAGTGTAATAATATTAATAGTAATAGCTGTAAATATATATATAGGTTAGTGCTTTTTATTAAATCTTTATAAGATAACCTATAAAGTCTTATTAACTCTATATTATTTATATTTTTATATACTAAGGAAAAAAGATATAAGTAGAGCTATACTAGTAATATTATAACTTAGTTTTTCTATTAACTTAGCTTTAGTATAGCCTATTAAGACGTGCGCGTAAAGACTAGATAATATATAATTAGGTAGTAGTACTATAAAGGTTTCTTATAGCTCTTTTTATTAGTAAGGGCTAGAACAAGTCTATTGGTATAGTCCTCTAGTAGTACTATAAGAGACTATTAGTTTACTAAAATATAGTAGCCGTCTATATACTTAACTATTATCTAAATAAAATTCTTAGTACTATCCTTTATATATAGGCATTTACGCCCTAAGTTAAAGTAGATATTTTTTCTTTAAGCCTTAAGAGTAATACTAATAATGTAATAAAACTTAGATATAAAGTAATATTTCTTAGTATAGTTCTTATAAGTCTATCTAGTATCTAGATTTTAATATTACATTTACCCTATATAGTAATTTCTACTAAGTCTTCTTTATAGTTTTTTTTTGCAACTAAAAAGGTTTCTAATAGAAATATTATAATAATAAGAATTATCCCTTCTACTATTATTAATATAGCAAAGCTTTTTAAGGTAGTGTTAATAAAAAGGAGTTAGCGTATTATAAGCAAGCTAAGCGAGCTAAGTAAGCTTAGTAGACTTAGTGCGTCTACTCTAACTAAAAAAAATTTATATATACAACTATGCGTAAGGCTATATTACTATACTATAGTTTAGAGTAGAGGGAGAAAATAAAAAGGTACTTACTATAACTATTATCTCCCTTCTTTACTATTATCTCTAAAAATATTACTAAAAGTAATAGCTATTATATTAGTAGGTTTATATACTATTTATAAAATATATACTAGATAGAAAGCTTATATATACTATAGGTATACTAACCTTAATACTCTATTTCTATATTAAAGTTAATCTTAAGAAGACTTTTACGACTATCGCGCTTACTTATAATACTATACTATTTTCTACTATTAATCTAAACTTTAATACTAAAGACACTATTAACGCCGCCTAAAAGTATACTCTAATATATTTACTTAAATTTACTATACCTACACTAGAATACTACTCTATTTAGAAGATTATTAATAGGTTAAAGTAGAAAATATACCTTATTCTATATAAGATAGTTCAAGTATACTAGTTAGGCTAGTAATAGATTAATAACTATAGGCGCTATAATAGATATATAGGGCTTCTACTATAGTTTATTATATTACTATAGGTTAGAATAGTAGTAATAAAGGGCAAAGCTAAGAAGTAAGAGAAGATATTTATTAATAAGTTACTAGGGAAGAAGAGTATTACGTAGATATATTAGATTCTTATAATTATAGTGTTAGATAACCGTAATATATAAGTGCGCTAGAGTAGTAGTGCACTTATAGCGTAATTGCTAATAATAGAGTAAGAAGTTAGTTTACTATATACACTTTAAGTAAGTTTTAATAGGTATTAAAGTACTTATAGATAATAAAAGGCAAGTATATAGTTTATAAACTAGTATAAACTATTACAAACTATTATAAACTATTATAAACTATTATAAACTATTATAAACTATTATAAACTATTATAAACTATTATAAACTATTATAAACTATTATAAACTATTATAAACTATTATAAACTATTATAAACTATTATAAACTATTATGAACTACTATAAACTATTATTATGTTGGCGGAGACTAGTAGACTATATTTTTAGGCACTAGACTAGAGCGGCCTTTCTATCCCAACCTACGCAGGCTCAAATTAAAAAAATGTGGTTAAAAAGGATAATTAACACTAAATAAATAATACAACTAAAGTCTTTTTTATAACTAATTGTTTTACTTAGTATTATAAAATAAATCTATATAAACTTATTAGGTGTCCGTACGCCGTACGGGCAAGGGCACCTAAGGGTGTTAAGGTTTTAATATTGCCGCACGATAGTATCACGTAGAGATTACGTAATACTCGTGCGCCGCGGCCTGTGCACCGCAGAATCTTCTCCTTTCCATCCGCACCCTTTCTAGAGACAAGCAAGTAACAACCAGATCTATTTGCCTTACTCTACCTATCCTCCGTACGCTGTGTACACTATACAATCCTCTCTTTTGCTAATTAAATATGTAACTATTCTGTTTAATTAGCTAGCTGTAGAGCCTATTTAATATTAGGCTTATTATAAATATATATAACGTACTTTATATAAATATAACTTATATAGGATTATAAACTAGTTATGCTAAGAGAATACTAACTTTTATCTAAACCTATAATGCCTTAATACTAATACTAGAAAACTGTTTTAAAGAAATTAAATATTATCCTTACTATTTACGCTATTTAATAAGGTGGTTTTAGGTCTAAATAAAAGGCTACACGTGCCTATTATATTAATTAATTAACCCTTTAATAAATATATAATAGATAGTAATTATAATATAATTAGAGACTTATAGTAATAAACCTTACTTTAGTAAAAGAGCAGATAATTATTAATTAGATTCTTAAGCTTAATAAATATAAATACCCCCTACCTACTACTATATTTAAGATATAGTTAATTCTTTCTGCGTAGCTTAAGGCAAGAAGAGTGTTATCTATAACTAGCCTATAACCTTTATTAAGTGCTACCCTAAACTTAAACTATATTTTAATTGAAAGTATAACTACTAGAAAGCTCTTTATAAAAACTATAATATAATTTTAGTTTAGTTTATATTAGTAGTAAATATATAAATAAAGTATAGTATACTAAATACGAATATATAAAACTTTAATAAAACTAGCTTTATAATAGGCATTGTTTAAAGCTTTTTAAGAGTTATTATTAGGTCTAAGTAATAGTAAAAACTAAAAAAGATCTAAGAAAGCAATTAGAAGTAGGTATTTATTATTATAAATATTAGTAAAATAGGTAAATTTATCCTCGTATTTATTATTTTCTAGGGTAAGACATATCTAAGTTCCTAGTACTAGAAGGCAAACCTACTATATTAATAGAAAATAGTAGTTTTTTAGAATAGCTAAATAAATAATAAGCTTAGTCTTATATAATTATAGCACTTTAGCGCAACTATAAAAAATATATTAAAAAATACACACTAGCTTCTTATTTTAAGTAGCTATAAGAGCTGTAACTTAGCTATATTTAAGTAATACTATTTAGAATATAGAATTATTACTCTATATATACTATTATACTAATCTTATTTTTTATAAATCTTAAATATATATTAGTTTTTACCTTTAAAAATAGTATACTCCTTTTAGATTACTAATCTAGTATAAGGCCTCTATATTGCTTAGCTGGCCTAATAGGGCCTTATGCCTTCTTTAAGTCTAGTGGGGGTTTAGATAAAACTTGTCCTTACTTTAGATAAGAGTGGGTAGCGATTTGTTTTATTACTACTTATCTCCTAATATTATTCTATTTTGCCTTACTAACTATTAGATATTCTAGTAGCGTCCTTATATTTAAATTGCTTCTTTATAGGCAGTAGTAGAATTTTTACTACCATAATAGTAATATATAGGTCTAGTAGACATCTTGCCTTTATAAGCTATAAGCTAGACAGCATATTTAAAAATACTTAGTAGTAAGCTAGGGCTATTAGGTAGGTAGAAGAATAAGTAAAAGAACTTAGGAAAACTACCTAATAAGAAATTAATACTAGCTCTAAAGGTTTATAAGCCCCTAAAAAGAAGCTAAATATAATAAAAGCTAATAAAAGGGCAGCTTATTATACAGAACTATAGAACTAGGCATATAAAAAATAGAAATAATAGAAAATATAATATATTAAGAATATTTAATAATAATATAAAGCTAGCAATATAGTAGCTTTTAATAAGTTTACTAATACTCTATATTTAGCTACTAAATAAAGTACTTTACTATAACTACCTTTACTATATACTTATAACTATAAAAGATATTATAATTATAACTAATAAAAGTATAATTATAAGTTTTATTTTTTACAAGTACCTTTTTACTTTATTATAAAAGATTATAAGGTTACCTTTAGTAAATAGTATTTATCTAAGAACCTTTAAAGTTAGTTTAGGCTATATTCTAACTAATAATAATAAATAGACCTTAAATAGGCCCCTACTTTGTAAATATTAATAGAACAAATACTTAATACTTTAGATACTCTATTAAAACGCTAGCAAATAGCATTTAAAATAATAAAGAACTGCTACAAAAGGGTAGGTTAGTTTCTAATAGACTTACGTACCTATTTTCTCTCTTTATAGAATAAAATTAAAAAGTAGAATAAGTATTATAAAATAGCTAAATTTATAGTATCTATAAATAATAAGCTATATAAAAAAGCTTTATATTACCTACTTTCTTAGAAAGAAACCCTAATAAAGGTAATATTAATTACTAAATACCTTTACTAAGAGAAAACGTAGTTTGCTAAGAGTAAAGGCAAGTTTAAAGACTTATTAAAGAGGCTTAAGTAAATAATACCCCCTACTAAGTTAGCTAAGCTAGCTAAATATAGTAAAAAGGAGTGCAAGAACTATAAACAGTCTACTATAATATAAAAGAAAAAGGATAAAGATAATCTAAAGGTTATTTACTAAAACTGTAGTAAAAAAAGGCTCTACTTTCTTTAATTTAAAAAAAAAGAGAAATCTAGACCTACCTTTCTATTCTAAGAACGTATTAAAGTCTATAGAAAAAAGTAAGAACTAGTAAAATTAGACTTTATCCTATTAGCTATAATTATTAAGTATAAGAAGAATAAGTAGCTTAAAAAGCTTTATAATATACTTTACCTAAAAAGGCTAACTATAATAGTAGTATAGGCTATAGTAGAGGATTTACCCTTAATTAAGGCACTAGTTAATAGTAGTGCTAAACTTAATATAATCTCTACTCGCTTTATAAAAAAGAGAGATTTAATAGTAATACTTTTACTAAACTTTATACTAGAGATAACAAATAGTGCAAATGTTACTATATATAAATTCATAGTTACTAAAGTATATTTAGTAAATACTAGAGGTTATAAAGAAACTTACTAGGTTCTATTTATAGTAGCAGACCTAAGAAAGTATAAAATATACTTAGAATTACTATAGATTGCTATATATAATCTAAAACTTAACTTTTGTACAGTTAATTATTATTTTAAAAAAAGATAGGGCAGAATACGCCTAACTATACTAAAGTGGCCCTTAAAGATATAAAATAGTTTAGTTTAATAATATTAGACTTAACTATAAAATTATATATATATTATATTAGCTATATAGGTAATAGAATATTTATAATTTTAGTAGAGGCTATAATACTAATAGTATACTAAGAGTTTACTAATATAGTATATAGTAATTAATTAAAAATGCTTATAAAATATTTTGTAACTAACCTAAATATTAATCTTTTTTCTAAGAAATAACTACCCTATTAGCCTCTCTATAACCTACTTAAGAGTAAGTTATGTATTTTATATTAGTATATTATAGATTACTTATAAAGAGGCTAGATATAATATTTAAAGTTACTAGCTAAAGCACTAATTCTATTTGTAAAAAAGAAGAATAGTACGTTAACGCTATATGTAGATTATTACAACCTTAATAAAATTACTATTAAGAATTATTATATATTACTTTTAATTACTAAGTTTTTAAAAGGATTAGCAAAAGCAAAGTTCTTTACTAAGCTTAATATCTAAGAGCTATATTATAGAATAAGAATTAAGAAAGGTAGTAAATAGAAAATAGCTTTTTATATACCATATAGACACTTTAAGTACTTAATAATACTATTTAGTTTAACTAATACTTTAGTATAATTTTAGAAATATATTAATAAGGTCCTAGCAGAACTAATTAATATAATATATATTATCTATTTAGATAATATACTTAACTTCTTTAATATAGAAAAGAAATATAAATAATATATAAAAAAAGTTCTTTAAAGGCTATATAAGGCTAAACTATATATTAAACTTAGTAAGTGTAAGTTTTATTAGGAAGAGATAGAGTATCTAGGCTATATTATTAGCTAAAAGGGAGTTAGGGTATATAAACACTATATAAAAATAATTATAAAATAGCTATTTTCTAAAATAGTATATAATATTAAAATATTTCTTAGTTTTGTAAATTATTACTAGATATTTATTTTAGCGTTTTTAAAAATAGCTCTACCCTTTACTAAACTTACTTAGAAGAAGTCTAGTACTGCCTAAAGTAGGTAAGTATAAAAAAGGGAAAAAAGCTAACCCTTATATTTAGATGTCTAGGTAAGAGTAGCTTTTAAAGAGTTAAAGACTATATTTATAAAAGTGCCTATATTAGTGCACTTTAAGTTTAATAGAGAGATAAGACTTAAGATAGACACTTTAGGTAGTATAGTATTTAGTATATTAAGCTAGAATGTGCCTAAATCTAATAGATCCCTATAAGAGCAACCTATTAGTTTCTTTTTATAAAAGCTACATAGCACCTAACTTTAATAAAATATATATAGTAAGGAATTGCTAGCTATTAGTAGAAGTAGTAAATATTAGTAATATTATCTATTAAGTATTTTATTTACTATTTTTATAGATTATAATAGCTTATAATAGCTTATAAATTTAAAGAAATTAAACTATTAATAGATTAGAATTTATAAAAGGCTAGTAGAGTATAATTTCATTATTATTTACTAGATAGGGAAGAACAATCTAGTAGATAGACTATTAAGACGCCCTTACTATATAAGTAAGACGTAATACTTAGTAAAAATAGGAAATAAGGCTTATATAGAGCCTTTAGAAATATTATTAAATAGAGATACTTTTAATAAACTAACTACCTAATTAATTAGTATAATTATAAGGTCTTAGTAAGTAGCACTTTAGGTATAAAGGTAGCTAAAGAGGCGTAAACCTAGAAGAGTAATTATAAAAGAGCTAATATTATTACTAGATAGTAGCTCTAAATCTAGCTTAGAGACTAAGGATAAAGTTAAGGCTCTAGAAGAACCTTAGCCTTAATAGTTAGGTAAAAAGTTATTAGAAATTAGCGTAATAACGTAAAATAAAATTAAAGTGCTTATAATAAGTACGAAGAAAGTAATGGTCCTCTAGATATACTATAATAGCCCTATAAAAGGGTATTTTAGGGAAAAGAAGATATAAGGAAAGTTAAAAATGTATTTTTAATAGAAAGAAATATAATATAAAGTTAAGAACTACTATAAAGACTATTAAAAGTATAGAATATTTATTATATCTTAATACTAACTATATAGTCTTTTAAATTCTTTACCTATGCTAAATAGCCTTTAGAGGAACGTTACCTTAGATTTTATTATAGACTTACCTCTTAGCTAAACACTTAGCTCAGTCTATAATACTATTCTAATAATAGTAGACTATCTAATAAAGATAGCTTATTATATACCTACTAGGATAGATTAGAATATAAAGAACTTTGTAGAAGTTAAGATTTAGAATATTATTAGGTTATATAGTACTTCTAAGATAATTTTATTAGATAGAAGTCTAATAATAAACTTTTACTATTAGTCCTTTTTTTATTATTCCCTTAACACTATAAAGATATTATTATTAGCCTATTACCTATAAATAGATAGGCAAACTAGAAGACAGAATTAGATACTTAAGTAGTATTTCTAATACTTTTGCTGCCTAGAATAGGATAATTAGGTAAGATAGTTACTAATTATAGAATTTACGTATAATAATAGTGTAAATATAATAACTAAAGTAACTTCTTTTTATATATACTATAGAGCCGATCTTTATATACTAGAATAGCTTAGAATAATGCTTAGTAATAGAGAATTACTAGAAGGCATATTAATTATTGTAAAAGTTATTATATTATAGACTTAGTAAAGAATAAAAATTATAGTAGCAAATAAGTACTAGAAGAAGTACGCTAATAAGAAAAGGAAGCACTTAAGTTTTAAATTAGGGAATTAAGTATTTATATTTATTAGATATTTAAAGTCTACTTAATTTAAGTAAAACTTAATTGGAAGTTTATTAGATTAGGTATAGTTAAGTACCTTATAGGGAAAGAAGCCTATAGAGTTAATTTTCTAAAATTACACGCATATCTAGTCTTTTATATATTATTATTAGAGCTATATAAATAAAAGAAAGCTATTAAGTCTAAAGCAGGTTCTATTATAAATACCCTATATATATTTAGTAATAATGTGTACTATATAGAAAAGGTGCTAGAGAGTAGGCAGTTATTAATTAGAATCTAGGAATACCTTAATAAATAGAAATGTTATTCTAAAGAAGAAAACTTATAAAACCTAAGTATTAATCTAAGTGCTAATACTATTACAGGGTTTTAAAAAAGAAAAAGTTTTCTAGAATAATATTAAAGACACTCTTATTTAGGTTAAAAAACTATAAAAGAAGGATAAAAAAAGAAAAGAATTTCTTTAGAAAATTTGATTTTTTTTATAAATAAGAGGTTAAATTTAGGATAACTATATAGTTAGCGAACTACTATAAAAAGTATACTTCCTACCTTTACTTATTTTTTCCCTATAGAGGAGTTTTTTTACTATAATTATAAAAGTGTTTAATAGCGTAAGGTGTTGTAAAGGCAATACTAACTTAGAAAGATTATAGTATTTCTAGGGGTTAGTTAAAAAGAACTATAAAGGACAATAAGAGTATATTATACTTTACTTAGAGCTAATAGAAGAAAATATTCTAAGAACCTAAGTTAAGATATTTTAGAGTGTTGCCGCTTGCTAGAAGGCGCTATTTAAGTCCTAATAGACTTCTATATTATAGACAACTATTACTTCTAGAGACTTTAAAGTATGCTAGCTTTAGAAGTCCCCTTTATATATATATATATATATTAGCCTAGGGCCCTTAAAGGAGCTAAAATTACTCCTAAGAAGCTAGAATAGCACTATTTATAACTAAGACTATAAGTAGGGCTCTTACTATTACTCTAGTACTTATAATAATATATAAGCCTATACTTATACTATAATTACGTTAGTATAAAATATAATAAGATAAAAGATAGAATTACAAACCTTAATATATTTAGACGTTTTACCTTTATAAGTAGCGTAGTTAATTGCCTTTTTATAATAATATTATTTTATTTTACGCTTTATATTAGTCTAAGCACACTTTTTAGTAAAGTATTAGGTAGATTTATAAATATTACTACTATTATAAATATATAGGTTTTAAGTGTAGGACTTAAATAAGCTAAAAAGTAATTAGGTAATAGAAAGTGCTATAAGGATAACTATACCTACTTAGTATAGTTTATAAGCCTTTTAGTAGCTTTATAGAAAAACTTTTTATTTTTGTTAGAGTTACTACTATAAAGAATAACCTAAGTAGTTATAAGGTAGTTAAGCTTAATATTAAAGTTAATAGAGCACTATATTGTTTTAGTTAGTAGTATAATAGCGCCTAATAAGGGTATATATTACTATAAGATAATATTTATTCTAAATTAAGTAATCTCTATACCTAGATAGCTAAACTCTATTAATCTAAATTAATAGGACATGCTCTATATTTAGGAAATAATAAGTGTATAAAAGAATCTTTTTATAGATAAGTTTAATATAATAAATATAAGAATTAGCACTAGTAGATTAGTTATAAGCTAACTCTATTTGCTATATAGTAAGCGTTTTTTTAAGGGCTATTATATTATAAAGAGGGACGTTGGAATATATTAGAATATATAAGAATATATTAGGATATATTAGGATATATTAGGATATATTAGGATATATTAGAATAAATTAGAATATATTAGGATATATTAGGATATATTAGGATATATTAGGATATATTAGGATATATTAGGATATATTAGAATATATTAGGATATATTAGGATATATTAGGATATATTAGAATAATAAGAATAGAATAGTATATACTAAATTAACTAGTAAAGGCATAAGAAGTAAAGGTAGTGCAAAGGTAGGTAAAAACTAAAATAACTACGCTAAGCCTTACGTAATAGTACATTTAGCTCCTAAATTAGTTAGGTGCCCTAGAGCACCTTAATAGGGTAATAGCGCCTAATATAATAATAATTATTATTATATAGTTATAAGACTAGGAATTAATTACTTTTTAAGTAGAGATAAAAGAATATTATATGTTTTAATCTCCTAGGGCAACCTAGGTTAGGTTAATTCTAAAAGGGGGATAATATAAGGCCTTTTTATTACTTAGCTAGCCTAATAGGGATTTATGCCTCTTTTAAGTCTAGTAGAGATTTAGATAAAAACTCCCTCTTACTTTAGATAAGAGTAGGTAGCAATTTATCTTATTACTACTTACCTTCTAATATTATTCTATTTTGCCTTACTAACTATTAGGCGTCCTAGTATCGTTCTTATACCTAGTCTATGCCTATATTAACTATATTACTAAAACTAAGTTGCTCTTTATATTTATTAATATGTTTAACGCGTTAATTATATTAAGCTAGATAAAAGAAGAGTTTAAAGGTGCTAGATTAATACCTTTTAATCTAAAGGTAGTGCTAGATAAGCTTAATATTAGGCTAAAGACTCTACTAGAATAACCCCTTCTTAAATCTATCTAGACATTAAAAATACTATATAACATTACTAAAATTAAGAACTAGTTAACTCTATTTCTTAATAAGTTTACTAATCCGCGTTTAGGTTTACTAATTTAATTATCTAATATATTCAAAAGCTTAGTTAAATATTATAGTATTATAGCATATTAACTTACATTTATTTTCTAAGAAAATTATAAGCTTTAAGCTTAGAATACTACTTATAAAAAGTATAAATTATAGATATAAAAGCATCTCTAAATAGGTAGTATACTAGACTCTAGTTAGATAAAAGTACTACTAGCTAAGAAGAGTAGTAATATAAAAAATTATTAGTTAGAGGTAGAAGATAGTAGTTATAGTTAGGGTAGTAGTACTTATTAATAGCACTATAAAAGCTATAGAAAAACTAGGCATAACTTATAAATATATACATAAGTTAAAGAAGAAATATATAAATTAGATGCCTCTACTTAGTATATATTTTTACGTAGTAATATAGCTATGTATAATATTTAATAAGATAGTTTAGTGTTTTCTTAGTATAACTGGCTTATAATTCTGCGTGGATTATAATTATATAAAGTACGTTATTTAAACTATAATTAAAAATCTAAAGGTAATAAAGTTCGAAGGTTAAATATTACTTATTGCTTATTATAAGGTATTTTGTTATATATACCTATTTATATTCTCTATTAGAGGCTTAGTTACTAGCGTCTATATAACCTATAGGTCTAATATAATCTTACTTTGCCTTTTCTCTTATTTGGATTTTATAAAGTAGGTTAGCCTATCTAATAACCTTACTATATTTTTAAATAGCGTTAATATAAGCTAGATTAATTTTAAATATAGTTTCTTATAGCTAGGTATAGATATATAGATATGCTTCCTATTATAGGTTACTTAGAGAGGCGTTACCTTTACTATAAGGACAAGACTTTCTTTATAAACTACTAGCAATCTTAGTATTAGTACGGTTTCTATTATTCTAAAGTCCTTCTATATTATTTAAAGGTATTAAGCTATGGCTCTAACTTTGTATATTTATATAATAAGGAGACTATACTTTATTAAGCGTAGTATAGACAGTACCTTATATATTACCCTAATATAAACTATATATGTATAGCGTTATTTAGTAGTATTAAATAAGCGCTGCAATAAATATCTAATTAGGTATACGTAGTAGTAGTGTAGAGACTATAATAAGTTATTTTAGTATAATAATAATTCCTACGCAATTAATATTCGCTAGTATAGTATAGACTATTAAAGCTAGTAGGTTAAGTTCTATATTAATATATACTAAATAGGCCTTATAGACTTTTTTATTTATTACTACTACAAACTCTAAATTAATAGCGTAAAAGACCTTAAGAAGATTAAGCTAGGGAGTAAAACTCTAGATAGCTAGAACCTTTAGTTTAATAGCCTTATTAAGATAAATTTAGAAGTTATTTGTCTAGTTCTTAATTAACTAGTAACTAGGCGTATACTTCTTTATCTTATTATATTAATACTCTACTTCTTCTTATTTTATAACTATAAGTTTTAAGTAGTTTTTATAAAGAAACCTAATTTGTTCTATAATAGTATAGTTAGCAGGTATAGAAATTAGTATATTATCCCTTACTATGCTTATAATACAGCTTTTAAGCTTACTTAGTAATTTTTTATATTCTTATTTATACTTATATTTCTCTTTCTATATTATAATATTAAGGTTTTTATTAGAATTAGATTTAACGTCTTCTAGCACTATAAGGTTTATAGCATCTAGAAAGTTGCATTATTTATTTAGTGTTAATTACCTTTTTTAATACATTTTCTTAATTTAAGCCTTTGTAGGTTAGGTTAGAAAGGCCGCTCTAGCCTAGCGCCTAAAAATATAGTCTACTATTAGTCTCCTTTGCTAATAGAATAATAGTTTATAATAGTTTATAATAGTTTATAATAGTTTATAATAGTTTATAATAGTTTATAATAGTTTATAATAGTTTATAATAGTTTATAATAGTTTATAATAGTTTATAATAGTTTATAATAGTTTATAATAGTTTATAATAGTTTATAATAGTTTATAATAGTTTATAATAGTTTATAATAGTTTATAATAGTTTATAATAGTTTATAAGAGTTTATAAACTATACACTTATTTTTTATAATTTATAAGTACTCTAATACTTATTAATTTACTTAAAGCGTATATAGTATACTAAGCTCTATTATTATTATTACTAGCAATTGCGCTATAAGCACGCCGCTGTCCTAGTATACTTACGCATTACGTTTACTATTTAATACTATAACTATAAGAATTTAATATATCTACGCAATACTCTTCTCTCCTAGTAACGTATTAATAAACACTTTTATCTTTTTTTTCTCTTAATCTTACCCTTTATTACTGCCTTTCTAACTAGCAGTAATATAAAAAACTATAGTGGGAACTCTATGCATTTATTATTACTACTCCTATAGTTACTAATCTATTACTAGCCTAACTAGTATACTAGAACCGCCTTGTATAGAGTAAAATATACCTGCTTTCTATTAACACTAGGGCCTAGAAAAATAGCGGGAAATAAAGTAATAGTGTTAGAAGTCTCTTTAAGATTAACTTTAATATAGAGATAGAGTATTAGTGTACCTATAGTATATATAAGCTTCTACCTAGTATATATCTTATAAGTAGCCCAAATCTACTAATATAGTTATTAGCTATTACTTCTAGTAATATCTTTAGAAATAATAGTAGAGAAAAAAGATAATAGTTATAGTATTGTACTAGTTATAGCACTAGTGCTATCTTATACCTTTTTTTCTTACTCTAAACTATAGTATAGTAATATAGCCTTATGTATAGTTTTATATATAGATTTTTTTTAGTTAGAATAGACGTGCTAAGCCTACTAAGCTTGCTTATAACACGTTAACCCCTTTTTATTAATACTACCTTAAAACGCTTTTCTATATAAATAATAGTAGAAGGGATAACTACTATTATTATAATATTTTTATTAGAAACCCCCTTAGTCGCCAAAAAAAAACTATACCCTCTAGATTAATATATTTTTAGACGCGTAGTATAAGCATAGTATATTTAAAAACTATATACTATAGTTTAAAGGTATTTATTTCTTTTGGTACAACTTTCTTATTCTTTAGTGTTGCTATTATAATGCGTTTATAATAACTTTTCCTATTATTTATTATAAAAACTCTACTCTAGTCTATATAAGTAATAATAACCCCTTTTTATTAATACTACCTTAAAATACTTCTCTGTGTTAATAATAGCAGAAGAAATAACTGCTATTATTGTAATATTTTTATTAGAAACCCTCTTAGTCACAAAAAAAACCATAAGTAATAATATAGTAGTGGAACTAGTTAGTAGGAAGTTTTAGAGGGTGCGTAATAAGTGTTATACTAGGCTTATAACTATTAAATAGTAGAGATTATAGTAATTTATAAGAAGATAGGTTAACTATAAAAAAAAGGTATTAAATTACTATAGAGGACTAAGGGCCTAAAGGTATATATATAAGGCTAGACATAAGGTTATTCTAGCCAAAGTTATATAACTAAGGACTAACTATACAGCCATACAATAGCCTTATACCTACTTTAACCTTAAACTAAAAAAATATATTAAAAAAGTATTTAGAAAGCTAATATATTATTAACTTATATTATTTATAATAATCTAAATAATAGCTTATAACTAAAAATAGTAAAAAAATTAACTTATAGTATAGTAACGCTGAAGTCTTTATCTCTTCTAAAGTTCTAAGTAGTCTTATAAAGAATTTACTTATAGAAGCTACGCTAAAACTACTAAGCTTACTTAGTAGTTTAAACACGCATTTTTGTAATTAAATTTTTACCCTTTTTTTAATTACTAAGTAGGAGGCTCTTCTTTTTTTTTAAGATAAAAGCCTTTATTATTTTCTCCCTATGTAGAATTAATACTATATATATATATAAAAGTAATAATAAGTAATATATCTTATAGATAAGCAGTCTATATATATAAGTAGTCTACTTTTACTAAGACTCTACTAAAATTTATACTCTTTTACCTAGTATAAAATATATTAACCTACTAATATATAACTTACCTATATAGAGGCTAATATATAGCTTACTCTTTAGGCTATTAAATAAAATATAATATTATCTTTATAATATGCTGCTGCACTCTATAAGGTGCCTAAAACTATCTTATAATAATAACGTAATAGAATTATAATATAACGCAATTCTCTTCCTAATTTAATAGCGCTTATATGGAGAGAAAAGGAGGTAATTATTAGGTATATACTAGACCTAGATAAATAAGAGTTTTTACTCTAGCTTGCTTCTATAAAGAATATAGCAAATTCTCTACTTACTAAATAAGGCTAGAAGCCTATAGGTATTAACTAAGCTAAAACTTTTATAAAGCGTACTATAAAGCTATAAATTAAGTTTAACTAAAAGTAAATCTATAAGAGGGCCCTCTATAAGAATCTAAGAATTATTAGAAACTAGTTCTACCTTATAGTGAATATAATGGCTAAGTATAATATTTTTAATAAATTTAGCTTTATAATAGGCATAATATTATTTAAAGTAATAGTTATAGACTCTAAGTATTACATATAGCTAAAAAGACTCTAGCTAGATAATTAAGAGTAGACGTTAGTTATCTAGGGTATTGGGGTAATAGGGTAGGCACTCCTACCCTATATTATTTTTTTAAGTAAGCACTACCTCTTAGCCTAGTATAAGAAGGATAGAATTAATCCTTTCTAGGTTATTTAACTTACTAAGAATAGCTAGACAAATAATAAAGTTAGTATTAAGTAGTTAGAGCACTTTAATAAGTATATAAAGGGTAGCGTTACTAGTATATACTAATTACTAATTTTAGATAGTTATAAAAGCTATAACTTACTACTATTTTAAAAACTCTATAAAAAAAAGAAAATAATTACTCTTTATATACATTCTTATTTATTATACCTACTATAGCTACTAAATATAAGTTATTTTACGCCTTTAAAAAAGGCGTATAGTTACTAAGTTAAGAATCTAATATAATATCCTTTATATAGTTATAACCTACACAGAATTATAAGCTAGTTGTGTTAAAAAAACACTAACTTTTATTTAAACATATAATGCCTTAACACTAATACTAGAAAACTATTTTAAAGAAATTAAATATTATTTTTACTATTTACGCTATTAAATAAGATAATTTTAAATCTATATAAAAGACTAGACGCACCTATTATATTAATTAATTAGCCCTTTAATAAAGATATAATAGATAGTAATTATAGTATAATTAGAGACCTAGAGTAAGAAACCTTACTTTAGTAAAAGAGCAAATAATTATTAATAAGGTTTTTAAGCTTAATAAATATAGATACCCCTCTACCTACTACTATATTTAAGATATAGTTAATTTTTTCTGCGTAGCTTAGGGTAAAAAGAGTATTAACTATAACTAGCCTATAACCTTTATTAAGCGCTGCCCTAAACTTAAAGTGTATTTTAATTAAAAGTATAACTATTAGTAAGCCCTTTATAAAAACTATACTATAATTTTAGTTTATTTTATATTAGTAGTAAATATAAAGATAAAGTATAGTATACTAAAGAAGAATATATAAAACTTTAATAAAACTAGCTTTGTAATAGGCGTTATTTTAAGCTCCTTAAGAGTTATTACTAGATTTAAGTAATAGCAAAAGCCAAAGCAGGTCTAAGGAGATAATAAAAAGTAGGTATTAGTTATTATAGGCGTTAGTAGAGTAGGTAAATCTATCCTAGTATTTATTATCCTCTATAGTAAGATTTACCTAAGTTCCTTGTACTAGAAGGCAAACCTACTATATTAATAGAAAATAGTAGTCTCTTAGAATAGCTAAATAAATAATAAGCTTAGTTTTATATAGTTATAACACTTTAACGTGTTTATAAAGGAATGTATTAAAGATATATATTAGCTTTTTATTTTAAATAGCTATAAGAGCTATAACTTAGCTATATTTAAGTAATACTACTTAGAATATAAGATTATTACTCTATATATACTATTACACTTATCTTATTTACTATGGCCCTTAAATATAGATTGATTTTTGCCTTTAAAGATAGTATACTTCTTCTAGATTACTAACCTAGTCTATGCTTATATTAACTATATTACTAAAACTAAGTTTCTTCTTATATTTATTAATGCGTTTAACGCGTTAATTATATTAAGCTAGGTTAAAGAAGAGTTTAGAGGTACTAGATTAATACCTTTTAATCTAGAGGTAGTGCTAGATAAGCTTAATGTTAGGCTAAAGACCTTACTAGAATAACCCTTTCCTAAAGCTACTTAGATATTAAAAATACTATAAAATATTACTAAAATGAAGAACTAATTAACTCTAGTTCTTAATAAGTTTACTAATCTATATTTAAGTTTATTAATTTAACTATCTAATATGTTTAAAAGCTTAGTTAAAGGTTATAAGATTATAGCGCTTTAACTTATACTTACTTTTTAAGAAAATTATAAGCTTTAAGCTTAGAATACTATCTATAAAAAGTACAAAGTATAGAAATAAAAGCGGCTCTAGATACTAGACTCTAGTTAGGTAAAAGTACTACTAGTAAAGAAGAGTAGTAGTATAAAAGATTATTAGTTAGAAGTAGAAGATAGTAGTTATAGTTAGGGTAGTAGCACCTATTAATAGCGCTATAAAAGCTATAGAAAGACTAAATATAATTTATAAATATATGCGTAAGTTAAAAAAGACATATTTAAATTAGATGCCTCTACTTAGTATATATTTTTAAGTACTAATATAGTTATTTCTAATATTAAATAAGATAGTTTAGTATTCTGTTAGTATAACTAGCTTATAATTCTGTGTGGGTTATAATTATATAAAGTACTTTATAACTAAATTATATATTACTAAACTTAAGTTCTTACCTTATTTTAAATAAGCTTTTTTAATACTTTTAAAGAGAGTATAGTTTAAAGTAGCTTTTGAGGCACTAGTCTAGTTTTATTTAACCTAATAGTAGTATTATTAAAGCTTAAAGTTTAGTTGCGTACGCTAATATTCTTTACTATTAACAATACTTTTTAGAAGTTAAAAACTCTTAGTAACTCTATTAAACTTCTATCCTAATTAACGCTAATTAAGATAAGGATTTAGAGGCACTTAGATAGCTTTTTTACTTTAATAGTTAAGTTGCTTATATAGCTTACTAAAGGCGCTAAAGTAATAATATATATAGTAGTTTTTTTCTATAGCGAGATTAGCAAGCTTTAAGTAGCTAATAAAGCTGCCTTATAATATAAATTATATAAAGAAAGCAGATTTAAAAAAAGGTGCCCTAACCTTTAAAAAGAAAGCTTAACTAACTACTCTTAAGAAGTTTAGGGCTAATAGTAATAGAAAAAAGGATAAGAAGAGGATGCGTAGTAATAGAAATAAGCCTACTTAAAGGCGCTATAGGAGGTATAGTAACACTAGATATAATATATATATATATAAATAATATAAAATAGTCTAATATATTATAAATTACTATTATTTATAGTAATTTTAGTAGGGTCTTAGTAGAGGTAGACTACTTGCCTATATAGACGGCTTGCCTATAAGGTACGTTATAAACTTTATTTTATAAAAGTTAGTTAAAAAGTAAAAATTTAACAAAAATATATATAGTAATTATTAACTTTAAAAGTATTATTACCTATTTTAGTATTTAAAAAAAGTATATAAAGTAACTAAAATTCTAAATAATAAATAATCTAAAATAAATAAATGTCTAAAAAGGTTATAGTTAGACTAGTAAATAGGTTCGGGGTACCCAGATTAAGTATAGGGTTAGGTTAGGATCGTATAGACTATAGGTATAGATTGGGTTAGATTACACAGACTTTAGGTTAGGTTAGGTTAATTATATAAGACTTTAAACCTAACCTAACCTATATCTAACCTAATTATATAAAACCCTAGCTTAATTTAACTTAGTTTAATATTATTTAAAATATATTATTAATTAATTATAATAGCTATTTATTATAAACTCAATAGGTACCTTAGAGTTAGGTTAGAGTAGAGTCTTATATAATTTAGAATTAGGTTAGAGTTAGATTAGATTATATAAGACCCTAACCCTAACCTAATCTTACTTACGTAAGACTCTAACCCTAACCTAACCTATATCTATTTACTAGCCTAGTTATAGTTAAAAGAGTATTTTAGCTAATAGTTAACTATAGTTAATATACTCTATAAGCGAGCGACTTATCTAACTAAGTAACTTACTTTTACTAAGACCTTACTAAAATATATTACTAGTAATAGTACAATGTAATACCTTAATAATATAATAAACTACTAGTGTTAAATAAAGCTTATATATAGCTTATAATCTAGGCTATTAAATAAAATATATTACTTTTATAAAGACGTGCTACTACTATTTATAATATTTCTTAAAAGACTCGTAGCTAATAATACGCTAGAATTTCCTTTTAACGTAATTATCTATCTAATATAATATAGCTTACTACTATAAAAAATATAGCTAATTCTTTACTAGCTAAGTAGTATTATAACCTTATAGGCTATAACTAGGCTTTAAACTTTATTAAGCGCTAGCTAGAGCTTAAAGTTAAGTTTAATTAAAAGAATAACTATAAAATAGCCCTCTAGAAGGATCCTAAGGTAATATAAGACTAGTTCTAGCTTATAGAGAATATATAGGCTAAGTATAGTATTTTAAATAAAGACACTTATAATTTTAATAAGTCTAGCTTTATAATAGATAGAATATTAACTAAAATAATAATTATAGGCTCTAAGTATTAAAGATAGCTAAAGTAAATATAATAGGGTAATAGGAAGTAAATAATAGTTATCTAAGGTATTAACGCGATAGGGTAGTAAATCCTACCCTGTATTATTTTTAGGGGTTAGTACTACCTTTTTGCCTAGTATAAAGAAAAGAATCTACTTTATAATTAGGTTATTATAGTTTCTAAGAATAACTAGATAATAAATAAGCTTAGTCTATAATAGCTAAAGCACTTTAATAAGTATATAAAGAGGCGTACTACTAGTAAAATATATTTACTTATTATTAATAGCTATAAAAGTTATAACTTACGTAAATTTTAGAATTGCTATAAAAAAAGTAATATTATTACTTTCTATATACCTTTATATTTGTTATACCTCTTATAGCTACTAAATATAGGTTGTTTTATACTATTAAAGAAAGTATATAGGCGCTAAGCTAAGAATCTAATATATAACTATATTATACATATAACTAAAATTAAGTTTCTACTTTACTTTATTACTACTTTTAAGGCTTTAATTACTAAAAGTAATATTAAAGAAGGCTTTTAAAGTGCTAGTCTAGTGCCTTATAATCTAGAGGCTATACTATTATAGCTTAATATCTACCTATATACGCCTCTAGAATATACTATTTATAATAATATATAAAAGTTATAAACTTTATAAAATAGTATAGAACTTAGGTTATAATTAATACTAATTAAGTAAAATATTTAAAGATATATAAATAGTTCTCTAACTTATATAATTAAGATAGTAAAAAAGCTTATTAAAAGCGCTAAACTAATAGGGTATTCTTTAGTATTAATTACTAAACGTAATACTAAACTTTAAACTACTAATAAGACTACTACGCAATATAAATTATAAAAAAAACTAATTATAATAAAAAAAGCTTTTATAGCTAAAGAGGACTAGTAGCTAGCTACTCTAAAGGACTTTGTAGCGTGTAGTAATAGTAAAAAGGTAATAAAAAAGTACACGTTAATAGAGGTAAGCTAACTTAATAGCGCTATAGACATTATAGTAAGTCTAAGCATAATAAAATAATATATAAGTAACTTATAAAAGTAAATTCTAAATAAATTAGCTTATTTAGACTATTAATAATAGTTTATATTAACTCTATACTATTGTGAATAGTATATGTTTTAGTGGAGTCTTGGCAAAAGTGAGTCGCTTGGTTGGGTGAGTCGCTCGGTTGTGGAGTACGTTATTAGTACTGTAAGTACGTGGGTAAAGGTGAGCTTCAGGCGACATGCCTCCTAGGCAACAGACGGTAAACAATTGCCGTGTTAATATAGACTAGAATCAAAGTTCGCATAAATAGGGCCATTAACAATGAAAGCAGACGCAGCTAACTCAAACTCGGGCCATCACCACTATTCTTCCCTCCATCTCCTAAACATCATATAGCTTGAAGTTGGTTGTACAATACCTCTCGGCAGGCTATGTTGCTATACATACACGTGCGGAGACGCTGGCTACGCCCAGTACCCGAGCAGAGCCATCACACCTGTTCCGTGTCAGTGTCATCAAATGTAGTCAATTCTGAAGCACTTACCGGCACCTAGGGTCATGAGCCCAAATGCGCTCAACAACCTGCCAATCGAGGCCTTTTGCATGGTGGGTGAGAACATGAACTCATGCGCCATGAGTTCGACAAGCCCCGTGTAGATTAGAATGCCGGCACTGATGGAATCAAAGATACCGTTGGACAGCAGCGCTGTCTTCGACCCGGCCGAGAACGAGCTGCGGACGCCTAGTCCAATCGCGATAGCAATGGGAGTCGACAGGCCATAAGCAACTCCAAGTAGATACGGCGTCCACCTCTTGCTCTTGGGCCAGGGGACCAATGCCAGACGAGCGCCCAAACCAAGGCCTTCGAACATCTGATGGAAGACAAGCACAATATAGAGCGTAGTGAACTCATCCCCCGAAACCGCGAGTGTAAGGCCAATGAAAATCGAATGGAAGATGACACCGAACTCGAGGATAAAGATGGCTGTCATCTGAGCCGCGTAGGACTCTGGTATAAGACCACGCTTCACAAAACCGGAGCCCAGTTGGGAGTTGTCTGTATGCTCGCGGCTGTGGCCGAGATGATCCTCTCCAGGCACGTGCCGATGGCCATCTTCACTCGGCGCTCCGTTGGCGTGATTGTCGAGGCTGACATCCTGATTGGGAACACGGTGCGAATGTTCGCCGCCAAAGTTGCCGTACCGCATCGTCAAAAGTTCCAAGAAGAACATGAGGAAGATGGTTATCAGCGCAATGCCTTCTGGCCATGGATACTCTGGGAGAGAATCCGCCAAGCATTCATCACGGAGCGCGTCGTTGGCCGGTGCCAAGAGGTGTATGAAAGCCGTAGCGACGATGATGCCTGATCCAAAGTACTTCGCGATGACGAAGAGAGTTTCCGGTACACCCAGCTTTCGGTTTCTCCTGGCGAACACTGGGAAGACAGCGCCTGCTTCATGTCAGTTGGTCCTTTGTCCTTGCAATTCCTGGCACTCACCGAATGACGCTGCGATTAATATCACAAAGATGGACGAGATTCGCAATCCCATGCGTCCATCATAGTCATTGCTACTTGCACAGGCCGGTGCCGGTTCCTCCTCAGCACCTTCCTCTGCTTGCCGTAAGACGAGGCGTGCGAGCTCCGAGGGAAGAGTCATGGTCGGAGCCAGACAAGAGCTCCTAGAATTGAGTTCGTGAAAGAGGTACTATCGAGTGAAAGAGTAAAGTGGCCGGGGAGAAGTGGGTGCCAAACGCAAGAACAAGCAATGCCGAGAATTCTGGTTTCGAGCGCAAGGTCTTGTCTTGCAGAAAGGAACGCAGCGAGAGAAGGGCCTATTTATTACAACCAAAGAAAAGCCACTGAGAACTATTGTGGGTGATGATAAGCTTTTTGTAAAGGGTTCTTGGGTGGCGGTGGGAAACTCGGCCCTCTTGGGTTGTTCGGGTTTGCATGGTGGTGAGCACCTGAATGTCCCGCTAACCAGGGTTGTCAACAACCAAACATGCCTCAATATTTTGTTTGAATTTTGTTTGAATTGACAACGTCAACCAAACAAAAAGCTGCTGCTGCAATTTTGATAGGTCAAACAAACAAAAGAGGCAATTGCAGTCAAAAAATTTGAAGTTTGTTTGAATCGCTTAGCATACTGTAATGATAAGGTACCCTAGAGTTAGTGATATATTCTTAGTGTTGATGTAACAATAACTTTCCCAACGCTGCAATTATATAGGTATTCCTATAGTAAACAGAGCAAAAAACGGAGCTTCTTAAGTGGATTGTACCTGCGTAAAAAAAGCCCGCATAACGGATGTGTGCTTCCACTGGCCGCCAGCAACTGATATACATGAATTGCTATTCGGCTTTAGCACCTCCTATCCTCTGTTCCTCCTCTTTCTTTACGTAGGTAATAAGCTGTTAAAACAATAAATATATATATAATAATCTAAATAAGCTAATATTATAGTGTTGAGGTATTGTAGCAAAGTGAGTTTGCGCTGTTGCAGCGAAGCCTAAGTTATGTTTATATATTCTGAACCTAGTTACTACTCTTAAAAATCGTTTGCTATAACCACGCAATAAATCTTGTCTTCTATAAGTTAAACTATTAAATCAATGTTGCTAAATTAATTCCTGTCGCCTGTTTTACTATATCTCTATTGTTGCGGGCTGCAGAGCGTCGCGCAGTACGCCTTGGCATGAAGTGGTAATGTTGGCTAGCCGACCGCGTACTTTCCGCGTACCTTGCGCGTCAACGCTTACACACCCACTATACTTTGGCTTACTTGCCTGCGCCTACAGCTTACTTTTTCGCGCCTTTGCTTACCTTCACGCTTACCATGCCCCCAAAACGAAGCCGCGAGCCTGCTGAGGCATCCGAACCTATGCCCAAACGTTCCCAACGTGCGCCGAAACCCAGCCAGCGCCTTATGGATAGCCAGCGGCCGCTTACTCCTCCGCCAACCCAGCCGTCTATTGAGGTAGTTGACGAGCCGGAGCCGCCTATTGAGGTGCTTGAAAGTACTCTAGAGCCGCGCTCAATAGAGCCACCAACCGAGCTAGAGGAGCGCGCCCGGAGGCCATCACCACGGCCTATACTACAAGCCTTACAGGCCGATGAGCCAGCTTGGGAGTTGCTGTTAGTGGCTAATAAGCCGCCTATAGCTACTAAGCCGCCGCGCGCGTTTAGTAATGCTGCCACAGAGGCTTCAGTGGAGGAGGACGCTGCGCCTAGTGTTGACTTCACCAACTACGAAGGCCTTGACTTGAAGCGCCTGCTGGGCTTCAATGTGCCTCTATCCACACCCACAGGCAACATCAGCTGGGTCTTTAGGCACGGCTATCGCCTTCGAAAGCTTGGTACTAACCCTGAGAAGATCTACTTCCAATGCAAGCACTGTCACATCAACAGAAAGAAGGGCGGCCTACACCAGACCACTCTGTCAACTACAGCCGCCAACAACCATTTGAAGCAAGACCTTCCCGGCCATCGGCTCACCAAACAAGGCACTATCGTACACAAGAGGCCGCTCGAACCTGGCCAGAAGTCGCTGCGATGGGCGGAAGAAAACGGGGTCACATTAAGCCAAGATGCAACGCAGGAGCTGGGTAACTTCGACGTACAAGGCTTCAGGCAAGCTGCAGTGTTATGGCTCGTCAACAACAACAGGCCATTACGCGAGTTTGAGACTGAGTCCTTCCGCGCGATGATCAGGTTCGCCAACCCAGAGGCAGAGGCGGCGCTATGGAGGTCTCACAACAGCGTTTCGAGGTTCGTGATGAGGCTTTACAGCTGGCTACAACCTCAAGTCAAGCGCGCCTTGTCTGAGGCCTCTAGCAAAATACACATAAGCTTTGACGGCTGGACTACCAAGGGGGGGAAGCGCGGCTTCTTTGCAATTTGTGCGCACTACGCTGACTCTCAAGGCAATATAGTTGACCTTCCCATCGCCTTGCCGCAGCTGGTTGGTGCGCACACAGGCTCAGCGATCGCGGAAGCTGTCGTACGAATCCTACGCTACTTTGAGATTTCTAGCAGCAATTTGGGCTATTTCGTGCTTGACAACGCCTACAACAACGATACTGCAGTTAATAAACTCGGCACAATGTACGGCTTTATCGCCAACGATCGACGCCTCCGCTGCGCTTGCCACATACTCAACCTCGTTGGGCAAACTATTATGTTTGGCACTGACTCCGACGCCTTTGATAACGAGCCTGAACACTACAACGAAGAGGAGTTTTATATGAAGCAATGGCGGAAAGATGGTCCGCTTGGCGTGTTTCTTGATATTGTTAACTACATTAACACGCCAAAACAATGGGGTATATTTGAGGATTGTCAGAACAGCGAAGCAGTTGAGATGCCTGCTGGCGCTACAGCAAGACGCCGTGAGCCTTTCAAGCCTGGAGTTACGCGTTGGAACAGCTATCATGACTGCTTTAAGCGCGGTGTTGAGCTACAACACGCCATCAACAGCTACTCCTCCTACCACATACAAGAGACTGAGCACGCTGACGAGCTTGCCAAAAGCAACAACACTAAGCCGCCTATTGTGCCGCAGTGGATGCGATCAGGCGGGCTTGCAGCTGCAGACTGGGCGGTGATTACCGAGTACATTGAGGTGCTTGAGCCGCTGAAGTCCGCAACTAATCGCTTGCAAGGTCGCGGCAAAGCTGGCACTCACGGCGCGTTATACGAGGTTATCCCTGTGTTTGAGTCTCTTATGCTGACCTAGATGCCCGCCTTAGACTGTTTGAAAGCGTCAATTACCTGCCAGACGAGGCGCCAGAAGATCACGTCGCTATCAACGTACGTGCTGCGCTCAAGAAGGCGAGCAAGTACCTTAATAAACTCCTCAAAATCCCCGTCTACTACACTGCCACGGCACTCCACCCACGCTTCAAGAACTACTTTAAACGCTTCTGGCGTGAGAAGCCCGCACAGTTACAAGCTACGCACGCGAGCTTCGAGCAGCTTTGGGCTCGTTACAAGCCCGCCCTAGCGACAGCAACAACAATAACAACTGCGCCTAAACACGCGATGAGCAGCTTTGACGACGCGATCGATTCGGTACTTGACAACAGCGACGAGATAATAGGGGTGGCGGATGAGTACGAGAGCTGGCTTAGAGAGCCAACATGGACATCAGAACAGTACAAAACTGGCTGTACAGCTGTCCAATACTGGTACCAGCTCAAGCCGAGGTATCCCAATTTGTCACGATTGGCGCTGGACGTGTTAACTATCCCTGCCTCCAGCGCTGACTGTGAGCGAGTCTTCTCGGGTACTGGCGACGTACTTGAGCCACAGAGACGCAAAATGGGCAGCCAACTATTGGCTGCTTTAATTTGTACTCAACGATGGATTCGAGCAGGTTTTAAACCTCCAAGCGCAAAGGTGGTGGCAACGTACGATGACAATAAGCTCAACGAACAGTTTAGCATACATGAGTGGGAGGAGCCGCCGCCTATAACACCACCAGAGTCTCTTTCACAGTCCTCTTAAAGTACTCAAAATCAAACAAACAATCAAATAAAAAGCGCCTCTATAGCTCCATCAAATCAAACAAACAAACTACAACACCAAGAAAGTCGTCAAACAAACAAATTCAGAGCCTCAAATTTTGTTTGTTTTGTTTATTGACAAGTCTGCCGCTAACAAAAAACGGAGATACGGCCCAGCATAGCTTGAACGCCTTCGCACGCAACGGACTTCGATAACAGGCAGGTCTCATTCATGATTCGACACATAGACTCCTTACGCGGTACATCCCAGGTGTTTGTAGCACACGCTCACCGGAATGTGGTCGAGTACAGCGTTGGTAGTCGTTCGTTGGCTGAGTAGTGCCTTAATAAGCGAGCGCGTAATTCCCTCCAATGTTCAACAGCACGCAGATGGGTCTTCTACCCCAAGAGGACCCGATCGACCACAGTTAGCTAGCAATGCTGCAATGGCAGACAAGCTGGTTTGGATACTGTTGCGTAACGCAGCAGCGAAAAGCCCATTTACCGGACAGCAGGCCCCAGTTACCCCCACGAGAGTCCATAGTGAAGACAGTCTTAGTATTCTTGTTCCGTGTGTCCCCGTCCGTCATAACCCTGTATTTGGTAAGTGCTGGCTGGGTACCTTTGTACCTTGTGTTTTCATATCTCGACGCAGTCTTGGACATGCAATGCCAACCAGCCCCGCACTTTCGAGTGTTCGCTATTTGCATTGTTTGTCGTTGTTAGCACACAAAGGAAACCAGTGGCCCATGCAGTAGGTTGTCTCCATGAGGATACCTCGACGTGGCAGCGTAACTACGCCTGAGTATGTAGTGTTCCGAGAGCGGCGGGCTAGGATAGAGGATGCGCAGATTAGGTGGTGGCCGAGGGCAAGAATACACAGAAGAGGCAGTACAACACACTCTCACGGCATCAGAAGTAATGCACGGCTGGTGTAGGGTAGGAATTGCCATCACGGTCGGATCATCAATCCGCCGCTCATCGGCTAGTGTCGGAACCGGCGGCTGCCGGAACTGACCCTGCTTTTGCGATCATGGCACATTGGCGATCGGCCATGGTAATCTGCAGCCGCCATGCGCGACCTAGGTACAAGCCGACTGTACATGCACCGGTTCTACCGGTTCTTCTTGTAACGAAGACCCATAGCTCAGACGTGGAAAGACTGGATGCCAGCAACGAAAACGGAACGGCTTCGCAGGCCGTGGTTCGCTCTCTCTGCGGTGAACAACCATGAGGCGCGGCGATCGAGGCCGCCGCAGATATGGTAGGCTATACCAGATGCTCAAAACCCAGAGCGGGGTGCAGTAGCGCATTACCCAATGAAGAGCCCCCGCAGCGGGCGGAGCTATGGCCATAGTGACGTATCGATGCTCTTCCCCAGGCGAGCTCTCGAACAGGTGACCAGCGGTACGCAGGCGCCCTCAAATAGCTTGCCTGCGCTGTTGCCTGCTCTGACTACCAGACGCTGCTTTTCGTTCTTCGCCTTGCCGTCGACGCCCTGAAGAAGACCAGCACTGGACTCCTTCCCATCCCCGTTCCCACCTCGGTCCTCTCCTCTTTGATGGCCTCAATGTCTTCAGCTATGGCTTCCCTCACGGCTTCGGCCTCCCCGACGCCCCTCCCCACCGTCCTTCCCGATGTCGAGCAGCAGTTTGTGGGCGAGACGGGCAAGAGGACTCTCTGGGTCATCTTTGTGGCCATGGTGATCGCTTCGGTGGCCTTTGCAGCCATGTCTTGGAGGGTTCCAGTTGTATGTTTCCCGTCCGCCTTGTAGAGCATCCCGCGCTTACACAGCAATACAGCAACGACGTCTATACCACGTGATTACGACCCTCATCCTCATCTTTGCGTCCATCTCGTACTTCGCCTTGGCAACTGGCCAAGGTGTGTCTGTTCGCGAGACCATCGTCCGCCACCCGCATGAGCATGTCCCGGACACCACTACCACCGTCCTCCGCCAGGTCTTCTGGGCCCGCTACGTCGACTGGGCCTTGACGACACCTCTCCTCCTGCTTGACCTCAGTCTGCTTGCAGGGCTCAACGGTGCACACATCACCATGGCCATCGTTGCGGATGTTATCATGATCTTGACCGGTCTGTTCGCGGCCCTTGCTAACGAGGGCACCCTGCAGAAGTGGGGTTGGTACGCGATTGCCTGCATTGCCTACCTGGTAGTCATCTGGCATTTGGCTGTCAATGGCCGCGCCCACGCCCGTGCCAGGAGCGAGAAGGTTGGAAAGTTCTTCATGGCCATTGCAGGCTTCACCGTCATCGTCTGGACGGCCTATCCCATGTAAGTTCGCATGTGCATCTGCTAGTAACTATGCTAACAGCTATAGTATCTGGGGCATCGCCGACGGATCCCGTAAGATGTCTGTTGACGCTGAAATCATCGCATATGCCGTCCTAGATGTCCTTGCCAAACCAGTCTTTGGTATCTGGCTTCTCGTCACTCACTCAAAACTCCCAGAAATGGACATTGACCTCGGCGGCTTCTGGTCGTACGGCCTGGGCGGTGAGGGCGCTGTTCGTCTTGAGGACGATGGTGCCTAAGCGCCATGTCTCCCAAGGTGCATCCAATAGCATAGCTCAGAATGTGAATACGAAGCGAATGATGGGTCAAAAGGAGTATGGTCAGTCGATATCCCTTATTGCGAACAACAAAATGGAAGCAGTCCGAGTGGAGACTGGATGAGAGTCGGGGAGTATGTCGAAACTTGCACAGGAAATGGCGTTTGTTCACTATTTCATTCTATAGGTAATTAATCGTGAATGCAGCAGTTAGTGGCAAGCATGTCTGTCATTGCGTTTGATCGTTTCGGTTTCCCATATATCTTGGGTGCCTGTTACTTGACACCACCAACACGCTCATCAATCGCGGCTTGGACGGCGTCCATGCCCACTCCCCAACTACGCCACGAGCAACACCACTTGTGTCGCACCGGGCAACAAGTACGAGCTGAAAGCAACGCGTGACATGGTACGTAAATCACGCCGCGCGGGGCACGGGGCGCGGGTTGGCTGCCTGGTATGATGCAGGCAGGTGCAGGGCGCCCAGGTTGCTCGGTCACCCCGCTCCTATGTTTCGCAGCTCAAAGCGGCGTCCTTTCATCAATCGCACCATAGCACACCCGAGCTGCCTCCTACAAGTACCGCAGACACGCACCACCGGCTGCCCCTTATACAGCTCAAGACACCTGCATTTTCTAAGCACTCACCATGACCGATAACAACGTCGACCAGACCCCGCCTGTCCGCGAGAGCTTGGAGCGCCGCAACAGTTTGGAAAGCACCTACAACACCGCCCCGATGCGCAGGACCTGAAGAACAGGCACATCCTGCTGGACACGACTACTGCGCCGTATGTTCTGCTTGCCAACGCCTTTGTAGCCAAGCTGTGGGAGCAAACAGCAGGACAATGCTAACGCACCTCCGCACAGGGCCCTGCAGGCAAAAGCGCTGGAGCTCGAGCGACAGCGCGCCACCGACAACCTCAAGAAGGGACTCCAGCACCGCCCTGAGCGCGAGGAGCTCGTCGAGCGGAATATCCTGCCCGATTCCACTGCCGCTCCCGCTCTCCAAGGTCACCAGAAGGAGCTTGAGAAACACATGCGCGCAAACAATTTGGAGAAAGGGCTGCAGCATCGCCCCTCTCCCGATGAGCTCGTCAAGAAGGGCATCCTCAACGCGGAAGAGAACCCGTTGAAGGACTCGTGAGCGTGACGACAGCAACGATGACAGACGGCGCGGGATCGTGGGCTGGGGTATAACTCATGGCATGAACATTGGAACAGGTTCTTCTTTCAGGCGTTATTGAGCACATGGAGGAGGGACTGAATTGTATTGTACTGCGCACAGGATCATGATACTCTGCAATTTAGCATGACACATTTGCACGTGGTGGCTTTATGCCTGTGGAGTCTATGTACATCTTCGTCAGCTCGAACGCGTCTAATCCTACTTGCCCGAGACTTTGGTCTGCAGCCACTTGGGAATCACAGGCCTCTTCTCCCACCCGGCTTTCCACTGGTCCTTCCACCCTTCGACGCTCGACGGCAATGCATACACAGCAGTAACGAACCAGGTGGTTGTTCCGGCCTTCAAGTCCTTGTGGATGGTCGGCAGCACACTCCTTGCCTCCACAAGGTTGGAGTTGGCGTCTGCAAGCAGGATGCTCCCCGCCCTCTCGTCCTGGGCCAACTCTGCGATGCCCACCGCACCAGATCTGGATGCAGCAAATGCGCTCGTCGAATCGGCCTTTCCTCCCTCGGAGATGGACTCATCCAGGCCGGTGAGATTCTTACCGTCTGATTCCCGGCAGCCGTATACAGCCCAGGCGCCCTCTGCTGTCTGGACGTTGCGGTTGGTTCGGATACGGTAGGCGCGTATGTGCCAGTTAGGCGTGCCTTCGGCTGGCGGGACGAGATACGTTAGGACATCGACATCGCTCCAGGGCTTCATGCTCGACACGAGGACGGGGACGCCGTCGTGGTTCTCAATCTCCGAGTCGCCGCTGTGTGCGCGGCGCATCTTCCAGAGCTCGCCGCCATCATCGGACAATGCTAGAGATGATTCGGGAACGAACTGCTCTAGTGTGTATGAGCCGGTGGACACCGAGTACGCGAACGCAGCGCTGTATGCGAATCTCCCGTACTTGGCTTGCGTGTTTTTCAGCGCGTAGTGGCACGATTGGCCACTGGAGAGGAGGAAGGAGTGGCCGCCGCTTCGGATGACGATATGCCTGGGATGCGGAAGGGGCTTGACCACACGTTGGTCTGCAAAGGGGTGTGGCTCCTCCTGGGAGCTCCAGAACGGATGGTTCTCGGGCATGGCTAGGGGAGCAAAGGCCAGCATGGACCAATATGGTGAGCCAGGCGAGTTGTAGTTCTCGGCCAGGTATGTGTTGGGATACGAGTAGCCGATGCTCAGCATGCCGTTTGGCTGAAAGATGTCTTTCTGCGTCGTCCACCAGCGCAGATTCCGCAACCAGATACCTTTTACTACGCCCCAGGACAACGGGTCGGGCAGCTCAACGTCAGCAAAGACCACTGCGCCCCAGAAGGCTACCATGGCCCATCGATACGTCAGCGAGCGGCCAAAGGTGATGGCTCGGCCCTCCGGGTCGAAGTAGTGCACAAAGTCGAGTGCATACTGGCGTGCCCGGTTCTTGTACTCTTCGGCTTGTGTAGGGTCTGACTCTGCGGCTAACTTGGCGTAGAGAAGCTGCAAATACTGTATCGCGAAGGAACCCGAGTAGTAGTCCATCTGGCGGTACCCTTCCGGACCATCGTTGGACCAGCCGTCGCCGCGATAGAAGGTGTTTAGCTGCTTGATATCGGCTTCCAATCTCTCCTTGGACCATTAGCACCGTTCTTCGCAAGGCCTAGATTGGCAAACACGCGGAACCATAACCTGTCAAGTCTCAATAGGTATGCACAGGAGGATTCGTCATCTTACCAGTTCGTGTTGGGCATGTCTTTGTCATTCATGCTCCCGAGCCACGTCTCGACGTTCTTCTTTTGCTTGTCGGTCAACGGATCCCAAAAGTCCTTGTTCGCAATCGCAAGCGCATACCCAATTGGGCATGCCTCTACCATCCTCTGGTCTTGATCTTCCATATAGCCCCAGAACTCTTCCGACTCTGGGTCTGTACCGGCAACTAGGCCTTGCACGAAGCGCTCTGTGCCTTCGTACTTGCTTCCACCAGCGAGTAGCGGTGCGAGTCCCCACAACGGGCGTGCATACCCTTCTACCTGCGCAGCGGTCTCGTCAAAGCGCGTTCCAGTGCTTCCTACTTTTATCATGGAGCCTTGGGGTGAAGAACCCCCAGCCAGAGGATCCAAGAGCGAGGCAACGGCCGACACGACATCATCGCGGTTTCTTAGCGGGTTGCTGTGGAACGGATGGAGGGGAAAGGCGCGATTAGCGTTGGCTACCTTCGCCGTCATTGTCTTGGATGACAATTTGTAAAGCTACGACAAGCTTCTCTGTTGTATGTTCAGTGGGGTAGATCTCGTGGAAACTGCAGCCGAGGTCTCTGTCTGCTTTCTCCCGAAGGTCCGAATGCCGGTAACCCAAAAGCGAATGCGGACGAGGACGATAAGCACGATCTTTTTGGTCTGCTATGCTGAGCCTGGACGCGGGAGTCGGCCGTGGAGCGTGGTGGGATGATAAGATGGTGGCGCCCGAGATTCGAATCTACCAGCTATCCTGGCCCTCTCGGCATCTTCTATGCATCTTCTACCGCTCGCGTGGAACGCAGGTCGTATATGCAGCGTGCATTTTGCCTGACAGTGGTGCAGGTCTTGCAATCTACCCGCGCCATGTCTTTGCCGTGGCTAATGTTGTCTTGGGCCTACACCAGCCTAGTCCTCAAATTCAAACGCAGGCAGCTGATCCGCCATCAACTGTGATCCGATCCACCGCCTAGATGCAATGGTCGGAAATCAAAAGCGCTCAACAAGTCCATGGCAAAGTTCCGGGCTCGCGTGATCTCGCAGAATCGAGGTCACGATGTCGTGGGGCCGAGCCAGCCCACAATTCACGGATAAATGCGCGGGGCCTTAGACGGGCAAATACCGCGGCCCCACAACGCCCCCTACCCCAGCTTTCTACCTTTACCCCCGGGCCTCCGAGCAGCGGTCCAAAAGAGGGTTCGAGCGCTGAGCGTCGATCGCGCTTGGCAACGCCATGGCGGGATTCTGATGTTCCACCACTGACGGGTGGGAATTTGCGCCGCGCGCGGAATTCGCATTGGGATCAGACAGTGGTCACGGCACTGATTCGAGCGGAGGAGGTCGGGCCTAGGACAGGGGAAGGCCTGGGAATCGTGTGGGGAGCTGTCACTGGAGGAAAGAAACAAGGCCTCGAGGCGTCTGGGCATCTGGGGAACCCATCTATCGAGTCTTGACGAATCATAGCGGGAGGCGAGCCGTTGATGCGAATCCTGAGCGCTTGGACCATGGTGTTTATATAGATGGCGAGTGTCAGGGTCTGTAATCAAAGTTTCTCTTTTCGAGTTGCTTTCTTCCTGCGTCCACTTGGTCGGGATCTTTTGTTGAGGATCGAAGAAAGGCCGATAGTGAGCGTTGTCTGCCGGTATGTCAAGGTTCTTGTTCGTCAGTTTTGTGCAACACAGCGTCCGAAGTTGCTTCGTTTCGAAACATTGATTTCATTCCATATCCATCGACTGACAGCTCCTTCAGGACTGAGCTCTACGATCTTCCCCGGACACTCCTGCCGACAAGTCTGTATTATGGCTTCCTCCATGGTAGGGTCCAACATGGACAATGCGAATGCTCCAGCTGGCAAAGTCCCCCTGGGCGCCCGCTTCCTGTACAAAATCATCAAGAACAAGGCCATGAAGGAGGATCCGCCGCAAATCTACGGCTGGCGCACTTTCATGATGGCCTGCTCTGCGTGCTTCGGAGGCATGCTTTTCGGGTTCGATATCGGTACGATTGGCGGTGTCTTGACGCTGCCTGCGTTTATGGAGTACGTACAGTCCACGTCCATGCCAGCCTATAGCGTGGAGAGCTGACTTTGGTCTCTAGTAAATACGGACTCACGGAATTGGACGACAAGGGGAGAGCCGACCTCGGTGCGAACATTGCGTCCACACTCCAGGCTGGGTGTTTCTTTGGCTGCTTTCTCGCATCCTGGGTCGCGGACCGATGGGGACGCAAAAATTCGCTGATCTTCAATGGCCTTGTCACCGTCGTCGGATGTATCATGCAGGCTGCCAGCTCCGGAAGCATTCCTTCCATGTATGTTGGTCGGTACGTATTCAACCTCCATCCCACACTTTGACCGACATGCTAACAATGCTTGTAGCTGTGTCGCTGGTGTCGGTGTCGGTGGTTGCTCCATGGTTGTTCCTCTCTACATCTCCGAGAACGCGCCCCGCGCCATCCGTGGCGGCCTCACGGGTATCTACCAGCTCTTCATCGCCACCGGAGTCATGCTCGCCTTCTGGGTCAACTACGGGTCCATTCTCCACCTGCGCGGCGCCTCGACCTACATCGTGCCGCTGGCCATGCAAGCTCTGCCCGCCGTCGTCCTCGTCGGCTGCATGCTGCTCAACAAGGAATCTCCGCGCTGGCTTGCAAAGGCTGACCGCTGGGAGCAGGCCGCAGCCGTACTCGCCCGTGTCCGCCACCTGTCTATCACACACCCCTACGTCCAGGCGAACTGAAGGATATTAGTGACCAGCTGGAGCACGAGCGCGCCCTCATCGGTGGCGCTGGCCTGAAAGATCTCCTCCGCGAGATGGTCATCATCCCTGGAAACAGGAAGCGCATGCTCATCTCCATCGGCCTCATGATCTGCCAGCACGGGCACCAACGCCATCAACTACTACGCACCCCAGATCTTCAAGAACCTCGGCCTCGTCGGCACAAGCACCAACCTCTTCGCCACCGGCATTTACGGCGTCGTGAAGATGACAACATGCGCGGCCTTCCTCCTCTTCGCCGCCGACTCGCTCGGTCGCCGCCGGTCACTGCTCTGGACTTCCATCGCACAGGGATGCGCCATGCTGTACATCGGTCTGTACGTGCGCATCAGCCCGCCCGTCGAAGGCCAGCCCGTGCCTCCTGCCGGTTACTTCGCGCTGGTGTGCATTTTCTTGTTCGCCGGCTTCTTCCAGTGGGGCTGGGGTCCCGTATGCTGGATCTACGTGTCGGAGATCCCTACTGCGCGGCTGCGCTCGCTCAACGTGGCTATTGCTGCTGCGACGCAGTGGCTGTTCAACTTTGTTGTTGCCCGCGCGACCCCGACCATGATTGTTACTGTCGGTGCGCACGGCTATGGGTAAGTCACTCCTTCCTTGCTTTGCCGGCTTCGGATCCGGAACAGCATCGACTAACAACTTGACAGTGCCTTCATCATCTACTCGTGCTTCTGCTTCTCCATGTTCTTCTTCGTATGGTTCCTCATCCCCGAGACCAAGGGTCTCTCCCTCGAGAAGATGGACGACTTGTTCGGGGTAACGGAGCTGGCCAAGCAAGTTGAGCACGAGCGCGAGACACACCGTAAAAGCACCGAGGTTGGCCTCGACGGCAAGGAGGTTATGCGTGAAGAACGGAAAGAGATTTCTCCATAAGTGGTTCGCTCTTTTTCATGTTGTAGTGCTTGTGAGACTGGCAATGGAAGTATACCCTCGCGCGCTACGTATCACTCGTTGCGTAATTTGCATGATCTTTACAAATGTGCCGGGCGTAATCGCGGTGCAATTAGCTCTTCGAGTGCGTGAGGCAGTACTGGACTCATACTCGGCTTAATTTTATCTGTGAGTAGCCATCAATCAAATACCGAACAAAAGAGCACTCAATTCAAACATTCCATTCGCTACAACACTCAACGGTGGGGGGTATCATAAAACTACACA
Source organism: Laburnicola sp. JP_R_19 (assembly GCA_031010545.1). NCBI lineage: Eukaryota > Fungi > Ascomycota > Dothideomycetes > Pleosporales > Didymosphaeriaceae > Laburnicola > Laburnicola sp. JP_R_19. Next base: position 1,617,223 of record VOIT01000042.1, read on the forward strand.
TAAAAGTACAGCCGCCCGTGCCAGAAGATAACAATCAGGCCGACTGTGACGCAAGCCTAGGCCCAACTAGAATCTCCAACATACAATCTGCGAGCGGAACTAGATTCAAACATTAAGGAAACGATATGCAGGTGAGAGAAGGATAGGTAGTCCGTATACGCACTCGGGTATTTCCTAGAGGCGACTCCGGAGATGAAAAATGAACATAGGAAACATTCGTAGAACGTTGAGATCACACTCAACGTATGGGCCGGTTGCGCCGTGGTAGGGATACAGCCGTCATGTGGTGGTAAACGCCGGACCCATGAAAACACCGTATAGATCTGCGAGAACAAAAGAAAATGAAGAGGAACTGATATGATGTCTGCATGCCCCTTCAGCGACGAGCAAGGGGACGGGTAGATGTTATAAGGGTGATGCTAGAGGTGATATGATGCTGAGTAATCCGGAAGGAGCGTGCTTTCCGCCATCGAAGTCGACCCCGCTGTCTCGGTCTGCGCGTTCTGACGCGGTCGGTGAAATAGCGTCCATTGGGTCCGTTTCACGCTGCGGAGGGCTCCAAGGGCTCAAGAGCGTCCTTGACTCTTCGTCCTGTTCGTTCTCGGGCCGCTCCTCGGAACTCAAGACACGGCCTCCGAGCTGGACGTCGCTGGGACGCACTTGATATGCTAGGGCCTTTTGGCCGTCCTTGATGAGCTCCTCGGTCCAGCTAAGACAGCGCTTCAGGCTCTGGTTCATCTTTTGGCTGTCGACAAGAAGTTCTCGATGTTTGGCAAGATCCAAGCGTAGGCGCTTTTCGTCCCGGAGCCGGTGGGCTTCGTCACGTTCCGCTAGCGCAGTCTCACTCAGGATGCTCTCGTCAAAAGAAGATTCGCTACTCTCTTCCGGTTCTTCCTCTTCCGGTTCTTCCTGCCCAGACATGTCTGATAAACTTCCAAGCTCGGAGACGCCGAGGGCAGAGAATTCTTCCAGGTTCGAGACAGTGTCTGTCGAGAAACGCCCGGCGCGGCTCATGCGTCGGAACCGCCGCAACTCGGCTTTCTGCTTTCGAATTTCCCTTTCAAGTGACCGATTGATGGCCAGCAGAGAGTTGTTGCTGATCTCGAGATCAAGTACTTTCCGCTCGCGGCGTGCATTTGCGGCAAGCTCGTTCATGTGCTCCAAAACACTCTGTCCTGGGCCTGTTTTGGTGGGGCTGAGAGGATTTGGAGATTGCAAACCTGACGGAACACCCGTAGGTTCAGGGGGCGCCGAAGCTACGCTTTCAGGGAGCGAACTATTGCTCACGACTCGTTTCTCATTATGGAGCGGACTAGGCACAATATGAGGCATGTCGTGCGAAGAAACTTTCTTCAACGAATGCACGGAGTCGATAGAGCTGAGGCTTGCGCTTTTGGCATGGCCAAAACGCACTGCAGAGGAAGCAATGCTTGATCGTCTTCCAGAAGTATCATCTCCTGTATCCGAAAGATGAGATCCGGACAGGATAGATAGAGCTGAAGGTCGGCTGTGGAGGTTGGGTCGCATAACTTGGGACGCACCCTTCCTGTACGAGAGATGAATGTTTTCCTTTGTGGGAGAGGGTGGGCGCAGCGAGTTCTGACTGTCTGCAGTGTGGAGGCTGGACCAAGGTTCCGGCGACGCTGATGCGGCCGGAGGTGTCAGGATTGGCGGGCTATCTCTCGGTTCCGATAGCGAATCTGCGTGGAAGAATTTGTTTTCCGTCCGCGTCCTGCCCACGGCGGACAATGGCGGAGAGGGCACGATGAGTGGACGCAGGGTCTCGCCTTGCTCTCCATTGGCGTAGAAGAAGATGGGTGCCTTCTTTTGTGGTTGTGGCGGCGGTTCCGGGGCGCGGGCATCGTTGGCATGGAAGAACATGGGCGATGCCGAGGCACCCCGCGCCCCACCGGCGTCTGAGGCATGATTGTAGATGTTGGACAATGGCGGTCTTGGTGTCGAGGTGACAGAGTGATTGTTCCCTCCGACTACGCTTCTCGGCCGCTTGTTCTGGGTAGTACTCAGCGCGTTGGGCCCGAAGCCGCCCTGACCATGGCCGATGCCCTGCTCTTTCTGTGGGAAGTCGAAGGTAGATGCCGGCCTCGAGGTGATTGGGGTACCGGACGGCGTGCCACTTGGCGTCGAGTTGGCGCTCCCACCGCCGACGCGGGATTTTCTCGAGGACGACCGTGGCGTGACATTGCTGTGGATGAAGGCTTTGACCGGCGTGACGTCTTCCGGCAGCGCTGTGCTCATGCGTGGAGTGCTCCCAACATTGCTGCGCGGTGTGCGGCTGCCCTGGGTGCTGCTGGTCGAGGCGGCCGAGGGTGCCAGTCGAGGGGCCACGGGCGTCTTCGCGGTGCGGCAGGTAGCGAGGGTGGGCTTCAGCGGCCGCGCGGTGTTCGAGTTGGTGCGGTCTGTGGGCATGGTCCGCAGCGGTTATGCGGGATCGGAGGACAGGCGGCGTGTTCGAGGGGCGGGCATGGCCGTAGGGGGTGGCCGTGGGTGGTTGCTGGGCGGGCGTGTGCGTGTTGATGTTGATGTTCTGTTCTGTTCTGTTCTCCGCGGCAATGGCGGTGGTGAAACAGCCCAAACAAAGCGGATTCCAAGTGTCGCGGGCCGCGTTCACAGCGGCTGAAGGGGGCGGGCGAGGCAGGCGGTGGCGGCCATGGCGAGGCGGTGACGGAGGCGACGGAGGGGTTTTCGGACGGCTCCTTGTTGTTGTGCCATGACACTGATAGTGGGCCAAAGTAGGCCCGAAGCAGGCAGGCGCGGTCCGTCGCGTCCTGAGTAGTAAGTACTCATCTGGCATGGCTCCACAGCCATCATGGACAATTCACCGGCGCCCGCCCATTCACTGCGTGCCCGCGATGCACACACAGAAGCACCGCCGTGCCCGTCTGCCGCCGACGTCGGCCCTGCAACGCCTCAAGCCCCTCCAGCCATGGACGCGACCGAGGACCCGCCACAGCGTCCGCAGCCCGCGCGCACCCCGTCCGACGAGCACGACACCCTGAAGTACCATCTCCTCGGGCCCTCGCTCACCAAAGCCGGCCAGGACAGCGTGGACCAGCAGAAAGTGTCCGAGATCATATACAATGCGTCCAAGGGCAGCAAGTTCTTCAACAACGAGGAGGCCAAGGACCGGAACCTCACGGAGAAGATCAATCGGATACTGGCAAAGAAGCGCCAGCTGGACAAAGTAGACCTGAGCGCGGATCTGCGGCGGGCCGACGACTATCTTGCCGAGCTGGAGCTGGGAAGGGACCTCAGCCAGGTCGTCATTCACATCGATTGCGATGCCTTCTACGCCGCCGTGGAGGAGCTCGATAGGCCAGAACTCAGAGACGTGCCCATGGCGGTTGGCAAAGGGGTCCTGACGACTTGCAATTACCACGCGCGCAAGTTCGGCTGTCGCTCTGGCATGGCTGGCTTTGTAGCCATGAAGCTGTGTCCCCAGCTGATATGCGTGCCCATGAATTTCGCAAAGTACACGGCCAAGGCGGAAGAGGTGCGCGCGGTGCTCGCACAGTACGACCCCCGCTTCGAGAGTGCAAGCTGCGACGAAGCCTATCTGAACCTCACTCGGTATTGTGAAGAACACCACATGGAGCCGGAAGAGGCAGTCAGCCAACTCCGAGCCGAAGTGCAGGAGAAGACGAAGATTACCGTGTCAGCTGGCATTGCCGCAAACGCCAAACTGGCCAAGATCTGCAGCAACAAGAACAAGCCGAATGGGCAGTTCTATCTCGCCCGGGACAGGCAGACAATCATGGAGTTTATGAAGACGCTACCTACTCGTAAGGTTAACGGCATTGGCCGTGTATTTGAGCGAGAGCTGGATGCTGTCGGCATCAAGACGTGTGGAGACATCTACGCGCAGCGGGCCTATCTCTCTTCGCTATTCGGCCAGAAAGCCTTCCACTTTCTAATGCAGTGCTACCTAGGGCTGGGCAGAACTCAGATTCAACCGGCAGAGGACTACGAGCGCAAGAGCGTGGGCACTGAGACAACTTTCAAGGAGCTCGGCTCTCCAGACAGTCTGCGACAAAAGCTCCGAGACATTGCCGAAGAGCTGGAAGGCGACCTGAAGCGGACGGAGTTCAAGGGGCGCACCCTGTGCATCAAGATCAAGCTGCACACCTACGAAGTCTACACGCGGCAAATGACTCCTCCCTTCGCGATCCAGCGTGCCGACGATCTGTACAAATACAGTCTGCCGATGTTGGAGAAGCTCATAAAGGAGATGCCGAACTTGAAGCTTCGCCTCATGGGGTTAAGAGTTACGCATATTGTCAGTACTAAGAAGCCTGGCATTGACTTCTTTGGTCGTCAACGGGCGTTGGACGGCTCGAAGAAAGCGCCGCGGAATAGTACCAAGGATGAGGAAGGCAATTGGGAGGTGTGGCCGGAAGAAGAGTTTGAGGAGGCTGCCCGACAGGAGCGGAATAACGAAATGAACGAACTAGAGAAGCTTTCGCAGGAATACGAGAAGGGAACTGTGGCAATCAAACATGCGGAAGAACCGGGTCTCGTGGAGGAGCAGTGGACCTGTCCCATATGCACACTTCCGCAGTCTCCCGACGACGCGACTTTTAACGCACATATTGATTTTTGTCTCTCGAAGCAAACGATCAAAGAAGCCGTGAAAGACACAGCACCATGGTCGGATTCTTCAAAACCCCGTCCAACGCCGACGAAGCATCCACCCCTAAAAAGGGGGAAGCGTGGCCGTCCAAAGAACGAACAAGCAGGCATAGACGAGAAGACGCGAGCGAAACGTTGTGCTTTCTTTACCGTAAAGTGAATACATTACTATAATTAGAGCTACGAAACTACGAAGTTCATTCTGAGCATTTCTAGCACTAGGTGAAGGTTTCCCATAGCGTAGGGTCCCATGTTAAGTATGCAAACGCAGAGAGGACCAATGTGTCTTCTTGATTGTCCTCTTGTTTCAAGGCGTCTTTCATAACCCAAGCTAGCAGCCGATGGCAAAAGACGTCAAGTGCTCACCATGCCGTTCGACGTTGCCACATCCGGGTTCGGGTAGTACCAGGAAGCAACTGCGATGATGATGTATATAATCTGAGGCATGATTAGTCACAGTCTGACGAGGAATAGCCAAACTTACAACTAGCAGTGCGCCTTCGAGATAGTTGACTCGCCGTCGCGGAGGAAGTTGCCACTACAAAATAGACAATACGAGCAGGACGATCATGAAGATCTCAAAGTTCAAGTCCATGTCCTTGCCCATGACCCAAGCCACAATGACGACGAGCGGAGCGTTGAACAGTGCAGTCTGGATAGATGGGCCAATGCAGTGGAAGAGGGCGAAGTTCTGTACGGCTGTCAGCGCGTTCTTGCGTGTCAAGGGGTGGTGCGCACCATTTGGCCATCCCAGGCTTCGTCAATGGCTGTCAGATGTTCCGCTGCCTTCTCGACTAGTGGCAACAGTACAGGCCTAGTCCGGGACTCCAGACTCGACAACGTCTTCGATACGTTCAACCAGGAAGAATGAAGCAACGTGACAAGGGCCAAGGAAAGCACGAGAGGACGATGCACTCGGTGAAGGTGAATTTGGGCTTTGCGAGATCCTCGGAGCGGTCCAGATCGTGATGCTCGTCTGCTTCGAGGACTTCGTCATGGAGTGCTGCGACCGCGCATTGTAGAAGATGAAGCTGCAGAGAATCAGCTGAGTCTCTGGTTGATGAGGACCCTACTTACATGCCGAAGGCGATGATGAGCAAGATGGATGTCACTTGACTGATCCTAAGCGTATTATGCTGTAGTATTTCCTCTGTGAATGAATGGTGGCCAATGGCTACCGGGACGGCTGAGCCCTTCAGTGCAGAGTAGTATGCGCTTGGGATCAGTAGACCGAAGCCTGCTACGCTGAGCAATCCACTCCCAACCTCACTGATGGAAGCGTGAAATTTCTGGCTCAACTGTCGCAGTCCGCCGACGTAGAAGCATGCACCCAGACAGAGCAGCAGGTTGGTCAAGATAGACCCCAGAATGGCGGCCTGGATGACGGGTATCAGATTCCCATGCTCGGAGTTGGCCTCGCCGGACTGGTGATGCTTCGCAATGAGGATCAAGAACAGGATGATTTCGACGATGGAGCCAAAAGCTGTCTCGATCAGGATCCCGGACACCTTGGGCATCTTGCGTGCAAACTCCTGGCCGGCGAAGCCGAGCAGGTTGGCTACCGGGACCATGGCAACGTAGGTAAATCCGAAGATGAGCAATGGCAACCCGGGTGTGGCATAGTGCAGGATAATGGCCACGGGTACGAAAGGCCAGAGGAGGTTCACATACTTTGCCAACTTGGAGCCGCTGCGCCAGGAGACATTGAGGAAGTGCGAAGGGTGGAAGCCGCTGCGGCCGCTCTCGCCATCGGGATGCACGTGCGCAGGGATGATGTGCTGGAGCAGTGGTGTGGACTCGGACGCGCGCGAAGGCATACTGGCCCTCCTGATGTAGCAATTGATGGGTCTTGATGGCTCAATGGGTCAATGGAGTGCTCGATGCGGGGGCGGGGGCTGGGCATGGGCATGGCGCCTGCGCGTTTCGAAAACGAGGAAAGCGCGATGCTTCCTTTTCCATCTCACGATGTCGCGTCGCCACGCCCGTATCCATCGATTTCTTGAACCTCACCAATCTCGTCTCTGCGGCTGCGATGCCGGCTCCGGTACATGATCCGCTGGCCCCTTGCTCGGTAGCTCGGTGTGATGATGGGCCCTGCCACGCGAGATCTCCCGCATACCGTCTTTACCCTGCTGGAATGCGGATTTTCCGGACGCTTTACCGCCGGCGAATCCAAATACCGTCAATTATAGCTCTCGCGCACCTGAAATGGACCGTCGTGCCTCGCGTCGCCTTGCCTGCGTCACCGGAAGTTCGCAAATCGACTCCTCGGGCTGGGGCATAACGTATAGATAGCGACAATGGCGTCCCCAAGAAAGCTCCATCATCGGCCCTTCGCCTTCCCTCTCACGACGCTATGCAATTCCTTCGGCTTCTCGCAAGTCTGTCGATTGTCCTCGCTGCGGCCTGGGCAACCGACAATGGCCTTCAGAAAGTCGTCACCTGGGACAACGGCAGCCTCCTCGTCAATGGCGAACGAGTTGTCATCATGAGTGGCGAGTTCCATTACCAGCGCCTGCCCGTGCCGGAGTTATGGCTAGACGTCTTCCAGAAGTTCAAAGCCAATGGCATGAATGCTGTTAGTATCTACTTCTTCTGGTCCTACCACTCGGCGTCGAAAGGCCAATACGACTTCACGACTTCCGGAAAGGACGTACAGCGCCTGTTCGATTCGGCCAAAGAGGCTGGGCTCTACGTCATTGCTCGTCCTGGGCCCTATTGCAACGCCGAAACGAACGGAGGCGGCCTTGCGTTGTGGATGAGTAACGGAAGCGGGGGCAAACTCAGGACCTCAGACGAGTCGTACCATCAGGCATGGTCTGAATGGATTGCCGAAGTGGGTGCTGTCATTGCGAAGAACCAGATTACGAACGGTGGCCCGGTTATCCTCACGCAGGTCGAAAACGAGCTCCAGCAGACGTCGTACGATGCACGCAATACCCTGGTGATTTACATGGAGCAGTTGAAAGCCGCCTTCAGGGAAGCTGGCCTGATAGTACCGACGTCGCACAATGAAAAGGGCTTCCGCAGCAAGAGCTGGTCAACCGACTACAACAACGTGGGTGGTGCTGTCAATATATACGGCCTGGACAGCTATCCCGGTGGCCTGAGCTGCACCAACCCCAACTCTGGTTTTGGTTTACCATATACCTATTTTCAGTGGTTCAACGAAGTTTCCCCTAGCCAGCCAGAGTATATCCCAGAGTTCAGAGGCGGCTGGTTCCAGCCATGGGGCGGCTCCTTCTACGACACGTGCCAGGCCGAACACAGCCCTGAGATTGCGGACGTCTTTTACAAGGGCATCATCGCGCAGAGAGTTACGCTGCTCAACATTTATATGACTTTTGGTGGGACGAATTGGGGACACAGCGCTGCACCAGTGGTTCGTACTTATCCTCCCCGTAGAAGGACCACCCAAGGTCAAAAATTTGGGGATGATGTTGTGTATCCTGGGGTAACTCAGGCCGCAATGCGCCTCTAGACTTTCGGCTTGGCATTTTATGCTGTATTGGCTAACGGCTACACAGGTCTACACTTCCTACGACTATGGAGCACCATTGCGCGAGACCCGAGAGATTCAAGACAAGTTCAAGCAGTACAAGCTGCTGAGTCTGTTTACCCGTGTAAGCCACGGTTTGAAGAACACAGTGATGGAGACGAATGGCACTGGCGTTGCTGTCGATAGCACCGACCTGTGGACTTGGGTGTTGAAGAACAAAAACACAGATGCAAGGTTCTATCTGGTTCAGCACAACACCACAAGCTCACGTTCAGTGACGGACTTCTCAATAACGGTCCGCACATCGACGGGTAGCGTTAAGATCCCAAACTCGCAACTTGACGGCCGGCAAAGCAGATGGGTTCTCACCGACTATCCGATTGGAAATGAGATGTTGTTGTATTCTTCAGCAGAAGTCCTTACGTACGGTGTGTTTGACTACCCAGTCGTGGTTTTCTATCTACGTGAAGGCCAGACCGGGCAATTTGCTTTCAAGAGCTCGAAGAACGTCACCTTCACGGCGCATGGCGCCAAGTCCGACTTCAAGGCTACCTCATCTGGCAACGGCTTTACGTACACTCAGAGCAAAGGCGCAACTGCCGTCCTATTCTCCAACGGTGTACTAGCTTATCTTGTCGACATACCCACCGCTTGGAAGTTCTTCGCCCCTCCCACCACGTCCAACCCCACGGTGATGCCAGATGAGCAAATATTCGTCTTCGGTCCGTACCTTGTTCGGTCGGCAACTGTTGACGGCGACATTGTCTCCATCATTGGCGATAACGCGGACGCTACTTCGATCGAGGTCTATGCCGGCAAGAAGGCACGCACAATCTCTTGGAACGGTGCCAAACTTGAGACTAGGAGGACGGCCTATGGTTCCTTGACTGCCAATATTGTCGGGGCCAAGGACCGGAAAATCTCGCTCCCTAGCCTTACCAACTTCAGGGCCGCGGATTCGCTACCCGAGGTTTCACCTGCGTATGATGACCGGAAGTGGGTTGTTGCAAACAAGACGACGACATTAAGCACCGTGAAGCCACTTACGCTACCTGTTCTTTTCAGCAGCGAGTACAAATTCTACACTGGTGCCAAAATCTACCGCGGCTACTTTTCCGGGAAGAATGCGAGGAGTGTGAAAATCACGGCGCAAGGCGGTGTGGCAGCTGGGTGGAATGCCTGGCTCAATGGAAAATCTATCGGCTACCACGCTGGCGACGTATCACTGCAGGCGACATCAGCCACGCTTTCATTCCAAGGTGCCAACTTGACTGAGAGAAATAATGTCCTGACAGTGGTGACGGACTACACTGGCCACGATCAGACATCAACCAGACCGTCCGGCGTCGCAAACCCGCGTGGCCTCTTGGGCGCACAGCTGGAAGGCGGCACGTTCAGTCAGTGGAAGATACAGGGCAATGCGGGCGGAGAGGAGAACATCGACCCCGTGAGGGGGCCCATGAACGAGGGCGGACTGTACGGCGAGCGACTAGGATGGCATCTTCCAGGCTTCGACACCTCCCAATGGGACAAGGCAAGCCCTGTTTCAGATGGGGTAAAAGGGGCCAGCATCAGATGGTTCACGACGACATTCGATTTGAACATCGATGAGGACCTTGACGTGCCCCTCGGCATTGAGATGGGCGCACCATCAGGCACCATTGCTCGAGTCCTGCTGTTCGTCAACGGGTACCAATTTGGGAAGTTCAATCCCCACATTGGGCCACAGACACGCTTCCCCGTTCCCCCGGGAATCATCAACATGCGCGGTAGCAACACACTCAGCGTGGCAATGTGGGCGCAGACCGATGCTGGAGCAAAATTGAACACGCTGCAGTTGATCCACTATGGAAAGTACCAGAGCGGCTTCGACTTCAAGAGGATCGATGGCCAGGCCTTGCAGCCTGCGTGGAAAGACAGGAGTCAGTACGCCTGAAGGCATAAATGACACATGAATTACCAATCAGCACATCCTTCCCTCCGCCTTCTATTCACACATGCCTCGCCTGCGATTCCTTGAAGACACCATTTACACTATGCCTAAACACACAGCTGCAGGAGAATAGTTTGAGTACCTTCAGCCTTCGCGACATCCGTAAGCCCCTGATAACCCTTCTTGTACAGCCACGGGTTCAGGTAGCCAAGCGTCGGCTTGCCAGAGGCAATTAGTGCATCGTTGACAAGCGCAAAGACGCCCGCTGCCAGCGGGGTAGAGGCTGAAGTTCCGCTAATGGTCCCCTCCTTACCATTCCAGAAGTATGCAAAATAGAGACCCTGGGCGGAGAGATCCGGGTATGCGCGGCCTTTGGGTTGGTACAGGCCCTTGTAGAGATCGCCGAGGTTCTTGACGTACTCGGGAACCACCTTATCCTGCCACGACGGTCGCTTGAAGTAGTCGCTGAAGCCGCTACCGCTGGAATACAAGTCGCGAAAGCTGCCCGACGCATTCACGGCTGCGCGATACGCCGACTCCTCCGGCTCAAAATTCATGGTTGCCCCGACGGAAGTGACGTAGGGGCAAGAGGTCGGAAAGTTGGGGAGGAATTTGTAAGTTTGGTTTCCGTCGTTGGTGTAGCACTTGTCTGTTCCGCCGAGTCCCCTATTCCCGGAAGAAAATAAAAGAGTGGTGCCACGAGCTCCAACCGCAGCGAACTGTTGACAAACGCGCTCCGCATAACTGCGGGGAACTGACTGCTCAGGCTCGCCGTACGGGGTGCTGATGATATTAGGAATCGACCTCTGCTCCAGGAGCCAGTTCACCCAAACCAGGTACGGCTCGTTGCTGTTCTCGGGGGTAGCTGGGTCGGGAATGAAGGGAGGCGAGCCCCCCGTGGAATAACTGACGATGGGCGTCTTCCAGCTGATGCCGGCAATGGCCTGGATGTCGAGGTTGGCTTCGTGGCTCTTGTCTTCTGCCACTTCCTGCGGCGTCAATGGTCCATCGTTCATTGGGCCGTCAGCAATTGAGTAGGTCTTGAAGGATTGGGCCGAAGACACGGCTTCCGGACGGTACTTTTTGAGGAACAGCTCCGTATCCGGTCGGATAGGCACTTCCCCGAGGTAGTTGGTGAAGCCAATGCTGTTTTTGTCCGCAGATCGAGTCTCGTAACCTTTTGTCTTGTAGAGTGTCGCGAAACACTCTGGGGACACCGAGCTGACATTGCACACCTTGGAGATCTCGCTAGGCTCACCGTAACCGCCACTCATGAGACTCGTGCTGGTGACTACGTCGTGGACCTCGTCGATGGTCTTGACAAAGGTAGTAGCGTGAGCAGCGCCGCGAAAGGACGTGGTCGGCTGTATGGTGTCGATGTGGTTATGCAGGTGGCGGGGAAGAGACCAGTGCGTGGTGCGCGCGACGATGTGGCCATCCTCGTGCTTGTAGTTGTGGTACTCGGTGTCTAACAGGCGCTCTACCAGGTCAATGGGTAGATGGACGGTAATCCAGTCCTTGGCCGTGTTGTAGCTGACGGCCCCGACACCGTTCTCACGCAGCCACTCCTCGACAAGGGTGCTCGTTTCCTCGGTCGGCCGGACAAGGTCGTCCACCTCGTCGGCGCTAAGATGGGCTCCGTAGCGCTCATGGTCCGGATCCGAAACTGGTAACGGTCAGCCATTGATCTTCTATTCGGCCGTGGAATGGGTTTACCTTGGTCAAGATGCTTGATCAGCTCGTCCATGTTCCCCTGCTTGAGGCCGATCTGCAATTGGACGCCGTGCGCCGGATTCGAGCGGTCCAGCTTTGTCCATTCACGGGGAGCAGCAAAAATTTCCTTAACGGCGTAGGGCGAACGGGCGCGAATGGGCGATGCGAACACTGCTTGAGCGGCAAGTGCAGCAGCCAGGAACGTAGACGTGAGGATCTGCATGATGGATGAAGCCCGTCGTGCGCAGACAGGCTTGGTTGAGGTAGTTGAGGAAAAGTGTTGGGCGCCGCGTGGTCGATCATGTTTCCCATTTATACCACGGCAACGATAGCGCAATCAGGGCGCAGCTCTCCCTGGTCGTTTGCGTAGGCTCTGCACTGCAATCACACTGTCCACCAAGCTGTACACGGCAGGTCAGCAAAGCCACCCGCCGCGTGCCCGATGCATATATCGGCCGTACCTGGCAGATCAAGTCTTCTGGAAAGCTTGATAGTGGCGGCCATGCTTGCTAGAGCTCGGAACCGGATCCTTGGATCGTGGTGAACGTGGTTGTGTGGTGAGACGGGCCAGTCCGGCAGCGGTGATCGTAGAAGCTACGCCACCACTTTAGGACAATTGGTGCAACCGACACGATTTTGTCGGTGGAAGGGGCCGAAATTTTTTTTTTCGGGCGATATGTGACTCACAAGGAGCCGAACCAAAGTTCAACACAACTATACTTCCATCACATGCGACTCTATGTTATACTTTGCCGGTGAGGGGAGCCCACTTTAGGAAGGTGCAATGCACCGATAACGACAAGCAACGCGAAGACCCCACTTACTGACCAAGCTTCCTCGGCCTAGGCATCGGGCCTTGTCCTGCAGCGGGTCCGTGAATCAATACGGACTGGCATTCGAGACTTTGTCAACCACCGCTCTGGACGCACTGTGGTCAGGCTTTGCGGCTTAGGAACTCTTTTCTACCCCTCGAACTATGTGAAGTGAGCCTGCATCATACAGCCGCAGGCAGAAGTGTGAGTGCCCAGTCATTTTGCAGAAGCTCGACAGTATATTGTCTTGTTCAATTGATTCAGTAATCGCATCTCATGCTGGGTAAGACAAGGTACAGAGACTGTCGATTTGTGGCTACTTCAATACAAACTGCCCCATGATAAAGACGCCCGCTCTTTGTAAACAATACTACAAGAAACCGCCGGCCAGTAAAAGATCCTTCATCGAATACGGTCGTCACCCGGAAGCAGACTGACCGTCCTTGTCACCGTCTGCGTAGATGTAGCTGCAGAAGTTACCGTCACCGATGTTGTCCTTGTAGTGCCGGCCGGACCCGAAGTAATCAAGCACGAGCAGGCCGAAGAGAGCGATGATGGACCGAGAATAAGCGTGATGTTGAGCTGGCGCTTCTTGACAGGAAGTTCGGTTGGGCAGTTGGCGTCGTAGAACGTGTAGGGCGACATGGGGTTATAATTCGTGTTCGAGGCACTGTGTAACGTCAGCGTTGCAGCAAGGCTTATGGTGAGCGACATACGCGTCAACGGTGAAGAGCATGCAGTTGGCTTCACCGTATCCAAAACTCTTGCACTGTGTGTCGGCCTTGCATGCAGCGCTGCAAGCGGCAAATGTGTTCTTCGTCCCCGAGCTGTCAAAGTAATACGCGGCAGTGTTTTTGGTGTAGCCGACTATGCCGCAGCCCGGGGGAGCAGATCTAAACCTCATCAGCATAAGCCGTTGTGGAGATTCTCTTTCGATGGTACGCACGGTGTAGGAGTCGGTCCTCTTGTGGTGGTTGCCGGCTTATGAACTCTCAGTACTATGATCTGCTTGAAGTTGAGGAAGACTTACCCTGCCTGTCTTGCTGCTTGACGTGAAAGGGTACAGCGTCACATAAACGGTCGTCTTGACGGTGGTTGTGGAGCCACTGGTGAAAGTAGCAGTCCGCGTAGCAGTCCCAGATTTCAAGACGCTGCTGCACATCAAAAGCGCTTCAGAAGTGTGTCCAAGGAATGAGTCCAGGCCGCAGTCAGTTACTGCGCCCATTAGTCATCGCGGAGGACTTTGAGTTGTGAGATGTGGTTCTGGGGTGGATCATAACCTACCGTCAGGAACACCGGGATTGCTCCCTCCTTGTGTGGAGGTGGGTCGTGGACGCTGCCTCGCCTCGATCGCGGCCGCATTTGCACCAGCAGCAAGGGCTGCGCCGAGAATCAGAGAGGCCTTCATTGTTGCGTGAGCGGGTGGGGCTCAGAATACACGGCGCGCGGATGCGATTGAAAGGGAGTCTCAAAGGCAAACCCCTTCTACTTATAGGTAGGTCCAGGTTGCAACGTGGTGTTCAGGAACAAATGAGGAAGAACGAATGAGGAAATCTGACAGATAGTCCGTGATGTAAGCCGGCTGACGGGGAACCTGCGCACCCCCAGAACCTGCGCACCCCCACCAAAACGCGTACCCGTACGAAATACGCGTATTTTATCAACACTTCTTATTCAATATGGATGCCCGCGAGCAGAGTATACAATTAGCTATCGCGCAATTCAATGCCGGTGTTTTTACAAGCCAACGAGCTGCTGCAAAGGCCTACGGTATTCCTCCATCCACCCTACGCGCTCGACTAGGTGGCATAACGAACAAGCACGCCAGCCACGCCAACCAACAGCGATTGACGCCGGATCAGGAGAACTTCCTAGTAGAGTGGATCCTTGAGCAGGACGCAAATGGCTACCCTCCCTCACACGCGCGCGCGCGAGAAATGGCGATCCGAATTCTCCGTATGAACGGCGACGTCGAGCCTCTAGGCAAGCGGTGGATACAAACCTTCATACGGCGCAACCCTCGCGTTGCCTCTGTTATTGGAAGAAAAGCTAGATACTAGTCGCGCTGAGGCAGCTACTCCAGAACAGATCCGCGCGTTTCTTGAGCTCTTTGAGCGCGTCAGAATCAGGCTGGGCATACAGGCAGAGAATATCTGGAATATTGATGAGACTGGTATTGCCCTTGGTGTAGGTACCAACTCTAGGGTGCTCGCAAGTAGCCAGAAAAAGAAGGCTTACATCAAGTCGCCAGAGAATCGCGAGTGGGTCTCAATAATTGAGGCTGTATCAGCTCTAGGGCAGAAGCTGCCCTGCGCCGCTATATTCAAGGGCCAGAGCCTACAGACAACCTGGTTTCCGGCATCTATACCAAATTGGCTCTATACAACCTCAGAGAATGGATGGACCTCAAAGGAGATAGGCCTTGATGGCTGCGCCGGCTGTTTATACCAGAAACAGCGCCCGACGGTGGCCAATACCGACTACTCCTCTGCGACGCGCATAGTAGCCATGTGGATATTGAGTTCCTCTGGGCTTGTAAGCAGGCTCGAGTAGAGCTTCTATTTCTACCACCTCATTCAACACACCTCCTACAGCCACTAGATCTATCAGGGTTCTCAGTAATCAAGTCAAACTATAGAAATCTCATCCGCGACCTGGCGAGCCTCGACGACGCCGCACCTATCAAGAAAGAGCGATTTATTTGCTACTACCACCTAGCCAGAGAGGAAGGCCTCTCAGAGAGAGTAATTCGGGCTGGCTGGCGCGCTGCTGGCCTTATTCCCTACAATCCTAACCAGGTAATTCAATCCTCACAGGTTATTGGCAGACCAGCAACGCCGCCACGCCCACTTCAGGATCTCGGCGCAATTAATATACTCTATCGCACCCCTCAGAAACCCCAAGACGTGTACGCGGGCTCAGAGAGCTATTGAGAGATCAGAAAACCTATCAAGATCTACGCGCCGACTGCTCCAGAAAGCGAGTAAGGCAATAGCTATTGGTAATAGTCGAGTAGCAAGGCAGGAATCAGAGATCTCTCGGCTACAGTATCAACTAGAGGCTACTAGCTCTCAGAGGAAGCGTAAACGGGTTACTATTGATTACAATCAGAGATTTGCCGACGTCGAGAGTATCAAGCGTGCGATTGATCAAGCTGCTGCTACAGAGGCTCAGAACTCTAGGCCTAGAGCTCAGAGACGTGTCGCAACTACAGCGAGGGCAGCAGCTGATACTACTTTTCAATCTATGTGTATAGAGTGGCAACTATAATAGGCGTTGATAAAATACGCGTCTTTTTGTTCGCGGTGCGCGTTTTGGTGGGGTGCGCAGGTTCTAGGGGTGCGCAGGTTCCACGTCAGCCGGCTTAGCATATTTCATTTGCGAATAGATGAGAAGCGTCTGTTCGGGCGCATTCGATACTGTGGTCGCATCGTGAAGGGCTAGACCCGTCGTAAGCCGCTGCTCAAGCTCTGATTAACCAGCCTGCGCGTCTGGGATTCAATTAGCTCTTTTGTCATCGTATATGCGCTCGACCTGCACCGAAAGCGAACTTACAACCTCCCAACCGGGCTATGAGTGCTCCGAGGCCGCGGTAGCGTGAAGGGCCTAGAAGAGCCGTTCGGGTTCGCTGGAAATTTTGCTCAAGTATAAACGCGATATATCCAAATTGGAAATAATCTGGGAGGCGGATGTGGTTGGATATACCCTAGTCCCATACCCGGCAAATCGCGTGTTCGGATGATACTACCCTGAGCATCTAAAAATACTGGACGACGAACAGCGAGCTTGTTACATATTGTCTGCCGCGTCCAGAAAGCTTCGAAGCAAAAGGGATGCACTGCAACTCTGGAAAGATGTCAGGAAGAGACACACGATGTCCGAGGAGCGCATGGCAACTGCCGCATTCGTATCCGGTATCTGAAACGCAGATCTTCCACGCTTCATCGTACCCCTCCACCACGCAGTCAACGGCTTGCTGGCGTAAGAATTTTCAAGGTAGAGAGGGAGATTGTAGTGTGGGCGCAATGGTTGTTGGCTGGAGGTATGTCGCTTCCATTCAGGTAAAATTGTGTCATCGGCACCTGCAGCCGGTGCGTTCGAGAACGCCCGTTGATTGCCAGCCGCCCTCCCGTCTACCACGTCCAGGACAAGAGTTTGAAGACAGGTGGCGTTGGCATTGCCCATCCCAGGGTAACACATGAAACTTATACTATTGCCCTAGTACTGCAGCATTCTTTGGATTTGTTTCAAGTTGTCACGCAATTTCTCGGCATTGCCCCAGTACGGGTCGTTGAGTCGGCCAACTTCAGGTTGCACACACGACACGGGTGCTCCCGTCCGATTGACACAGACCCACAGTGAACAGCTGGACAGTTTGCTCCATGAGGCAGCTCAATGACGCTCCTTGTGCTCGAAGCTGTCGCGTAATAACGCACACGAGAAACCAATGGAGATTTACTCACCTGGTACTACTGCTTTGTCAGGCTAGACTCCACAGGTTCTTCGCGGATGTCAATCGGATGCTCGCGGGACGATTACGGTGTCTGGAGGCTCAACATTACTCTTTATTCCCTTGGTGCACGCGGTCCGGCATAACTGTCGAGCCTATTAGGACCATACACCCGACGAGAATGGCAAAATCTGGTTGCAGCGTTCCGGTCCTTCGGTTTGCTCTGGACATTCGAATATCGCCGCGCATACTCTGACTTGAATGTGACGCCATTTGAGGGTACAAATCGCGAGCTACATCCCCGGAAGACATTGCAACAATGCCATATATGAAGGTGTTCCTCCCTTTCCAACACCCAAACGCACCTTTCTTCTGGTTCCAAAGCTTTCAAATATCCCGTATCCCAACAGTGAGAGCACCCTGAGCAGCGAGGAGAGCTGTGAGAAGCAGCAGGACGGAGGGAGGAAAGCATGGCTTACAGTCCTCGGCTCCTTTCTTGTCTATTACTCCTCCTTCGGCATCGTCAATAGCTTTGGGTTCTTTCAAGATTACTACCAGGAAGATTTTCTCGTCTCCGCCGCTCCGCCTACCATCTCATTGATTGGTACGCTTCAACTCGCATTCATGAGCGCTCTTTTGACAGTGTCGGGCGGTATCTGCGACGCCCACGGCATAAGGGCAAGTTGAGATGCTTGATTGCAGTACCAACTCACGATATCCGCTAACAGTATAGCAGTATCTGTACCTCTTCGCTGGAGTAGGGACATCGGCCGCATTACTACTACTGTCGTTTTGTGCCCGCGGTGCACTGTGGGAGATCCTGATTGCCCAGGGCTTGTTCATGGGTGTTACTATAGCGTTTGGAGTCCAACCAGCCTTGGCGATTGTTATCCAGCATTTCGACAAACAGCGTGCATTGGCCATGGGACTCGTCTCTGCTGGCGGTGCGTTGGGGGGCATGTGTTACTCCCTCATGTTCACACAGCTGTGTCCGTTGATTGGCTTCTCGTGGACGATGCGCATTGTTTCCATGAAGGTTCTGTAAGAGGATACCGGAAAGATAATTGGCAAGCCGATCCACTGACTTTGAAGTGTCTGCTACTCCATCGCGATATGGATATCGAGCAGCAAGCCAACAGGCAGAAGTATCAAGCTCCGCACTTTGCTCGACTTCAGAGGGTTTTTTAGATGCTCGGTACGCGTACTTTCCGTTGGGGGTTGCTTTGCGCACTTGGGATTGTGCATACCAGGTTTCCACATTAGTGAGTCTTCCGCTCCAAGTCGAAAGTCTGGGTATCCAAGGGTAACTCAATCTATAATGAGTCACCCGACTTTCCACTTAGCATCGCATGCTCACTCACCTCACAGAATCATATTCCTGTGTGGCTTACCCCAACACGTGCCAGTCGATCGGACGGTATCTCCTGCCAATTCTGAGCAGCTCTAGCATACCGGGCATGGTTGTGTAAGAGTCACAGTCCCCTCTACGACACATTCTGACATCGTGCTAGAGGAGGTCTCATCGGTGACCGCATCGGTCGGCTTAACGTCCTGTCACCGTTCGTATTCCTTGCCGGATTACTCTGCCTATCCCTCTGGCTCCTCGCGCCATCCATCACGGTCCTTGTGCTCTTTACTTCACTGTTTGGGTTTAGTTCCGGGGCATTTGGCTCGCTCCTACCATCTGTCGTCAGCCAAATTACTCCGAGTAGTCAATTGGGGGCGAGAGTAGGGGCATTCTATTCCGTTGTCGCCATTGCCAGCTTGATAGGCGCTCCGATCGGTGGTGCGTTGCTTGGACACGACCCGAAGACGAAGGAGTACCTGGTTTGATAGTTCTCTCAGTAGGTTCGGCTCATACCCACTGGATCAGTTCTAACTATGAATAGGGTACAACGATGTTGATAGGTTCGTTAGTGTTTGCGTCGCGGCTCCTGCATGGAAGAGATCTGCGGGCGAAATGGTGAGGCGATGATGGTTCGAACTAGGATAGTAAAGCAAACACCACACAATAGACACTGCAAATTTAGCTCAAATGTTTCATTGTTCTCTGAAGAGAAAAAAGATTGCCGTCTTCGGCCACGGCCGCACGCTTATTTGTCACACTCATCCTCGTCCCGATCCGTCCAAGACGGCGGCTTCTCCACCGTCCGCTCCATCTCCTCAGCCCCCTCAGGCTCTTGGTTCGCGGCCTCGGCGTTGGCCAGATTGGCGGCCGTATCGGCATCGGCCAGGGTAGAGTTAACCGTGCCCTTTTCGGCCCGCAGTTTCTCGATTGTCTGGTATTGATCAGTATATGCCTTGTGTGTGTCCAGTAAAACTTACCTCCTTGAGCGCTGCGTTCTCAGCGGCCAGCTCTTCCGCCCTAGCCGCCGTAGCGGCCACTTTGCGTAGTTCGGCCTGATTTTTGTCGGCCAACTGCTTGAAGGCTTCGGCCTTGTACTTGAGGCCCTTGCGCTCGTCGGCCAACTTCCACGCCCTGCATTCGATGTCCATGAGCTCCCGCTCATCTTCGGCCTCTCGCTTCCTCTTCTTGGATTCTGCGACCGGCTCCAGATGTTCGAAGCGCTTGTGGCCGGCCTTTATGAGCTCGGCCACTTGTGACACTGTCGGCCGGAAGGATAGCCCCTCGTCGACATACGGGGCCCGGCCAAACCGCCTAGAGATGAAATCCCAAGTGACATACCACTTGGGGCAAAACTACACATATTAGTACCGTTGTCATGTCTAGGTAGGCTGTAACTTACTCCGCCCTGGTGATCCTTCGTCCCGCAAACCGCACACGGCTTGGGGCACAGCCGAGAGTCCGTATGGCCCTGCACGTAGGGACCGTGGCAGTGGGAGCACACGGTGTGCGTGGCTCGATCGCCCACGTTATCCGGCATGTCGGCCTGGTCCATGAAGGGCGGCACCGGCTGATAGAACGCCAGCGGGTTTGCTGCGGCGTCCGGCCTCACCATAGGCACCCTCCTCTCCTCGCCTTCTCCCACTGGTGTGCGTGACCTCCCCACCAGCGGGAAGCCTCCACCCGCACCTTGGGAGCTCGGCCGCTCGTCCTCACCACGGCGGAATCCACCAAAGTTGGAGGTATCTGCCTGCGGCCTGCTCCCATGGCGGAATCCACCAAAGCTGGAGGTATCCGCCGGTGAGTCTGAACCATAACTGGCTCCCCGACCACGGCCTCTAGAGAAGGTGATTGTTGGAGCTTCTGGTACAAGTCAGCAAGTGTAAGTATCTTCAGAGCGGAAACATACGCGCTCCTCGGCCGCGACTGCCTCGACCTCGACCTCGACCTCGACCACGACCCCGTCTGTCGTTGTTGTTGTTGTTGTTGTTGGTGGTGGTGGTGGTGGCTGAGGAGCCACGCGGCCCAGAGGGCGGATTGAAGTTTGTCATTTTTTCGAGATTTCTCTCGAGATTGTGGGTGTGTTGTTGTGAGGAAGCGGACAGGCGCCAGGCGCCAGTTTGTGCTTGGGCGCACGGGCCACTATCGCGAGAAGGAAGGCGCGCAGCGTCAACATAGACCGCCAAGACTAAGCCCTTGGAAGTGGCTTGGTGCCGCCTGTTTGTCAAAGGAACTCTTTACGAAGATGATAGTAGTATAAGGAATGTTTGAGCTACGAAGAAAGAGAGGATATGAGACTTGAATTCGAGTACATCTGGCCTTCGTATTGCCCATCCTGGGGGAACACATCGGCATCTTGAAGGCCGTGTCACAGGAGAAAAGAAAGGCTTTTAAGATATGATAGGAAAAGTCCATGATGCTACGAAGATGATACTTACCTGATACCAACCGTGGCTCGCGTCTACAGACCAGCAAATATAGCAAGTCAAAGACTGCCATCAGCAAGAAAGGATTTCGTCTTTGGGCCCTTTTCGGTTCAACACGATGAGAAAATGGCGCATACTAATAAATGAGCTGCTTGATCGAACAGATGAATGAAACAATACGACTCAAGCGGAAAAGCAGATATAGACGGAAGTCGAGACATCAGGCCAGGTACCATTGCAGAAGACATTGCTCGCACGAGCACGCCGCACTTCTAGCGAGCTGCCTAATTGCGATCGGTGTGCGCTTGTTGCCAGCCATGCGCTCCTCGGCTTCTTACATATAACAGCCGGTTTCTTTCCTCTTCCTCAAGCTGGCTCGGTTGTATCTCCTGCCCGAGGGGCATTCGGGAACTCCCAAGCGGCCAAGTGACCTGGATATGTTATGAGTTCGTCTCGTCGAGGCCCGTCACACCGCGGTTGAGCTTCTTGAACGCATTAGTCGAGGGCTTCTCGTCTTTCGGCGCCTGCTCTGATTGTTGCCGTGTATGCAGGGGACAGATCGAGACGTGTTCAAAAGATGGCTGCAGTATCCGTTAGAGTGCGTAGGCGCGAATTTACAGCTGCGTGTCGCCAAGAACGCACCTTTCGTGTTCCCATGCGCAGAAAGACGCACGCGGGCATCAGTCTCGCCTCAATTTGCGATGACATTGCCAATGTAGAAACGGTGGAATATAGTCGAGAGAAGCATCCGCGATGTTGAGGCGGCAGCGGTAACATGAGGAATGAGGAAAGCCCAGCGGAGATGTCCGCTAGCGTGCATGGGGATCATAAGGTCCCGAGCGTATCCCTAGGAAAATAGCAGCAGGGAAGGCTTTTACATAGAAGACCTCCAAGCTACAGGACAGCCATACCATCTTAATTTACAGATTACAAGTCCTAAGATGCGGGAGTTTGGTTTATTGAGGCTGAGCTCGGGATGAGTAATATATCCTGTAAGTACAGATCTTTCGCTTGGGTCCAACGTCACATCCTCCTAGCTCTTCCATGACACACCGAAGCGGACAACTGCAATGTCCAAGAGACGCTCAAATAAAAGAGGATTCAAGGCAAAGACCGGTTCAGTCGTGAATTCAAGACGGGGTGCGAGTGATGATGCCGTCAAGTCCTAGACCTCCCAAGACCGTTGGTCGAAGACGCGCGACAAAATGGATGGCGCTGCACGTAATCAGAAGAAGATAAAGAGACGTTTCATGTTTGATTACTATATAGGCGACTTGGACTTCGGACATGTTGGACCAAGCAATGTTTACCAAAACTCGGAAACCACCCTTGTGTTTGCCTTAGGCGCAGTAATCACCAAGAGTTGGAGTTAACGTGTTTGATCACGTAATGCACGCTATCGCGTAATGCACGTTTTCGGCGATTTCCGCCCATCCACAACTTGAAGCTGTACAGCTTGTATATATTGTAAAATCGTCAGATTTTCTGGAGTAATAATCGGAAGAGCTTATTCAACAAATACAGCCCTTCTATTGGCTACCTGTAGCGCTCTGAGAGGCGTATTTGACGTGTGCGCGTCGTGGGCGCGATCTCGGGCATCTCGGGCTCGTCAACTTTGACAGGCTGTAACTCAGGCTGTACAAGCTCAATATCTTTCGGATTTTTTGCTGGAGGCTTGAGGCTACGTTGATTACCCTTTTGGGAAGCTTTGAGCTCGTCGCGGAGTTGTTTTTCAATTGCGCGGGCCTCTCGCTTTTCTTGAGCTTCAATAGCCTTCAGCTCGCGCTCGCGAGCGCGCTCTGCTTGAGCCTGAGCCTTTTCAAGGCGTCGCTGTTGCAAGAGGGCTTGCTTTTCAAGCTTGCTCTGCTCTCTGAGCTGGGCCTGGATGTCCTTTTGAAGCTGTATCTCCTTCTCCTCCGCGTCCTTTTGTGCCTGCCAGTCGCGAGCCCTCTGGACCTTGGCTGGCGACCAGAAAATCGCGCCACCGTTGTAATCCTCCGGCGTCTCGAGCGCCAGGGCCTTACCCCGCTGGTGGCGCTTGCGCTCGTTAACGAGGGCCTCTTTGAGCTGAGTATTTTCGTGCTTAAGGATCTGATTTTTCGCTGAAATCGAGTGGAGCGTACGCGAGAGTTTGGCAGCCTGAGACTTGTAAATATCTTCAACAACTTGACGTAATAAGCCCTCGATTTTACGCCAGTCGCTGGCGCTAAGGACCAACGTGCTGCTCTCGCTCGAGCTGGGGCGCTCAGGCTCGCGAGTTTTAAATCGCTTGAGGATCCTGTTGGGATCTAAGGGCACGATCCCAGTAGCCTTAAAGGCCTTAAGGACCGTTGCTGACGTCAGCGCGCGCTCCCAGGCGGCCCAGAATATCCTGAAAAAGTCCCTCTTTGTAATGCTGGAGAGGCCCTGGCAGGCGTCCATAAAGCTCGCGAGGCCGTTGCTGTACGCGCTCGCGAGAGGCCCGAAGACGCCCACATCCAGCGGCTGAAGCGTATGGGTGCTGTGAGGCGGAAATATTGCCAGCAGGATCTTATTGGCGTCGCAGAAATCGATAAAATCCTTTGTTATGTGAGATCCATGCCCATCAACGATCAAGAGGCGGTACGACGTCCTTGCCTTTGCTTTCGTCTCGCGGTTGAACACCTGTTTGAGCCAGCTGAGCCCGATATCGTTATTGGTCCATCCTGAGGGCGAGGAGGAGAAAAAAGCCTTGTGGATTTCAGGGTTGAAATCCTGGAGCCAGGTGTCTTGTACGTTGCCAGAGGCTGCCTGATAAATAAGGGCAGGTGTGAGGGTAGAGCCGTCGGCGCAAATACAGGCTATTGAAGTTATCCACTCGCAATTGCCGTCCTGGAGCATTGATTTGAACTTCCCACGCTCGTATTGCTCGCGAGAAAAGACGCGCTTTGATTTAGAGAGGATTCCAATAAGAAATCCCTTCTTGTCTATATTGTAAATATGGCGTGCGTCAACGTTGTATTGCTCGATTTTTTTAGCTAATAGCTTGAAGTACAGCGCGTACTTAAAGGCCGAATCAGCTCTGCGGCGTGAGGCGTCGATGCCGGATGTCCATCGCGATATTAAGTCGAGTTTGTGGCGCTTAATGAAGCGCGACGGCCAGCAAGTCCCAACGTATTTTCCAGCTATTTCTGACGCGAAGTTTCGTATCATATAGCTTGTAGGAGGTAGCCCTCGCGCTGAGAGGTCTTGAATATACTGTACGAGCGTTGCTTCCTGCGTAGCGTTGAGCATTTGTTGATTTTCGAGCTTACGCGCCATCGATAGGGTTTTACTACGCGCGCGCCGCGACAGAGTTAACCGGCTAACCCTGAATCTTTTTGGCGATTTCTGTATACGTAAAATGTTCTCCTGGTTTTAGCGATTTGATTGCCGCAAGAGCCTCGTCGATTGGAGCCATATTGGTGGAGTTATGATTGATTGATTGATTGATTCCTACTCGGTTCCAGCCGCGGTTTCGTGCAGCTATGCCCGGATGCAAAGGTCTGGCAAACAGCCGACGCTCTGTCGAAAAGGATCAACATGCCCCACTTCACCACACCAAAGGTATGGCCAGCTGTTCCCTCGCCTCCGCTTGTGGTCTGGCTTCTATCTACGACTACATACATGTCGTCAAAAGAAGTGACGCGTCTGTGCCTGTGTGCTTTGTTTCCAACATGCTATTTTTCTGTCTTCATGCCGTATACGAAGTCTTTATCCTTTGTTGCCGTCGTGTTGGGGCGTCGTAGAGGTCTTCGCCTCGTTTGTCGCATCTGCCATACCTACAGTCTCCCCCGGCGTTTAGCTTCATGTTTCTGTACTGCCTTGGACCCTCAGGGCTTGAATCTGTTCTGTACATTTTGATATTCTGTGCTTTGTTGCCGCCTCCCACCAGGTTCCTATGTTGCCGTGTTTTGTGGTGTGACCTGCCATCGGCGGCAGCGGTGACAGCAATCCGCTGTGATGCAGCTTCCCGAGAGTGATGCTCCGTTCGTGCGAGTCTTCGAGCCTCGAGCATCAGAGCTCTGCCACGAATCGCCTCAGACCTTGTCGGGTATGTCGAAGGGGCACCACGCCTTCGACATGGGTGGAGGGCGACAGTGGACGAGGCTGTCTGTGACTGCTGTATTGTGTGGCACCTGTGGTAGCGTGCCTAGTGTCTGTGAGTTGATTCGCGTGAGAGATGATGCCGTTCGGCCCTAGGGCTCGTCGATGCGGGACGTCGCAAACATTGCCGATTGTGATGGGGCTAACCAGGAAACCCCATCAGTGACTGTGTGGTGTGCCGTAGCTGTACAAAATACGATGTTTGGGCTCCGTCTTCGCTCTCGTGTTGCTGTATCGCGGCTAGATGGCTGTCGCTGCCTCGTGTCATGTTGTGTGTCATGCTCGCGAGTTTTGCTTCCATGACTGCCGCGGCCGCAACGGTGTCTCTACAGGTACCAAATCAGCGCAGAGGGATGCGCGATGGCCCGTAGAGACGGTTGCGGCCACGGGCAGATGTGTTTTGATGCTTTTGTGATGGATTTCCAGGAATTGAGTTCTCGCTGTTTGTCGTGTTTCATATTGGTGGAGTTATGGTGGGTTGAATATTTTGCGATTTTGGTGGGGCGCGTGCATTACGCGATAGCGTGCATTACGTGATCAAACACGTTATCCTGACGCCTATGATCTCCAAGTCCCAGAGAAGTATTCCCGGACACGCCGAATCACTTCTTCCGGGCAGCCTTCATCTTGTCGACCTCGGCAAAGGCGTCCTCCATGCCGTCGTCATCGTCGTCCTCCAACAGCGACTGTAGCGTCGGCTGTACCGTGTCCGTGCGCGTAACGCCCGGATTCGCGTAACGCCCCGCTTTTTACTAGGAAAATTAAGAAAAACAAGGAAGTTTAAAGCAGTAAAACTCTTTAACTACTTTTCCTTTTTAAAATGTTCCTTTATTAAAGTTATTAAGAAAGACTTTCGCTATAACTTTAGAATTTTAGTTTTCTAATAATAATTAGTTTTAAGAAAATAGTATAAAAGTCCTAAAAGTTAAGTCCCTAAAATTTAAAAATAATACTTTTTTAGGAGGAAAGTATACTATTTAGAATACATTTTATATTAGGTTCTTTTTAATAAAACTCTTAACTAAAACGTTAGATTATCTTTTTATATTTCTAAGAAAAATACATTAGGAAAGATAATTCATCTTCTTAAGTTGCTCTTTTTAAGAAAAAGTTCTAATATAAAATATATTTTAAATAGTTTACTTTACTCCTAAAAAATATTATTTTTAAATTTTAGGGACTTAAATTTTAGGACTTTTATACTTTTTTCTTAAAACTAATTATTATTAGAAAACTAAAATTCTAAAGTTATAGCGAAAGTCTTTCTTAATAACTTTAATAAAGGAAGATTTTAAAAAGGAAAAGTAGTTAAAGAGTTATACTGCTTTAAACTTCCTTGTTTTTTGTTAGATTTACTGTGTTTTCACAGTGTTTCTTAGTAATCCTTAATGGTTCAGATAAAAGGTGGTTGATTTTGATAATGGTTGAGATGATTGATTGTGGAGTGATCTCTCTCGGAGGAGCTGAGCTATCGTACGCAATATCTATCTAGCGCCAAGACGCACTAGTACTAGTGCGGAGTAGTGTAACAGTAGTACGCCAGTCTCCTTCGTGTATTTCACAGTGATCTCACAGTGACATCACTGTGAGTTACACCAACTGTCGTTATAAGGAGACTATGTGATCGGACGCACGTGACTACTGGATTTCACAGTGAAATCACAGTGATTTCCAGTGACCTGATATCTGACACACCCCCTCAGCTTGGATCCTCAGAGGGCCAAGCTGAACTATCTCTTGCGCAGTCGTACTATTGCTTATAGTCCAAAAGCTTCCATCCTGTCTTCTAACTCGTCGAGGTCGACCTTTTGGTCGGTGATCCTTCCCCTGACGTCTTCAAGTCCTAGTTGATTCAAGAACTTGGTCCACTTGGCGGCTGGCAGAGCCTTGGTAAGACCATCTGCTACCATTTCTTCTAATTGTTGGTACTGGACTTTGATAACTCCACGTACTACTTCTTGTTGAAGCTAATAATTGTGGATGTTGACATGCCTAAGCTTAGTTTGCAATTTGGCGATTTCCTTAGTAATAAGTTGAATAGTTTGTTAGTTGTCGCAATTGATAGTGATTGTTAATAGCGACAGTTTAATCTTAAGTTTATCGATTAACCAAGCTGTAAATAGTGCCTCCTTTGCAACTTGTAAAAGTGCCAGCAACTCAGCTTTAGTCGTCAAAGTAGTAATAGTGTCCTGTTTGTTTGCCTTCTAGGCAACAAGGCCACTAAACAATTTAATAATATACCCCTGTAAGCTCTTTCTATTAAGGGTGTTGTCTGCGAACAACGCGTCGCTAGCAACCTTGTAGGTGTCTGCTCCTCCAAATCGTAGCCCTAATGATCGGGTGGAGGATAAGTATAACAGTACGCGGTCGGCGGCGTTGTGATGGTCGTTGCTGGGGTTTGAAAGGAAGCGCGATAATCGGGAGCTTGCAAAAGCTATGTCCGGGCGCGTGGTTACTGCAGCGTAGAGGATTGATCCCACCTTCCGCTGGTACCAATTGATCTCTGCTATTGTGGCGAGTCCTTCTTGAGGTAACAGTTCAACTGCTAACATTGGGGTATCGTGTTTAAGGTTGCGTTAGTCGATTAGACGACTAATTTTGTCTACGTAAGACCCCTATAATAACTAGAGTTGCCTTTTAGCACGGTCTCTAACGACTTCAATGCCTAGGAACCACTGTAGATCGTTACCACTAGTTAGGGTGAACTTTGTACCTATCTTTTTTATCACTGCATTAGCAGCGTGCTTTTGATCTTTCGAGTATGCGACGATGAGGTCGTCTACATAGAAGAATATAATAATGCTGTCTTTAATCATATAGCAAGGTTCGTGCGGGACTGCGGTAAAACTAAGATCCTTAAGCGCACTAGTAAATTCTCTCTGCCACAACAGTAGTAAGATGCGTAAACTATACAGTGCCTTGCGCAGCTATAGGATAGTGCCTCTTTGGGTATAACCTTAGGGCATCCGCATATAGATTTCTCTGTCTAGGTTCGCGTGGACAAAGGCGTTAGTAACGTTGTACTAGCTTAGCTCTAGGTCAAACTAAGCCGCTATTAATATAAGCAGGCGAAATAATCTACCTACAAGTGTTGCGGCATAGGTATCCTGTGTAGTGAGATAGCGTTATTAATCTCCGCGCACTACTAGCCTTGCCTTGCACTTTTGTAATCTGTAATGTTTATCAAGTTTGTAGGTATATACCCACATACAGTTAAGAATCTAGTAACTATATAATCGCACTAAGGCTGCGGACACCTCGCTCTAAGACCTCATTTCTTTATAACTTTATAGATAGGATTGCTTAGCATTCTTCTACATCTTAAATAGAGGGTAATTATCTATTCGTGTTCTGCAAGATAGAAGTTCCAGCAATTAACTTTAGTAGGGTTTCTTGCCTACTGCGAGTATGCGAGTGAATTAAGCTTTGTCAAAGCGGCTTCCCCTTATATTTGCCTCTACTTTCTGCAAGTGTACCTGCAAAGAAGGCAGCTGCCCATAGCACAGCGCGTTGATCTGGCTGTAGTGTTCCTATAGGTAATTTTTCAATTTAGTCCTATTCGAAACTCACTATTAATTAGGCAAGCAGTGCGACAGGCGGAGGTGTCTCTAGTGGTGTTGGGTAGGTGTAATTAATCTTCCTCCCTTAATAGTACCCTAGAGCACCCTCATCCTCCTCATAAGAGTTAATAATCGACTTATCCTTATAGAAAGTCTCTGTATGTTTATATTCTAGTAGTAAGGGCGGTAGCTCTACTATTCAGGTCTATACAGCAATCTCTTTAGTAGTGCTATGTATAAGGTTGTCCAACAGGTCTTCTTGTTTACCTAAGAACACTTAATTTTCATCGAAGATAACGTCGCGTGTGCTAATAACTTTGTTAAGTGGAGGTATCTATACTCTCTAGATATTTGCTGATCGATAGCCTACTAGGTAACCAACCCATGCCTTTAGGTCAAGCCTTTAGAGCTTGCTCTTGCCGCGTTTTATATCGTTGGTCAAGGCAAAAGCTTTACAGCCATAGGCTCTAAGGTAAGCCTAGTTTAGTTTCTTCGGTTGGGTGACGATGCCATTTTAGTAGGCAACTGTTGTAAAAAATACTTCGTGTGGTGATTGCCATTAATTGGCGTAGTTTGGAGTTCGATTGTACAGGTATACGGCCGCTCGTGTGATCTCTGGCCATAGTGTCCAGGGAAGGTTGGCGTCAAGTCGCATTGCACGGCTCTTCTCCTTAATTACACCCCCTGAGCGTTCAGCCCCTCCATTTTGAGCTTGGGTATTAGGTGCTGAAGGCTCAATAACAATCCCTTTATTGATACACCACCTGTTAACGTCTTGTTTGACTGGGAAGATCTTATTGTTAGATTTAATGACCTAGACAGTCACCTTAAACTGTACTCTCATGAATAGTACAAATTCCTTTAGCAGCCTGATGATCGTACGTGCTGGTCGATTATCTTTGAAGTAGAAGTCCCAAGCTATGCCTGAGAAGCGATCGGTGATGAGCATCATACTCTTTTCGCCGGTCGAGCTTTTGTCTTCGAAGTTGTGAAAGTCTATAGCGACTCTCTCTCTTGGGCTATTGTTGATTTGTCTAGCCTGACGTCTAATTTGTTGCCTAAGCTTTGATCTGCCGCAAGCGTTGCATTGGACTGTGGTTAACCCTTTAATACGTACCCCTTCACTGTGATTCACTGTGTGCTCTAGTGCCTGAGGGCCTGGGTGGCCTAGTCGTTTGTGCCATGTGATGGCGTTCGCCTTCTGCGCTCGTCGTGCGGTGCGTGAGGTAAATTTGTGTGTAGCGTACGTACTATTGATCGTGGTACAAGTTAATTTTGATGTTGGTATGAACTCCAGTACCTATTGATCGTAGATTTCTTGGAGTTCGGCCAGGATCGTATTGTCTTGTCTCCTGATTGTTGTTGGGTCTAACTTGGTGTCCCACCAGAGGCCTTGCCTTCAGAGTAATCAGAAGGACACTAAGTTGCAAAGTAGACCAGGACAGTAGGCAACGTTGTCTAACCTTACTGAGCAATTTCCCTCCTTACTCTTGACGTGAAGATGGACACTCCCATATCCCCTTATCCATACTCGTGATGATCCCGCCCATACGAAGTCTCCTGGCGATAGTGGTCGCCATAAGACGAAGCGATCAATATTATTGAAGATGTGGCAGGTTGTGCCAGAATTAAGGATCGCAGAGTTACGTAGTGGGTATGTGTTCGGGTCTAAGTAGTAGTAGTAGTAGTAGTAGTATTGATTAACGTCCAGGAACCTAGGTTCTAGCCTCCCATGGGGCATGGGGACGCGCCGAGTAGCCATTTGGGGCCAGCCAGATGGTAAAGGCGATTCATGCTATAAAATATTGCCGTCTCTTGCAGCGGCTCGTAAGAGTCCGCCCCCCTCCGTGCGGGGGCTGAATCCGTGTCTTCATGCCTATAGGCTGAGATGTCGGGGTGTAGCTATTATACATATAACAATCCAAAGCAGGGGCAGCTTCGGCTGCCCCAAAGCTGTGTTGAAAAGTGCCAAGACCTTAGCGTACAACTAGTATAGGAAAGGTAAGGATTGTGTAGACAGTAAGGAGAGGTAAGGAGAGTAGGAGAGCGTAGGGGAGGTTGCCTCGTGTGGCAAGATGTTAGGATGAGAGGCACCCCTGCTGGGAGCTCAGACAGAGTCGACGCCGGAGGAGCTGTCCTAGGTTATTGTCGCGCCTGCCAGCATCTGTGGCTTAGTAGGCAGTCTATAGAACCAACATTTATTTGTTAGTATTGGTAGGGTTGGCAAGCTCTAACAAGAGTTAAAAATCTTCAGGCTTAAGGGTCTTTAAGTATTTAACGCCCTCCCGTGTAGTGCTAGGAGGGAGAGGGGGTTATTTCAGCTAGTAGCGGAACTTCCAGACCGCTCGTGGGCAGTAGACTATGTAGTCTAGCGCAAGGTCTGCCCTATAGGAACATCCTGTAACTGCGTTATTATGTTTAAACTTTTTATAGTACTAAGCGTAGTGTCTATAGCAGGTGCATATAGATAGTAGCTTTGCAAGCGTTAGTTGTTAGAGGGTAAGCTCCTTTAGCTATTTTGCAGGGCGATACTTGAGGTCCTACTGCATATACTACCTAGATAAATTTAGTGTGTGCTTGCGCTACTAGTCCATCTCTACGCTCCTAGTAAGGGCGCGAACGTCTAACTTAAGGCCTAAGGCCGTGGGTTTAGTTGCTATACTATGTAGAGGTTTAGGGGTCCTTGCCGCGTTGTCTGCTAGCTAGTCTGCCTGTTCGTTTCCCTCTATATTACAGTGTCCTGGGGACCACTGGACAGTAATGTCTAGGTTCTTAATTGTCTCTTAGCACCTAACAAACGCCTACTGTGAGGAGGGGGACAGGTTGCCTCTAATACACTATATAATAGAGGTGCTATCTATGCACATGTATATGCGTCTGAGCTGGTAGGCCGGCGTGCGGAGCGTGTGTGAGAGTCCTCGCCACGCGCCTACAGCTTTGGCATCGAAGACGTGGGACCTGGGGTTGAGGGAGCCGTTGCCCTGTAGGGTGAGAGTCTGCCCTTCGTATATAGCGTAGCCGTATGTGACGTGCTTAACGCCGTTAAGCCATTGTTCAGAGCCGTCGGAGAAGACGGTGATAGCAGTTGGCGGGAGAAGGGCCCCACTCCTTAAAGCGCGGGCGGCTTCCTTCTTATTCACATGGCCTATGGGTCGTCGCGGCTCCCAGGGGAGTAGTGGGGGCGCGGAATTCGGGTCGGGGTACCAGGTCGAAGACCTGTGCTAGTTGTTGTACCTTCGTGCGGGCTCTCTGTGGGAGGCCTGCGCCTCGGCCTCTTCTAACTGTAGGAAGGTGAGTCCTGGCAGTTAGCAGGTGCTTTTCGTTAATCGTTAGCAGGTGTGCTGCGAAGCAGAACTTATAGGTTTCTAGGGATACTACTGCTAAGAGGAGTCTAGCATCTCTAAAGATAGCAGTAGTAGGTGTGGTCTAGTAGGCCAGAACAATAGCTTTGTATGCCTGCCTAAAGACCTTATTAAGTGTTTCTATGTGCCAACCTAGTTAGGTGCTCACTTCAGCGCCTTTTGACTGGCGCATGATTCTAGAGGGTTTGGTTCTTCCTCCGTACCAGGCCTCCGCTCCGTACAGGAGTTGGGGGAGGACGCAGGAGATCACCGCTTTGCGCAAAGACCCCGGTGGGGGGCCGTGTTTGATCCAAGCGAGGCTGCGGATGTGGTGGGCAACAACCCTTGTCTTTGCGGCGCGTATAGCCACGTAGGTCTTAAAGGTGAGCTTCCTATCGAACTATACGCCTAGCCAGCGCAGTGCAGGTGCCTCACTTGTGGGGAGGATTGGGTGAATAGTAAGGTGATTGTCAACAGCGCAGGGCGGCGCGTAGTCCCCGTTCTGTCTTGTAAGGTGGATCATTTCAAGCTTATCTAGTAAGAAAGCAATCTTGTGGTCCGCGCTGTATAAGTTGATCTTGCGGACTTGTTTAGCAAGTATTTTAACGTTAAGGTTAAGGCTGTGGGAGGCGCTGTAGAGGCATATGTCGTTAGCATAGCTAAAGCGCATAGTTATATCCTGGAGCAGTAGCTCTGCAAGGTATAATATGTAGATAATGGGGGAGAATGGCGAGCCCTGTGGGGTGCCGCAGGCCACTGGGTGGCGGCTAGAACGGTGTTGGCCGTAGCGGACAAGAATGTGTCGGTTTGTGAGGATGTTGCGTGTAAGGACTAGGACCTTCTGGTGCCAGCCTTGGTCTTTTATGCGGTGCAGTAGCCGGTTAACTAGCAGCGCGTTGAAAGCTCCTAGTACATCTATAGTTATCATGGTGACGTGTTTGCCCTCGCTAAAAGCGAGTTCGGCTTTATGGGTGAAGGCCGTGATTAGGTCCATGGCTGACCTTTTTGGGAGGGCCCCCCTGTGCTGGGGGCTTAGGACGCCGTGCAGCACAGCTAATTAGGCTATGCGCCAAGCGATTACCCTTTTAAAACCTTTGCTAAGGCAGAGCAGTATAGCAAGTGGTCTTATAGACCTTAGGATTATGTAGTCTTTCTTGCCAAGTTTCTTGATGAAAACAATCTCCCTGTCTGTCTAGGCGGCTAGGTAGTGGTTAAGCAATAGTAGGTCGCGGTAGATGTCGCAAACGTACTGTCTAATGTGGTTCCAGCATGCTGTGAGCAGCCGGACTGTTATGCTATCAGCGCCTGGTAAGGTGCTGGAGACCCTAATCACGTAGCGCTCCGTCTCTTCAAGTGATAGGTACGTGTCCTATAGGATAGTAGGGTGTTCTTGTAAGGTAGGCGGTTCTGGCAGATCGTCCTCCGCCGTGAATCTGTAGAGAAGTGCTTATTATAGTATCTTAGCCTTGTTTTTGTCTTTAGTCGCCTCCGCGCCTCTAAACACTATTAGTGCCTATATTCTAGTAGGTTCTAGCTTGTGCTAATTAATAATATAGAAAAGTTTCTAGTTACTTTTAGCGTTATCTATAGTGTGTTGCTAGTACTCCTTCTTTGCCTTGCGGACTATCGCTAGGAAAGTACGTGTCTTATTAGAGGGGCCCTAGCTGGTGTGGCTGTTGAGCGAGTGGAGGTGTGCTCGATAGGCTGTCTTGCAATCGTCTGTCTACTAGGGCGCTAAGTGGCCTGTCCCTCTCTTCTTTCTACTTGCCGTCTTTAGGGCGTTGGTAAGGACTTCTTCTAAGGCAGCAACGCGCCTGTCAACGTGCTCGCAGGTCTGTGGCCCGTCTAAGCAGGGGGCGCCTTTCATTCCGTTAGCAACAGCGTCAACAAATAGCAGTAGCTTCTTTATGGGGACCCTATATTAGAACTAGTTAAGGGGCTCCTATCCTCTGCTAGGGATCGTAGTAACCAACGTGTTATAGTCTAAGCCGCAGTTTATATCTGTTCGTACTATAGTAGTCGCGAAGGGGATGTTGCAAAAAGAGAGGTCTATAACGTGCCTAGCCCTATAGGTAGGGATTCTGGGTTCGCCTATATAATCTATGCCGCTGTCTGTAGCCTATTAGGCTAGCTTAGCTCCGCCCTGTGTGGTTGTGACACTAGGCTCAAACATGTCGTGTTTAGCGTTAAGATCACCTCCTGCTAGGCACCTGTTTGGTGGGGTGAGGCAGGTGATGTAGTTAAGTACCGGCGTAGTCTGTGGCGCCTGGTAAACATTAAGTATAGAGATTCTGTTTACTTTAATCTACTGTAGGTCCCTGTTATGCAGCGGGGTATAGGGCGTGATCTTTAGTCTGTTGCCCTTATGGGTGAAGATAAGGACCCAGGGGCGTTCTGCCTCCTAGGTCTCTTGGCTGTCCTAGCCGTCCACTGGTGGATGGAGGTTATAGCTGGGGTGGTTTGAAGTCTGTGTGCTGGGCCAGGTGGCTGGCTCTTGCATACAAATAATGTCAATGCCCTCTATAAAAGCGATCTTAAGGGCGGCTGTGTGTGCTAGGCCACTTCTGCCAACATTAGTCCAGCATACTTTTATATTGGGGTCCCTGCGAGGGGTGTATCTGTGGTAGTTGTTCCTCATTAATTAGAGGAGTTGTTCATAGTTATATCCTCCTATGAGGAGGACTGTGTGTAGTCTGCATATCTTGCGCTTTGTGCTAAGAGTGTAGCAAGGTTAAGGCTGCCGCTTATAGGCGCGGTAAGTCTAACTAGTTAGCTTAAGGCGCGAGCCGCTTGTCGTGCCGCAAGATTGGGGTAGAAGCTTAAGCGCTGTCCTCTTAGTGGGCGGGGGCTAGGAACTCGTTCCTAGCTCTCTTAGTCTGTAGGCTTTTCTTAAGGGGCTTGTTAGACAGTGTCTCTAGTAGGAGCAGTGTCCTCTTCGTTAGATTAAGCGTTGCCCTTAGTGGGAGGGGCGCCTTCTCTGTTGGCGGCGTTGCCTTGTCTCTGCGCGGTGGGCGCGGGTTGGGGTTGCGGGTTGTGTAGCTGGTCGTAGGCCTTTTGTCCAGCGCGGCGGAGGGTGGCCAGCTCACGGCGGGTAGGTCTTATAATCCTGCCGCTCACTCGCCTGGGCTTTACCAGGCAGGTCGGATCGTTGGCGGCGTGTGGACCGCGGCAATTAGGGCACTGTAGCTTGTGAGCGCAGTTGTCACCTATAGGGCCTTCGTGCTTGCTCTATTTCATACCGCAGTTGCGGCAGCGGGGCGCGCAGGTGCAACGCGCTGCGTTGCAGTATCCCTAGCAGCTAGGGTTATGTCGCTCAATTGCGCGTTTCTTAACAATTTCGCAGAATAAGTTGCTAACACTAAAGAGTTAGAAAGGTGTTACTAGCTTCTTAAAGGACACCACATAGGTAGTGTGCCTATATTAGTTTAGGCTGTGCCTAAAGGGCTAGTAGTTTACTAGGCGAGTTAAGGTCTGCGTAAAAGCCTCTTCCGCGATTATTTCTAGGGTGTATAGGACTTCTTGTCCTAACAGCGAGTGGTAGCTGCTAGGCACCCTAGGGACAGCATAGTTAGTCTAGCGTGTGGGCAACTCTGCGCTGTCGCCATTAATAGAGCGGATTATCGGTTCCTTCTTTTCTTGTTCCATAAGTTGTTGTCGTATAGCCTTAGAGGCTGGCGTAATAGCCCAGCCTGTTCGGGTCCTTATAGCCATAGGGATGTCGCTAATATTAAGTCCTATAGCATCGCAGATTGCCTTTCGCACAGCGAAGGCGGAGGTCTGTCCGAGCCTGTTAGCTGGATTCGAGACAGTGAGCAAGATCCGTGGGTCTGCTGCTTGTCTGGGGGGCTGCTGTCGCTTAACAGCGGCTGTAGCCCTTCTGCTGTCAGTTGTCGTGTGCCCGCTGTCCACAATTGTCAACAATCAAATATACTTCCAAATCTCGAGCTTCGAACGGCCGAGTTGCCAATTCAAGTAAATCAAGTCTTTGCCGTATAAATTGAGGCGGAAATCAAGTCCAAAATGAAGATTTGACTTGGAGATTTGATAGATTTGATAGTGTTGTTTAGCCATAGAAGCGAGCGGGTGTTGCTGCAAAAGTTGGCTTATTTGGAGTCGTTGATTGGCCACAACTTACTGCCGGCATCACGCCCAGGCCCCCTAGCCATCTCATCGCGCACTTGACGCGCTGTTTTGTTACCATCGCCTATCTATCGGTGTACTTTTGTTGGTGTTTTAGCTATTGCAGTTAACTTATTGCGTACTTTCGCTGCCTTTGCTGACCTTGTGGCTTGCTAATAGCCCGAGATGCCCCCCAAACGCGCTATCGATGGCAACACACGCGCCGGAGTACGCGCCAACGGCGCCGTACCGGTAAGGTGACCGATGAAGGTGGAGGTCGCGGCAAGCGTCAGAAAGTACGCACCCAGCGGGCTATTGAAGGCGACTCGCTGCCAGCCGGCACTGCCAGTCAGCCGATAGAGCTGCCCGAAACGCAGCTAACTGCGCCGCCGTCGCCTCAATCGTCGCCATCACGGGTAGCCAGCCAGCCAGCCATGCCCGCCGAAGACCCGCTTGTCGGCCAGGTTATAGATGCCTCACAGCGGCCGTGGGAGCTGCAGTTGCTGGAGTCGCAGGCGTTGTTAACGCCATCGTCGGCGTCAAAGGCAGCCACGGAGGCTTCGACTGTAGAGGATGATAATGTCGTCGGCGGCGGCTTTGACGAGCGCTTTGCGGACAATTACGATAGCATTGATTGGGAGAAGCTGGCTCGGTACCAGGTGCCGC
Organism: Laburnicola sp. JP_R_19; assembly: GCA_031010545.1. Lineage (NCBI taxonomy): Eukaryota > Fungi > Ascomycota > Dothideomycetes > Pleosporales > Didymosphaeriaceae > Laburnicola > Laburnicola sp. JP_R_19. Next base: position 1,653,838 of record VOIT01000042.1, read on the forward strand.
GGCGTACTCTTATTGGCAAGAAGAGCTGGGTCTTTCAGTACGGCTATCGCGTCGCGTTAAAGCAAAGTCCTGCACAAATTGCGGCTGATAAACCTGAGCGCACCTTCTTTGTGTGCCGCTTCTGCCACCACAACGCGCCGACGAGCAGCATAATCGAGGTGACGGATGCCACAAGCTCCGTGGCGAAGCACCTGGGTCGTCAAAGGCGCGGCCATCGCCTAACTGCGCGCGGGAAGCAGCTGCCACAGCTGCCGGGTGGTCAGTCAACTATCTTTGACGCGATGAAGGGCGTACCTGTCACGCAAGCTGTGGTTAATGAGCTGAGTAACTTTGATGTTCAAGGCTTCCGGCTCGCCGCTGTGCAATGGCTTGTTGAGAATAACCATCCGCTGCGCGAATTCGAGACTGAGAGCTTCTGGCGCATGCTACAGTTCGCCAATCCTGCGGCAGTTCAAGCGCTGTGGACAAGCCACAACAGCGTGTCGAGGTTCGTACTGCGGCTCTACGACTACCTGTTCCTATTGTTAAAGCAGAATTAGCGACTGCGAGCAGTAAGGTGCACGTCAGCTTTGACGGCTGGACTGCAAAGGTGGCAAGCGCGGCTTCTTTGGTGTCGTTGCTCACTACGTTGACACCGCGGGCAGGATTCGAGACTTACCTATCGCGCTGCCGCAGCTCGCTGGCGTCCACAGCGGCGAGAGGATAGGCGAATGTGTCGACAAAGCGCTGCAGGCGTTCGATATAACGGCGGAGAAGCTAGGTTACTTTGTGTTAGATAACGCTGCAAGTAACAATGTGGCAGTGGAGTACTTGAGTAAATAGTATGGATTTACTGCCGCTCAACGCCGCCTTCGTTGCAGTTGCCACACTATCAACCTCGTTGGCCAAACTGTCATGTTTGGCAAGGATAAAGACGCCTACGATAATGACCCAAAGCACGAGAAGGATGAGGAGAAGTTCATGAATAAGTGGCGGCGGCTGGGGCCTTTGGGAGTGTTTCTAGACATCATCAACTTTATTAGTACGCCGAAACAGTACTCCAGTTTCTCTACTTTCCAGCACCTCGCGTTAGCTGAAGACCCCATAAACAAGGCCTTATTATTGGCTGTCGTCAAGGCGTGCGTTACACGCTGGAACAGCTATTGTGCTGCCTTTGAGCGTGGGCTTATCCTCTAACGTCCCATCACTGACTACGCCAAACACCACATCTCACGGATCGAAGCGCTTGATCAAACAACTAACAAGCTGCTAGCTGCTTTGGCGTGGATGCGATCAACCGGTCTACCAGCAGCAGACTGGGCAGTTATCACTGAGTATGTGGATGTGTTGAAGCCGCTCAAAGCAGCCACAGAGCGGCTGGAAGGTCGCGGCAAGAGCAAGCAGCCAGGCGATCGCAAGCTTAATGGGCGCTTCGGCGCCATTTATGAGGTTATCCCTACCTTTGAGCAGCTTATAAGCGCTTATGAAGAGCGCTTAATTACCTATCGCGATGTTGACTTTGAGCAAGAAGACGCTCCGGAAGACCATTTGGCCATCAACCTGCGCGGCGCTGTCGCCAAACTGAAGCTCTATTACAGCAAACTGAGCGACAGTACTGCCTATTACGCTGCGATTGTACTCCACCCGCGCTATCGTAACTACTGCAAAGTCGCTTGGGCGGGTGACCCAGCTCAATTGGCGGCTGCCGACGCTGCCTTTCAGCAACTTTGGCGCCTCTATAGCGGTACTGTTGCTCCCCGGCCGCCTCCACGCCCGCTGGTTAAGCGGTCCAACACCATTGACGACGCCGTTGACGCGATTATCGCGGAGAGCGACTCTATGAAGCGGCGATGATACGAGCTGGCGGGGGCTTGTGAGCCGCGTTGGAGCCGCGCGACTTCGATCGAGAAGGTAACCCAGTCCGCTATTGGCTTGGGTTACGCAACAAGTACCAGCGTTGGCGCAGTTTGCGCTTGATATAATGAGTATTCAGCCTCCCAGCGCGGAGTGTGAGCGCTTGTTCAGCGAACTTGGCGACTTATTGGAGCCGAAGCGGCGCAAAATGAGCTCACAGTTACTAGCTGCTCTGCAGTGTGTGCGGAGCTGGCTGAAGACTGGTTTTATGAGCAGCGACAATGAGGTTGATGAGAGCAATCTCACTGACGCAGCAATCGAGACCCTGTACAGTGTATCTAAATGGGACGATTAGCTGCCAAACTGCAGTACAACACCACAATTTCAGATTAATATTTGCAAATCCGACTTCCAAATCAAGTACAAACTGCTGCCAAGACCTCCCAATCAAGTCCTCCAGCACTGTTGAGGCACATCAAATCAAGTCAACGGGTGGATTTGGACTGGATTTGTTTGTTGACAATTGTGCCGCTGTCCCCGTGATAGGAGGCGGATGCTACGCTTGCCCATGTCTTCTAAGGCTGGGCGGCAAGGCCGCTGTCACTGTCCGTAGTGTAGGCTGTGGTTGTCGAGTCGTAGCCGGTCCTTACCGGATTGGGGCGAAGGCTTGGCGCAGTAGTAGAGTTTTTCAGCGCCTATATAACGCGGTTGCGGAGGGCGATAGCAGCCGCCAGCTCCTCCAGGCGCTTAAATTTGGCGAGGCAGTGGTCAACAGCATCAGCTATTGCCATTACTATCTTTTCCTGGGTCTCTGCCGCCTTGCGGGTGGCCGTAAGGTGGGAGTTGAGGACACTAGCTGCAGTTTCTGTGTCAGCAGGGCGGACAGGCACGCCTCCACCAAAGGAGAGGCGTCTAGGAGGGCGAATATCAGACTGTTGGCGCTTCCTTATGGCGTGCTGGAGGTTATTCTGTTGCGCAGACTCAAGGTCTGGTGGGCGGGTCGCTGTAGAGGTCCCCAGAGGGGGGGGCCTCTGAGGCGTCTCCATTGCTATCATCAAACCACCGCACGCGTGCGGTGCCTGAAGATGGCTAGGAGTGGTATTTAGATGAAACTGAGATAATGAGATAGAAAACTAGGCAGTTTTGACCACTTTCTCAAAATTTCAAAAGTTGATGATGGTGATGGGTCTAAGTAGTAGGAGGCTGCGATAGCATTAAAGCTCGCTAAGAGGACAGTGATCTGTCTACTATCTAGTCATTCATCGTCAGTAATCTTAGTAATTCGAGTTAGAGTAGGGGTCTTTAATTGTTTGATTTTTGGTGTCTGTGACTTTTAACGCTTTACAGATCTTATGCGCTCTATAAGCACAGGGTTATTCTCCAACCTATATGTTATAACCGCCTCCATAGCAGGCTTAGGTTTAAACCATTTAGGTCGTTTGTTAGGGAATGCGTAAAAGCAGTCTTTCAGACTATAGCGTTGTTCACAAGCAGGGCACTTGGGGTTTAATCCCTCTTAGCCTCCAACTGCCGTTGGCTCATCGTCAGTGACCCGTACGGACTGCTTAGTTTTGGCTTTAGGGCCAGCTTTATTGGCGCGTGATCTGCCTCGCTTGGGTAATGCTGCTTCATCCACAGGTTGGGCGTCCCCAGCTGCGGCCTGGGTGGTTACACCACTGTCAGCGAGAGATGGTCCTGCAACAGCAAAGGCGCCCCTTTGTTTACCCTTAATCAGGTGCTGCATTACCATTTGTTCTTAGAAGAGTTTCACCATCTCTTTTCTATTAACAGCCTTGTCCTTACTTCCGTGTTGCAGGAAGGTTGTAACCTATTAGGATGCGATATTAGTAACCGCTTTCATGAAATCTTGTTTAACTAAGTCTAGCTCCCAAAGCTCTAACACACAATTATACTCAGCTTCTGTAGCCACATAATTATACTTAGCAAGCCAGGTGTACTATGAACCAACTAATCTTATTAGTTTAAGAGCGTCTTAGTACCTAATCCTTGCTCTTCTTTATTCATTGTGTTAGTCAACCCCAACCATTTTTGTAAGGTTCTTAATCTATTGTCTAATTAATTCACCTAGGGTGCAGCAATTAGACTGTAAATGTGCCGAGGTGGTAGTTTAAATAAGAATAACCAGCTTATCTAGGTTCTCCTTCTCCTATTCGTACTTTCAATCCAGGAGCTTGTAGATTTCAAGTTGATTCTTATAGAAATCGGTATCGATTTTGTACGCCTTTTCGCCAGCCAGCAATAGGTGCGACAGTAGCAATAGACGGGCGTTATTAGTGTTTCCGTTGACAAAAGCGGGAGCTAGTTAATAGGCACTAATATTCGGTGCGACTAGCATAACCAGTTCTGCCATCGGTTCATTGTCGAGGGATAGGTCAATAAGATCCTATGCTTTTAACAACTGGGCTCAGGCTTTAATTTGCCTTAGCTATAGTGTGTAGTTCAAGTAATTAGTTAGGATTACTGTGGGATCCCTAAGCGTCAATAGAGACATAATTTTTAGTTTAACATGGATGGCAAGCGAGCGGCGCAGGCAAGCGAGCGGCGCACCCCATCAACTTTCGCACCCGCTCTAAACGCGTCCTACAACAACTCCACGCCACAACACTCAAATGGCTTCAAAGGAAGCAGATGTTCAGCTTGCCATCTTTTCAATCAATACCAGCCAGATCCAAAGCAACCGAGCTGCTGCAGCAGTCTACAATGTACCCGAAACAACGCTCCGCCGCCGACGCGCTGGGAGACCTACGCGACGCGATTGCCAGCCCAACTCGAAGAAGCTCACCCAGCTAGAAGAGGAGGTGATAATTCGTCATATACTTGATCTGGACCTACGTGGATTTTCGCCTACCTACTTAGCAATTCGCGATATGGCAGATAAGCTGCTAGCTGCGCGCGGCGCAGGCCAGGTTGGACAGAAGTGGCCAGCCAACTTTGTTAGGCGTACAGACTCTCTTAAGACGTGTTTTAACCGAGCCTACGATAGACAGAGAGCTCTCTGTGAGGATCCTATCCTAATTAGCGCCTGGTTCAAGCTTGTAGAGCAGACTAAGGCCAGGTACGGCATCTGCGATGAGGACGTCTACAATTTTGATGAGGCTGGCTTCATGATGGGCAAGATTACGATCAGCTCGTTGTTACAGGGTCAGAGAGGAGAGGCCGGCCAAAGGCTGTCCAGCCTGGGAACCGCGAGTGGGTGACACTTGTCCAAGCAATCAACGCTGCTGGCTGGGCTATCCCACCGTTTATCATCTTTGCTGGCCAGCACCACCTATCTGCTTGGTACGAGGAGGATATCCCGCGCGATTGGGCTATATCTCTTAGCGACAACGGCTGGACGACGAACGAGCTTGGAGTTGAGTGGCTAAAGCACTTTATCAAGCATACAGAGACCCGGATTGTTGGCACGCGTAGGCTGCTTATCCTTGATGGCCATGCGAGCCACCACTCTCTTGAATTTCAACAGCTCTGCAAGGAGAACAACACTACACGCTCTGCATGCCGCCTCACTCCTCGCATCTGCTGCAGCCACTTGATGTGGGCTGCTTCTCGCCGTTGAAGCGCGCGTACAGCCGAGAGGTTGAGGCTCTGATCCGTAACTACATCAACCACATCACGAAGCTTGAATTCCTGCCAGCCTTCAAGACAGCCTTTGAGCAATCATTTACATCAGCCAATATCTGTTCAGCCTTTCGAGGCGCAGGCCTTGTTCCTCTCCAGCCTGAAGCTGTTCTGTCAAAGCTGGATGTGCAGCTTCGTACGCCTTCACCAGCTGCTCTGCCAGAGGCTCTCTGGGAAGCCAAAACGCCGAGCAACATACGTGAGCTTGAGGCTCAATCAACTCTAATCCGTGAGCGCGTTCAACGGCACAAGAGCTCCTCGCCTGCCTCTATTATTCAGGCGATTAATCAACTTAAGAAGGGCTGAAGTAATGATGCTCTCAGCTGAGCTTATGCGCGATCGGATTACTAGCCTTGAGAGAGCCAATGAGGCAGCAACTAAGCGTAGACAGCGCAAAAGAAGCGGATACAGAAGCAGGGGACCTTAACAAAGGGAGAGGGAGAGAATATACTTGCTCAAAAGGCGGCTGACCAGCAGATAGAGCATGAACAGCGTCAAAGTGGAGAGCGATCAGGCCTGAGCCGCCAGGCTCTGGCGCGCTGCACAAGGTGCAGAGAGCTTGGGCATAACTCACGTACGTGCAAAAAAGATACTTTAAATACTGCTTAATCTATTGTATCAAAATCTATATAGTATATTATATTGTGGTTGAGCTGCGCGACTTCAAAGGTGCGAAAAGTTGATGGGGTGCGCCGCTCGCTTGCCATCCATGTTAATTAAGGTAGTAAGACTCTTAATTGTCAGATTCACTGTGTTTTCACAGTGTTTCTTAGTAATCCTTAATGGTTCAGATAAAAGGTGGTTGATTTTGATAATGGTTGAGATGATTGATTGTGGAGTGATCTCTCTCGGAGGAGCTGAGCTATCGTACGCAATATCTATCTAGCGCCAAGACGCACTAGTACTAGTGCGGAGTAGTGTAACAGTAGTACGCCAGTCTCCTTCGTGTATTTCACAGTGATCTCACAGTGACATCACTGTGAGTTACACCAACTGTCGTTATAAGGAGACTATGTGATCGGACGCACGTGACTACTGGATTTCACAGTGAAATCACAGTGATTTCCAGTGACCTGATATCTGACATCTAGCGCTAATCTTGTTAGCCTAAGCCTGTTGTTATATGCGAGCGGGCTTTATGCGACCCCTATACCACGCCTCTGCTCCATAAAGTAGTCGCGGGACGATGCAGGTGATAACGGCCTTGCGCAATGAAGCCGCTAGGGGGCCGCAGGTGGTTTAGGCCAAGCTTTGAATATAAAGGGCCACCTTATAGGCCTTAGCAGCTTGTTTAGCAACATATTGCTTAAATATAAGCTTTTAGTTAAACTAGACTTTAAGCTATTAGAGTGCTAGCTGCTATAGCAAGTCCTAATTCTATATAACTAGGTAGATTGTTAGTGTGTTGTTAACTACGCAAGGTGGCGCTGCAGGCCCTCTTTAGTAGGTAATGTAAGCAGGTGGGTAGTATGTGTAGAAAGTGTATATTGTAGAAGTATCTGTGTTCAGATGTGTATATGCCTTGTGTATCGTACATGGAGTGATCAGAGGCTCGTATATAGTAGGCGAGCTGACTCATGAGACTAATGTCGTCATGTGACATAGCTCTAGGCTGCTTACAGGTAAGGTATATTATTTCTATCTTTTTAGGTGCGAAAGCTACTTAGTTGTCGTCTCCCTACTATATAACGTCCCTAACGTTATTTGCAATAAGGAGGTTGCTCTCCTTTAGAGTGTAGGCTGCTCTATAGAGGCAAATGTTATTAGTATATCTAAAGTATAGATTGTTGCTAGTTTTTATAAGTTTAGCAAAGTATAGTGTGTATAGTACTAGTGAAAGTAGCAAGCCTTATAGAGTGCCGCATTGTACTAAGTAGGTAGAGGTGATTAATTTGCCTAGCTTAACCCTTACCCGCCTTTCTGTGAGAAAACTATTTGTTAGCTAGAGAGCCTTAGTAGCCTAGCCTTATGCCTTTATACAGTGTAGCAGTTAGTTAACTAGAAGGGCATTAAACGCCCCCTATACGTCTATAGTGACTATAGTCACGCATTTCCCCTAGGCAACGGCCCTCTCCACGTTGTGCGTGAAGGCTGTAACTATATCTATTATAGACCTCTTTAGCAGGGCTCCTATATACTGTAAGCTAAGGACCCCTTTTATTATTGCTGTCTAAGCTATCTGTCTAGCAATAATTCGCTTAAATCCTTTGCTAAAGTAAGATAGCAAGGTAATAGGCTAGAACGCCCGTAGGGTGCTCCTATCCTTCTTGCCCACCTTAGGTATTATAGTTACTTTGGCTAGCTTCTACGCCTGGGGGAAGTAGCTAAGTTAGAGGCACTAGTGGAAGATACCGTAGATGCGCTCCTAAATAGTATGCTAGTATACTTTAAGTAGCCTAACTGTAACTCCATCTAGCCCTAGTAAGGTGCTAGTAACACTAATAATATTCCTTTCTACTTCTTCTATTAAGAGGTATATATCCTATAGGAGGGTAGGCCCTTCCTATAGAGATAGAGATACAGCTAGGTTGTTATCTGCGTTAAAGTGGCAGAGGATAGCTTAGCAGAGGGCTTTAGCCTTTCTTTCCTTGTTATAGATAGGCGTGCTGTTAACAATTAGTAGCGCGTCTAGGCGAGTAGGCTTAAGGCGGTGCTAGCTAATAATTTTATAAAGGTCCTTATTATCCGCAATGTTGTCTATAGTATGCTGCTAGTAGGCTCTTTTTGCCTTTCGTACAACCGTGTAGAAGATACAGGTTGCGTCTGTGAGTCCTCGACCTGTGTGTCCGTCTATTAAGCGTAGGTATTGTCGGCGAGCCTCGCGGCACTTGTCTGTCCACTAGGGGGTAGAGCGTCCTACCCTGCAATTAGCCTTCCTTGCTGTGTGTATGCCCTTATTAATAACTTAAGTAAGAGTGTCTATGCATGCTTCTAGCTTATTACTAGTTAGGCTAGTAGGGTTAAGGACCTAGTGTATTCCTAAGGCTACTATACTAGCGAACTTTAGTAGCTAGTCTATTAGAACTTAGTAGTAATATTGTTTAAGAGATTGTTAGCTACGCCTTAGGATTGTAGTAACCTAGGTAACATAGTCTAAGCCACATTATAGGTCTGGTTGGACTACTATTCTTACAAAAGGAATATTTAAGAAGGTAAGGTTAATAACGTAACCTGCCTAGTGCGTCGCCTAGCCTAGCTCCCTAATAAAATCTATGCCGCTCTTAGCTGCCTATTTAGCGAGTTCAGCTCTGCCTTGTAATGTAATAACGCTAGGCTTAAACATGTTATGCTTAGCGTTAAAATCTCCTCCTACTACACAATAAGATAGGGGGGACAGGTAGGTAACATAGTCTAGGACCTGTAGGGCCTGCAGTTGTTTATAGGTGTTTAGTATAGATATGCTATTTACTTCTACCTACTATAGGTCCCTATCCTAGAGTAACCTTTAATATATAATGCGGAGGCCTGCCCCCTTCTAGATATATATTATTACCCTTAGCTGTTAGGTTACCTATTCTGCTAGGTCGTCCTACGCTTCCACTAGTGGGTGGTGTGTGTAGCCAGGGTGCGTTGAGGTTTGTGTGCCTACGCATGTGAACAGTTCCTGTATACATAGGACATCGATTCCTTCGCTATAAGCTATTTCGAGGGCGGCAATGTGGCTAGGCGAACCCTTGCCCACATTAACCCACCCAATCATGTTGCGGAGGAATCGTTCATGTCCGAGTCCACTTCCTGGGACGAGGCAGTGTGCCTGTTCTGGGGGTCTACGCTCTACGCAGATAGCTGTGCCAGGTTTAGGGACCTTCAATAGGAGGCGTTCCTAGTTAGCCTAGAGTTCTGTCTGTTAATTAGTGTCCTAGCCGGCGTTAGGGCCTAGAGGGCTGTACGCTTTTTCTAGGTTTTAATAGTGGCGGGTATGCTGTTCTAGTCTATAGGGGCTGCCTGCGTGACTAGTAATAATTCCTAGGAGAGCTGTTGTTCTACTAGCTATTGTACCTGTTGCTTAACTAGGTTGTGCACCTACTAAAAGGCGCGTTGTCTAGCGCGTTAAAGCACTATAAGCTCTTTCTTAGTAGGTTTAATAATCCTACTATCTACTCTCTAAAGGGTTGTAGGGCAGGTGTTGTAGCCAGACTAATAGGGTCCTTAGCAGTTCACGCACTTCTCCTTATAGGTGCACTCTGCGCCCGCTGGTCTAGCATAGCCCGTGATTTTCTCTCTACAGTGGGCGCACCTGGCAGCCTTCGTACACTTCGTAGGGTTGTAGTAGCCCTGGCAGCCGTCTTCATATCGTACTATCGCCGCCTTCTTAATAATTTCCTTAGACTAGTTGCTAGTTCTAAAGAGTTGGAAGGACTGTACTAGTTTAAGGAAAGAGATAACCTAGGTAATTAGGCCTCTCTTGTTACAGCCATGTCTAGAGGGCCGGCAGCTAATTAGCTGCACCTTAGTCTAGGCAGCGGCCTCTGCCTTAACGTCTTATAGGGTGATAGGAGTTTCTTCCCCTAGAAGGCTTCTATAGGCGCACTGGACGTTCTGAACAGCGTAGTTATGCCACCTCTGTGGGAGGGTAACCCTATCACTGTTAATAGCATAGATTATTTTAGCCTAGTTTTCTTACTTTATAAGTTAGTTGTAGATTGTCTTGTTAGCTAGGGTTAGTGCCTATCCTATCTTAGTGGCTGTGGCCTAGGGAATATTAGTTATCTAAAGTCCTGTTGCTCTATAGATAGCCTACTAGATAGCTATTAGTGCTAGGTTAAGGAGTTATATTGTAGTAGGCACTATAAGTAGGATGTGGATGTTGTTGTCTTATTGCGCCTGTGTGGTGCAAGCTGGTGATGCCTGTGCACGTCCTTTTTAGGATGTGCTTCTAGAAGTAGGATAGTTGCTCTCTCTTAAGGAGGATGCAGCAGCATCTGCGTAAGTCTTATAGGAGCGTTAGGCGGCGCTTAAGTAGGCGCTGCTGCTATTGCTGTTGCTGGCTAGGCTGCTAGTATTGCTGCCCGTGTTAGTGACTAAGGTGGTAATAGCCTGGATAACTAGGCGCTAGAGGTCGTTTGCGATGCCTACATTCTTAGGGCTCTTATAGCTTATTATACAATTGTTGATAGCCTCTGCTAAGGCTGTAGTAATAATCTTGCGCCTCTGAATAGTATGTATAGCGGCGGCGAAATAAGGGGCGATCGCGCTGGTAACATCGTTAGTTGCTGCTGCTATTGCTGCTCCAGCCCTGTCTTGGGTGTTCGCACTACCACCGAGTTAGAGGCGTGCTGGCGCGCGGATATCCATCACGCGGGACCTCTTAGAGGTGCGAAAATTGTTCTGTCTCGAGGACTCAGGTCCTCCTGGCCCGGTGCAGCCCTCAGAGGGGGGCTGCTGGCGGTTGGGGGTTACCTCAGTCGCCGCTGCAGAATCTGCAGTTTCTGCCATTTTCCTTACTACGCAATAGCGCAATGAGTAGAGGGCGGAGGGAGGCTGGAGTTCGCAAAATCCAGCCTGTTTCAACTAAATTTAGATGAAAAATTGATGGAAAATACCAATCTCGGAATTTGAGTTTTGAGTTGTCGGTGAAGAAGTCCTCGTTGGTTGCGGGAGGAGCATCTTTGCGGAGGTACACTACAGATCTTACAGGAGGGAAGTAAAGTTTCGGATCCAGTACGACTGGGGTGCGGCTTCCATGATCCCGGGCGAACTGATCGGCGATGATGGGACGAATGTAAATACCTAACGACCCGGTGAAGTCACCCTCGTAGTGGCAAGCTAGCTCTGCGAGGTACAACGGTGCCTTCCCAGTGCTATGACGCAGCCGGTGTAGGGGCACTTCCATTCGTAGACCGAGATTAGTTGTTGCAGTAGGTTGACTTGACTGTTGCTGTCGGTATGGTACGACGTCGCCTGAGTTGGCGAATTCAGATGGGGATCGCGCAAATGGACCGCGGAGCAGGGTGTCGCCGGTATCGATCAAAAGTTCGTCATCGTCCTTGCATTTATCTTCCCATGCATAGATTGATTGATCGTCTGAGGTCCTCAAGATCTCTTCTTGCAATCTCGCGAAAGCTCCTCACCGTCAGCAAGTGGATGAGAAAGATACCCAGAATCAGTGCTACCCCGATGCAGTATGGTTTCCAGGTCTATCCCGGTAATGTCGTTGAGATACCCAGAACATACGCCTGGCGATGCTGACCCTTCGAAGGTCTGCACCCCGTATGGTTTCCAGGTCTATCCCGGTAATGATACTGATGGTAGTTCCCAGCGTCGAAAGATCACCGAGATAATTCCAATCCTGAGAGAAAAAGTGCACGACTCTTGGGGCTAAAAGCTCCTGCAGGGTCCATCCCCTAGTGAACCATTGGCTGGCACTCGGTCGTTCAAATACGGCGTCTGCGCTGGTGCTCTGTGCAGACGGTGCTTCAACATCGGACAAGTAAGCAAAGCAAGCCACTGCATCCCGATACCACTGGAACATGGAATTAATGGCCTCGCTCAGCTCAGCGCTACTCGTTTTGTCGATACAGCAAGTATCTACCCAGCCCCAGTCTAGGCCGTGCCGCGCAGTTCCGCGGCAGAAACTAACAATTTTCTGATATCCTTCATATGCATGGAGAGATAACCTTGTCTGGGGGTCCAGAGATGTGATGTGTTGGTACGTGACCTCTTGAGCACCCCATCGGTGAGATAAGACGGTGTATGGGGGTCTGCCAGCGTCAAGGAATTCCCTGACTTCCAAGGTACGCGAGTTGATGAGGCGCATCTCAATTCAAGGTTCAGATCATCGAAAAATTCAATTTGAGGTGTATGTTCTCGACCCCGAAGACAAGGGGTTTTCAGCCGCACCGTATTTATTTCTTGGCGGGCCTTCACGCAGAATACCGAACCAAGATGGATGCAGCAGCACAACAATGAAAATTGGCCGATTGTGTGATCATCCTGTTCAGGTAAATTGTAATCGAATCTGCTGGGGGAAAGCAAGGAGTAGTTCCATGCCTCACCTACAAACCAAAATGAAACCATGGTCGTGCATTTACCCATGGTAAAGCGGGACCGAAAAATACGGGTCATAGCCTTTGATTCCAAGCCAACTCAGAACCTAACTGTATTCGTATCTACGGCTATCGTTAGACAAGAAGGTCGGTAGTGCTGTGTATACTACACGGCACACTCAACACCCTAGGGCCCAGTTACCACCAAAACCTCATCTTTGGAACAAGAAGCAAGAGCTGGACGTAACGAGAGCTCACACCCGCACAATTACCTAAATATATATCCAAAATTGAACGTCATTAAATCGTGGGATATCGTAGAAAGTCTAAGCGTGATAGGAAGGCGCCTCGTTCCTCGAACCTCTTTTCTCTAACCCAAGCTCTTCCAGTAAACCTTTGTCCAACGTCAACACCCCACGACCGGGCGCGCTATTGACCATTGGAGCCAGCGTCGCACTAGGTGTGTATCCTGCGCCGCTTGTCGAAGGCAAGACATACCCAGACCCGTCGTCGAACAGGAAAGGGTGCTGTCTGCGCCTCGGGTCGAACATCCACGTCCAAACCGAGAGCAGATCCGCTGGCGGGGGAAGGTTGTGCACCGCGCTTCGTGCACTTGATGCTGGGGAAAGACGATGGTGGGGAGGTTTGGGGTGCGGAGCAGTGGGTTGTTTGATTGCTTTACGGTTGATCCTGTAGCATTTCCGGAAGTGGCCACAGAGGAGGTAGAATTTGCGGAAGCGGTATTACCGTGCTGGATGCTCCGAGGGCGTCGCGACGACGTCGGCTGACGCGATGCAGGAGGATATGAAGTTGTTGATGAGACTCCATTGGAAGTCATCAAGGCCATAGGGAGGTCCAACACCATGGTATTCATTTGCATGCCGTCCGTTCCGTTGAACACGTTGAGAGGAGCGTCGCCTGCGAGTGTGCCCATTGCTGGTAGATTCGCAGCTGGTACTCCCGTCACTTGCGAAGGGTTTGCAGCTGCCCATTCGAAGATGTTTCGGTTGAGTATCACAGGGCTCCGGCTGTTGTCGCCATCTTCTTCCGAACCAAGGTCTCCGAAGTCTTCCAATGGGCCGGGAAAAGAGGTCAGGAAAGACTCTCGCGGCGCCATAGGCATAAGACTGGGGTTGGAGGATGCAGTTGATGTTAGGCTGGAAAAAGAGGTGTCCGTCGTAGAATCCTGGACCTTTGACGGATCAGAGGCACTGTCGCTTTGCACGCTGTTGACAGAATCTTGACTGTGGCGCCCCTCCTTTTCGGTCTCTTTCTCCTTCAACATCCGCTCATCCTTCGGCTTGAGTTTGTACCCAGCCTTGGCAAATTTCTTGGGATACCGAATCCGAAATCGGTCGCGCAGATCTGTCGCTTGACGGACGTAGAAACCTAAGGTTCTGTCGTCTCGTATTGAGTGCCAAGAAGAACCGTACTTTTCAAATCCTTTGAGGAGGTTTGCATCGTCCTCTTCGGTAAAAGCACGCCGCTCTCTGCGGTTGTTCTTGACGAATCTGCTGTATATACCCATTTGGTGAAGCTCTGCAGGTCCCTTGCGATGACTCTCGGCACGAGGTTTTCGGGGCGCTTTTACTGTAGAAAGCTTCTCAGGGGCGACGGAGTCTTGTGCCTCCGATTCATTCGACGTTGCAAATGACGAGGTGATGGTTGGAGGGCTGTCGTCTTGTTCGCCTGTCTTCCGCTGCCACTTTCTGGGCTTGAGGCCTTCACCAGGGCAACACGTACGGAAACGATCCTTTAAATCTACAGCGGTTCGTTGACTAAACGTAAAATCCGGGCACTGGAGTATCTTCTTCCAGTTACCGATACCAAACCTACTGACCCCAACTAGCAGGTCTTTGGTCTCTTGATCTGACCACTTGTTCCTTCTCTTCTGTTGCTTTTTCGCCTTCGTCTCAATGGTTCCAGGAGAGACATCGGCACTGATACTTGTCCGATTCTCCTTGTCGCTCGTAGAGACGGGCGCAGCTTTAGCCTGCCGGTTTGCCTGGGACTTCTGTCGAGCGCCAGATGGAGCATCCTCAGACTTTGCACGGGGCGAGTCTTTCCTCTCGTCGGTCGCGGCTGCATTTCGCCCCACACCATCTCCGATATCCCTTCCGAATGCGCCCGATTCGCTCGTGATAGGCGGGAAGAGTCTGCTCTGTGCAAATGCAGGCGGATGGTGCAAGCCCTGGAGGAGAGGTGGTATCATCGGCCGCTTCGCAGTCTTCTTGGGCTTTTGATGCGGCTTCGGGAGCTTGAGGAGCGAGTTTTCGGCACCAGTTGGTGCCGGGGCGTCGGCGGGCTCATCGTCCCTCTTCCTCTTGTTGGAGTGCTGCTGCGAAGGGTCCAAGAGAAGATCACTCAGCCGTCCACTGAACGGCGTGACTGCGGCCACCGAGGTGGTGGGCGTCTCATCGTTCAACACGCCCGCGATCGGGACGCTGGGCTTCTGTCGCTTTGCGGCGGCTTGCTGGCCCGGGCTGTGTCGGTGAAGGTTGGGGCGGGCGAGTGACGAGCCGCTCGGCGCCGTCTTGGAGCGTACATCGTCGTTCGCGGTGCTGGGCTCAACGGGGTGCGGTCGTCGCGGGGCAGCTGTGGCGGCTGGGGCAGGCCACAACCACGAGAGCGGGTCGACGGCAGGGCGGTCGACGGAGCTGCCCGCCAGCAGAGTCGCTATTCGGGGCTCCATTTCCTGGTGTTGGCATGTGGCGCCATCTGCGGGGACATGACATGGAGAGCCGGCCGTTGGTGTTCTGCAGGCTGATGTTCCCTTCGGCGGCAAATCGGAGATGGCTCGGTTCTCGGCGATTACCCGTTTTTCTCGCTTGACGCACGGGCTCACCTGACGCACACTTTTCCAAAAATCCCCACAATTGAAATAGATGTAGCTCCACCAATATGGACCCGATTGAGCAGGCGCTGGCATCTTTGAAATCCTTGGAGCTTGGAGGAAAAGTTAATATCGCGCAGACAGCAAAAAAGTATGGTGTTGAACGATCTACGCTATCGCGAAGGTGGCGCGGTGTATAGGGCTCCCGTGCAGCCCAATATGAGAATCAACGACTTCTTAACGACCGTCAGGAGCTAGAGCTGGTACAATACGTTGACGAGCTCTACCAGCGAGGGCTACCGCCTATGAGAAACATGCTACGCAACTTTGCTACTGAAATAAGCGGCAAACAAGTGGGAAGCTCTTGGCCGGATTGGTTCATTAAGCGTCACTATCTCGACCTAGTATCAAAATGGACGAATGGCATGGACAAGGATAGGAAGAGAGCTGATTCTGCCTTCAAGTACGCACTCTATTTCGAGCTCTTGAAGCGTAAGATCGAGTAGTACGAGATTGAGCCACAGCACACCTACTATATGGACGAGAAGGGCTTCCTTATCGGCGTACTATTAAAGATGAAGCGGGTGTTCTCTTGATGGAGGTATAAGGAGGGGGGAACTAGGCAAATGATTCAGGACGGCAATTGTGAATGGATTACGACAATTGCTTGCATATGCGCTGATGGATTGTCTCTATCCCCAGGCCTTATCTACTAGGCTGTCTTGGGTAATATTCAAGACTTATGGCTGCAGGATTTTGATCCTACAATACACACGGCTTTCTTTGCTTCCTCTCCTAGCGGATGGACGAATGATAACCTTGGGCTTTAATGGTTAAAGACTATCTTTGATTGAGAGACTAAATTAAAGGTTCGACCGCGACAGTATTGACTGCTTATCCTCGATGGCCATGGCTCCCACATCAATACAGTCAACTCTCGTTATAACGATGTCCGTTTTAGCGATATCCTCGATATAGCGATATTTTTCGCTTGCACGGATTCAACTCCACACAATCTACCCCTGTATCCGATATTCAATATCTAATACCACTTCAGCGCCAAGTATCGTTATAGAAGCTATGGGCCGCAAGGGGATATCCAATCATGAGAGGAAGGCTCTCCGCGCCTGGGCCTTCTCTCAGCAACCACAGCCACGACAGAAAGCTATCATCGCATGGTTTGAAGCTGAATTTGGCAGAAAGCTCTCCCAATCAACTGTATCTGAGTCTCTCGACGATCGCTTTCGACACCTCGACGCCCTACCTGCCTCCGCCTCCGCCTCCGCCTCCGGTACATCCATATCCGATACAGCCTACCGCTCACGAGCGGCTGCCTGGCCTCTGCTTGAGTCTATCCTGTATGAGTGGCAGCAGGGAATACAAGTGCGAGGGGGACTAGTATCAGGCGATATACTTGCTGAGAAAGCTCGAGAGATCTGGCGTCAGATTCCAGCCTACCAGGGCCAGGCTATTCCTGAGTTCTCGTCTGGCTGGGTATCAAAATTCAAGCAGCGATATAGGATAGCAGAGGTTACACAGCACGGCGAGCAGAGCTCTGTACCAACGCAAACAGCAGCCGAGATGGTAGATGTACAGAACATCTGCATCCGATACCCAGACAGCGATATATTCAACATGGACGAGACTGGGCTATACTGGAGGTGGGCAATATCAAGAGGGCTAGCTACTGCCTCAATGCCTGGTGTTAAGAAAGATAAAGCTAGGGTATCTATCATGCTCTGCTGCAACGCTACTGGTACTGAGCGCGTAGCACCATGGGTGATAGGAAAGTCAAAACAGCCTCGAGCTTTGCGAGGAGTTAATATATTAGCTATTGGCTGTGTCTGGGGGGCCTCTAAGAAGGGCTGGGTAAACACATCTATCATGGCTGAGTGGCTTGCTGCATTCTATAGCTATATTGGCTCAAGGAAGGTTGTTCTTCTCATGGACAACTACTCGGCCCATCTTTCTGGCCTTCAACAATCGCCGCCTCCGTCCAATATCGCGATCCAGCTCTTACCAAAGAACTCAACAAGCATGTATCAGCCTCTTGATCAGGGTATCATCCAGAACTTCAAGACCTACTACCGGAGGCAGTGGCTAGCGTTCACGGTTAAACACTACAACCTTGGCCTTGATCCATTCAAATTCATGACGATTCTCTATACGCTCCACTGGATAGCTGAATCATGGCTGCTCGATATTAAGGATACTACTATCCTACACTGCTACATCAAGAGCACGTGCATCCCGAAGAGGTGGCTAGATCCTAGCTCTGGACTTGATAGAGAGGAGCCAATAGAGAGTCTATATCAGGCTGCTGCCCAGGCTGGCCAGATCCAGGATCCTATGGCTATAGAGAACTTTCTCAATCCAGTAGATGAGGATTTAGAGGAGGAAGAGGAGGATACATCCCTACAGGATATCGTAGTTGCTCAGCTAGGGCTTGTTCAAGGATTAGAGGAAGAGGAGGAGGTGCTACCTCCTCCTGCTCCAAGCGTTGCAGAGGCTCTTCAGGCTGTACAGGTTCTACTCTGCTATCAGGAGTATCAGGAGACTGCAAAGTATGAGGATATATCCTATATGAAGCGGCTAGAGAGGTCGTTGAAAGCTCAGTCAATCAGAAGTATGAGGCAGTGATTGATTGATTGATTGATTGATTGATTCCTACTCGGTTCCAGCCGCGGTTTCGTGCAGCTATGCCCGGATGCAAAGGTCTGGCAAACAGCCGACGCTCTGTCGAAAAGGATCAACATGCCCCACTTCACCACACCAAAGGTATGGCCAGCTGTTCCCTCGCCTCCGCTTGTGGTCTGGCTTCTATCTACGACTACATACATGTCGTCAAAAGAAGTGACGCGTCTGTGCCTGTGTGCTTTGTTTCCAACATGCTATTTTTCTGTCTTCATGCCGTATACGAAGTCTTTATCCTTTGTTGCCGTCGTGTTGGGGCGTCGTAGAGGTCTTCGCCTCGTTTGTCGCATCTGCCATACCTACAGTCTCCCCCCGGCGTTTAGCTTCATGTTTCTGTACCTGCCCTTGGACCCTCAGGGCTTGAATCTGTTCTGTACATTTTTGATATTCTGTGCTTTGTTGCCGCCTCCCACCAGGTTCCTATGTTGCCGTGTTTTGTGGTGTGACCTGCCATCGGCGGCAGCGGTGACAGCATCCGCTGTGATGCAGCTTCCCGAGAGTGATGCTCCGTTCGTGCGAGTCTTCGAGCCTCGAGCATCAGAGCTCTGCCACGAATCGCCTCAGACCTTGTCGGGTATGTCGAAGGGGCACCACGCCTTCGACATGGGTGGAGGGCGACAGTGGACGAGGCTGTCTGTGACTGCTGTATTGTGTGGCACCTGTGGTAGCGTGCCTAGTGTCTGTGAGTTGATTCGCGTGAGAGATGATGCCGTTCGGCCCTAGGGCTCGTCGATGCGGGACGTCGCAAACATTGCCGATTGTGATGGGGCTAACCAGGAAACCCCATCAGTGACTGTGTGGTGTGCCGTAGCTGTACAAAATACGATGTTTGGGCTCCGTCTTCGCTCTCGTGTTGCTGTATCGCGGCTAGATGGCTGTCGCTGCCTCGTGTCATGTTGTGTGTCATGCTCGCGAGTTTTGCTTCCATGACTGCCGCGGCCGCAACGGTGTCTCTACAGGTACCAAATCAGCGCAGAGGGATGCGCGATGGCCCGTAGAGACGGTTGCGGCCACGGGCAGATGTGTTTTGATGCTTTTGTGATGGATTTCCAGGAATTGAGTTCTCGCTGTTTGTCGTGTTTTTCAGTATGAGGCAGTCAACAATTTCGGAGTGGCTGCAAGTCCGCCAAGACTAGCTTAATAATCATCGATTAAACGATATTTCGATATAACGATAGAATTTGCTGTGCACGGATTAATCGTTATAACGAGAGTTGACTGTATGAAGTTTATTAAGTACTGCGACGACAACAAGATCCTCCTAGCAGTCTATCCTCCTCATAGTACTCATACGCTGCAGCCGCTTGACGTCACTCTGTTTAGGCCACTCTCACAAGCCTACTCGTACGAGGTAGCACGATTTATGGAGGAATCTCAAGCCTTCTCTGCACTTACTAAGCGAGACTTCTTTCGCATGTTCTAGACTGCGTGGGAGAAAGCTTTTACTGTAAAGAATATCCTCTTTGGCTTTAAATTGTGTGGCCTTCACCCCTTTAAGCCAGAGGTTATCTTGGAACGATTTAGCCACACTGAGGCTGAGAGACCATTATCTAGCGAGAGCTTGAGGTCTGTCCTTACGGCTGACGATTGGAGGAAGGTTACTAAGATTTTACGAGCAGTTGTTGACGATGTATACGACTCTAAGGCTAAACTGCTCTTACAAACAATCCACTCGCTCTCTACTTAAAATATAATGTTGAAACTTGAGGTTTAAGGCCTTTAAAAAGCGCTAGTTAATGAGAAGAAGTGTTGGAAGAGAGGCAAAGCGCTCTAGCTTGAGCAGCCTCTAGTTTAGGATAGTGGTGCTATCTTTTGGAGCCTAAATAAGGTGCAGCTAGCGCGTGAGCGTGAAACTTAAAAGGCAGAGGCAGCAGAGGTAGAGAGGCTCTAAAAAGAGGAGGATAGTCAGCGCAAGGCAATTGAGAAAGCCGAGAAGCAACGAGCTTTAGAGGAGAGGCGTTGTATGAAGGCTACTGTAAAGGAGATCTGGCTTTAAGAGCAAGCGCAGAAGCAGCAGGAAAAGGAGGATAATAGACAGGCTTGGCTTGCTGCTGCGCAGCTTTAAAAGGACATCTAATTTGCTAAACAGGCTAGAAAAGCAAGGAAGCAGCAGTCTATTGTCCCTCAGGAGGTTCGTGGCAGCGAGCAATTGGTTGTTGAGGTCATTGAGGCCCCGCAGGCGACAAATCGTCGGGGGCGGCATATTAACCTCCCTACAAGATATCGTGATTAGATAATCAAGTAGACTTTTTCGCTATACTTGATTGCCTACTAATGTTCAAAATTAGACGATATAGAGATTTGTGTGAGGCTCAGTAGCTTCAAAAGCATTTGACGATGTTCGGCAAAAACCGTGCGCCAGGTGAGCCCGTGCGTCAGGCGAGAAAAACGGGTACTCAACGCCCGGATTCAGTCAACGCCCCGCTGAACGCAAACCACCCCAAATTTCAACACGCCATAACGCCACCAATATGAGCTCAATTGAGGCTGCAATTAAAGAAATAGAATCGCTAAGGTCAGAAGAATCTTTCTCTTATACTAAGATCGCTAGCAAGCATGGCGTTGATCGAAGTACGCTGTCGCGAAGGCACCAAGCGATTCAAACGACGCGTGCAACTGCGGGGTTTACTGTGTCCGTGCACTCAACGCCCGGATTCAGTCAACGCCCGCCTTTTACTAGGAAAATCAAAGAAAATAAGCAACTTCACAGCTATATAACTCTTTAGCTACTTTTTCTTTTTAAAAGCTTTCTTAATTAAAGTTATAGAGAAAGACTATCTCTATAACTCTAGAATTTTGGTTTTCTAATAATAATTAATTTTAAGAAAAAAGTATAAAAGTACTAAAACTTAAGTCTCTAAATTTAAAAATAATTTTTTTTAGAAGTAAAGTATGCTGTTTAGAATATAGTTTATATTAAGTTCTTTCTAATAAAACTATTAACTAGAAAGTTATATTATCTTTTTATTTTTTTTAAATAAAAAAATTAGGAAAGATAATCTATCTTCTTAAGTAGTCCTTTATAAAAAAAAGTCTTAATATAAACTATATTCTAAACAGCATACTTTACTTCTAAAAAAAATTATTTTTAAATTTAGAGACTTAAGTTTTAGTACTTTTATACTTTTTTCTTAAAATTAATTATTATTAGAAAACCAAAATTCTAGAGTTATAGAGATAGTCTTTCTCTATAACTTTAATTAAGAAAGCTTTTAAAAAGAAAAAGTAGCTAAAGAGTTATACAGCTGTGAAGTTGCTTATTTTCTTTGATTTTCCTAGTAAAAGGCGGGCGTTGACTGAATCCGGGCGTTGAGTGCACGGACACAGTAACCGACGGAAACTCAGTCCCCAACAAGAGCAGGAGCTTGTACAATACATTGAAGGGCTTACAGCGCGTCACTTGCCACCCACAAGAGAGATGATACGAAATTTCGCGTCAACAATAGCCAAGGAGCCAGTGAGCGAGAGCTGGGTTACTCGCTTCATCAACCGACACAACATCCATCTGATCTCTCGATGGGCAGCTGGTATGGACAGCAATCGCCACCAAGCCGACTCAGGGGATAAATACAGCCTGTATTTTGATCTCCTGGGTGCCAAAATCAAGGAATATGACATCGAGCCTCGTCACACGTATAATATGGATGAAAAAGGCTTCTTAATTGGTATCACTAGCCGATCAAAACGAGTGTTCAGCAGACGAATGTGGGAGAATAAGGAGGTTATAGCATCTCTCCAAGATGGCTCTCGTGAATGGATTACCCTCCTAGCGTGTGTTTGCGCTGATGGATCAGCCTTGCCGCCAAGCCTCATCTATCAGGCTACCAACAAGGCTATACAATCAAGCTGGGTAGAGGATATCAAGGCAGGAGAGCACTCAGTACACATTTCCTCGTCGCCTTCAGGCTGGACAAACAACGATATCGGCCTTGCCTGGCTTGAACAGGTGTTTGATCGCTACACCAAGGCAAAAGCTCGACGGTCTTACCGGTTACTCATCCTTGATGGCCATGGATCTCACGTTACTATGGATTTTATCGACTATTGCGACCGTAACAGGATACTCCTAGCCATCTTCCCCCCTCATTCAACCCACACGCTTCAGCCACTTGATGTGGTTCTATTTAAGCCTCTATCAACTGCGTACTCAAAGGAGCTATCAGATCACCTCCACCAGAGCCAGGGACTCCTCCCTATTAAGAAAGGGGACTTCTTCCCTCTATTCTGGGAGGCCTGGACGAGC
This sequence comes from Laburnicola sp. JP_R_19, assembly GCA_031010545.1. Classification (NCBI taxonomy): domain Eukaryota; kingdom Fungi; phylum Ascomycota; class Dothideomycetes; order Pleosporales; family Didymosphaeriaceae; genus Laburnicola; species Laburnicola sp. JP_R_19. The sequence continues at coordinate 1,676,066 of VOIT01000042.1, forward strand.
TCTTTTAAGGAGGAGACGATACTTAAGTCTTTTGAAGCAACAGGCATGTCACCATTCAACCCAGAGGTTATACTCAAAAGGTTCACCAACACTACCCTAGATGAGCAGGAATCGCGAGAGAGCTCTACGTCAGTACTCAGCGGATCTAACTGGCGTAAACTAGACCGCCTTGTACGATCCGCAGTAGAAGATCAGAGTAGTAAGGACGCGCAGAAGCTTAGCCGCTCACTCCACCACATCTCAGTTCAAAATGAGTTACTTCACCATGAGATTGCTGGGTTAAGAGAGGCTCTTACTACGAAAAAGAAGCACAAGAAGAAGGGAAAACCTCTAGATCTGCAACAACGTCAAGAGTACTATGGGGGGGCGGTTTTCTGGTCACCAAGGAAGGTTAGGGAGGCTCGCGTACGTCAGTCTGTGAAGGAGCAAGAGGAGAAGGAGCAGAAGCTTCAAAAAAGCTGAGAAGGCTGAGTTGAAGAAGGCAGCTAAGCTATGCAAGGAGAAAATTGCAGAGGAGAAGCGTGTGGCGAGGGAGGCAGCCAAGGTAGCCAAGGAGAAGGAGAAGGCTGAGAAGGCAGCAGAGCGTGCTCGCCAGAGAGAAGCTCGCGACGATGCAAAAGCTCTACAATCTACCCAAAAGGGTAAGAGAAAGGCCTCGCAGCCATCTATACAGAGCAACAAGCGTCAGAAACGCGTAGTTAATACTATAACTACTCAGGAGGCTTCAGGTGCCGCATCAGCAGCTCCACCCAAGACCACGCGGCACGGCCGCAACGTTAAGCTTCCAAGTAAATATAAGTAGCACAGGTGAATCGCAAGCATCAAAATAGTACTCTACTACAAAATCTCGTAATAATAGCGATTTTGTGTGGCTCTGCAGCCTTATTTTAGTTAAGCTGCTATGGTGTTCAGCGGGGCGTTGACTGAATCCGGGCGTTGAGTGCACGGACACAGTATCCATCTTGATAAGATAAGATAAGATTTCCACCTCAAATTCTCTTCTCTCTGTTCATAGGTGCATGTACATAAACTAACGAGGCTCGACCTTGGTTAAAATCTTAACACGACGAAGATCTTCAGTATCTACAGCTAGGCACCAATTCATGTACAACCAAAATATCAAATAAAGACATTCGCTTTCGTTCATGTGGCTCCTTGTGATTTGGGTGTGGTGGTGGCGTGAGGTTTCCAGTGCTGTAGACTATAGACGCGGACGTCAGCCGGCATGCTAGCATATTAACAGCGATCAGCTCTCCGCGATTGTCGAACTCATCCCATGTGTTCGCAGTGTGAAAAGTGCAGCAAGCGTTTAAACGCTACTATGGCCGGCGAATATTCCTCTTGGTAAAAATAGCTAAAGGAAAATACACTTATATAACACTATTAAAACTACTAGTTACATGTCCTGCTCCCGTGTAAGTAGTCGTTGCCTCGCTAGGACTGCGAAGTCTTAACAAGCAACGAAAACTACTATTTAATCAACAACAGTGTATTCTCCAAGCTTTACTTGCCAGTCCGCATAGTCGGTGCCCGTGTATACTCCCTTATTCTTCCAAGTCCACACTGCTCCCGTTGTTGTGGTCATCTTCATTGTTGAAATAAAGTCGAACTTGAATGCATCCCATCTAATGAGAGTGGCTTCAATTCGACATACACGTCCGGGGGGACACAAAATGTAACCCCAGCTACCTTGCTCTATCGCAGTACTTTTTGTCACTGCCTTCTCCTAATGACAAATAAGTCAGCTTATCAGGCGGTTGAAATGATTCGTTTTTACGTACCTCTCCGTGTTGACTCTGCTCCATTTGTGCGGTTGTGGCGGTACCAGCTAAACTACTGCCCGCTATCACGGGCAGACCTGCAGTCACCGTAACTGAAAATGATTGCTCCATCTGCTCTAGGTTCGTCCAACTACTGCTGATGGCCCGTGAATATGTGTTAGTGGCGGTCAGCCGTAGCAATGATTGCTGTTCCAACGTGGTGTTCCGATTGTCCATAGTTAGCCTCCCTGCGGTAACTATGTGCCCACCAGACAGTGTGACTTGCCCATCCACAAAATCCGTGAAGTCCATAACATCATATTCAACTTTGGACACTGGGGCCACCATATCAATGCCAAAGTTATAGATGCTGCCAGAGGCCACCGAAGTGTGTATGGCGAAGATAAAGCCGCCACCAGCGTTGCGGCGAACGGCGATGTCGTTGGTTGCTTTGCTCTGGAAGCTGCAGAGGAAACGATTGTCCAAATTGGTAGTGAAGTCAAAACCAGTGAAGCGCTCATAGCCCCCGCTTCCCGCGGCCCAAATTCTGAGCGCAGTAATTATCTCCCCGCCGGCAAAGACAAAGTACTTGTAGGTATCGGACCTGTCGTTGATCTAAGAGCAATCGATCTGTTAGATACAAGATTAATAGAAAGGATTAGAAAGACTCACAGTTCCAGCAACGGTCACCACACCATTATGATCCATAACCCTCATGCCATGCAACGTATTTGCAGCTGACCAAGTTTCGATCTTCTTGAAAGGGCCCGGAATGATAGTGTTTTTGGCGGTTTTTAGGTGCTGGTTCCCAAAGATTCGAGTAGTTTCTGCGGTAGTGGGAATGTCTGTCTGCCGTTCCCGAATTTCCGGCTCCATTTTAGGAGGAGGGACATGGGCATCGAGCCGTGCAGACGCAACACCGAGATCCCTCTTAGGAGGGACAAGGGTATCGAGCTGTGTAGACGCAACACCGAGATCCCTCTTAGCAGTCGAGCCCTCAGCAAGCCAGATATCCAGCTGAGCCTGTGTGATAGTCCCAGTCTCAACTTTGGGATCAACCTTAAGAGATGGATCACTGGCAGGAATGGCATTGTGGTCCCGTTTCGACAGAGAAGGAGGGATGTCGTCTCCTACCGAATGAATCTCGTCTGAACTATCAAATCTCCGCCGGATCATAGGTTCAAAGGTATCTCCCATGTCAATTGTCGGATCGTGAATTTCCGGATCGGCGAGTACGGCTGTTGGGGATGGCGCTCCATCTACCAGAAGAAGCACAGGGCCACAGAGGCCCAAGAGTAGTCGAGGGAGATACATGATTACGCAGGGAGAGATCTGTAGATAATGAGATGTAGAGAGTCCGAAACAGTCCTTACGGGCCTTGCAGAATCCAGCTCACGAAATATCTAGGACATATTTACACTATGATTATATAGCCCAACCCCCTACCCTCAAAATAGTAGATGATCCTATCCTCGGTCATTTGTAGTATCGCATGGAGAGCGGTAATTGCTTTGAGAAGATCATATAAACATCCCGACTATAACCTCCACCGGGATATGCCGAGCTTGAAGTGATATTGGCAATTAATATCCGACTGCATATCCGACTGCGCTATTTAACCCCACATAGTCGGATACGGCTTGAGGCAGCACTAGATCCAGCAGAAACCTCGCGCGAGGCTCCAAATGTCAGCTGGGAGGACTGGTGTCGCGAATAGAGCCTGTAGCTACAAAAAATCCTCAAATTTCCTATATCTATACACAAAAACAGCTTCGTTTTAAGGGTATCGTGAGAAAAAGGTAGCAAGTTCGAATCCTGCCCTGGCCTACCCACTATCCCGTGTTTTTCACGCCCAGCTAGAAACCTGGCTACTGCAGCGCTGCAGCACCGCGTCGTCGTCGCCCTCGTAATGGTGAGAACAGTCGGGCAACTATCTGAATGAAGACTTCGCGCACTCTCGGTACACGGTATAACGCTGTTATGGAAAGCTGTAGGGGTACAGTCGGGCAAAAGACTTGCCATGGTGCCGAGTCTGGTCCGGATCACCACACTAGCACATCACTACATGTTGCTTGCTGCACCCACGGCGTTAGTGTGGCCGCTTCCACGCGCGTGAGTGGTCGAAGGCCCATGACCCCCTTGGCAGCGAAATGTAGGACCTGGGCACGAGTTAACAGGCAGGCCTCTAAATAATAGCAGGCAGGCCTATAAGCTGTACACGGGATAGTTACTTAGTAGGATCTATATACTAGTACTATAAAAATCCGGTTTATTAATTATAGCGTAGTATAAAAATATATAGAAATTAAATAATTACTATATTTTACAGGAATCTTATAGCAATTACATTAGGAAGAATTTTAAGCGCGCGTGCACACCTATGGCATCTAGGCGGCTCTGCGTATGCCTACGCACTAAAAGCGCTCTAAGCGCACCTACCGTATTCGGCCACTCAACGCACAGACCCCACTCAACGCACAGTTAACACTAAAAATCGTATATTTTCAACACCTCATAACTCCACCAATATGGACCCGATCGACGCAGCTGTTGAAGCTTTAAAATCCCTGGAGCTAGGAGAACGTCCTAATATATCCCAGGTTGCTCGGGAGTACGGCGTTGAGCGGTCGCGGCTCTCGAAGCGCTATCGAGGGGTTCAGGGCACCTATGCAACTCGGGCCGAAAAAAAGCGACTCCTCAACAATACACAGGAAAAACAGCTACTACAGTACATTGATAAGCTGTGTGTACAAGGCCTACCCCCTACAAGAGAGATGATACGAAATTTCGCTGGAGAAATAGCACATCAAGAGCCAGGAAATCACTGGGTTAATCGCTACATTGCGCGGCATCAAATTAACCTTATATCGCGATAGACATCTAGCATCAATAGCCAGCGCTACAAAGCCGATTCAGCCTTCAAATACGTCCTCTATTTCAAGCTTTTAGACGATAAGATCAAGCAGTACAACATCGCACCGTCAAATATATACAATATGGATGAGAAGGGCTTCTTGATCGGGGTAGTGTCAAAAATGAAGCGCGTGTTCTCTCGACAGCGATATGAGCAAGGAGGCGTCAAGCAGGTACTCTAGGACGGCAATAGAGAGTGGATAACGACGATAGCTTGTATATGCGCCGACGGCAGCTCTCTTAAACCTGCCCTAATATATTAGGCGGCTTCTGGCAACATCTAGGACACATGGCTACAAGATTTCAATCCTTAAGAGCACTAGGCCTTTTTCGCCTCATCACTATCTGGATGGACAAACAACGAACTTGGGATTGCCTGGCTTAAGAGGTGCTTTCAAGAGGAGACTAAGAAGAAGGCAAAGCGCGACTATCGACTCCTAATTCTTGATGGCATGGCTCACACGTTACTATGGAGTTTATCGAGTTCTGCAATCAAAATCGAATCCTCCTAGCTATCTACCCGCCGCATTTAACTTATACGCTACAGCCTCTAGATGTCTGCCTTTTAAGCCTCTTTCAGCTGCATATACAAAAGAGCTCTCCGAATTCATGTACAACAGCCAAGGACTCACATCTATCACTAAGCGCGACTTCTTCCGCTTCTTCTATAAGGCATACAGAGTTGCATTCGCCAAAGAAACAATCATTAACGCCTTTAAAGTTACTGGCATCTCTCCGCTGAATAGCAACGCTATATTGAAGAAATTTAAGGATCTAGAGCCTAAGAGGCCATTAAGCAGCGATAGCACGTCGTTAGTACTCTCTGCAAGCGATTGGCGTAAAATTGAAGGACTTCTACGACAGGTAGTTGAGGATCTTAATGATAAACGCGTCTCGCAGCTGTCTCACACAATACACGCAATAGCGACTCAGAAACAGCTCGTCTAGCACGAAAACGATCGCCTTAGAGATGCCCTTTTCAATAAGAAGAAGCGCTGTAAGCGTGGCAAGGCATTACTACTTGAACCCTCTAAGAATTACGCTGGCGGCGCCGTCTTCTAGTCGCTATTAAAAGTTAAGGCTGCCCGCAATTACTAGGCTAAAAAAGACGCTAAAGCAGAAGAACTACAACACTAAAAGGAGCGCGACAAGCTAGCTAAGGAGTAGAAAAAGCAGGAGAAATAGGCTATGCTTGAGTAGAGGGCGCAGAAAAGGATGGCTGCAAAAGAGGTTAGGTTGCAAGAACAGCAGAGGAAGGCGGTAGAGCGCGAAGAAGATCTACTTGCGCGCGCAGCTGAAAAGCAACTTAGGACTGATATACAATTGGCCAAAAAGGGTAAGGCGCGTAGCCTTGAGGCTCCTGCACCTCCTGCTTATGTTATTGAGGACCTAGAGGTTGATGTTGAGGATCTATTAGTTATTGAAGGGGTGGTGGAGGCATCCGGCCTATTAACGCGCACTCGCAAAGTACGCCTCCCACAGAGGTATTATACGTAGTTTATTGTTGCTAATTGATTTATTAAGCTTTTGCAAATGCTACTTTAAAAAATCTAGTGATTTTACGATATATATAGAGCTCTGCAGCTTCAAAAGTAATAGTGGTGGCTATCCTCAAACTGTGCGTTAAGTGGGGTCTGTGCGTTGAGTGGCCGAATTCGGTATAATACTACTTTTTTCTTAGCGTGTGTATGCGCAAGATTGTGCAAGGATGCGCACCTATACCGCTAGTATACTTAGGGCACTTAGGGTATATATGGATTTTTTTTGCAACTAAGGCAGTTTCTAATAAAAATATTACAATAACAGCAGTTATCCCTTTTATTATTGTTAACACAGAAAAGTATTTTAAGATAGTAAAGTATATATAGCACCTATACTATTATAATAATACTAATTAATAAGTAAATAAAGCGCTTTAATTAGCTAGAATTTAAAAATTGCTTAGTAAGCTAGTTAGTAAGCTACTTAGTAAGCTTTTAAAAAAAGATTTTTTAAAGTATAAGGTTAAAGTCTCTTACTAGATAGTAATTAGTAGTTAATATAATAGTATTAATTACTAGCGTACTAAATTAAACTTCTGCATAACCCTAAATTTTACTAGTAGGTTTTATAGGTTTACAAAAATATAGTTTTATAATTATTTAAAAGAATTAAATTAGGCGAAAATTAGTAGCTTAGTAAAAAACACTGTTTTAAAAAGTATAATCTTTAATAACTTTTTAACTACTTTATATTTATTAAAACTATTTTAAAAATTTAAATAATATTACGTAATACGTATAATAACTAGTAAAATAAAGAGTTTCTTATTAATTACTAAATAATTACGTAATAGAAATACTATTTTTGAATTAATTAGTTAAAGACTAGTACTATATCTAGAAATCTATTAAAAAATTAAAATTATAGCTTTACTAGTTAAAAAGTTATAAAGCTTTAGAAAAATTACTTATTTAGACTATTTATGCATATCTGCGCAAGCCTGCGCATATTTACACATCTCTAAGCATTTTTGTAATAGTAAATTGCCTGTGCAAAAATGCGCACAAATGCGCACAAATGCGCACAGTTGAGTAGTCTCTCTAGAAAAAACTTTCCTAATATAATACGCTCTTTTTAGTTTTTAAGTAGGGGACTCTAATTTTTTTTATTATATTATTTAAGATAAAAGTCTTTGTTGTTCTACCCCTAGGTAGATAGTTTAATAACACATATATATAGCAATTAATAAAGTTATTAATAATATACGTGTTAATACTAGATATTAAAATTAAAATAATAAAGAATCTACTTTATGGTTAGAGATATTAAAGATCTTTATTATATATAGATTCTAACTAAGGTTAAATCTATATTATACAATACAAAAGTTTTTTTTAAAAATGCCACTTAGAGGTGTATAGAGATGCGCAAAGTTACACATTTATATATATTTTTATATAAGCAATTTATTAGTATAAAAATACTTCAAGATATATAAAAATACGCAAACTTATATAAATATTAAATAGATACTCTACAGATTAATATAGTTTTTTTTTGCGACTAAGGACGTTTCTAATAAAATATTACAATAATAGTAATTATCCCTCCTACTATTATTAATATAAAAAAGCGTTTTAAGATAGTGTTAATAAAAAGAAGTTATAGATAGCTATATAGATATTAATATCTAATACTATATATTAGTAAGTCTAAAAAGTATATAGAATAATTATATAAAAAATAATATAATAAAATAACTTAGAGTGGAGTGTAATAAAAAAAAGTTACTTAGAAAGTTACCTTTTTAAAAGTCTTATAACCTATTTAATAAATTAGCTAAAAATATACTAAATAGCTTATTTTAAAAAGAAGGTTTAGGGAGTTTAAACTATACATAGAGTATTTGCTTACTAAGCATAGGGCTTAGCATATATAACTATAAACCTAAATTTTTTTAACTCTAGAGTTAGAGCTCTATAACTTTTTAATTAATCCTTAGTTTTATTTTAAATTTTAACTAGCCTTTCTAGATTTAGGGTAGATTATATAAGTAAATTTTTAAGCTACGTTTTCTCCCTAACTTTTTTTATATTTTAGGTATAAAAATTAAGAATATGCTTATATAAGCACTAATTAATTAATTTCTTAATAAGCTTTTAGTTTATAATAATATTTTTCTAGATTTAAATTCTTTTTTCTTAAATCCTTAAAATGGCTCTAAAATTTACTACACTTAAATCTAACGTTCTTCTTCTTTTAAAGCCAAAAATTCTAATTCTACTATTACTACTACTTTAAATAAACCCTTAAAAAGTATAAAGAAGAATTATAATAGAAAAAAAGTTAGTAAAGAAAGGGTTTCTAAGATAACCTCTAGGGTACGGGCAAGAGCATCTAAGAATATTAAGGTTTTAATATTGCCATATAATAGTATTATGTGGAGATTATATAATACCTATGCGCTATAGCCTGTGCGCTATAGAATCTTCTTCTTTTTATACGTATTCTTTCTAAAGATAAGTAATTAATACTAAGTTATTTATTATATTTTTTTCTTATATAATTATTCTATACACTCTCTACACTTGCTAATACAGAGTATTAAATATTAATATCTATATAGCTAGCTATAGAGTACCTATTTAATAAAAAGAGTTATTAAAAAAGATTTAATTAAAAGCCCTAAGAAAGAAACTAAAAGATTATTATTAGAAAATAATCTAGGAGTAGCTAAAAGAACTTTATAGTACTTTTTAAAAGAGGAGGGTTATTTTTTTAATAAGGGTACTAAAAAGTCATTATTAAAAAAAAGCGAATAATAGATTATTACTTACTAAAGAAAAAGTTAAAAATATAGAAAATATAGACTTTTCTAAAGTTAAATTTTCTAATAAGTTAGTAATATAAAGAGGGCGTAGTAGTAGAAGTAAATACTATTAAAAAAAAGAAATAGTTTCTACTAAAAATTCTTGTAAGTATTTTAAAATTCTTCCTAACTTAAAAAGTCTTCTTTTTTCTCTCTATTGTTTTAAAATTTTATTTTTTAATAACTATTATACTAATTTAATAATAGCCTATAATATTACTACTTAAACCTAGAGAGCAATTTAGATAGGCGGTAGATCTAGATTAGAGTTTATTAAAACTCCTAATTAGTCTACTAGCTTTACCAATAAGAATTATTTAAATAAATTTTTTATACCTATAGTTAAACCTATAGTTAAAAGGGGTAAGTTCTTATATACCTTTTTTACTTCTTTTTTTAATTTTTAATATAATATATATTACTATGGTTTTTTTTATAACTAAGAAGTTTCTAATCAAAATATTATAAGGTTTTATATATTAATACTGGTCTAGAGTGGCAATTTTAATAAAATAACGCTAAAAATTATAAAACGAAACTAGTTTTGAATTTCTTTAAAAAAGAGAAAATTAATCTCTTTTCTTACTTCCTCCTATAGTTCCGATCTTGCCCCTATTAAAAACGTCTAGAGTCTCTTAAAATTTAGACTAAATAAGAGATATAATACTACTTTAGGGGTAGGTAAAAGTAAGGCTAGTATTAAGGCTTTTAAAAAGGCTATACTATAGGAAAAGAGCTCGCTAAGTGCGATAAACTCGCTTAGCTTACTTGTAACGCGCTAACCCCTTTTTATTAATACTACCTTAAAATAATTTTCTATATTAATAATTATAAGAGGAATAGCTACTATTATTATAATATTTTTATTAGAAACCCTCTTAGTTGCAAAAAAATCACACTAGAGGAGTAGGCTTTAATTTTCTAAAAGGATATAGATAATTATATATTATCTTTATCTAGGCGGTATAATACTATTATAGAGGCTAAAGGGTATTATACTAAGTATTAGTAATATATTATATATTACTTTATTACTATTTTATTAATATTTAATATTATTACTAAACTATTAAATACTAACTAATATAGATAATAACCCTATAGTATAAAACTATAGACCTATTTTATAGGCCGAAATCTATACTATATTATAAAAATAACTATTTCTATTAATTAATTAAAAGGTAATATTACTCTAAAGTTAGAGGTTTTTCTTATCCCTATTTTACTTCTAAATTAAATTTACTAATAGCTAAATAAGTATAAACTAGAACTATAACTCTATTCGCCTTAATATTCTAGTTAAAACTAAATTTCTCTTATTATAATAGGCCTTATAATTAAGAATATGTGTAAGTTTAAAAATGTAGACTATTTTATACTAGTAGACTTAGTCTTGTTCTAGCGGTTTTTTTATATATTGTTTTAAAAATATTATATTATTATAATATATAATTTATTAACACTGCCTTAAAACAATTTTCTGTGTTAATAATAGTAGAAGGGATAACTACTATTATTATAATATTTTTATTAGAAACCCTCTTAGTTATAAAATAAAAACAAACTATAGTATATAGAGTACTCGTAACCTATAATAATAGTATGAGTAATATTAATCTATAATCTATAAAGTAATAGACGCTTTAGTCTAATTAAATAAAAAGTTATTTGTTTTACTTAATTATATAAGCTGTACTATATATATAAATATAATTTAAAATATATATATACTCTATTATATAGTTAGAGTAATTCTATAATATTATATTAGTAGTAAGTATTAGTAATCCTAATACTATAGACTTTTTAATATTAATTTTAGTGCACCTATATTAAATAGTTTAATAGAATAATAATAATTATATATAATTTATATATATATATATAGATATAAATTTTAGTGCCTATAAATAAGTTAAAATATAGTATTTCTTATATTACGTATTACTTAATTACTAGTTTCTTAATAGATTACTAAGATTATTTAAATCTAAAATAATTAAAAATAATAGGAGTAAGTCTATGCTAAAATTTTTTAGGGAGATTAGAAAAAGGATATATTATACTATATATAAGTGTTAGCTAATTATATATCTTAGATAAAAAGTTATACTCTTCTAAAGTTAGAGTTTTTTTAACTCCTATTTTACCCCTAAATTACTTTTATCCTAGACTAACTAAGTGCTTACTAATAGCCTAGGTATATAGCGTTATATTAATTACCTAGAGGTAGCATAATAAAGGCTTTTATTTTAAGTAAGAGAATAAAAAAAGTAGAGCCCCCTGCTTAGTAATTAAAAAGAGCGTAAAAAAGGTAGTAATTATAAAAAAAGCGCGTTCGAACTACTAAGCGAGCTTGGCGGTCTTAGTGCACACAATTCCCACATACAAAGTTAATTTACGAAAAGGCCACGATTAGAACTTTAAAGAACAGATAAGCCTAGGTATAATGTGCTAAACTTTCCCTTTAAAATAAGCTATTTAGAATATTTTTAGCCAATTTATTAAATAAGTTATAAGAATTTTAAAAAGGTTGCTATCTAAGTAGCTTTTTTTATTGCAACCCACTATATAAGTAATAAGTAAGAAAAAGTACTAGTATATATACCTCTTATTATTATTCTCTTTAATAGTAGTGAACTATATATAGTAATATATAGTAAAATAGTTATAATTATTTTAAAGATACTTCTTTAGTAGGCAAAAGTTCTAGAGCTCTACTGCGTACACTATATATACTAGAGTATTACTATTATACAACTACTTATATAATAGCTATAACCTCTTTTTATTATCACTACCTTAAAACGCTTTTCTATATTAATAATAATAGAAGGGATAACTACTATTATTGTAATATTTTTATTAGAAACCCTCTTAGTCGCAAAAAAAACCAGTATATAATAGCTATAAGCTAATCTTTTAGAACTAAATAATTTAAAAAACTCTCTATACCTAGTATAAATTTAGTAGGCCTTTTAGGTGCTATATACTTATTTTTTTAAATATACCTTTTAGTATTTTAGTATATTATAGTATTACTACTTTAATAATATATATACTTTTTAGCTAAGGTTCTATAGGTATAAGAGTAAGGCATATTAGCTTCTTAAGTATATATTAATTTAATATAGTAAGGATAGTAAAGTAAAGAATATAATAGGTAAGTATTACTAAAGAGTAGTTAAACCTATAGTATAGACTTATAAAGAGCTATAGTAGTAATAAGTATTACTGCCTATAAGTAAGTTAACGCGTTATATATACTTATAATATATAAGTATAGAGTAGTTACTAATATATATATAGGCATAGTGCACTAAACTAATATTATATAATTAATAACTAAGCGTATATAGTATATAATTACTATAGCTAGCTAATATTCCTCTTAATAAGAATAGCCTAATAAAAACCCAAAAAAATATAATCTTTATATAATTCTAGATTCTTAAGTACTACACTATTCTTTTATATAAAGGTCTAGATAGAGATATAGTAATCTTTATTAAAGATTTTTATTATAAGGAAATTCTAACTAAGGTTAAGTCTACACTATATATAGAGAAGAGTAAAATAGAAGGCACTATAATCTAGTACCTAGTATATAGCAGTAGTAATAAAATATACACAAAATAATAATAATTTTGTTATTAATACACTTTATAATAGTATTATTAATAGTAATTATTAAATAGTCTACTATCTAGCATAACTAAGTTATATATTATCTCTTAACTAGTAGAGAGCTATAGTAGATCTACGTAGAGTTATAACTATAGGAGTAATATAGTAATAGAATAGCAAAACTATAGTTTGCTATACGTATAGTATATAAAGTCTACCTACTCTTATAATATTAGTAATGCCTAGTATACTAAAAAGTCTTTCTTAAATATATAATACTATATCTTTTAAATCTAACTCTTTACCTATAGTAACTTTTATAAAAACATAACACCTTACTATTATATTACTAGTAAGGCTAAAGGATAAAATAAGATATAGTAATAGGCCCCTATTAGAAAAAAAGAGAGTATTTCTTATATATTACTAAAGTGCGCGCGCGCAGCTATAGTAGAAAAAGCTTCTTATAGTAGTTAATATTATATAGACATATAATAATAATAAGTAAAATCAGTAGTTAAAAGGTAATAAATATAAAGGTAAGTAGTAGTAAAGTCCTAGGGGTAGTATATAGCTTACTAGTTCTAAGAGAAAATTTACTATAAAAGAATAATATCTAGAAGAGAAATATTATAGTCCTTTTAGTATAGAGTATAATACTATAAGGGAAAGCTATAGGTATACTAAAATGTATTAAAAAAGGTAAAGTAATAAGATAGGTTAGGCTAGAGACTATTTATCTTCTACTAGTTAGCACGTGTAAATTAGCCCCTTATACTAATAAAGTAGTTAATTATAGTGTACTATAGTCTATAGGTACTAAAATTAAAGATAATATAATATATAGTTGCCTATATATAATATAAAATTTATAACTAGATATAAATTAAGTCTTTATTTATCTATTCTTATATATATAGTATGGGGGTTTTTTTTACGACTAAGAAGGTTTCTAATAAAAATATTATAATAGTAGTAGATATTCCTTCTGCTATTATTAACACAGAAAAGTGTTTTAAGGTAGTATTAATAAACAGGGGTTTATATATTATTAGGAGGACTTATTACACTAGTGCTAAAAATAAATACTTAATAATAATTTTTATTTTTATTAATAGATAGATTCTTATTATTCTATCTACTAAGGAGCAAAGTATATTGCGGGGTATAGAAGCTAGTCTTATATAGGGCTCGCTCTACGTATATAGTATTTTGCAATATAATAGAGGCCTTAATAACTATTAATAAAATGCTTACTTTTTTGCACATACCTTTCTATAATATACCTAAAGTCTTTAAGATTATTAATCTAATACTAGAAGTATTTTCTTTCTTAATATTAATTATACACATAAAGGATCGAATATCTAAACTTAAATACGCTAGGCAGAAGTTATAGGTCTCTGTACCTAGCCCTTAACTTAAACTATTACTTTATTACTATTAACAAATTATTCTAGAGCGTAGTTTAGTAATGCCTTTATAAAAGCATCTATAGAATTGTCTTTACTATTAATCCCTTAGATTTCTATAATCTTGCGGCGTTTATATAACTAGCACAGTACTATAATATTAATTATAAGGTGCTTTTTCTTAGTTATCCTAAGCTTTATAAGACACTTATATAGAGAGTATAAGTCTATACAAATAACTAAGGAAACTATAGGCAGACTAAGGCACTTTATAATTATCTATAAGGTAGTGGCAATAGCAATGCCTATATTAAACCTGTTAACTATACTATAGATCTTAGAGGCTAGTATACTTTATATAATATACTTGCACTTTATTAAGCTATAGTGTATTATATTAATATAGATTCTAAAGGTACTATTAATATCTATAGACTTATTAATAAGTATAAGTATAAAGCCTAGCTACGAGCTAAGGTTCTTATTATTAGCAAAGAAGCCGTTTATAAATACTATTAGCTTAGCGTTAATAAGATTAATAGGTACGTAGCGTAGTCTATAGTTAAGATTCTCTATATAATATTTAAGGCGCTTATTAAGCGCCTTAATGTTCTTATCTAAAGGTTGCTGCGCTTAAGCTGCCATAGATAAGTTAAAAGACGCTTCTAGTTAATATATTAACGCGATATACGCCCTATAGGCGCGCTATTTAGTATACTATTACGCGCAATAAGGAGTATTAATATCTACAAGCTTAATCTTTTCTTCTTATCCCTTTTACTTAAAGTTTAGGGTTGCTTTATAGTTGTCTATATTACTAGTATTTATTATAAGTGTGCAGCTATTAAAGTCTAGTTATGTGTCTAGCGTTAGTATAGTCTTTAGCTTTAATTTAAACTATGCCTTCTTAAGCCTTTTCTCTATATACGCTAAGAATATGGCTATTCTAAGTATAAGGGTATTATTAGTCTATATACTAATAATGCTAAAGTTATCTATATTACTATTTATTACTAATAAGTATAGGCTGTATATTAATATAGATATATCTAGTTCCTTATAGTAATATCTATAATATATTATCTACTAATAGACTTCTGCTTTTGCAATTTTATATAGCGGCTTAATTATATAGAGTAGTATACCTTCTAGATATCTATATACTAGCTTAGTAGGGAGGTGTACAAGTATTATCCTCTTAAGATCTGTCTACGCCTATAGATATGCCTGTGTTATATTATAGAGATTAAGATTTATTCTATATTATATAAGTATAGGCACTAGGGCTATAATCACACGCTAGCTATAGCGTTGAATAGTTAGAGATTACGTTAAGATAGCCTGCTTGCCATAGTCCTAGTATCCTTAGATAACAAGATAGGATTTTTTGTAAGATTTAGTTGTTTTTCCCTTAACTTCTTATACTAGACGCGACTTAAATATATAGATTCTACTATATAATTTCTAACTGTATTATTTAAACTTAAACACTCTATAGCCTAGTAGATTACTAATCTCTTAATTATTAGATATCTTAAAGAGTGCGCTAGGCGTTATAATAACTCTATTATTACGTAGCTTTATAGCAAGCTTAAAGTTAGCCTCTTCCTTCTTAGTTATATAAATGTTTGTCTTTCTCTTATTTTTTTATTCTAGAAGGCGGCCTCTCTAATATAGTTATATTGCCAGTAGCACTATTATATCTATAGGTAGCGCGTGCTACTATTATAGCGTATTAGGGTTACTCTAGAGGTTGTCTAGTCTATAGTATAGCTTAATAACTATTAACTAAAATATTATTAGGCTATTAACTATGTTAATAGTAATATTATAGCCGTCTATAGCAACAATTTTGTATAAGCTATTCTAGCTATTCTTTTCTCCCTATACTAAAACCTTACTTTATAGTAAGAGCATAAGCATATCTATAATAGTAGGTCTATTATAGGTATTTAATATGTTTACGACCTAGTATTTAATAGTAAGCTTACGTAGGTCTTTTATTACCTTTTAAATAGCCTCGCTATACTTAATTATTAATAGTAATAGTAGTAATTCTATAGTTTTACATAGGTATGTGCCAAAGACTAGTAAGATTAAAACTAGACTATTAGGGCCAGCTATATTATTAACGGCTTTTATAACTATCTAAAGAATTGCTTTATTAGATATAGTGCTAGTAAGTTTAGCGTAGAGTATATTCTATACGTAGTATAGGGGCACATAATACCTCTTTATCTTGCTAATAGACTAATACGCCTTTATTAGTACTTGTTTATATATAACTTCTATAATTTTTATTTTTATATAAAATTCTATACTTATAAAGTTCGTGCCTATATTGTGTATAAGAATATCTCGTAGTTCTTAGTAGGTATTAATCTATAATATCCGCAATACCTACTATATCTTCTTAGCTAAAATAGCATTAAGAAACTTTGCGCTTTAAAACAAAGATAATAAATCTACTATATATAACATAGGCTTGCTTACTCAGTATATTACGTCTATAAGAATTTTATAGTTAAAGTAATAGTTGTCCTTAAGGATAAACTTAAAATAGTGCGGCGCAAAGTTATTAATTTAATAATAATAGCAAAGCTTTACAATTTACTTAAGAGTTTTTTCTTTAAAGTTATTATAATTAGCGTTTTTTAAGAGCTTGGCTAGTCTTATAATAGCTAGGTGTCTAAAATAGCAATAGAGCTATTTTAACTTTATCTCTATAAAAAATACAATTGTATACTCTTTCTTCTTAAAATAAAACCATAGATATTCCTATTTACGGATTACGGAGATGCGTATATTGCTCTAGACAAGCTTATCTATAGTGTTATTAAAGTAGACTTTTAGCCTGTCTATATCCGCAAGGCATAGTAAGGATAGTGTAGGCATATTTAGTACCTTAAAGTTAATTTTTCTAATCTCTATTAGAATCTGTGTAGTGCTAATAGACACTATAATACTATCTTTACTAAATTTAATAGATGTTTTTTCTACTATAAATATATTTATTATAACTATAGAGTCTTTCTATATAAGCGCAAAATACTATTTCTTACTAACTATAAATATATTAGTGGCGCCTATATTAGAGAGAATTTCTTAGTATATAGATTGCGTATAGCAGTCCTTAATAAGAAATTATAACACTAGTAATAATAGTGTGTCTTTACTATATATATCTTTACTAAAGATATAGTATATAAATACTTAATCTATAAGTTAATACTTTTTTAAAAATTAATATTCCGCGTATATAGTTATAAAGTGCTGCTTATTAATATTATACTACTAATTACTATTATTATTATTATCCTTATAGTTCTCCTCTCTCTAGCTTTACTAATTATACTAGTTTGTATACTTACTACCTTTATACTCTATAATATATATAGAGAAGTCTATAGGTAGTAGTATGCCTATAAAGTAATATATAAAGAAAAACTATATATAGGCAGCTTTATATTCTTTATTAGTATAGTTAGTTAACTAGTAGCCCTTTTTCTAGTACATAAAATATTTCTTTCTCTAGCGTAGTATTATAAATTTATATTTACTATTATTACTATTAAAGCGCTAATTACTTTTATTATTTTAGCCTTTTTAGAATTTGCCTATAAATTTACATTTGCCTCTAAATCCTCTTTAAGCTCTTTTATTCCTATTATTATAGTAGTGGTTAAAGTAGTACTAGTCTATAGTAACTAATTTACTTTCTATAAGTATTTGTCTTATTTAGTAACGTGTAAGGTGCGTTTTAATTATAAACTATAGGTCTAAAAAGAGTCCTTTATAGATTATAGCTAGCTTAAAGAGTGCTATTTTAAGTTTTAAAACTCTATAGCACGCGTTAATAATAATTATATATAGGGTATTCTTACTCTTAAAGTTCTTACTAAGCGTATATTTGTATAGCTATAGCTTATTAAGTAAGATCTATAGTACCTTATATAAACTCTTATTAGGGTTCTTTATATATATATAGACAAAGGTTATAGTTATCTAGTCTATATAATAGTGTTAATAGTAAATATTATAGTTAAAATAGTTCTTAATTACTATGTACACATTAGAAAAGCTATTATCTCTACTTATAACTTATATATAGAATATTTCTACTTGCCCTATAAAATTATAAAAAAATATAGTATAAAACTACTCTTTATAAATATTTACCTACTAATAAATACTAAAAAAGACCTTAATTTTATTATTAAGTAGATTATACGCGTCTTTTATATTTTTTTGCTATAATTCTAGAGCTTAGAAAACTGCGTAATTATATTAGTATTAAGTTAGTTATTACAGGACTAGCGTGGTAGCAGCGTCTTATATAGGTTATCTAGTAGCTTAGGTAGTCTACTAAATATACTATTTATAGGTTATTATCGAAATAGCGTTATTTCGCAATATATAGTTACTAACGGCTATGTATATATTTATAGTTATTATTGCTATAATTACGCGCCTTATTTTTACTATTATTAAGACTAAGGTTCTCTAAGCACACTACTTATAAAGGATAGTTATTAACTATTAGTGCTCTATTTTAGTAGTTAGGTTTTCTCTATCTAGTGCACTAGTTATAGCCTCTATATTTTAGATTAGTTTTAAGCGTTATATTCTACTTTATACTACTTGCCTTACTATAAATACTCTAGCTACTATAGCTATAGCTATAACTACAGTGTATATATACTAGTGGGCGGGCTATTCTACTATAGTTATTACTTAGCTATAGAAGCTATCTATTATATGTTTTACTAGCGCTTATACGCTCTTAATTATTAGTTAAATATTATGGCTTAGAATTCTATAGAGTTCTATTTAGAAATATTCTCTATAGTTAATAAATTATATAGAGAATTAGTAAGTCTAGCGCAGTTATTGCCTATGTAGACTCTTCTATACTATAGGACTATTTTTAGAGACTTTAATATATCGCGGTTAACCTTAAGAAATAGGTCTTTTATCTATTCTTTAAAATTATACTAGTAATTTATAAAGAGATTATTATCCTAGACTATTACTATATTATAATTATAGATAATTTTAGCAATCTAGATTATTATATATATTTTATTTATGCCTACTAGTATAGGTATATTCTAGAGAGATATATTAATAATATCTAGCGCTACTAGGTATAGGCAGTCTTATATAAGGTATTAGGTAGTAAATTTAGCCTAAATAGAAGCGGCTTCCCTGTGTTTACTTAAGCTATACTCTGACTAATTATTACATAGTTAAGCTTAAGCTTAAGTATTAGTATTGTCTATTACGCTATTACTGCTCTAGTTGTCTGCTATTATACTAACAGGTGTTAACTTATTATTAGTATAGTTATCTCGTTAGTTAGTTGTTTTTAACGTGTGTTAGTATACATAACTAGATTGTCTAGAGACGTTTATATAGTAAATTATAATATATTACTAACGCGCTCTATATCTGCGAATTAGCCTAAACTAGTAGCTTTTAGAGGTTAGTTAAGAGTGCTTTGTGTTCTTTTTACCTTGCTTTATTCTTAGTATAGTCTATATTAACCTAAGATTTCTTATATTAGGCTGTTAACAGTCTATCTCTTCTTTCTTACTATCTATAATAGCTTCTTACGATTACTAATTAGTGTTAGAAGGACTTATTACACTAGTGCTCAAAGGAAATACTTAATAACAATTTATATTTTTGTTAATAAATAGATTCTTATTATTTTATCTACTAAGAAGCAAAGTATATTATAGGATATAGAAGCTAGTTCTATATAGGGCTCGTTCCACATATATAGTGTTTTGCAATATAATAGAGGCCTTAATAACTATTAATAAAATACTTACTTTTTTATATATACCTTTTTGTAATATACCTAAGGCCCTTAAGATTATTAATTTAATATATATAGTATATTTAATTATAATATAAAATCTTAAGATTACTATATCTAATATACTAATAGTCTTTCTTTAACTAAATAATATACTTTCTATAGAGTAGGTAGTTATACGCCTATATATATATAATAAGATAAATAATACTTATAGTAATATCTAGAGTTAGTATTATAAAAGTTAAATGTCTTCTAATCTTACTAATAGTATAGTAGTGTAATATAAGTTATATAGTAAATAAATTACTATAGTTTTTTTTATAATAAAGAGGGTTTCTAATAAAAATATTATAATAATAGTAGTTATCTCTCCTACTAGTATTTATATAGAAAAGCGTTTTAAGGTAATATTAATAAAAAGAAGTTAGCTTATTATAAGTAAGCTTAGCGCAATTATTCTAACTAAAAAAAATCTATATATAAAATTATATATAAGACTATATTACTATACTATAGTTTAGAGTAGAAAAAGGTAAAGAGATAAGGTACTTATTATAACTATTATCTCTCTTCTCTACTATTATTTCTAAAAATATTACTAAAAATAATAGCTAATAGCTATATTAGTAGGTTTGTGCTGCTTATAAGATATATACTAAATAGAAGCTTATATATACTATTAGTATACTAACTCTCTATCTTTATATTAAAGTTAACCTTAAAGAGACTTTTACTACTATTATATTTTCTACTATTTACCTAAACTCTAATACTAAAGATACTATTAATACTACTTAAAAGTACACTTTAATCTATTTACTTAAAATTACTATATCTATACTAAAGTACTACTCTATTTAGAAGATTATTAATAGGTTAAAGTAAAAAAAATTATACCTTAGCCTATATAAAACAGTCCTAGTATACTAGTTAGGCTAGTAATAAAACTAGTTAGACTAGTAATAGATTACTAATTATAGGCGTAATAATTATAGATATATAGAGTTCCTACTATAAGTCTTTATATTACTACTAGTTAGAAAGGTAGTAATATAGAGCAAAATTAAGAGGTAAAAAAGGTGTTTATTAATTAGCTACTAGAGAAAAAAAGTATTATATAGATATATTATAGTTTTTTTTACGACTAAGAGGGTTTCTAATAAATATATTATAATAATAGTAGTTATTGCTTCTACTATTATTAATATAGAAAAGCGTTTTAAAGTAGTATTAATAAAAAGGAATTAGCGCGCCTAAATATATTATATTCTTATAGTTATAGTGTTAGATAGTAAGCGTAATAATAGAGCAAGTTAGTTTTTTATATATACTTTAAGTAAATTAATAAGTATTAGAGTGCTAATAAATATTAGGCGAGTATATAGTTTATAAACTATTATAAACTATTATTATATTAGTAGAGACTTAGTAGACTATATTTTTAGGCGCTAAACTAGAGCAGCCTTTCTATCCTAACTTACGCAGGCTTAAATAAATAAAAATGTGGTTAAAAAGGGTAACGTGTTTACAAGCGAGCTGCGAATACAAGCGAGCTGCGAACTCCACTAACTTTCTACAACGCGTCACCTATTAACTATAATGGCTTAACCAACACTTATTCGATTGCCCTATAACGAAGTAGATATCTCCCTAGCTATCTTAGCTATTAATTAGAATTAGATCCAGAGCGTTAATCGCGCTGTAGCGACGTATAACGTTCCTGAAAGCACGCTTCGCAGCCGACGCGCTGGAACTACTGCGCGACGCGATTGTGAGCCTAAATCAAAGAAGCTTACTAAGCTAGAAGAGGAGGTTATTATTGAGCATATACTTGACCTAGATTCGCGAGGCTTTGCGCCTACTCTAGGTGCTGTACGAGATATGGCGAATAAGCTGCTCGCTGAGCGTAGCGCAGGCCACGTTGGCTAGTAGTGGCCTAGAAACTTTGTTAAGCGAACAGACAGCCTCACAACGCGATTTAATTGAGCCCACGATCGACAGCGAGCCCTCTGCGAGGACCCGACGGCTATACAGGCCTGGTTTGAGCTAGTAGCACGTACAAAGGCCACCTACGGTATCTGCGATAAGGACACCTTCAACTTCGACGAGACTGGCTTTCTAATGGGCAAGATATCCTCCTAGCTAGTCGTTACAGGCTTAGAGAGATGTGGTTGGCTAAAAGCGATCTAGCCAGGCAATTATAAGTGGGTGACGACAATCTACGGAATCAACGCTGCTGGGTGGGCAATCCCGCCCTTCGTCATCTTCGCTGGCAAGTACCACCTCTCGGCCTGGTACGAGGGCGACGATATACCAGGTGACTGGACTATTGGTCTTAGCGACAAAAGGTGGACTACGAACGAGCTTAGTGTTGCCTGGCTACGGCACTTTATTAAGCATACAGTAGAGTGTAGAGTAGGCGCGCGTTAGCTCCTGATACTTGACAGCTATAAGAGCTACAACTCACTCAAATTCTAGGAGATCTGCAGGGAGAACAAGATCTATACCCTATGCATGCTACCACATTTGTCACACCTCCTACAGCCACTTGACGTGGGCTGCTTCTCGCCGTTGAAGCGGGCGTACGGGCGCCAGGTTGAGGGTCTGATACGCAACTATATCACTAGCCTTTCGCGCCGCCTACAACTAGTTAATTACAAAGGAGAATATCTGCGCAAGCTTTTAAGGCTCTAGGCTAGTCCCACACAATCTAGAGGTAGTGCTCTTAAAGCTTAATATTAAGCTTCGTACACTGTTGCCAGCGCTAGCGCTAGCAGCCCTACTAGAGGCCCTATAGGAGTCTGCAACACTAAGCAACGCACGCAAGCTAGGCGCTTAGTTAACTCTAGTTTATAAGTAGATTTAAAGGCATTGGGGATCCTTTTCTACCTTAGTTATCTAGTTGCTTAATTAGCTTATAAGAGGCGCTAAAAGAATAGCGTATTTAATAGTACTTATATGCAAGGAAATAGCTACTCTATAAAAGGCAAATAAGGCAGCTATAACGCGTAAATAGCGTAAAAAGAAGTAGATCTAAAAGCAAGGCACTTTATTAAAGACAGAGGAAGAGGATATTATTGCTTAAAAGGCTGTTAAGCAGCAACTAGAGGGAGAAATACGGCAAGGCAAGGCGCAGTTAGGTGCGAGCCGGCAGGCTTCTGCGCGCTACAGGCGCTATAGGGAGCCTAGGCACAACTCGCGCACGTGTAAAAAGGCTTTTATAGATACTGCTTAATTTAGGATAGCTATTATATTAATAGAATATTAATGCGTTATGAATTTATATGCTGCGAAAGGCTTAGAGACTTAGTAGGGTTTGCAACTCGCTTATATTCGCAGCTCGCTTATAAACACGTTAATTAACACTAAATAAACAATACGACCTATAGATTACTATAGCTAGTTTATCTTATTACGGTATTAGTTAATACCTAGGTGCTCTAGAAACTATAGATTTTAACCTATAGCTTTCTCTTTACTATTTTAGTAGTCTAGTCCTTAGCTATATTATAGATAAACTAATCTAAAGCTGTTTTAAAAAGTAATAGGCTAGATTTACTAAAAATTATTAAAGATATATAAAATATAAGAAGCTACTATTTAATCTAAAGAATCTAAAAGGTAGTTATATTAATAGATTCTACTAGAAATAGTTAATAGAAATGTAGTAGATATATAAATATATACTTATACTATAGAACTTCTATAAGTAATAGGTAGAGTAAGGCTAGTAAAGTATTAAAGTGCTATTTAGTATTAGAAGTAGGCGCGCGTATAATTTATTATATATTATAGTAGTAGTAGAATATATATCTAGAGGTTTTAAGTAGTTAATTATTTAGTAATATAGTAAAAGGCTATATAGTAGTACTAATTATCTAGTAATATAGTAGATAGATATATAGATAGAGTGTTATTATTATATATTATATTAGAAGCTAGAGAAAAATATTAAAAGAACTTTAATATACTCTAGTTCTAGAACTTAGCGCTTATATATAATATTATATAGGCGCTACTAATATAAAAAAACATAGTAATTAAATATAGTAGAGCCACTTAAAAACTAAATAAGTAAAGGGAGTTTATAACTCTTACCTCGAAGGGATAAAAAAGTAAAAAAATAGTTAGATTAGTTACTATTATAATTATTATTATTATTATTACTATAAAAATATTATTAAAGAAATTATTAATTACGTAATATAGTAGTTAGTTAAATAGATAGTCTAGGATTATATAATTTTATAGATTAACCCTAGAAGAAAGTTATATAGTATATATATAGTATATAATAAAAAAGCTATTTTTACTAGTAACTAAAGTATATAATAAATATTTTATACTAGTAAGATTAGCTAAGTAAAAAACTATTAAATTAGCTATTAAAGTTAATTTTAGGTAAGTTTTGGGGGGGTAAGAAAAGCTAAGCAATTGTGTAGAGTAGTCTTATTCCTTCTAATAGAAGGCTAACGCGCTACGAGTAAGGTTCTTCTTCTAACTTGCTACCTAACTACCACTACTCTTAGAATGGCTCTGCCGAGACATCGCTCGGCGCTTTTTACTCTTCTTTCCCCTTCTAAAACTTACCTAAAATTAACTTTAATAGCTAATTTAATAGCTTCCTACTTAGCTAACCTTATTAGTATAAAATACCTATTATACAACTTAGTTACTAGTAAACATAGGTTCCTTACTATATACTATATATATATTATATAATTTATAGTAAAACTAATACTAATCTTACTATATAGTTTTTATTTTACTATAACTATATTACTAATACTAACTATAACTCTAGCCCTATTTATAATATTAATTTTTATTCTTACTACTATTTTACTAAAGTTACTTTTTACTTTTACTACTACTAAATAAACTATTATTATATTTACTTTAACTATATTGTTATATAAATAAATACTATACTAATATTAACCAAGAACTAAACTAAATATAAGAATACTTATAAAAAGGCTAAAGACTAACTAGCTATCTAGTGTCCTAGGCTCTTTAATAAACAGCTATATAAATAAGTAAATATATTTTATTAAGCTTAACAATAGCTTATTAGTAACACAACTAATGTATCTATATATAACTATTACTAAGAGAGCAGAGCTTAGCCGCGACAAGCGGCACCGTTAAATCTTTATATCACAAGTCGTTAACACTAGAAGATATCAGAGGCGGTATCATGTCTACGTCCCCCTGGAAGGCTATTGGCCCAGACGAGATCTCTAACCGCCTGCTCTGCGAGCAGAGTTGGCAACAATCAAGTCGACTTGATAACTTGACTTGATTGACTTGATTGTATCAAGTCAATCAAGTTAATCAGGGAGGCGAAATTTAGCAAGTCAATCAAGCAAATCCTGCCGACTTGATTGACTTGATTGATAGACTTGAATCCCTAGGATCTTAGGGGTTTATCGTAGAATACTGGATCCTTAGAGTATAAGGCAACTCGGAGTTAACGGACTTTACCTGAGATAGTTGCCTATCTAGGCTTAGCGCCGTATTTCTGAGTTTCCTCATCTCCCACCACCCATCTAACTTACCTACTTACCCACCACCTCTCTCGCTCTACCAACGCCCTCCTCTATTAATATGGCGTCGCCCGATCGCCTAGAAGGCATGAATAGTAACCTCTCTCAAGTTTTTAGCCAGCGGCTTGAAAGCACGGCGTCACAAACCCCTCCGAAGATGGTGCCACTGATGTAGCCACCAACGCGCCGTCAGAGCTTGACGCCGAAAGCTCTGTGAGCACCCCATCCGCCACCGATATAGAGGACGACGACGACGATTACGAGGGCATTGAATGAGTACGCCTGCCAGATTATCATAAGCCAGCTCATGGTGCAAAGCGCAGTCGAAAGAGCTGGGTTTGGCGGCACGGATATCGCCTCTGGCACCGCAAGCAACAACGCCTGTACTGGCTCTGCCGCTATTGCCACCGTTATAAGCACCCTGCCGGATTTTATTACGCTGATTAATCAACTACGTTAATTGGGCGCTATCTTGGTGAGCGTAAAGCTGGCCACGGCATCGAGAAGAACAGCCCAAAAGCCACCTCCCGCGTCACGACTCCCTCCCAGCAATCCTCTCTGCTCGCCCACATACATCACAAAGGCCTTGGCGTACCGCAGGGCGTCGCCAACCTCATCGCAGAGAGCTTCTCGCGCACAAGTTTCCTACAATCAGTGCTCAATTAGGTGGTGGCCGATAATCAGGCGCTCTCTGTAATTGAGGGCGCCGCTTTTCAAGCTATGTTACGGCAGGCTAACCCGCTGGCTGAGGCAGAGCTATGGAGATCCCACAACACCTACGAGCTCATATAATCGCGGAGTACGAGTCGTACGTACCCGCTGTCGTCGATTACCTACGCGACGCGCGATCAGCTATACACATCTCCTTCGACAATTGGACGTCAACAGGCGGCAAGCAGGCGTTGACAGGTATCTGCGTCCACCACCTTGATCGCGACGGCAAGCCTCGCGATTACGTATTAGGCCTGCCCTTGTTGATGGGCCAGCATACAGGCGTCAATATTGCCGCCGTCGTTGATGCCACGCTCAAGAGCTTCAAGATCTCCGCCTGCAACTTGGGTTACTTCGTCCTTAATAACGCCACTAACAACGACTCCGCAATCGACACCCTGGCCATCAAATATAACTTTAACGCCCGCTATCGACGGCTACGCTGCGCCTGCCATATAATCAACCTCGCCGCCCAGCAAATTATATTGGCAAAGATCGTGAGGCGTTTGAGAACGCGGAGGAGCATCTTGATAAAGAGGAGGCGTTTCTCGACGAGTGGCGTAAGGTTGGCCCTCTGGGCGTCTTGATCGACGTCAACGCCTCTATTTGTACTCCGCAGGCTCGACAGCTTCTTAAGCAGTGCCAGATAATTAGCAACACTCAATTAGAGGCAGATTGCAAAGTTAAAACGCTAGAGATCGTTAAGCCAGTAAAGACAAGGTGGAACTCCTATTACGACTGTTTTGCGCGCGCGCTCGAGCTCCGCATGCCTCTCAACGACTATATCAATCACAAGCTCGTTGAATATCGTCGTCAGGGCACCCAACGCTCCCAACTGCCTGATCTTAAGAAGCGTCAGTTTATTGAAGAAGACGGCCTCTCTGCTAAGGATTGGGCGACAATTGCAGAGTACCGAAAAATCCTACAGCCCTTTAAAGAGGCCACCACCTGTATGGAGAGCAGGGGTAGCTGGCACGTCAGGAGCCATCTGGGAGGTGCTCCCTACGCTTAATTGGCTTGCCACCACCCTCAACGAGATGCTGTTTCAATACAACAACGTCGACTTCACTGACGTTGACGCCCCAGAGGATCATATACAAGCCACCTGTAATATGGCTTATATGAAGATCCTCGAGTATATGCGCAAGCTAAAGGATACCCCGGCATACTACGCTGCCTGCCGTCTCCACCCACGCACGAAAAGTTACATGGATAAATTGTGGGCTGTGCCTCTTGATTACAGTGAGGAGGCTTATGCAGGACCTCACACATACAAAGGCTGGCTAGATAATTGCCACGTTGGCTTTCAACGCTTGTGGGTAGAGTTTAAAGAGGCCGCCTCTCCCATTAGTACTCCAGAGCCTCCGGCGAAGAAGGCACGTACTGGGCCAGCTAGCAGTCGGTCTGATTTTATAAGCTACCTACAAGGTGACGACACCTGTCCAGTCTATCGTCGCGATGAGTTTAAGCGCTGGATAATCGAGTCACCTGTGCTAGAGGAGTCCCTGTTTGCGCGCGACCCGATTCTATACTGGCTGGGGAAGGCTGACGAGTACCCCGTCTTATCGCGCTTCGCCCTCACAATCCTCAGCATCCCTGCGGCGGCCACCGACTGTGAGAGGACCTTCTTAGAGCTAGGCGATTTGCTGGAGACGAGGCGTCTTCGTATGAAGGCAGATCTCCTCTCCGCTCTACAAAGCCTACGTAGCTGGAAGCGCCTTGGCTTAAAGCCTACGACGGCAGCAAAAAGTCCACGTAACGAAGCTATCTCTCCTGAAGAGCTGGAGACGATATACGAGATATACGGTAGTTAATTTACTACGCCTAAATTATACGTACAGTTATCAATCAAGTCAAACAAGTCAACAAGTCGAGCCTTATTTTTGCTATCAAGTCAATCAAGTCAAGCAAAAGCCACCAGATCCGTCAATAAATCAATCAATTCACACCGACTTGATTGACTTGATTGTTGCCAACTCTGTCTGCGAGTGCAGGGAACCCCTCTTCGCCGCCCTGGCCAGCATCGCCACCTCTAGCCTCAAATAGATTATCATTTGTCTTGTTCGAGATTTAATTTTATACACAGTTTCAACATATCTAGCTATAAACGTCATATTAAAGATGAGGCAAATAAGATGCGATAAGAGCGTAAAGAACTATCTAGGCCAGGTAGCTCTGGGAAGCTGGCCTGACCAATTAAATACTATGGAGTGGACAGTTAGAAATATCTAGAATACCGTCATCACATTCTAGAGCTCAAAGAGCCTCTTGTGATTGTGGAGGTGTGCATGGCGCAAAATAGCCAACACGCTCCTGACTCCTAAATATACTCAGAAGGAGTACCCCAAATGGGTGCGATAGCGTCAAGCTCAAAGCCAACTCTGCCTTCCCACCCAACCAGACCCATCCCGGACGGTGCCGTCCACGTGGTACAACTACCAGATCGTTTTCCACCACTCACACTATTTCCATCTGTCGTCGTGACCGAGAGGTAGAAGATTCGTGTGCGGGAAGAAGTGATGATATTAGGACTGTACTTGTCGGCGCATGCCTGCACCGACGTGATATACTCGCCATAATCGAGCGAGAGAGTATGTGCGGTCCCTCCGGTGCCGCCGTGGGTTATAGCCGGAATGCCGTTCCAGGCATAGTCAATGGTGAGGCCGTCAACGCGCGAGCCTCCACGGATCGTCACCTGGGAGAGTATGGCAGCTGGTTCGTTGTCGGTGACTGCCTGAAGATCCGAGAACTCCGTGCCATGCTTGAGGCCACCTGCTAAATCGGTCTGCTTGATCCTGGCAAAAGCTCTGTAGGGTAGGCTGAGGACAAATAAGAAGGACGAGAAACTGGATGTCTTCATTTTGAGCCTTCAGTGGAGTTTCTGGTTGCGATATGGCGATGATGTCCACTTGGTGGTAGGTGAGATGTTCGATGCTTTGATATGGTGTAAAATGATATTACGAACGATGTTTTCGTAGAGCAGTGCAGTCCCTCCTTTAATAGACCTGGCGTGATAGTAATATAAATCCGGATTAAGCGTGTTGTTGAGGTTTGTAACTGCCTGAACACATGTCTCTTTTTAAACAGGTTATTCTAAAATTTGGTCATTTCAACTTTAGATTACAGAGATAATGGGAGAACACTAGTTCCAGATGTTCCGGATAGTTTGTAATAACAGAGGAACATTAGACTGACTACTCCCTGTATATATCCCACATATATACAAGGACAGGGAGGAAGAGGGAGAGAGCAGATTGACTAATGAATACACCGGCATACAATTTACTTTATTGACTATATACACGCTGTGTCTAACAGCCTCTGTTGATTAATTGATTGATTGATTCCTACTCGGGTTCAGCCGCGATTTCTCCGCAGCTATGCCGCGGCTGAGTGATTTTTAGTTAGCGGAGTCTTGAATACCACTGAGCAGGCACCTCTTATTCCTGCTCTAAGCCTGATGCCTGCAAGCCCGATGCGGATTATTATTATTCTTATTAGTTACGTGGTTTTCGGCTTAATGCTATAGCGTATATCTTCGTTTCCTTCGGAGGGGAAAACTGTACTGCGAGAATCCTGCTAAGGTCGCCCTTAGCCAGCCAGGTGAAAAGCCCTTGTGGTCCTCTGCACTACATGGATCTTCGATACCACATTCGCTTCCGTCGCTTTTCCTGTTACTCACAATCCTGTCCAGAGATGCTCCACTTCGTGCCAAGGTGTCTTCGGTTGGTTGTTGCCTAGTATCCAATAGGCGTCAAGTGATTACGTTACTAGCGTCCGGTAGTGGCAAGTGCGTTCTCTTGTACGCCGCCCAAGTACCCGCGCCACCCGCCAAGTAGTCTTGGCGGGTGGCGGGTACGCGGTTCTCTTAGTTTATTGTCATAGGTTCCCTTAGGCGCCCCGATTTGTTCGCTTATAGTAGGGGGGACCAGGTCCTACCGAGAATAGTAGGAACCTACCCGTCCGTATTGCCATGGCAATCTCGCTACGTCGCGGGTGCCTGGATTGTGGATGCACCAGAATGAGTCATTAGGCTGTTGCCTAATGGGGAACATGCATACCGTGCCGAGACAGTTAGTGCGCAGAGACAGTCAATGCGCGCCCTAGGGCCTGTTCGGTGGGCGTGATTTTAAATTGTGATATTAATCTTTTTTAAGTAAAGTGCGTATAGGGGTCTAAAATATATTATTAAAGTAGTATAGTAGGAGGTATTAACACTACTACTATTAAACTATATAAAATATATTTAGTAGATAAAATGTAAATTTTTTTAGTAGTATTATTACTTACTTTTAACCTTATATATACTTTAACGCTTAGTACCTTTTTAAATACTTAATACTATAGCCTTTATATTAGTTAAATTAATAATAGTAGTATTATTAGTATTTTTATAATATAGTTAACTATTACTTTTTATAAATTTAATAGTATTACTATAAGTCTTAACTAAGACCTATAGGTACTTTATAGTTAGATTATATAATTAAATTTTTTAATTTTAGAAATAATACTATTATAGATAACTACTAATAATATCTCTACTAGTATTTTTACTATCTATAGTGTATTTACTAATATCTAGATATTTACTAGCTACTATAAACTTTTCTTATTATATACTTATAATACTTTAAAAAAGTTATTAATATTTTTTATTTTTTATAATATCTAAAGGTATTTTTTCTATTAATTAATATAATTTATATTTACTTAAGTTACAATATTACTAGTTTTTGTAAATACTATTAATATATTATATAGCTTAATAGTAGGTTACAAACTATATTCTTTAATATAGTAGTAGTTTAAAATAAGTAATTTTACTAGTTACTTATTACTAAATATTTTCTTTAGCTTTAGCTTCTTAGTAAATAGCGTAATTATTTTTAGGATAGTAAGAATTAAGAGCTTAAATATAGCATAAGAGATATTAAAATTTGCTTTATAGTTGTCAGATTTAATGGTTGAATGCGATGATGTGTCTTCATGGATGATGATGATTGTATTGTCTTTTTTGTCCACCGTGTTCAGCTGGTTCTGACTTCTTCGCTAGTGTGCCAAGCCAGATGGTCCCTGCTTAATTGTACAGATCCAACCTCAACGCGCTTGTTCTATCTAACAGCTGCATATCTAACACACCCCCTCAGCTTAGAAGATCCTTGCAAGCTGAACTATTTAGCAGCCTGTTATCCTAAAGCGAGGTTATTAAGGTGCCCTTGAATTTCCTTAAGAGGTACTTCATTCGCTACTTTGCGTTCTGTTACCTCAACTAGCCCAAGTTAGGTTAGGAATCCTTCCCACTTGTTAACTGGGAGGACCTTCGTGAAGCCGTCAGCGATCATCTCTGCCGATTATACGTACTCCACCTTGATCTTTCCAGTAGAGACTTCCTGTCTCAACCAGTGATTGTGAATGTCAACGTGTCGTAGTTTGGTCTGAAGCCTGGATATCTCCTCAGTGACCAGTCGAATAGTTTGCTTGTTATCGCATTGAACGGTAATTAACGATGAGCGCAGTTCAATCTGCAGTTCGTCCAGTAAGCTCGGCTATATAGCTATTGATCACATAGGGTTCCTGATCACCCCACCGAAACGCGCACCCTGAATAAAACACGCGATATCTCTCAACAACGCTCTTATAATTGCCATTGAGTACACATAGATTCAAGCGCTACAGCTGCTGTAGCTACTGCAGCCCTTTCTGAAGCGCTTGATATAGTATATTTACGTTGCTGAGCTGCTAAAGCCTCAGCTGCGCGCATACCCTCCATAATAGTCTCTACCTCTGCAAAGCGTTGATTTGGGTCTATCTGAACGCGCTTTCGTGGCCGGTGAGAGCTAGTAGTCTGTAGATGATACTCAAGGCGTCTTTTCTCTGATTCTAGCCCTGCAGCTCTAGCATTCGCAGCTGCTAGCGCCTTACCTGCTTTTTGTAGGAGGAGCCGGGTCCTACGACCTAGGTTTTCGAGGCTCTGGACATCGCGCTGCGCCAAGTAGAGATCCCGAGGGCCTTGAGGGGTAGAGAGGAAGCTCTGAGGCCGCTGCTGAGGTTGCTGCTGAGGCGTAGGCGTTGTAGGCCTCTGAGAGACCTGCGACGAGCTAAGCACGTGATTAATGTTGAATGGGCAGATACCAGCAGCCTGCCAACCAGCTCGAATCACACGCTCTGTGAAGCCTTCCTCCCTAGCTTGATAGTAGCAGGCAATAAAGCGCTCCTTCTTGACAGGCGCGGCGTCGTCGAGCGATGCGAGCTCCTGGATCTGGTGTCGGTAACTAGACTTAATTACCGAGAAAGGAGCGAGATCTAGAGGCTGTAGGACGTGAGAGGAGTGCGCAGGTAGGTATAGGAGCTCAATTCGATGCTGTTTACAGAGCCAGAGGAACTCAATATCAATATGGCTGCCATGGCCGTCAAGAATAAGCAGGCGGTACTGGCCGTCAGCTGGCGCCGTCTCAGGGATGAATATGCGCTGCAGCCACTCAACACCTATCGCATTTGACGTCCATCCATTCTCGGAGGTTGTATAGCCATTCGGGTATTGATTTGGCTGGGAACCAGGTAGTCTGCAGGCTCTGGCCCTTGAAGATAACTACGCAGCGCAGCTTCCGCCCTGTTGCCGATACGCACTCAATTATTGAGACCCACTCGCGATTCTCTGGCGACTTAACGTAAGCCTTCTTCTTTAATGCCCTAGCAAGGACTCTGGTGTTAGTACATACACCTAGCGCAATGCCAGTCTCATCCATATTGTACGTATTCTCCGTCTGTATATTGAGTCGCTGTCGAGTCTGCTCATAGAGCTCTAGGAACGCGCGGAGCTGTTCTGGCGTAGCTGCCTCAGCTCTCTGGGCGTTAAGCTTCCGGCCTACTACTGAGGCGACGCGTGGCTGGCGCTTAATGAAGTGTGAGAGCCAGAGCTTGCCGACAGGCTGATTGTCGCCGTTCATGCGCAGAATTCGATTCGCCATCTCTCGCGCGCGAGCGTGTGGAGGAGGATAGCCGCGTGCGTCTTCTTCAAGGATCCATTCAACAAGGAAATCCTCTTGTAGAGGAGTCAATCGCTGCTGGTGTTGATGGCTGAGCGCGCTCGTTGTTGCGCCACGGAGTCGCGTTGATAGCGTAGATTGAGGGATATTGTACGCCTTTGCAGCTGCGCGTTGGCTAGAATAAAGACCTGCGTTGAAATCGCTGATAGCTGATTGTATAGCTAGCTCACGGGCGTCCATTTTGATGAGCGTTGTTGAGAGATATCGCGTGTTTTGTTCAGGGTGCGCGTTTCGGTGGGGTGATCAGGAACCCTATGTGATCAATAACTATATAGCCGAGCTTAGTCTTGATATAAAGATTGCTTCCTTGGCCACTTGTGATAGGGCGAGAAGCTCTGCTTCGGTTGTCGAAGTTGTGACAGTGTCTTGTTTGCTTGCTTTCTAGGCAATAAGTCCGTTAAATAGCTTAATAGCGTATCCTTGCGAGCTCTTTCTGTCCAGTGTGTTGTCAGCAAATGAGGCATCGCTGGCTACTTGAAGGCAGTTGCCTCCTCCGAGCTGCAGTGCTCTCCATCTGGTGCTTAATAAGTATAGTAGTACTTGATTAGCGGCATTGTGATGTTCCGAGCCCGGATTTGACAGGAATTGAGCTAGCCTTGAGGTTGCAAAGGCTATGTCCGGTTAAGTTGTTACTGCCGCGAACAGAAGCAATCTGATCTTGCGTTAGTATTTGTTAATTTCTAAGGGTGTCGCTAAGCCGTCTCGTGGTTTCAGCTCGATAGCTGCTATTAGGGTGTCGTGTTGAATATTCCTCTTGTTAACTAATTAACTAATCTTGTCTAAGTAGGCAGCCTGAGAGAGTTGAATTGTCCTAGTCTTTTAATCTCTAATGATCTCTACGCTAAGGAACCACTAAAGGTTGTTTCCTCCACTTAAGGTGTATTTTTCTTATAGGCGCTTGATCGCTTATTAGGCTTCTTCCTCTTTCTGCTTATAAAAAGCTATAATAATATCGTCGACGTAGAAGAAGACGATAATTCTGTCTTTAAGAAGGCAGCATGGCTCGTAAGGCACTGTCTAGAAGCCTAGAGCTTTAAGTGTTGAAGTAAACTCTTTCTGCTAGAGGAGTGGTAAGATCCGAAGACTATATAAAGCCTTGTTGACTTGAAGTATTATTCTAGGCTTCTAATAGCCACAGGGCATTCTTATATATACCTCTTAGTCCATACTTGCATAGACAAAAGCGTTTGTAACGTCGTATTGCTTGAGCTCCATATTATAGTAAGCTGCTATTGCCACTAGCATTCGGAACGACCTGCTGGCAAGCGTGGCTGCATAAGTGTCTTGAGAGGTAATATTCCGTTGTTGATCGCCCTGGACGACGAGCCGTGCCTTGCACTTCAGCAAGCGATAGTGTTTGTCAAGCTTGTAGGTGTATACCCACATACAGTCAAGGATCTGCTGTCCTGTTAGTTTGATCTTCTTTATTAGTACTTCTAACCATAATTTTATTTGTTTGTGGCTTGCGAGGTGATCCCGCTCTGCTTCTTTAAACAATTCGCCCATTAGGTGATCCTCAAGCTTAGTACGGCACGTTGGCAGAGGTGGGAGTTGACTTCGATAGGGCTTCAAGCCTTTGGCGAGCGTTCTCATCATCTTAGCCTTGTCTATAACATCCCCTCTGTATTTCCTAACGTAGCCAGCTTAAGTTCCTGCCATAAAGGCGGCTGCCTAGGGGACAGTCTTAGATAACCCTTTTAGGTTCATTTCTAATTCATTTCCAGCTATTAACTGCGCAAGTAATGCCGCAGGTGGTAGTGTAGTTGGAGGAGTTAGATAGTTGTCCCTGATCTTCACTCCTTAGTAGTAGCCTAGTAGGTCTACTTCGCCTTGGGGATTTGATGAGCCTCTAACAGTGTTGTCTTCATAGAAGGACTCTGTCTCTAGTTGATAACTTGGTGTTAGGAGTTCGATCGTTCTTACGTATGTGGCGATTTCCTCCAGTGTGCTGTGCATGAGGTTATTTATAAGGTCCTTAGTTTTGCCACTAAAGACAGTTTGTTCGTTGAAGATAACGTCACGGGTGCTTATCACCTTAGCAAGTGACAGTATCCAGATTTAATAGATGTTTAAGGACTAGTATCCTACCAGGTAACTAATCTAAGCCTTTAGGTCTAGGCGTTGTAGCCTTAATTTACCTTAATGTGTATTATCTGTCATTGCGAACGCTTTGCAGCCATACGCTTTGAGGTAAGCAAGATTAGGTTTCTTGATTGAGGTGACTACTTTATTGTTCAGAGCAACTCATGTGAAGAATATCTCGTATGGCGTTTTCCAGTTGTTCGCATAATTTAGTGTTTAATTATAGAGGTATACTGTGGCTCTCGTAACTTCGGGCCATAGTTCCCAAGGTAGGTTGGCATCAAGACGCATCGCGCGCGATTTCTCTTTATTCACACCCCCTAAGCGTTTAGCACCTCCATTTTGAGCTTATATATCCAGGGCGGAAGGCTTAATAGTAATTCCTTATAATGCTAACTAGCGCTCAATTTCCAGTTTCACCATCGTGATCTTGTTGTCCGCTTTAATAACCTTAACCGTAATGTTGTAATAGTTTTTAAGGAAGAGAAAGAAGTTTAATAGAACTTTAATAACTAACTTTGCTAGTTAATTATCTTTAAAATAAAAGTCTTATTGCAGGCCTAAGTACCTGTCAGTAACAAGCATCTAGCTCCTTTCGCTAGTGCTACTTTGCGCCTTGTAGGCATAAAAGTTAATAGCCAGTCTTTCTCCTAATCCTTTATTGTTAATTTGCGGTGCTTAGCTAATTTGTCGACAGATCTTTGCTTTCCTATAGGAGTCGCATTGAACTGTTGTAACTCCCTTAACTCGCACCCCTTTAGCTTGCTGCACAAGATGTTCGATAGCTGCTGGTCTAAGGTGTCCTAGTCTCTTGTGCCATAATTCAGCTAAGGCCCTTTGTGGTGCTCCTTTCGTTCGTGATGTATTCTTGCGGATGTGATATGAAGTGGGTGGTAGCGGATTATACTCAAGTACCTATTGACTGTGTATCTCGGATAGTTTTCTAATAACCTTGTCGTCTAGTCCTTTCAGCGTAGTTGGGTCTGTTTGCGTATCCCACTAGATTCCTCTATGCCTTAGTAGTCGAAAGGAGACTAGGTTATATAGGAGGTCTGGACAGATAGCCACATCATGTAGAACTAACGTAGTTGTTCTATATTGGCCTCTTAGTGTTAAGTTAACAGAGCTGTAGCCTTTTATCTATATCTTTGTATTCCTAGCCTATATATAATCTCCAGACGTAGGTAGACGGAAGTTGTAGATACGGTTGGGGTTGTTCGTAATGTAGCAAGTTGATCCTGAATTAAGAATGAACGAGCGCTTTAGCGGGTAATTAGACACTTCTGTTTCCATTAGCGCTGATGTAAACGCAGCGTTGACGTTTGATATTCTCTGTCCCTCTAGTCAGTCCTTAGGGGACTTGAGGATCTCAGGTGTGGGCGTGTGCGATTGTTTAATGATCGGTGTTCGTGATTGGGTTCTGCTTTGTCCGCGGATTAGCCCTTAGAAAGTTACGTCGTTCTTACGCTTGAAGTTAATGAGCTTATTTATAA
Organism: Laburnicola sp. JP_R_19; assembly: GCA_031010545.1. Lineage (NCBI taxonomy): Eukaryota > Fungi > Ascomycota > Dothideomycetes > Pleosporales > Didymosphaeriaceae > Laburnicola > Laburnicola sp. JP_R_19. Next base: position 1,712,843 of record VOIT01000042.1, read on the forward strand.
TCTTATTAGGTTTCCACTACTTAGGAGCTTTATCTGGGTTGACATAATAGCAGTCCCTAATACTATAGCGTTGTCCACAGGCAGGGCATTTTGCTCCTCCTGTTATAGCTAGCTCTTAATCTAAAGGCCGCTTAAGCTTGACATCTTTCTTGTTAGCTGTACGTTGATTACGGGGTCTACCCCGGTTTTGGTTAGATGGCGCGCTTTCGGCATAAGAGGCGTCCCTGTTATTGCCCTAGGTGGTTGCACCACCTTTAGCGAGAAATAATGCATTATTAGTCACAAAAGCTGCTTTATGCTTCCCTGATCTAAGGGGATAGTTTGCTATTATGTGTTCTTAGAAGCGTTTCATTATCTCCTTCCAGCTCATGCTAGTTGCAAATCAACTATTGTCTTAAAAGTTTGTAGACTATATAGGAGCAACTTTGTTTATAGCTGCCAGGAAGTCTTTTATAATCACATTTAATTATGATAGCTCGGCGACTTAATATGTCTCCGCCTTAGTGGCTGCTTAGTCGTACTCTGCTAGCTATGTGTCCTATTGCGACGCGCTCCTTATTGGCCTCAGTAAGGCAAGATATCGCTCGCGAGCTCGTTCTTGTTCGATTTGTTTGTCAACTCTAACTGTTAGTTGTAGGTCTGTAATCTATTATTGTAGTGGCTTCTCTGGTAGGCAGCACGTGCGTAATAGGTGTAGGGATACAGTTAACTAGATAAATGCCATAATGTGTTAGAGGCTTGCTTGTTCTTTCTTAAAGTCGTGCTGGTCGTTCTTGTATTGTTCAACAAGGATCTTATAATATTCAAGGTCTTCCTTAAACGCCTTCTGTCCAGTTGCTGACAGCGCAGTCGGTCTCGTTAGGATTTCGACGTTCGCGGCTGGTGTGTAATCAGCGACTACCGGAGCTCTAACAACTGCTAGTCTTGATATCAGCAGGACTGTTAACTTTAGATTAACCTTATCCCAGATGTTGTAGACAACGCATCTCGCCTACAGCTGCGTTATCCATCCCATATAGTCGGTATGATCCCTTAGCGTTACTGTAGGATCGCGGTATAGTTGTTGCGCCATTTCGTATCAGTTGAGGCAGTGAGACTCTTAATTGTCAGATTTAATGGTTAAATGCGATAATGTGTCTTTATAGATAATAATGATTGTATTGTCTTTTTTGTCCACTGTGTTTAGCTGGTTCTGACTTCTTCGCTAGTGTGCCAAGCCAGATAGTCCCTGCTTAATTGTACAGATCCAACCTCAACGCGCTTGTTCTATCTAACAGCTGCATATCTGACAATAGTAAAGGCATATTATTTTAATTATATTATAGTTTAGTTTTACTTAAGTTAGTTAATTATTATAGTAAGTAAATAGAGCTAAATAACTAAAAAGGGGTTTCTTATATAGAGCTAGAAACTTATAGTCTATTTAAAGTTTTTAAATAATATAAAGTTATTTAGAGTTACTATAGTTTAAGCTATAAATAACTTTCTTTACTTACGCTAAGAGAAAGGGGAGCTAAAAAATATTATTAACTTAATTATATATATTTAAGACTTTTGTATAGAGCTAGTATATAAAGAAAAGTTTATAACTAGATTTTCTTTTTTCCTATAGTATAGTTATAGAATATAGCTTTGTTTATAAAAAAATAGTATTAGTATTACTTAAAAATATACTAGTTATAAAAAAATTGCAAGGCGTTCTTATTACTTAGCTAGCTAAATAGGGCCTTATGCCTTTTTTAAGTCTAGTAGAGGTTTAGATAATAAAACCCTTACTTTAAATAGAAGTAGGTAGCGATTTATCTAATTATTACTTAGCTCCTAATATTATCCTATTCTACCCTATTAACTATTAGGCGTTCTAGTAGTATTTTTATATTTAAACCGCTTCTATATAAGTAGTAGTAGAATGTTACCTACCCTAATAATAATATATAAATCTACTAACTACCCTACTTTTATAAGCTAGAAGCTAGGCAGCCTATTTAGAAATACTTAGTAGCAAGCTAGTACTATTAGGTAGGTAGAAAAATAAGTAGAAAAACTTAGGAAGGCTACCTAAAAAGAAATTAATAATAGCCCTAAGAGTTTATAAGCCCCGTTAGTAAAGCTAAATATAATAAAAGTTAACTAAAGAGTAGCTTATCTTATAGAACTATAAGACTAGACCTATAAAAAATAGAAATAATAGAAAATAAAATATATTAAGAATATTTAATAATAAAAAGCTAGTAATATAGTAATTTTTAATAAGCTTACTAGTATTCTACGCGCAGCTACTATAGCCTTATTATCTCTAGTAGCCACTAAATAAAGTACTTTACTATAACTACCCCTACGATATACCTATAACTATAAGAGCTATTATATTTAGAACTAATAAAAGTAAAATTACAAGTTGTATTTTTTATAAGTATTTTTTTACTTTATTATAAAAAAATTATAAAGTTACCTTTAATAGATAGTATTTATCTAAAGACTTTTAAAGTTAATTTAAATTATATTCTAATAAATAATAATAAATAAACTCTAAATAGGCTTTTATCTAGTAAATATTAATAAAACAAATACGTAATACTTTAGACACTCTATTAGAATACTAGTAAATAGTGTTTAAGGTAATAAAGAACTATTATAAAAGAGCAGGTTAGTCTCTAATAGACTTACTTAACTACCTTCTCTCTTTATAAATTAAAATTAAGGAGTAGAGTAAGTATTATAGAGTAGCTAAATTTATAGCTTTTATAGATAATAAGCTATATAGAAAAGTTCTATATTACTTACCTTTTTCGAGGAAAACTCTTATAAAAGTAAAAAAGATTACTAATTACCTTTACTAAAAGAAAGGGTAGTTTGCTAAAAGTAAAGATAAGTTTAAAAACTTATTAAAAAGGCCTAAGTTAATAATATCCTCTATAAAGTTAGCTAGGCTAGCTAAATATAGTAAAAAGAAGAGTAAGAACTAGAAATAGGCTACTTTAATATAAAAGAAAAAGAATAAAGATAATCTAAAGATTACCTACTAGAACTATAGTAAAAAAGGCTTTATTTCCCCTAATTATAAGAAAAAAAAATCTAGACTTACCTTTCTATTCTAAGAATATATTAGAGTCTATAGAAAAAGGCAAGGGCTAGTAGGACTAGACTTTATCCTATTAGCTACAATTATTAAGTATAAGGAGAAGAAGTAGCTTAGAAGGCTCTATAATATACTTTATTTAAAGAGACTAACTATAATAATAATATAGGCTATAGTAGAACATTTAGGCTTAGTTAAGACACTAGTTAATAGTAGCGCTAAACTTAATATAATTTTTATTTACTTTATAAAGAAAAGAGATTTAATAGTAATACTCTTACTAGACTTTATAGTAAAGATACTAAATAGTGTAAATATTACTATATATAAATCTATAGTTACTAAAGTATATCTAGTAAATACTAAAGATTATAAAAAGACCTAATAACTTCTATTTATAGTAGTAGACCTAAGAAATTATAATATATACTTAGAATTTCTATAAATTACTATATATAATCTAAAACTGAACTTTTATATAGGTTAATTATTATTTTAAGAAAAGTTAGAGTAAAATATACCTAGCTATACTGAAGTAGCCCTTAGAAATATAAAATAGTTTAGTTTAATAATATTAAACTTAACTATAAAATTATATGCGTATTATATTAGCTATATAGATAATAAAATATTTATAATCTTAGTAGAGACTATAATACTATAGATATAGTAAAACTTTACTAATATAGTAAATAGTAATTAATTAGAAGTACTTACTAAACACTTTGTAACTAACCTAAATATTAATCTTTTCCCTAGAAAATAACTTCTCTATTAGCCCTTTTATTGGTTTTTTTTTGCGACTAAGAGGGGTTTCTAATAAAAATATTATAGTAAGTGCATTTATTCCACCTGCTATTATTAATATAGAAAAGCGTTTTAAGGTAGAGCCCCTATATAACTTATTTAAAGGCATGCCAAGTATTTTTTATAAGTATATTATAGATTACTTATAAAAAGGCTAAATATAATATTTAAGGTTACTAGATAAAGCACTAGTCCTATTTATAAAGAAGAAGAATAGTATATTAAGGCTATATATAAATTATAATAGCCTTAATAAGATTACTATTAAGAATTATTATATATTACTCTTAATTACTAAGTTCTTAAAAAGATTAGCAAAAGCAAAGTTCTTCACTAAGCTTAATATCTAAAAAGCATATTATAAAATAAAAATTAAAGAAGATAATAAATAGGAAATAGCTTTTCGTATAAAGTATAGACACTTTAAGCATTTAGTAATACTATTTGGCTTAACTAATACTCTAATATAATTCTAGAAGTATATTAATAACATTTTAATAAAATTAATTAATATAATATATATTATCTATTTAGATAATATATCTATCCTGTTTAATATAAAAGAGAAATAAAAATACTATATAAAATAAGTTCTTTAAAGGCTATATAAGACTAAATTATGTATTAAACTTAAAAAGTATAAGTTTTATTATAAAGAGACAAAGTACGTAAAATATATTATTAGCTAAAAAGAAGTTAAAATATATAAAAACTATATAAAAATAATTATAGTGTAGCTATTCTCTAAAATAGTATATAATATTAGAGTGTTTATTAGTTTTATAAACTATTACTAGATATTTATTATAAGATTTTTAAAAGTAGCTCTACTTCTTACTAAACTTACTTAGAGGAGGTCTAGTGCTATCTAAGGTAGGTAAGCTTAAAAAAGAGAAAAAGCTAACCCTTATACCGAAATATATAGGTAAAAGTAGCTTTTAAAAAGTTAAAAGCTATATATGTAAATGTGCCTATATTAGTATACTTTAAGTCTAATAGAAAAATAAAACTTAAGGTAGATACTTTAGGTAGCGTAATATCTAGTATATTAACCTAAAATATACCTAAATCTAACAGAACCCTATAATAGTAACCTAATTTTTTTTAAAAGCTAGATAGCACATAACTTTAATATAATACGGATAATAAAAAATTACTAACTCTTAATAAATTTTTTTAAATATTAGTAATACTACCTATTAAGTATTCTATTTACTATCCTTATAAATTATATGTATAGCGTTATTTTATCTATCTAGGTATAGGACAATAAAGGCTTATATCTTAAATAATATAATAAAAAAAGCAAAGCCCTCTACTTAGTAAATTAAAAAGGCGTAAAAGGGTCTTATAAATTATAATAACCTATAATAGTTTATAAATATAAACAAATTAAACTACTAGTAAATTAGAGTCTAAAAAAGTCTAGCAGAGTATAATTTTATTATTATCTACTAACTAGAAAAGAAAAACCTAGTAAATAGACTAGTAAAACACCCTAACTATATAAGCAAGACGTAACACCTAGTAGAAAAAAAATTAAGCTTATATAGAGCCTTTAGAAATATTATTAAGTAGGAATACCTTTAATAAACTAACTATCTAATTAATTAGTGTAATTATAAGATCCTAGTAAGTAGTACCCTAAGAATAAAAGTAGTTAAGAAGGCGTAAACCTAAAAAAGCAATTATAGAAAAGCTACTATTATTAATAAATAGTAGCTCTGAATCTAACTTAGAGACTAAAGATAAAGTTAAGGCTCTAGAAAAACTTTAGCCCTAATAGTTAGGCAAAGAGTTATTAAAAGAAGGCGTAATACAGTAAAATAGAATTAAAGTACTTATAATAAGTATAGAAAAGGCAAAGGCCTTCTAAATATACTATATAGCGTTATTTTATCTATCTAGAGGTAGGATAACAAAGGCTTTCATCTTAAATATTATAATAAAAAAGTAGAGCCCCCTTCTTAGTAATTAAAAAAGGCATAAAAAGGCTAAATATACTATAATAGCCCCATAGATAGGCATTTTATAGCGAAGAAAATATTAAAGAAGTTAAAAAGGCATTTTTAATAGAAAGAAATATAATATAAGGGTTGTATTGTTTATTTAGTGTTTATTACCTTTTTAATATATTTTTTAAATTAAGCCTACGTATTTTGGGATTAGATTGCTTATAACGCGCTAACCCCTTTTTATTAATACCTTAAAACGCTTTTCTGTGTATATCATAGTAGGAGGGATATCTACTATTATTATAATATTTTTATTAGAAATCCCTTAGTTATAAAAAATACTCCCAAACTATATAATATAAAGTTAAGAACTACTAATAAGACTATTTAAAGTATAGAATATTTATTATATATTAATACTAACTATATAGTCTTTTAAATTCTTTACCTATACTAAATAGCCCTTAGGAGGATATTACCTTAGATTTTATTATAGACTTACCTTCGAGCTAAACACTTAGCTAAGTCTATAATTCTATTTTAGAAATAGTAGACTATTTAATAAAGATAGCCTATTATATGTTTACTAAAGTAAATGCAAATATAAAAAACTTAATAAAAGTCTAAATTTAGAATATTATTAGGTTATATAACACTTTAGTCGACTTGCCAAATGCCTTTTTTAACTTTTTTTTAGTTTAAGGTTAAAGTAGATTATAATAGAAAGTTATTATATACTACTATATATAGTGCGTAGTTCTAATTAAAGGCTAATCTTAAATACGCTAATATAATAATAGTATAAACTTACTTACTTACTTGTATTCTATATTCTATAAGGGTCTAGCCCTAATATAAAGTTTACTTACGCTATATATAGTCTAGCTAGATTATTACTATTAGTATTATTAACTATCTATACTTATATACTACTTATATAGCGTACTTACTTATATAGTATACTTGTTTAGATAAGCTAATACTACTATAATAGCTAAAAGAATCTTATAAATCTAGACAATACTCTTATTATACTAGCAATTATTAATAAATACCTTATCCTCTATATTTTATATTCTCTACTAGATTCTATTACTTACTAAGAATAATTACTACTAGAACTAGAAATAAATCTAGTAGTCCATTATAAACTCGAATAATTACTAACCTAGTAGGTATATAAGAATCATCTTGTAGATAGTTAAGTATACTAGACTTCTATAGATAATCTCTAAGCTTCTATAGATAATCTTATAAATAGAATAGAACTCTAGTATTATTATCTTAGTAGTAGTAGCATAAAATTTTAGCGTATACTCTTTAGTAGCGGCGAGTACCTTAGCTTTAGAAATAATATTAATATCTAGATAGATAGTAGGGCGTAGGCATAAAGAGATAGTAGGAAATTTATTAAGGATAACCTTAATATAGTAATAGAGCAATAGTATATTTAGTATATATTAACTTTATCCTACTTATAAGAAATAGTATATACTTATTAATATAACTTATATTATTTATAATAATTAGAATAGTAGGAAATAAAGATAGATAACTATAGTGTAGCTATACTAAAGCCTTTATCTCTTCTCTAAAGTTCTAACTATAGCCTTTTTTTTATAAATTAACTTTGTATATAGGAGCTATACGCGCTAAGACTACTAAGCTTACTTAGTAGTTTAAATACATATTTTTGTAATTACCTTTTTACATTTTTTTAATTACTAAGTAGAGGGCTCTGCTTTTTTGATTATATTATTTAAGATAAAAGCCTTTATTATACTACTTCTAAGTAGTGTAAGAATACTACTAGGACGCCTAATAGTTAGTAAGGCAGAATAGAATAATATTAGGAGGTAAGTGGCGATAAAACAAATTGCTATCTACTCTTATTTAAAGTAAGAGTTTTTTTATCTAAACTCCCACTAGACTTAAAGGAGGAATAAGGCCCTATTAGGCTAGCTAAGTAATAAGAAGGCCTTATAGTATCCCCCTTCTAGGATTAATCTAACTTAGGTTGCCCTAGGAGATTAAAACAGATAGTATTCTATTATCTCTACTTAAAAAGTAAATAATTGCTAGTCTTATAACTATATAATAATAATAATAATTATATTAATTGCTATTACGCTATTAAGATACTTTAAAACACCTAACTAATTTAGAAACTACAAGTACTATTAAGTAAGGATTAGTGTAGTTATTTTAGTTTTTACCTATCTTTATACTACTCTTACTTCTTACGCCTTTACTAGTTAATTTAGTATATACTATCCTACTCTTATTATTCTAATATAATTCAATATATCCTAATATTACTCTCTATAGCATAATAGCCCTTAAGAAGACGCTTACTATGTAGTAGGCAAAGTTAGCTTATAACTAACTTACTATTACTAATTCTTATATTTATTATATTAAACTTATTTATAAAGAAGATCTTTTACATACTTATTATTTCTTAAATATAAAACTTATTCTATTAATCTAAATTAATAAAGTCTAGTTATCTAGATATAGAGATTACTTAATTTTAAATAAATATTATCTTATAGTAATGTATACTCTTATTAGACGCTATTATACTACTAACTAAGAGAATATAGTACTCTATTAACTTTAACGCTAAGCTTAACTACTTTATAACTACTTAGGTTATCCTCTATAGTAGTAACTCTAAAAAGAATAAGAAACGTGTTTATAAGGCTACTAAGAGGCTTATAAACTATATTAAGTAGATATAGATATCCTTATAGGGCTTTCTATTAACTAATTACTTTTTAGCTTATTTAAGCCCTACGCTTAAAACCTATATATCTCTAATAATAGCAATACTTATAAATCTACCTATTACTTTACGAAAAAGCATGCTTAGACAAATATAAAGTATAAGACGAAGTAATATTATTATAAAAAGGCAATTAACTACGCTACTTATAAAGGTAGAATGCGTAAATATAATAAGCTCTATAATTTTATCTTTTACCTTATTATATTATATACTAATACAATTATAAAATAAGTATAGGCTTATATATTGTCCCAAGTACTAAAGTAATAGTAAGAGCTCTACTTATAGTCTTAGTCGCGAATAGTGCTTTTTTAGGTATTTAGTAGTACTTTTAGCTTCTTTAAAGGCCTTAGGCTAATATATATATATAAGAGGGACCTCTAAGGCTATTATATTTTAGAGTCCTTAAAAGTAATAGCTCCCTATAATATAGAAGTCTATTAGGACTTAAATAGTGCCTTTTAGTAGGCGGCAATGCTCTAAAATATCTTAAATCTAGGTTTTTAGAATATTCTTTTTTTTTAGCTCTAAGTAAAGTGTAATATGCTCTTGTAGTCCTTTATAGTCCTTTTTAACTAACCCTCAGAAATACTATAATCTTTCTAAGTTAATATTACCTTTATAATATCTTATACTATTAAACACTTTTGCAATTATAGTAAAAAAAACCCTCTATAAAAAATAAATAAATAAAGATAGCAAGTGTACTTCTCGTAATAGTTCTCTAACTATATAGGTAACCTAAGTTTAACCTCTTATCTATAGAAAAGGAAATAAAATTCCCTAAGAAGAATCTTTTCTTTATTTATCCCCTTGCTATAGTTATTTAATCTAAATAAGAGTTTCTTTAATATTATTCTAGAATATTTTATTTCTAAAACTCTTTAATAGTGTTAGCACTTAGATTAGTGCTTAGCTTCTATAAATTTTCTTCTTTAGGGTAACTTTCCTATTTAATAAGGTATTTTTAGGTTCTAACTAATACCTGCCTGCTCTTTAGCACCTTTTCTATATAGTATATATTATTGCTAAATATGCGTAGGGTATTTATAATAGGACCTACTTAAGACTTAATAGCTCCCCATTATTTATACAGCTTTAATAATAATATATAAAAGACTAGGTGTGCGTTTAATTTTAGAAAGTTAACTTTATAGGCTTCTTTTTCTATAAGGTACTAAACTATACCTAATTTAATAAACTTCTAATTAAATTTACGCGTAGGTTAAGTAGAGTTTAAATATTTAGTAAATATAAACACTTAATCCCCTAGTTTAAGACTAAAGTGCTTCCTTTTCTTATTAGTGTACTTCTTCTAGTACTTATTTGCTACTATAATCTTTATTTTATATTATGCCTACAATGTAATAACTTTTACTATAATTAATGCGTCTAGTAGTAATTCTCTATTAATAAGCAGCATTCTAGGCTATTCTAATATATAAGAATTTACTCTATAGTATACGCGGAAAAAAGTTACTCTAGGTATTATATTTATACTATTATTATATAAAAATTCTATAATTAGTAGCTAATATATCTACTTATTCTATTCCAGGCAGTAAAAATATTAAAGATACTACTTAAGTGTCTAATTTTACCTTTTAGTTTGCCAATTTGTTTATAGATAATAGACTAATAATAACACTCTTATAGTGTTAAGGTAATAATAATAAAAGTTCTAATAGTAAGAGTTTATTATTAAGCCTTTATCTAATAAGATTATCTTAGAAGTGCTATATAAGCTAATAATATTCTAAATCTAGGCTTTTACTAAGTTCTTTATATCCTAATCTGCCCTAGTAAGTATATAATAAGTTATCTTTATTAGATCGTCTACTATTATTAGAATAGCATTATAGACTTAGCTAAGTATTTAGCTAGAGGGTAAGTCTATAATAAAATTTAAGGGAACGTCTTCCTAAAGGCTATTTAGTATAGGCAAAGAATTTAGAAGACTATATAGTTAGTACTAAGCTGTAATAAATATCTTATATTTTAAATAGTTTTAATAGTAGTTCTTAACTTTATATTATATTCCTTTCTATTAAAAATATCTTCTTAACTTCCCTAATATTGTCTTTACCCTAAAGTGCCCTCCTATAGGGCTATTATAGTATATTTATAGGGCCTTTGCCTTCTTTACACTTATTATAAGTACTTTAATTCTATTTTACTCTATTACGTCTTCTTTTAATAACTTTTTACCTAACTATTAAGACTAAAGTTCTTTTAGAGCCTTAACTTTATTCTTAGTCTCTAAGTTAGATTTAGAGCTACTATTTATTAATAATATTAGCTCTTTTATAATTACTCTCTTAGGTTCGTGTCTCTTTAGCTGCCTTTATGCCTAGAGTGCTACTTACTAAGATCTTATAATTATACTAATTAATTAGGTAGTTAGTTTATTAAAAGTATCCCTACTTAATAATATTTTTAAAGACTCTATATAAGCCCTATTTCCTTTCTCTACTAGGTGTTGCGCCTCGCTTATATAGTTAAGGCATCTGAATAGCCTATTTACTAGGTTTTCCTTCCCTGTCTAGTAGATAATAATGAAATTATACTCTATTAGCCTCTGATTAATTCTAACCTACTAGTAGTTTAATTTCTTTATATCTATAAACTATTATAAGTTATATTATAATCGATAAGAATAGTAAATTGAATATTTAATATATAGTATTCATAATATTTAATACTTTTATTAATAGCTAGCAATTTCTTATTATATATATTATATTAAAGTTGCGTAATATTTAACTTTTATAAAAAGAAACTAATAGGTTGCTATTGCGGGGTTCTATTAGAATTATATATATTCTAGCTTAATATGCTAAAGATTACGCTATCTAAGATATTTACGTTAAGTTTTGTTTCTCTATTAGACTCAAAGTGCACTAATATAGGAACCTCTATAAATATAGTCTTTAACTCTTTAAAATCTACTCTTACCTATATATCTAGATATAAAGGTTAGCCTTTTTTTCTTTTTTAAGCTTGCCTATTCTAGGCAGCACTAGACTCCTTTTAAGTCAGTTTAGTAAGAGGTAGAGCTATTCTTAAAAACTCTAAGATAAATATCTAGTAATAATTTATAAAACTAATAAACAATCTAATATTATATACTATTTTAGAGAGTAGCTACTTTATAATTATTTTTATATAGTTTCTATATATCCTAACTCCCTTTTAGCTAATATTATAGTCTAAGTACTTTATCTCTTTCTAATACAACTTATATTTGCTAAGTTTAATATATAGTTTAGCCTTATATAGCCTTTAGAGGACTTTTTTATATATTATTTATATTCCTCTTCTATATTAGAAAAGATAAGTATATTGTCTAAATAGACAATACATATTATATTAATTAGTCCTACTAAAACCTTATTAATAAGTTTCTAGAATTATGCTAGAGTATTAGTTAAACTAAATATTATTACTAAATACTTAAAGTGTCTATACTTTGTATAAAAAGCTATCTTCTATTTATTGCCTTTCTTAATTCTTATTCTATAATATGCCTCTTAGATATTAAGCTTAGTAAAGAACTTTACTTTTGCTAATCTTTCTAAGGACTTCGTAATTAAGAGTAATATATAATAATTGTTAATAGTAATTTTATTAAGGCTGTAATAATCTATATAGAGCCTTAATATATTATTCTGTTTTATCGCAAATACAATTAGTACTCTAGCTAGTAACCATAAATATTATATCTAGCCTCTTTATAAGTAATCTATAATATACTTATATAAGATACTTAGCTTGTCCTTACATAAGTTATAAAGAGGCCAACAAAGTAGTTATTCTCTAGAAAGAAAATTAATATTTAGGTTAGTTGTGGAGTATTCTACAAGCACCTTTAATTAATTACTATTTACTATATTAGTAAACTTTTAGTATACTAGTAGTATTATGGCCTTTACTAAAATTATAAATATCCTATTACCTATATAGCTAACATAATATATATATAATTCTATAGTTAAGTCTAATATTATTAAACTAAACTATTCTGTAATTTTAAGGGCTACTTTAGTATAGTTAGACGCATTTTGCCCTAACTTTTCTTAGAATAATAATTAACTTATATAAAAGTTTAGTTTTAGATTATATATAGTAATTTGTAGTAATCCTAAGTGTATTTTATATTTTCTTAGGTCTGCTACTATAAATAGGACCTAGTAGGTCTTTCTATAACCTCTAGTATTTACTAAATATACTTTAGTAACTGCAAATCTATATATTATAATATTTGCACTATTTGCCGCCTATACTATAAAGTCTAGTAAAAGTATTACTACTAGATCTCTTTTCTTTATAAAGTAGGTAGAGATTATATTAAGTTTAGCGTTACTATTAACTAGTATCTTAACTAAGCTTAAATTGCCTACTATAGCCTACACTATTATTATAGTTAGCCCTTTTAGGTAAAATATATTATAGAGCTTTCTAAGCTGCTTATTCTCCTTATACTTAATAATTGCGGCTAATAAGACATAGTCTAGTTCTACTAGCCCTTGTCTTTTCCTATAAACTCTAATGCGTTCTTAGGATAGAAAGGTAGATTTAGATTTCTCTCCTTCTTATAATTAGGAGAAATATAGCCTCTTTTACTATAGTTTTAGCAAGTAATCTTTAAATTATCTTTATCCTTTTTCTTTTATATTAAGGTAGACTATTTATAGTCCTTATAGTCCTTTCTACTATATTTAGCTAGTCTAGCTAACTTAGCAAAAGGCGTTATTAACTTAGGCCTCTTTAATAAGTTTTTAAACTTGCTTTTACTCTTAGCAAACTACCCTTTCTTTTAGTAAAGGCAATTAGTAATCTTTTTTACCTTTATAAGAGTTTTTCTTTAAGAAGGTAGATAATATAAAACTTTTTTATTTAGCTTATTATCTATAAATACTATAAATTTAGCTACCCTATAATACCTATTCTACTTCTTAATTTTATCTTATAAAAAAAGAAGGTAGTTAAGTAAGTTTATTAGAACCTAACTTATTCTTTAGTAGTAGTTCTTTATTACCTTAAACACTGTCTACTAGTGTTCTAATAGAGTGCCTAGGGTATTAAGTATTTATTCTATTAACGTCTGCTAGATAAAAATCTATTTAGAGTCTGTCTATTATTATTAGTTAGAATATAGCTTAAACTAACTTTAAAAGTCTTTAGATAGGTACTATCTACTAAAGGTAACTTTATAATCTTTTATAATAAAGTAAAAAGATACCTATAAAAAAAACTTCTAATTCTATTTTTAATAGTTATAATTACAATAGCTTTTATAGTTATAGGTATATAGTAAAAGTAGTTATAGTAAGATATTTTATTTAGTAGCTACTAGGAATAATAAGGCTATAGTAGCTATATATAGAGTACTAGTAAGCTTATTAAAAGCTACTATATTACTAGCTTTATATTATTGTTTAATATTCTTAATATAATATATTTTCTATTATTTATATTTTTTATGTGCCTAGTTCTGTAGTTCTATAAGATAAGCCGCCTTTCTGTTAGCTTCTATTATATTTAGCTCCTCTTAAGAGGCTTATAGACTCTTAAGGCTATTATTAATTTTTTAATAGGTAGTTTTTCTAAGTTCTTCTTCTTATTCTTTTGTCTACCTAATAGTCCTATCTTACTACTAAGTGTTTTTAAATAGGCTGCCTAGCTTCTAGCTTATAAAGGTAAGGCGTCTACTAAATATATATATTACTATTATAGTAGTAAGAATCCTACTACACCCTATAAGAAAGTAATTTAAATATAAGAATACTACTAGGACGCCAAATAGTTAGTAAGGTAGAATAGGATAATATTAGAAGGTAAGTAGTAATAAAATAAATCGCTACCTACTCCTATCTAAAGTAAGGGGGTTTTTATCCAAACTCCCATTAGACTTAAAGGAGGCATAAGGCCTTATTAGGCTAGCTAAGCAATAAGAAGGCCTTATAGATAGTTAATTTAACGCTATATATATAGCACTTCTAAAATAATTTTATTAGATAAAAATCTATTAATAAACTATTACTATTAGGACTCTTTTTATTATTACTTTAATACTATAAGAGTATTATTATTAGTTTATTATCTAAAAACAAATAGGTAAACTAAAAGATAAAATTAGATACTAAGTAGTATCTTTAGTATTTTTACTATCTAAAATAGAATAACTAGATAAAATAGTTACTAATTAAAAAATTTATATATAATAATAATATATTAGACTATTAAGCTAGTAAGTCCACTAAGCTTGTTAGTTTTGCTAAGATTATTAGTACTCCACTTTTATAATAATGTCTTAATAATATAACGCATTATTATCTAATAAAAAAAGGCAAAGTTAATCTTGCCCTTTAAGCCTATTAAGACAAGTAATTTTTAAGCCTATAATGCGCCGCTAATAGGTATAATATCTTAAGATCTACCCTTACTAATTAATATAATAGAATTTATTCTAAAGTAAATACCTACCTTAATATAGGCCTTTTTACTATAACTAAAGAGTAGACACTTATCTAGTATATTATTAATCTTAATTTATAAGAATTTGCGCCTTAGTATTATAAAATAAACAATATAGCTAATAAACTACTAGCTATTTAGTATAGAGGCCTTATAGGTATAAATTAGGATTAACGCTTTATATTACGTATACTTAAGCTAAAAATAGTCTAAAATTAAGTAAACAATTAATAGAGGATATAATAGAAGAATCTAGAAGTAATAAACACATAGTTTTAGCTTATAGATAATATAAAAGCTAACTATAGTATCCTAGTTTTTTTATAATTACTACCTTGTTTACGCTCTTTTAATTACTAAGCAGGGGGCTCTGCTTTTTTTTTTATATTATTTAAGACAAAAGCCATTATTATGCTACCCCAAGGTAGTTAATATAACGCTATATAGTATACTAGATAAAAATATTTATAAGTTTAATAAGATAGGGTTCTAAATAAAAGTTATTGGCTTAATAAAAGTTATAATAGGTTTAAAAAGATATACTTAATTAATAATAATTTTACTAGAAAATTATAAGTAAGTAATAGTTATTAAAAGTATCTACGCTACTAGATATACCAGACTACTATTTATTATCTATAAAGAGTAAGTCTATATCTTAGTATAGTATAAGAAGGCTAATATTCCTTATAATTAAAGCTATTTATCTTTAATAATAGCTAGACAAATAATAAACTTAGAGTTATATAGTTAAAAAACTTTAACACGTATATAAAGGAGCGCTAAGTAGGATTATAAAAACTACTATTTAGAATAAAAGATTCTAACACTCTATATACTAGCGCATTCACTATATATTTTCTAGCTACTTAATATAGTTTATTTTACACTACTAAAGCTAAAATACGCCTAATATATTTAAGACTTAGTAAAGAAACATATCTACTATATTAGTAAAGAAGGCTTTTTTTAGCTTTTTATAATATATTTTATAATATATTTATACTAGAAAACTATAAAACAGCTTTTAAAGTATCTAGCCTTATTTTATTAAGCCAAAGTATAGTGCTAAATTGGCTAAATATATAATTACGCACCCTACTAGAATAACATCTTCTTAAGACACTTTAGTAGTCTAAAACACTAAGTAACGCTGCTAAACTTAGGTCCTAGATAAAATTAGTAATAGAATCTATTAGAAAATTACTTACTACTATTTCTAATAGGCTTATATAGCTTATAAAGAGTGCTAAAACTTTTACACACTAAGGTATATTAATAATAAGCTAAATTATAAAATTATATAGGTAAATAAAGATATTAACTAAGTAAAAATTATATAAAAGAAAGTAAATTTAGTAAGAATATATCTTAGACTTTAAATAGGTAATAGATTAGGTAGCTATAAGTTTATCCATAAGGGCAAATTTATCTAAGAAGGTGTATAGTAGTAGTGCCTCTAAAGAGGCACCTTTAATATAACACTAACATAGTAAGTATAAAAAGACTAGATATAATTTTTTTATTAGGCTATTCTTACTAAGAAAAATATTAGCTAGCTATATTATATATTATATACGCTTAGTTATAAGTTACATAATAATAGTTTAGTATACTATGCCTATATATATATATATATATATTAGTAACTACTCTATACTTATATACTATAAGTATATATAATACGTTACTATTACTATAACTATTAACTATCTCGCTATAAGTCTATACTATAGGTTTAACTACTCTTTAGTAATACCTACCTTACTATATCCTCTACTATATTAGAATTGCTTTATAATTTAATACGCCTTACCCTTAAGTCTATTATATCTTAGCAATAGAGGGTATATATTAATAAAGTATTAATACTATAATATACTTAGATACTAAAAGGTATATTTAAAAAAATAAGTATATAGTATCTAAAAGGCCTACTAGATCTACGCTAGGTATAGATAGATCTCTAAATTATCTAGCTTAAGAAAATTAGCCTATAGCTACTATATAAGTAGTTATATAATAGTTTACTGTATATAGTATATGTAGTAGAGCTCTAGAATCTTTACCTACTAAAAAAGCATTTTTAGAATAACTATAACTATCTTACTATATATTACTATATATAGTTAACTATTATTAAAGAGAATAATAATAAGAGGTATACGTACTAGTACTTTTACCTACTTACTACTTACAACACTATATAAATATACTAGTAGCAATAATAATAATAATAAAATATAGGTCCTTTAACACTTTTCTATGTTAATAATAGCGGGAGAAATAACTACTATTATTATAATATTCTTATTAAAAATTCTCTTAGTGGTAAAAAAAACTATAGGTCCTTTAAAAGAATAGGGGGAATAAAGGTGCATATAGAGACTATAATATAGAGTAACCGAAAGGCAATTACTAGTATCTATAAAGAGATATAAATAATAAACTATTTTATTACTATATAATATCTATAGTCGAAATTTCTATTGATACTAAATATAATATAAGAACCTATGAGAAGGCTAAAGAGTTATTTTCTAAATTAGATATTATACTTATAAAGATATTTTTAAATAGTGTTAGTAGTAATAATACTAATAGGGAATCTTAAGTTACTATTACTAAGAGAAGCTAACTAGATTAGTAGTCTAACTAGCTTAGTAGTCTAATATATTAGTGTAAATATAATCACTAAAGTAACTTTTTCTATACATACTATAAGGCAGATTTTTATACACTAGAATAGCCTAGAATACTACTTAGTAATAAAAAATTGCTACTATATATATTAATTATAGTAAAAGTGTAGAGAAAAAATAAGCTAGACTCTTAGATTTAGTAAGAAAATTAAATAAGATTACTATATAAGAAAGAACGCAAAAGGACTTGACTATATATATACTTAACCCCTTTTAGTTAACACTACCTTAAAACGCTTTTCTATATTAATAATAGTAGGAGGAATAACTACTATTATTATAATGTTTTTATTAGAAACTCTCTTAGTCGTAAAAAAACCCATATATATACTTATAAAAAAAATAAGGCTAAAATAGTACTACTTATATAATTATAAACATATAATTATACCTAGTTAAAGCCTTATTTTTATAATATATCCTCTAGATAAGCTATATATGTAGCGCGCCTGCTTATATAATAAGGTTTAGAAAAATTTTACCTTTAATTAGCTTGCTAATTAAGTATCTAACTAAGTAACTAATTAGTTATAATAGCGTAATTTAAGCGTTTATAGGTATATAATCTTATAATAGCTATTTATTAATAATAAAACATTACTTATTTGCTCTCAATTTCTCTACTTAGTTCCTTTCGTTAAAATCTTTTTATAGGAGTAAGTTAATTATCCCTATCTCTTATTTCTTACTTTAATAATTCTAAACTATTAATCTAAAAGCTATACTAATTAACTTATTTATAAAGTTTTAAGCAGAGCTTATATAAGAGAAATATAAGTATAAGGCCTAAGAAATAAAAAATTTGATTAATTAACCTATAATATGCTACTTAGATTACTTATCTAATAAAGCTCTTAGTAAGATTATTTCTAATCCCCTAGGCTAGGAAATAGGTATAGGTTAGGTTAGGGTTAGGTTCTATAAGATAGTGGAGATTAGAGTAATTCATAGTAAGATCGGTTAACTATAAGAAAAGAGGTATCTTATTACTATAGAGGACCAAGGGCCTAAAGATGTATAGGTAAGGCTAGACATAAGATTATTCCGGCCAAGGTTATATAACTAAGAACCGACTATACAGCTATGCGGCAGTTTTACACACTCTCTTTAGATTGCTAATAGTAGTAATCTAAGAGATACTAGGTTCTAAGTCAAAATAGATATACGTAGCAATAAGAAATAAAGTTAAAATAGCGTAATAGGCAATAAACAACTTCTAACCTTAGTAAGGGGAAGAAAAAAAAGCTATTAGTAGATTCTTGTGTAGGCTACTTACTATAAAAGTTACTCTAAAACACTATAATAATAGAGTAAGTAAGCTAAAAGATATTAGACTAGAGGGCGCGTACCTATATAGCTTATTAATAGTATAAAATATAGTAATTTTGTGAACTATAAGTATAAGAATAGAGTAAGATTTATTAGTTACCTAAACCGCTAGAATAGAGTAAGACTAATAGGTTACCTAAGATATCTATATATAGGTTAGCGTCTAAGTGTCCTTAGTATATAGCTTATAATAGTAGATTAGGTCTATTTTAATATAAAATTACTATAAGAAAGTAGTCTGCCTAAGTACTAGCGTAAACAATTATAACTATTCTATATAGCTAGACTAGTAAGTAAGGGCGTACCTTATAGGAAAGTCTAGTCTTAAAACAAAAAAGGTGAATCCTAGTCTAGTGCTAAAGTCTGTGCGTGTTTATTATTAATATAATCTATTTTAATAACTCTAGTATAATTAACTCTAGCGTAAGTAGGCAGAACTACTATATATAGCTGCGCTAGCACAAAAAGACAAAACTCTTTACTAATATTTAGACTTATGCCTTAGGTATGTATATACTAAGAAAACTAATCTATAGAATAGGTAGCTAATTTACCTAGGTATAGATAGTTATTAGCTATTATTAACTTTTTAATAGATAGTGCTCTGCGTTAAATATTAAATTTCTTCTTACTACAGCTATAATATAACACGTGTAAGGTCTTATTACTATAAAATATAGGAAAAGTAGGGTGCTAGAATACAGTAGTGCTTAGGGGCAATATTAGACTAAAGGGGCGCGTGGCTATATACCTTATTAATATATAGAAATAAAGGAGTATTAAACTAGAGAAGCACATAGCTATAGGCCTTATTAATATGGTAAAATATAATAATTCTAGAGACTATAGGCGTAGAAAAAGGGTAAGATTTATAGGCTACCTAAACTACAAATATTTTACTATAAAGTTATAGAGATAGAAGAGCTTAAAGACCCTACTTATTTACATATAATCTACTTTAGAATAGGCTTAAGTTGTAAGAGCTTTAACTATTCCTAATACTTTTATTTAGGTAGAAGTTTTATAAGGCCATTAGTAGGCTAAGAGTTAGTTTTAATATAAGTAGGGGTAATAGTTTCTTATAGTGCCTATTTCTATAACTAATAGTAGTGTATATTCACGTGTTAAAGAGTTGTCTTTAGCTAAGGGTACTCTATAACTAGTAGACAAATTGTCTATTTATTATTATAGTATATAGAGGGTTATTCCTTAAAGTCTAGGTAGAAATTATTAAAGATTCTAGACTACTAGTAGTACTTAGTGTATCCTATAAAGAGTAAGATAAATTCAACTTTAGTAGTTAACTTAATAACGTAATGTTAGAGTATTACTTTCTAGTTAATTAGACTACTAAATAGAGAAAAGATATAGTCTTATAAGAACTTACAGGTTGCCTTATAATTGGCATAAGACGTGTTAGTTGCGCTATAGAAGTTAGTCTCTTTAGTATTTTTTTAATAGAGATGCGAAGTAGTTTAGTCTATAGAGTAGTGTAGTGCTAGGTCCTAGAAGTAATATAGGTATATAAGGCACTAATATACAGCTAATAAGTGTTTAGGATTAGAGTTAGTAAGAAATTTAGCTAATTTTAAATAAGCTTTGGCAATATTTAAATATATAGCACTAGTAGCATAGCAAATAAATCTAACTATCTAAAAGTAATAATAAGATGTGTTTTTGTTCTTAGACTCTATTAATAGTATAAGCTCCTTAAAAGGTAGAGATAAAGTAGGTGCCTTAGTCTAGGACAACTTTTAAGGTACTAGGTATTTAGCGTAGATTTTCTAGATATAGTCACGTTATAATAACTAAAAATAACTATTATCGCGGTCTCTGTATATAGTAATGCAGTAGAAAGTAGAGTTCTCTTAGCCTTACAAGTTAGTAATTTTATACTATTTAATAAGCTTACGTTTAAAGGCGTTAAAAAAGGATAAATAACCTAAAAGAGCTATAGTAATAATATAATCTATATGAAAAAAGACAATAATGCAATTGTCTCTCTATAGATAGAATGTGTTAAGTACTAGTAATAGACTAAAGCTCTTAAGTATAGTTGTAAAGTCTTTATACTAGAGTAGTAGTAATATTTTAAGGCTATAAAGGGCGTAATAAAGTTACTAGTAGTGCCTACTATTATAGAAACCTTTTTATTAAAAGGTATAAATAGGTTTGGAGAGTTTAGCGTTAGTAAAAGCATTAATAGCGTTATATTAACGTATATCTATATTAAAGTAGGCAGTAATTGCTATAAGAGCGCAGAATATTCGTATAGTAAGAGTAGTAGTAAAGGTATTACCTATAATAGTCTATAAGTCTTCTCTTACTATAATTTGTACTTTAAATCTAGCTAAGTAGTCTTAGTTAAATTTATATATAAAGACATCTATATAAGTAGTAAGACTTTAGTATTTAAAGAAAGTTCTAAGAGCGGAATTTTAGTATATGTTTTCTTTTTAGTAATAGTATTTAGCTTCTTCTTTATAGCTGCTATAAAGCCTTCTCTAAACTATATAGGAAGTTTTAGAATATTATTCTAAAATTAAGGTAGGGGCAAAAGCTAGTCTTTGTAAACTTGCTATAATAGTGTAATTAATTAGAGTACTTTATTTAGTAGTAAGGCTAACGCGAATATATTCTAATAAGTCTAGATAGTATTAGTAATAGAATTTTGTGTGCGTTTAGATAATATATTAGTAGTTTAGAAATAGGTATTAGTTCTATATTACTTTTTTTATATAGAAGGTCCTATTAATATAGGTATAGGGGATATAGAGGATTAAGAAAGTGTTAGTAGTATAGCTAGTACTAATATTAGTAGCGCAAAGGTCTAATTAACTATAGAAACTAGTAAAGAGTATATATCTTTGCCACAGTGTATATTATAAGTTTAGCCTAATTTCTCCCCTATAAGTAGTGTTTTAGTAGGAAGGATAGACAGCTTAGCATCTTTATATACTTTTTTATTAGAATCTTTCTACTTACTTTCTAATTCTTTAACCTTAATATTATTAATAGCTTAATTTAACTAAATACTAAGTAGGCTCTCTATATTAGTGAACCTAAAGAATAGTTCTTTATTAAAGGTAATATCTCTTATTGGAATAATCTTGCCTCTATATCCGTAGAATATAGCTTTTAGTACCTATATATAGTAGATATTATATAAGTCTACGCCTACTAAGTAACTAATAAGCGCCCTTAGGGAAAGCTTATGTGTTTAGAAAATTTTCTTACGAAGGTAGTATACTCTATATTCGTAGATGCGTAAATAAGTAATAGAGGGCAGTTTACTGTATACAGCCTTAAATAGTGTAGTTTAGTTTAATAATTTAATAGGAGTCTAATTAAGTAGATATGTCGCATAGACGTATATCTCTTTGCATAGGTAAAGTAGAAGATTAGACGTAGTCCTAAGTAATTAAAATATAGTAATTAGTATCTTTCCTAACTATTCTATATAGCCTAATTATTCTATAGTGTTAGGAGACTAGAGCTATATAGTAATGCCTTATTATTTGTAGTACTTAACTACACTAAGGTTATTTTAAAACCTATAAGCTCTCTTTTTATTAATTAGTATAAACACTAGACTAGTATTATAGTAGTGTTTAATATATCTATCTATAAGTTTAAAGACTCTATCTAGAATATCAAAAGATTAATTAGGTATACTATACTCTATATAGGTCTTAAAAACAAAATAGTAACTATAAAAATATACTAGTTGCCTATAAGAAATTTAGTATTAAGTGTAATAATATTAATAGTAATAGCTTTAAATATATATATAGGTTAGTACTCTCTATTAAATATTTATAAGATAATTTATAAAGCCTTATTAACTCTATATTATTTATAGTCTTATATACTAGAGGAAGGAGATATAAGTAAAGCTATACTAGCAATACTAGAACTTAGTTTCTCTATTAATTTAGTTTTAGTATAGTCTATTAAGACGTGTGTATAAAGACTACATAATGTGAAGTTAGGTAGTAGTGTAATAGAGGGTTTCTTATAGCTCTTTTTATTAGTAAGCACTAGAAAAGATCTGTTAGTATAGTTCTCTAGTAGTACTAGGGAAGACTATTAGTCTACTAGAATATAGTAACCGCCTATAAGTTTAACTATTGCCTAAATAGGATTCTTAGTACTATTCTTTATATATAGGCATTTACAACCTAAATTAAAGTAGATATCTTTCTCTCTAAGCCTTAAGAGTAATACTAGTAAGGTAATAAAGTCTAAATATAAGGCAATATTCCTTAATATAGTCCTTATAGATCTATCTAGTGTCTAGATTTCGATGTTGCATTTACCCTATACGGCAATTTCTACTAAGTCTTCTCTATAACTAATTCTTTTATTTAATATTATAGGACAAATTTATATAAACTTATTAGGCTTATTATAAACATATATGTCCAAACTATAATTAAGAATCTAAGAGTAATAGAGTACTAAGATTAGACGTTACTTATTGCTTATTATAAGGTATTTTATTACGTATGCCTATTTATATTCTCTATTAGAGGCTTAGTTGCTAGCATTAATATAACCTATAGGTATAACACAATCTTGCTTTGCCTTCTCTCTTGTTAATATTTTATTAAGCAGTTTAGCCTATTTAGTAACCTTACTATATCTTTAAATAGCTTTAATATAAGCTGGGTTAATTTTAAACCTAATTTCTTATAGCTAGATATAGATATATAGACAAGCTTCCTATTATAAGTTATCTAGATAGGCGTTGCCTTTATTATAAGGATAAGGCTTTCTTTATAAACTACTAGTAATCTTAGTGTTAGTGCGCTTTTTACTATTCTAAAGTGCTCCTATATTATTTAAAGGCGTTAAGCTATAGCTCTAATTTCTTATATTTATATAGTAAGAAGACTATACTCTATTAAGCGTAGTATAGGTAGTATTTTATATATTACCCTTATTTAAGCTGTGTAGGTACGGCGTTGTTTAGTAGTATTAAATAAGCGCCGCAATAAATGCCTTCTTAGGTATACTTAGTAGTAGTGCACAGACTATAATAAGTTGTTCTAGTATAATAATAATGCCTACGCGATTAATAATAGCTAGTATAGTATAGACTATTAAAGCTAGTAGATTAAGTTCTGTGTTAATATATACTAAATAGGCCTTATAGACTTTCTTATTTATTATTACTATAAACTCCAAAATTATAGTATAAAAGACCTTAAGAAGATCTCACTAGAGAGTAAAATCCTAGATAGCTAGAATCTTTAGTTTAATAGCCTTATTAAGATAAATTTAGAAGTTATTTATCTAGTTCTTAATTAACTAGTAACTAGGCATATACTTCTTTACCTTATTATATTAATAGTGTACTTCTTCTTATTTAGTAACTATTAGTTTTAAGTAGTTCTTATATAGGAACCTAATTTATTTAGCAATAGTGTAGTTAGCAGGTATAAAAATTAGTATATTGTTCCTTACTATACTCGTAATATCGCTTTTAAGATTACTTAGTAATTTCTCGCGTTTTTATTTACGCTTATATTTCTCTTTCTACACTATATTATTAAGGTTTTTATTAGGGTTAGATTTAACGTTTTCTAGTACTATAAGATTTATAGCCTCTTAGTTAACGTATTTTAGGACGTATAGTATACGCGTAGTATATTTAAAAACTATATACTATGGTTTAAAGTTATCTATTTCTTTTAGTATGACTTTTTGGTCCTTTAGCGTTGCTATTATAACGCGTTTGCGGTAACTTTTCGCGTATTTAGCTACTAGTATAGGCTTCTTATTATAATTTAGAGTCTTATAGTATTTTATAGTAATTTATAGTAACTATAATTATAGTTTATAATAATTTTTTTTATTATTATTATAAAAACTCTACTCTAGTCTATACGAGCGATAATATAGTAATAGGACTAATTAGTAAAAAGTTTTAGAGGGTGCGTAATAAGTATTATGCTAGACTTATAACTATAAAATAGTAGAGATTATAGTAATTTATAGTAAGATAGGTTAACTATAAGAAAAGAGGTATCTTATTACTATAGAGGACCAAGAGTCTAAAGGTATATAGGTAAGGCTAGACATAAGGTTATTTCGGCCGAGGTTATATAACTAAGAACCGACTATATAGCCATATAGTAGTCTTATAGGTTCTCTTATATAAGACTCTAATCTCGACCTAACCTCTATCTATAGATTTGGTGCTAGTAATTAGTATAGGTTAGATTAGAGTTATATAGACTAGGTTATATTAGGCCTAACTAATTATATTTTTTATTAGCTATAGGTAATGTTTTTAGTAAATTGCTATAAAAAATACCCATATTATTATAGTAGTAATTATTATTACAGATCTTTATTATATAGAGATTCTAACTAAGGTTAAGTCTGCACTATATATAGGGAGAAGTAAAATAGAAGGCACTAAAACCTAGTATCTAGTATATAGTAGTAGTAATAAAATATATATAAAATAATAATAATTTTATTATTAACTTTCTGTAAAGTAGTATTATTAATAATAATTAATAGATAGTTTATTATCTACTATAACTAAGTTATATATTATCTTCTAACTAGTAAACTATTAGAGAGCTATAGTAAACTATAATTTATAACCGCAAAAGCAATAGAGGCAATATAACAATTAACTATAGTTTAGTTATTATGCTTATAACCTAGTAGTAGCGTAAATATAGTTTACTATACGTATAGTATATAAGATTGACTTTTTATAATAACGTACTTTGGACTCGAGTCGGACACTCCATCGAGTCGGACACTTTGCCAAGACCCCACCAAGTTCTGTACTATTCACGATAGTATAGAGTCAACATGAACTATTTTCAATAGTCTAAATAGGCTAAACTATTCAGAATCTACTTCTATAAGCTGCCTACAGGTTTTTTTATTGTGCCCAGGCTTGCCGCAGCGTCCACAGCGCCGTTGAGCGGATTCGCCTCCATCAGTGCGCACCCTCTTCTTTGCCTTCTTGCCATCACTACGCACCCCAAAGTCCTTTAGAGTAGCCAGTCGCTGGCCCTCTTCAACTGTAAGGACTCCTTCTTGCTGCAATCGCTTTCTTTTATATGATTTACGTCGTGTGGCGGCCTTATTAGCAGCTTAAAGTTCGGCGTTGCGTTTGGTCATCAACACCAAAGAATGCCCTATCAGCTCGGCGCCTTTGACGAGCTTTTCCACCGCCTCAACCATATAAGTTAGGGAACTATCCACATGCCTTTGAATCCTCTGCTTAACCAGCGTCGATTGCGACCTAAGTTCTGTACTATTTCGCGGAGTTTGCGACTCCCATGTACTATCGCGAATAGTACAAAGTGGAGGCGTACGCAGGCGGACGTCAAGCTGCGATATCACAGCTTCTAGGTTGTGGGGCACTAGGCCAGCACCTCGAAAGCCTCCTTTGATATTACTTTCAGTAAACGAAGCCTTGAAAGCAGCAATAAAGCAAGGCAGGAACTCGATTTTAGTGATGTGCGTGATGTGGTTGCGCATCAAATCCTCAGCTTGGCGCCCATACGCCTTTTTTAAAGGCGCGAAACAGCCCACATTAAGTGGCTGCAAGAGGTGCGACGAATGCGAGGGCATACAGAGAGTAACAATATTGCTCTTCTTGCAGTAATCCTGGAATTCGAGCGAGTGGTGACTTTCGTGGCCATTAATAATGAGCAAACGTGCTCCACCAGTAGTACGCCTCTTTGTATGCTTATCAAAGTGCTTCAGCCATTGCAGACTAAGCTCATTTGTTGTCTAGCCGTTCTTAGAGACTGCAATAACCCAATCATGAGGTAGATCCTTCTCCTTATACTAGGCGGAGAGGTGGTGCTTGCCCCCGAAGATAATGAAGGGTGGGATCCACCAACCCATCGCGTTGATGCCTTGGATGACTGTTGTCCACTCCCTATTGCCCTGCTGCACCTGCTTTGGCCGTCCTTGACGCTTAGAGCCTGTGACTACTGCTCCAGTCGATATCATGCCTATTATGAAGCCTGCTTCATCAAAATTGTAGGTGTCCTCGTCCAGGATACCATGTTTGGCCTTCATGTTCTCTACAAGCTGGAACCAGTCTTGTATCACCTCAGGATCCTCCTAGAGAGCTCTCTTGTAGTCGTACTTTCGATTGAACTTGACTTTAAGCTCTAGCTGGCGCTTAACAAAGTCATAAGGCCACCTCTAGCCAACTAGCTCGTAGTAGCGTGCAGCCAGTAAAGAATCAGCCATATCTTTTATAGCATCAAGCCGAGGCGGAAATCCTCGCGCGTCTAGGTCGAGTATATGCTCCACAATCGCCTGCTCCTCTCTTATAGTAAGTCTTATTTTGTTGGGTGCGCAGTCGCGTCTAAACGTCTTTCTAGCGCGTTGGTCGCTAAGTGTACTTCGAGAGACGTTGTAGATAGCTGCAGCGCGTCGCTGAGAGAGTGTCGCGTCTCGTTTAATAGCCTAGATCGCAAGCTGTATACGCGCTTCTTTTAACGCTAGTGGTTCGTTGTGTGGTTGAGGCATCGCGTTATACTATTGCTGATAGTACGTTTTGGTGGGGTCTTGGCAAAGTGTCCGACTCGATGGAGTGTCCGACTCGAGTGCAAAGTACGTTATAAGAAACGCCTAAAACACTAAATCTTTATCCTTTTATTTATTATATCTACTAACATAATAACTTTTTAGCAATCTAATATTGTGTCTAAATCTAATACCTATAGTTATATAGCTATTATTAAATTTAGTTAGAGGATAGATAACTAGCTAGATAAAGTTAAAAATAATTTCTAGAGATTTAGCAACCTTATGCAACTAAAAAAATTATTAGAAGGGCCTCTAAAGCTCATCTTTAAGTACCCTATTAGTAATAGTTTTAGGCTAATTTGCTGCGCCTTATGCCTTTAGATTCTAGAGTATAAGGTACTCCTTTAGTACTTAGATATTAGTAGAAATATAGCCTTTGTAACATAATAATAGCATAATATAGAGATTATACTATAGAAGCTTAAAAATATAACTAAAAATAAAGGTAATAAGAACTATAAGGGTAAAAACTATAATAAAGAAAAGAAAAAGTTTATTATAATATCTAAGACGTTAGAGGCATAGTAGTAGTATTAGAAGCTTATTAAGGTTGTAGTAATTATTTAGGCTACTATTAAAGTAGAAAACTATAAGTAATAAGGGTAAGAATAAGTAATAGTAGTAAAAGTATAGGGGAGATAGGTAGTAGTAGTAAGATTCTAAGTAGTAGTATATAGCTTACTAGTTATAAAAAGAAATCTACTATATAAAAGAAATAAAATAGTTAGGTTAGTTACTATTATAATTATTAATATTATTATTACTATAAAAAATATTATTTAAGAAAGTATTAATTACGTAATATAGTAGTTAGTTAAATAGTTAGCCTAGAATTACGGAATATTACTGTCAGATTTAATGGTTGAATGCGATGATGTGTCTTCATAGATGATGATGATTGTATTGTCTTTTTGTCTACTGTGTTCAGCTGGTTCTGACTTCTTCGCTAGTGTGCCAAGCCATATGGTCCCTGCTTAATTGTACAGATCCAACCTCAACGCGCTTGTTCTATCTAACAGCTGCATATCTGACACACCCCCTTAGCTTGGAAGATCCTTGCAAGCTGAACTATTTAGCAGCCTGTTATCCTAAAGTGAGGTTATTAAGGTGCCCTTGAATTTCCTTAAGAGGTACTTTATTCGCTACTTTGCGTTCTGTTACCTTAACTAGCCTAAGTTAGGTTAGGAATCCTTCCTACTTGTTAACTGGGAGGACCTTCGTGAAGCCGTCGGCGATTATCTCTGCCAATTGTACGTACTCCACCTTAATCTTTCTAGTAGAGACTTCCTGTCTTAACTAGTGATTGTGAATGTCAACGTGTCGTAGTTTGGTCTGAAGCCTAGATATCTCCTTAGTGACTAGTTAAATAGTTTGCTTGTTATCGCATTAAATAGTAATTAACAATAAGCGCAGTTCAATCTGCAGTTCGTCCAATAGTCTTAATATAAAGATTGCTTCCTTGGCCACTTGTGATAGGGCGAGAAGCTCTGCTTCAGTTGTCGAAGTTGTGACAGTGTCTTGTTTGCTTACTTTCCAGGCAATAAGTCTGTTAAATAGCTTAATAGCGTATCCTTGCAAGCTCTTTCTGTCCAGTGTGTTATTAGCAAATAAGGCATCGCTGGCTACTTAAAGGCAGTTGCCTCCTCCAAGCTGCAGTGCTCTCTATTTAGTGCTTGATAAGTATAGTAGTACTTAATTAGCGGCATTGTGATGTTTTAAGCCCAGATTTGACAGGAATTAAGCTAGCCTTGAGGTTGCAAAGGCTATGTCTGGTCGAGTTGTTATTGCCGCGAACAGAAGCGATCTGATCTTGCGTTAGTATTTGTTGATTTCTGAGGGTGTCGCTAAGCCGTCTCGTGGTTTCAGCTTGATAGCTGCTATTAGGGTGTTGTGTTGAATATTCCTCTTGTTAACTAATTAACTAATCTTGTCTAAGTAGGCAGCCTAAGAGAGTTGAATTGTCCTAGTCTTTTGATTTCTAATAATCTCTAGGCTAAGGAACCACTAAAGGTTGTTTCCTCTACTTAAGGTGTATTTTTCTTGTAGGCGCTTAATTGCTTGTTAGGCTTCTTCCTCTTTCTGCTTATAAAAAGCCACAATAATATCGTCGACGTAGAAGAAGATAATAATTCTGTCTTTAAGAAGGCAGCATAGCTTGTAAGGCACTGTCTAGAAGCTTAGAGCTTTAAGTGTTAAGGTAAACTCTTTTTACTAGAGGAGTAGTAAGATCTAAAGACTATATAAAGCCTTGTTAACTTGAAGTATCGTTCTAGGCTTCTAATAGCCACGGGGAATTCTCATGTATACCTTTTAGTCCATACTTGCATGGACAAAAGCGTTTATAACGTCGTATTGCTTGAGCTCTATATTATAGTGAGCTGCTATTGCCACTAGCATTTGGAACAACCTGCTGGCAAGCGTGGCTGCATAAGTGTCTTGAGAGGTAATATTCTGTTGTTGATCGCCCCGGACGACGAGCCGTGCCTTGCACTTTAGCAAGCGATGGTGTTTGTTAAGCTTGTAGGTGTATACCCACATACAGTCAAGGATCTGCTGTCCTATTAGTTTAATCTTCTTTATTAGTACTTCTAACCATAATTTCATTTGTTTGTGGCTTGTGAGGTGATCCCGCTCTGCTTCTTTAAACAATTCGCCCATTGGGTAATCCTTAAGCTTGGTACGGCACGTTGGCAGAGGTGGGAGTTGACTTTAATAGGGCTTTAAGCCTTTGGCGAGCGTTCTTATTATCTTAGCCTTGTCTATAACATCCCCTCTGTATTTCCTAACGTGGCCAGCTTGAGTTCCTGCCATAAAGGCGGCTGCCCAGGGGACAGTCTTAGATAACCCTTTTAGGTTTATTTCTAATTTATTTCTAGCTATTAACTGCGCAAGTAATGCCGCAGGTGGTGGTGTAGTTAGAGGAGTTGGATAGTTGTCCCTAATCTTCACTCCTTGGTAGTAGCCTAGTGGGTCTACTTCGCCTTAGGGATTTAATAAGCCTCTAACAGTGTTGTCTTTATAAAAGGACTTTGTCTCTAGTTAATAACTTAGTGTTAGGAGTTTAATTGTTCTCACGTATGTGGCGATTTCCTCTAGTGTGCTGTGCATAAGGTTATTTATAAGGTCCTTAGTTTTGCCACTAAAGACAGTTTATTTGTTAAAAATAACGTTGTAAGTGCTTATCACCTTAGCAAGTAACAATATCTAGATTTAATAGATATTTAAGGACCAGTATCCTACTAGGTAACTAATCCAAGCCTTTAGGTCTAGGCGTTGTAGCCTTAATTTACCTCAATGTGTATTATCTGTTATTGCGAACGCTTTGCAGCTATACGCTTTAAGGTAAGCAAGATTAGGTTTCTTAATTAAGGTGACTACTCTGTTGTTTAGAGCAACTTGTGTGAAGAATATCTTATATAGCGTTTTCTAGTTGTTCGCATAATTTAGTGTTCAATTATAGAGGTATACTACAGCTCTCGTAACTTTGGGCCATAGTTCCTAGGGTAGGTTAGCATCAAGACGCATCGCGCGCAATTTCTCTTTGTTCACACCCCCTAAGCGTTCTGCACCTCCATTTTAAGCTTGTGTATCTAGGGCGGAAGGCTTGAAAGTAATTCCTTGTGATGCCAACCAGCGCTCGATTTCCGGTTTCACCATCGTGATCTCGTTGTCCGCTTCAATGACCTTGACCATAATATTGTAATAGTTTTTAAGGAAGAGAAAGAAGTTTAATAGAACTTTAATAACTAACTTGGCTAGTTAATTGTCTTTAAAATAAAAGTCCTATTGCAGGCCTGAGTACCTGTTAGTGACAAGCATCTGGCTCCTTTCGCTAGTGCTACTTTACGCCTTGTAGGCATGAAAGTAGATAGCTAGTCTTTCTCCTAGTCCTTTATTGTTAATTCGCGGTACTTGGCTAATTTGTTGCTGGATCTTTGCTTTCCCACAGGAGTCGCATTGAACTGTTATAACTCCCTTAACTCGCACCCCTTCAGCTTGCTGCATAAGATATTTGATAGCTGCTAGTCTAGGGTGTCCTAGTCTCTTGTGCTATAATTTGGCTGAGGCCCTTTGTAGTGCTTCTTTTGTTTGTAATGCATTCTTGCGGATGTGATATAAAGTAGGTAGTAGCGGATCATACTTAAGTACCTATTAACTGTGTATCTCGGATAGTTTTCTAATAACCTTATTGTCTAGTCCTTTTAGCGTAGTTAGGTCCGTTTGCGTATCCCACTAGATTCCTCTATGCCTTAGTAGTTAAAAGAAGACTAGGTTATATAGGAGGTCTGGACAGATAGCCACATTATATAGAACTAACATAGTTGTTCTATATTAGCCTCTTAGTGTTAAGTTAACAGAGCTGTAGCCTTTTATCTATATCTTTGTATTCCCAGCCCATATATAATCTCTAGATATAGGTAGACGGAAGTTGTAGATATAGTTAGGGTTGTTTATAATATGGCAAGTTAATTCTAAATTAAGAATAAACAAGCGCTTTAGCGGGTAATTAGATACTTCTATTTCTATTAGCGCTAATATAAACGCAGCGTTAACGTTTAATATTCTCCGTCCCTCTAGTTAGTCCTTAGGGGACTTAAGGATCTTAGGTGTGGGCGTGTGCGATTGTTTGATGATTGGTGTTCGTGATTAGGTTCTGCTTTGTCCGCAGATTAGCCCTTAGAAAGTTGCGTCGTTCTTATGCTTAAAGTTAATAAGCTTATTTATAATCTTATTAGATTTCCACTACTTAGGAGCTTTGTCTAGATTAACATAATAGCAGTCCCTAATACTATAGCGTTGTCCACAGGCAGGGCATTTTGCTCCTTCTATCATAGCTGGCTCTTAATCTAAAGGCCGCTTAAGCTTAATATCTTTCTTGTTAGCTGTACATTAATTACGGGGTCTGCCCCGGTTTTAGTTAGATAGCGCGCTTTCGGCATAAGAGGCGTCCCTGTTATTGCCCTAGGTGGTTGTACCACCTTTAGCAAGAAATAATGCATTATTAGTTATAAAAGCTTCTTTGTGCTTCCCTAATCTAAGGGGATAGTTTGCTATTATGTGTTCTTAAAAGCGTTTTATTATCTCTTTTTGGCTTATGCTAATTGTAAATTAACTATTATCTTAAAAGTTTGTAAACTATATAGGAGCAACTTTGTTTACAGCTGCTAGGAAGTCTTTTGTAATTACATTTAATTGTGATAGCTTAGCGACTTAATATATCTCCGCCTTAGTAGCTGCTTAGTTGTACTCTGCTAGCTATGTGTCCTATTGCAACGCGCTCCTTATTGGCCTTAGTAAGGCAAGATATCGCTCGCGAGCTTGTTCTTATTTGATTTGTTTGTTAACTCTAACTGTTAGTTGTAGGTTTGTAATCTATTATTATAGTAGCTTCTCTAGTAGGTAGCACGTGCGCAATAGGTGTAGGGATATAGTTAACTAGATAAATGCTATAATGTGTTAGAGGCTTGTTTGTTCCTTCTTAAAGTTGTGCTAGTTGTTCTTGTATTGTTTGACGGGGATCTTGTAATATTCAAGGTCTTCCCTAAACGCCTTCTGTCTAGTTGCTGACAGCGCAGTCGGTCTCGTTGGAATTTCGACGTTCGCGGCTGGTGTGTAATCAGCGACTACCAGAGCTCTAACAACTGCTGGTCTTGATATCAGCGGGACTGTTGACTTTAGATTAACCTTATCCTAGATGTTGTAGACAACGCATCTCGCCTGCAGCTGCGTTATCCATCCCATATAGTCGGTATGATCCCTCAGCGTTACTGTAGGATCGCGGTATGGTTGTTGCGCCATTTCGTATCAGTTGAGGCAGTGAGACTCTTAATTGTCAGATTTAATGGTTAAATGTGATAATGTGTCTTCATAGATGATGATAATTGTATTGTCTTTTTGTCCACCGTGTTTAGCTGGTTCTGACTTCTTCGCTAGTGTGCCAAGCCATATAGTCCCTGCTTAATTGTACAGATCCAACCTCAACGCGCTTGTTCTATCTAACAGCTGCATATCTGACAATTACGAATTAATCCTAGGAGAGAAGTAGTAATTATTATCTTTACTTATTATAGTAAAAGTATAGTTTTAGTGTTAAACACATATATTAAATTTAACTAAGTGCCTAACTATTTACCTATTTATATACTTCTTATAGTACCTATTTGCGAGCTATATATTCTTTACTTATATAGTAATCTATTTTACATAAATAGCGTTAATATTAGTATTTAAATATATTAGTATTTATTTTCTAGTAGGAGTAGAGTGTTATAAAGAAATACTTTTAAATATTCTAACTAAAAACGGCTTTAGTACATCTTAGAAAGTAACTAGTATAAGAGACTAGAAGCGTATTTCTTCCTTATCTTAATTTTATACTATTTCTCTAATAAGGTAGCAAAATAGGATTTTCCTAATACGGGGCTTAATACTCTTTTAGTACTTTGTAATTTCTCTAAGTATAATAGCTATATATTATTAGAATATATATATAATAAACAGCCATGATAATAATCTACTATCTAGATAATAGTAGCGCTTCTTTCTTAGTAGCCTAGGTAGTGTTTTATAATTATAAGGCGCCTTTTAGGCAGCTTTAGCAGCTAGCGGCTTCTTTTATACTTAAATTTTACTAGTAGCTATATTAGTATAATTAGACAGTTTAGAGCGTGCTATTATTTCAGAAATTAAGGTTATATAGTAGCTAGGAGGGTAGTAAGATAAAGTAGCTAAGTAGGTAGTAAGATAAGTAAGAAAAATATACTAGTGTTATTAGCGCCTCGCTTATATATATAGGCCCTTATAGCTACTTATTATAATAATAATATTTCTATTATCTTTATAATATTAACTATAGTTATTATATACTATTATTATACTCTATACTATAGTATTTATTAAGAAAGAGTTTTCTAACATTCTAGAGGGCCTTCTAAGTAGCAGCCTATAGATCCTAGTAAATTTTAAGCACGATAAGTAGGAGGATCTTAATAAGGCACTTAGTAATTATAGCGTTTTATTATATTATATACTAATATAGATAGGGCTGTATATTTAGAAATAAAGAGATTAGCACTATCCTTTTATATTATAGATAAAATAGCTTTTAAAAAGGCCAACCTACTAATTATAAAGTACTATTTAAAGATGCACTTAGTAATAGCGCTTATTCTATTATATAGAGGTCTTATAATACACTTTATAGTAAAGAAAAAAAGGTATTAAATACTACTAGATTAAATAATTAAGCTATATAATATTAACTTAAGAAGAGGCTTTATAATAATACGGACTACTAACTTCTCTCTAAAGTGTAAAAGTATTAGTAGCTTGTGTAGAAAGAAAAGAGCTTATATAGTCCTACTTTAATAATTAAAAGAGTAGTATATTATTCTATCCTATTTGTCGGATTATAGGCATTAGTAGATATATTGGCTGCCCAACAATGCCTAATAGACCGCCTCGATCCTACTTCGGTCCTACTTAGACAAGAGTATGTACACCTCTGTAGCATCCACACAAAGATAAGAATAACAATAAAATCTTGAAATGTAATCCGTTTTTAGTCCCTTTCCTTTCACTAGTGAGAGCCTATCCAACACTATTATTGCGTATTATTTAATTAATAAAAAGTAGATAATATATTAGAGGCAAAACTACTAGCTGTATATAAAAAGTAGAACAGGATTAAGAATAAAGTTAATCTAAGGGCTTACTAAGCAGCCCTAGCTAAGTATAGAATTATTACTAGTAATGGGAAAGGCCCTCCTATACATCTTATACTATAGAGTTACGTAGGTAAATAAATTTTTAATTATAGTAGTATATATAAGAAGCTACTATATAATATATATAAGGTAGGTCTAAGAAAGCTTAAGGCTAATAGCTTTAAAAATAAGGCTAATAAGGAAGAGTAGAAAGACTTCTATAATAGCGTAGGTAATATAGGTCTAACTACTAAGAAGTTAATAATAGTTACTAATAAGAAATAGTTATAAGTTTATTATACTTATTTATTATATACCCTTACTAATAATTATTAGTTACTATAAGTCTAGTTTTTCTATTAACCTTATTAACTATAGTAAGAATAGTATACTTACTAGTAATAAGGCGTATATAAAGGAGAATAATAATAATAATAAGTGTAAAGAGAAAATTAAGAATAATAGAGAGAAGCTTAAGGATAATAAAGAGAAGCTTAAGGCTTATTTTCAGGGGCAGCTAAATAGGTATAACTCTAATATTATAGATAGGAATATAGACTTTAAGGGTTTCTAAGACTTTAGAGGCTTTCGTACTAAAAGGGGTTTAGATAATAAAGAGGGCTTAGGTGCTAAAGGGGCCTTAAGTGCTAAGAGAGTTTTAGAGAATAAAAGGGTTTTAGATAATAAGAAGGTTTTTGACAATAATTAGCGTATAGAATAAGATAAGCTAGAGTTATAGTTTTGCTATAGCTAATTATTATAGCTAATAATTATATACTAGTAGCTAAGAATCCTGCCTATATAGTAGGGTAAAAAAAAACTAAAGCTTTTTTTTCTATTTAAAAAGCTTAGAGTTTTTTATTTAATTAATTATTAAAAATTTAGTTTTTTATATATTATAGAGAAGATATAGTGGTTTTAGGTAATATATTAAAATTTTGCTTAGTAATTATAATCTAGGTATATATAGGAACCTAAATATAAGGGTTTTAAATCCTCTATTTTAAAATCCCTATAACTTTTTTTAGATATATAGAAAAAGGTAATTTTTATATATATAAGTATTACAGCGTAATATAGTATTATCTTAAATTTTTAATATAGGTCGTCTTTCTAAATAATTTTTTATCTAAGGTTTTTATTTTTTTCCTACTAAAAATATACTTGAAAACCTAAAGAAATGCAATTTTTTTAAAACTATAGCTACTATACTACAAATTTTTATATAGTTTTATTACGTAGTAGATAACCTTATATTATAACTATAGACTATAGGATTACGTAATAGAAAAGTTATAGGGTCTTAAACTATATAAAAACTTAAAGTTTAAATAATATATTAAAAATAACTTTAATACTATAATCTTTCTAGCTGCATAGTACTTATTAGCCTTTTCGCTACTAGGTAATAGTATTAATACTTAATTAGATTGCAAAATAAGGATTCCAGAGCTAGCAATAGAAAAAGTAAATAATTAAATATTAAAAGTTATATAGAATAAGATATAGAAAACCTAGAATAAGTATATATACTACTAATAGTTCCTAAAGTACCTTAATTACTATAACAGTCTAATAGCTAGGGACCCTACTCTAGTCTTAAATACTAATCTAAGATAGTTATACGGTAGTAAATAGTTTTAAAAGTCTCCTTTACTACATAGTTTTTAGTCTAGCAGCCTTTCTACCTCTAGCTAAAGTTTAGCTACGCTAGATACTAATTATAACTTAGGCCTAACTTAGATAGAAGGAGAAATATACTTAAGTACTCCTATAGTTAAAAAGGGTAATAGGTTTAATATACTAGTGTAGTAGAAAGTTTATTAAATATTTTACCCCTAACTTATATAAGTTATAAAGAATATTCTAGTAGTATAGATTTTATAGGTTAGTATTAAGCGTGTCTTTAATACTAGTAGGGATATAATTAGAGATTAATAGTATAATCTTACTACTAAAATAATTTAAAAGGTTATAATAATTAAGTTTATAATAGCTAATAAGTAATCTATAAAGTTATTAAATTCTAATATAGAGGAGAGTAATTTAGAGAATATAGCGCTATTAAATAAGAGAAATAATTTATATAAGCTACTAGCTAATAAAAAGACTATTAAAACTATATAAGGTTCTAAGGTTTTAGATAGTAAGCTACTAACTTCTTTCTACTAAAGGTAGCTACTATAAAAGTAGTTAAAGCCGTAGCGCTACGATAATATTAGTAATAATAAGATATAATAAATATATATATTAATAGTAAAAAGGCATTAATTTTATATTTACTTAGATTTTTTTTCTTATATACCTTTAGAAAGTAACTAAATTTACTAATCTTATTATTATTAATTTTATATAATATAAGTTACGCAATCCTAATAGGTATTCTAACCTAACCTATACCTAAGAGTTTATATAACCTAACCTAACCTATACCTAGAGTCTATACAACTTAACCTAACCTATACCTAGGGTCTATACAATTCTAACCTAACCTATATCTAGGGTCTATGCGACCCCAACCTAACTATATACCTAAGTTAGGTACCCTGAATCTATTTACTAGCCTATAATCTCCTAAAAAAGAAAATATAAAAAAAAAGCAAAAGACCTAAAAGTATAATTAATTCTAATTATCTAAGCACTCTAAGCCTATTAAGGACTCTTTCTATTCTTATAAGAAATTTCTATAATTAAAGGATACTAATTAAGGTACTTTCTAAGCTACTCCTTTAAGCAACGCTAAGTCTAAGATTAAGCCTAAAACTTTAAGAAATAAGAGACTTAAGAAAAATAAGTCTAGCTTAGTCTCTATATAATTATATAGCCTTAAGCGTAGGTATTTATATTTTATATACGTTAGATTTTATCTCTCTAGTAGCTTCGATAGTAGATATTTTAATAATATATTAATTAAACACTTAAACACCTATTATTATTATATATCTAGATAGTTGGCTTACTAAATATCTTTTTTAACCTTTTTTTTAGTTTAAGATTAAAGTGGGTTAAGATAAAAGATTATTATATACTATGTATAGTACTTAATTCTAATTAAAGACTAATCTTAAATACCTTAACTACTTTAATAACTCTATATACTATAAGCTCCTAACCTATATAAGGTTTACTTATACTATATATAGTATATCTAGCTTATTATTACTACTATTATTAGTTATCTCCGCTTAAATACTACTTACGCAGTATACTCGCTTAGATAAGCTAACTTAATAGTAATAATAATAGCTAGGAGAATCTTATAAATTTATGCAATACTTTTATTATACTAGAAATTATTAATAAATTTCTTATCCTCTATATTTTATATTCCCTACTAGATTCTATTACTTAAAAGTAATTTGTCGGTTCACAGGTAGCAAGGAAAAACTAGTGTCTGTCTTCGGTATCTGGTGTCTGTATTCTGTGTTCTGTTACCCCTATGTTCGGCTGGCTCTAATGTCGCGCCTTGTGCGCCAAGCACGGTGGTCCCTGCACGATTATGCAGATCCGACCTCAACGCGCTTGTTCTATCTAACAACAGTTCTCGTAGACTTGGAAGACAAGAGAGTGCAGACATAATTACTACTAGAACTAGAAAAAAACCTAGTAATCCTTTATAAAACTAGATTCGCTACTAATCTAGTAGGTATATAAAAATTACCTTATAAATAGTTAAGTATACTAAACTTCTATAAATAATCTTATGGATAGAATAAAACTCTAGTATTATTACCTTAGTAGTAGTAGCGTAAAACCTTAGCGTGTACTTTTTAGTAGTAGTAAGTACCTTAGCTTTAGAGATAATATTAATATCTAAATAGATAGTAGAGCGTAGATATATATATAGAGAAATAGTAACAAATTTATTAAGAATAACCTTAATATAGTAATAAAGGAATAGATATATATCTAGTATAGTTTATTTTTTTATAACTAAGGAGGTTTCTAATAAAAATATTATAATAATACTAGTTATCCCTCCTACTATTATTAACACAGAAAAGTATTTTAACGTAGTATTAATAAAAAGAGATTACTATATTATAAGCAAGCTTAGTAGGCTTAGCGCACGCATTCTAATTAAAAAAAATCCATATATAAAATATACGAAGGCTATATTACTATACTATAGTTTCCTAGCTAGTATATAAGAATTGCCTTCTAGATAGTTAAGTATAATAGGCTCCTATATATAATCTCTAGACTGCTATAGATAATTATCTTATAGATAAAATAGAACTCTAGTATTGCTATATTAGTGGCAGCGATGCGAAACTATAATATATACTCTTTAGTAGTGATAAGTACCTTAGCTTTAGGGACAATATTAAAGCCTAGATAGATCTAAAAGAGAAATATCGCAGACCTTGTAGTATACGGTATAACGCTGTAAGGGAAAGCTGTGGGTGTGCTGAAAGCGCATTAAAAAAGGT
The DNA here is from genome assembly GCA_031010545.1 of Laburnicola sp. JP_R_19. Classification (NCBI taxonomy): domain Eukaryota; kingdom Fungi; phylum Ascomycota; class Dothideomycetes; order Pleosporales; family Didymosphaeriaceae; genus Laburnicola; species Laburnicola sp. JP_R_19. The sequence goes on from VOIT01000042.1 coordinate 1,752,705, forward strand.
AAAGCTGCTTGGAGATAGGTTGGGCTGGGGACGGTTTGTTAGCACGTGCAAATCGGCCCCTCATGCTGATGAGGTAGTCGATCCCATGGTCTATGGATGCCAAAGTTGAAGACAACGTGACGCGCGGTTGCCTGCGCGCGCAACACTCGCGCTCCGGGCTTGGCGCGCACGTGATGTTACGTGATGTCACGTGGGCGCCGTAACGCAATGAAAAAACGCAGTAGTTGAACGTAGTGGGGCCACTTGAAACCCGAATGAGTGGAGATAGTTTATACTCTTGCCTAGGAGGGAGCCTAGATAGATAGTAGGGCGTAAAGAGATAATAGTAGAAGATTTATTAAGGATAACCTTAATATAGTAATAGAGTAATAGTGTACCTAGTATATATTACTCTAATTTTGCTACTATAATTATAGTAGTATATACCTATTAATATATTAACTTATATTATTTATAGTTTTTTTTGCGACTAAGAGATTTCTAATAAAAAAATTTATAATAATGTCGCATTGTTTATTTAGTGTTAATTACCTTTTTTAATATATTTTTTTTATTTGAGCCTACGTACGTTAGAATAACGCGCTAAACTTTTTTTATTAACACTATCTTAAAACGCTTTTCTGTGTTAATAATAGTAGATAAAATAACTACTATTATTATAATATTTTTATTAGAAACTTCCTTAGTCGCAAAAAAAACAATTATAATAATAGTAGTTATTTCTTTTACTATTATTAACACAGAAAAGCGCTTTAAGGTAGTATTAATAAAAAGAGATTATATTATACATAATAATTTAGATAGTATTATTGTTTATAACTTAGAATAGTAAAGAAGAATAGTAATAGATAACTATAGTATAGTAGCACTAAAGCTATTTTATTCCTTCTCTACTAAAGTTCTAAGTAGTCTTTTTATAAATTAACTTTGTATATAGAAGTAGCCTACGCTAAGAATACTAAGCTTGCTTAGTAGTTTAAATACGTATTTTTATAATTACCTTTTTTACGCTCTTTTTAATTATTAAGTAGGAGGCTTTGCTTTTCTTATTCTATTATTTACGATAGAAGCCATTATTATACTACCCCTAGATAGTTAATTTAATAATATATACTATAGTTTAGAGTAAAGAGAAAAAAGATAAAAAGGTGCTTATTATAACTATTATCTCCCTTCTCTAATTTTATTCCTAAAGATATTACTAAAAGTAATAGGTAATATCTATATTAGTAAATTTATACTACTTATAAAATATATACTAAGTAGAAGCTTATACACATTATAAATATACTAACACTTGTCGCATTATTTATTTAGTATTAATTACCCTTTTTAACTATATTTTTTATTATTTAAGCCTGCGTAGGTTAGAATAACCTGTTTTTGTTAACGCTACCTTAAAACGCTTTTCTATGTTAATAATAGCAGGAGGAATAACTGCTATTATTATAATATTTTTATTAGAAACGCCCTTAGTCGCAAAAAAATTTTTTTTTTAAATAAACTATACTAACACTATTTATATATTACAATTAACCTTAAAGAGACTTCTGCTACTATTACTCTATTTCCTACTATTTTTCCAAGCTTTAATACTAATACTACTATTACGGCCGCCTAAAAGTATACTCTAATAATCTATCTACTTAAAGTCGCTATATCTACACTAGAGTACTACTGTATCTAAAAGATTATTAATAGGTTAAAGTAGAAAAAAGTATACCTTAGTTTATATAAAGTAGTTCTAGTATACTAGTTAGACTAGTAATAAATTTGTAACTATAGGAGTTATAATAGATATATAGGGTTACTACTATAGTTTTTTATATTACTATAGGTTAGAATAGCGATAATATAGGGTAAGATTAAGGGAATAGAAAAAAAGATATTTATTAATAAGTTACTAGGGAAGGAAAGTGTTATATAGGTATATTAGATTCTTATAGTTATTATAGTCTTAGATAGTAAGCGTATTATATAAGTGTGCCGTATTAGTAGTGTATAAATATAGCGTAATTACTAATAATAGTAATAATAAAGCAAGTTAGTTTTATATATATACTTTAAGTAAATTAATAGTGTTAGAGTACTTATAGATAATTATAGGGCAAGTGCATAGTAACTATTATTATATTAGTAGAGACTAGGAGTAGATTATATTTTTAGGCACTAGACTAGAGCGGCCTTTCTATCCTAACCTACGTAGGCTTAAATTGAAAATATATATTAAAAAACGTAATTAATACTAAATAAATAATACGACTATATATCTAGTATATATTAACTTTATTTTACTTATAAGAAATAGTATATATTTAGTAATATATTAACTTATATAATAGTAGAAGAGATAACTACTATTACTATAATATTTTTATTAGAAATCTCCTTAGTCGCGAAAAAAAACCATATTAACTTACATTATTTATAATAATTAGAATAGTAGTTTATAATTTAGAATAGTAGAAAAATAATAGCTTATAGTATAGCCCCGCTAAAGTTATATCTCTTCTAAAGTTCTAAGTAGTCTCTTTATACAAGATTTACTTATAGAAGTCTTATGCGAAGACTACTAAGCTCGCTTAGTAGTTTAAATATACTTTTTTTTTACCTTTTTACGCCTTTTTATATTACTAAGTAGAGGGCTCTGCTTTTTTTATTATATGATTTAAAATAAAAGCCTTTATTATTCTACCCCTACGTAGATAAAATAATACTATATACGTTTAGATATATATATATGCTACTATAAAAAAGCCTAATTATTTTTAGTAATTCTACTTTACTAATATTTTTAAGGTCTAAGAAACTTAAAGATAAGATTTATAAGTTTATTTAGTATTAAGTAAATAACAATTTAGTATAAAATTATATATATTTAGTTAATAATTTGTTAATCTTTATAGCACTAATTAAGTTACATTAATTTTATAAAGAGCTTTAAAAAATATCTAAAGATATTCTTTAGTAAGAAAAAGATAAAGTTAGGTAGTACTCTGTTTTCCACTCTACTCTTAGATAGGGATAAAGATTACTAAACCTTTTAGGTAATTTTAGCGCTTCTATATAGGCTAAGAATATCTCTATAGGTCTAGTTAATTTTACTTAATTAATTTCTGCTAATTTAGCGCTTCTAACTATAATTAAGAATTATTCTATATTAGTGCTTAATTATAGTCTACCTAATAAGGTTCTTTAATATAGTACTGCTTAGACTAGTCTAGCTATGTAGTAAAATTACATAATTTTAAATTAACTAGTTAACTAACTTTCTTATTAATTTAGCTCTAAGATTATAATTAATAAGCTACTATTTACTTAGGTTCCTACTTATAAAATATTACTTTTCTTATACTAGATTACTAAGGCTTACTTAGTAAAGCATTTTATTACTTATAAGACTAGTAACTCTTTAGAGCGTAATACTACTACTTTTAATATAACTACTTTTTATACTATTTTATTAGGCACTTAATTTATTTTACTAAGCGTTAGAAAGTATGTATTCTTAAATACGCTCCTAAAGTGCATTTTATTATTTACTAGCTAAACTAGTGCTTTAGCTTTTTAGCTTAACTATAAATTAGAAAACTTCTTAGTAGATAAGACTTTTAATTTAAATAAGTCTATTTTTTTAGGAGACATTACTACTAGTGTATAAGATTAGCTAAATTATATTAGTTCTAATCTTAGTTCTAGGCGCAGGTTTATAGATAATAATTTTAAATTGCTAGTAGCTAATTATTAAGACCCCTAGCTAGTAGATACTAGTACTTCTACTAATAATCTTTAAGTACAACTTAAGTATTATTCTTTCTCTAATAATTAGTAATAACTTTAAGCTTTATTTCTAGCTCTAAAGCTTTAGAATCTTACTAGGTTATTTAGATTGTCTAGTATGGTTTTTTTTACAACTAAGGAGATTAGCGCGCTTTATTAGTAGATAATTAATACTTTATCTTTTCTAATTACTCTAGGACTATTAATTTAGCTTAATAAGGTAGTGTGTATAGTCTTCTAGCTAGTTATAAGTTTTTTAATTCCTGTTATATAAATCTTTCTAATATAATAGTAATTATTTAAATATATTAGCTACTAGCTCTAGGTTAACTAATAATCTATTTATAAATATTAGACTATTTATTAAATAGTCCTTATTATAGTAAGTGTGCACTAGCTTTAATAATAATACTTATATAAATTTTCTAAAAGAATCTTCTCTTTATATTAGTAGAGAGAAGCTATTAGATTGTAATAGCACTCTTTACTAATTCTAGACTAATCTAGGCCTATCTATACCTAAGCGTTATAAAGTTACTTATAATTTTTTAGAAGTTTATTAAGTTACTATAATTAGTAACTAGTATAAGCTTTTTAAGAAGTTACTTAGTCTTCTTATAAAGAACTAATTAGTTAGATTTTCTTACATTATATATAATAGGCATTAATCTGCGCCTATTTAGTCTTATATTAGAATCTTATTTATCTTAGTATATTAAGTAGATCGTAGATCTATAGAGCTTAAATTTATAATTAGTTTAGAACTTATATTCCCCTTGTAATAATTCTACTTATATTCTTAAGATTTAAAAGCTTTTTAAAGCAAGTAAACTACTATTAAGTAAGTGCTTTTATAAGTCTATCTGCTAGTATATTACTTATTTTTATATAGGTAACCTTAAATAATTCTTTTATACATTCTTGATATAGCTATATATTGTAGATATTAATATAGCGTAGATAAGTGTTAATACGCTTATTTCTTCTAGTTATAAGTCTAATTATTTGTTAATTATTATAAAAAATATTCTATATATATTCTAAATTAAGCTTAAGTTCTTCAAAGAACTACTTTAGCACTATTACTTTTTTACTTATATACTTAAGTGTAAGTAGCTAAGCTTTAGTAGTAGAAGTTATAACTATACTTTAATAAGTAGTCTTTTATTGTATTACTCTATAGCTATATAATAGTCTATAAGTTTCTAAATTATCTAAAAATAAAGCATTGCTGTAAATTATAAGATTACGTCTATTATATTAACTGTACTATATAGATTACTAGTAAGTTTTCTAAAAATTTATAATTACTTAAGTAACAATATTAAAATATTATTTACTTAAGTATATTAAAAATTATAAAAGTTTTAAATTAGTAGATATAATATTAGGCTTAAATATAATTATAGTGTATAGTACTAATCTAATATATTTCTAGTAGCTCTTAATTCTCTTGTTAGATATGCAGCTGTTAGATAGAACAAGCGCGTTGAGGTTGGATCTGTACAATTAAGCAGGGACTATCTGGCTTAGCACACTAGCGAAGAAGTCAGAACCAGCTAAACACGGTGGACACAAAGATAATACAATTATTATTATCTATAAAGACACATTATCGCATTTAACTATTAAATCTGACATCTCTATTTAGTTACTTCTCCTATATTTTTATAAGCTTTTCTAATAGAAGAGGTATTATAGGGAAGTTTCTACTATCTTTAAGATTAACCTTCTTTATAGTTTTTTTTACGACTAAGAGAGTTTCTAATAAAAATATTATAATAATAGCAGTTATCCCTTCTACTATTATTAATATAGAAAAGTATTTTAAGGTAGTATTAATAAAAAGGGATTAGCGTGTTATAAGCAAGCTAAGTAAGCTTAGTAGACTTAGTGCGCCTATTCTAACTAACAAAAATCTATATATAAAACTATACGGAAGGCTATATTACTATGCTATAGTTTAGAGTAGGGGAGAGAAAGATATAAGATAGCACTAGTACTATAACTAGTACAACACTATAACTATTATATCTTTCTTTACTATTATCTCTAAAGATTACTAAAAGCAATAGCTATACTAGTAGATTTATACTACTTATAAGTAATATATACTAAATAGAAGCTTATATACTATAAATACACTAATACTCAATATTTATATTAAAGATAACCTCTTTTTATTAATACCTTAAAACGCTTTTCTATGTATACTCTAGTAGAAGGGATATCTACTATTATTATAATATTTTTATTAGAAACCCCTTAGTGAAAAAAAAACTATATTAAAGTTAATTTTCTTAAAGAGACTTCTACTACTATTACTCTATTTCGTACTATTTTTCTAAGTTCTAATACTAAAGACGCTATTAATACCGCCTAAAAGTATACTCAAATCTATTTACTTAAAGTTACTATACCTATACTAAAGTACTGCTCTATTTATAAGATTATTAATAGGTTAAAGTAAAAGAAGGTATACTTTAGCCTATATAAGGCAGTTCTAGTATACTAGTTAGGCTAGTAATAAATTAATAACTATAAGCGCTATAATAAATATATAGGCCTTCTATTATTATTTTTTATATTACTATAGAATAGGATAGTAGTAATTAAGAGTAAGATTAAGGAGTAGAAGAAGATATTTATTAATAAGTTACTAGAGAAGAAAAGTGTTATATAAATATATTAGATTCTTATAGTTATTATAGTACTAGATAGTAAGCTAGTAAGCGCGTTATATAAGTGTTCTGCGTAAGTAGTATATAAATATAGCGTAATTACTAATAATAGTAATAATAGAGTAAGTTAGTTTTCTATTTACACTTTAAGTAAATTTTAATAGGCGTTAGAGCGCTTATAAATAATAAGAGACAAGTATATAGTTTATAAACTATTCTTATTTTTTATTAATTTTTTATTATGCTATTCTTACTAAGAGAAATATTAGTTAGCCATAGTAATTATATACTATATACGCTTTGTTATTAATTATATAATATTAGTAACTACTCTATACTTATATTATTAGCTTGCTAAGTACTATTTTTAATCTGTTTTTTTAGTTTAAGGCTTGCTATTTAAATGCGCTTTTTAATATTATTATCTTTTTACACCTTTTTTATTTAGTAAGTGGGGGGATCTACTTTTTTTTAAGATAAAAGCCTTTGCTATTCTATCTCTAGGTAGATAAACTAACGCTATATACTTATATACTATAAGTATATATAACGCGTTAACTTGCTTATAGATAGTAATACTTATTACTACTATAGCTCTTTATAAGTCCGCACTATAGGTTTAACTACTTCTTAGTAATATTTACCTATTATATTGTCTACTCTACTATTTCTACTATATTAAATTTTTATACACTTAAGGAGTTAATATACCTTACTCTTATAGCTATAGAATCTTAGCTAAATAGTGTATATATTAATAAAGTAGTAATACTTCTTTCTTAGGATTAATTTATAATATTACGTAATTCTAGACTAGCTATTTAACTAACTACCATATTATATAGTTAATAATTTCTTTAATAATATTTTTTACTATAATAATAAATAGAGGGGCGTATTATAGTAGGTATAAACATAAGGCTGTCTAAGTTAAACAGACGTCTAGATAGTAAATCTACGCTATTATAGGGGACTATAAGTAAGGATTTTAGTCTAGAAATAAGTAAAATTTAGTCTCCTTAGTAAGTTTAAATCTTGCCCTCTCCCTCTCTAGTTTTTAAATACTTAAAAACTAAGTCTTTGTAGATAAGAATAAAAGTAGCCTAAATAAGCTAGTACCTCTAATAATTAAGAAATTTCTAACTATTTAAGCTAGATATAGGACGAGGAAAGCTATTAGTAAGTACTCTTATTAATTAGTCTTAATAAGTTATTAAGATTTAAACTTATAGGACAAGAAAGCTAATTAAGGTATAACACTATCTTCTACTTTAAGAAAAACTTTTTTAAATTTTTAATTTATGCTTTACACAGATAATAGGCTACTAGTGTTAGTTTTTTCTTAAACCCCTTTAAAGGGCTTTTTTTACTAGGGAAAAATGCCCCTTATCTACCTATACGATTTTTCTATGGCTGTATTTACTCTATAGAAATATAGAGGCAATAGAAACGCAGTAATAATAGTAATAATAATAATATAATAATAATAATAATAATAATAATAATAATAATAATAATAATAATAATAATAATAATAATAATAATAATAATAATAATAATAATAATAATAATAATAATAATAATAATAATAATAATAATAATAATAATAATAATAATAATAATAATAATAATAATAATAATAATAATAATAATATAATAATAATAATAATAATAATAATAATAATAATAATAATAATAATAATAATAATAATAATAATAATAATAATAATAATAATAATAATAATAATAATAATAATAATAATAAAATAATAATAATAATAATAATAATAATAATAATAATAATAATAATAATAATAATAATAATAATAATAATAGTAACTAACCTAACTATTTTATTCTTATAACTAGTAACCTATATACTACTACCTAGGACTCTACTACTACTACTACTACTACTACTACTACTACTACTACTACTACTACTACTACTACTACTACTACTACTACTACTACTACTACTACTACTACTACTACTACTACTACTACTACTACTACTACTACTATTTACCCTTACTCTTATTACTTATAGTTTTCCTACCTTAATAGTAGCCTAAATACTTACTACTACTTTAATAAACTTTTTATACTACTACTATACTTTTACACTTTTATAGTTCTTAAGAAACTACTACTCTTTATTTAGTAGCTACTCTATACTATAACTCTTCTAGTTTTTATCTTTAAGCTTCTTTAGTAAAGTCTTTATATTGCCTTATTATTATAATATTAAAGTTTAACCTAATTATTTTCTATCTAGATACTAAAAGAGTATTTTACACTCTAAAATCTAGAGTTATAAAGATAGCTAATAAGGCTTAAATAGCTAGGTCAAAGTATAATTAAAATTACTAAGATTAAGATGCCCCTTTAATAACCCTACTTACTATATTAGATTACTAAATTTTTAAGAATTATTCTTAACTTTATCTAGCTATATTGCCCTAAGTAAAAGTAGCATACTTAGGGCGCTAGAATAGTGATATATTAGTAGATATAATAGATAAAGAGCTAAATTTAAAAAATAGTAATAGTAGCTATATATTAAAGATAAAGATTTAGTATACTATATATTACTAATATTATAAGAGACTTATATACTATATATATAGTAAATTATAGTTTTACTATTTTATTACTTATACTACTTTTATAATTTTTTTTAATATTACCTTAAAAAACTATTCTGTGTTAATAATAGTAGAAGGGATAACTGCTATTATTATAATATTTTTATTAGAAACTCTCTTAGTTGCCAAAAAAAAACCCCACTACTTTTATATTTTTTAACTTTATAGTCTACTATAGCTCTCTAATAGTCTGCTAGTTAAGAGAGAATATATAACTTAGTTATACTAAATAGTAAACTATTTATTAACTACTATTTATAATATTGCTATAAAGAAAGTTAATAATAAAATTATTATTAATTTATATATATTTTGTTACTACTACTATATACTAGGTACTAGGTTTTAGTGTCTTTTATTTTACTTCTTTCTATATATAGTGTACACTTAATCTTAGTTAGAATCTCTATATAATAAAGATATTTAATAAAGTAGCAATACTATAATATACTAAGACGCTAAGAGGTATATTTAAAGAGATAGATATATAGTACCTAAGAGGCCTACTAGATCTACGCTAGGTATAGACAAATCTCTAGATTATCTAGCTCTAAGAGGTTAGCCTATAGTATAAACTATTCTTATAAACTATTCTTATAACCTCTTATTATATTAGCGGAGACTTAGTAGACTATATTTTTAGACACTAGACTAGAGCGGTCTTTCTATCCTAGCCTACGCAGGCTTAAATTAAAAAAATATAGTTAAAAAGGGTAATTAACACTAAATAAATAATATAACTAAACTTCTCTATAATCTTATTAATATAAGTATAATAAATAAGCATAATTTTTTTTTTTACAATTATAGATTACTTAAACGCCTAGAAAGTATTTAACTAGTCTATAGTTTCATAATTTTATATTTTGCTTTAATTTAGCTCTAGAGTTTTTATATCTCTACTTTATAAGCTATATTAAAAATTAGAATTATATTATTAATCTAAAAGAGTACTAAGGTTCTATAATCTATACTTATAAATAAGCATAGTTCTTCTTTTAAAGTAGTGAGCCCTATAAATCTTAGCGATTCTAAGAACTTTTTATACTAGAGTAGGGGCGAGTCTTTTAATTTATATAGAGCTTAATTAAGAGATATACACTTATTATATTCCTTAAACCTATTTAGAAGCTTATAGATAACTAGATTATTAGCTATAATATAATTTTTAAGAATACTTCTACTGTATTATATTATAGTGGTTTTTTTGGCCACTAAGGGGTTTCTAATAAAAATATAATAATAATAGTAGATATTTCTCCTACTATTATATATATAGAGAAGCGTTTTAAGATATTAATAAAAAGGGATTATATTATATTATATAATCTCTAAATTATATTCTACTATAATAACTATTATAGTTCTAAATAAATATGCTATAAGTATTGCTCCGTAAGTTAAATATAGCAAGTTCTTATTGTAGAGATTTTCTCTTATAATAATTTAAAACCTATACTTTAGAAAGTATTTATTCTAATTAAACTTATAGGTCTAAACCTACTTTAATAGAAGTAGTTATTTAGTAGCTTATAGTCAATTAATTACTATCTAGATTTTGTTATTTTTAAGTGTAGTAATTTTAATATACACTGCTTTTTTAAGAAGCTTTTTAAGTAGATATTTAGAAAAATATTTTTATAAGGTAAGCAGCTTTAGTAGCTTATTTCTATATAGATTAGTAAAAGGTAATACCTTAAGTACTTTTATAAGTATTACTATAGCAACTACTATATTTATTATAGTTTACTGTTAGTATTTATTCTAGCCTTTCTATACGCCTAAGATATATATATATATAGAAAATAATTTTAAAAAATTTCTATTATATATTTAGCAATTAGTATATATATATCTAATCTACCCCTAGCTAATTAGTAGTATTATTATATTAGTTAAAAATTTTTTTTTAAAAAGGCAAATAGTTGTAAATATACGTATTTATAGTGTTACCTTAGAGTTTTTTTACTTAATTTTATAAATATTTAATTTCGCCTTCATATTTAGCTTATTAGTAGGTTATCTATTTCCTCTAGCACAGTTAAGCTCTTAGGGCTAGATTAAGAGGTAGCTATAGAGCTCTTAGGCTCTATACTTAAAAAAGAATGCTTTTTAGAATCTAATTAGCTAGCTTACTTAGATTAGTGTACACTTTAGTAGCTATTAGTCTTTCTATAACTCTTTAATTAATTATACTTTAGATTATCTAGCTTTAGTATCTATTTAGAGGTTATAATCTTTATATAATTACTTTAAACTATATAAATTCGTACCTATTTACTAGCTAAGCTTACTACTTATATATTAGTTCTATTAGCTACTTAATTACTAGCCTAGGTAGATATACTTTTAGATTACTAAATAAAAGAACTATTTTTTGCTTACTTAGTACTTACCTACTTATTTAATACAATTTGTTTTCTTTTTTACAACGAAGGAAATTGCTAATAAAAATATTATAATAATAGAAGTTATTCCTCCTACTATTATTAACATAGAAAAGCGTTTTAAAGTAGTGTTAATAAAAAGGTTAAGTATATTTATAAACTTATCTTTTAGATTATTAATCTTTATCTTATATAGAACTTTAACAATGTTTACTACTTTCTTATAGTAAATATCTTAATTAGTTTTACTCTTATAGAATAATATTTTCTTAAATATAATATTGCGCGTAGTAATTACCTTATTAAGTAATAGAATATATATCCTATAGAGATTTAATACTTTATAACTAATAAGGTATTTAATATAGCCTCTAAGATTTACTTTAAATTTATATTTATCCTACTCTACTACTTAATTTCTTTTTAAAGGATATACTTAGTAGCTATAGGTATAAATTCTACTCTAATAAGGATAACGATTTGCTATTTGTGCTTATATTTAAGTAGGCTTATACTAATAGAAATATTATCTAAACTAAGTTTTAAGCACTTTATCTAGTGCTTAAAAAGTATATAAAGCTAATAAGCTTTTACTATATAAGTATATAGCTACACTTATAATTTTAGACTATATTTTAAGTAGTAAATTTACGCTTTTCTTTATTTTTATAGCTTTAGTAATAATTCTTTACCTTACTTACTTAGGTGCTTTATTTAGTTTATGTATATATAATAGTGTATAGCTAATATTAATTTTTTATTTATATATATAGTCCATATAGGCTAATTGTCTTCTTTAGAGAAGAGGAGTAGTATTATTATCCTAAGAGATTATAATAATCCTTAGGTTATATTTATTTTTAATCTATTAATTAAGTGTAGTTAATATTTATATAATCTCTAGTAAGAATTTTAATATAAGGTTGTTATTGTAAATCTTTTCGCTAAATTCTTTCTTAATAATTAAGCTCTATAGCTCTCTAAGCTACTCTGCTAGAAAGTTAAATAGATTCTAAAAAATATAATAGAATAGTTTTAGAGATTATTCCTTTAGGTATTTAGAAATTACTCTTATTATATGCGTTATAAAGTAGTGCTAATAGTTCTTTGTTTAAGTACTAAGAATACGTATATTTTATATATTATAAACTAAAGCTTAAAGTGCTTATTAGTCTAAATAACTTAATTAAAGATACTAGAGTTTCTTAGTGTCTACTTATGGGAGATTATAGTTAACACTACCTTAAAACGCTTTTCTGTGTTAATAATAGCAGGAGGGATAACTGCTATTATTATAATATTTTTATTAGAAATCCCTTAGTCGCAAAATAAAAACTATAGGACATTATATAATAATTATTTAATTTCTATAGCTAAAAAATAGTAGAAAAGAGGCTTATATATAATAAAAGTAATATTATAGATACTACTTAGTTCTATTAAAATAATATTCAAAGTAAGAGTTCCTATATATAATAATCTTTCTAAATCTAAATACTAACTTTCTACCTTTCTTAAATAAGCTTTAAAGATAATTTTAATATAAAAGCCTTTTATAATTTTAATATTTTTAAGTAAGAATTCTTTTATACACGCACTATATTTACTAGTAAGTACACTATTTATAAGTTAATCTCTTATTTCTAAAATTAAAGAAGCCTATGTTTTAGCTTTAACACTTTAGGTTAAGCTTGCTATCTTAAATAAGCTAAGTGTTAGAAGTAATTAATTATTAATAAGGTAAACTACTACTTCTTTATTAAGAATAGAGTTTTATATAAGTAAATAATAGCTAGAATATATTATTTTATATACGTCTAAGCTCTTCTATAGCTACTTATTAAAGACTAATAGATTAATTAGAATATAAGCTATTAACTCTAAATAGGTAAAAGTAATTAAGCTCTTTACTATAGGTATAGACTTTTAGCCTTCTATTTTAATTTTTTTACAAGGCTCCTTCTATTATAGAAATACTAAATAATTATTAATTATCTTATAATCTTTCTTGGCAAAGATAATTAGTAGCGCTTTTTTAGGGTATTTGGTAGTAACTATAGTTTAAAGATATTAGTAATTAAAACTATTTTAGTTATACTCCTTAGGTCTGTTTAAGCATTTATTATTCTTTTTCTAAGCTTTTTTATTTAAACTAGTACTACTTTACTTTTTTTAACTATTATTTTAACTAGTAATTATTATAAATATATATAATAACTTACTATAAAGTGCCTAAAGCTAGTGTTTTTAAATAAGTATAAAGTAGATCTTACTAATATATTAGTAAGATCTATTATTTTAGTACTAAATAAGGCGTCTTATATAGGACACTAGTTTATTAATTAGGTCTATTTTTGTATAAGTTTAACTAGTAGCGAGTCTAAGAAGTTATATATAGTTAGCTTACCTTTTATATTAAAAAGCTTAAAACTCTTAGCCTTATTAAAAAGGAGTTACTAATTTTAGTGGTATATTTTAGGTGCCTACTATTTATATTTAGCCTTTTAAGATTTGCTTAGTATTAGGTGTAAACTAGGTTCTTTATACTTACTTCTATTAGAGCTAGATTTTTTTAAAGTACTTTGATAAATACTTATAGAGAAGTCTTCTTTTTATTATTTATTATAATTATAGCTAGTGCTACTAGATCTTAGAACACTATAGTATAAACCTATAAAGCAAAATTCTAAATCTTTATTATATTAATCTACTAGTTTTATACTTTTATTTAATATTCTATAATCTAAATCTTATAGACTCTAATCTAATTATTATATATTATATTACTTATACTTACTATCTTTTTTAGTAGTATAGAATAAGTTGATTTGATTAAATTTTAATTAATAATTTTATTAGCGTTAGGATTAATAAGATACTAGATATTTTTAGACTAAGTATAAAATTACAGCTAGATAATCTAAAAAGGCTATCTTGCTTAGTTAGTAAGGAGCACCTTTATAGTAGGAATTATAATATTGGTTATTTTAATTATAGGTAAGATTTAAGTATAAAAGAGAATTAAAAATAATTAGTAAAAAGTAATTAAAGTGTCTAAATTAGAATTCTAATATATGAGTGCGTAGGGAGAATTAGGCTATAATTTTAAAGCGCTAAACTTATAACTATAGAGAAAAAATAAGCTAGAATATTAGATTTGGTAAGCAAATTAGATAAGATTACTATATAAGAAAGGAAGCTAAAGGGCCAGACTATATATACGCTTATAGAGAAGAAGTAGGGCTAAAATAGTACTATTTATATAATTATAGGCACGTAATTAGACCTAGTTAGGATAAGAGACTTTGGACTAAGAGGTTAGAGTTGCCTAAGTAAACTTAAGAATTTGATAGAGTCTAATAGTAAGTCCGGCTATATACTTATATATATACTCCTGGCTTAGCAAAAGCACAGATCTAGAACTCTAAGGCTGCAGGCTAAGTAACTATAAAAGGGCGCTTAGCCCCTTATATATCTTGCTCCCTTAGGAAAAATTTCTAGCGTTATATTCTATGCGTAGAGGCTTATAGGAAAAAAGCGTAACTATAAGGCTTATATTATTTACTTCAGCAAGTGCTTAGGCAAGGTATAATAATTCCCTAATAGACTTTTTCCTTACTAATTTATATCTTAGATCTAAGGCGGCTTATAAAAGGACTTTGCTAAGACTAAATTTGCTAATTTTATCCTAGATATTGTAAAGACTATCTGCACTAGCGAGATATTAGAAGGTTATAAGATTGCTGCTCTTCTAGAGTATATTAAGTGGGTTCTAGGTTTTGCGGCTATTAGTCCTAATTAGATTGCTATCCTTTATAAGAAGGTTAAGAGGTTAGACTTTAATCTTATTCTAGACAAAAGTAAATTTATAGA
Organism: Laburnicola sp. JP_R_19; assembly: GCA_031010545.1. NCBI lineage: Eukaryota > Fungi > Ascomycota > Dothideomycetes > Pleosporales > Didymosphaeriaceae > Laburnicola > Laburnicola sp. JP_R_19. The sequence continues at coordinate 1,768,074 of VOIT01000042.1, forward strand.
GAAGAAGTAGTGTTCTTATTTATTATTCTAGAATATTAGGATTTTTCTATTCCTATATCTAGCCTTATTATAGGGGTCTAGGGGCGTTTTTCTACGTAGTTTATAACTTTATAAATATAGCTTAGCTAAAAGCTTAGCTTCTTAAATAATTAATTTATTTAGTTATACTATGTCTATTTTCTTTCTTTTGTAATATCCTCTTCTAAATAGCTCTTTTTCTCCTTCTTAATCGCCCTACTTCCTATTACTTAGAATCTATATTATTTTATTATAAGAAGGACAACCCTTCCTTTTCCTATTAGCTTATATTAGAGCCGCCACTTCTAGATAATTTATAGTACTTCCTTATATATTCCCTACTCTTCTAAGCGGATTAAAATCTTATTCCCTATTAATCCTTAAGTAATTAGCGGGGAGGGATAGAGGTCTAGGCTTATCCTAGCCTCCCTCTAGTAGAGGCTTCTAGAGTTCTCTACTAAAGGTGCAACTTCTATATTAGAAGCTGTAGCGTATTTATTAGTTTAGGAAGTTTCTATAAAAGTTTACAAATAACTCTTTATTATTATTTTAGAATAGGGAGGTGTATATCTCTTAGCAATCTAATACCTCTATAGTAAAGAAATTTATAGTAGGTTTCTAAGTTAGGTTAGTATTATCTAACTACTTAACTTAGTATAGTAATCTCTATAGCCCTCTCCCCCTTTAAGTAAATTTCTTAGCTAAGATATCTTCTATGATCTATTTCTCTTCTCCTTTAATAATAATAGCCTCTAGTTTCCTATTATCTATAGCCTAGCTAGAGAAAGGGTCTCCTCTAGCTAGGTGTAGGCAATTTACTAAGAAAACTAGGTAGACTTTAGATAAAATATCTAGTTTTATATTATAGAAGTCTACTACTTATATAATTATAAACTTTGCGTTTTTCTAGTCTAACTTTTTATTAGAGCAAAAGTTAGATAGACAGTTCCTATACTAGAGCTAAACTTGATCTCCTTTTTTTAATATAAGAGCGTCCCTCTAATACTAGTTTGCTTATCGCTCTTACTTTTATTATGGCTTAGCTATTTTAGCTTAGATAAATACAAAAACTTTCTAGAACTTTTATAGTAAAGCTTTAGTAGACTTTGCTAGTTGTAAATCCTACTAGTAATAGTTAATAGCTTTTATCTTTGCGTTTAGCTTGGCTAGGTCTATATTATATTTATACTAGAGGAAAAATAGTGCTACTCTAGTAGAGGTAGCTTCTTGCCTATTAATAGCTATTTATACTATAGAGTAGTATAGAGCCTAATCTTTCTAGTTCTACTATATAAAAGCGCAAAGGTATGTCTTAATTATAAAATTTATATATTTTATAGTGCTATTAGTCTCTAGGTGCTTAAAAAAGGATAATCTTCTCTATATTTTTATTCTCTTATATAAATGCCTCCAAAAGTCGCTTACAAATTAACCTTTATAGTTAGAGGTTATAGTATTAGAGAGCTAATAGTAGGCTATAATATAGCAAAAAAACGTCTCTACTATAGTTTTTACCTCTAGGTCTAGTAGAGAGACTAGAACTATTCTTTTTTCTAGCCTATTACACACTACTATTATATTTGTGTTCCTTTTACTTATAGAGAGCTTAGTAATAAAGTCTATAGAAATTTCCTTCTATATCTAGTCTAGAAAAAAAAAGGTTTTAGTAGCCCTTACTTTATATCTCTCTATAGCTTAGTTCTTTTACACATATTATAGTTCTTAATAAATTTATAGATAAAATCTAATATTTCTAAAAAGAAGTATAATCTAGTAACTATTTTGTAGGCAATTTCTCTTCTTAAATACCTAGATACAGGGAAGTCGTAAACTACAGTAACTAGTATTATTCGTAGAGATTCCTAGTCTAGGACCTATCTTTGTTTCTAGTACTAAAGGTAGCTAGCGTTATTAATATCGTATTCTTATATAGCGACCTTTAGGTTTAAAGAGAAGGGGAAAGTGCGCCTATAGTAAAGAATATACTTCTTTGCCTTCTTTAACACTAGATCTTTCTCTAAGCTATAAGGTTATAGTTTATCTAAGTCTGCGTCTACTAGGGGACGCATTTCTAGTTTAGAAAGAAACTCTTCTAGTAAGTAGGGAGGAGAGGACTATTAGTCCTCGCGTTTAGCCTAGCTCCCTTCTTCTCTAGGGGGGTCAAGCCTCCTAGGAAGAGCTTATATCACTAAGGCTATAGATATTCAAAGCCTAATATTTCTGTTCCTTAAAAAGATCTTTTTAAGAAGTTAGATTTTATAAAACTTAACCTAGTTATCTTTAGTGTTAGTAGGCATATCCTACTAGTGTCGCGAAAGGGTATTTGCCCTTAAGTTAACAGTTCCTAGTTTATATTAGAATATTATATTATATTTACTAAGAGTGTTAGCCTAGCGTATATACCTCTTCTCTAATCTTCTAGACTTTATAAAGTATATAAGGTTCTTGTAATTAGTATATATAAGTGTATAGAAAATAGTCTAGAGTATATTATACTACTTTTTAGTTACCTTAATAACTATAAGTATCTTCTTATTATAGATTGTGTAGTTTGCCTCTATAAAAGTATATTTAGTAGAGAAGTAGGCAATTAGTCTAAGGATTTCTTCTGCGTCAAACTGCGAGAAGCAGGCTCTAGAGGCCTAGCCTAAGAAGTTAGCCTCTAATACTCCTTCCTTCTTAGTATTAAAATAGGCTAGCGTAGATTTGGTGCAGAATACTTTCTTTAGGTAGTTAAAGGCCTACTATTACTTCTACCCCTATAGGAAGGGAGTTTTCTTCCTAGTTAACTTTATTAATAAAAATACTATTTCTAAGAAATTCTCTATAAACCTCTAGTAGAAGTTAGCAAACCTTAAAAAACTCTAGATACTCTTTATATCTATAAAAGGGGCCTAGTCCTAGATAGCCTTAACTTTCTCTAGGTCTATACTAATTCTCTTCCTATACTCTATAATAAATCCTAAGTATTTAGTCTTAGTAACTGTGAATTCGCACTTTTTAATATCTAGGTGTAGCTCTACTTTGCCTAACTTCTTCACTATTTATCTTACTTTATTCTAATAGTCCTCTAAAGATCTACTAGAAAATATAAGGATGTTATCTATATAGGCAGAATAGAAGTTATCTAAGTACTCTCTTAGAATAAAGTTAATATATCTCTAAAAAGTGCTTAGTGTATTAGCTAGTCTAAAGGGGACTACTAGCTACTTATACAACCCAAATTAGGTTTAAAAGGCTATTTTCTATTTCTTTTTTTTTTGCTATTCTTAACTTATAAAAGGCCTAAATTATATCTAATTTTATTAGCTACTTAGCCTTAGCAAAAAGCTATAGCGTTTCTCTAATAAGAGGGAGAAAGTAGTAGTCCTTTTTTAACAAGGTATTTAGTGCCCTATAGTCTATACAAAATTATAGGCCTCTTCTAGGTTTTATTACAAATAACACTAGCGCCACGGCGCTAGACTTACTTACCTAAATAAAGCTGTAGTTAAGGTACTCTATTAGGTCCTTGTAGAGAATAAGCAGTTTCTCCTTTAATATACTATAAAGAGGCCCAAAAAGGATCTCTAGGGTCTCTCTATTCTTCTTAATAAGGGAAATTAAATAATCAATCCTAGAGCCTTGTAATAGGGGAAGTTTGTTAGCTTGTTCCCTTAAGAAGTCTTCTACCTAGTCTAGAAGCTATTTAGAAAGGTGGTCTTTTAGGTTTATTATAACCTTTAGGGCTAGGGCTTTCTAGATATTCTTAAAGAAAGTAGTAAAAACCTTTAGTCTATTCTTTTCTTTTGTGTTTCTTCTATTTAGGGTTATAAACAACGTAGCGGAAACTTTCTAACTAGGAGTAGGAGTTTGTTTCCCCTACTTATCTCTAACCCTTATATAGAAGGACTCTATATATATAGATCTTTTCCCTAGGGCTACTAATATAGCGTTCTTCTTCTACTATAGCAAACTAAGAACTAGTTTATAGTTTTCCTCCTTCCTATTAATATACGCCTATATTGTTTTAATATGCCCCTTGATATCTATCTCTATACAAGCAGCTTTATAGACTAAGGAGGTTATTTCTCTAAATTCTATTTCTTAATAGGGATTATTTAAACTAATGTGTTGTAGGTTAGCTTTCTTAGCAAACTTCTTAGATATAAAGGCTATAGTTAGACACTTTAAATTAAGTATAGTATACGTAAAGACGATATTATTAACAAAAGTGTTTATAGTAATTAGTATTAAATCTGGCTATGTCTTCCTATATATATTAAAGTTCTCCTCTAGTTCCTTTATAGCTTGCTTTATCTCCTCCCTCTAATAACTTTTAGAGGAAGGAGCTAGTTTTCTAACTCCGCTAAGCTATTAACATCTTCGTTACTACTATTTATTTCCTAGGCCTTGCTAGCCCTAGCTTGTATTAGGGGTATTATAGCTTAGAGATAATAACTCTAGATACTATATCTCTTCTTACTATAGTAGAAGCATGCTTCTTCTTTATAGTATTAAAGCGCGTAAGTTCCTAATCTATAGTGTTAGTAGACTTAGTAGAAAAGGAGGCCGCCGCGTAAAAGGGCTTTAATATTTTTATATAGCAAAAGTTTTTCTTAACTATATTAACTCTGTCTATAAGTATTATAAGGTCCTAGTTCTTAGGGATCTCTAGCGTAATTAGCCTATTCTGTAAGTCCGTGCGTAAGGCTCTCCGGTAAATACTCTTTAGATTCTCCTAATTATTCTTATTAGCCTTAGTAGCTAGGCACATAAAGTTGGCATTAAACTTCGTTAGTAGGGTTTTGCCCTGCTAGCTAAGGAATAGTCTATTCTATACTTGCTTCTCTGCTAACTTATTATAAAAGCTTGTGTCTAAGAAGCTTTAGAATTTATTCTTAGAATAGGTTCCTTTCTCTACAAAGGCTAGTGCGATATCTGCCATCTTATCTATTAGCCTACTTATAATATAATCAACTGCGTTTCCTAATAAGGGGTAATTCTTGCGAATCTTAGCCTTTATTGTGTATTCCTAACGCCGGTAATCTCGCCAGCTTCTAGAGAACAACTCTGGATTAGGGAGTTAGGGACGTTAGCGCTCTATTAGCGCTTTGCTAGTCGCTAGTATTGCTAATATTATTTAGGGGGGAGCTAAGGGCACAGTCTCTACTCTAGCACTTTGCTCTAATTAGGCGAGTTAATTAGTAATTACTTCTAGCGAGGTCTAGAGCTGCTTATTAGCGTTTAGTTAAGCCACTAGTGCGACTTAGAGTTGCTCTAAGTTAGCGAGACAGCTTATAATTTATGCTAGCGCGTCTTAGAGGGCGTCTCTTATGTTTTAGCCCCCCCTCCTTTTTTAAGAAGGTGTCTAGAGCCCTATTAACCTTTAGTCTTATAGATACTAGTAAACTAGCTTAATTTTCTATATATATTTAGCCTTATTATAGCTTTTTATATATAGTTCCTTAGTAAGGTTAGTAGTAATATCTGCCTCTATAGCTCCTTGCTATTAGAGTTTAGTAACTTATTACGCTAGGTAAGGGACAAGAATATCTCCCCTTCTATAGGAAGGCCCTAGTGTTTCCTCTATTATATTCGTGTTCGTCCTATAGGGGTGAAGGATCTTAATATCTAGCTTAACTACTCGTGTTTGTTTATAGATTAAGGGATCTTAATATCTAACTTAACTGCGTATTTGTTTGTAGGGTTAAGAGATCTTAATATCTAACTCAACTGCGTATTCGTTCTATAGGGTTAAGGAATCTTAATATCCAACTTAACTGCGTATTCGTCCTATAGGGTTAAGGGATCTTAATATTTAACTTAACTACATATTCGTTTGTAGGGTTAAAAGATCTTAATGTCTAACTTAACTGCGTATTCGTTTGTAGGGTTAAGGAATCTTAATGTCTAACTTAACTGCGTATTCGTCCTATAGAGTTAAGGGATCTTAATATCTAACTTAACTGCGCATTCGTTTGTAGGGTTAAGAGATCTTAATATCTAACTTAACTGCGTGTTTATTTGTGGGGTTGAGGAATCTCAATGTCTAACTTAACTGCGTATTTGTTTGTAGGGTTAAGAAATCTCGATGTCCAACTCAACTGCGTATTTGTCCCGTAGGGTTAAGGGATCTTGATGTCCGACTCAACTGCGTATTCGTCCTATACGGTTAAGGGATCTTGATATCCAACTTAACTGCGTGTTTATTTGTAGGGTTGAGGGATCTTAATATCTAACTTAACTGCGTGTTCATTTGTGGGATTAAGGGATCTTAATGTCCAACTTAACTGCGTATTCGTCCTATAGGGTTAAGGGATCTTAATGTCTAACTCAACTGCGTATTCGTCCTATAGGGTTAAGGGATCTCGATGTCCAACTCAACTGCGTGTTCGTTCGTAGGGTTAAGGGATCTAGATGTCCAACTCAACTGCGTGTTCGTTTATAGGGTTAAGGGATCTCAATGTCTAACTCAACTACGTGTTCGTCCTATAGGGGCGTCCTTAACGTATTAGGGAGGTCTCGCGAGCTCCCACGTTATAAGGAGTTAATTAAATTCTATGTAAGGGGCTTTAGACTAAGAGGTTAGAGTCGCCTAAGTAAACTTAAGAATTTAATAGAGTCTAATAGTAACTCTGGCTATAGACTTATATATATACTCCTGGCTTGGCAGGAGCACAGACCTAGAACTCCGAGGCCGCAGGCCGAGTAACTATTGAAGGGCGCTCAGCCCCTCACAGTTAGAGCCTTATTTCTATAATAAAAAGTTATTATATTATAGACTTCTAAGCAGGGGGCTCTGCTTTTTTTGTTATATTATTTGAGATAAAAGCCTTTATCGTAGATAGATAGATAGATAGAATTGATTTACGTCCAGTAGACTTGGCTGAGAGCCTTTATCTACATAGGCCTCCCGTGGGGCATGGGGGACGCGTCTCTCCCCGTAAGGGGGAGACGGGTCGTGCAATAGCTGCTCTATAAAAGCCTGTTAACTCTCCTAAACTCCTCTGTGCGAGTAAAGTGAGAAGTCTAGTCTAGCGCCTATGTGCGCAGGATCTTGTCCCTAAGGGAACGTTATATTTACTTGCTTCTTCAATTAAGCCCCATTAGAGCTGGTCAGCTTAAGAAAGGCGGCGAAGTCCTCTGGGCAGCTGAGGAGCTGCCGAAGGTACTTTTGTCCCTCGCGGGCGTTCGTTGGAGGCCCGCTGGGTCGCTAGGGCCAGCTGGCGAAGCGTCTTCGTGCTTTCTAGCAGTAGACTAGATAGCTAGGGGCCTTTTCTTTTCTGTATGCGCAGGTAAGGGTTGCGTCCTTATATTTGAATTTCTTGTGATACTAGGCGTAGTCACTGTGCATAGTCTTAGTTGACAAGAGTTTAGATAAGATTCGACGGCTAAGGCTGAGCTCTGCTGGTGCAGCTGTGCTTGTGTAGCATAGGCCCCACTAATTGTACTATGTAGAGAGCTTTGTCTTGTGTTGTCTCCACTATTCTATTTCTGCAAGGCGGAGATTAATCTAGGCGTCCGACTGTAGCCCCGTAATCGTGGGCTGGGCAGCTTGTAGTTCTAGAGGGTGAGGGCTGTGCGCCTCTAGGTCCGCTAGGCGATCCGCCTTTTCATTTCCTTGTATGCCCATGTGTCCTGGGGACCAGCGTACTTAGACGCCTGACGTCTCCATGACCTGTTAGCATCAGAGGAAGGCCCACTAAGAAGAGGGCGGTGCGTTCCCTCGTAGGCACCATATAACTGACGTGCTGTCGATGCACATCCAGATTCGTTGCATGCGGAGGGCTGGATCGGGCATAACGTGCTCCAAAAGCCTTTATCGTGCTACCGCTAGGTAGTTAATTTAACGCCACATATAAATTTTTTAAATTTTTTTTACTTTTTATATCTATTATTTAGGTAAATTGCTTTTATATTTTTTTTATTAGGAGGACTTATTATACTAGTGCTGAAAGGAAATACTTAATAACAATTTTACATTTTGTTAATAGATGGATTCTTGTTGTTCTATCTACTAAGGAGCGAAGTATATTGCGGGGTATAGAAGCTAGTCCTATATAGGGCTCGCTCCATACATGTAGTGTTTTGCAATATAATAGAGGCCTTAACAACTATTAATAAAATGCTCGCTCCTTTACACACACCTTCCTATAATATACCTAAGGCCTTTAAGATTATTAATCTAATACTAGAAGTCTTTTCTTTCTTCATATTAATTGTACACATAAAGGATCGAACATCTAAACTTAAATGCGCTAGGTAGAGGTTGTAGGTCTCTACACCTAGCCCTTAACTTAGACTGTTACCTTATTACTATTAACAAATTGTTCTAGGGCGCGGTTTAGTAATGCCTTCGTAAAAGCGTCTATAGGGTTGTCTTTACCGTTAATCTATCAGATCTCTGTAATCTCGCGGCGTTTATATAACTGGCGCAGTGCTATAATGTTAATTATAAGGCGCTTTTCCTTAGTTGTCCTAAGCTTTATAAGGCACTTATATAGGAAGTATAAGTCTATATAAATAACTAAGGGAACTGCAGGCAGACTAAGGCGCTCTGTAATTATCTATAAAGTAGTGGCAACAGCAATGCCTATGTCAAACCTGTTAACTATGCTATAGATCTTAAAGGCTAGTACGCTCCGTGTAATATGCTTGCACTTTGTTAAGCTGTAGTGTATTACGTTGCCGCAGATTGTAAAGGTATTATTAATATCTATAGACTTATTAATAAGCATAAGTATAAAGCCTAGCTGTGAGCTAAGGTCCTTGTTGTTGGCAAAGAAGCTGTCCACGAATACTATTAGCTTAGCGTTAATAAGGTTAATAGGTACGTAGCGTAGTCTACGGTTAAAATTCTCTATCTGCCATTTAAAGCGCTTATTAAGCGCCTTAATGTCCTTATCCAAAGGTTGCTGCGCTTAAGCTGCCACGGACAAGTTAAAAGACGCTTCTGGTTAATATATTAACGCGATGTACGCCCCGTAGGCGCGCTGTTTAGTGTACTATTGCGCGCGATTAGGAGCATTAATGTCTATAAGCTTAATCTTTCCTCCTTATCCCTTCTGCTTAAGGTTTAGGGTTGCTTTGTAATTATCTATGTTATTAGCGTCTATTATAAGTGTGCAGCTGTTAAAGTCTAGTTGCGTGTCTGGCGTTAGCACAGTCTTTAGCTTTAATCTAAACTATGCCTTCTTAAGCCTTTTCTTTTTATGCGCTAAGAATGCGGCTGTTCTAAGCATAAGGGTATTGTTAGTCTATATACTAATAATACTAAAGTTATCTATATTACTATTTATTACTAATAAGCATAGGTTATATATTAATGTAGATATGTCTAGTTCCTTATAGTAATGTCTGTGGTACATTATCCACTAATAGACTTCTGCTTTCGCGATTCTATATAGCGGCTTAATTACATAGAGTAGCGTGCCTTCTAGATATCTAGATGCTAGCTTAGTGGGGAGGTGTGCGAGTATTGTCCTCTTGAGATTTGTCTGCGCCTGTGGATATGCCTGCGTTATATCGCGGAGCTTAAGATTCATCCCACGTCGTACGAGCATGGGCGCCAGGGCCATAATCACACGCTGGCTACAGCGTTGAATAGTTGGAGATTGCGTCAAGATAGCCTACTTGCCATAGTCCTAGTATTCTTAGATAACGAGATAGGATTTTTTGTAAGGTTTAGTTGTCTTTCCCTTAACTTCTTACACTAGACGCGACTTGAATATGTAGATTTTGATATACAATTCCTAATTGTATTATTTAAACTTAAATACTCCACAGCCTACTAGATTACTAATCTCTTAATTATTAGATGCCTTAAAGGGTGCGCTAGGCGTTATAATAACTCTATTATTGCGTAGCTTTATAGCGAGCTTAAGGTTGGCCTCTTCCTTCTTAGTTATGTAAATGTTTGCCTTCCTCTTGTTCCTTAATTCTAGGGGGCGGCCTCTCTTGCGTGGTTGCGCTGCTAGCGGCACTATTGTATCTGCAGGTGGCGCGTGCTGCTATTACAGCGTATTAGGGTTACTCTAGAGGTTGTCTAGTCTATAGTACGGCTTAACAACTGTCGACTAAAATATTATTAGGCTATTAACTATGTTGACAGTGATGTTGTAGCCGTCTATAGCGGCAATTTTGTATAGGCTATTCTAGCTGTCCTTTTCTCTCTATACTAAAACCTTGCTTTGTAGTAGGAGCGCAAGTATATTTATAGTAGCAGGTCTGTTGTGGGTGTTTAACGCATCTATAACCTAGCGTTTAGTAGTAAGCTTGCGTAGGTCTTTTATCGCCTTTTGAATAGCCTCGCTGCGCTTAATTATTAATAGTGATGGTAGTGACTCTATAGTTATACGTAGGTATGCGCCAAAGACTAGTAAGGTTGGGACTAGACCGTTAGGGCCGGCCGTGTCGTTAATGGCTTTTACAGCTATCTGAAGGATCGCTTTATTAGACATAGTGCTAGCAAGCTTAGCGTGGAGTATATCCTATGCGCGGTGTAGGGGCGCGTGATACCTCTCTATCTTGCTAACAGACTAATGCGCCTCTATAGGTACTTATTTGTATATAACTTCTATAATCTTTACTTCTACGCGAAATTCTACACTTGTGAAGTTTATGCCTGTGTTGTGTGTAAGGATATCTAGTAGTCCTTAGTAGGTGTTAATCCACAATATCTGCAGTGCCTGCCACGTCTCCTTAGCTAAAATAGCGTTAAGAAACTTTGCGCCTTAGAACAAAGTTAATAAATCCACTACGTGCAACATAGGCTTGCTTCCTAAGTATATTATGTCTATAAGGATCTTGTAGTTAAAGTGATAGTCGTCCTTAAGGGTAAACTTAAAGCGGCGCGGCGCGGAGCTATTAATCTAACAATAATAGCAAAGCTTCACAATTTGCTTAAGAGTTCTTTCTTTAAAGTTATTGTAACTAGCGTCTTTTAAGAGCTTAGCTAGTCTTATAACAGCTAGGTGTCTAAAACAGCAATAGAGCTATCTTAACTCTGTCTCTATAAGAAATGCAGTTGCACGCTCTCTCTTGTTAAAATAGAACTATAGATGTCCCTATTTGCAGATTACAGGGATGCGTACATTACCCTAGACAAGCTTATCTATAGTGTTGTTAAAGTAGACTTTTAGCCTGTCTATGTCTACAAGGCATAGTAAGAATAGTGTAGGCGTATCTAGCACCTTAAAGTTGATTTTTCTAATCTCTATTAGAATCTGTGTAGTACTAATAGACACTGTAACACTACTTTTACTAAATTTAATAGACGTTTTTCCTACTATAGATATATCTATTGTGACTATAGGGTCTTTCTATATAAGCGCGGTGGGGGCGTTTGATGCCCTCCTAGTCAACCGACTGCTACAGCGCATGAAGGCACAAGGCTGGGCCACCAAGGCTCTCCAGCTAACGAACAGTTTTCTCACAGAAAGGCGGGTGAGGGTTAGGCTGGGCAAATTAATCATGTTAGCCAACTCTAGAATGTTCTACTATGTCGTCACACAGTCATGTGACCTTGCTGATCTGGAATCTTCTGGATACTCCACTCCATGTATATAACCACTCTGGCTTCATTAGATAGCAATCAACCAGTTCGTCATTCTGTTGTTCGCCCACAGTTATGAGCCCGGATTGCACTTGCAATTGACAATTACTGAGTTCATTTGTTATTCTTTACACAGACCTTTGTCGATAGCCGTGACGTCGGCATCGGAGACCTCATTGTCGACAGCCGTAGCATTGGTGTCGAAGACCTAAATAGACGACAGCCATATAAGTCGCTATCGATCACGATGTCGCTCAGCGACTCAGGAGTCACACGCGTGACGGTTATACTGGATAGACCAGCAGATTGGGAGTCTTGGTTCCAGCTACGACGAGAGAAGGCCGTCGTAGACGGTATCTGGAAATACTGCGACATCTCAAAGCCGAAGGATGAGCTACCGAAGCTCATTGAACCCACGAAACCATTGCCCAACGCCATCGAGGCTGGAGCAACCGCGATTAGCCAGCTGGATGCAGGCCAGCAGGCGATGTACAGCGATCTCCTTCACGACTGGAGATACGAAAGAACAGAAATACAAACCTGAAGCGGAGAGAGGGCGAGCTTCTTATGGACATCAGCCGCACCATCGCGACTCGCCACCTCTACCTAATTAATGGAAAAGACGATATCTATGATCGATTGATCGCGCTTAAGCAGCAGCTTGCACCAACCGCAGCTGCGCACGCAGCAGAGAGCTGGTAACCAAGTACCGCGCTCTGCAGGAGAAGCCTCGAAGCCACAACCTTGAACAATGGCTTGACGACTGGATTCACATTACGAATCAATGCAGGGAGGCAGACCTTCCTGAGACGACAGGCTATCGAGCCCAAGACGATTTCTGACAGTTGTCAGAACGATTGCTCCGGAGTGGGCCGGTGCATCACACCATGACCTTATTCTAAAAGAGACCACTGGGAAAACAGACGAGATTCAATCTCTAGCGGACTATGTTGCCCAATTCAGGATGTATCATCGACGAATCGGACTTACTACGGCTTCACCTGGAACGTTTGCTACACTAGGCGTTTCAGCACAACAGAAAAGAACAGAAAGAACGATTATTAATTAAGAAAAACACCAGAGTGTGTGTGTGGAGGCCGACACTGGTACAAGGACTGCTGGTACCTGGTCCCAGACCATCCGAAGAAACCAAAGAACTTCCGACCAGTACAGGCCACGCAAGCCAAGGTGACGGAGGCCTTGAAGGACCCAGAGCAAGCAAGAGAATTGGCAATATCCTTGCAAGAGATGGGATAAGCATAAAGAAGGCAGACGAGCCAATAAGCTTGATGACGGAAAGACGTCAGTGAGTCGTGATCAGAGGTTTGCTGCCCACAGCTCATTCTCTGTTATGCAGCCGCAACAGGTGCAGCAGAAAGCGCTACCTACGATCATCAACCGATGGATCCTAGACCCTGGTTCCAACATTCATGTCTGCAACTCGACTCGTTTTGGATGGATGGAGACGCGCAAGGCAGAACCAGAGGATATTCTCTTTGCAGGAGGATCAACAGTACCTATACAAGCCTGGGGAAAAGTTACTTTCAATGTAAACTTGCCTCATAGCACAGGTCAGATCCAACTCACAGATGTTGCTCTTGTAGAAGGTTTCTTCACAAACGTTGTAAGCCTCTCAAGATGCCGAGCAATAGGTGTGCAGTTTGACTCAGGACGAGATGTGATATATCAGCATCATCCGTCAAATGTCATTTGCTCGCTACAACACAAGGACGGCCACTGGATCATCGATGCCGAGGACAACGATCGACCGACGCTGAGTAGTTTTGCCACAACGCTTCGGCGAACATACAAGGCCTCGAGAGAGGATCGACGTCCAATTACAGCATCTCACATTGAAGCACATGAGCTATTTGCCCATGCAAGTAAAGAAGCAATTGATCATGTAAACGAGAACGTGAGAGGGATAGCTCTGGATCCAGATACCCGAGCACCTCGATTACGAGAATGCGACACATGCATTGAAGCAAAATCAGCAGCTCAAGTGAGCAGACGCCAGCCCGAAGAACAGGCTACAAGGCCATTCTATCGGATTGTAATCGATCTTGTGCAGCTTATCCCTACAGGGGAGACCTGCTACAACGGAGACCGATACTTGCTACACGCTGTGTGCGAGTACTCAAAGTGGCATGAAGTGACCACACTCACAGACAAGACACTGCACTCGGTAGTGCCAGCGCTAAAAGCATTGATCAACAAGATCCAACGTCAGTATGGGTACATTGTAGTTGTACTCAAGATTGATGGTGAGCGGGGCTATGGCCTTGAGCTCTATGACATTGCGAAGCAAGCAGGCTTCAAGATTGAGCTACGAGCTCCAGATACTGCTGAGCAGCTTGGTGCAGCGGAAAAGGCAGGACATGTCATCATCACAAAAGCAAGGGCGCTTCGAATTCAAGCAGGACTACCGAAGTCACTATCAATGAGCTAGCTATCACTGCGGCTCGAATCGCCAACGTCACACCAACAAAAGCTATCAGTTGGAAAACGCCGTACGAGCTTGTTCACGGCAAGCAGCCTTTAGTTGCTCATTTTGCTCCGATTGGATGCAAAGCTTACGTTCTTAACAAAAAGTTGAAGAAGGCTGATAAGCTTGAATCTCGCACCTTTGTTGGATACTTGGTTGGATACGACTCTACCAACATTTTTCGCATTTGGCTACCTAAAAGGACCAGGTGATTCGCGTACGAGACGTGATTTTCAAGCGCGAAAGTCGTTTCAGTGATGACTCAGAGAGGGAGGCTGTGACGCAGGAAGAGATCGAGGTTTTGGATATACCTCACTCTCAAGACACACAGGCCACTTTAACCGATCTGATTGAGCCGATGCAGTCACGGCTTCACACTACTATACACAATCGCAACAAGGAGGATGAGCCTTATATGGCCTATCTACCGACGCCGGAGCCATCAATTCGTGGCAACACAGCGCCGCCTCAGCAGGAGGAAGACGAGGATATCTTCGACACAGGCGCGCAGGATGCGCAGGATGACCAGCAAACTGCAGAAAAGCAGGACACCAAGCAACAGTTGCAGGAGCAATTGCTCCAAGAGATGCAGTCTAATCAAGAAGACAATAGCCCAACAATCTATCCCAGAGTACCGCAGCAGGAGAGCGTTACTAGTCAAGGACAAGGGCCACTCACGCCGATCGCATCAGGCCACCGTAGCCAGCTTCAAAAGGCACCTTCAACTCTACCCAAAGGATGGGCGAGTTCAGACGAATATGTTCCAGATCGACACAGAAACAACGCACCCAGAATGGCTGATCCCGAGGTTGGAAGCAGCAGCAACATTGTAGCAGGCAAACGAGCAAGGAAGCCGCTAAATCAGGCCTTAGCTACATACTATACAGCTTTCGCAGCAGCTACAAATCCGACAGCCCCAGCAAAGCTAGCTGGAGAGCTACCAAAGATAAGGCTCCATCGCGATCAGCTACCGCCACCGCCGAAGCGCTGGAAAGACCTCAAGAATCATCCATTCAGCGCAGAGTTTACCCAGGCAGTTCGAGCAGAGTTTGAGAGCTGCTGGGCAAAAGACTGCTTTAAGCGCACTGAGGCAACTTCAGCTACAGCAGATGCTGAGATACTGCCCCTGATGTGGGTCTTCACGTACAAGTTTGACGAAGACGGATATCTATACAAGTTCAAGGCACGACTCTGCGTACGAGGTGACCTACAAGACACGTGGGGAGACACGTACGCTGCTACACTAGCTATGAAAGTGTTTCGAGCACTTATCGCTTTAGCAGCAGCCTTCGGTCTGCTGATGTTTCAGTTTGACACATTGAATGCCTTTCTCAACGCTCGACTACCGCGAAAGATGTACTGCCGTACCCCAGAAGGATTTATAGATATATTCGGTGAGCTTCTTGAGCTGCAACGAGCACTCTATGGCCTCAAGGAAGCACCGTTGCTTTGGTACCAAGAGCTGTCATCAACCTTAAAGAAGCTCGGCTTAAAGCCAGTACCAGGAGTTCCATGTTTGTTCACAAACAATCAGTTAATCGTGTTCTTTTATGTCGACGATATTGTCGTCCTCGTACATCCGCTCAATATGAGCGCCTACCAAGCGTTCAAGCAACAGCTGCTCAACACATATGACATTCGCGAGCTAGGAGAGCTCAAGTGGTTCTTAGGGATTCGAGTAATTCGTGAAGAGCTCACAAGATCTATCTACTTGATCCAGGACTCATTCATCGACAAGGTCGCGACAAAGTTTAACCTCAAGCTTGATGGACGATATCCAGACGTACCATTGAAGGAAAACAACCTCATGCCTTCAACGGAGGAACCAAGCGCAGCTCGAACACACAGATATCAGCAATTAGTGGGCTCACTAGCCTACATCTCAACCTCAACGCGCCCAGACGTCGCGCGAGCTCACTCAATACTGGCACGCCATCTTCAGAACCCAGGGCAGAAGCATATGCACGCAGCGCAGCATGTTTGGCGATACCTAATTGGTACAAAGAACCTTGCTATTCGTGCATTAGCAGATATACAAGGCGGAATTACGAGTATCTCAACACCAGAATTAGCCCAACAGGAGCTAGAACCGTTATTTTATGGGGCATCAGATGCGGCCTTTGTAGATGAGCCACAGACTCGTCGAAGTTCTTAAGGCTATCTTTTCAAGCTTTACGGCCTACCCATTGATTGGAAAGCGACAATTCAACGATCAGTTACGAAATCTACCACTGAGGCTGAGCTGCTATCTCTATCACTAGCAGGAGGAGAGATGGAGTGGTGGCAACGCTTCTTTCAGGCAATCCAATTCGACCCGGAGTTTACACCAACGCTCTGGTGCGACAACCAGCAAACTGTCTCAATTGCAACTAAGACAGCCGATAAGCTTCAGACAAAGCTCAAGCACGTAGACGTGCACCACCACTGGATACGTCAGGAAGTATCAGAAGGCAGATTGCAGATTGAATGGAAGCCTACCGCAGAAATGCCAGCAGATGGTCTCACAAAGATTTTTCCACGCCAAAAGCACGCCAACTTCATACGCCAACTAGGACTCAGCGATATTTCAGGATTACTAGAGCCTCAAACAGACTCAGAAGATATTGTATCAAACGAGCTCGACGGTTAGTACTAGAGATACACACGCTGAGATCACCAGAACAAGAGCTCAGAGTCACTCATTTTCAGCTTTCGTTTCTGCAATTCACTCAAGCTGGGGGGGTGTGTTAGCCAACTCTAGAATGTTCTACTATGTCGTCACACAGTCATGTGACCTTGCTGATCTGGAATCTTCTGGATACTCCACTCCATGTATATAACCACTCTGGCTTCATTAGATAGCAATCAACCAGTTCGTCATTCTGTTGTTCGCCCACAAATCACCCCCACTCACCTGGTACAATGCGGCACTCCACAAGGCTCGCCACTTTTACTAGTACTATACACGCTATACCTTGCTAAGCTTATAAAAGCTAGCAACAATCTACGCTTTAGATATACTGACAACATTTGCCTCTATAGGGCAGCCTACACTTTAGAGGAGAGCAACCTCCTTGTTGCGAATAACGTCAGGGACGTTATACAGTGGGGAGATGATAACTAAGTGGCTTTCGCACCCAAAAAGATAGAAATAATACACTTTACCCGCTAGAGAGGGCCTACAGCGCCACCCTGCGTAGTTAATAACACACTAACGATCTACCTAGTTACATAGGATTAGGACTTGCTATAGCAGCTAGCACTCTAATAGCTTAAAGTCTAGTTTAACTAAAAGCTTATATTTAAGCAATATGTTGCTAAACAAGCTGCTAAGGCCTATAAGGTGGCCCTTTATATTCAAAGCTTGGCCTAAACCACCTGCGGCCCCCTAGCGGCTTCATTGCGCAAGGCCGTTATCACCTGCATCGTCCCGCGACTACTTTATGGAGCAGAGGCGTGGTACGGGGGTCGCATGAAGCCCGCTCGCATACGATGACAGGCTCAGGCCGACAAGGTCAGTGCCAGGCTTGGAGACCACGTCGATATTGTCTACAAGACGCTAGCCCTCGCCGCACGAGACGTCCTGCCCGTATATAGGACTACACCTATAGCCACACTATTTAGGGATGCTAGTCTGCCCTTAGGCCTAGTTGCCCTTAAAGAGGCGAAGCTTAGGTTTGCTATACACCTGCAAATAATAGATAATAGACACCCCTTTACTAAGTGGGCACAGACTCTACAAATCTGGCGGGGCAGAGGTGCGGGAAGCCTACAGCAACCTAGGACTATTGTTAAGCGCGTTAGCTCACTTCTTAACCTAGTCCTAAGACCAGTCCTTATAAAACCTTACTACTCGCCTAACTATTAGATAGACCTAATAGGGGGGGTAAAGAAGAGAGAAGCGGCTAAGGCTTTTAAAGAATAGTGGGCACACCTCCTATAGGACAAAGTCACAGTTTTCTCTAATAGCTTAGAGCAGAGCCTTAAAGGGATTAAGCATATTATGTACGGCTACGCTGTATACTAAGGCGGATAGGAAGTTAGCCTAGGTAAAGGCTTACTTAATGCACGCTCCTATGTGTTTAACGCAGAAGCTGTAGGAGTATAGCGAGGGCTAGAGTATATTATGCGCGATTCAGCCCTCTGCATATAATAAATCTAGATATGCATTAATAGTACATTAGTTATATAGTGCCTATAAGGGAACGCACTACCCTCTTCTTAGTGGGCCTTCCTTTAATGCTAACAAGTTATAGAGACGTTAGGCGTCTAAGTACGCTAGTCCCTAGGACATATAGGCATATAAGGAAATAAAAAGGTAGATTGCCTAGCGGACCTAGAGGCTTATAGCCACAATTGTCAACAATCAAATATACTTCCAAATCTCGAGCTTCGAACGGCCGAGTTGCCAATTCAAGTAAATCAAGTCTTTGCCGTATAAATTGAGGCGGAAATCAAGTCCAAAATGAAGATTTGACTTGGAGATTTGATAGATTTGATAGTGTTGTTTAGCCATAGAAGCGAGCGGGTGTTGCTGCAAAAGTTGGCTTATTTGGAGTCGTTGATTGGCCACAACTTACTGCCGGCATCACGCCCAGGCCCCCTAGCCATCTCATCGCGCACTTGACGCGCTGTTTTGTTACCATCGCCTATCTATCGGTGTACTTTTGTTGGTGTTTTAGCTATTGCAGTTAACTTATTGCGTACTTTCGCTGCCTTTGCTGACCTTGTGGGCTTGCTAATAGCCCGAGATGCCCCCCAAACGCGCTATCGATGGCAACACACGCGCCGGAGTACGCGCCAACGGCGCCGTACCGGTAGAGGTGACCGATGAAGGTGGAGGTCGCGGCAAGCGTCAGAAAGTACGCACCCAGCGGGCTATTGAAGGCGACTCGCTGCCAGCCGGCGCTGCCAGTCAGCCGATAGAGCTGCCCGAAACGCAGCTAACTGCGCCGCCGTCGCCTCAATCGTCGCCATCACGGGTAGCCAGCCAGCCAGCCATGCCCGCCGAAGACCCGCTTGTCGGCCAGGTTATAGATGCCTCACAGCGGCCGTGGGAGCTGCAGTTGCTGGAGTCGCAGGCGTTGTTAACGCCATCGTCGGCGTCAAAGGCAGCCACGGAGGCTTCGACTGTGGAGGATGATAATGTCGTCGGCGGCGGCTTTGACGAGCGCTTTGCGGACAATTACGATGGCATTGATTGGGAGAAGCTGGCTCGGTACCAGGTGCCGCGGCGTACTCTTATTGGCAAGAAGAGCTGGGTCTTTCAGTACGGCTATCGCGTCGCGTTAAAGCAAAGTCCTGCACAAATTGCGGCTGATAAACCTGAGCGCACCTTCTTTGTGTGCCGCTTCTGCCACCACAACGCGCCGACGAGCAGCATAATCGAGGTGACGGATGCCACAAGCTCCGTGGCGAAGCACCTGGGTCGTCAAAGGCGCGGCCATCGCCTAACTGCGCGCGGGAAGCAGCTGCCACAGCTGCCGGGTGGTCAGTCAACTATCTTTGACGCGATGAAGAAGGGCGTACCTGTCACGCAAGCTGTGGTTAATGAGCTAAGTAACTTTGATGTTCAAGGCTTCCGGCTCGCCGCTGTGCAATGGCTTGTTGAGAATAACCATCCGCTGCGCGAATTCGAGACTGAGAGCTTCCGGCGCATGCTACAGTTCGCCAATCCTGCGGCAGTTCAAGCGCTGTGGACAAGCCACAACAGCGTGTCGAGGTTCGTACTGCGGCTCTACGACTACCTTGTTCCTATTGTTAAAGCAGAATTAGCGACTGCGAGCAGTAAGGTGCACGTCAGCTTTGACGGCTGGACTGCAAAAGGTGGCAAGCGCGGCTTCTTTGGTGTCGTTGCTCACTACGTTGACACCGCGGGCAGGATTCGAGACTTACCTATCGCGCTGCCGCAGCTCGCTGGCGTCCACAGCGGCGAGAGGATAGGCGAATGTGTCGACAAAGCGCTGCAGGCGTTCGATATAACGGCGGAGAAGCTAGGTTACTTTGTGTTAGATAACGCTGCAAGTAACAATGTGGCAGTGGAGTACTTGAGTAAATAGTATGGATTTACTGCCGCTCAACGCCGCCTTCGTTGCAGTTGCCACACTATCAACCTCGTTAGCCAAACTGTTATGTTTGGCAAGGATAAAGACGCCTACAATAATGACCCAAAGCATAAGAAGGATAAGGAGAAGTTCATGAATAAGTGGCGGCGGCTAGGGCCTTTAGGAGTGTTTCTAGACATCATCAACTTTATTAGTACGCCGAAACAGTACTCTAGTTTCTCTACTTTCCAGCACCTCGCGTTAGCTGAAGACCCTATAAACAAGGCCTTATTATTAGCTGTCGTCAAGGCGTGCGTTACACGCTGGAACAGCTATGTGCCTTTGAGCGTGGGCTTATCCTCTAACGTCCTATCACTGACTACGCCAAACACCACATCTCACGGATCGAAGCGCTTGATCAAACAACTAACAAGCTGCTAGCTGCTTTGGCGTGGATGCGATCAACCGGTCTACCAGCAGCAGACTGGGCAGTTATCACTGAGTATGTGGATGTGTTGAAGCCGCTCAAAGCAGCCACAGAGCGGCTGGAAGGTCGCGGCAAGAGCAAGCAGCCAGGCGATCGCAAGCTTAATGGGCGCTTCGGCGCCATTTATGAGGTTATCCCTACCTTTGAGCAGCTTATAAGCGCTTATGAAGAGCGCTTAATTACCTATCGCGATGTTGACTTTGAGCAAGAAGACGCTCCGGAAGACCATTTGGCCATCAACCTGCGCGGCGCTGTCGCCAAACTGAAGCTCTATTACAGCAAACTGAGCGACAGTACTGCCTATTACGCTGCGATTGTACTCCACCCGCGCTATCGTAACTACTGCAAAGTCGCTTGGGCGGGTGACCCAGCTCAATTGGCGGCTGCCGACGCTGCCTTTCAGCAACTTTGGCGCCTCTATAGCGGTACTGTTGCTCCCCGGCCGCCTCCACGCCCGCTGGTTAAGCGGTCCAACACCATTGACGACGCCGTTGACGCGATTATCGAGGCGGAGAGCGACTCTGATGAAGAAACTGGCGATGAGTACGAGCGCTGGCGGGCTTGTGAGCCGCGTTGGAGCCGCGCCGACTTCGATCGAGAAGGTAACCCAGTCCGCTATTGGCTTGGGTTACGCAACAAGTACCCAGCGTTGGCGCAGTTTGCGCTTGATATAATGAGTATTCCAGCCTCCAGCGCGGAGTGTGAGCGCTTGTTCAGCGAACTTGGCGACTTATTGGAGCCGAAGCGGCGCAAAATGAGCTCACAGTTACTAGCTGCTCTGCAGTGTGTGCGGAGCTGGCTGAAGACTGGTTTTATGAGCAGCGACAATGAGGTTGATGAGAGCAATCTCACTGACGCAGCAATCGAGACTCTGTACAGTGTATCTAAATGGGACGATTAGCTGCCAAACTGCAGTACAACACCACAATTTCAGATTAATATTTGCAAATCCGACTTCCAAATCAAGTACAAACTGCTGCCAAGACCTCCCAATCAAGTCCTCCAGCACTGTTGAGGCACATCAAATCAAGTCAACGGGTGGATTTGGACTGGATTTGTTTGTTGACAATTGTGCTTATAGCCCTTACCCTTTAGAACTACAAGTTGCTAAGCCTATAATTATAGGGCTATAGTTAGATGCCTAGATTAATTACTGCCTTGCAGAAATAGAATAGTGGAGATAACACAAGACGAAGCTCTCTATATAGTATAATTAGTGGGGCCTATGCTATACAAGCACGACTGCACTAGCGGAGCTTAGCCTTAGCTGTTAAATCTTAGCTAAACTTTTATTAACTAGGACTATGCACAGTAACTACGCCTAGTATTATAAGAAATTTAGATATAAGGACACAACCCTTACCTGCGCATACAGAAAAGAAAAGGCCCCTAGCTATCTAGTCTACTGCTAGAAAGCACGAAGACGCTTCACCAGCTGGCCCTAGCGACCCAGCGGGCCTCCAACGAACGCCCGCGAGGGACAAAAGTACCTTTAGCAGCTCCTTAGCTGCCTAGAGGACTTCGCCGCCTTTCTTAAGCTGACTAGCTCTGATGGGGCTTAATTAAAGAAGCAAGTAAATATAACGTTCCTGTTAGCCAACTCTAGAATGTTCTACTATGTCGTCACACAGTCATGTGACCTTGCTGATCTGGAATCTTCTGGATACTCCACTCCATGTATATAACCACTCTGGCTTCATTAGATAGCAATCAACCAGTTCGTCATTCTGTTGTTCGCCCACAGTTATAAGCCCAGATTGCACTTGCAATTGACAATTACTAAGTTTATTTATTATTCTTTACACAGACCTTATTATCAATAGCCGTAACGTTGGCATCAGAGACCTCATTATCAACAGCCGTAGCATTAGTGTCGAAGACCTGATATAGACAACGGCCATAGAGTGGTGTCGCTATTGATCACGATGTCGCTCAGCGACTCAGGAGTCACACGCGTGACTGTTATACTGGATAAACCAGCAGATTAGGAGTCTTAGTTCCAGCTACAACGAGAGAAGGCCGTCGTAGACGGTATCTGGAAATACTGCGACATCTCAAAGCCAAAGGATGAGCTACCGAAGCTCATTGAACCCACGAAACTATTGCCCAACGCCATCGAGGCTGGAGCAACCGCGATTAGCTAGCTGGATGCAGGCCAGCAGGCGATGTACAGCGATCTCCTTTACGACTAGAGATACGAAAGAACAGAATATATGAACATAAAGTGGAGAGAGGGCGAGCTTCTTATGGATATTAGCCGCACCATCGCGACTCGCCACCTCTACCTAATTAATGGAAAAGACAATATCTATGATCGATTGATTGCGCTTAAGCAGCAGCTTGCACTAACCGCAGCTGCACGCAGCAGAGAGCTGGTAACTAAGTACTGCGCTCTGCAGGAGAAGCCTCAAAGCTGCAACCTTGAATAATGGCTTGACGACTAGATTCACATTACGAATTAATGCAGGGAGGCAGACCTTCCTAAGACGACAGGCTATCGAGCCCAAGACGATTTTCTAACAGTTGTTAGAACAATTGCTCCGGAGTGGGCCGGTGCATCACACCATAACCTTATTCTAAAAGAGACCACTAGGAAAACAGACGAGATTTAATCTCTAGCGGACTATGTTGCCCAATTTAGGATGTATCATCGACGAATCGGACTTACTACGGCTTCACCCGGAACGTTTGCTACACTAGGCGTTTCAGCACAACAGAACCAAGAACAGAAAGAACGATTATTAATTAAGAAAACACTAGAGTGTGTGTGCGGAGGCCAACACTAGTACAAGGACTGCTGGTACCTGGTCCCAGACCATCCAAAGAAACTAAAGAACTTCCAACTAGTACAGGCCACGCAAGCTAAGGTGACAGAGGCCTTAAAGGACCCAGAGCAAGCCAAGAGAATTGGCAATATCCTTACAAGAGATGGGATAAGCATAAAGAAGGCAGACGAGCTAATAAAGCTTAATAACAGAAAGACATCAGTGAGTCGTGATCAGAGGTTTGCTGCCCACAGCTCATTCTCTATTATGCAGCCGCAACAGGTGCAGCAGAAAGCGCTACCTACGATTATCAACCAATAGATCCTAGACCCTAGTTCCAACATTCATGTCTGCAACTCGACTCGTTTTAGATGGATAGAGACGCGCAAGGCAGAACCAGAGGATATTCTCTTTGCAGGAGGATCAACAGTACCTATACAAGCCTAGGGAAAAGTTACTTTTAATGTAAACTTGCCTTATAGCACAGGTTAGATCCAACTTACAGATGTTGCTCTTGTAAAAGGTTTCTTCACGAACGTTGTAAGCCTCTTAAGATGCCGAGCAGTAGGCGTGCAATTTAACTTAGGACGAGATGTAATATACTAGCATCATCCGTCAAACGTTATTTGCTCGCTACAGCACAAGGATAGCCACTGGATCATTGATGCTAAGGACAACGACCAACCAACGCTAAGTAGTTTTGCTACAGCTCTTCGACAAACATACAAGGCCTTGAGAGAGGATCGACGTCCAATTACAGCATCTCACATTAAAGCGCATAAGCTATTTGCCTATGCAAGTAAAGAAGCAATTAATCATGTAAACGAGAACGTGAGAGGGATAGCCCTAGATCCAGATACCCGAGCACCTCGATTACAAGAATGCGACACATGCATTAAAGCAAAATCAGCAGCTCAAGTAAGCAGACGCCAGCCTAAAGAACAGGCTACAAGGCCATTCTATCGCATTGTAATCAATCTTGTGCAGCTTATCCCTACAGGGGAGACCTGCTACAACAGAGACCAATACTTGCTACACGCTGTGTGCGAGTACTCAAAGTGGCATGAAGTGACCACACTCACAGACAAGACACTGCACTCGGTAGTGCCAGCGCTAAAAGCATTGATCAACAAGATCTAACGTCAGTATAGGTACATTGTAGTTGTACTCAAGATTAATAGTGAGCGGGGCTATAGCCTTGAGCTCTATAACATTGCGAAGCAAGCAGGCTTCAAGATTAAGCTACGAGCTCCAGATACTGCTGAGCAGCTTGGTGCAGCAGAAAAGGCAGGACATGTCATCATCACAAAAGCAAGGGCGCTTCGAATTCAAGCAGGACTACCGAAGTCACTATCAAATGAGCTAGCTATCACTGCGGCTCGAATCGCCAACGTCACACCAACAAAAGCTATCAATTGGAAAACGCCGTACGAGCTTGTTCACGGCAAGCAGCCTTCAGTTGCTCATTTTGCTCCGATTGGATGCAAAGCTTACGTTCTCAACAAAAAAGTTGAAGAAGGCTGATAAGCTTGAATCTCGCACCTTTGTTGGATACTTGGTTGGATACGACTCTACCAACATTTTTCGCATTTAGCTACCCAAAAAGGACTAGGTAATTCGCGTACGAGACGTGATTTTCAAGCGCGAAAGTCGTTTCAGTAATGACTTAGAGAGGGAGGCTGTGACACAGGAAGAGATCGAGGTTTTAGATATACCTTACTCTCAAGACACACAGGCTACTTTAACTAATCTAATTAAGCTAATACAGTCACGGCTTCACACTATACCTAATTGCAAGGAGGATGAGCCTTATATAGCCTATCTACCAACGCCAGAGCCATTAATTCGTAGCAACACAGCGCCGCCTCAGCAGGAGGAAGGCGAGGATATCTTCAACACAGGCGCGCAGGATGCGCAGGATGACTAGCAAACTACAGAAAAGTAGGACACCAAGCAACAGTTGCAGGAGCAATTGCTCCAAGAGATGCAGTCTAATTAAGAAGACAATAGCCCAACAATCTATCCCAGAGTACCGCAGCAGGAGAGCGTTACTAGTTAAGGACAAGGGCCACTTACGCCGATCGCATTAGGCCACCATAGCCAGCCTCAAAAGGCACCTTCAACTCTACCTAAAGGATAGGCAAGTTCAGGCGAATATGTTCCAGATCGACAGAGAAACAACGCACCTAGAATGGCTAATCCTAAGGTTGGAAGCAGCAGCAATATTATAGCAGGCAAACGAGCAAGGAAGCCGCTAAATTAGGCCTTAGCTACATACTATACAGCTTTCGCAGCAGCTACAAATCTGACAGCCCCAGCAAAGCTAGCTAGAGAGCTACCAAAGATAAGGCTCTATCGCGATCAGCTACCGCCACCGCCGAAGCGCTGGAAAGACCTCAAGAATCATCCATTCAGCGCAGAGTTTACCCAGGCAGTTCGAGCAGAGTTTAAGAGCTGCTGGAAAAAGCACTGTTTTAAGCGCACTGAGGCGACTTTAGCTACAGCAGATGCTGAGATACTGCCCCTGATGTGGGTCTTCACGTACAAGTTTGACGAAGACGGATATCTATACAAGTTCAAGGCACGACTCTGCGTACGAGGAGACTTACAAGACACGTGGGAAGACACATACGCTGCTACGCTTGCTATGAAGGTGTTTTGAGCACTTATCGCTTTAGCAGCAGCCTTTGGTCTGCTGATGTTTCAGTTTGACACATTGAATGCCTTTCTCAACGCTTGACTACCACGAAAGATGTACTGCCGTACCCCAGAAGGATTTATAGACATATTCGGTGAGCTTCTTAAGCTGCAACGAGCACTCTATGGCCTCAAGGAAGCACTGTTGCTTTGGTACCAAGAGCTGTCATTAACCTTAAAGAAGCTTAGCTTAAAGCCAGTACTAGGAGTTCTATGTTTGTTCACAAACAATCAGTTAATCGTGTTCTTTTATGTTGACGATATTGTCGTCCTTGTACATCCGCTCAATATGAGCGCCTACTAAGCGTTCAAGCAACAGCTGCTTAACACATATGACATTCGCGAGCTAGGAGAGCTTAAGTGGTTCTTAGGGATTCGAGTAATTCGTGAAGAGCTTATAAGATCTATCTACTTGATCTAGGACTTATTCATTAACAAGGTCGCGACAAAGTTTAACCTTAAGCTTAATAGACGATATCTAGACGTACCATTAAAGGAAAACAATCTTATGCCTTCAACAGAGGAACCAAGCGCAGCTCGAACACACAGATATCAGCAATTAGTGGGCTCACTAGCCTACATCTCAACCTTAACGCGCCTAGACGTCGCGCGAGCTCACTTAATGCTAGCACGTTATCTTCAGAACCCAGGGCAGAAGCATATATACGCAGCCCAGCATGTCTGGCGATACCTAATTAGTACAAAGAACCTTGCTATTCGTGCATTAGCAGATATACAAGGCGGAATCACAAGTATCTCAACACCAGAATCAGCCTAATAGGAGCTAGAACCGTTATTTTATAGGGCATCAGATGCGGCCTTTGCAGATAAGCCACAGACTCGTTGAAGTTCTCAAGGCTATCTTTTCAAGCTTTACGGCCTACCCATTAATTAGAAGGCGACAGTTCAACCATCAGTCACGAAATCGACTACTGAGGCTGAGCTTCTATCTCTATCACTAGCAGGAGGAGAGATGGAGTGGTGGCAACGCTTCTTTCAGGCAATTCAATTCGACCCAGAGTTTACACCAACGCTCTAGTGCGACAACCAGCAAACTGTCTCAATTGCAACTAAGACAGCCAATAAGCTTCAGACAAAGCTCAAGCACGTAGACGTGCACCACCACTAGATACGTCAGGAAGTATCAGAAGGCAGATTGCAGATTGAATGGAAGCCTACCGCAGAAATGCCAGCAGATAGTCTCACAAAGATCTTTCCACGCCAAAAGCACGCAAGCTTCATACGCCAGCTTGGACTCAGCGATATTTCAGGATTACTAGAGCCTCAAACAGACTCAGAAGATATTGTATCAAACGAGCTCGACGGTTAGTACTAGAGATACACACGCTGAGATCACCAGAACAAGAGCTCAGAGTCACTCATTTTCAGCTTTCGTTTCTGCAATTCACTCAAGCTGGGGGGGTGTGTTAGCCAACTCTAGAATGTTCTACTATGTCGTCACACAGTCATGTGACCTTGCTGATCTGGAATCTTCTGGATACTCCACTCCATGTATATAACCACTCTGGCTTCATTAGATAGCAATCAACCAGTTCGTCATTCTGTTGTTCGCCCACAGTTCCCTTAGGGACAAGATCCTGCGCATATAGGCGCTAGACTAGACTTCTTACTTTACTTGCACGGAGGAGTTTAGGAGAGTTAACAGGCTTTTATAGAGCAGCTATTGCACGACCCGTCTCCCCCTTACGGGGAGAGACGCGTCCCCCATGCCCCACGGGAGGCCTATGTAGATAAAGGCTCTCAGCCAAGTCTACTGGACGTAAATCAATTCTATCTATTTATCTATCTATCTATCTATCTATCTATATAAGCGCGAGGTACTGTTCCTTAACAACTATAGATACATTAGCAGCGCCTGTATTAGGGAGGATTCCTTAGTATATAGATCGCATATAGTAGTCCTTAATAAGGAATTGCAACGCTAGCAATAATAGTGCGTCTTTACTATATATATCTTTGCTAGAGACATAGTGTATAAACGCTTAATCTGCAAGTTATTGCTCCTTAAAAAATTAATGTTCCGCGTACGCAGTTATAAAGTGCTGCTCGTCGATGTTATACTGCTAATCGCTGTCATTGTCGTCGTTCTTGTAGTTCTCCTCTCTTCAGCTTTGCTGATTATACTAGTTTGTGTGCTTACTACCTTTATACTCTGCAAGGTGTATAGAGAAGTCTGCAGGCAGTAGTGTGCCTATAAAGTAATATGCGGAGAAGAACTACGTGCGGGTAGCTTTGCGTTCTTTGTTAGTATAGTTAGTTAACTAGCAGCCCTCTTTCTAGCAAACAAAGCACTTCTTCCTCTAGTGTAGTGTTATAAATTTACATCTACTATTATTGCTGTTAAAGCGCTAATTACCTTTGTTACCTTAGCCTCCTTAGAATCTGCCTACAAATTTGCTTTCGCCTCTAAATCCTCTTTAAGCTCTTCTATTCCTGTTATTGTAGCAGCAGTTAAGGTAGTACTAGTCTATAGTAACTGTCTTACTTCCTATAAGCATTTGTCTTATTTGCTAACGTATAAGGTGCGTCTTAACTGCAGACTATAGGTCTAAAAAGAGTCCTTTGCAGATTATAGCTGGCTTAAAGAGTGCTATTTTAAGTTCTAGGACTCTACAGCACGCGTTGATGGCAGTCGTATGTAGGGCATCCTTACCCTTAAAGTTCTTACTAAGCGCGTGTTAGCACAGCTGTAGCTTGTTAAGCAAGATCTATAGCACCTTATATAAACTCTTGTTAGGGTTCTCTATGCGCGTATAGGCGAAGGTTGTAGTTGTCTAGTCTGTGTAATAGTGTTAATAGTGGACGTTATAGTCAAAGTGGTTCTTAATTGCTGTGTATGTATTAGAAAAGCTATTGTCTCTGTCCACAACTTGTATATAGAACATCTCTGCTCGACTTATAAGAATACAAGGAAACATAGTATAGAACTGCTCTTTGTAGATATCCACCTGCTAACAGATACTAAAGAAGATTTTAATTTTATTATTAAGCAGATTGTACGCGTCTCCTGTGTATTTCTTGCTATTATCCTAGAGCTTAGAAAACTGCGTGATTGTGTTAGCATTAAGTTGGTCGTTATAGGACTAGCGCGGCGGCAGCGTCTTATATAGGTTATGTAGCAGCTTAAGTAGTCTGCCAGATACACTATTTATAGGTTGTTGTAGAAATAGCGTGATTTTGTAATATGTAGTTGCTAGCGGCTATGCCTGCGTCTGCGGTCGCTATTACTATAATTACGCGCCTTGTTCCTACTATTATTAAGACTAAGGTCCTCTAAGCGCACCACTTATGAAGGGCGGTTGTTGACTATTAGTACTCTGTCTTAGCAGTTAGGTTTCCTTTATCTAGTGCACTAGTTATAGCCCCTATATTTTAGATTAGTTTTAAGCGTCGTGTCCTACTCTATACTGCTCGCCTTGCTGCGAGTGCTCTAGCTGCTGTAGCTACAGCTGTAACTACAGTGTATGTGTACTAGTAGGCAGGCTGTCCTGCTGTGGTTGTTACTTAGCTATAGGAGCTGTCTGTTGTGTGTTCTGCTAGCGCTTGTATACCCTTAATTATTAGTTAAATATTGTGGCTTAGAATTCTATAGGGTCCTATTTAGGAACATTCTCTATAGTTAACAGATTATATAGAGAATTAGCAAGCCTAGCGCAGTTGTTGCCTGTGTAGACTCCTCTATACTATAGGATAGTCTTTAGAGACTTTAATATACCGCGGTTAACCTTAAGAAATAGGTATTTTATCTATCCTTTAAAATCATAATAGTAATCTACAAAGAGGTTATTGTCCTAGACTATTACTACATTATAATTATAGATAATTTTAGCAATCTAGATTATTGCGTATATCTTGTTTGCGTCTGCTAGTGTAGGTGTATCCTAAAGAGATGTGTTAATAACATCTAGCGCTATTAGGTATAGGCAGTCTCCTATAAGGTGTTGGGCAGTGAATTTAGCCTAAATAGAAGCGGCTTCCCCGTGTTCACTTGAGCCATGCTCTGACTGATTATCGCGCAGTTGAGCTTGAGCTTGAGCATTAGCATCGTCTGCTGCGCTGTTGCTGCTCTGGTTGTCTACTATTGTGCTGGCGGGTGTTGACTCGTTGTTGGTGTGGTTGTCTCGTTGGTTAGTTGTTTCCGACGTGTGTTAGTGTACGTAACTGGGTCGTCTAGAGACGTTCGTATAGTGAATTATAATGCGTTGCTGACGCGCTCTGTGTCTATAGATTGGCCTAAACTAGCAGCTTTTAGAAATTAGTTAAGAGTGCTTTATGTTATCTCTGCCTTACTCTGTTCTTAGTATGACCTGGGAGGCAGAACGCCCCCGGGTCCTCATCTTCACCCGTAAGGGCAACAGACTAAAGATCACGCCCCGTACCCCGCTGCATAACAGGGACCTGCAGTAGATCGAAGTGAACGGAATCTCCATACTTAACGTTTACCGGGCGCCACAGACTACGCCGGTACTTGACTACATCACCTGCCTCACCCCACCAAACAGGTGCCTGGTAGGAGGTGATCTCAACGCTAAACACGACATGTTCGAGCCTGGTGTCACGACCACACAGGGCGGAGCCGAGCTGGCCCAATGGGCTACAGACAGCGGCATGGATTATATAGGCGAACCCAGAATCCCCACCTATAGGGCCGGGCACGTTATAGACCTCTCTTTCTGCAACATCCCCTTCGCGACCACCGCGGTACGAACAGACATGAACTGCGGCTCAGACCATAACACGTTGGTTACTACGATCCCTGGCAGAGGACAGGAGCCCTTTAACTAGTTCCAATATAGGGTCCCTATAAAGAAGCTACCGCTATTTGTCGACGCTGTTGCTAACAGAATGAAAGGCGCCCCCTGCTTAGATGGGCCACAGACCTGCGAGCACGTTAACAGGCGCGTTACTGCCTTAGAAGAAGTCCTTACCAACGCCCTAAAGACGGCAAGTAGAAAGAAGAGAGGGATAGGCTACTTAGCGCCCTAGTGGACAGACGATTGCAAGACAGCCTATTAAGCATACCTCTACTCGCTCGACAGCTACACTAGCTAGGGCCCCTCTGATAAGACATATACTTTCCTAGCGATAGTCCACAAGGCAAAGAAAGAGTACTAGTAACACACTATAGATAACGCTAAAGGCGACTAGGAACTTTTCTATATTATTAATTAGCACAAGCTAGAACCTACTAGAACATAGGCACTAATAGTGTTTAGAGGCGCGGAGGCGACTAAAGATAAAGATAAGGCTAAGATGCTATAATAAGAACTTCTCTGCAGATTTACGGCGGAGGACGATCTGCTGGAACTGCCCACCCCACAAGAACACCCTACTATCCTATAGGACACGTACCTATCGATTGAAGAGACGGAGCGCTGCGTAATTAGGGTCTCCAGCACCTCACCAGGCGCTGATGGCATAACAGTCCGGCTGCTCACAGCATGCTAGAACCACATTAGACAGTACGTTTGCGACATCTACTGCGACCTACTATTACTTAACCACTACCTAGCCGCCTAGACAGATAGGGAGATTGTTTTTATTAAGAAACTTAGCAAGAAAGACTACACAATCCCAGGGTCTATAAGACCACTTGCTATGCTGCTCTGCCTTAGCAAAGGTTTTGAAAGGGTAATCGCTTGGCGCATAGCCCACTTAGCTGTGCTGCACAGCGTCCTAAGCCCCCAGCACGGGGGGGGCCCTCCTAAAAAGGTGGCCATGGACCTAATCACGGCCTTCACCCATGAAGCCGAACTCGCTTTTAGCGAGGGCAAACACGTCACCATGGTAACTATAGATGTACTAGGAGCTTTCGACGCGCTGCTAGTTAACCAGCTACTGCACCGCATGAAAGACCAAGGCTGGCACCAGAAGGTCCTAGTCCTCACACGCAACATCCTCACAAACCGACACATTCTTGTCCGCTACGGCCAACACCGTTCTGGCCGCCACCTAGTGGCCTGCGGCACCCCACAGGGCTCGCCATTCTCCCCTGTTATCTATATGTTATACCTTGCAGAGCTACTGCTCTAGGACATGACTATGCGCTTTAGCTATGCTGACGACATATGCCTCTACAGCGCCTCCTACAGCCTTAACCTTAATATTGAAATACTTGCTAAACAAGTCCGCAAGATCAACTTATACAGCGCGGACCACAAGATTGCTTTCTTACTAGACAAGCTTAAAATGATCTACCTTACAAGACAGAACGGGGACTACGCGCCGCCCTGCGCCGTCGACGATTACCTTACTATTCACCTAATCCTCCCTACAAGTAAGGTACCTGCACTGCGCTGGCTAGGCGTATAGTTTAATAGGAAGCTCACCTTTAAGACCTATGTGGCTATACGCGCCGCAAAGACAAGGGTTGTTGCCCACCACATCCGCAGCCTCGCTCGGATCAAACACGGCCCCCCACCGGGGTCTTTGCGCAAAGCGGTGATCTCCTGCGTCCTCCCCCGACTCCTGTACGGAGCGGAGGCCTGGTACGGAGGAAGAACCAAACCCTCTAGAATCATGCGCCAGTCAAAAGGCGCCGAAGTAAGCACCCGACTGGGTTGGCACATAGAAACACTCGACAAGGTCCTTAGGCAGGCATACAGAGCCGTTGTTCCAGCCTACTAGACCACACCCACCACCGCTATCTTCAGGGACGCTAGACTCCCCTCAGCAGCAGTAGCCCTAGAAACCTGCAAGTTCCGCTTCGCAGCACACCTGCTAACAATTAACAAAAAGCACCCGCTAACTGCTAGGACTCACCTTCCTACAGTCAGAAGAGGCTAAGGCGCAGGCCTCCCACAGAGAGCCCGCATGAAGGTACAACAACTAGCACAGGTCTTCGACCCAGTACCCTGACCCGAATTCCGCGCCCCCTACTACTCCCCTGGGAGCCGCGACGACCCCATAGGCCATGTGAATAAGAAGGAAGCCGCCCGCCGCTTTAAGGAGTGGTGGGCCCTTCTCCCGCCAACTGCTATCACCGTCTTCTCCAACGGCTCTGAACAATGGCTTAACGGCGTTAAGCACGTCACATACAGCTACGCTATATACAAAGGGCAGACTCTCACCCTATAGGGTAACGGCTCCCTCAACCCTAGGTCCCACGTCTTTAATGCTGAAGCTGTAGGCGCGTGGCGAGGACTCTCACACACGCTCCGCACGCTGGCCTACTAGCTTAGACGTATATACATGTGCATAGATAGCACCTCTGTTATATAGTGTATCAGAGGCAACCCGTCCCCCTCCTCGCAGTGGGCGTTTGTTAGGTGCTAAGAGACGATTAAGAACCTGGACATTACTATCTAGTGGTCCCTAGGACACTGCAATATAGAGGGAAACGAACGGGCAGACTAGCTAGTAGATAACGCGGCAAGGACCCCTAAACCTCCACACGGCATAGCAACTAAACCTACGGCCTTAGGCCTTAAGTTAGACGTTCGCGCCCTTACTAGGAGCGCAGAGATAGACTAGTGGCGCAAGCACACACTAAATCTGTCTAGGTGGTATATGCAGTGGGACCTCAAGTATTGCCCTGCAAAACAGCTAAAGGAGCTCACCCTCTAATAACTAACGCTTGCAAAGCTACTGTCCATGCGCACCCGCTATAGTAGTAGTAGTAGTAGTAGTAGTAGTAGTAGTAGTAGTATTGATTAACGTCCAGGAACCTAGGTTCTAGCCTCCCATGGGGCATGGGGACGCGCCGAGTAGCCATCTGGGGCCAGCCAGATGGTAAAGGCGATTCATGCTATAAACTATTGCCGTCTCTTGCAGCGGCTCGTAAGAGTCCGCCCCCCTCCGTGCGGGGGCTGAATCCGTGTCTTCATGCCTATAGGCTGAGATGTCGGGGTGTAGCTATTATACATATAACAATCCAAAGCAGGGGCAGCTTCGGCTGCCCCAAAGCTGTGTTGAAAAGTGCTAAGACCTTAGCGTACAACTAGTATAGGAAAGGTAAGGATCGTGTAGACAGTAAGGAGAGGTAAGGAGAGTAGGAGAGCGTAGGGGAGGTTGCCTCGTGTGGCAAGATGTCAGGATGAGAGGCACCCCTGCTGGGAGCTCAGACAGAGTCGACGCTGGAGGAGCTGTCCCAGGTTATTGTCGCGTCCGCCAGCATCTGTGGCTTAGTAGGCAGTCTATAGAACTAACATTTATTTGTTAGTGTTAGTGGGGTTGGCAAGCTCTAGCAAGAGTTGAACATCTTCAGGCTTAAGGGTCTTTAAGTATTCAACGCCCTCCCGTGTGGTGCTAGGAGGGAGAGGGGGTTGTTTCGGCTAGTAGCGGAACTTCTGGACCGCTCGTGGGCAGTGGACTATGTGGTCTGGCGCGAGGTCTGCCCTGTAGGAACATCCCGTGACTGCGTCGTTGTGTTTGAACTTCTTGTGGTACTAAGCGTAGTGTCTATGGCGGGTGCGTATGGACAGTAGCTTTGCAAGCGTTGGTTGTTGGAGGGTGAGCTCCTTTGGCTGTTTTGCAGGGCGATACTTGAGGTCCCACTGCATGTACTACCTGGACAGATTTGGTGTGTGCTTGCGCCACCAGTCCATCTCTGCGCTCCTAGTAAGGGCGCGAACGTCTGACTTAAGGCCTGAGGCCGTGGGTTTAGTTGCTATGCCGTGTGGAGGTTTAGGGGTCCTTGCCGCGTTGTCTGCTAGCTAGTCTGCCCGTTTGTTTCCCTCTATATTGCAGTGTCCTAGGGACCACTAGACAGTAATATCCAGGTTCTCAATTGTCTCTTGGCACCTAACAAACGCCCACTGCGAGGAGGGGGACAGGTTGCCTCTAATACACTATATAACAGAGGTGCTATCTATGCACATGTATATGCGTCTGAGCCGGTAGGCCAGCGTGCGGAGCGTGTGTGAGAGTCCTCGCCACGCGCCTACAGCTTTAGCATTGAAGACGTGGGACCTAGGGTTAAGGGAGCCGTTGCCCTATAGGGTGAGAGTCTGCCCTTTGTATATAGCGTAGCTGTATGTGACGTGCTTAACGCCGTTAAGCCATTGTTCAGAGCCGTTGGAGAAGACGGTGATAGCAGTTGGCGGGAGAAGGGCCCACCACTCCTTAAAGCGGCGGGCGGCTTCCTTCTTATTCACATGGCCTATGGGGTCGTCGCGGCTCCCAGGGGAGTAGTAGGGGGCGCGGAATTCGGGTCAGGGTACTGGGTCGAAGACCTGTGCTAGTTGTTGTACCTTCATGCGGGCTCTCTGTGGGAGGCCTGCGCCTTAGCCTCTTCTGACTGTAGGAAGGTGAGTCCTAGCAGTTAGCGGGTGCTTTTTGTTAATTGTTAGCAGGTGTGCTGCGAAGCGGAACTTGCAGGTTTCTAGGGCTACTGCTGCTGAGGGGAGTCTAGCGTCCCTGAAGATAGCGGTGGTGGGTGTGGTCTAGTAGGCTGGAACAACGGCTCTGTATGCCTGCCTAAGGACCTTGTCGAGTGTTTCTATGTGCCAACCCAGTCGGGTGCTTACTTCGGCGCCTTTTGACTGGCGCATGATTCTAGAGGGTTTGGTTCTTCCTCCGTACCAGGCCTCCGCTCCGTACAGGAGTCGGGGGAGGACGCAGGAGATCACCGCTTTGCGCAAAGACCCCGGTGGGGGGCCGTGTTTGATCCGAGCGAGGCTGCGGATGTGGTGGGCAACAACCCTTGTCTTTGCGGCGCGTATAGCCACGTGGGTCTTAAAGGTGAGCTTCTTGTCGAACCATACGCCTAGCCAGCGCAGTGCAGGTACCTCACTTGTGGGGAGGATTGGGTGAATAGTAAGGTGATCGTCGACAGCGTAGGGCGGCGCGTAGTCCCCGTTCTGTCTTGTAAGGTGGATTATTTCGAGCTTGTCTGGTGAGAAAGCAATCTTGTAGTCCGCGCTGTATAAGTTGATCTTGCGGACTTGTTTAGCAAGTATTTCAATATTAAGGTTAAGGCTGTAGGAGGCGCTGTAGAGGCATATGTCGTCAGCATAGCTAAAGCGCATAGTCATGTCCTAGAGCAGTAGCTCTGCAAGGTATAACATATAGATAACAGGGGAGAATGGCGAGCCCTGTGGGGTGCCGCAGGCCACTAGGTGGCGGCTAGAACAGTGTTGGCCGTAGCGGACAAGAATGTGTCGGTTCGTGAGGATGTTGCGTGTGAGGACTAGGACCTTCTGGTGCCAGCCTTGGTCTTTCATGCGGTGCAGTAGCCGGTTAACTAGCAGCGCGTCGAAAGCTCCTAGTACATCCATAGTTACCATGGTGACGTGTTTGCCCTCGCTAAAAGCGAGTTCGGCTTCATGGGTGAAGGCCGTGATTAGGTCCATGGCCGACCTTTTTGGGAGGGCCCCCCCGTGCTGGGGGCTTAGGACGCCGTGCAGCACAGCCAAGTGGGCTATGCGCCAAGCGATTACCCTTTCAAAACCTTTGCTGAGGCAGAGCAGCATGGCAAGTGGTCTCATAGACCTTGGGATTGTGTAGTCTTTCTTGCCAAGTTTCTTAATAAAAACAATCTCCCTGTCTGTCCAGGCGGCTAGGTAGTGGTCAAGCAATAGTAGGTCGCGGTAGATGTCGCAAACGTACTATCTAATGTGGTTCCAGCATACTGTGAGCAGCCGGACTGTTATGCCATCAGCGCCTAGTAAGGTGCTAGAGACCCCAATCACGCAGCGCTCCGTCTCTTCAATCGATAGGTACGTGTCCCACGGGATAGTAGGGTGTTCTTGTGGGGTGGGCGGTTCCGGCAGATCGTCCTCCGCCGTGAATCTGCAGAGAAGTGCTTGTCGTAGCATCTCAGCCTTGTCTTTGTCTTTAGTCGCCTCCGCGCCTCTAAACACTATTAGTGCCTGTGTTCTAGTAGGTTCTAGCTTGTGCCAATTAATAATGCGGAAAAGTTCCTAGTCGCCTTTAGCGTTATCTATAGTGTGTTACCAGTACTCCTTCTTTGCCTTGCGGACTATCGCTAGGAAAGTACGTGTCTCATCAGAGGGGCCCCAGCCGGTGTGGCCGTCGAGCGAGTAGAGGTGTGCTCGATAGGCTGTCTTGCAATCGTCTGTCCACCAGGGCGCCAAGTGGCCTGTCCCTCTCTTCTTTCTACCTGCCGTCTTTAGGGCGTTGGTGAGGACTTCTTCTAAGGCAGCGACGCGCCTGTCAACGTGCTCGCAGGTCTGTGGCCCGTCTGAGCGGGGGGCGCCTTTCATTCCGTTAGCAACAGCGTCGACAAATAGCGGTAGCTTCTTTGTGGGGACCCTATATTGGAACTGGTCAAGGGGCTCCTGTCCTCTGCCAGGGATCGTAGTAACCAACGTGTTATGGTCTGAGCCGCAGTTCATGTCTGTTCGTACCGCGGTGGTCGCGAAGGGGATGTTGCAGAAAGAGAGGTCTATAACGTGCCCGGCCCTATGGGTGGGGATTCCGGGTTCGCCTATATAATCCATGCCGCTGTCTGTAGCCTATTGGGCCAGCTCGGCTCCGCCCTGTGTGGTTGTGACACCAGGCTCGAACATGTTGTGTTTAGCGTTGAGATCACCTTCTGCTAGGCACCTGTTTGGTGGGGTGAGGCAGGTGATGTAGTCGAGTACCGGCGTAGTCTGTGGCGCCTGGTAAACGTTAAGTATGGAGATTCCGTTCACTTCGATCCACTGCAGGTCCCTGTTATGCAGCGGGGTACGGGGCGTGATCTTTAGTCTGTTGCCCTTACGGGTGAAGATGAGGACCTGGGGGCGTTCTGCCTCCCAGGTCTCCCGGCTGTCCTAGCCGTCCACTGGTGGATGGAGGTTATAGCTGGGGTGGTTCGAAGTCCGTGTGCTGGGCTAGGTGGCTGGCTCTTGCATGCAAATAATGTCAATGCCCTCTGTGAAAGCGATCTTAAGGGCGGCTGTGTGTGCTGGGCTACTTCTGCCGACATTAGTCTAGTATACTTTTATATTGGGGTCCCTGCGAGGGGTGTATCTGCGGCGGTTGTTCCTTATTAATTAGAGGAGTCGTCCATAGTTATGTCCTCCTGTGAGGAGGACTGTGTGTGGTCTGCATGTCTCGCGCTTTGTGCTGAGAGTGCAGCGAGGTTAAGGCTGCCGCTTATGGGCGCGGTGAGTCTGACTGGTTGGCTTGAGGCGCGAGCCGCTTGTCGTGCCGCAAGATTGGGGTAGGGGCTTGAGCGCTGTCCTCTTGGTGGGCGGGGGCTAGGAACTCGTTCCTGGCTCTCTTGGTCTGTGGGCTCTTCTTAAGGGGCTTGTTGGACAGTGTCTCCGGTAGGAGCAGTGTCCTCTTCGTTAGGTTGAGCGTGCCTCGGTGGGAGGGGCGCCTTCTCTGTTGGCGGCGTTGCCTTGTCTCTGCGCGGTGGGCGCGGGTTGGGGTTGCGGGTTGTGTAGCTGGTCGTAGGCCTTTTGTCCAGCGCGGCGGAGGGTGGCCAGCTCACGGCGGGTAGGTCTTATAATCCTGCCGCTCACTCGCCTGGGCTTTACCAGGCAGGTCGGATCGTCGGCGGCGTGTGGACCGCGGCAATTAGGGCACTGTAGCTTGTGAGCGCAGTTGTCACCTATAGGGCCTTCGTGCTCGCTCTGTTTCATGCCGCAGTTGCGGCAGCGGGGCGCGCGGGTGCAACGCGCTGCGTTGCAGTATCCCTGGCAGCCAGGGTCGTGTCGTTCAATTGCGCGTTTCTTGACAATTTCGCGGGATAAGTTGCTGACGCTAAAGAGTTGGAAAGGTGTTACTGGCTTCTTAAAGGACACCACGTAGGTAGTGTGCCCGTATTGGTTTGGGCCGTGCCTAGAGGGCCGGCAGTTTACTGGGCGAGTCAAGGTCTGCGTGAAAGCCTCTTCCGCGATCATTTCTAGGGTGTACGGGACTTCTTGTCCTAACAGCGAGTGGTAGCTGCTAGGCACCCCAGGGACAGCGTAGTTGGTCCAGCGTGTGGGCAACTCTGCGCTGTCGCCATTAATAGAGCGGATCATCGTTCCTTCTTTTCTTGTTCCATGAGTTGTTGTCGTATAGCCTTGGAGGCTGGCGTAATAGCCCAGCCTGTTCGGGTCCTTGTGGCCGTGGGGATGTCGCTAATATCAAGTCCTGTAGCGTCGCAGATTGCCTTTCGCACAGCGAAGGCGGAGGTCTGTCCGAGCCTGTTAGCTGGATTCGAGACAGTGAGCAAGATCCTGGGTCTGCTGCTTGTCTGGGGGCTGCTGTCGCTTAACAGCGGCTGTGGCCCTTCTGCTGTCAGTTGTCGTGTGCCCGCTGTCCCCGTTATAGGAGGCGGATGCTACGCTTGCCATGTCTTCTGAGGCTGGGCGGCAAGGCCGCTGTCACTGTCCGTAGTGTAGGCTGTGGTTGTCGAGTTGTAGCCGGTCCTTACTGGGATTGGGGCGAAGGCTTGGCGCAGTAGTAGAGTTTTTCATCGCCTGTATAACGCGGTTGCGGAGGGCGATAGCAGCCGCCAGCTCCTCCAGGCGCTTAAATTTGGCGAGGCAGTGGTCAACAGCATCAGCTATTGCCATTACTATCTTTTCCTGGGTCTCTGCCGCCTTGCAGGTGGCTGTAAGGTGGGAGTTAAGGACACTGGCTGCAGTTTCTGTGTCAGCAGGGCGGACAGGCACGCCTCCACCAAAGGAGAGGCGTCTAGGAGGGCGAATATCGGACTGTTGGCGCTTCCTTGTGGCGTGCTGGAGGTTATTCTGTTGCGCAGACTCAAGGTCTGGTGGGCGGGTCGCTGTAGAGGTCCCCAGAGGGGGCCTCTGAGGCGTCTCCATTGCTATCATCAAACCACCGCACGCGTGCGGTGCCTGAAGATGGCTAGGAGTGGTATTTAGATGAAACTGAGATAATGAGATAGAAAACTAGGCAGTTTTGACCACTTTCTCAAAATTTCAAAAGTTGATGATGGTGCGCACCCGCTATAGTAGTAGTAGTAGTATTGATTAACGTCCAGGAACGTAATGTTCTAGCCTCCCATGGGGCATGGGGACGTGCTAAGCTGTATTTACAGAAAGCATTTCGTGCCTGCCGGCTGGCTACCACAGTAGCCTTGTTGTACATAGCCCATCCTCCTTTAATAGGTCTCTACCTGCTACTACAGGCACCTAGATACCTATAGTAGCCGGCCCTCATCTGTGAGGGTGTTGTTGTCCTGCCCCTCTCTCCCTCGCCCTTGTAGCTCTGCTCCCGTACTGTCTTCCTCCCCCTACCTCGTACGAAGTAGGACCTCGTACGAGTTAGCAAGCTGCCTTGTACCTTGAGTAAAAACCTCGTAGGGGAAAACCTCAAGCTTGAACAAGTAGTAGTAGTCGCCTGAGCGGTACTTAGTTTGGGTGAAAGGTTTTGACCAAGTCTTGGCAGAGCGAAAACTCTGCATCTTGGCTTTTGGTCTCTTTATCGCAACAGCGCCAGCTTTTTGCGGATAAAGAACGTGATTCTAGTAATCAGCTTGTTCAGGCGAACAATTTCATACTACAGGAACCCCCCACACGGTCGTGTGGGTGGAATCACGATTTTGGTGTTCCTGCGCGCACCCGCTATAGACACTACGCTTAGTACTATAAGAAGTTTAAACATAACGACGCAGTTACGGGATGTTCCTATAGGGTAGACCTCGCGCTAGACTACATAGTCCACTGCCCACGAGCGGTTTAGAAGTTCTGCTATTAGCTAAAATAACCCCCTCTTCCTCCTAGCACCACACGGGAGGGCGTTGAATACTTAAAGACCGTTAAGCCTAAAGATGTTTAACTCTTGCTAGAGCTTGCTAACCCTACTAATATTAACAAATAAATGTTGGTTCTATGGACTGCCTACTAAGCTACAGATGCTGGCGGACGCGACAATAACCTAGGACAGCCAGAGTTGGCAACAAGCAAGTCAAGTCTCGTTGACGGAGCACCGTCTGGTCCGTGACAGCCTGCACGTCCCAACAGTAGGGTCGTTCGCAAGACTTGACTTGCTTGTTGACTTGTCTGAGGACAGCTCCTCCGGCGTCGACTCTGTCTGAGCTCCTAGCAGGGGTGCCTCTTATCCTAACATCTTGCCACACGAGGCAACCTCCCCTACGCTCTCCTACTCTCCTTACCTCTCCTTACTGTCTATACGATCCTTACCTTTCCTATACTAGTTGTACGCTAAGGTCTTGGCACTTTTTAACATAGCTTTGGGGCAGCTGAAGCTGCCTCTGCTTTGGATTGTTATATGTATAATAGCTACACCCCGACATCTCAGCCTATAGGCATGAAGACACGGATTCAGCCCCCGCACGGAGGGGGGCGGACTCTTACGAGCCGCTGCAAGAGACGGCAATAGTTTATAGCATGAATCGCCTTTACCATCTGGCTGGCCCCAGATGGCTACTCGGCGCGTCCCCATGCCCCATGGGAGGCTAGAACCTAGGTTCCTGGACGTTAATCAATACTACTACTACTACTACTACTGTTCTTAGTATAGTCTGTATTAACCTAAGATTTCTTATATTGGGCTGTTAACAGTCTGTCTCTTCTTCCTTGCTGTCTGTAATAGCTTCTCGCAATTACTAATTAGTGTTAGGAGGACTTGTTGCACTAGTGCTAAAAGGAAATACTTAATAACAATTTTATATTTTGTTAATAGATAGATTCTTATTATTCTATCTACTAAGGAGCGAAGTATATTGCGGGGTATAGAAGCTAGTCTGTTAGTGTGGAGTACGATATCACATGATACCACCAACCTGATGTAGACTAGTTGCTGATCACGATTCTGCTACTTAAGCAGTTTCTCTGTTCAGCTTGTTACAATCAACTCAGTCTCTCATTCCTAATTGCTACCCTACTTATCCCTCACATAGTCCTATATGGGGCTCGCTCCACACATGTAGTGTTTTGCAACACAATAGAGGCCTTAACGACTATTAACAGAATGCTCGCTCCTCCACACACACACCTTCCTGTGATATACCTGAGGCCTTTGAGATTATTAATCCGACATTTTTAGTATATTTACCTTTTTAAAAGTTTAAAATTACTTAGTTAAACTGTAACTTTTTAGAATTTTATTTTAAAATACTATAATTTATAGTAAAATTTAGAATAAGTAGGGAAGAGTAAAGTTATTAAATTTAATATACTTTATTAATTTTTATTTTAATACTGACTATTTAGCTAACTACTTTCTCTTTTTATATTTATACTTTTATATACCTAGTATTTTATATACCCTTTAGTAACTATTTTATATATTTATTATTATTTACTTTTTAAACTAGACTATGTGGCGTTATTTTATCTACCTAGGGGTAGGACAACAAAGGCTTTTATCTCAAATAATATAACAAAAAAACAGAGCCCTCTGCTTAGTAATTAAAAAAGGCGTAAAAAGGTAATAATAAAAAAAGATTAAAATTATAATTCTACTAAATATACTATAATTTAGCGTTAACGCTTACTGTAATAGAAAACCCAGGCGAAATTATAATTTAAAATCACGCCTACTAAATAGGCCCCTAATAATGCAACTTCTTAATCTTAACGCGACGCAACTCTACTAATATAGATCTAATTAAAGCTATAATTATAGCTATTAAATTATTAAAACTTAGAGAAAATTTTATATATACTAAAATTATAGAAAGATTCAGTATTATATACTTTATATTAATGCAAAGAGAGTTTGACGGGAAGTTTTTCTAATCCTGTTAGCTTGCCTGAATCGAACATATCATATAGAATTGCATCTTCCCTCATGCTTCGATAATCTGTTTACACGATACGTTACGCACGCGTCATGAATAAGGACTGTTTCCCCTGGACAAGAGTAAAGCATGTGGTGTGCATTGTTACCGGGACACTGGTATTCTCCTCCTTTCATGATTGCACTCCTTCAATCTGAAGATCACTGAAATTGGATCCATCTTACCGCTTTACTCATTCTTCCCTTGAATGATGTATCTATAAGCATTATTATACCACATTCCGTACTCTTCGTCGATGAACTCCGGTGTCGGCACCAAGCCCCTCCATTTGTTCTCTTCAATCTCAACCAAGAATTTCGCTCCCAATTCCTCCATCCTTTTCTGCTCATTGCGTGCTTTACCGGCATTGTACGTTGTAAACAGCGCTGGCACATTCCCCTCAACCAATTCCTTGATAGTAGGCTCCCAGTGTGTCCTAGCGTCCTCACCGTCTACCCAGCCGCTGTTGAATAGAACTACCATATCGGGCCTCTCATATTCGGAAGCCTGGC
Organism: Laburnicola sp. JP_R_19; assembly: GCA_031010545.1. Lineage (NCBI taxonomy): Eukaryota > Fungi > Ascomycota > Dothideomycetes > Pleosporales > Didymosphaeriaceae > Laburnicola > Laburnicola sp. JP_R_19. Next base: position 1,811,266 of record VOIT01000042.1, read on the forward strand.
AAAGTCGTGGTACACACCCTGGTACAGAGATATGGAGCGCCCTCGTCCGTCTGCCTTGCATGCCGGGCAGCAGTCCAGACTTTGTATGGGAAGGTAAGGACCCCCGGTTCCGATTCCACCTGGAATATTTGGACGAACGGCCGTGATATGCAGACCCTGCAAACTCGGTATGAGGTGCAAGGCCTCCTCAAAGTTTCCTAGTGCGACGAGTTCGCGATCTGTGGCACCGAGAATATGGACGCTCAGTTGTGGCTTGTCCCAATTGATATCTTCAAGAGCCGAAACAATGGACAGTGGCATTGTAAGATTGTCTGTCGCGCACAGAAGAAACATGAGCATTCTCTCTGCCTCATCTTTGTCTTTCGCTGTGCCATCCTTCAAGATTCCGGGATCGATGCTGCTAAAGTCTGGTGTGAGCTTCCCTTCAATATGTTTCTTATCGGATATCTTGACGTAGTAGTCATACCACCCTGTGGCACTTTCGAGGAGCTGGCGTGTGTCGCAAGGGAATTGCGTACAAGTCACCGGGGAAGCTTTTTTGGTGTCTTCGAAGAACCTGATGCGGAAGTTTTCAACACGAGCGAACTTCTGATAAGTAGCGCATATGACAGGCAAGTGGTCAGGCGTGGGCGAACAGTCAGTGCAGGAGAAGACTAGGCGACAAGCTTTACAGCGGTTGAGTACGGTCTTGCGGTTTGAGAGTTGGACTGCGCTTCGACGGCAGGATACACAGTAGGCTTGCGCTCTATAGATGATCAACATGGAGTTATTGGCCTAGTAGCGGGAATGACTAACTGGACGATGTAGCGTAGATCTTCATCTCTTGGGGCAGCATTCCGGATGACACGAATGGTGAACAACTGCACTCAATCAGCATAGGCTCGCCCTCCTGACTACTACCTCTCACCCACCACTCACAAGATACTCGCAGTATTCAGCCCATGTCCTTGATCGTTGATACTTTTGCTCTTCAACCTCGTTGATCGTCTGAAAGATCTTGCAATGGTTCTTATGCATCAGTGACCAATCAAGTTTCTGGCACTTCTTCGAACAGTAATATGCCCGCTTACAGCCTGAGCATTTCAGAATATCATCGGACGGGTCGAAACAACGGAAGCATAGGTTGCCCCGTATCGCACTGACTGGGAGTGAAGGTACGTCGGCGGTGCCGGACGCTGCAATGCGCTCGCGGTTTCTGCATTTTGCTGGCATGATGAGGGGATAGATAAAGGACTCTACCTAGGTACTACGCAATATGTATGAAGCAAAAAGCTCGGGATTGTAAAGCGGAGACGTCAAGTATTGATATAATGTGTTACCCCAGGAGATATTGTACAAAATCAGGTTGTGCACAGCATTGTAGGTTGCAGAGGTGCCCGATTTCGTTCCACTGTGGAGTTTCACTCTGCATACGTAATTGGGCTAAGCCGTAACGGGTCTGGTGTGACACGCTAAGCGAGCGACATGTGCTCAACCTCCACCTCACTCCAGAGTCCACCTACGTAGGATCTGCTACCAAAGGCCACACCCAAAGCATCCCTCGAGAAACTATGACTGGCCACAGAGACAATGTCCATTCACCTAACATCAAATGCGCTGCGCTCGCTTCTGCTTCCGGTGGAAGGTGGGTGACCTTGGGAAGTATGACTTACCAGCAGTGATGCGATCATCGTGGGTGCGGGCTAGGTAGGTGAAACAAGGCAGAGCTACCGAGCTACCCCGAGGATGAGAATACTCGTACAGTAAGTCAATTCCTTGGTGTTGATCAACAAGGAAGCATTTCTGCAAAGTTTGCGAGAGACAACGTGTATTTCGCGACAGCCACCAGAACGTGGTAAGTGATAGCCTAGAACTTTGCTGGCACCTAAACAGAAGAGGACCCAGTCCTTACAAAACTCGGTAATACCTCAGGGAGCTCTCGCTTTGGATGCGGAGTGTTCCTCGAGGTACACCATCAAAGAAAATGATCCCAACATCGCCATTCGAATAAGAATTACAACACCTCCCTCTTCTGCTTGACACGCCAGCTTCCCAAGCGGAAATTTAGGACAGGCCAGCCGCCTGGATGATGAAATCGGCGGCCTGGTCCGCGACACTGCCGTAGCTGAGATGGCTGCCCGCCGGGTTATCTCCCATGCCGCAGACGGGATCCGACGTACCGCAGAACTCCTTCACCTGGCCCTCACCCAAGCCTTGGATGGGCTGAGTCTTGAATGGATCACCGAACATGACCGCGCCAGCAACATCGTCAGCGGAGACACCTTGAGTGAACGCGTTGTGGACGACCATTCCGCCCTGAGAGTAGCCGGAAAGGATGATCTTGGTGTCGGGGCACTGAGATTTGGCAGTCTTGACGAGTTTGGCCATCTCAGGACCGCCGGCGGCACCCAGAGCGGCGTTGCCCTATTATACAGTTAGATGATGTGCGGTAGTATTGGCCTCAAGAGGTATGACTTACGGCAATGTCGGCGGGATAGTCAACACCCTGGGCCGTCACCCTTTCGGCTCCCACCTTCTTCCTCAAGCTCGTGACCATAGGCGGGCCAGCAATCGTGCCCATGTTGCCAAATTCGGACGTGCCGCGGGCAAAGATGACTGTCACGTCGGAGCAGCACTTGTTCTCCGTGACGCCATTTTCGGTCCCACCACCCAGCTCTCCAACGGCCCCACCAGCCGCAGGCGCACAGTTGTTGGCGTTTGAACCGCTTCCACCGGCAGACCCAGTCGAAGCAGGTGCATCGGCAGCACTTGTTGGAGCTGCTGCGGCGCCGGTAGTGGCAACGCCCGTGGGAGCAGGAAGGCCGGCGCCCAAGGAAGGAGCGCTTCCACCGGAGCCCAAGCCAGGTAAACCACCTCCCAAGCCTCCTCCCAAGCCAGGTAGGCCACCTCCCGTGCCTGAGCCAGCTCCACCCGCGCCGCCGGTGGTGCCGGTGGGCATAGGGAAAGCTGGCAAGCTGAAGCCGGGCAACCCAAATTGGGGGAAAGGCGCAGCATCGCTCAGGCCTGCAAGCAGGACCAGGGAAACTGGTGTGTACTTCATCTTGAATGTGTAGAACGAGTAATCGGGGATTTAGAACAGAAAAAAAGACCTTGGGGAGTGCTCAGCACAATGAGTGACAAGAAGTCTGAAGACGAACAGAGAATGTGGACAGCGAAGCGACGAGAAGTCGATACCCTCAACACCAGTTCCTACCAGCGCCTTTTATACTTGCGTCTTGTGCAAGCACTGTTCTCGCCAACCAAGCCGAGGCTCTGCCTGAGGTGTTCGCGTCCCCAATCTGTTCGAAACGGACCCCACAGATTATCAGATCACCACTGGACCATCACTAGATTATCTTCCGATGTGGGTCGAAGCCCTGCTGTGCCCTTCGCCTATCGGCGTTCGGAGGCTCCCTTGGTCGTTTCTAGCCTTCCCGCGGCCCTCCGGGGCCACGGGATGCCCTTCTCGTCGTGAAATTAAGGTGTGTACCAAATGCACGCCACATGTCTCGAACGAGTATAGAAGTCTCCACGGGATTGATTGAGGTGTGGTGTACAAGCGAAAATGATGGGCGCAGGGCTAGAACGGGAGCGGGTGTTGGTGTGTTTCACTAGGGCTAGTGGGACAGCGCTACGTAATGTCGTGCAACACCACGATTGTTAAGGCTGGAGCAGCGAATAGGATTGTAAATACGAGGGAAACATCCGAGGCTGGACTCTTGGGTGTGTTCAAAAATATGCACAAACGTTGAGCACATGGCTTCGACGGTGTCTTCGGTTCGGTGGTGCGCTACCATCACATCATCACGCACGGCGAAGCCGTTTCCGATGGCACGCCCCTGGATTAGAAAACAGGTATTTCTATCTATTTCATTTTCAGAAGCTGCAAGTTGTAGCATGTGAGAGTGACACAGCCCCAAAGCCCCCCATCTCATAAAGAACATTATACTGTTATAACCCAGGATACATGGGCCGGCAATGCTTGGTGGCTACGCCTTGACGATTTTCCCAGCAGCCTCCCACACTGCCTCCAGCACCGCCCCCTCACCAATGCTGGCCTCCAACCATTCCCTCGCTTTCTCCACGACCAGCTCCCATGTCTCCTCCTGGTCACCAATCTTCTTCTCCAGAAAAACGACAACGATGGCCGTGCTCAGCGCCGTTTCGAGCTTCTCGCGACCAAGCTTTTGCTTCGATGATGCGACCAAAGCGTCGACTGCACTGGCCGTATCATCATGGTTCACGTTCATGTCCTTGCACATGCTAGCGACATTCATGGTGCCCCAAGAGCCCTCGAACGATTGATGGGCGATGATACGGTCGAGCAGTGGGGCTTTTTCATCTATATTTTCCTGGCCCATGTCTACCTCTTCGGTCTGGACTGACCGTGGGACGGCATAGCTCATCCTGTGGCGTCGCTGCATTCCTCCTGTAGATGCCCGAGGAGTACCAAACTTCATTGGTTGCTCTGTCCCTTTATCAACAGATAAATTGAAATTATATCCGCTTGTTTCGGGGAGGGTGTCGAAATGAATATCGCTTGTTCCGGAAAGGTTGTCGCCCGCCATCTCCCAGTCGTTGATCTCCTCTTTGGTAGTTTCATCGAAGATGGTGTTGAGAGCCTGCCGGCGTTTTTCTTCGATCTCCGCTTCGTTGGCTTCGACAGCCACAAAGGAGCAGTATTTGCCGCCGATTTGGAACTCGACGCCTAGTCGGACAGCTTCACGGCGCTGCAGTAGAGCAAGCTTCGCAGGATACTTCTGACTGACCAATATAGTTTCGCCAGGTTTGTCTCCGCTGGTGACGGTGTCTACTACCCAACCGTGGCCTTCTTCAAGTTCTTGAGTTGCTTTTCGCGCAGCCAGTTGATGGACCATGCTATCAGGGTGCGCGCGGAATTCGACAGGAATCTCCAGCTCGAGAGGGCCTTGGGGTGACGTACCTTTCAACAGGACGCTCTTCGGCTTCAGGTCCGCTGCCGCGGGGGACAGTAGAAGATAGACGCAAGTTCGGTTGAACGGATAGAGCGGAGGAATCTCATGGGGAGTCTGAAGTATCTTAGGCCGACCAAGCTCCGGCAAACCGGCAAAGATGTCTTTGGGCTCATTGGCTTTCGGATGCTCGTCTTCTGCGTTGGAGTCGTACAGCGAAGTAGGTTTCGCATCGGTCGGGGCCGCCGTGGCCTGGTCTTGATTTTTCGAGTCGTCATCGAGCTGCAGACGGATACGCAGGCTATCTGCTACCGAATCTACAGTGTCATCTTCGTACTTGATCTCCAGATGATAATCATTGACGTGAGGTGTGAGTGCCCCCTTGAGCTGCATCCGTTGTTAGCATAATTTCTCCTCCTGAATTTCACTGCTGCATGGATGCAGATGACGTACCATTCGGACCATCTTGCTATCAAGCTTCTCGTTATTGGAGACCATCTGAGCAAAGCCATGCCCAGCTCGAGCAATACCTTCGACGAGGGCGCTGGATACATTTCCACCAATGCCGATCGGGAACACGCGGACGTCACCCTGTTTGTTTCGGCGGTGATGTAATCAAACATAGTCTGCTGTGACCAGATATCACCGTCAGTAAGCAACATGAGCTCAGTTAGCATCTCTTTGCGACGGCCTTCGAAACAGGCTTTGACGGCACTCAGAGTTTCTGTGCCACCGAAGTTTGCACTGAAGCTGTTGACATGACTGCATACGGATCAGTATGTGCCTCGATCCTTGGACGCCCACGTTATGCATACCTGATCGCCTCCAATAGTGTGTCCTGGCCGTACACTTCACTCTTTGGCCACAGAAATTTATGTTTGCTACCAAACGAGCAGATATTAAACATGCAGCCGAGGGGGATCGACTTCAAGAAAACCTTGAGCGCTGAGGTCAAAGTGGGGATGTTACCACTCATGCTTCCCGAACGGTCCACGATGAATATGATTTCAGGCTTTTGCGACTTCAGGTTGAACTTTGGTACCTGCAGCGTGAATGAGCGATGGCCTAAAGTGTGTGCTGCGTATACTCACCAAGGTGGTCATCAACGCCCGTTGGTTAGGGAGTATTGGGTGCGTTTCCAAGATTGCTTGAGGAATTCCAACATCTTTTGCCACGACTTGAAGGACGAAATCCTTCTCCATCTTGGCCGTCCCGAGAGCTAGCGTGGCAGAGGCCTTGGAGATGGAATGATCCTCGTCGACGGTGTTCGTTGACAAAGTGCCGAGAGAGACCTCAATGGGATGCGATGGCGAGAGAACTTTCTTGATGGGTATCCCGTCAGCCATGCTCACATCAATGGTAAGCGATATTCCCTCTGTGTCATTGGTAGCGAAAGCGTCCATCAGTGCTCCAGGGTAAGAGCCGTATCGAGGTGAGATAGAAGTCGGAATTGTAAGACGAACGCCATCCACTTCTGCGTCGTTCTTGAGCTCTTGGATGTACGTAATGGAAACTTCGACGGATGACCTATTTGGGATATTGCTGACGGAGGTAGTGAAGACGTCGGCAGCATCAGGCAGTTGTTCCAGCAGTGCAGCCTTCTCGCCACGCTCTTTGGCATCTTCGTACGTTTTCCTTGCTTCGCCCTTTTCTTTGACTAGACCGTAGATAGTACGGGTTCCTACTTTGCAGTAAAAGTCGACGACGCTGACTCCATCGAACAGTGGAAACGCATATCTGAAATCGTCAACCAAAGGTGCAATTGGAAGATCATAATGAGGCTGTCCAGACATTGTGCGACGGGTAATTGCCGACTAGGTACAAAGTACGTCCTCACTAGCCTTGGGATAATGCTCACCTGATCTCCTGAAGCACCTCCGGGGACGTATTGATGAACTTCTGCTTCAGCACAGTCCTAGAAGCAGTCGACAATACGGTCGTGTGAGCATCCAATTTGACTTGTGGTAGGTATTGTCGCTGGCTGATCCCGGGTTGGAAGTAATAACAACCGCAGATATGAGAGGAGTAGAGAGGCATGATGATATGACGTTTGCGAGAGTGTCGCAACACTCCCAAGGTAGTACTGGACGGTTGATGTGTGAAGAATGAGGAAGAGAGGTTCAAAAGAGAAGAACAGGTGGGGATGGGGGTACTTGTAGAGGGGGAGGGTGGTTGCCTGATATGCCCGATTATGTCATGTAACGTGACTCCAGCATCTCAACCTTGTTGAGGGGGCACGGGAAGTTCGAACAAATGAGTTACACAAGCTGTTGCGTAGACAATCGACAAAATCGTGTCCGATTATTGGATACTCCGGTAATTTCTTGATGGCGAGCAGCTCTGTCTCACAAGTATACAGCGGAGTCATTCTCCCCCGGGGTCAATCCGTGATGTTACGTGATCATGGGCCAGCTATTTAACCAACTACTGTGTTATGTAATTAATAATTTCTTTAATAATATTTTTTACGATAATGATAATAATAATAATAATAATAATAGTAACTATGTTAGAAAAAGATTTTAATATCTATACAACTGTCAGATATGCAGCTGTTAGATAGAACAAGCGCGTTGAGGTTGGATCTGTACAATTAAGCAGGGACCATCTGGCTTGGCACACTAGCGAAGAAGTCAGAACCAGCTGAACACGGTGGACAAAAAAGACAATACAATCATCATCATCTATAAAGACACATTATCGCATTCAACTATTAAATCTGACAACAACTCTATATACGCTTACGTATGCTTGCGCGCTAAATACGCCCTAAGAGCTCTAGTAATATCTATTTTTTTATGTGTACTCGTATAACTTTATATATAATTATATATAATTAGTATTAAATATATAATAAGTTACTATAACACGTCTTTATATTATAGCACTAGGCAAAACTATACTTAATTCTATACTATTTATAGCTAGAGCGCGCTATATATACTAATTCTCTAATCTATATACTCTTATATTTATATAGTTAGTATTAGTTATAAAGTTTATAAGTATATATACTTTATAATAACTTATTTCTATACAGTGTATTATAATTTACTATAAAAGTTTTCTAATTATTTATGTATAAGTAGTAGTAAAATTAATTAATATACTAGTTATTATATTATTATAGGCGTTAGTAGAATTAATAAGTATACTAGACTTTATAGTTTTTATCTATATATAATTATTAGTAGGGTTAACGTATATACTGCCTTTAGTAGTAGTAGTAAGAGTAGGTCTAATTTATACTAAGTAGGTTATATATACTAATATTATATATATAAAATATTAACATACTTTGCACTCGAGTCGGACACTATTGAGTCGGACACTTTGCCAAGACCCCACCAAGTTCTGTACTATTCACGATAGTATAGAGTCAACATAAACTATTTTCGATAGTCTAAATAGGCTAAACTATTCAGAATCTACTTCTATAAGCTGTCTACAGGTTTTTTTATTGTGCCCAGGCTTGCCGCAGCGTCCACAGCGCCGTTGAGCGGATTCGCCTCCATTAGTGCGCACCCTCTTCTTTGCCTTCTTGCCATCACTACGCACCCCAAAGTCCTTTAGAGTAGCCAGTCGCTGGCCCTCTTCAACTGTAAGGACTCCTTCTTGCTGCAATCGCTTTCTTTTATATAATTTACGTCGTGTGGCGGCCTCATTAGCAGCTTAAAGTTCGGCGTTGCGTTTGGTCATCAATACCAAAGAATGCCCTACTGTGTCCGTGCACTCAACGCCCGGATTCAGTCAACGCCCGCCTTTTACTAGGAAAATCAAAGAAAATAAGCAACTTCACAGCTATATAACTCTTTAGCTACTTTTTCTTCTTAAAAGCTTTCTTAATTAAAGTTATAGAGAAAGACTATCTCTATAACTCTAGAATTTTGGTTTTCTAATAATAATTAATTTTAAGAAAAAAGTATAAAAGTACTAAAACTTAAGTCTCTAAATTTAAAAATAAAATTTTTTTAGAAGTAAAGTATGCTGTTTAGAATATAGTTTATATTAAGTTCTTTCTAATAAAACTATTAACTAGAAAGTTATATTATCTTTTTATTTTTTTAAATAAAAAAATTAGGAAAGATAATCTATCTTCTTAAGTAGTCCTTTATAAAAAAAGTCTTAATATAAACTATATTCTAAATAGTATACTTTACTTCTAAAAAAATATTATTTTTAAATTTAGAGACTTAAGTTTTAGTACTTTTATACTTTTTTCTTAAAATTAATTATTATTAGAAAACCAAAATTCTAGAGTTATAGAGATAGTCTTTCTCTATAACTTTAATTAAGAAAGCTTTTAAGAAGAAAAAGTAGCTAAAGAGTTATATAGCTGTGAAGTTGCTTATTTTCTTTGATTTTCCTAGTAAAAGGCGGGCGTTGACTGAATCCGGGCGTTGAGTGCACGGACACAGTATCATCTCAGCGCCTTTAACAAGCTTTTCCATCGCCTCAACTATATAAGTTAGGGAACTATCCACATGCCTTTAAATCCTCTGCTTAACCAGCGTCGATTGCGACCCAAGTTCTGTACTATTTCGCGGAGTTTGCGACTCCCATGTACTATCGCGAATAGTACAAAGTGGAGGCGTACGCAGGCGGACATCAAGCTGCGATATCACAGCTTCTAGGTCGTGGGGCACTAGGCCAGCACCTCGAAAGCCTCCTTTGATATTACTTTCAGTAAACGAAGCCTTGAAAGCAGCAATAAAGCAAGGCAGGAACTCGATTTTAGTGAGTGTGTGCGTGATGTGGTTGCGCATCAAATCCTCAGCTTAGCCTATACGCCTTTTTTAAAGGCGCGAAACAGCCCACATTAAGTGGCTGCAAGAGGTGCGACGAATGCGAGGGCATATAGAGAGTAACAATATTGCTCTTCTTGCAATACTGTTCAAATTTAAACAAGTTATAACTCTTATAGCTGTTAAGAATAAGCAAATGTGTTATGCTAACAACACGCCTCTTTGTATGCTTATTAAAGTGCTTTAGCCACTATAGACTAAGCTTATTTGTTGTCTAGCCGTTCTTAGAGACTGCAATAACCCAATCATAAGGTAGAGAGGTGGTGCTTGCCCCCAAAGATAATAAAGGGTGGGATCCACCACCCCGTCGCATTAATGCCTTAGATAACTATTATCCACTCCCTATTGCCCTGCTGCACCTGCTTTAGCCGTCCTCGACGCTTAGAGCCTATGACTACTACTCTAGTCGATATCATGCCTATTATAAAGCCTGCTTTATTAAAATTATAGGTGTCCTTGTCTAGGATAACGTGTTTATAAGCGTGCCGTCAGTACAAGCGAGCCGTCAACCCCACCAACTTTCCGTAACGCGCGATAAGCAAACTACAATGCCTCAACCAACTACAACTCAATTGCCCTATAACGAAGGAGATATCTTCCTTGCTATCTCAGCTATTAATAAAAATCAGATTCAGAGCGAAAATCGCGCTGCCTTAACGTTTAACGTCCCTCGATCAACGCTGCGCGACCGACGCGCCGGAATTGCTGCGCGACGCGATTACCAGCCCAAATCAAAGAAGCTTACCAAGCTAGAAGAGGAGGTGATTGTTGAGCAAATACTTGACCTAGATTCGCGAGGCTTTGCGCCCACTCTAGGTGCTGTACGAGATATGGCGAATAAGCTGCTCACTGAGCGCAGCGCAGGCCACGTTGGCCAGCAGTGGCCTAGGAACTTTGTCAAGCGAACAGACAGCCTCACAACGCGATTTAATCGAGCCTACGATCGACAGCGAGCCCTCTGCGAGGACCCGACGGTTATACAGGCCTGGTTTGAGCTAGTAGCACGTACAAAGGCCACCTACGGTATCTGCGACGAGGATACCTTCAACTTCGACGAGACTGGCTTTCTGATGGGTAAAATATCCTCCCAGCTAGTCGTTACTGGCTCAGAGAGGCGTGGCCGGCCAAAAGCGATCCAGCCAGGCAATCGTGAGCGGGTGACGGCGATCCACGGAATCAACGCTGCTGGGTGGGCAATCCCGCCCTTTATCATCTTCGCTGGCCAGTACCACCTCTCTGCCTGGTACGAGGGCGACGATATACCAGGTGACTGGGCTATTGGTCTCAGCGACAATGGCTGGACTACGAACGAGCTTGGTATTGCCTGGCTACGGCATTTTATCAAGCATACAGTAGAGCGTAGAATGGGCGCGTCATACTGATACTTGACAGCCATGAGAGTCACAACTCGCTCGAATTCCAGGAGATCTGCAAGAAGAACAAGATCTACACTCTCTGTATGCCGCCACATTCGTCACACCTTCTGCAGCCGCTTAACGTTAGCTGTTTCTCGCCGTTGAAGCGGGCGTACGGGCGCCAGGTCGAGGGCCTGATACGCGACCACATCAACCATATCACTAAGCTTGAGTTCCTACCAGCCTTCCGCGCCGCCTACGACCAGTCAATTACAAAGGAGAATATCTGCGCAAGCTTTCGAGGCGCTGGGCTAGTCCCACACAATCTAGAGGCGGTGATATTAAAGCTTGATGTAAAGCTTCGTACGCCGTCGCCAGCAGCCCTACTAGAGACCCTATGGGAGTCTGCAACACCAAGCAACGCGCGCGAGCTAGGCGCTCAGTCAACTCTAGTTCGTGAGCGGATCTAAAGGCATCAAGGATCCTCTCCTACATTAGTTATCCAGTCGCTTAATTAGCTTATAAGAGGGGCTGAGAGAATAGCGCATTCAATAGTAATTATGCGCGATAAGATAGCTAGTCTACAAAGGGCAAATAAGGCAGCTATAACGCGTAAACAGCGCAAAAAGAAGCAGATCTAGAAGCGAGGCACTCTATCAAAGGCAGAGGGAGAGGATATTATTGCTCAGAAGGCTGTTGAGCAGCAACTAGAGGGAGAAACGCGGTATAGCCAGGCGCGGTCAGGTGCGAGCCGGCAGGCTTCAGCGCGCTGCACGCGCTGCAGGGAGCCTGGGCACAACTCACGTACGTGCAAGAAGGCTTCTATAGATACTGCTTGATTTAGGAAAGCTATTATATTAATAGAATTTTGATGTGTTGTTAAACTACGTGGCTTTTTAAGTGTAGAAAGTTGGTAGGGTTGACGGCTCGCTTGTACTGACGGCACGCTTGTAAACACGTTACTATATTTGGCCTTCATGTTCTCCACAAGCCAGAACCAGTCTTATATTACCTTAGGATCCTCCTAGAGAGCTCTCTTGTAGTCGTACTTTTGATTAAACTTAACTTTAAGCTCTAGCTAGCGCTTAACAAAGTTATAAGGCCACCTCTGGCTAACTAGCTTATAGTGGCGTACAGCCAGTAAAGAATTAGCTATATCTTTTATAGCATTAAGCCAAGGCGGAAATCCTCGCGCGTCTAGATTAAGTATATGCTCTACAATCGCCTGCTCCTCTCTTATAGTAAGTCTTATTTTGTTGGGTGTATAGTCGCGTCTAAACATCTTTCTAGCGCGTTAGTTGCTAAGTGTACTTTAAGAGACGTTATAGATAGCTGCAGCGTGTCGCTAAGAAAGTGTCGCGTCTTGTTTAATAGTCTAGATCGCAAGCTGTATACACGCTTCTTTTAACGCTAGTAGTTTATTGTATAGTTAAGGCATCGCGTTATACTATTGCTGATAGTACGTTTTGGTGGGGTCTTGGCAAAGTGTCCGACTCGATGGAGTGTCCGACTCGAGTGCAAAGTACGTTAGATATACCGAATTCGGCCACTCAACGCACAGACCCCACTCAATGCACAGTTTGAGGATAGCCACCACTATTACTTTTGAAGCTGCAGAGCTCTATATATATCGTAAAATCACTAGATTTTTTAGAGTAGCATTTGCAGAAGCTTGATAAATCGATTGGCAACGATAAACTACGTGTGATACCTCTGTGGGAGGCGTACTTTGCGAGTGCGCGTTGATGGGCCGGATGCCTCCACCACCCCTTCAATAACTAATAGATCCTCAACATCAACCTCTAGGTCCTCAATAACATGAGCAGGAGGTGCAGGAGCCTCGAGGCTACGCGCCTTACCCTTTTTGGCCAATTGTATATCAGTCCTGAGTTGCTTTTCAGCTGCGCGCGCAAGTAGATCTTCTTCGCGCTCTGCCGCCTTCCTCTGCTGTTCTTGCAACCTAACCTCTTTTGCAGCCATCCTTTTCTGCGCCCTCTGCTCAAGCATAGCCTGTTTCTCCTGCTTTTTCTGCTCCTTAGCTAGCTTGTCGCGCTCCTTCTGGTGTTGTAGTTCTTCTGCTTTAGCGTCTTTTTCAGCCTGGCGATTGCGGGCAGCCTCAACTTTTGATGGCGACTAGAAGACGGCGCCGCCAGCGTAATTCTTAGAGGGTTCAAGTAGTAATGCCTTGCCACGCTAACGGCGCTTCTTCTTATTGAAAAGGGCATCTCTAAGGCGATCGTTTTCGTGCTGGACGAGCTGTTTCTGAGTCGCTATTGCGTGTATTGTGTGAGACAGCTGCGAGACGCGTTTATCATTAAGATCCTCAACTACCTGTCGTAGAAGTCCTTCAATTTTACGCCAATCGCTTGCAGAGAGTACTGACGACGTGCTATCGCTGCTTGATGGCCTCTTAGGCTCTAGATCCTTAAATTTCTTCAATATAGCGTTGCTATTCAGCGGAGAGATGCCAGTAACTTTGAAGGCGTTAATGATTGTTTCTTTGGCGAATGCAACTCTGTATGCCTTATAGAAGAAGCGGAAGAAGTCGCGCTTAGTGATAGATGTGAGTCCTTGGCTGTTGTACATGAATTCGGAGAGCTCTTTTGTATATGCAGCTGAAAGAGGCTTAAAAAGGCAGACATCTAGAGGCTGCAGCGTATGAGTTGAATGCGGCGGGTAGATAGCTAGGAGGATTCGATTTTGATTGCAGAACTCGATAAACTCCATAGTAACGTGTCAGCCATGCCCATCAAGAATTAGGAGTCGATAGTCGCGCTTTGCCTTCTTCTTAGTCTCCTCTTGAAAGCACCTCTTAAGCCAGGCAATCCCAAGTTCGTTGTTTGTCCATCCAGATGGTGATGAGGCGAAAAAGGCCTGGTGCTCTTGAGGATTGAAATCTTGTAGCCATGTGTCCTGGATGTTGCCAGAAGCCGCCTGATATATTAGGGCAGGTTTGAGAGAGCTGCCGTCGGCGCATATACAAGCTATCGTCGTTATCCACTCTCTATTGCCGTCCTGGAGTACCTGCTTGACGCCTCCTTGCTCATATCGCTGTCGAGAGAACACGCGCTTCATTTTTGACACTACCCGATCAAGAAGCCCTTCTCATCCATATTGTATATATTTGACGGTGCGATGTTGTACTGCTTGATCTTATCGTCTAAAAGCTTGAAATAGAGGGCGTATTTGAAGGCTGAATCGGCTTTGTAGCGCTGGCTATCGATGCCAGATGTCCATCGCGATATAAGGTCAATTTGATGCCGCGCAATGTAGCGATTAACCCAGTGATTTCCTGGCTCTTGATGTGCTATTTCTCCAGCGAAATTTCGTATCATCTCTCTCGTAGGGGGTAGGCCTTGTACACACAGCTTATCAATGTACTGTAGTAGCTGTTTTTCCTGTGTATTGTTGAGGAGTCGCTTTTTTTCGGCCCGAGTTGCATAGGTGCCCTGAACCCCTCGATAGCGCTTCGAGAGCCGCGACCGCTCAACGCCGTACTCCCGAGCAACCTGGGATATATTAGGACGTTCTCCTAGCTCCAGGGATTTTAAAGCTTCAACAGCTGCGTCGATCGGGTCCATATTGGTGGAGTTATGAGGTGTTGAAAATATACGATTTTTAGTGTTAACTGTGCGTTGAGTGGGGTCTGTGCGTTGAGTGGCCGAATACGGTAAGCCACGGCGCAGCACGACACAGCTGTTCAGCCTTGCTGTATACGCACCTCTCCAGCCTGATGCTGCTATCTCAGCCTTCATCTGTACGATGCCACGGTCATTACTTTCTACTACTCTCCGTTCGCATCTGCCATACATATGACCTCCCAGAATGGATCCGCTCAGTGCTACGGCTAGCGTGATCGCTGTCCTTCAGCTTTCGGGCAAGGTCGTTGGTTACCTAACGGACGTTAAAGATGCCTCAAAAGAGCGCGCCAAATGCGCTATCGAGGCTGCTAACCTGCACAGTCTCCTCCTCAATCTGAGGTTTCGCCTTGAGGAGGGAAACGCCGATACATCCTGGTACACTGCCGTACGAGCCCTTGCCGTCAAGAATGGGCCGCTCGACCAGTTCAAGCAAGCGCTCGAGCTGCTACAGAACAAAATGACAGATGGGGGACGATTGAAAAGGGCGGGAGAAGCATTGCTGTGGAAGTTCAAGAAGGAGGAGGTTGCTAGTATATTGGATCGAATGGAACGTTTGAAGTCAATGGTGGAGATCGCCTTGCAGATGGACCACTTGTAAGTGCCCGGCAGCACTATAGTGCACAAATGCTGACATCGATAACAAGCAAACTCTCACGAGCCATCAAAGACGATATCACACCGGTTCGAGCTCATGTAGACAATACGGAGCATCGCAGCCACCTAGAATGGATTTCGCCCACGGATTACCCCGCCCAGCAGTCTGACATCGTAAAACGAAGACAGGAAGGAACAGGACAATGGTTTTTGGATGCGCCTGAGGTGGCGAAATGGCGGAGCGAGGCCAAAGCCACTCTTTTCTGCCCGGGGATCCCTGGGGCTGGAAAGACCATGGTAGCCGCCATTGCCATCGACTCTCTCTTGAAGTCAGTACGGGATAGCTCGGTTGGAGTGGCTTATATATACTGCAACTACAAAGATCAGAAGGAGCAGGACGTGACCAGCTTCCTGGCTGCTATTCTCAAGCAGCTTGTCCAGGGCCGACCGTCACTTGCAGAGCCTCTGGCGCGATTGCATAAGCATCACGCCAACAAAGGGACAAGGCCGTCAGCCGACGAGATCTTCACAGCTTTACAGTCCGTCATATTAGACCTCTCAACGGTATACATTGTAGTCGACGCCCTAGACGAGTGCCGAAACGATGACGGCACCCGCCGATGGCTCCTAGCTCGTATCCGAGATCTGCAAAGCAAGGCTGATGTACGTTTTTTGGCCACGTCGCGCTTCATACCAGACATTATAGATAAGTTTAAAGATTCGGGAAGACTGGAAATACAGGCAAGCGATGAGGACGTGAGGCGGTTCGTGGCTGGTCAGGTTCACCGACTGCCTAATTGCATCCAACGCAAACATGAGCTACAGAAGCTGGTACAAGAGAAGATAGCCGAGTCTGTTGACGGCATGTGCGTAATTTGCTCAACGTCATAGCAATCTGTAGACTAACTGGCTCCTAGGTTCCTTCTCGCTCGCCTGCATACCGACTCACTCCTAGACAAGAGGACACCAAAGGAGATCAAGGCCACACTAGCCAGGCTGTCCAAAGGTTCTGTCGCGCTTAATGATGCTTACAAAGATGCCATTCAAAGAATCGAGGGCCAGCTAGCTGGAGACTATGAACGAGCCAAGAATGTCCTATCGTGGATCACCTACGCGCAGAGACCACTCACCACAGCCGAGATATGCTGTGCTTTAGCAGTGGAGAATGAAGAAGAGGAACTTAACCCAGAAAACATCCCTGACGTGGAAGACTTGGTGTCAGTATGCGCCGGCCTTGTTGTTGTCGACGATGAGAGTCGAATAATCCGCCTCGTGCACTACACTACGCAGGAATACCTTGAGCGCATACGAGAAACCTGGAACCCTAAGGCGCAGTTGGATATTGCCTCGACGTGTCTGACATATCTGTCGTTCAATGACTTTAAGAACGGCAGCTGCCCCACTGACGCTGAACTGGAGAAACGACTTCACCAGAGTGTCTTTCTAGACTATGCTGCAAGGTACTGGGGAACGCATACGTCACCAATGGAAGACGATGTGTATGCCCTAGCAAGTTCATTCCTTCTCCATCAAGGGTCTGTCTCATGTGCAACGCAAGTGATGTCAATGTCAACGAGAAGTAATAGCTATATTAGTGGGTTTGTGCTACTTATAAAATATATACTAAATAAAACTTATACACTATAAATATACTAATACTTTATTTTTATATTAAAGTTAACTTTAAGACTTTTACTACTATTACTATTATTCTATTTTATACTATTTTTTAAGCCTTAATACTAATATTATAGTTAACGCTGTCTAAAAGTACACTCTAATAATCTATCTATTTACTATTACTACTATTAATAAATCTATACTAAAATATTACTTTATTAAGAAGATTATTAATAGATTAAAGTAAAAGGTATACTACTTTAGCCTATATAAGGTAGTTCTAGTATACTAATTACACTAGTAATAGATTAATAACTATAAATACTATAATAAATATGTAAAGTTCCTACTATAGTTTCTTATATTACTATATATTAAAAAAAAGCAAAATTAAAGGTAGTAAAGAAAAGATAAAAGTATTTGTTAATAAGTTACTAAGAGAGAAAAGCATTATGTAAATATACTAGATTCTTATAATTATAGTGTTAGATTAGCGTAATATAAATATAGTGTAATTACTAATAATAATAATAATAAAGTAAAAGTTAGTTTACTATATATACTTTAAGTAAATTTTAAGTATTAAAGTACTTATAGATATTAGGGCAAATATATAATTCTAGTTTAAACTATTATTATATTAGTAGAAACTAAGTATAAACTAGATTTTTAAGCGCTATACTAGAGCGGCCTTTCTATTCTAATCTATATAGGCTTAATTTAAAAAAGAGTTTAAAAAGAGTAATTAACACTAAATAAACAATAGGACTATAAGAAATATATAGTACTAATATAAATATATAATAAGTTTTAGAAAGTTTAATAAAAAAAACTAAATATTCTAATTACTATATTAAGTTTATTTAAGTTTATTTAAGGCTTTTATTACTATTATTACTTATACCTATATATATCTTTTAGATACTAAAATACTAAACTTAATTATAGTATACTATTTAAACTTTTTATTATAGTTATAAATAATAAAATAAAAGTAAATAAGTCTTAATTATATTATAAAAAGAAGGATAAAAGTAATTAAAATATAAATATCTTTATAAAGAGACTTATTACTAAGTTAAAAATTGTAAAAGTCCTAACTAGTAGGCTATTATTATTATTTTAGTTTATATTAGTATTAAAATAGTTAAAATAATTACTAATTTAGTTAAAAATATTATAGAATAGTATAGTAAATATAAATAATTATACTATTAAGGTTAGTATAGTTATTTAGATAGAATTTATAATAATTTAAATAATTTAAAAAAAGATTTATAAATATAAATAGGTTTAGTAATACTAAAGAAAAAAGACTATAGCTATAAAATAAGTATAATGTAATAAATTTATACTTCTTTTTATTAATACCTTAAAACACTTTTTTATAACTATAATAATAAAAGAAATAACTACTATTATTTATAATCTATAAGGCGGGTACCGACCTTATAGGGCTAACCTATTAGGGATAGCTAGAATAGTTAAAAGAGCTAGTTAAATTAATACTATTCTAAGATAAGGAGATAAGAAAGGGATATAGGAGGCCCTTTCTTATATAGAGGGTAGTCTAGGGCATAAACCTATACTAGTAGGGTGTAAAAAATAGGTAATAGTAAAAGGCTACTAGGTAGAACTATTATATAACCCTCTATTAAAGGCTTAAAAATAAAAAAGAAAGTACGTAAAAATAGAGTATTTTAGTAGATTTTTAACGTAACTAGTACTATTTTAGGGCTAAAGAGGTTTAGAATAGGAATAATAGGCCCTTATAGTTTTAATAGTAGTTTTAGTTTTTAATTTAGTTACTACCTAGTAGAGATATTAAGAAAATAAAGAAAAAGTTACAAAATTTTTTTTTTGCTATTTTTTTATACGCTAGCGCAATTATATTATATAAGGTTCCCTAGCACTATAAAAAAGTATTAAAAAATATATTAACCTAACTATATAAATTTAAAATAAAGAAGGTAAGTTATAAAGCTAAGGGGGCTGCTAGTAGTAAAAAAAATTAGCTAGGGGTAGTAGTTTAAGATTAGGGGGTAAAAATGCCTAAAGTAATAGGTGCCTTATATATAAAATAGCTAGAAAACTATTATATTAGTAGTAAGCTAGCTAAAGGCCCTTAAAGGCAAAATAAGTTAGGTAACTAGTAAATTAATAGGCGGATAATTAGAAGGTAGCTTTTAATTATTAGCGTTCTAGAAGACTTTATTAAGCAGCTTACTATTAAATTTATTACTTAAGTATTCTTTTTTTAAAAAGTTAAACTTAGAGTTAATAAGATTAGTAAAGCTATAATTATTATTAGAAAGGTTACTATAATAGGTAGGCTCTTTATTAGGCAGGTTACTATTCTAGATAGCCTTATCTTCTAATCTATTACTATAATAGATAATATTACTATCTTTTAGACTATTACTATAGTAAGTAATACTAAAATTATTAAGATTTTCTTTATTAAGCGCCCCTTTCTTAGTGTTATTATTATAGTCCTTACTTGGTTAGGCATCTTTAGACTTATTTAGGTACTTTAGTAATAGCTAGAGGAGGTTAGTAAAAAGTAGTTAGCTAAAGTAATTAGATTTAGGCTTTACTTTAGAGTTTTTATTATTAAAAAAAGTAGTTAGGGTTATTTAATATATATTAATTTTAGTACTTTTAGGGAATAATAGTATAGAGTTATTAGATTTAGAGGCTAGCTACTAGTAAGTTTAGGGCAAAAGTAGGGTTATAATAGAGACGTTTAACTATAACCTATTAATAAGCTAAACTAAAAGGTAGCTAGGTAATATAAATAGCTTAGTAACTAGTTATTTAGCTAAATACTTAATAGCTAGTAAGAAAAAACTAAAATAGTTATAGTAAGTATAGTAGGCTTCTATAGCTAGTGCTACTCTAGTTTAAATATAAGCTTAACTAAGGTTTAAGGTAGTAAAAAATTAGAGTAGTCTAGATAAGGCTACTTAGTAAGGTTAGTGCTAAAGTAACTTAGTATTTAAGTTTTCTAGGTATTAAAGTAGGTAGGAAGAAATATCTATTATAGTAGTAGCTAAAGAAAATAAAAGAAAATACCTAAGAGGTTAAGAATTAGGTATAGTAGAGTATTTAGATTAGTAGATCTAAGTATTTTATAAGTATAAGCTAGAGTACTTAGTAAGTAAAATAGGGCACTTTATAGAAGGGTAAAAGTATTATTTATATAAAAATTTTATAGGCAGTGTTATAGCGCCTTTAAAGCCTAATTCTAATTTTTTTACTTAGTGTCTTAGGTCTTTAGAGTATAATACTAGTTAGGTGTTATAGATAAATTAGTTCTTAAAAGGTAAGTATTATTTATTATTTATTATTTAGGTTACTAAACTTTGCAATATTTAGACTTTTTAAGGCAGCCTTTTTTAATAGATCTTAGGCTATTTTACTTTAAAATAGTGTAATAATACTACTTAGCACTAAGGACTCTACCTAGTAACTAATAATAGTCTCTCTTAATAGGCTAGTAATAGTACTACCTAGCACTAAAAAACAACACTTTAGTAACTTACTTAGTCTCTTTTAATAGGTCTTAGAATACTATAATAGTACTACCTAGCACTAAGAAATAACACCTTAGTAACTTACTTAGCCTCTTTTAATAGGCCTTAGAATAGTATAATAGTACTATTTAGCACTAAGAAATAATACCTTAGTAACTTATAGAATCTCTCTTAATAGATTTAGCTATAGCCTTTCTTAATAGGTCTTAAGGCAGTGTAATAGTACTACCTAGCACTAAGAAATAACACCTTAGTAACTTACTTAGCCTTTCTTAATAGGCCTTAGAATAGTATAATAGTACTATCTAGTACTAAAGAATAATACCTTAGTAACTTATAGAATCTCTCTTAATAAATCTAGCTATAGCCTTTCTTAATAGGTCTTAGGGTAGTATAATAGTATTACCTAGCACTAGGAGACGCTACCCTAGTAACTTACTTAGCCTTTCTTAATAGACCTTAGAATAGTATAATAGTACTGTCTAGTACTAAGAAACTCTACTTAATAACTTACACAGCCTTTTTTAATAGGTCTTAAAATAGTTTTTCTTAATAAACTACTTAGTACTAGAGACTACTACCTAGTAACTAATAAAGTAAAACTTTTACTAATTTAACTACTTATAAGTAGTATTTTAAAGAAGAAGTAGATATTATATTACTATCTATAGCTAAAGAATAGAGTTAGTCTTAAAATAATATAAGATAGGTACTAATCTTATAAGGCTAACCTATTAGAAATAACTAGAATAATTAAAAGAGCTAGTTAAATTAATATTATTTTAAAATAAAAGAATAAGAAAAGGATATAAGGAGCCCTTTTTTATATAGAGGGTGGCCTAGAATATAAACCTACACTAGTAGGGTGTAAAAGATAGGTAATAGTAAAAGGCTAGTAGGTAGAACTATTATATAATTATTTTATTAGAAACCTCTTAGTTGCAAAAAATAATATAATAAATTTTAGATAACTTTTAATATATAGTTTTTTTTATAACTAAAAGATTTCTAATAAAAAGATTATAAATAATAGTAATTATTCCTTTTACTATTATAGATATAAAAAAGTGTTTTAAGGTATTAATAAAAAGAGGTGCCCTTTTAATATATAAAGTACTAGATTAAAAATAATTATATTATTATTATAATAGTAAATAAAATCTTTATATATTACTATACTAAATTTCTTTAAATACTTTAGGTAATTTAATTTTATATAACCTTTAATTAGTTTAAAACTTTTTAAAACTTTTTTTTTAATATAATTAGCCTAGGACTTTTTAGGACTTTTTAGGACTTTTTAGTGTGGCGCTAGTGTGTACTAGCAAGGCTCGAATTAGTTAGAGCGTCTGGCCCGTGAGATAACGTTGAGCTGCGCAGCGCCAACCCGCTAGGGTTGGCGAGTGGCGCGGGTATGACTTGTAGCTAAAACGCTCACTTCGCTAATTACACGGTGCTGAGAGCTGTAAGATTTAATGTATATGTATTATAGAATTATTAACAACTAAGTTGCCGAGCATGTTCCTACGCCTAACTAATAACACCTACACAGGCATACGTGTTGCCCCAAAGGTTGTTGCAGCCACTTCCCACATTAGGGTTCCATTTAAAGAACTGGGCAAGCGAAATTTTGTACTGGTCAAGGATGGACTGGCAGGTGGTGGTCTTGCTAACAAATTGGAACTTGTTACAGTTCGAGACCATGCCGTCCTGAATGGGCGTGGGGGTAGCAACACCATTGCCAGTCTTCGTCGTGGTCGTGATGGTGGTCGGGGTCGGAGTCATGCCAATGCGTCCGACGCACACGTAGGCGTTGAGCCAGAGGCCCTTGCAATCGGTGCCGACCGAGGGTTGGTAGTTGCGGAACTGCGTCTGGCTGAGGTTGTTGGCTGAGGCAATCGAGGCACAGGTGTCGCCTGACTTGACAAAGTAGAACTTGTTGCAGTCGGTAATCATCTCGGGCTGCAGGGGCGAGGGTGTGGAGATGCCGTTGCCGGTGGTGGTGGGCTTCTGGGTCGTCGTAGGCGAAGGCTCGCTGCCGATGACGCTGACGCAGACGTAGACATTGGCCCACATTCCCGAGCAAGTGTCGCCGACAGACGGGTTGTAGCTAACAAACTGGGCGCGTGTAATGCCATACTTCTTAGCGATATCATCGCAGTTTTGGTTTTTTTCAACAAAGTGGAACGCATCACAGTTGTCCACCATACCGTCCTGGGTGGGCGTGGGCGTAGCGATGCCATTGCCAGTTGTTGTGGGCGACGCCGTCGTCGTCACCGGTGAGCCACCAATAACACCAACACAGACATAGACCTCCGCCCACATACCAGAGCAAGTGTCGCCGACGGACGGGTTGTATCTAACAAACTGAGCACGGGTGATGCTATAGGTCTTGGCGATATCGTCGCAGTTTTCGTTCTTTTTAACGAAGTGGAATTTGTTGCAATTGTCCACCATATCAGATTGGGTCGGTGTAGGCGTGGTGACGCCGTTGCTCGGTGAAGTCGTGGTGGTAGGGGTGGGGCCGTTCGTTGTGGTCGGGCCAGGCTCGGAGTCGGCCGGAGCCTCGACACAGTACGACTGGCCAGTCACATAGTTGCCGCAGTCGGACGTGATGGAGGGGTTCTGCAAGGGGCTAGCCATTAGCAAGGGGCATCCACAGCCACCACGTGGCGTGTAGGGGTTCTGTCATGTATGTACGTACCCAGGCTAGGAAGTCGGCCATGCTGATCCCCCACTCAGCAGGCATGTTCTTGCACGAGATGGAGCCATCGTTATCCCACCACCACGTGCATGTCGCAACCGTGTTGGGGTCGGACGGGAGGTTGGGCGACTCGTCCATGATGTGCACATCCCCCGTGGTGTTGGAGACAGCACGGATAGGGATGGACGGGATCGCCGCAGCGCTACGGAGGCCAACGGCCGCGAGGCCGACCAGACATAAGAAGCGAGCCATTTTAACGGGAGTAAGTAGCAAGTAGGGATGAAAGCTGCGGGAACGAGTGGCTTGCATCAACGGGGTGAGACCTCATCCATCATGCCGTGTGTCTTGCTCTTCTTATACATATTCCAAGTCGAGGGGGCTAGTAACGGCCCAGCCCTAGAAAACGCCCTCTCCCGTGTTAGGACCTACGAGGAAGTTAGGAAACCGAAGGATCAAATTCTATCAAATTAACCTAGGAGATGGCGATTACCAGGGCCAGTCGGTTACTCGACAGTCGGCATGTTCGGCAGACTCCGGAAGATGGAGCTCTGTCCGAGTCGAGGAAGTTTTGTTTCCGTGTTGAGGCGGCATAGTTGAGTAAATAGGTAGTCTCCCGACTCTTGGCAGGCCGACCCGGCCCCGGAGGTGAGGAAGAATCTCTACAACAGGCGTGCAGCTCCGTGTCTAGCCAAAGTTCTGTAGAACGTAAAGGATTGTCACCCCATCCAACCCCTAAGTCGAGGAAGTGTTGTTTCCGTGTTGAGGCGGCACAGTTGAGTAAATAGTCTCCCGACTCTTGGCAGGCCGACCCGGCCCCGGGGGGTGAGGAAGAATCTCTACAACAGGCGCGCAGCTCCGTGTCTAGCCAAAGTTCTGTAGGACGTAAAGGATTGTCACCCCATCCAACCCTACTATGCAAGGGTAAGCTGCCTTCGATAGAAGGCATGCTTTAGTCTTGGCGTTGTACGGCTACGACGGCGGTCATATTACCCCAGTTCTTCCTATTCTTGCCAGGCTACCAGCCTTATGGCCCCCAAAGAGGTCGGTGACGTTGCCTAGAAGAGCCTTTGGTCCCTTTGCCCCAGTGGCTAAGCGACGAAAGTTCGTCGAGTTCTCGGGCTATACGGCAAATTCTCAGTGTCAGAATCCGGACATCTGACTTGGGAAGTGTTGGATACCTTAGCATTGCACTCGCATACAATCTATGTATACATATATAAGTGCAATGCAGGGCGGATCCCTTATGCCCTTCTCCAGGCACCACGAGTCATCTCCAATCTTTTCACCATGCGGCTACACGTCGCTGGGTGGGCATCCGGCGTGCTGCTTGCCTTGGCCGGCAGCACGTGTGCCCTTTCCCAATGGGAGCGCACGAAGTTGAACCACCGGCCTTGCCCGGCTGCGTGCAACTCCAGCAGCGACTGGTCAACGTGGTTTGAATATCACAATGTCAGAGACTTGGCTGTTTGTGACGAGCCGCTCCTCCTCACCTTCAACTTATACGCCCCCATCCATGACCCCGACTCTCACACTACCATCCGCGCCTGCACCGTGGGTGACGATGAGAGCACCGTCAACTTCCTTGAGGAGTCGGGCTACGTCTCCCCCGACGCCAAGGGCTTGACCAACTTTGGCCCAAAGAACAGGCGTCGCGATGACACGACCAATAACACGAACACGAACACGACCACGAACACGACCGCGACCTGCGGCCTCGGTTCGGCCCGCGAGGCTCATGCCACGTCCCACCTTGCCAGCTGGGAGACTGCAGGTGAGGACACGCTCAGCGGCGATGCGGCCCTGCATGTCGTCGTCGCTGCTCAGACGCTCAAGGAGCGTCTCCAAAAGACGGCCGTGAGTTGTGACAAGAGGACAAACCTCTTTGCCTACTACCACGGCACCCTCGTCGGCGTCTACTCTGGATCTCGCGTCGACTTGCTGCAGACGTCCGAGTCCATGCTGGACGAGCTCATTGCAGAGCTCAGCAACTCAACCTCGTCGTTGTCACGGAAGGCTCTCGAGGCGTGCGCCGGCTACTGTACGGCCACGCACATCTTCGGTGTCGTCGCCGATCCAGGCGGCGATTTTGGCGCGGTGCAGGACATGGTCAAGACCTGGAACGAAGGCGAGCTGCTGCACGATGCGTCCACGACGAGAACGGCTGCAGCTGGGAAATCACTGGCCTCGCGGTGCGGCATTGGCACCACGGCCTTCCAGAACTTCAACAAGAACCGGGGCAGCTTTGGTTGCAACACGCTGCAGCCCGGCCAGCCCGTGTGCTGCTCTTCCGGCACGCTCCCGGACATCTCGCCGGATCCCAACCCAGACGGTACGTGTGCGACTCACGAGGTCAAGGAGAACCAAGGCTGCCAGGTCATTGCCGTCACCTACGGCATCACCAAGGATGACCTCTTCGACTTCAACAACAAGACGTGGGGCTGGGACGGCTGCGAGCATGGCAACCCCAAGATCGGCCTGCGCGTCTGTGTGAGCGAAGGGAACCCCCCTATGCCGGCCGAGGTATCGAACGCCGAGTGCGGACCGACAGTCCCAGGCACAAAGCCTCCCGGGGACGACGAGGACCTGGCAGACCTGAACCCGTGCCCCCTCGACGTATGCTGCAATTTCTGGGGCCACTGCGGCACGACAAAGGACTTTTGCATCCCGTCCAACTCGTCCACGGGCAACCCGGGCACGTCGGCGCCAGGCGAGAACGGCTGCATCGCCAACTGCGGCATGGAGCTCGTCAACAACGACACACCGCCCAAGGAGTACCGCAAGATTGGCTACTTTGAGGGCTGGAACTACAACCGCAAATGCCTCAACATGCACGTCGACGACCTCGAGGACGGCTACACGCACATCCACTTTGCCTTTGGCGAGTTCACCTCGAGCCTGGACATCCTCATCAAGGACGACACCAAGGAGCAGTGGAAGGCCTTCCTCGACGCCGACCGCGACTACAAGAAGATTCTGTCGTTTGGCGGCTGGGAGTTCTCCAATGCCCCCTCGACCTCGGGTCTCTTCCGCCAGGCCGTGGCTCCTAGCAATAGAAATGCTGTTGCGGACCGCCTCGTCAAGTTCGCCAAGGACAACGGCCTCGACGGCCTCGACTTTGACTGGGAGTACCCCGGCGCCGCCGACATTGAGGGCTCCGATCCGGGTGAGGAGGTGGATGGCGACAATTACCTCGAGTTCCTAAAGCTGGTGCGCGAAAAGCTGCCCTCGGACAAGTCGCTATCCATCGCCACCGCGGCGTCGTACTGGTACTTGAGGGGCTTCCCGATCAAGAAGATGGCCCCCTATCTCGAATACATCGTCTTCATGACGTACGACCTCCACGGCCAATGGGACGTAGGCCGTGATTGGTCTATGGACGGCTGCAAAGCCGGTAACTGCCTTCGCTCGCACGTAAACTCGACCGAGACGATGGACTCGATGGTCATGATGACAAAGGCCGGTGTGCCTTCGCACAAGGTCGTCATGGGCGTGACCAGCTACGGCAGGTCTTTCAAGATGACCGACTCCACGTGCCGTGGCCCGTTGTGTAAGTGTTCTCGAGACATTGTCTCACAAATCTTCC
This sequence comes from Laburnicola sp. JP_R_19, assembly GCA_031010545.1. Taxonomy (NCBI): domain Eukaryota; kingdom Fungi; phylum Ascomycota; class Dothideomycetes; order Pleosporales; family Didymosphaeriaceae; genus Laburnicola; species Laburnicola sp. JP_R_19. The sequence continues at coordinate 1,838,014 of VOIT01000042.1, forward strand.
TGTTCGTCGTATAATATCTAATCCGCGATGATTATTAGGTACTTTTGAGGGCGCCCGGAACGACTCCCCAGCCAAGAAGGGCAAATGCACAGACACAGGCGGCTACATATCCAACTTTGAGATAAAGGAAATCATCAAACAGGGCGGTGCCATAAAGAAGTGGTATGACAAGGACACCGACTCGGACTATCTTGTCTACAACAAAGTCGAGTGGGTGGCCTACATGACCGACGAGACCAAGAAGCGTCGCGCTGGAGATTACAAGGGCCTCAATTTTGGCGGCACGACGGACTGGGCTATCGATCTCCAAGGCGAAGGCACTCAGGCCAACAGAGGCGAGGTGGTCTACCTGGACCCCATCGTCTGGCAAGAGCCCCAGGCATCCTGTGATGCGCCTTGCGTTCTGGTCTTCCCACCCAGTCAGCTGCCTTCGTCGACAACTATTACCATGGGCAAGTACACAACTTCAGTACTATACGGCAGCACAACGGTCTCCAACACGATTACCAAGCTTATCACGACGACGACAACACTCACTCTCACCCTCCCGACCATCACCACCGGCGAAATCTCCTACTCAAACGTCAACATCAGTAGAAATGAGGATACCAGCTCTCTCTGGGTCGAGGCCAGCGTGCCTGTTCCTCCCGTCACGGTGACGCTGCCCGACGGCAATAAGGGGTCTACCACTCGTGTGCTCACGCTCCCTGCTTGGCCTTCCATCACCAACGGGCCGCCGGCAGAAGACGATGGCGACGACGACAACGACGACGACGACTGGGTCTCAGTTCCAGACCCAATCACGACGACTGCAGCGCCAGAAGAGACCGATCCTCCCGTCACGACGCTACCTACTTGGACCACGTACCCGCCCTACATCGTCGAGCCTGTGGGGGACGACGATGATGATGACGATGACGATGACCACCATGGCGGCGGTGTGATCATAAAAACGTCCTGCAAGCTGTGGTTTTTCAACATTTGTACTCCCAAGATCAAGTCCCTCAGGTGGATCGCCCGCCGCCAGGTCCGGGTCCGGGTCCCAAGTTCACCATTAAGCCCCCCATGCCCCCATGGCCCAGGATCACGTAAGTCTCTGACCTCCCTCCGCATTTGAGCCTGCTTGCAGCCTGCAGCTACTGACTAGATATTAAAACAGCATCCATCCAGGCGGCACAATGGAGTACCCAGAGGAACCAAAATGTGAGACCGAGTCGGCTGAATTCTGCTCAACCACTATCACCAAGTCGGAGACTCTGATAGGCACCAGCACGTCGACGATTACCAAGACGGAGTCGGGTTGCAACAACGTCTATGGCTGCCACTTGACTGACGTAGACGCTACCAAGACAGTGACGTCGGGCACCTGCGAGCCCACTGATAACCCGAACACGTACGACCCGCAGAAGCCCGGCTGCCCGGCCCCGGCGATTGTGTATCCGCGAGACCCAAAGAACGTCGGCAACATTCCCCAGATCCTCTCGGCATACAGCGACGCGGTGCCCGTAGGGTTGAGCTCGGAGGATTGGACGGTCTTTTACTGGATCCCGTATCTTGGTGTGGACACGATGGCTAAGCTGCGAGAATCTGTGAGTTCTCCTGTTTTGTCGCCATTTGTGGTCTTGATGATGATGAGGAAGATAGAAGCGCTGTTTCTGACTGCCTGTGTGTCTGTCTAGGCCGACGTCCGCTTCGCATATTACTATGAGGAGTACAACAACAACGTCGGGACTGTCGTGGATGAGGAGGGTGTCGATGAAGATTGGGTAGACCCAGACAGCTCTCCAGATGTCAAAGTGCCTGACGACATCATCGACGCAATGCCGCATACGAAGCTGGCCAACTTACTTGTCGATGTTGATGGCGACCTGGACACCGATGCCGACCTTCTCAACGATACGATTGGCCAACAGACACATCGGAACGAGCTGCGAGCAAACCAGTTCCACATTCCTCGAGACACAGAGTTCTGGGGCGCATCACAAGTGTCACTGCCTAAGGGTAGCGTCTGGGGGTCTCCAGGCAGTAATAGCTTCGATCCGGGAAAACCCGACGACAAGAGATATACGTATAACTACGACATTGCTGACGCAAGCGATACATATGTGTATGTTGTTCACGAGGATGGCGTTTGGAATAGTCACACCGTAAGTCACCTCCCCCTTGTCTTCGACCCTGCGTTCATAATCTTGACCCGGCCTCGATGTTGATATATGTGCAATTTCTAGGAGTTTTTGGGAAGGAAGTTTGAGTACCTCACCTCAGGCAGTACCTTCGGACCCAATGCTCTATACACCCCCGCCTACAAGCACGGTTCTGGCGTGGCAGCTCAGATCCTCGGCAACAAACTTGGCATCTGCCCGTCGTGCACGGTGGTCATGGTGACCTCGGAGATGCCCAAGAACAAGAAGGTGCCTGAGTGGCAAGTCTATCCCCAGGAGCGAATGATAGCCCAGCTCATCGATGTGCTTGACGACGTGAGAAAGAAAAAGCGCAAGGGCAAGGCCGCCATCAATATGAGCTTCTCCTGGGCAATCAACTCCAATTCTGACACCTACCTCCTGGCATTCCGTAAGCAGAGCTCCTTCGCCCCTCCACTGTCTCGTCTTTTCTGCTTCTTCTTCGCTTCTCCTCGTCATTCACCAAGTGATGGATCACGCTGACGAATTGCTTGCTGCGTACAGAGAGTCTACTCGCCAAGCTCGACAACGAAGGCGTCTTGATTGTGGCGTCGGCCAACAACCACGCGCTGACAGAGGGCACTCAAATCACAAGATATCCGGCCAAGTTCGCCGACCCCAAGGACAAGTACGGCGGCCTCGCCAACATGGTGGTGGTGAGTGCCACCAACTGGAAGACGCAGAGGGCCATCTTTGCCCAATACTCCTCGTACATTACCACCTTTGCGCCCGGCTACTATACCGCTTGCCCGAATGACCCATTCACAGGAAAAGGAAAAGGGAATTACAGAGCTTGTGATGGTACCTCCTATGGTAAGTCAACGATCCTGGTAGCCTTTAGATCCAACTCGAGAACACCGAGTTTGCTAACGTCCTTCTTCTTCTTCTTCTTTGTAGCTGCTCCACAGGTCGCCGCGCTAGCCAACTACTTCCGCAGTGTGCCATCCAAGTGGAAGTCCCAGTTGGACAAGACGGCCAACGTCAAGAAGCTCATCCAGCTCTTCCACCGGCGCTTCGCCGTGCATGGGCACCCAGTCAACCCCGAGGGTCGTAATCCCGTCATCTGGAACGGTCAGGTTGGCGAGCACTCATGTCTGCGCGACTGGGATTCCAAAGAGGACTGGCACAAGGTGTGCCCCAACATTAACGACCAGCTGGATCAGGAGCCGTCCAACCCGGGCCAGCCGGTGACACCCTGTCAAGGAGGCCAGGGCGGTAACCCGACGAACCCGACGAAGCGACAGGACGGTGGTGGCAGCTGCCCGCTGGTCCCCGGTGTCAACGGGCCCGGCCAGAATATTGACTGGTACGAGGGCCCGAGTAAACCCGAGTGCAAGGCTGAGGACCATTGCGGTGGCGAGGTGTGCAAGGGCTACTACTGCAACCCGAACCCCAAGGAGCCACACCCGCCCGACTACTACGATCCCAAGGATCCCCAGAACCCGCACGGCCCGACCAAACCCGAGGATATTCCAAAGCCGATTCAGACCGATAAGCCAGATCCGCCAGACCAACCAGATGAGCCGGAGCTGGGACCCATAGACCCCAATAACCCTGAGTGTCTCACTTGTCAGAGCGATCTGGGCGCAAGCTTGTGTCTGCCGGCGTACCACTCGTGTCTTATCAACGAGTGCTGGGCAAACTCGCACTGTACGGCCTGCAGGTTCGACTGCCCGCTCCTCTTTGAGGGAGGCCCCGATCCCACCGACCCTAACAGCCCTGAGTGTAAGGAGTGCGGCGACAACCTGGGTGCGAGCAACTGCAAAGCCGACGACGATGATTGTCTGGTGAAACAGTGCAAAAACGATGAGACGTGCTTGTATTGCAAGTTTGACTGCGAAGAGCTCAGGGGGTAGAGAGCTGTGGGAGGTTCTTTCATTTTCGGTGTACTAAAATTTGATAATGCGCCCGAGGTCGAGCCTTGACTATATATCTCATTTGAATTAAGTATTGTCAATATCATATTATCCTCCAACGTGAATTGTTGATTGTGAGGAACTTACGATGATCAAGGTTGTGGCAGATGGATAGTGTGATTGCGATACTACTTGTTGTACTTTACCCAGCTGTTGTCTACTGGCGTAGCTCCTGGCTTGACTTGAAGCGGTGCGTCTCGTTGTGAAAAGGCCATATATCTGCCGATTGGGTCAGCTTAGTCCATCAAGGCAACTAACTTTCCGTCGACTCACAGTCCAAAACACTGGCATCATCAACGTGCGGGTATCCCTCAAGCTCGAGAACCTTTGCATTGTTCTCCAGGAAGGGGAAATATTTGCGCACATAGCCAAGAATGGACAACGGTACGCGAGGTCTCTCGTCTACAAGTACAATATCCGGCTCTTCCTTGGGCGGATCATCCTCTGCCGGATCCCATCCACCAGTTCGGGAATGATAATCAACTTGGGCCATGTAGCGTATAGGGAAGGCCACAATGCCGTACGTGACGCGCGAAAGATTCGAAATGTCGACAACCACCATGCCGTACTCTAGGCAGTTGCCATAGAAAGGGATTAACAGCGGCTGAAGCTGCACGTCGCCTTTACGAGTGGTTTTTATGCCCCGCAACAAGCCCTCGACAAGGTAGTCACTAGTCGCGGGAAACTCTATAGGAGTGTTATTACGCGGTAGCTCGGGCTGCATAACGGGCTTCCATTTATCATTCGAACCCACAAAAGGAGGCTGCGGCGAGTCTGGCAGCGCGGCGGGCCTTGGTTCCGTGTCGGCATCCTGGCTCTGGAGATACCAGTCCGCTGCCCGCGCGCGCTCTGCCTCGAGGGCAGCGTGATTCGCGGGCTCGGACAGGATTTTGACCACGCTCAGGATGTCCTTGGCGACATGCTTCACGCGTGGCAGAGACGATTGGCTGAAATCATTGCCTTGGCGGTAGGCGACGGCAAGTGGACGGGTGCTTCCTCCAGGGCCGACGTTGGCGACGACGTAGAAAAGGAAAGACCTAGGGCTCTCCTTGTAGAGGCATATGTATCCGGAGGGCATTGTGAGGGGCTGGTAGTGGAGACAAGACGTCGTCGGGTGATGTATTGACCCCTCCGATGATTGTTATGGAGTACGGAGGTGCCTTTCAAAAGTTCTGTCTGCCAAGGAAAGCCACAACGCCACCAAAACGCCACATATTGCTGATCTATCTAACTCGCTTTTCTCTCTCCCTTCAAGGTACTCATTGCCACCTTAAGCTTAATAATCTTAGGGATATGTTCAACAATACGCTCAATCCAAGCTTGTATCTTTGATTGAGGGAGGTCTCGCCAGCATCTCTCCCACGCCTTAATACCCTCTGCTCTTGATTGAGGAGCTCCCTTCTTTGTAGTCTCTCTCTTCATATAGAACCAGCATGGCTCAATGCAGTTGCAGTCTGGTGAGTTGCCACACCAGAGCAACTTTGTGACCTTGTACAGACTGTACACTGTATCTGATAGTGGTGTGCATGCGCAGGTGCCTTATCCTCTATCACCACAGTCTGTGGCCTATCCTTCATACACTCCTGCGCGAAGGGCAGAAGCTTAGGGATAAGAACGCACGTCTGGTATCGCCACCAATCAATGCCTCCACCAGAGCTGCGTACGAGCTTGCCATTCTTGGCTGTCCATTTCCATTGAGGTTTCTTGCCTGGCTTGTTGCGTAGTCCTGTCCTCCTCATGGCTGTGTTCAGCTCCCACTCATCTCGCATCAAAGGCTCGAGCTCAGCGTTCAGCTCACTGATCCTTTGAGCAGCTATCTGCTTCTCTACCTTAGTCTCTGGCTTGTAGACATAGCAAGGACCCTTCTTGTCGTACGTAAAGCAGCCCCAGAACATGAACTCAGAGTATCCCTTCCATCTCTCACGTATACAGCTCTTGACTACGCGCTCCTCAGGTCTCCTCCATATTCTGTATCCACCACGGCGATGACCAAGAACGACAGAAGTCTCATCTGTCCATATAACGTTCTTCCAATCCTCAAGCGTCCAAGTAACGTGCTCAAGCGCCCACTTCAATCTCTCAGTCCTCATCTTCTGTGTCAACCCAGGCTTCCTCGTTGGCTTTGTCTTGTGGTATCCAGCCTCTCTCAAGACTCGCCAGACAGTAGTAGCTGAGAGATCTATCCCTCGCAGACTAAGCCCACCAGCTACGTCAGCGCAGGTCTTTTCACGTCCATATCTGTCGCGGCATACTTGTTGTATACCTCCTCCTTGACCTCCTGCGTCTGTTTGGATGGGCGCCCAGAGCGAGGAGCGTCTTGAACGTGGTGTGGGAGGATCTTGAGAGGCAGAACGTTGGGCTCGAAGCCAGCAGCAATAGCTCGGCTGTAGATACGATCAATTGTGCGTGGTTTGATGCTAGTGAGCTCTGAGACTTGAGAGGTTGACTTGCCAACAGATGGTGATTTGAGAGTAACAACAAGAGTACGCGTATACACGTCAGTATTGGGGGCCATGGTTGATCAGAAGAGAGATCAGATTGCTCCTATCTCAAGTATTTTAGTGCCAAGAGCTGGGCGTTGTGGTGGCGCTTTTAGCGTCAGACAGAACTTTTGAAAGGCACCTCCGTACCTTACAGACAGGTCTGTTTGAAGGAAGGGGCTGTGTAACTAACGTGTCCGTGCGCGTGATGCGCGGATACGCCCATGCCACAACGGCCTGGGCTGAGTCGGCTTCTAAAGGCGCGCTGCCGATACATGTCGCGGACCAGTACATAGCCCGGTCAACGACCATTACAATCCATGTGGACGACCTACAGCGACGAAACGAGTCAACTTAACCCGAAAAACGATCACTCCCACCTATCGCATTCCTCGAAAGACGAAAGCGGCTCTCCTGTCGTCTCGCCTGCACCCCACTGTCCGAAGCGATCTACCCTTCACGCGTCACAGCTCTAAGTTCGCAAACCCCGAAGCGTCGACGAGCCCGCTCTCTCGATCAAAACCCTTGCCCACCGCACCTCGCACGAGAGAACCTACGCGCTTCCCGTCTCATGCCCGAGAAGCATGAGATCACGGCCTTCGGAATGATGAAGGAGCACATGCAAGACCACCAGGCTATAGACTATGGAAGTCTCAAATTCCTTGCAGCCGGTGGATCAGGAGTCATATATGCGATCGACGAGGAAAGAATATTGAAGGAGTTCCACGGGGAGGGAATCGACGTTGAGCGTCGAGCACTCGAACGTCTAGGACTACATGTAAACATTGTAAAATGTTTAGGTGCAACACAGAACGGCCTCATTCTTGAACGTGGTAGAACCGTTCGGACAGTGATTCAAGGAAGCGGAGCGAACCAGATCCCGTTGCATACAAAAGTTCGCTGGCTACATGAAGCTGCAGAGGGAACGCGACACATGCACGACAATGGCGTTATTCATGCTGACACTGGATGTAACAATTGGATTGTAGTTCAGGAGAGCCTAAAGATCATCGACTTCGAAGGCAGTAGCATTGATGGAGAAGATGCAGGAGCCTGCTATGAGTGGTTTAGTTATAAGGAATCTTGTCCAAGAATTAGCCGGAAGACCGATATCTTCGCATTTGGCTGCGCGATATACGAAGTTATAACAGGCAGACAACCATACGAAGAACTTCTTCCATTTGAGGATCGAATGATCCGTGTCAAAAAGCTATATGCTGAGAATCAATTTCCAGAAGTCGAAAACATACCGTTAGGTAAATTGATGTAGGGTTGTTGGGATGTTACTTTCGATTCTATGGATGAAGTTCTTCAAGAACTTCGAGCTAGCTGCACCGTGACGAGGAGGAACAGCGTGAGTTAAGCGCGAGCCAAGCTCTGCCAAGATCTAAAAATAAGCGTGGGTGGGCAAGCGGCGTGGCCTCTGCTGGTGCTGCTCTGTGCCGCTTCATGCTGCTCAGCGCTCCTCCACTCGCATCACCACTATCGCTGTCACTGTCGTAGAATGGACAGCGCAACGCTTACGCTGTCAGAAGGCCTTAATCCAACAGAGAATAGAACCTATACAGCCTTATTAAGGTCTAGAAAAATTACCTACACTACTATATAGCATCGCGCTTATAGACGGCCTTTAATACAGGATAAGGCTAAAAGACAACAGTACCTTACAGAGTCTAAAAAAGACGCCTTTATTAAGTATACTGTACAAATACCTAACAACAGATTTCCTATTCTAGTTAAGTATCTATGTTTGCTAGCCTATGTTATCGCGTGTTAACAGACCTCCATCTTCTAAGCTCCTGCGGCAGATGAGACAATCCATCCTCCTAGCCGCAACTGGCCTCAGGCTTTTTGCAAGCGCTACCCGGAACTTAAGGCGCTAGACTGGAACCGGCATGATAAGAACATCCATGGCAAGGTGCGGCATTGGTTCGACATTATTGGCACAGAACTAGATAGAGCGGACGTGCTACCGGAGAATGTGTACAACATGGACGAGACCGCAGTCATGTTGAGCATGCTCGGCTCGCTCAAGGTCCTCGTAGGCAAAGACGACCTGCGCAGGTATCGAGGCGCGGGCGTCAAGCGGACGATGGTGACGGCCATCAGTTGAATCCCATGATCAGGCTGCATATAGGCAGGAGCGCCACAAAGGTGACTGCCTGGAAGGCAGTCAGTAGCGCTAGGCAGATAGAGGAGCTCCTACAACTATAAGTAGTTTGTAGATCGCATAGATAGAATACTATCACACTTGGATCCTTAGTTCAGAGTTTCAACTCCATCGAGTGCATCTCCTCAGACGGTAGGTCGTTGCATCCACTGATCATATGGCCAGCTGCAACCCCGCGAGCAGGCGTTTACTAGTCGAAACATCAAGTCCAGCTAGTCTAAAATAGGTCTATATCTATTCAGTCCACACAAAGTGCTTAAAGATATCTAGAAGCTAATAGTAGAGCTTTATATTCCTAATAGCACAGGTGTAGAGACAGATGCTAAAGTACTCTAAACGCTAGTAATATCAAAAGCTCTTACTATACTGCATAACTAGATTAACTATAACACTTGCTACTTAACGCCCTAAACAGACACTGTCTATAGAAACTAGCTAACGCTTCCTGCAAGTGCTTTGCTAAGCGTACGCTTCTTCTTAATAAAAACTAGCTGCTATTTAAGCAGAATAACAAGAGTAATTGCTACAAGTCAGTAAGGGCTACTAAGGTTAGGGAGGCAAAAGTAATAAGCTACGACAATATTGTAGAAGCGCAGGCGAAGCGTGATGCGAAGGAGGATGCGGTGCGGGAAGGGAAGCGCAGAGCGAAACGCAAAGGTTGTGAACCTGCGAAGGCGCCAAATGGTCAAAATTTTGATGTGCGCGTGTCACCTTTAAGTTGTTGTAATTACGTTGAAGGGATTATTGACCTGCGTTATGGGGAGCGTTTGCGAAGGGTCAGTATCGTATAGGCGAATGAATGTCCTGACAACAGAGGTGTCACTAACCTTAGGTATAGTTAGGAGGGCGCCTTGTCGGCACACTTACCTTTTGAGAGCTCTATGTGATTAGTAAGATGAGTTTTGCTCCTGTCCTTACCTTGTTCTTGCAGGCTACCTCAGCAGTCAACCTCGTTACATGAAACTGAACTGTGTACCGTAATTGGCACGCAACAGTGCTTGGCCCCATTCTTCAAAGTCGTACCAGTCCTCCCCTCCATTATCCACAAAAGGAGGTACATAATTCGTGCCTAGGGAATGCACATAAGGAAGTCTATGAGACACTGGATGCCCAACGCCGTCAAAGTCGTTGCGCGTAACGAGATCACCGTAGCCGTCGAAGTCGTTGCGCGGCACCTTGTACAGCATCTCGCAAACCGACTCGATGCTAGATCTACCGGCGTCACTCGCTCTATCGATCTCGGGCAGGGACTGTCCCCACGAGCGGAACACATGCCACTCCGCGCCCCGGGTCAGCGGCACTTCGTACGGCCCGTCTTGCGAGCGCATCGGCGTGTACCACTGCGATCCCGGCTGGCTACTCAACACGCGATGCGCCGCCGTCCAAATGTCGTCGAGATCTTCCTTGAGTTGCTCGAGTTGCACACACAGCCCGGCTTCCGGGTCGTGGAAACGCTTCTCCACCTCGTCGACGAGACGGCCGGTCTGGTTGAAGCGCTCGATTAGAGCCTCGCGCGTGCCGTTGATGCGCAGCACGCCGATGGCTTCTCGCAGCATGTCGCGGATCTCGAGGTAGGGCTGGATCCAGGGGGCGTAGTCTGTTAATGCGTCTTGGAGACGGCGTAGCGCTTCGTGGTCTACGCGGTGGGCGTGGCGGGCGGATGCGGGCGTCTTGTGGTACCGGACGCCCATCGCGCGGTACTCGTCTTCGTGGGTGTCGAGGAGTTTGTACTAGTTTTGTATCATGGTCTCGTGGAGGGTGAGGCTCTTTTGGAGTGTCAGGACGTTGATATCGGTTTGTGAGGACATGGTGGGTGTGTTTGGGGGAAGGGGAGTGTGAGTGTGTGTGGAAGGTATGAGTAGGACCTTTGGTAAGTGAGTGTTTTCTGCTCACTATATAGTATGTGTGATATTTCTTAAGACACGGACTATGCGTACATTGTGAGTGTACCTAGAGGTGGCACGCGAGCAGAGGGCATATCTTCTTAACGTCGAGATTCTATTCTGGCACAATGTTAATGGTCAAGAGTGCGCTGCTTTGATAGCCAAGGGAGGCATTCGAAATGTCTCTGACTTGGACAACGGGTGAGAAGCGAGATGGCGCCTCCAGCAGGAGGCCCAGGAGAGTAGGGAGTGAAAAGAGCGACAGGCAAGACGGGCGTTCGCAGTGGTGTTGATTGATGCGGACGTGGATGAATATGTGGCAAGTAGACCTTCGGATGAGCGGGCTTGCCTAACTTACTGCGTTGTTGCAGTTTCATGACAGCTTCATCAAGACGGGTGCAAAGGGGTGGTAGAAGAAGGTATGAAATTGAAAGACGAGATACTTGTCTAGATGGAGGTTGGTTAGTTTGAATAAGTCGACATAAGGTTAGGAGATAGATTGTTTGGTACTTGGGAAACGGAATGAGCGGAACATGAGTCTTGGATAAAGCCATTCGTGTGACCATCAGCAAGGAATAAGGCGATAGAAAATCTATTCGATGAGTGCTGGAAACGCCCAACGCTCATACTGTCAAGCTCTGGTATTACATGAGAATTATGGGCAACTCGTTAAGCATAAGAACTACAAAGGCTATTCGATAGCGCTTAACAATGCAGTGTTGAAGTCAAAGACCTCCGCCTTTCATCCCAAAGTTCCTTTCTTCCCTTTGTTAGGCTCTTACGCTTATACCATGAAAACTGGCGCATGGAAGATCATCCTAACCAATGTTATTTTTTTATTTATGAAGTAAGGGGCTCTGCGTTTTGGGTAATACATTATTTGAGATAGAAACCCTTCGTCGTCCTACCACAGGTGGAAAAAAAAAAAAAAAAAAAAAAAAAGCCCAACAGATTTCAAAATTAGAGTCACGTTTATCAAATTTTTAAGAGTAAATTATAAGTCAAGATTCTATAATTAATTAAAAGTGTGAGTGTAGCAAAACATGAATGAGTCGTCGTTGCACTTTTGCGCAGTCTATTTAATGTGCCACTGGAGTTCGGGTCCCTCGGAGGCTAGAGCCGTTCGGCTGCACGAAGGCGCTCGTATTTCCTGAGTCACCGAGCTACATTACATCTGGCAGAATACGAGCGAGCCAATGCCACCGAACTTTGCGATTTGAGCGAAGAGTTGGCACGCACGTATAAGACGGTCTAGTCTTTGCGTTCGTCATTTCCACCTCACAGGCGCTCCGGCTTCATATTGTTCGCCATGGACTCGCCTTCACGAGCAGACTCACCTAGCACGTCATTGTCATTTACCTCATTGAATGACGATAAGCCGACCACTATTGTCCTTCTCCACGGAGGCTTTACGTGTCGTCTCGAGTTTGCGCTCGTCCTTCCGCACCTCTCTGACTTCCACGTCCTTCTCCCCGACCTACCGTTACATTCCGCGTCACGCCACATCCAACCGGGTACGACGGACAACTCGGCCTGGCATGTCACACAGCTCATTCGATCGCACGCACACGGCGGAAAAGTCCACGTCGTTGGTGTCTCCATGGGTGGCTACATAGGCCAATGCCTCGCGTTGGACCAGCCTGACCTTGTACTCTCGCTCTTTGTTACAGGTGCAGCTCCAGTAGTTGGGCAACGCTTATTCATGGCGCAATGGCCAAGTGTAACCTATTATACTATGAGGATTATGCTGCATTGGCTCCCTGGATGGGTATTCCGGTACCAAATTTCATTATCTGGCCTCAAGCTTAGTGACGAGTTGGTAGCAGAGATGAGGGAAAACATCACCTGGCAACTGGTCCAGGATATGTTCCCCTGGATCTTATCATTCACTTTAGATCACGTGCGGCAGTTGAAGGTGCGGACTCTATCTATCGCGGGGGCGAAAGGGGATGACGTGCCTATGATAGAGAGGACGGCCGATGCGTTGAGAAGTAGGCGGACTGACCAGGACGAGGCGTGGCCTGAGGATGGGTCAGGGGCAATTGTGTTAAGGGAGGCAACGCATGGGTGGGACATGCAGTTTCCAGAGCTCTTTGCTCAAGGGGTATCGGCTTGGGTTAATGGAGAGAGATTGCCTAACGAGCTTGAGAGGCTTTAGTAGCTACATAACCCTACGCAATAACACGTCAGGACATAGAGACAATAGCTCATGAGCAAGGAACGCGTTTCCACATTAGCGACGTGCTTTTTCTAAGGAATGGATACGTAGCTGCGTATAGAACCCTCACCCTATAACAGTAAGTAGAAGCAGCGGAGGCTAGAGAATGGTGTAGTCTGGCACAGAGTCGGGAGATAGCCGAGTAGCTCTGGCCACGACAGTTTGCTGCTTTTGTAACACTGACCTTCGTCACCTCTTAACCACGATCGTGATCAAAGACGGAGCTGGCGGTTCCGCGCCCGCTTAGAATTCAAGAATTTGGCTTTTAAAATTGGAAATCCTCGCACTTCAGCCTCTCCATGTGTTCTACTGCCCACAATGCGAGTAATTGTAGCTTGAACAATAGAGCATCTGGTCGATTTTCCACACCACACGCCTCTTTGAAGCTTGACCAGTTCGTAACCTCATGCCACTTGTCTCCTTCCGCCTGGTATATAAGTCTAGCCCCTGGAACGTGAACTGGTGCAACCTCCTCATTCGTGGTTGGAGAAAGTGTCACTTCAAACGACTCACCGATCAAACAATGCGAGTACATACCGAACAGACCAACGGGTTCCAACTGCCACATATGTTTAAGACATAGTGCTATGCCATTGCGCTTCCCTTCTTTAAGAGACCTTTTGCACCAAGGACAGGTCATTCGCGAGGATGAGCGAAGACCTTCCAACCAAAACCGGAATGGTATGCGATGCCACGAGAACGTTTCGCGCAGTTCACAATTCGATTCAAGCGGCGACGGACAGTATATTGCCGGGAAAGAAAGAAAAACGTCCTTTTTACAACGTGCATCTCCCACTAAGTCGGCCGGTAGGATATCAAGGGTTTTGCATAGCCGAGATATATGGGCGATTTCCTCCCAAGCTCTGAAATGCTCAGCAGCCCGCCAGAAGAGAGATAGGACATCTTCTTGGTAGTCGACATAGAACTCGTCTAGGTCGGCAGTGACCGCCTCGGTCCGGAGGCTCGTTCTTCCGCTGCGGGGCATAACGCTAATCCCAATACAGTATGGGCCGCCTCTTGCTTCAGAAAATGTTCGCGCCCACAGCACAGCTGCGCCCATCATCCTCACCTTGAGCTCATAACAGCACCCACGCACTGCGCTTGTCGGCAAACTTACAGACTTTTTTATAGCCTTAGATCCTAAGCCGAAAAGCTCGCAAAGCCATACATGCACAATGCCGAAACGCAAATTGAACGAGAACGATATCCCAGAGGCTTCCAACGCCGCATCGAAGGATCCTTCCCAGGTCGAACCTTCCACCTTCTCATCCTTTCGCCTAGAGCCACGACTTCTACGGGGCATCCGGGAACAGCGATGGTCTTCCCCGACAATTGTGCAGCAAAAGGCAATCCCTTTAGCTCTCGAGGGTAAAGACATAGTGGCGCGATCGGGTACTGGCACCGGGAAGACCGCCGCCTATTTTCTGCCGATCCTCGACCGCACGCTCCGACGACGACAGGAAAAGCGGGCCACGTCGTCTCTCATACTCGTTCCCTCGAAAGAGCTCGCTCTACAAGTGTCGAAGCTCACAAAGTCGCTCGCAGCCTACTGTGGATCAGAATGCACAGTACAGAATCTCGCTGGGAAGGAGTCTGAAGTTGTGCAACGCGCAAAGCTGGCCGAGCTACCGGACATTGTGGTGGCCACACCAGCGCGAGCGGCTGCCAATATGAACAATGGCGCCTTGTCACTGAAAGGACTGGCGCATCTGGTCGTGGACGAGGGCGACTTGGTGCTCGGTTACGGCTTCAAGGAAGATCTCGACTACATCTCACAAAACATACCGAAAGGTGTGCAGATCTTACTCTACAGTGCGACGCTCAGTACCGACCTCGAAACCGTCCAAGGGCTTTTCTGCCGCGACCCGGTAGTCCTGAAACTAGACGATCTCGAAAAAGACGCGCAGCTTGTGAAGCAATATGTTCTCCCTTGCGGCGAAGACGAGAAGTTCCTCCTGATATACGCCATGTTCAAGTTGAACCTTATCAAAGGCAAGACCATCGTCTTTGTCGGAGATGTGGATAGAAGCTACCGTGTTAAGCTGTTCCTCGAGCAATTCGGCATCAAGAGCTGTGTGCTCAACTCGGAACTACCGCTTGCCTCTCGCCTCCACATTGTTGAGGAATTCAACAAGAACATCTACAACATCCTCATTGCGTATGTATCACTCTGGGTATCTTGTTCCACTACTAATTCGTTGCTTCCAGATCCGACGAGACAGAGTTGCTAGGCTCTATGAAGGACGACGAATCAAGACCAAAGAAGAAGGCTAGAACTAAGACGAAGACGGAAGATGGCAAGTCGGACTCAGGGGTGTCTCGAGGTGTAGACTTCCGCGACGTTTCCTGCGTAATCAACTTTGACATGCCGGCAAACTACAAAGCGTACTTCCACCGCATAGGGCGTACCGCGCGTGCTGGAAAGAGCGGCACCGCTATATCCTTCGTGATTCCTAAAGACAAATACCGCAAGCACAAGCCAACGACTTTTACTGGTGCTGAGAAGGATGAGGAGGTCCTCAAACAGATCCAGAAACACCAGGAAGGCAACCAAAAGATAGAAGACTGGACCTTTGACATGAAGAGACTGGAGCCGTTCCGCTACCGCTTTGCCGATGCCTTGAGGGCAGTGACGCGCATTGCTGTTCGGGAAGCGCGGATCAAGGAAATCAGGATGGAGCTGGCGAAGAGTCAGAAGCTCAGCAGATACTTTGAGGAGCATCCTGACGAACTCGCCCATTTGAGACACGATCAGACGCTGAATCACCCAGCAAGAATTCAGCCCCATCTCAAACATGTTCCCAACTATTTGCTACCTGGTGGAAAACAGCCTCAAGATATCGGCTTCGTTAGCATGGACAAGCCGAGGACAAGGAAGTTCGTGAAGGGAAAGGGCAAGAAGATCGTGAGAGGGAGGAATGGTAAGATCGATCCGCTGAAGACATTCAATGCGCGGGGTAAAGGGAAGAAGTGAGTCCATAGGTCGAAATATACACGGTGACATTGTTAACAAAGCTTCTTCGTGGCGCGTGCGTGTGTATTCATAACGAAGTGACCTATGCCAAAAGTTTTGCGCCGGTAAGGTATATGCTGTCATGTTTTCGAATTCATCTGTTCACCACCTCTGGAGCTCAACCCTACTAAATAATAATCATATAATCAGGAATCTCCGTAACATTAATTTACTAGGAAACTATTCTAGAAGCTAAGTCCCCAGAAAGAGCCCCTCTTGTAGCGCTTGCAGCTCCTGCACAGCAGATTTTAATCCTTGGGATTGAGCGTCAAAGACTCCCTTTAAACGCATAGCAACAGACAGATTCTCCTCGGATTCCGCTTGCAGTCTCTGGTTTACTTCTTTTAGACGCTCTAGTTCCCTTTCTGCGTGCTGTCGGCGTTCTAAGTTAGTTCGGCTGATAACTGTGTTCTTATTTCCTCCATTGTGTGACTTAATAGGGCGTTCTCTCCTTGTAACCGATCGATCAGAGCACTAAAACTAATCTCTGTTTTGCCGACAGTCGACGCTACGGCGCCGTCAAACACACCCAAGTCGTCAGAATTTCCTTGTTCTGCTAGAATAGCCTCAAAAGTCTTCCCGACGCCATCGCATAGCTCCTTGTATGCGCTGATAGAATGATCGCTTATGTTTTTTAAGAACAAGTGTTTTTTCTCAGGAAGAAATCTCCAAGCGTACGGATTGTCTAGGCTTGGAAGGAGACGAACCTGGGCGGGTTCTACAACGATACCAAGTCTACTTTCTAGGACTTATTAGCTTCCCTAAATACAGGAGTTGGTTTGTATTACGTATATATGCTGACAGTTTCTCACAGCACTTCGTCCTCCACTCTTGTCGTTATAGATTGCTTGCACGTATAGGAGCTATAGATTGATAGGGAATGTGGATTCCTATAGAGACAATTCGCGCGATTTCCTCTTTATAATCCGCGTCATATCCCTGTAATTATTCAGGGTACCGAAATGGCCTCTCGCTATTATTAGGAATGTTCCAAGCGCTCGGCTGTGACTACTGTGAGATGTCTATATATATAGAATAGGACCAGTTTTGACTATTACCTCTAAGCTAAGAAGTAGAGGCTTCTATTAGACAGCTAAGGTTAGATGTAAATTAGTAACGTTATCGAAGATGTTACATCACTGCATTCGGTATCTAGCGTTATTAACTAGTAATCTCTTTGATAGTGAGGTCGTAAACTGACTAGGCTAAGCCGCTCCGAACCGTTGTCGCCACGTGCTCTGCGCTAGTCTACCCTAGGCGGCGGCTAGATCCGCTAGTCGGCATCTTTAGACACCAACGCAACATCTCGAACCAACAACGAACAACCAAGTCCTCACCCGTCCCTCTACTCTCGGTCCACATGCCCAGCACCTTGCCTAGCTGCGATTCTGGAAGCATCCGGTACCCGCGCACTCCCCCAACGTTTAGCTTCGCCGTCATCCGCGAATGTCTCGTCGACCCGCTCGCCTCGCCCCGTTCGTCAAAAACGCACCCACAGCCTTCCCGCCAGGCGCCACAATCCAAGCGACGTCAACCGCTCCGGCCTAGGAATATAAATCGTCGCTCACCGTGGCGGAAGGACAGCACGGGCAACGACCCCCGATCAGGCAAGTTCAGCGTATTGAAAACGACATAATTAATTATGTTGGATGAGGGCGATGTGGAGAATGCTGTCTTAGTGGACAGCGCGACAGCACTATCGCCCCGTACTCTATTCATCCAACACCGGCCTAAGCACCTCCAATACAATCTGGGACGTTCAAGTTAAAGCTATCAATAAGTCCGGCCATAGCAGCAATACCAAGGCTCTAACGCGATTTCCGCGCTCCTGGCGCGCAAGGTTAACCGTACGCCGAGACTGTTCGAATCTACAAAAACTTTCTACCTAAGCCTACCTTATTATCACGATCTCAGTGAAACATTCCACCAACACCCAACTTCTAATCCTTCTCCCTGGCGAAGTTTCCACGTCGCCCCACCCATCCATTCATCGGCTTGTTGTCATCTGGATGGTCGCCAGCGTCCCTATCCTCCTCCTAGCACTGCATCTAGTGATCCAGCCTTTGTGGAGGTCCGGGTCGGGTTGGATCGGCTCTATGGAAGTCATGGAGCTTGTGTGGGCTGTTCTTGAAGTTGGCTGCGTCATACCACTTCGGATCGTCGTCGTAACCAAGCCATTTCACGCGGTATTTGAGCTTTCTTCCAAAGATACGGGCCCCCAAAACTTGATCAACCTCATATTCGACTTCATCATCTCCTTCGGTGGAAAGAGCCGGGTCGGACTCGGGGCATGCTACTAGAGCGCACTCAAGTTGAAGCCCAGGCCACGACTCCTCATGAAAGCTTGTGCTCTGGAAATTGTCATTTTGCTCATTTACCTCAGCTTCTCCAGTCTCTGAAAACGTAATATCGTCTGTTTTATCCGTCAGAATTTTTGGGTGATTGCTCTCTAGATGGTCAATCTCACCAATGTGCTCCCAATCCTCATTATCGGCTCCGTCACTAAGAGCATCTTTGTCATCGAGACCATTTTTTGATTCGCTACACGACGACAGTGGCGTATCATCTTCACTCTTGTTTTGATCTGACACGAATTCCGAGATCGGCGAAGAGCCTAAGCTGGCAGAAGACGGGGCTTTAAGTAGAGTAGGACGGGATGTCAACCTCTTTCCTCAGTTCCAAAACGTATTACTTTCGTCAACAAATTTATATTTCAGATCTTCCGTCTTTTGTCTTGACAGCCGTCTCCTGCTAACGCATGTCCGCTTGGTTGGTCCAGCTCTCCCTTCGCCCGCTGACCGGGACCTTTTGGGAGTACTCCTAAAATCGACATAGTGGACGTCTTTAAGATGAAACTGGAGCTCCCGTAATGACGTAAATAACTCTCTACAATAGAGCTTGCTTAGAGGGCATACTGGCGACTTGGAATCTTTGGAATGCTGATTATAGATATGGTCTTTCCATTCAGCCGTCTTAGGGAACTGCCGCATTCGCATTTCAGGGGGTATGGACTTATCGCCCAAACAGTTAGGACAGAATCCTAGAGCAGCAAGTGTTCCTCCGTAGATTAGTGGGTTGCACTGCGTGGGGATCGTTTCGGGCTTGTCTAAATAGGCTTGGCAATAGGCGTTCCATTCCTCTTAGTTAACGAACCATCTGCTGCAGAGGAAGCAAAACTCTACGAACTTGTAACTTTTCTTAACCCACTTCTGATGGCAACTGTGTATGTGTTTCCACTGTGTGGCAGCTGGTTAACTATTAGAAATGTTCTTATTAGACGCCACATTATGAACGGCAGATAGAGTTGCGTACCTGTCAATCTTTCGCGTAAAGCCTGTTTTCGGACAGTGGCATTTGTCCAGCTCGAGACCCGGTCAGAATGCTACTTCCTCTTCTTGCAAATAGAGCTCGATCAGATCTTGGAGGTCAGCCTTGCCTACATCGCTACGTATAGGGGCCTCGATAAACATGCTGGACGCCAGACAGTCGCGCACCGGCATGAGTTTGCGCGCTTGTTGGAATATGGTTCTGTGACAGCCGGTGCATTCTTTTGTATAGGCGTCGACTTTGCTCGCGGCCTGAGTAGGCTGTTCTCCCCGACACCTACAAAGCGCTTCCGAAATCAGCTTTCGTTTCCGGGCCTGCAACTCCTTGCGTTTATTCTTTGATAGTGCGTCGTCCGAAGAAAGATCCTCAAGTTTCGCTTCAATGTTCTTGAACTCGGCGCTCTGCTCAAGCTCGTGCCGCTTTTCTGCTAGCAGCGACTGCCACAGCTCTGGATTCCGAGTGATAAGCAAGGAACGGAAAAGGTCCGCAATGTCCGTGCGATGGTCTTTGTCGTGGAAGAAGGTTGCCTGACCGTCCACTCCGGCATTGTTTGCTGCGTAATGATCACGATATACCGCTGGGTCACGCTGTCTGCCCTGTTTTATTCTTGTGTCCTGCGAATAATTTCTGTCTGCACACGACATGAGTTGGGTATATGGAGTACTATGGAATAGTATACGTACCGGTAAGGATCAGACCCTCCGCCCTGAAATTATGTACTGTTGGGGGTTCGTTGTAGCCGGCACGAAAGCCCCATTCTCGAAGATATCGGCCGAATGCGCTCGCGGTCTCTATCTTCCCATCACTTCCCTCGAAGAATGGCAAGTCCCGGACGCTTGGATTCTAGTGGAGTTGAATCATTTGCTCGTCTTCTAGAGGTTCTAGTACCAGAACCTTGTCTATTAACTTGTAATCTCTAAATGCATTTCTTGCGATGCACATAGCGACTATCACAAGCATTGGATTACAAAAAAGTGGGCGAGTCTTAACACCTTCATGCAACGCGTGCTCTAGTCTATTCCGCAATTAGCGTTAGGCGAGTGCGTAATAAGGATTGAATTTACCTCTTGTCTGGAGTGAACGTTATGCACTTCGCGTCTCGCTAGAGTTGTACAGCAAATTCTATGTTGCCGCGCTTGTTGCGAAAGACAGCAAAGATGGTGTCCTAACCTGTTGCTGTTAGTTTATGCAGGCTACTTTAAGACGGACTCACCTGAAATCGTAAGCCCCTACCAGATCCTAGGCGACATGTGGATTCTACGTATTCGCCAATTCTCGAAGTGCTGAAAACACAGGCCATAATGAGAGCCCATATCTCGACTCTACGCCGCGGTTTTGGAAGCACGAACTAATCGTTCTTCCACCACTGTGTTCCCAGGTGAAGAAAATGAATTTGCGAGCCGTATCGCCGCAGTTTCTTTCTAAAGGGCAGCTCAAGGATATTGTACAGCTCGTACTTGATGAACTGTCCTATGCAATTAGTACTAATGCCATAAAACGCCTAGCTGGCCGCAGTAGACTTACATTTGAGGTGGACAGTGTCACGTTTGGGCTTATTACCTTCACCAGCTCCTTCTTCTCCCCTCTTCATTCTTCTTCTCATTTTCCTGTTCCTCCTCTATCCTAGCTCGCCTCCAGCCAGCGGTGAAGTCTTTGTAGTACTGGACTACGGTCCACAAGCCTGGCTTTTCATTACCATACCCACCCTCAATTCCAAGCGCAACAGACATAACGTAGTCCTTAGACGTCTCAATATTATTTGGACTCACTCCTGGATTCAACCTCTCATATCTGGTGTTGAAATTTCACGTCAGCGAGGTGTGCTGGGCAGGGAGATACCATCGTAGGCTTACTGATTCCATAGCGCCAACGCGCGCTCGTAGTTTTTTTTTGTCTTTGGCTGAAGTTGTTTTAGAACCTGTTTTCCGTTGACAACGTCATTCTTCTTCTCTATGGCCACGTTACGACTGGCACGCTCAAAGAAGGCCTCTGGCGAAATCTTCTGTGGCATTTCGACGGTACAAGAAGCTGCGGTGTAGGAAATAGAACAAGAAATAGCACGAAGTTCTGAAACTGATGGTGATGCTGCCAAGAAGACGACAGTGTTGCAGTGATGGCTGAGGTAGTCAGGTAGGTTTGACCCAGCAGCACGACCGTGCCTTTATAGTGCAAAGGCATAGCACAAGCCACTATGCCAAGGAGAGACGGCGTTGGCGCCGTGGGATACTGGGGGGCGCATGGTCGGGGGCCTATTTCGTCCCCAGTCCTTGGGGACAATTCAGTCCCCCTTCCAAAAAGTGCCCCAGGGCCCAAAACCCGCCTCCAAGCATCTCTCTCGTCTAGACTTGACGAAATCGAAAGGGTATGTCTAACTCACGATTTGCTGTTTGGGAGAGCGCAGGCCAGCGTGACTGAGCAGTGGGTGAGCAGCCTGAGGGGTGGGTGAGCAGCCTGAGGCAGACTTGCTATCAGTCCGGAGGGCTCCGGACTGACTGAACTGAACTGAACTTGCTGCTGCTGCGGACTGACTGGACTGAACTGGACTAACCTAAATTAGGTTAACTAATGTCGAACTGGGACAGCTGCTCTTGTATTTTTGAAATTTCTTCTTCTGATAGTACACGTGCTGGCCCATAAGTAGACGTGGTTGCTGGCTGTATACCAAGCCTCTTCCAGCTCTTCAAACTCTGTAAAGCTGCGACAAGCTCTGGCTTCATATGGAGTCTCCGCGTGCCTAACATGTCGCCAAGCTCGCTGAATGTCCGCTCGCAGTCTGCTGCTGACGCCGGTATCGTGAGTATGTTAATGGCAAACTTAGAAAGTACTGGAAATTGTTCAGCAACTGACTCCCAATAGAGCAGCGGGTTAAGCGGCAGCCGATCCTCTTCAGCTAACGCCGGTTGCCGCCTCCAGATCTCATATTCATCCTCCTTCAGACTTGCCTCTACCTGCCGCAGATTGGTCTCAATCGACGACTGCAGAAAGGCTGATCGCGATGCTGACAGCCCTAGCTGGGGCTTCTTTTGCGGCGGCGTTATTGCGTTAGCTACGTCGACTGTAGCGTTGCTCCGCTCCTGCCACATTCGCAAGAACGCCTAATGGTTATTATTAAGCCAGCCGTCGCGATAGTGGACGCCGTCGCGGGCGGTGATATGGGTGTTAGGCACCTTCCAGAGCGCCGCAAGGTGGTTCTTGTAGTGCGGGTGGAGGACTGTAGCGGCGTAGTAAACAGGCGCGTTATCGAATTTTTCGTAGTACTCAGCAAGCTTACTGTGCGCAAGGTTAACGTGCGTAACAAGATGGTCTTCGGGCGCGTCAGGATCTTCGTAATTAATGTCCTCAAGGCGGTCTTTGAGAGCCTTAAGCTGGTCAAGAAGCCATTCAAACGTTACTAAAACCTCCCATATAGCGCCGTGGCGGCCGTGTCGGCCGCGGCCTTCAAGCAGCCGTGTAGCTTCCGCAAATGGCTCGAGAAGTTGGATATACTCCGTAATCGTCGCCTAGTCCTTGCCGCTTAGGCCGCCCTCGCGTACATATAGTCGCGGCTGCGCAGCAGGCAGCTGCTCGCGGTTCTTCCGGCGTCGTAATGGTGCTGTTGCGGCGCTGTGCTCCTTAAGTTTGAACTCAATATAGCTGTCGATAGGACCATATAGCTCGGCTGCGCGCACAAAAGTGTCGAAATAGCTATTCCAGCGCGTCTTAACAGGCTTAACAAGTTGCCGGATGTTAGCTGTAACGCCTATCGCCTCTGCCTCGTCATGCTGCAGGCGCTCTAATAGCTGTCGAGTTTGCGGCGTGCAGATGGACGCGATTACGTCAAAAAGGACGCCAATAGGGCCGTACTTACGCCACTCATCCATGTACTTCTCCTCGTCGTCAAGGTGAGCGGCGTCGTTCTCGTACGCGCTACGATCTTTACCCCAAATTACTAACTGCGCGCCTAGGTTGAGGATGTGGCAGCAGCGCGCAGCCGCCGCTCGCTTGCAGTAAAGTTGAACTCCTTTGCTAAAGACTCAACCGCAGTATCGTTGTTGCTTGCGTTGTCAAGCATAAAGTATCCAACGCTTGTGTTGTTAACACTAAATAGCTGCAGTATTGTTGCCGCTACTAAGGCAATATTATTGCCAGTGTGCGCCCCGTGAAGCTCAGGCAACCCGAGCAAGTGGTCAACTAGCTTGCCCTTGCCGTTAAGGTAATGTACGCAGAGGCCGGTGAAAGCGTACCGTCCGCCAGTTGAGGTCCAGTTGTCAAAGGAAACATGTATAAGCGACCGGGCTTTGCGAAGGTAGGCGGCAACGGCGGGTACGTACGCGTTGTACTCAGCAATAATATGATCGTGGAGCGTCTGGTGGCTACGCCAAAGGAGGGCTTCCGCTAGGGGACTTGCGGCCGCGATCATATTTCGAAACTGCGGACTCTCTATTACGCGTAGGCTCTGGTTGTCAGCAATTACCCAGTCCTTTAGGGCGTCTTGAAACCGAGAGGATGAAAAGCTTGCCGCTATCTTATTAGCAACCTCCTGGGAGACCTCTACACCTCTAGACCTCATTATGTGGACTTGTGATTTTGCGAGCGCGCCCATAATATTGCCCTCCCGGCTAGCAATTGGTATAGGTCCGTTAGGTCCAAGTGAGTGCCCAGGCCTATTGCTTGAGAGGTGTCGACCGGCGTTCGTAGTGCTATCAGCCTCGTAGTAGGCCTCCTGTTGCCGCCGTTGCTTGTGGCAGATCTGGCAAAGCCAATAATCTTCTTGTGCTTGCGGTGCCATACGCCCCAGCCGTGGCGGTAGATCCAGCTTCTTACTGCGCCGCGACTGCGCTCTGCTTGGCGTCGCTCCAGGTACGGCACGCGCTTAAAATCAAGCCCGACGTAATAGTTGTCGTCGTCAGGTAAGTCCGCATGTATTGCCACGGGCTCGTCGGGCTGAGCCTCGCTCGCGGTATCCCCAGCAGTGGGCGCGTTCGATAGCGACGGTAGAGGAGAACTGCACTTATCGCGTTCGACAAGGCGGCGGAGGCTTGAGTTCGAAGGAGTAGACATGAAGTACACCAAAATATCTGGCGGCGAGAGTGTTGTCGCATCAGGTTGCTGGAGCGGGCGCGACGCGTCAAGGCGGCCATGTGGCCGTAGCGCAATCAGCAGAGTCTGATTGGCTCGGGGATTATATTTGACCCATACAGGACTAGTGCCTTCCTATTTAAGCCTAGCGCCTAGCTTAGTTGCATTAACAAACTGTGTTCTAAGCAACACTAGAAGTTGCTATCGTGACTGCAAAACACAGCTTCAAATTCAGTCTAATTCAGTCAGTTCAGTCAGTCCAGAGGTCTCTAGACTGACTGAACTGATATCCAGAGGCCTCCGGACTGACTGAACTGATATCCGGACGGAACGAAGACTGACTGAACTGACTGCCAAGATTCAGTCAGTTCAGTCAGTCCGAACTGAATAGACTGACTGGTAGCAAGTCTGGCCTGAGGAGTGGGTGAGCCGAGGGTGATTAGCCTCTGAGCAAAGCAGCGCTGCTTACTAGCTATAGCTGGAAAACGAGTGCTAGAGAAATTTGACTGACTACCTAATTAATTAGTATAATTATAAGGTCCTAGTAAGTAGTACCCTAGGCACAAAGGCAGCTAAAGAGGCGCGAACCTAAGAGAGTAATTATAGAAAAGCTAATATTATTAATAGATAGTGGCTCTAAATCTAACTTAGAGACTAAGAATAAAGTTAAGGCTCTAGGAAAACTTTAGCCCTAATAGTTATGTAAAAAGTTATTAGAAGAAGCTATAATAGAGTAAAATAAAATTCAAGTGCTTATAATAAGTATAAAGAAGGCAAAGGCCCTTTAAATATACTATAATAGCTCTATAAAAGAGCATTTTAGAGTAAAGAAGAGGTTAGGGAAGTTAAGAAGGTATTTCTAATAGAAAGAAATATAACGCAAAGTTAAGGACTATTATTAATACTATTTAAAGTATAGTATATTTATTATACTTTAATACTAACTATATAGTCTTCTAACTTCTTTGCCTATGCTAAATAGTCCTTAAGAGAACGTTACCTTAGATTTTATTATAAACTTACCTCTTAGTTAAACACTTAGCTAAGTCTATAATACTATTTTAGCAATAGTAAACTATTTAATAAAAATAGCTTATTATATATTTACTAGGGCAGATTAAAACGCAAAGAACTTAGTATAAGCCTAAATTTAAAATATTATTAGGTTACACAGCACTCCTAAGATAACCATATTAGATAAAGGTTTAATAATAAACTTTTACTATTAGAACTCTTTTTATTATTACCTTAACACTATAAGGGTATTATTATTAGTCTATTACCTATAAATAGACAGGCAAACTAAAAGGCAGAATTGGAGGCTTAAGTAGTATCCTTAATATTTTTACTACCTAGAATAAAATAACTAGTTAAGGTAGTTACTAATTGCAGAATTTACGTATAATAATAGTATAAACGTAATAACTAGAATAACTTTTTTTATATATACTATAGAGCGGATTCTTATACGCTAGAATAGCCTAGAATACTACTTAGTAATAGATAATTACTACTAGGCATATTAATTATAGTAAAAGTTATTATACTATAGGCTTAATATAGAATAAAAATTATAGTAGTAAATAAGTACTAGAAAAAGTATACTAATAAGAAGAGGAAGCACCTTAGTCTTAAACTAGGGGATTAAGTGTTTATATTTACTAAATATCTAAAATCTACTTAACCTAAGCGTAAACTTTATTAGAAGTTTATTAGACTAAGCATAGTTAAGTATCTTATAGAGAAAAAAGCCTATAGAGTTAACTTTCTAAGATAAAATATATATCTAGTCTTTTATATATTATTATTAAAGCTATATAAACAAAGGGGAGCTATTATATCTTAAGTAAGTCTTATTATAGACACCTTATATATATTTAGCAATAATGTATACTACCTTAAACAATCCGACGGCATTTTGGCTGCCGATTTAGGGTGCCGGTGCTGCCGTTTTCTGACGGTGACTTGCCACTAAACCTCCCTACTCATGCGCCGGACAGCTCGGGCGCACGTGCTCTCGGATTACCCACTTCAGCTAGCGTAGTTGCGCTACTACCCCAACTTCGAGGAAGCTCAGCAGCAGAGCTCTCGGCACGCTTTCACAATCCAACGGCGCCCAGATCACATTACATCCTACGTTTCAAAACACCACGCGCTCTCCTTTCCCTCGCACGGATACCTCATCGCCATCGCCATGGCACTCTCGTCCGGGCTCTCGCCCAAGCGGCGGGTTGCGGCACCCCTGCTGCCAGGAACGCGAGGGTGGGGCACAGCTCTCGACACCACTCGCTATTCTTGTCACCAGCAGCATGCTGACCCAAGCCGAGGCCGCCCTATCGGCGGCGTACTTAAAGCGGTTTCCTCGCCCTTCACAGAACCACCAGCAAGGACCGCCGCTTCTCTCGCTCATATACTCAACTAACCGCCCTACCTATCATCCGATAAGCCCATGCACCCCCCGCACCCCCCGCACTGACGCAACCTGCGACGCCGTCTACCCATCGACGATTCCTCCGACGAGAGCGAATATACTGAGTCTAATGCCAACGGCAGTGTCACATTAGACACAGACCTCACAGACAACAAAACGTGCAGTAACAAGGATAGCAAGCAAGGCGAAGAGGTAGAGGACTAAGCATAGCTCTTTGCTGATAAGAATTATCCGCCTTAGCACTACACTAGCATGCTAGAAACGTTTGATAAAAGAGAGTATACTAAGGAGGACTATAAGGAGAGCAGTACCCATCTACTAGATTGTATCGAAGACTAATGGAAGTAGTAAGTCACATGCTCTGACTCTTTGGACTAAGAAATGCGATGGTAACACGAGATAGATGCTGGACCTACCTAGGAAGAACAGACCTCTGCTCCTATACGACTGTGTCCGTCCGCACCCTATACACCTTCTTTAACTGGCTACTTGATCAGCGTTAAGGAAAGGAAGGTCGGAAACGCCGGGGTATCAAGTTCGCTAGCTCCCTTGGGACGTACTGGAAGGTGTACCGCCTCGTATACGAGAGAGCAACAAGTCTTAAGCTGGACGGGAAGATAAACTGGAGCATGCATAAGGTCTGTCCTGCCTCTTGTTGCATACCTCTTCACCCTATAGCACGTCTAAGCTGCATCGTAGGTGTTACGAAAGCTAGCCAAAAAGCACGGCTTAAAGAAGATAGGCCGAGACAAAGCCTGTATGTACGTGAAGGACCTCACTCGAGTCCTAAAGACGAACCTTGTAACAACTAAAAAGCGATATTCCTACAGACGCTATTGGATACAAACCTAAGTCTACCTACAACTTGGCGGTTTTACGGCAAATTGGCCAAAAGCTCTTCTTAGCCTCTGCTATCGGCATGTCCAGGTTACGCTGCTCCGGGATCTAGAGGGTGGGCCTTATCGGGTGTTACTTGAGCTAACCTTTGAATTCACAAAGGAGTTCCTTAGGATTAAAGATATGCAAGTTTTTTTCTTCTTCTAAGATCTATTTATCTTGTAAAGATGCTAATAATCTGGTTAGGAACACTTTCCCTATCCCCAAAGTTATCTATGACAAGACCCTCACCTTCAGCCCCCACGTGTTCCTACTTGGGATGCTCTTCTATGATGGGGCGTTTGCTGCGTACAATCTGACAGGTCTGGAAGAGCTGAGCAGGCTCTCTATCTCGCCAGAGCGCAATGAGCTCCCATTGCGTCTTAATCGAAAGCTGGATGATATTCCCGTCTTCCGCATGGCGGAGAGGACCCCAGAAGGCTGGGTTATCTCTAAGGATAAACGTCTCCCAGACTCTACGTTACGGCCTTGGATTAAAACCCTTGGGGAAATTACAGGGTTTGCACAGGTCACCCGGCCCTATTCACTACGCTACGCTGGAGGCAAGGCATTTAACGAGAATGGTAACATCAGTCTCAGCTACTAGTCCTAGCAGATCTAGAACTAACATATGTATAGGCAACGTTAGCGAGGCTATGCAAAACCTAATGATGGGATATGCTAACATACGGACATTCTTGAAACACTACCTGTCGCGACGTGTCACGGTAGATACACAGGCGGTCGTGCGAGGCATACAACCCCAGGACGCGTTGATGCGAGCAGCTTGCACAATGAGTCGATCGATCGATTCCCAAAGGCCAAGAAGCCTCACACCGGAGCAATCGGCATCGGTAAACGATTATCCTATCGTTCGCTCGCTGCTGGCGCAGCGGGAGCGACTTAAACGTAGCCTTGGAACAAGACATCCACGCTACCAAGCGCTTAACCGCCAGATTAACCAGACAAGGCAGCGATTGCGGCATGCTCTTCACCAGGATATTAAAGAGCGCTGGGAGTACGAGCAACCCGTGCGCGATGTTGAGCAACAGCTTGCTGGCATCGAAGCCAAAGACGTTGCGGCAGCGGCGATGTCTTGTGACGCTATGCTCCCAGCCTAGAAGGCATTAGTTGACGCCGTCCTGACCTAACTAGGAACATCCCTACAAGAGGAAGTTAGCTGGCGCAATAGGGCCATTTGTGCTGTTATGGATTACTATGGAATTGAAGAGGGTGGAATACACCTTCGTCGACTGAAGCAATTGAATGGTCATGCCGTACCACTGGTCACTGGGGAAGAGGAGTTACAGCGCAAGGTCGATGAGGAAGAGTTAGAAGCAGCTAAGGTGTCGGTATGCAAGGAGGAGAGGCCGAGGATATGTTTCGTATGCCTAGGTAACGAGAAATTGCCAACAGCTAAGCGCACACACTCGTTTTATACCCCAGGCGATCTTAGCACACATTTCATAAGAAAACACCTAGCAAATGTACGGGACAGAGATCTCCTTAGGTGCGGCGTCTGCGGGATCGACGTTGAGCACAAGATGCACTGGCAGCGACATGCGCATAAGGTCCACGGTATCGTCTTATTGCGAGTTGCATAAATCGAGGCTGCTACCCCTTTATTGTGACGCTAGTATAGTATTAACCAATTTATTCTATATTCCCTAGCATTCCCTTGTTGCCATTCTTAACACTGCTTTAGCGGCAAGCTTATGTTTTCCTCTGTTTGCAGTACGTGACTTTTTGTGTAGTCTTAAACTCCACAGATCTTATATAGCAGTCGATAAAGGTAGCTGTATGAAGCATCGAGAAGACTGAGCCCCAGTACCATAACGCAAAGTAGGTGATAGCAAGCCAGTTTGATACAGCTTCATACGCCACCTCGCTCTCGCTACGGCCATTTTCGGTTAAGATTCTTTATTGCTGTAGTATCCAAGGGTTGAAAACGATTCCAAACGAGAGGTAGATTACTGAGATGACAACGACAACCAAAGTTAAGTATATATCGAATAGCTAATTAGGTAACATATCCTATTGTAATAATAAAATCAATTATAATAGGAAGGATCTTAAAAACAATTAGCTAAACTAAGTTGTTGAAGTTAACAACCTAGCTTGATCTACCTTAAGCCGATATATGTTTATCTCCAGAATAGTACTAGTTCCTGACAGGCACGAGAAGAAAAATGTCTCCTGCCTTACTAGCGTCTCCTACTTCGCGCTAGCCCAAGAAAGCATGCGTAACGTAACGTTACCCTTCTACTTCCATCAAATCCCGCCATGTTCCGCGCGCAGCCGCATAATTAAACCCGCACTTAGATCAATACTGTACATACAGTAACTAATAGCGATCATGCAACCTGTTTCAACTTCCGGCAGAAACGTGGACGGTTAGCGCAACAATATCAACTCCGACAGCGCCGTCAGCATATCACGTGAGCATGGTCATAACCTCAAATTAGACAACAAGGCATCATTAGCAGGGGCAGCGCGAAGTGAATTTTGCGCTTGGCTGTCCCGGCTAGTCCGTAAATAATGTTCCGCAATCCGCCGCCACCATGTCATATGACACCAGGCGACATATGCGCCACCGGCTTCGACGATCCGAAACTCTAGGTATTTGACGATTCAGAGGAGACTCTGGACATTTTCAGAGCACCATGAAGGGTCAGAAACAATGGTATTTCGGTCCATTATTAGATCCCTCGCATGGATCGTACAGTAACACAGCGTATCGACCGTCCAATTCTGGTCTAGGTGATCCAAACACATAACTTAGGGCTCTGTGCAGCATATTTTGGCGCAAGCCAAACGGCCCAGCACAAAACGGGCCCCAGCACAAAACGGGCCCCCGTTTTGCTCTGTTGAGGACAGTACGTCTGGGTCCTTCTACCCCTTCCGGCCTCGTGCTGTGCGCCCGCTTCTCCCTCTTTCCACTTTATAGTCTCTAATTAAGGACATTTTATCCTAGATCTTTTCTGTGCTGCTACTTTAAACACATCCGCTTCCTAACGTTATACGCTACGTCTTTCTGGTGGGTAAACCTCACCTCAACGCGACTAGTACTTACACCAAGCAGGATTCCAACGCCAATAAGTCGCTCCTAAGCCATGCGCGTGCTCGAATAAGAGAAGAGGGGGTATGATGGGTATCCTGCTAACGATTTTGCTAACTCTATAGTTTATTTCCTCAGTCAGGGCTTTCCTGTCTCTGCTTGCGGTTGCGGAAGCTAAGGATCTAGACTACGTCCAGTCAAAGCTCCTGCCACACAAGCTGTCTCTCGATCGCCGCCCACCCGCTTCGCCTGCCTGCGAAACACCTCAAACTACTCCGGACGAGTCCCCCTCTCGCCCACACACCACTGCGAACGCCCAGCCGTCCGACTCTCTCCCTGCCATGGGCGACTGGCAGTCACACCCCACAGGTTCTGCTCCTCAACTAACCACACCGGGAACAGCGGATAGCGATAGCCCCGTTACCAAGTATACTACACTAGAAGATCACCCATCTCCCTATAAGCAGGCTGCAAGTGTTGATACGGAGATGTCAGACCGCGGTGAAGATACCGCCGTAGTGCCGACAGCAAGCTGCTCTATGTCCCATATTCCAACGCTTCCAACGTCTGAAAATGCGAGCGACACACTAACTACAGCTACCGACTTGAACGAGCTAGCAAACAATATTATAAGTGATATGGCGGAGACTACTCCCCTGCCCTCGTCCTCCTAAACAGAGCGTCACACCAAGTGCTCTTTGGCGTCACCATCCTAGGCCTCCTTGAACTGGAGCCTGAGCCCAGTACATAATAGTATGTATGCATGGTCGGCATCGTCGCCCCCGCCCACTTGTTATGTAAGGGATAAGTAGGGTAGCAATTAGGAATGAGAGACTGAGTTGATTGTAACAAGCTGAACAGAGAAACTGCTTAAGTAGCAGAATCGTGATCAGCAACTAGTCTACATCAGGTTGGTGGTATCATGTGATATCGTACTCCACACTAACATGTTACCTTCGCGATTTGAGACGGCTAGACTCTCTATACAGAGGCAGTTCTCCGCGTGGGCTTAAGAATGCAGGAGAGATTATTGAGCTTAGTGACTATTTTCTTTAAGAAGATGCAGTAAGCTTTATAGAGTCCTGTCGCCATGGATGGCGACCGGAGGGCCTCTGGCACCGCCCTCCACTAAGCAATCCAACTACCGGCAACTCGGTAGTAGAGAGGATGCTTAAGAGCCTCCGCTGTGCCGAGACTACTAAGCATGAGTCTGCTATAGATCCAGTTAGGCTTAGAATAGCGAGGATTTTTCTTCACTATTATTTCGAGCAAAAAAGCATTGATATACAGAAGGATCCAAACCTCCCAAACCTACTTTCCTAGGGTAAGAGAATATCCAGCGTCGTCCTAGACATAATCCTAGAAGACATGTATGGCCGCCACAACAAACAGGTTAGTCTACGAGTGAGGAAGAAGCGCCAACAGAGCGTGAAAGATCATAAGAAGCTGGGTAAACGATGGTCTATTCTAGCAGCCTACCTAGGAATTGGGATTATAGTAACTTGCAGTAGTAGTAGTAGTAGTAGTAGTATTGATTAACGTCCAGGAACGTAATGTTCTAGCCTCCCATGGGGCATGGGGACGTGCTAAGCTGTATTTACAGAAAGCATTTCGTGCCTGCCGGCTGGCTACCACAGTAGCCTTGTTGTACATAGCCCATCCTCCCTTTAATAGGTCTACCTGCTACTACAGGCACCTAGATACCTATAGTAGCCGGCCCTCATCTGTGAGGGTGTTGTTGTCCTGCCCCTCTCTCCCTCGCCCTTGTAGCTCTGCTCCCGTACTGTCTTCCTCCCCCTACCTCGTACGAAGTAGGACCTCGTACGAGTTAGCAAGCTGCCTTGTACCTTGAGTAAAAACCTCGTAGGGGAAAACCTCAAGCTTGAACAAGTAGTAGTAGTCGCCTGAGCGGTACTTAGTTTGGGTGAAAGGTTTTGACCAAGTCTTGGCAGAGCGAAAACTCTGCATCTTGGCTTTTGGTCTCTTTATCGCAACAGCGCCAGCTTTTTGCGGATAAAGAACGTGATTCTAGTAATCAGCTTGTTCAGGCGAACAATTTCATACTACAGGAACCCCCCACACGGTCGTGTGGGTGGAATCACGATTTTGGTGTTCCTGAGTAACTTGCAGTAGGAGCCTCGAAACTCGCATATAAGATCTAAGTCTACGCTTAGGAGTTTATTATCCATTAATACTATTAGGAACAACACAAAATTCACAGAGAGAATAATAATGGCTCTGTTAACATATATACTAAACGTATACCCTTAAGGCGTTAGAGCCAACTAAATGGCAGACCCTTTCGTTCAATGCATTATGGAGGGAGCCCTATTATCCGCATGGCCAGCAGCGGAGACATTAGCTGATATTGACGGATATGAACAGGAAAAGGAGAAAGAGCGCTATGAAAAGGATGAATGGCAGCTAGTGGCCCCTAAAAAAAACTTTGTGCGGCTCATCTCGATGTAAGAGGCTTAGCGTTGTCGAACCACGCTCCAAAGAAAATGTTATATAATCTATTCTTGGCAGGTTGCGGGAGAGAAATCCTCTAAAACCTGCTTAGTAATAAGCATAGCCACAGCAGGGGGCCGCTCCTGCGCATCATGCCTTTCTGCATGGCCCTATAGGGCCCTGTGCAGCGTATCTTGGCGCAAGCTAAACGGCCCAGCACAAAACGGGCCCCCGTTTTGCTCTGTTGAGGACAGTACGTCTGGGTCCTTCTACCCCTTCCGCCCTCGTGCTGTACGTCCGCTTCTCCCTCTTTCCACTTTACAGTCTCTAATTAAGGACATTTCATCCTACAATGTTTTCTGTGCTACTACTTTGAACATATCTGCTTCCTAACGTTATGCGCTACGTCTTTTATAAAGTGGCACACTATTCTTTAGAGTATTTACTATCTTAGTGTTAGTATTTAGTGACTATGCTCAAGATCCCCTTAAAGACGAGACTATAATAGAGATTATGAAACTCGGTGACTTATTCCTACAAGAGGATGCTGGGAGCTTTATTGAATACTTCTGTCTCAGCTGGAGTCAGAATGGCCTTTGGGATCGCCCTTCGTTAACGAACCCGACTAGTGGCGGAACAGCGATAGAAAGCTCTTTAAGTTAATAGTTTCTACTGTGCTGAAGTACTTAAGCAGGATTCTGTATTAGATCCTTTTAGGCTGCGAATAGCAAGGATTGTTCTCTATTACTACTTTGAGTAATTACGCGTTAGTTCGCTAAGTAACCCAGACTTATTAAGTCGACGTTTACGTGGCAGGGATATGGCTAGCATTATAATGGACAAAATCCTTGAGGATATGTATCGCTCTAAAAAAGATTAAATTGATTCGCGCGCATGGTAACGACGCCGAGCCAGCCTGCATAAGCACAAACAAATCGGGAAACGATGGTGCATGGTAGTCACTCACCTTGGGTTAGGTATTCTAATAGCTTGTCACCCTAGCTTTGCAGCTCAAATGTAGGTGATCGTCCCAAATGGAGAGCAAGCTCACTAAGCGTATAGCAATGGCACCACATTTACTAAGGAAATAATAGCGGTTCTTATAACGTATATAATTAATGCATACTCCTAAGGCGTCGATCTTAGTCGCACACTGGACCCTCTGGTCAGGTGCTTAATTGAAGGAGGGCCACCTTCCTCGCCGTGGCTTGGCGAGGCAGTTTTAACCACTATCACCGAATACACACAGGACGCAGAGAAGCAGAGCAATGTATTCAGAGAGTATTAGCAGTTGTTAGAGTTTCCAAAGGGCTTTGTACAGATATTGTAGTACCTATTGAAATGAATATTATTCTGCTTCGGTTAACCTTACGTAATGGTACGATGGGAATGTATTTTGTCGGCTGGGAGCCCACGAAATTCTCCAGGATCCTAACGGACCCCTTAGGTTAGAGTCACTGTGCTATTTATAGCCCTTCTAAGTTATATAAGTGCCTAATCTCTTCTTTCACTTCTGCTAGATATAAACTGTTGGGATGCAGTTATGTAATTAGATGACTGGAAATTATATAGTCAGTCTAACGTTAGTTCTCTAAGTTAGACTTCAATTAATCAAGCACACATAAACAACCATGCCGGTGGATTGGAGGCTAGACACGCCTCTCAGGGTATTTATTAAAGAGCATCGCTATATAACCCAAGCGAAGAAGTTTTGTAGCGGTTGTTGCTGCAAAGCGAAAGTCGGGAAAACACTTGTTTGTATTGATATGAGTATGAGCTCAGATACATACTCCTGGGTGCTCTAGGCAACAGTGTAGGCAACCATAGGCAACAGTCATAGGCAGCAACTTCAGCCTTGCTCTAAACACCGTTACACACCCCCTCATCCTGTAGTCAGCGACGTAAGGATGATTCCTCCTACTCTTACACTTGAAGTTGAGAGCGTAGGTCTGTAAGGTGTAGCTGCCTTACAAACTCAGCATGCTTTTGTCGGGTTAGCATCTTTGCCATGCCATCGGCAGGCATCCTGTTAGTTGGTCTCCATTGCACGGAGAGCGTCCTTGCTCTACTTCCTGGCGGATCCAGCTCTGGTGTATATCAACATGCTTGAGCTTGGTTGCCAGCTTGTCTTGTTCTTTTGTGACAATACCAACAGTCTGCTGGTTGTCACACAAATACTTGGAGTAGTGTGAAGTATTAGTGACAGGCCATTGAACAGGCGTAGCCACTCCTCCATTTCTGAGCTGTGAGAGAGAGCGCGAGTAGCTCTGCCTCAGTAGTTGACTTGGTGACTGTACGCTGTAGGGTAGACTTCCAATCGACAGTCATCCCAAATAGTTGGAAAACGTACCCTTGAGAGCTTCGGCGAGTCTCTAGGTTGTCTGCGAAAGCAGCATCAGATGCTCCAAAGAAGATAGGGTCGTGGTAGTCCTTCCCTGTAGTCACAAACTCTTGTATCTCTTCTTCAGCTGTGCAAGCTTCAAGCGCGTAGTACTTAGTCTCTAGGATGTGTCGCCACACCTTTCGTATAGACTCTACATGGGCTTGACCAGGGTTTGTGAGATGTGATGCGTGTATGACGTGAGCTCGTGCTAGCTCAGGTCGTGTAAACTGTGTAAGGAACGCGAGATGACCAACAAGCTCTTGATAGAGCCTTGTTCTGGCTGCGTTGGGTTCCTCCGTAGATGGCTCGAGGTAGTTGACCACCATAGGTACTTCTGTGCGTCGGCTAGTGGTTATTATGCCATACTTTGTGGCTACCTTGTAATGTAGGCGTCCTGAGTAGCCAAAGCTTGCGAGCGGCGATGTCTCGTACGACGCGTATACCCAAGAACCACTTGAGTGGACCAAGTCGCTTCAGTTGATAGTACTCGCTAAGTTTTCTGCTCGAACTGCTGGTGTAGCTCAGCATTACGTGGGTGAAAAGCCATAACAATATCGTCAACGTAGACGAAAAGGATGAGCCACTTGTTAGTGTATACACATGGGAAACCTGGCACAGGCTTCATCCCTAGTGATTGTAGCGTCTTGCGGAGCTCCTTGTACCATAGTAGCGGTGACTCCTTCAGTCCGTAGAGAGCGCGGAGTATCTGGAGTAGCTCTCCATCCTCTTGAAATCCGTCTGGCGTCTGCGCGTAGAGTAGACGATCTAGTTAGCGTTGAGGAAAGCTGTCGGTACGTCGTACTGAACAAGCTCTAGCTCAAAATGATTGGCAATCGCGGTAATTGCTCTAAATGTGCGTGCTGCTAGTGTGGCAGCGTAGGTGTCTCCGTACGGCTGCTGGAGGTCACCTCTGAGCACTAGGCGTGCCTTGAATCGCGATAGGAAGCCATCCTCATCGAATTTGTAGGTGAAAACCCACATAAGAGGTAAGACCTCTGCATCAGCGCTTGCTGCTTTCTTTGTGGTCTTTGCGAAGCATCCTTTGTTCCAGATACTTCTGTATTCTTCTTGACCAGCTTGTCGAAACTCAGCTCCGTATAGGTGAGTCTCTAGGTCTCTCCAGGTCCTTGGCGGTGGCGGAACCTGTGACTGATGGATCTTGGTAACAGGCTGCGGCTTCAGCGCTGTTGTAAAAGCGTGGAGGTAGTCATTAATGCGTATTCCATAGGAAATCGCGTGTGTCTGGTATCTGGTTGCACTGGTGAGGTCGTCAGTGCGCTGCTGCCATCGGCGTGAGGTTGTGAGTATATTTGACTCGTCAATTTCGAGATTCTACGTCTCGGCGCATTGTTTGTGTGTCGATCAGGTAGATAGTCAGGATTTGGGTTGCAGAGAGCTCTAGATCTCGTTCTATCGGGAGAACTTCGGCCGGAGTATCGTTATTCCGTTGCCGGCTCACGTGAGGCGCAGGTGATGTAGGCGTAAGTAGCCCACCCCTAGAAATAGATCCTCTACGTCCTCGTCAACTCCATCAATTTCCTCAACTCTGCTCTCACCCCCTACATGCTGCTGGCTTGCGCGAGCTGCAGCTGCAGGTATGTTGCGCGTCTCGTTGCGCGTCTCGTTACGCGTCTGCCTAAGCGTCATGAGCTCTTCAATGGCAATATCGTCAGATTCAGCTTCTTCTGGAAAGGCAAGCAGCTCTATAACCTCTTCAATAACTGACTCTGCTGCGTAGCCTTCTGTCCTTCGTAAAATCGCGTTGGTTCGAAAATGACGTCTCTAGCTCGAATTACTCTGTTCTTTGTCGGCAGCCAGATCCTGAAGATATTCGTCGAATCATAGCCTACAAGATGTCCTATAAGAGCTCTGGACTCCAGCTTGTCGCCTCTCTTGATAGACGGATTTCGGACATACGCTCGACAGCCTATAGGGCGCAGGTGGTTCACCTTCGGCTTTGATCCCCATACAATCTCATATGGAGTCTTCCAACCTAGTGCTTCGGTTGGTGTACGATTCAGTATGTATGCTGCTGTTCTAAACAGCTCGTTTGATAATGATTTTGGCAGGTTTCCTTCAAGCCTCATGGCTCGAGCTCGAATGACGATGATCTTGCCTGCTCGCTCTGCAAGGCCGTTTTGCTCGTCTGCGTAGTCTGCCCGCGGCTCGTATCGGATCCCTAGCTCAGCGCAGAGTTCCTCCAATACGTTTGGTGCAACTCCGTATCCTCGTCGTTATCAGTCTTGATTGCGGTGACGTCGCTGTCAAGATACGCTGTATCTTGCGAACCTTTTGGACAAGCCAGCGGCTCAGGAATGCCTTCGTACGCTGTGGAAAGCAGTCAACTTCATGCCACTTGCTATACTGGTCCACCATGTGACCTGCAACTCGGTCACCATTAAGACAAGCGTCTGTGTCTCGTGGCAAAAGCTGGATAAAGTCTACAGCAACGCGGTAGAATTTCCTAGGTGCAAAGTCCTCCTGCTGTCTTCTAGAGACTTGCTTTGTGAGTTTCGATTCGACACATACGCCACAGAAGTCGCTATCTTTGCCTTCTACTCGCAAGCCTTCCACATGGTCGGCCAGCTTCTCAATTGCCTTCTTGCCTGATGGCCCCAGGTGCTGTGAGCTGTCCTGTAGTCGACTATCAGATCGCGTCGAGGGTCCTTTGAAGGTCGGTAGGTAGTGCTGAAGGATGATAATAGGCGTATGTCTGGGCGGCGGCTGGCATCAGCGTCGACCAGCCAGTGACCGTTGTCATACTCTAGTTGAGCAATGACAGTTTTCTTGCTGACTTTGTACAGCAAATCTTGTCCTGAGTCAAAGTGGATCTGACTCGAGCGACAGCGTGCTAAGCCCATAAGGCTCGTCAAGAAGCCTTCGACTAAGGCAACGTGTGTTAGGACGATAGGTGATAGTCCTCTCGGTGTTTTCACGGTCAGCTTCATGCTGCCCCATGCAGTTATCTTGATACGGCCTGTTCCTGCTCCTACGAAATCGTTGGCACTGGCCTCATACTCTCTCAGCCAGGACTTAGTGTTGACAATGTGAGTGTTCGAACCAGGATCAAGTATGAATCGGTTGCTCAATGAGTCGTAGCTGCTGACATCGTCAAGCGTCGATAGAGCCACCAACTCCTCGGTAGGTTTGACACCGTCGTCAAGCATCAGATCCTCGTCGCGCTCGTCGCGCTCGTCAACCGTAACGGCATCGGATACCATATATTGTGCGGTGTAGGTCGATGGATTGGAAGGAGGCTTGCCATCGTCAATAGTGACTGCAGGCTCAGAGTTCGACTGAGTTGCCTTCCAGTCCTGTATGGCTTTCTCCACCCTCGCTTTCAAGCTCGATCCTTGGCAAAGGCCGCTGCCACTTTTTACTACCCTCCTTGTGTCGAATCCTCGGGGTCTGTGAGGCGCATCTGGGTTCATCACCCAGCATCTCGACCATGAGTGTCTTTGCCACAGAGGCATACACCGCTCCGTGTAGGTTTATTATCTTGCGGTGTTGCTGGCTTTGCTATCTCTAGCTCTGCCGCGTGTGCGCTGAAGCCTGTACTAATTGGGCGTGTACGCTTCAGGTATGCTGAGAACTCGGCGACGTAGTTCTCCACTGAGGGGACTGTCTTACCAAGCCTATCCTTCTGGATCAGGTCTCGTAGACCTGCTGTTCCGTATTCGGGGTCAATTGTCTTGCAGGCGACTAGGAAGTCTTCCTGCGCTCGGGTGTCTTCAGTCTCTGCCAGCCTGATGGCCTTGCACTGGTTGGTGACCTCGATCCACCTTCGAAGCCATTCTTCAACCTTCCTGCCCTTTGGCGGCGTCTGGAGATCCTTGTATACCGCTATTAGATCGCGGCGTCGCGTCGCGTCTGACGGTGCGAGATGTTTCTTAAGGGTCGTAAGGCGTTGGTGCGGCGTATCCTTGTCCTCAATCAGGTAAATGTGATGCGCTGCTATCGTCTTACTAATCTCAGAGTTAAAGTCTGCCAGCGCCTTCAGCTGACGCTTATACTCTAGATCCTTCTTCTCCCATCTCTCGTATGCCCAACGGTAATCGGCTCGCTCGGTGTTTAGGCCAGCGTACGTCGTAGCTCGTTGGTCATAGTCGCTAAGCTGAGGTTCAATCGGCTCCTCTAACTGGGGTAGCTGGTCTGCTGCAACGTCTGGGTCGACGTATTTCCAGAGTTGATTCTTTTGTGCTGTATCCTTGCGGATAAACAGCCACTTGTGCCAATCCTCTGATCGACTGAGTACAACTGTTACTCGAGTGACGGCTGGGTCCTCGGTAGTCATCGTGCTCGCTGGGTTTCTCTACTCTATGTGTGAGTAGGCAGGTAATTCAGGTGAGTGAGATCCCGTCGCAATCCGGGCTCATAACTGTAGCGGTTGTTGCTGCAAAGCGAAAGTCGGGAAAACACTTGTTTGTATTGATATGAGTATGAGCTCAGATACATACTCCTGGGTGCTCTAGGCAACAGTGTAGGCAACCATAGGCAACAGTCATAGGCAGCAACTTCAGCCTTGCTCTAAACACCGTTACAAGTTTAAAGGTAGAGTCTTTAATAATAAAGGGAGGGAACAAACAACTAGAACCTACTATAACTTAAAGCTCGATCTACACGAGATTGAGGGGGTTTTGGAGGTGCAGAGGTTTCTTTTACTAAAACTAGCAAGGCAGGATAACGGAGCGAAAGGGCTATCTTAAAGTAAGCCAACTAGTCTTGAAGACCTCGGGCGATTCATGGCAGATACAGCCCAGGCAGTCCAGGCAACATAGAATAAAGGTGGCAAAAAGGGGCGCACTTTGAAAAGCTTGTATGCAAGTACTGTGATTACTAGGGAAAGTAGTGAATGAGGGGACCCCTGGATGTAGGAATCTCGACGAGAACTCATCTGGTTAGCTAGTACTTTGTACGGCCGCCCTGAGTGGAAGGGTAACCCCCTCCAACGGAAAAAAATTTGTTAAAACCCGTTGGCTTATCAGTGATCGTACTAGCCGAAAGGGTTTGGATATGGTAAGCCGAAGGCTGGGTTGGTTCTCGGGGATGGAGTAGGATTGCAAAGCACGAGTGCAATAGAGCGTATTGAATACTTTGTAATCTTAGTGAAAAGACTCGTTGCAAGTGGTTTAACATTGTTATAGATAGTCTTAACTTAACTAACTTATCGGTGGTTTAATTTAGTATTCTATCTAGCCTCGGCAGTTGCATTTGCCGTCCTAACGTTATAAGGTCGGTTAATCTTGAAACTAAATATTTATAAAAACTAAATGTTTATAAAAACTAAATATTTATAAAAACTAAATGTTTATAAAAACTAAATGTTTATATAGGTAAAATGTTTATATAAATAAAATGTTTATATAAATAAAATATTTATATAAATAAAATGTTTATATAAATAAAATGTTTATATAAATAAAATGTTTATATAAATAAAATGTTTATATAAATAAAATGTTTAACGTATATAAATAAAATATTTATATAAATAAAATATTTATATAAATAAAATATTTATATAAATAAAATGTTTATATAAATAAAATGTTTATATAAATAAAATGTTTATATAAATAAAATGTTTAGCGTATATAAATAAAATGTTTATTAAGTTACGCCCCTCCATATCCGGACTATACGCCTTATTTAGTTTTAATTACAGGATATGCCGCCGGGCGGAGGTGCCGGAACTTTCCACCTTATTAAGGTATAGCGGGAACAACCGGAGCTCAAAAGTTATTCCCTTGCTCCCGCTAGGACGAATAGAGTAAGATATTACCTTTCTAATATTAAATACAGTAATCGTCTACCCAAGGGGAAGAGGCACGGTCTATCACGACTCCTGGGCGACGGGGCTGGAGGACGAGGGCATCGCGACAAGTAACGTCATCCCAGCCACAGCTACTATATTGAAGGGAATCTTTTCTGGATCACGAGAAAAATGATTATCTCTACTCCGAATACGACTAACGAGGTGGAAATAGATGCTACAAACGTACTTAGGGATACACCACTAAGCTCTTGTGCCTTTAAAAAAGACTGACTGGCAGCTACGTTTAATGACAATTGCGACATGGTACCGTCTGTACGATAACGCCGTCGCTACCACGATCTATATACCTCAAGGTCATGATCTTGATGGTCTCAATTAAATTTTAATCACGTAGGCATGCAGTTAAAAGCAATGTCTTACCATAAACGTTCTAGTGGTAGTAACGGAAACATTTTTAATTTTTGGTTGCGCCCGCTATACCTCGTCAAGTTGGCCATGCTCCGACATCTCCGTCCGGCGGCATGTCACGTGATAAAATTTTCATGCGGCGTGGTCGGGTATAGCGGGCTAAACTATTATGGTCTTGATTCGATTCTTCCAATTCATTGACATTATGGACCTAAACAAGGCTCTAAGTCTTATTTTAGTATGTTGTTGTCCTTTCAAGCTTGTTACAAAGTACCTATGGTATTAACTAAAGCGATTCGCTCAGGACTGGAACGAGACCGACCCGAAAGCAGACAACGAAGAGCTTACCCAGTTACTCCTTGCTGTTCAACTGTGGAGTGAGAACGTTCAGGACACACTACAGCGTCGGTCGGATACACTCCAGATTTCTAATACTCTCACCTACGTCACAGGGATGTAGTCCAGACAAACGAACCAACCACTAGATCGCGAAGCTTTACTAATATGCCTCAGCGAGCTTCTAAACGCACAAACAATTCCTTATCAGAGCGAAATAGTCAAGAAGGATCAATTAACCAGGATGTTAATCCAGGTGCCAGAGGATTTGTAGAGGATAATCTTGGCAACTATCAAAGCGTTCGTGATTCGAACAGCTCAGACGCCGAGGGGTTGTTCGTTCCCAATAGCCACAATCCCAACAACAGAGGCCTAGGTTTAAATCTTAGTGATTATAACGATAATGTTCCCGCTTTCAACAGTGACAATCTTTTTAGTTGGGGTATAGACGTTGAAATGCCGAGTTACTTTAAAGACGCTATAGGGCTATTCGAAGATAGTTAGGTGCTTACAAACAATTCAGAAATGGTAAACTCTAAAGATGTAGAGGGTGAAACTGCGCCGGCAGACGAAACGAGGGAGATTACAGGATTATTAAGCTTTCAACCATCGTTGAACCCGGACATGCTGAGTCTTGACGGCGTGGAGGGCTACGTTCATAATTCTGCTAACTAATTGGCAGAATTTCCAAACACTCAACTAATACAAAACGCAGATGTTCTGGGTCCTGAAGACATGAAGGAAATTGAATCGTACCTTCAAAGCGCTTGCTATATAGGATTCCGTCCACTATACCAAACTCCAGAAGAGGATATGTCGAAGAGCGCAGTTTACGATATGTTTGATCCGCTTATATATGGGCGTTAACTGACTTGGCCGCTAATATGTAACCTTCTTCTTGCGCTGATTCCTGCTCCTTTGTCTATAATAGAGCCCGAGTCTTAGGATTGGGCAGAGGAGATGTTCTTGAACGATGGAGTTTCCGCCACTCTATTTGAGTCAATGCTCCTAGTCGTGGTGGACACCCTCAAAAAAAAAAAGGTATTCCTTCTTGGCTCCGGGTCCCCACCATTATCTATCCAGAGATGTTTGGATAATTGTTCGTGGGTAAAGGTTACCCAAGATGTACGTTCTCTCGATTATTCTGTACGATTCTTCAACTCACGCGACAGCCTGCCATCCACCCCGGTGTTGAAAGCACATTAATGCTCGTGCACTTGGCAACAGCCAGCTTTCACAATACAAACGATGACAAGATGGACGCACGAGATCTTCGAATGGACTTCATCAAAGCCATGTTGGGCCCCTATCGAAACGAAGCGGTCCTTTAGGGACTCGGCATGGATCTGGAACAAGCTCTATATCAGAGATTCCAGATGGCAGTTGAGACATCACTTAAAGATTTTCCCTTGAAAGAGCTGCTTATTGAACATACTAGCTCTAATAATGTAACGTCCATCCCTGCAGGTCGAGAATCCCCCCGCGCCGAGAAATATGAGGGGTACTTTGACTTCAAGCAACTCCGACTCTGTGCACACGTTGGTATCTGTAATAGTTCTACATAAGTCGTGTACTGTGGCTATTCCTGAATATGTAGAACTCCTTTTACCTAAAAATTACGTTCGCGTCGTCGCCTTTGCGCCTAATTTACAGAGAGCCTTCTTTTATTGCAGAACAGACTTCCTTCCGCACAGCACCACTATCAAGCTCTTACCACTCTTAATACTGATAATAGGGTCTTATCTAAGTCTTATAACCTTGCTACGATGCTCTGGAGTTATTACCAGCCTTGTGTCTGCTGTCGCGCGCAAATTCATGCAGGGTCGCCACCCTAATTGGTACCTTCAACCGGAGCAATCACCAATCCTGGCTAGTGCAAACAGCCACATAATTATAATGGTGTAATTTACTTACAGTAGCTACTAGACCTGTGGCTGTGTGTAGTCTTGGCAAGAGGGCCAACCTTAGCCCCGCAGCCTTGCGATCCAACTTAACCTTGGCCATCCCTGCCAGTCAACCAACTCAACTCTCTGAGAACACCTACATATCTCGCCACCTCACAAGGTCTGTACCTGTGCGGGCCGGCCATCCTACCTGCTAGCGGTGGCGAGCTGAAGTATCATATGCGTTAAGCCTAAGATTACAAACTTGCCAAAAATGCTGCTTCAGGATATTTGCTGCCAATTAATACAGTTAAACATAGCCATCTGACATAATTAGGGCGCAACGGCATTAAGAAGGCAGGCGCTAAATCATTCTAGAGACAATAGTATTTAGAGAGCACTTAAAAGAGCCACTTCGCATCTGCAATCGCAGCTTATAAACGCCTTTTCACTGATATCGTTTCTGAG
Organism: Laburnicola sp. JP_R_19; assembly: GCA_031010545.1. NCBI lineage: Eukaryota > Fungi > Ascomycota > Dothideomycetes > Pleosporales > Didymosphaeriaceae > Laburnicola > Laburnicola sp. JP_R_19. The sequence goes on from VOIT01000042.1 coordinate 1,882,329, forward strand.
TTAATCCTGCTTTATGTTTCTGTTACGCCGTGAAATTGCTAAACTGACTAAAGATTAATACAACGAGAATGCATATAGCATATTAAAGAAGGTCTGTGTTCGACCGCAGCAGCTTGACCACCGCCTCGTGTCCGTTCTCTGCTGCCCACGATAGCGGCGTCCATCCGACCTGATCCTTTGAGTCGACGTCGACCTTGCCTGTCTCCAGCAGCAGCTTAACCACCGCCTCGTGTCCGTTCCCTGCCGCCCACGATAGCGGCGTCCATCCGACCTGATCCTTTGAGTTAACGTCGACCATGCCTGTGTCGAGCAGCAGCTTAACCACCGCCTCGTGTCTGTTCTCTGCCGCCGACGATAGCAGCGTCCGTCCGCTCGGATCCTTTGAGTCGACGTCGACCTTGCCTGTGTCAAGCAGCAGCTTGACTACCGCCTCGTGTCCGTTCCCTGCCGCCCACGATAGCGGTGTCCGTCCGACCTGATCCTTGGAGTCAACGTCGACCTTGCCTGTGTCGAGCAGCAGCTTGACCACCGCCTCGTGTCCGTTCTGAGCCGCGAGCGATAGCGGCGTCCGTCCGCTCGGATCCTTGGAGTTAACGTCGACCTTGCCTGTGTCGAGCAGCAGCTTGACTACCGCCTCGTGTCTGTTCTCTGCCGCCGACGATAGCGGCGTCCGTCCGCTCGGATTCTTGGAGTCGACGTCGACCTTGCCTGTCTCCAGCAGTAGCTTAACTACCGCCTTGTGTCCGTTCCCTGCCGCCCACGATAGCGGCGTCCGTCCGCTCGGATCCTTGGAGTTAACGTCGACCTTGCCTGTGTCGAGCAACAGCTTAACTACCGCCTCGTGTCCGTTCTGAGCCGCGAGCGATAGCGGCGTCCATCCGACCTGATCCTCGGAGTCGACGTCGACCTTGCCTGTGTCAAGCAGCAGCTTAACTACCGCCTCGTGTCCGTTCAGTGTCGCCCACGATAGCGGCGTCCATCCGCTCGGATCCTTGGAGTCGACGTCGACCTTGCCTGTGTCGAGCAGCAGCTTGACTACCGCCTCGTGTCTGTTCCCTGCCGCCGACGATAGCGGCGTCCGTCCGCTCGGATTCTTGGAGTCGACGTCGACCTTGCCTGTCTCCAGCAGTAGCTTAACTACCGCCTTGTGTCCGTTCCCTGCCGCCCACGATAGCGGCGTCCGTCCGCTCGGATTCTTGGAGTCGACGTCGACCTTGCCTGTGTCGAGCAGCAGCTTGACTACCGCCTCGTGTCCGTTCTGTGCCGCCCACAATAGCGGCGTCCGTCCGCTCGGATCCTTGGAGTCGACGTCGACCTTGCCTGTGTCGAGCAGCAGCTTGACCACCGCCTCGTGTCCGTTCCCTGCCGCCCACGATAGCGGCATCCGCTCGGATCCTTAGAGTCGACGTCGACCTTGCCTGTGTCGAGCAGCAGCTTGACTACCGCCTCGTGTCCGTTCTGTGCCGCCCACAATAGCGGCGTCCGTCCGCTCGGATCCTTGGAGTCGACGTCGACCTTGCCTGTGTCGAGCAGCAGCTTGACCACCGCCTCGTGTCCGTTCCCTGCCGCCCACGATAGCGGCGTCCATCCGCTCGGATCCTTAGAGTCGACGTCGACCTTGCCTGTGTCGAGCAGCAGCTTGACCACCGCCTCGTGTCCGTTCTGAGCCGCGAGCGATAGCGGCGTCCATCCGACCTGATCCTTAGAGTCGACGTCGACCTTGCCTGTGTCGAGCAGCAGCTTGACCACCGCCTCGTGTCCGTTCTGAGCCGCCAGCGATAGCGGCGTCCATCCGACCTGATTCTTGGAGTCGACGTCGACCTTGCCTGTGTCGAGCAGCAGCTTGACTACCGCCTCGTGTCTGTTCCCTGCCGCCGACGATAGCGGCGTCCGTCCGCTCGGATTCTTGGAGTCGACGTCGACCTTGCCTGTCTCCAGCAGTAGCTTAACTACCGCCTTGTGTCCGTTCCCTGCCGCCCACGATAGCGGCGTCCGTCCGCTCGGATTCTTGGAGTCGACGTCGACCTTGCCTGTGTCGAGCAGCAGCTTGACTACCGCCTCGTGTCCGTTCTGTGCCGCCCACAATAGCGGCGTCCGTCCGCTCGGATCCTTGGAGTCGACGTCGACCTTGCCTGTGTCGAGCAGCAGCTTGACTACCGCCTCGTGTCCGTTCCCTGCCGCCCACAATAGCGGCGTCCGTCCGCTCGGATCCTTGGAGTCGACGTCGACCTTGCCTGTGTCAAGCAGCAGCTTAACTACCGCTCGTGTCCGTTCTCTGCCGCCCACAATAGCGGCGTCCGTCCGCTCGGATCCTTGGAGTCGACGTCGACCTTGCCTGTGTCAAGCAGCAGCTTAACTACCGCCTCGTGTCCGTTCTCTGCCGCCCACAATAGCGGCGTCCGTCCGCTCGGATCCTTGGAGTCGACGTCGACCTTGCCTGTGTCAAGCAGCAGCTTAACTACCGCCTCGTGTCCGTTCTCTGCCGCCCACGATAGCGGCGTCCGTCCGCTCTGATCCTTGGAGTCGACGTCGACCTTGCCTGTCTCCAGCAGTAGCTTAACTACCGCCTTGTGTCCGTTCCCTGCCGCCCACGATAGCGGCGTCCGTCCGCTCGGATTCTTGGAGTCGACGTCGACCTTGCCTGTGTCGAGCAGCAGCTTGACTACCGCCTCGTGTCCGTTCCCTGCCGCCCACAATAGCGGCGTCCGTCCGCTCGGATCCTTGGAGTCGACGTCGACCTTGCCTGTGTCAAGCAGCAGCTTAACTACCGCCTCGTGTCCGTTCTTTGCCGCCCACGATAGCGGCGTCCGTCCGCTCTGATCCTTGGAGTCGACGTCGACCTTGCCTGTGTCGAGCAGCAGCTTGACCACTGCCTCGTGTCCGTTCTCTGCCGCGAGCGATAGCGGCGTCTGTCCGAGCTGATTCTTCGAGTTGACGTCGAACTTGTCACTTTCAAGAATCAAAGAGACTATCCTCTTGTATCCAAACTCCACTGAATACGAAAGGATAGTCCTACGTTTTGAGAATGTGAAATCGCGCCCAATCTTCGTTTGGTTACACTCCTCATAGTAATTATGGGCATTTCCTCTGCAATATTGGTCTTCAACAGGTTGCACTAGGCCTTCAAGCAATGCCTTTACAGCCTGTTTGCTCCCAGTCGCCATGGCAGCGAACACTGGACATCCATAACGCTCGTTTTCGACTTCTAGACCAGGGATAGGATGTGAGTATACTCCGATAAGCTCTGACATGTTACGCTCCCCAAGTAAGTACAGAAGGCTCACACCTGCTGAGTGCCTGCGTATTTCACGCTTTTCGAATAGGTTGCCAAGCCGAACCCATTGAGGGAGAGAGAAGCTTTTAAGAAAGTGTTCCTGGGGGACGCCGCCTGCTTGTGCTGCGTTTGCATGGTAAAGCACATTGCTTGTAGCATATTCTAGGAAGGGGATTGAACCATCGACTGCTTTGCGAATGTCTGCGGCTTCCGGAGTTGAGGCTTTGGGAAGGCTTTGGGGAATTTTCAATGCAGCAAAGACGTCCACCTTTATGTAGTTAAGGCAGCACTGCTTCAGCTGCTCATGGCTTTGGCCTTGAAGATTGCCTCTAAGGTTAGGCCAGACGTTGCTGAGACCATCTCCTTTTAGAAGAAAATCGCGTACCGACTCATGAATGAATTGGACCTTCTGAAGCTTGGATGTTGTGATCTCCGTCAGCCCTTTAGAGGAGTCGAGTATGAATCTCTTGATCACGTCCCTCGTAATATTCCCAGCATCCCACATGGATACTGTGTCTGGTTCGACTCCGGAAAGGATGGCGAAGTACAACTGCTCGGGGCTTAGCGGCTCCTTGGCGAAAAGTACCCACTGGATACATAGCACGAGCTCGTTCCTGTCATGCGCGTCACGCGTCAAGATGTCGCGAAATAGTTCGTACAGGTCGCCCGGAATTTCCTGCAGTCTCCGCCGGAGTGCATGAACCCGGCCACGATCGTGCTCTTTGTTTAGGATGCCTACAACCAGAACAACCCACATAAAGATTCCTGATGCCTTTTCTTGAAGTTCGCTTCGAATCTGCTGCGCAATTTTACTCTGCCCGATCTTCAACTCACTCTCCAGATAGTTGGTGATATCCTGCGTGTGCCCTTCTTGACCTTCTAGCACCAAATCCAATCCGTTTTTGATGGTGATGTGAGGGTAATGCCTGCTTGAAAAGCAGACTCGAAACTGGATTCTGGATGACACAGCGAGCTCACCAATGCGCTCAAAGAACTGTATCATATCCCGGACCTGCTCTTCTTCGCATTCATCTAGAGCATCGATGAAACAGATCACAGAAGACTGCCCAAGGCTCAGTATGCTATCCTCTAGTAGCAGCTTGAGTGATTCGACCCCCCATTGGTGGCCTGTGCCAATGCTCGACGCTGAGAGCCTGAGCGTGTCGAAGACACTCTGGAGGGCGGGAAGTTGTTCGAGAAGTTGCAGTAATAGCGATCTATATGTTCCGATTGTTGATTTTTCAAGATCCTCGCCTCGCGCATTGAAGAAGAAAGAGATCAAGATCTTGTCCTTCATCGTTTTTCGGGCGTTGGCGAAAACAAACTTCATCAGCGTAGATTTCCCTGTTCCTGGCTTCCCTTTGATCCACAGAAATCCGCGATGGTCGCTCAGCTTCGTGCTGTCGAGCCAGTCGAGGTATTCAGGCCTGCGTAACAGCCATCTGCATGTCTTGGCATGCGCATTCTTAATGCTCATTTGGCGTACATCGATCTGTTCAAACTTCAATGAGTCTAAGAGCGTTTGTTTCTGCTCTCCGCTTAACGATAAGGCTTTGTCTCCCGGACATTCTTTGATCTCTTTCTGAAGCCGCCGTAGAGCTTTCTCCCGCCCCTCTCCGTACAGCAGCGGCATTTGAATGTCAAACATGCCAAGGAGACAATACGCCTCGTCTTCCTCGCGTTTTGTTTTGCGTTTCTCTGCCCACATGAACCGGTCATCTACACTGAATTGGGACAGCGGTGTTCCTCGGAGCGCATCGGTGGCAATTCCCGATATCTCGTAGATAGTTTGCGCCATTGACGTCTTGTTGCCAAGGTACGTCTTCTCGCGAGAGAAGAACTCGACGGATGCTGGTGCGATAAGCTCTTGAAGGGTCCAGCCTCGTCTAAACCACCTGCTATTTCTAAAGGCCGGTTTCCATCTCGACGAGCCCATGTCATCCTCGTCCGAAGAATCGCGTGAAACGTCAGACAGATACACATAGCATCTGTCTGCATTCTGGTACCAGCAGAACATCAAGTTAATTGCTTCTTGTAGCTCTGCACTACTTGACTTGTCGATGCAGCAGGTATCTATCCAGGAGAACCAGAGGCCGTCTCTTGCAGCTTGTTCCGTGCAGAAGCGAACCTTGCGGTAGCCAGGCTTGTCTTTGCCTCTACCGTTCATCAGATCTTGGAAGGCAACTTCGTCGCTATCTCCCCCCCACGTATGCGACAGAATTGCATAGCGTGGAATATCGTTGCCTACGCGTTCAACAAGGCTGCATTCGCCGTTTTCGTTCAGCTGCAAAAGCCGCATCGCGAGGGGAATATCCACGTCTAGAATCGGATATTACTATGGCAAGCAAAAAAGACTTGTGCGGATAGAGCGGGTGAAGAGCTGTACCCTAAAAAAACCGCATAGGCGAGAGAAAGTGTATTCAGTACGATCAGGCTGAAGGTTGTGACCGGTGCATTGTGGCTGAGCTCCGACGAACTGACATCACGTGGATAGCCTCACCTGGCCTGTAAGCGCCACAAGACGGAAGATTAAGGCGTGAACATCGTACAAAAATGGACATATAACCACTTAATTAACGGGACTTGTAAGCAGACAATCTAGGCCCAGGGCAATTCAGCTCGCCACCGCTAGCAGGTAGGATGGCCGGCCCGCACAGGTACAGACCTTGTGAGGTGGCGAGATATGTAGGTGTTCTCAGAGAGTTGAGTTGGTTGACTGGCAGGGATGGCCAAGGTTAAGTTGGATCGCAAGGCTGCGGGGCTAAGGTTGGCCCTCTTGCCAAGACTACACACAGCCACAGGTCTAGTAGCTACTGTAAGTAAATTACACCATTATAATTATGTGGCTGTTTGCACTAGCCAGGATTGGTGATTGCTCCGGTTGAAGGTACCAATTAGGGTGGCGACCCTGCATGAATTTGCGCGCGACAGCAGACACAAGGCTGGTAATAACTCCAGAGCATCGTAGCAAGGTTATAAGACTTAGATAAGACCCTATTATCAGTATTAAGAGTGGTAAGAGCTTGATGGTGCTGTGCGGAAGGAAGTCTGTTCTGCAATAAAAGAAGGCTCTCTGTAAATTAGGCGCAAAGGCGACGACGCGAACGTAATTTTTAGGTAAAGGAGTTCTACATATTCAGGAATAGCCACAGTACACTTATGTAGAACTATTACAGATACCAACGTGTGCACAGAGTCGGAGTTGCTTGAAGTCAAAGTACCCCTCATATTTCTCGGCGCGGGGGGATTCTCGACCTGCAGGGATGGACGTTAAGCCTAGACAGCAAAAAGCTTCGCTAAACCTAGGTGCTGCTGTGCCTCTCGTGCACAGGCGGCACAGATCGCAATTCCACGGAGTGGCAAGCCAGTGCCCGGGAGCTAATGTTTCAAATACGCCGTGTCGGTGTTGCGTTTGTATACCATTCACGTTTGTTATTTGATTTCACTTTGGGTATATAACGAATCATATCAGTCGTCTAAAAGGAAGAGCCAGCGTTGATGAGTGGAGGCTTCAGACGGGGCGACACCTCAGTGCAGTGGATCTCTCAACGATCAATCCCCTTCTCAACAGCATTGATCCGTGCCGCTCTCGCCAGGCTAGATATTGCAGGTGACTAGAGGCCCCTACGAGGGGGTATCCGGTACACCCAGGAGACTCATAGGAGGGTCATAGGCGTGGTGCCTAATGATATATCTCCTTATTGCTCTAATTCCTTCAAATCATCCCGTGCTGCCCGAAGTATCTCGTTCATCTCAAAGTACAACTTCGGATTTGGATCCCTCCACCTCCCACCATTGGGGAATACCTTCCTTCGCAATCTATTGACGCAAGGGATCAATGGCTGGTAATATTCCGCAAAGTATTCCTGGGCGGTTTTGTGAAAGATTGCATCATCAGATACAATCCCTAGTTTCATAGTAGCTAGCTCCTCCGTATCCGCAAAATTCCATTTGTTGAACTGTGGTACCACCCTCTCTTGCGATCCGTTGTAGTGAATACATATCCAGAATAACACCTAGAAGAACAACTCAAGATCGTGCATGAATAAGTGTGGCTCTTCGTCGTCTAGAAGCGCACCGATCGCCATGAATGCTTGTGTGCCGGTCTTCCCTTGCGCTCCTGAAGACTTCTCCCGCTGCTCCTTGATGGCAAGGTTGAGGTCGATTAAGAACGCGCGCTAGGAGGGGTTATCATTCTCTTCGTTTATTATAAGGTTGTTTAGTAAGATATTACGTTGTAGCATACCGGCTTGTGTGTGCAACGACTCGTATCCTTAGATGCAGCCTTCCAACGCAGCGAGAAGGCTAGTCCGGGAGCTTGCTTTGTAGATAGCCTTCCCATAGTCACGGACGATGACGCGACGATGCACCCGATTTGCTGTCGGCCTTCCGCCCTTTGTTGGAGAGCTCGAACAGGTTCGCTTAGCAGGCGGCAACGGTGCGCCGGTGCAGCTGGAGGACCGCTTGCGCCCGGCGACGCTGCTGCTCCGGCCTATCCGCGAGACGCGACGCCCAGCCGTGCTTAGAGGCGGCATCGAGCTTTCCGGTCTGTAGTTTGTCGCTTTTGTCATGTCCAAGCCACGTCGTACGCTTCTGCCGATATCGTCGTCCTGGCCGCCCACACAGACCGTCTCGTGGTGATAGTATCTCGCGACGTTGACCACGTCCTTCTCAGTCGCCTCGCGCAGCAATTCGCCCTCCTCCTTGCGTTCTGGGAATTGCCATGAGTCTTTAATCACAAGAGATGTTCGCGAATCGTCTCCCTCGCAATATACTCTCCAGCAGGTTGTCGCTCGACCGGCGACACAGGATACCCGTTTCACAATCTCGTCAATGACGAGCCGCTCAGTGTGGTTGTCTCGTTGGATCTCGATGTACCGCTTGTCCCCGGCTGTGATGATCATAGGGTCAAATCCAAGCTGCTCCTCGTTTAGCCACAAGAATCCGAGCACGGCGGACACGAACTGTAGTCCATCTTTGTTAATGTCGAATTGTTCAGACGCGATGCCGCCTAGTCGGTCGAATTCCCACAGCCGCATGAGCGACCCGCACAGGGTAAAGCTGAGCACGAAGCGGCGGCTGTCCTAGGCCGCGAATACCTCCCTTGCATATCGCCCTAGGTCAAGCCACGCTTTGGACGCTATGTCCGCCGATGGATTGCTCTTGAGTTCTCCTGGTATGAGGATCTGCGACCAGTGGCACTTGGAGTCAACGCCGGCGCTCGGGTCGTCTACGAAGCCGACATCCAACTTGCGGCCGCCGTCGAGGCCTGGAGGCGGGCTGATTCTCTACTGCGAAGTCCAGGAGCTGGCCGGTAAGTGGCGCAAACCAGCTTAAGACGTCGCGTTCCCTCGCGTCTTCAGGCCAGCCCTGCCAGCCGCTCTCCTCTCGGTAAAGCGGATTATCCCCTTCTTTACACTTGTCGAACAGGGCCTGCGCCACCGACTTCAGACCTGGGACGCTTCCGAAGTAGGCTTTAAAGAAATCAGGGACATCGACGTATAGCTGTCCCAGTTCCTCCTTTAGCACGCCGTCTACATATTTACGGTGTTCGGTAGAGTTCGCGAAGCTGCCCGTGTTGTGCAGCCATGGCGTTTGTTGGATGGATGAGGCGGGGCGGGGAGGGGGGGTTGATTTGGTAACAGCGGCTTCGGCTTTATTCCAAATAACGTTGTTGGGTTCCTTGTTGAGAATCGCATTCTATAGAGGCCGTATTCGTTCTATATCGAATTTATTAGAGCTGATTACAGAGTTAAGTTTCGAGAGGTGGCTGAAGAGATTACTCCCAGTTTTCGAGCGTAGAAGACGAGCAGCAGGAAGGACCTGAAGGGCTGAGACGAGGGCAAGCGACAGGTTCTGGATGTCTGAAAGTACGTTAGAACCCCATCTTGATATAGTCGGGCAGCGTTACCTTCATTTGATCCAACGCTTGCAAGGAAGGTGATATTCCTAGATCTTTGCATATAGAATTGAATGAATTGCAAACACTATTCAGTCCATCTCCTATTGGTTTGGATTGGAGTATTTCCGACTGAGACGGAATCGTCATCGTTGGCAGACGCGTAGGTCGCGATTGGGTTGCTCGAACGACGTCGCGTTTGCGAATTTTCGTAGGACTAAGTATGTTGGCGAGAGCCTAGGTAACTGAAATGAAGTGCGATGTGAGAAGGAACGCTAAGAAGAAGATGGAAGGGGCGAAGGCGCGACAACGCGCAGACCAGGAGGCTGGTCTAGAAGAACGTCAGCACTCCTTGTCAGCTCAAGAGATCTGCCGAACGCTAGCTCTGACGCCAAGTTTCGCATATGCTTATAGGACAAAAGGTGCAGAGTAGTTATACTCAAAGGCTGTAACAATTCCTTAAAGTAGGAAATGCAAAGCTCTACCTATGTGCATCCTCTCCTTAGCCCTTAGTGACACCCTTTTCGTTCCTCAAGCATAGCGCCATAGGTTAATTCACAATTAGCTAGCCCAGTGGCAAAGCTCGACAACAATAGGAAGCAAGGAACCTAATTAATCGCACATAGCGAAGGCGCACATAGCGAAACGACAGTAAGGACGAGGAAGGGCAAAGCAGTTTGTAAGAGATAAAGCCTAAAGCTCTACAGCAAAGAGGGCGGGCAAGAGGAGAGTAGCGAGCGACTAGTTTCAGCCAATTATATCAACACGCTAATCCAGCCAATATAAAGCCCGCCGGGAGCCAAGAAGCGGAGAGCTGCAGCGCGGGCGAGGCCCGTCGAAGGTGTCGCGTTGAGCGGCCAAACAAAGTAAAGGGTTCTCGTCAGCCATAAAATAAGGGGGTGAACTTTTACTTTACTTGGATGATGGACCTACTGCGGGCTGGCCCGCGTGCTTTCCGAACATGTTATGGCTTAACCTCCATACTATATCATACCAGACTATTCTAATCACTAGGGGCTGCTAAGTCATGGTAGCTGTAATAGGTGCTTTGGAGGCAACGTGTTCGAGGTAGCCCAGAACAATGGGTAGCCCACCGCTTGAGACGCGAGCACAAAACAATGACTGCTGGCTGCACAGAAGATTACTAAAAATACAAATGGATTGCTAACAGATATATATCTATGGCGTCGGAGAGGAGGCCGACGGGGTCGGCAGCGTCCACGCTAGGGTTCAACGCTTCTCGGGAGCGTTAACAACGTCGTTAATGAGCCGGTCGTTTGAAGCCTCGGGCTTTCCAATCTCGGGACGTTCACTAACTACTTGGGGTTGGCCAAGGAAGTCAAAGCCACCGCGATCCTCTCGAGGGAAAGGATCAATGAGCAGGCCGTCACCACGACCACGCTGGGCTTCACGCTTCTCAGGAGCGTTAATAACGTCGTTGATAAGAATAGCGTCGGAAATGATGCCGGCGCCGTTGGCGGTATCCTCGAGGGCATCGCCAATGCGGCGACCACGACCACGCTGAGGTTCGCGCTTAGCAGGCTGGTCGGAACTAAGTGCTTCGTTGATTAAGATGCCATCAGCGACGATTCCAGCACCATTGGCGGCACCCCCGAGGGCATCGCCAATGCGGCGACCACGACCACGCTGAGGTTCGCGCTTAGCAGGCTGGTCGGAACTAAGTGCTTCGTTGATTAAGATGCCATCAGCGACGATTCCAGCACCATTGGCGGCACCCCCGAGGGCATCGCCAATGCGGCGTCCACGACCACGCTGAGGTTCGCGCTTAGCTGGTTGGAACCAAGTCGTTCGATTGCGAGGCCATCAGCGACGAGTCCAGCGCCGTCGGCGGCACCCCCGAGGGCATCGCCAATGCGGCGTCCACGACCACGCTGAGGTTCGCGCTTAGCAGGCTGGTCGGAACTAAGTGCTTCGTTGATTACGAGGCCATCAGCGACGAGTCCAGCGCCGTCGGCGGCACCCCCGAGGGCATCGCCAATGCGGCGTCCACGACCACGCTGAGGTTCGCGCTTAGCAGGCTGGTTGGAACCAAGTGCTTCGTTGATTACGAGGCCATCAGCGACGAGTCCAGCGCCGTCGGCGGCACCCCCGAGGGCATCGCCAATGCGGCGTCCACGACTACGCTGAGGTTCGCGCTTAGCAGGCTGGTTGGAACCAAGTGCTTCGTTGATTGCGAGGCCATCAGCGACGAGTCCAGCGCCGTCGGCGGCACCCCCGAGGGCATCGCCAATGCGGCGACCACGGCCGCGCTGGGGAGCGGCGACGGGAGCGGCAAAAGTCATGCCAGCCGTGAAGGCGAGGATGGCAGCGACGGTAGAGGCGCGCATTTTGAATGTTTTCGTTGGTCGTGTTAAAAGGTTGGAAGTGGAAAGTTATTCGAAAAGGAAAGGCCGGATAGAAAGTGAGCGAGGCGGACCCGGTTGAAGCGAAAGTGAGAGAGGCTGATCTGACCGGCAGATTGAGCGAAAGAGGAGATGCGAAGAGGTATAGGAGAGAAGGCGAGTGAATGTAGCTGTGATGCTTTCTTATGGCCGGCGATAAGTCTCCTCTTTATACAAGCCCGCGTGCCCCCAATCTGTGCCTGCCCCAACTGCAGGTCGAGGTTTAACAGCCAAGAATCCTGTCTCTTTTATTGCTAAGCATTACAGCATGATAATAGAGTTGCGTACGAGTAAGGTCGGAGCATCGTCGTGAGCATTGTGCAGTTTCCTATAGCGCCATGAAACAGGTGCAAAAGGTCAAAGAATCCGTCTCTTTTATTGCCAAGCGTCACAGCATGATGATAGAGTTGCGTACGAGTAAGGTCGGAGCATCGTCGTGAGCATTGTGCGGTTTCCTATAGCGCCGTGAAACAGGTGCAAAAGGTCGAAGAATCCGTCTCTTTCATTGCCAAGCGTCACAGCATGATAATAGAGTTGCGTATACGGTACGGGTGAGGTTGGAGCATCGTCGTGAACATTGTGCGGTTTCCTATAGCGCCGTAAAACAGGTGCAAAAGGTCGAAGAATTCGTCTCTTTTATTGCCAAGCGTCACAGCATGATGATAGAGTTGCGTATACGGTACGGGTGAGGTTGGAGCATCGTCGTGAACATTGTGCGGTTTCCTATGGCGCCGTGAAACAGGTGCAAAAGAGGCCGAAGAATCCGTCTCTTTCATTGCCAAGCATCACAGCATGATGATAGAGTTGCGTATACGGTACGGGTGAGGTCGGAGCATCATTGTGGACATTGCGGTTTCCTATAGCGCCGTGAAACTGGCCGAAGAACTCATTACTACCTTAGGTAAGCAGCACCTGTGCTCGGCCCCTTGCAATCTCCGATCTCCGATTTTACTGCATGAAACGCTGTGCTCCTGTTCCGAAGAAAAACTGACTATCAGCCGCATGGGGCCGACTAGACGTTATACTTCCTTGTACTACGATTGGTTGAGTGAGCACGGTACTCCCCCATGCCAAGCCTTGCGTCACAATCATGCACCTGGCAAGAGTCATGACGAAACTTCCTTGGCGAGCGTGACCTCGCTTGTAGCCCCAACCCACGGGGTAATAAAGGTCCGAAGGCGATCCGACATGTAGCAGGCAGTGGTGTGCACTTGGCAGACGGAACAACCATGACTTTGTTCACCTGTTTCTCCGTGCACTTGTTCCAGCATTCTTCCTGTTTAGGTAAGTTAGCCTTGGGATTCAGGCCTAACGTCGATGCGCCTTTGAGTTTCCAAAGTCTGCGCATTATACGGTTCAAACTTTAAGTTCTCGTAAGCATATCTGTCTCAACTAGAGAATTTGGCTCATGCGGTCACATGCATTAAAGGGCATTGAGTTAGTGAGGATGGTGAGGTTGACTGAGGTAGCAGGAGGTCTTGGTACATATCACCCGAAAAAAAAAATTTCGGCCCCTCCACCAACAAAAACATGTTGGTTGTAACGATTGAGGTAGCAGGACATAACGGGGGCCGGGCGAGAATCCACAAAGGCGGCTGTGCATTCACTCTTCCTTTAAGAGCATATTTGCCTTAACTCCACATTCCTGATTATTTCAATTATTTCTTAACATCTTGTTCGTTGATTGCCTACCTCTTCATTCTTTCTCTTCTTTTAGTTATCTTACCAAAATGTACTTTACAATGAGCCTTGTCGTATTGATACCGCTGGTCGGTCTAGCGCACGCGGCAATGGAGCCTTCTATGAACAACCTTACTGTCGACTTCTTCACTGTTAACGAGGGTAAGGTCCTTCCTCTCTCCTGTTACGATGATTCTCCTATGCACTTCTCCCCTCCAATGTTGCATTCTACTTCTCAGATTTTTATTTGGGCTGTTCCATAATTATTATTCTCCTTGGTCTCCTGGCTACTGTACCTTCATCGTGCAGTTTCGTTATTCATGCACGTTTCTCTCTAGTGTACTTGTATCTTATGCCCCGCCTTTTATGCACCAATATTTTGTGTAAAGGTCTTTAAGTACCGGTCCCTTAGATAGGGACTCTTACGCACGGGTCTCGTTCTTATAGATAGAACCCTTTCATCAATCCTCCCTTTGCACCTAGTTTCTAATACCCTGTTTTCTTATTGCACATTATATCGGTCCACCCTTCACTCCCAATATAACTCTTAGCAGGCACCGAAGAATCCGTCCTCGCCGCCCGCGTGGGCACCTCCGCCCGCCTCCCGGGTACCTACGCCCTTCTCTTCTTCGACGCCGACCGCTGTTCCGGCCCCGAAGCTCTCTGCACTATAACCACCAACCTAACCTCCGCTTTAAGCACCACCCGCCTCGGCACCAGTCTTGACCATCAACTCATCCCCAGCACTGCCCGCGATGACGGCGCCACCGTGGAGTTTCCCCCCGAAATCGACTTAGGTGATGGCACCATGCGGCTGCTATTCAATACGACAGACAACGCTGCGCCGGCCGCGGCGTTGGAGCTGCTGGACGAGCCGTGGATCAACAAGCGGGTGGTTGCGGGTAGTGAGGATACAGGGCAGAGGCGTAGGTGCAGGGGTCGAGGCAGCAAGCGCCGGTGCAAGCTCCGGCCCGCGTCTGGGAGCGGGAACTCCACAAGTACGCTGCTTGGAAATTTGTTGAATGGGGATAGGGAGAGCGCTGGACGGGTTGTTGAGAGGGGTGTTTGGGGGTGGTTAGTTGGAGTTGCAACTGTGGCTATGCTTGCTGTTAGGTAGAGCATGCCAAGTAGTAAAGTTAATATATATATCTACTAGGATATAGAGTAATATCTACTATCTTTAAAGATAGTAGATATAGTTTATAAGGCACTTCTAGCGCTTTAGCGCCTAAAAGAAGCCTTATTACTCCTTACAGATTTGTAGGGTTTTATAAAATAAAAGTAAATAGTAATTTAATTTATTACTATTTATTTATTAGGTGCCCTAGTGACACCCTTACATGGTCGGCACTCCCATGTCCACAGTAGCGCGCAATGGGGGTTGTTTAAAACGATTTTGTCAAAATTTCAACTTTTCGACGGGTGACAGGCGTATTTTAATGAGGTAACCTTTGTCAGACTGATTTTCAATGCGAAATGATTTTCGTATACAAGATTTGCCCACGCTGTGAGGGACCGTCTAATATCTCTTGCAGCAAAGCCTAGCACCCAATCGGATGCCATACGGGCTCTACCCGAAAAATTTGAAGAACTGCGTGGATTGCCCTCCATCTCGACGTTTAGCCAAGAGGTTCTAGAAGAGGTTCAAAAAGTCCTGCAAATTCCACAAGCAGTGAAAGAAGCTATCGCCCAGCAGTACATCTTGCGTGATCTCGATCCCCAGCCATCAAACCCGCCTTGAGCTTGCAGAGAAAGGAAACAGTACTCCGTACAGCTGAGGACATCAACGACAAAACAATACCGAATCTCTCACAGCGTTGCTCCCCGCAGTCATCTAGATACTTCTGTAAGAGATTCCTCGAGTCCATTTATCTCCACGTCTTTCTGGAGTTCTAAGTCCTCTCCGTCGTTCTCTAAAGCGGAATGCGATTCGACCCCCTCCGAAAAGATTTTCTTTACTGATTCTTTAAGCAATGAGCCGATTAATAACTTATTCTCTGAATCACCAGCAAGAATGTTCGCTCTTAGGCACTCTTCCTTCTTATCAAGCTCTTCCCGTTGCCAACAGATTTCTTGAAGTTCGCGAGCAAACTCATCTTCTAGAACGTTTTTATTCAGCTTCGTAGCCTTGACCTTGCTATCAATTTCAGAATGAAGCTCTTCCAGCTGGGCAGCGCGTAGGTGATCTTGAAGGGTTTCTGTCAGCCTCAGAGCGGACTAAATTAGCTGGTTGACCCCTCGAGCCGTGGTTGGAAGTCGATGGACCGCACTATGCCGGAGTTTGTGTGTGGAGAAGAGAACTTCGTTGAGGGGAGGTCCGCTTAATTCCAAGGCATGTTTTGGAAGCTTGCCAGAACGCTTAGCCAGAACGTAATTTTTAGGCAAAGTAGAACATAGACATTTAGAATTAGCTGCAGCAGATTATTTTCATAGAACTAACGTTAAAGCAATATTTATTGTGCGCATGAGCTTTCCGGTTGCTGAAAGTTAAAGTACCTCTTATTTGTCTCGCCACATAGTGTGTCTCGCTATGCAGGGATGGACATTATATTAGAGATTCCAGATGGCAGTTGAGACATCACTTAAAGATTTTCCCTCGAAAGAGCTGCTTATCAAACATATTAGCTCTAATAACGTAAGCCTAGACAGCAAAAAGCTTCGCTAAACCTAGGTGCTACTGTGCCTCTCGTGCACAGGCGGCACAGATCGCAATTCCACGGAGTGGCAAGCCAGTGCCCAGGAGCTAATGTTTTAAATACGCCGTGTTGGTGTTGCGTTTGTATACCATTCACGTTTGTGCCCCACGGCGGTATCTGTCTCCACATAGATTTGCAACAAGGATCGCCATAGCGCTAGTATCGCTATTAACCAATTCGTTAACGCTCTCAGATGTTAGTTTAGCTTACCACCCCAGTTAATCCGCGTATCTTTAGAGTGAGCTTAATTTTATAGGCTTAGGAGCAATAGCTAGTAGAAAGAGGTTCTACTATAATTATTAAGAGGTAGGTTCAAGTTAAATGCAGTTATCCCGGGAGTTTCTCTAGCCTTATAGCTATGCGATATTTCTACTAGCTGTATTTTATTTTACACTAGCACTAATTAGGCTTTTATATAATTGGCCGTGCGGAATTAGATATAAGCTATTCCTAATTAAAAATAACCTAAAAATAGAGAGAGCTTGCGCCCAGCTTTATAGCACATCCGCTAGAGCCACCTTAGTGCTGCCACCCCTCTAGTGCTGCCACCCTTCTAGTGCTGCCACCTCTGTGTCCAGAATAGTGGCAACACCACAGAGGTGGCAGCACTATAGAGGTGGCAGCACTAGAGGGGTGGCAGTGCCAGCACCCCAGAGGTGGCAGCACTAGAAGGGTGGCAGCTAGAGGGGTGGTAGCACCCCAGAGGTGGCAGCACCACCAGAGAGGGGGCGGCGATCGTGGAGAGGTAGAGAGGATTAATGGACTGCGATTGACTGGACATATGGTGAGTTAGCTATGTGTTGAAGGAATTAGAGAACGGCGCACATACACACTCTGGAACCACCATCTATCATTACCGTACAATTCCATTGCCAAATGAACCAGAGGTCGCACCACATCATCGCACCACGCATTCTCATCTCGGCCGCCATCTTTGCAATCGCGCGCATTGAGAAAGATCTTCTTGGCTTCGTTCCATATGGTCGACAGCTCCTCAGCGGAGCGCGTGTCATTACGGTCGAAGTCGGCTGGTTTGGTGGTTTGGTGGCCCACTTTGGGATCGTTCTTGATGACATGCTAGACATATGAGAATCAGACTTACGAAAATTGAGTTAATTGCATGTACGTACCTGCAAGCCCTGAGGAATGAAGCTAAAGTCTATGCCCTCGGCAAGCCGGTCACCAAGTCGTTCAGCATGCTCCGGTGGTGCCTCCTTTAGGCCATTAAGGCTCTCTACTAGCACCGGCGGGTATGCACTTCTCAGTATAATTGGCGTCTCGCGCGTCGGGCTCGATGAACGTTTCGGACTCGAGGAAACACGACTAGCGGGAGGGCTGAATGTATTCCTTTGGTTCAAAGCCAGTGGAGTTTCGCTTCCAAGCTGCGACGCGCTTTGTTTAGGCTGAACGTCATTGGTATTGTTAGTCCTGCGCCGCTTTGGGCTGTCGCTGCGATATAAGCTGGAGGCGGGCGTGTTCGCGGGGAGGGACATGGCGCGCTTCCGCTTCAAGGGAGGAGGACGCGGCTTCGAGTGGTCGTCAGGTGGAGGAGTGAGCGGGAGACAGAACTCAGGCGCAGAAGCAACCCACGCGCTGATGCGATCGTACTGAGGTATACAAGGACTTCCTGAGACCATTGTTATGGGTATGCGAGTTGGCGGGTGCCTATTATTTAACGCTGGGGCGCTTGTTGTTGTACGACTTGGCACTACTGCACGTTAAAGCCGGGGCGCACCGATTGGTTGATCATCACGTGTACTATGTTCCGTATACCGTATTCGGCCACTCAACGCACAGACCCCACTCAACGCACAGTTAACACTAAAAATCGTATATTTTCAACACCTCATAACTCCACCAATATGGACCCGATCGACGCAGCTGTTGAAGCTTTAAAATCCCTGGAGCTAGGAGAACGTCCTAATATATCCCAGGTTGCTCGGGAGTACGGCGTTGAGCGGTCGCGGCTCTCGAAGCGCTATCGAGGGGTTCAGGGCACCTATGCAACTCGGGCCGAAAAAAAGCGACTCCTCAACAATACACAGGAAAAACAGCTACTACAGTACATTGATAAGCTGTGTGTACAAGGCCTACCCCCTACGAGAGAGATGATACGAAATTTCGCTGGAGAAATAGCACATCAAGAGCCAGGAAATCACTGGGTTAATCGCTACATTGCGCGGCATCAAATTGACCTTATATCGCGATGGACATCTGGCATCGATAGCCAGCGCTACAAAGCCGATTCAGCCTTCAAATACGCCCTCTATTTCAAGCTTTTAGACGATAAGATCAAGCAGTACAACATCGCACCGTCAAATATATACAATATGGATGAGAAGGGCTTCTTGATCGGGGTAGTGTCAAAAATGAAGCGCGTGTTCTCTCGACAGCGATATGAGCAAGGAGGCGTCAAGCAGGTACTCCAGGACGGCAATAGAGAGTGGATAACGACGATAGCTTGTATATGCGCCGACGGCAGCTCTCTCAAACCTGCCCTAATATATCAGGCGGCTTCTGGCAACATCCAGGACACATGGCTACAAGATTTCAATCCTCAAGAGCACCAGGCCTTTTTCGCCTCATCACCATCTGGATGGACAAACAACGAACTTGGGATTGCCTGGCTTAAGAGGTGCTTTCAAGAGGAGACTAAGAAGAAGGCAAAGCGCGACTATCGACTCCTAATTCTTGATGGGCATGGCTGACACGTTACTATGGAGTTTATCGAGTTCTGCAATCAAAATCGAATCCTCCTAGCTATCTACCCGCCGCATTCAACTCATACGCTGCAGCCTCTAGATGTCTGCCTTTTTAAGCCTCTTTCAGCTGCATATACAAAAGAGCTCTCCGAATTCATGTACAACAGCCAAGGACTCACATCTATCACTAAGCGCGACTTCTTCCGCTTCTTCTATAAGGCATACAGAGTTGCATTCGCCAAAGAAACAATCATTAACGCCTTCAAAGTTACTGGCATCTCTCCGCTGAATAGCAACGCTATATTGAAGAAATTTAAGGATCTAGAGCCTAAGAGGCCAAGCAGCGATAGCACGTCGTCAGTACTCTCTGCAAGCGATTGGCGTAAAATTGAAGGACTTCTACGACAGGTAGTTGAGGATCTTAATGATAAACGCGTCTCGCAGCTGTCTCACACAATACACGCAATAGCGACTCAGAAACAGCTCGTCCAGCACGAAAACGATCGCCTTAGAGATGCCCTTTTCAATAAGAAGAAGCGCCGTTAGCGTGGCAAGGCATTACTACTTGAACCCTCTAAGAATTACGCTGGCGGCGCCGTCTTCTAGTCGCCATCAAAAGTTGAGGCTGCCCGCAATCGCCAGGCTGAAAAAGACGCTAAAGCAGAAGAACTACAACACCAGAAGGAGCGCGACAAGCTAGCTAAGGAGCAGAAAAAGCAGGAGAAACAGGCTATGCTTGAGCAGAGGGCGCAGAAAAGGATGGCTGCAAAAGAGGTTAGGTTGCAAGAACAGCAGAGGAAGGCGGCAGAGCGCGAAGAAGATCTACTTGCGCGCGCAGCTGAAAAGCAACTCAGGACTGATATACAATTGGCCAAAAAGGGTAAGGCGCGTAGCCTCGAGGCTCCTGCACCTCCTGCTCATGTTATTGAGGACCTAGAGGTTGATGTTGAGGATCTATTAGTTATTGAAGGGGTGGTGGAGGCATCCGGCCCATCAACGCGCACTCGCAAAGTACGCCTCCCACAGAGGTATCACACGTAGTTTATCGTTGCCAATCGATTTATCAAGCTTCTGCAAATGCTACTCTAAAAAATCTAGTGATTTTACGATATATATAGAGCTCTGCAGCTTCAAAAGTAATAGTGGTGGCTATCCTCAAACTGTGCGTTGAGTGGGGTCTGTGCGTTGAGTGGCCGAATTCGGTAATCCATCCGGATAGGGAGTGGCGTTCTTCGGCAACACGAGGGAGGCTGCCCAGCGCTGGTCCGGCAACACTTCTACGTCTAAGAGTTAGTAATCTTCTTTTATCCACTTCAACCATGATGTGTTTAGTGACACACCGCCTGATAGCGTATTTGTAGTGTTGAGAGAGGGGTATATTTACCTCGGACACTCTTTCCTTCACTTCTGGTTGGTTGGTTGGTTGGTTTATTCCTACTCGGTTTCAGCCGCGATTTCTCCGCAGCTATGCCCGGTTAGGCGGGCTTGGCGGACAGCCGACGCGTCCCGGATCATTGCTGCTCCGCTCCGCCCCACTTCATCCTGCAAAACAAGACCAGCTGTCCCTAGAGACCTGCCTTCTCTCCCTCAACCACTATCTATACATGCTTAGCAGCTTATCTAGATAATAGTTCTAATACTAATGTACACCTTCTTCTAGGCTTTGTAGAGGCGTTCGTCTTGTGTGTTGTATCCGCTATACCTACAGTCTCCCCCTAGCGCTTGGCTTCATCTACGCGTCTCTGATCCCGACTTGCCTAAGGATCCGCGTCTGTTCTATAAATTCGATGGCTTTGGTAGCTAGTTGTGGCTTGTTAAGGATGGTCTAGAGGTTGTGTTGTTCTAGGAGGCGGCTAAATATCCAGTTCTGGAGGTCGTTGTGCGTCCTGCAGTAGAGGAGGACATAGGCAACTGTCTGTCTTCTTGCTCTGCACTCGCATTAGGAGCTGGTTACATCTGGCACCTTATAACTTAAGAGAAAGTCTTTTAGTCTGATCTTTTCTGTCCTAAGCTGTATAAGAAGAGCGCTGTCTCTCTTCTTAAGACTTTTGTAGAGTTTAAGTACTCTCTTTATAGGTGCTAATGTGTTCCTGAATATAGCTTAGCCCTTTGTGTCTTTCTGCTATTTTGCTCCTTATGCTAACTCTGCTTGCTGCTTGCACCTTCTTCTTAGTGTTGTCTTAAGAGGAAATAGCTTTAGAGGTTTGTCTGCAGTTAGTCCTCTTCTGCTGTCCTCTTTCTATCCTATAGCTTCCTTTGCGGCTATATCTGCGGCTTTGTTGCCTGGGATCTTTATATAGGCTGGTACCCATCAGACCCGAACTAGTTGTCCTCTATCCTGGAGGTCCTGGATTTGGCGAGCGATCTCCTCCAGAATGTAAGCTCCTGTCTGTCCTTCCGCCTTAGTGATAGACTATATAGCGGCCTGGTTGTCTGTGTAGATAGCAATATTACGTCTGCTTCTATTTTGATCCGCGTATGCTTGTGCTATTTGCAGTGCTAAGCTAATCCTGTATAGTTCAGCTGCGTAGACTGTTAATATTGTGGAAAGTCCTAAATACGCGCTGCGTGTCTGCTCTACAAACGGGCACACTGCTGCGGTACTAATTCTGTCATCTATCCCGCTCCTATTTGTATAGATGCTGAGGTCCTAGTTTGTTGCGTCTTCCTTATCGTGTCACTATTAGGCTGTCTCCGCGTCTTTGTCTATGTAGATCTTCGGGCCTCGCTGCCATGGTGGCGTTATGAATAGGGGAATCAGCTCCTACGCGGTAAGATCCTGCTTCTATTTGCCTCTCATCTCGCTGTAGATCCTCTGCCAGGAGGCTGTGTGTTTCCTGCGCTCAATCGTGTGCATGGTATCTGTGGGCTTAAACCCTACGGTACTCGCTATTGTTTTACTAGAGAGGAGTTGCGTAATTATGTTAGCATTGTGTTTCTATATCTGTTGCTTAATAGGGAGGAGAAACGCTTTAATATTGAGCGCGGCTCTTAATATGGCTTTAAATGCTCTGCAGATGATTTGTGCTGCTCTACCCTGGATGCTTTGCAGGATCTTAAGTGCCTTTTTGGTGTATGTGTGCTTCTTTCTGTTTTTGTTTGTCTATATTGAGCAAGCATACATTATCTGGGGTAGCGCTGTCCCCTTGTAAATTTTCCGCAGATTTATAAGGCTGACACCCTAGTTTGAGTTCCCTAGATTACTTAGCGTATGCACTGTTTTTGTTGCTTTTTGTCTGATCTCTTCTATGTGTGCTTTCCACGTAAGCTTAGTGTCTATTGTTAGCCCTAGGTATTTGCAGGTCGACTTTGGTTTGATCTTGCCCTAGATAGTCTGGATTGAGTGGTTTATGTTAATCCTTTTGCGTGTCCTGGTGAAGTGTGTGAGCTGAAACTTGTCTAGCGCGAAGATAGATGCATGCGTGCTTGCCCACTGCTGTGCTTTTTGTAGAGTTCTGCTTAGGATGTCGCACGTCTTCTCTGTTGTTTCTGCCTATGCTAGGATCGCTATATTGTCTATGTATCCTGTGGGTAGGACGTTTGTCTCCTAGTTACACATATCTATAAGGTTGGTATTGTAGAATAAGTAGAGGATAGGCGAGAGTGGAGAACCTTAGGGGATGCCTATGCTTATTGCGTATTTTGTAGATTGGAACCTATTAATTGTGATGTGTGTGTGTCTGTTGCTGAGGAAGCTTGCAACCTATTTAATAGTCCTTTTGTTAATCTTTCTTTTACGCATGTTGTGTAGTAGGTGTGTATAGGATATGTTGTTAAATGCGCCTGATATGTTAAGTAGGAGGAGGCTAGCTATATAGGTTTTCTTTTTGCTCTATGCCTTGTATATCTTCCCTGTAACGGCGTGGAGCGCATGTGCTGTTAAGCGCTTCTTTCTTCCTCCTATGTGAGTTGATGGAAGCAGCTGGTGTGTTTCTACTAAGTAGTTTAGCTGTTGGGCAATTATTGCGTCTATTATTTTGCCCATAGTATTAAGTAACGCGATTGGTTGGTATGCCTTTGGTTTTGTGTAGTTGTCTTTCCCTGGTTTGCGCAGTACTACCGTGAGTGATCTTCGAAAGTGAGCTGGGCAGTAGCCTAGCTTTATGCTTTGGTTGAAGATTCTTAGCATGTGAGCTGCGAGCTGAGGCCTTCCTGCCTGGAGGGCCTTGTTCGTGATTCTGTTGGGTCCTAGAGCCTTAAGGGGGGATGCTGCGCGGATGGCATCTTCTATCTCCTTTTCTGTTATTGGTGGTAGTTCGATTTAGCTGCTGTACTCCGCGTCCCGTACGTCTTCTAGGTTCGCCTTTGGGGGTGTGGGAAAGAAGGTGTCCTTGAATAGCTCTGCTTTGTCGCGTGGTTCTGTAATCTTGTGTTAAGTCTTAGGGTGTTGTATTGTTGGTGTAGCTCTTGTAGACTGTGCTTCCCTTATTCTAGCCTACTTAGCTATTTTCTATAGCCCTTCTGGTGACTTAGCTGCCTTTTCTACTTGTTCCCTGTGCGTATCCTGTAGCGCCTTCTTAATCGTCCTGGCTTTATAATTTCTTGCTGCGCGGTATTCTTTCTATGTCTCCTCTGTGTTGAGCTAGTTGTGTATCCTCTTTAGTCTTTTCTAGTTCTTTCTGGGCGCCTTATCCGCGTTTGGCACTAATATGTTAAGGGTTGTGCTTATTAGCAGGTGGTCTGAGTTGTAATTAAGCTCCTTATTAACCTCGCTTTTTATAACTCTATTGACAAGCCCTGCCATAGCGAGGCAGATGTTAATAGAGCTTTGTAACTGTCTCTCTTTGTATGTTATTGTGCCAGGGGCGAGGGTGGTATAGAGGGCGAACTCTTCTATTATAGTAATTAGTTCTTCTGCCTCTAGTTCTATGCTCTGCACATCTAGTCCCCCCCACAGCAAATAATGTAGGTTAAAGTCGCCAAGTAATATTAGCTCGTCATTCTTGTGTTTGTTTAGTATTTCATAAACGTGTAGTAGCACACTCTACTAAGCTGTGTTCCTTAGGGGGTTATAGGCGTTGTAAATGCTAATTTACTATTCCTCCTCTAGCTTAAGTGTTATAGAGTATAAGTCCCATATATATTCCTTAAACTAGATCCTGTTGCTGTCTATCCGCTTGTTTACAAAAAAGCACACTCTAGTTAGTCCTTCCTTAGTCCCTCCTAGGCAGTATAGGTTAAAAACATTCTTAGCTAGGTGGTGTATAGTTGCTATAAATAGGTTCCTCTATAGTTCCTATATAGCAAGGATGTCGTGTTTATATGTCTTTAGGTCGCGTAGTAGCGTTGCCATTACTATATCTTTTAATTTATAAACGTTATACTATAGTATACTTAGTGTTAGTTTGTAGTTCATAATTCAGTGTTTTTGTTAATATCTATTTATTAGTTGTGCCACTATATTAGTTATATATTGCTTTCGATTACTTCTAGCGCCCTCCTTAAGGGGATAATTGTTCTCTAGGGCCTTTAGCTACTATTATCTCCTATTTATTAATTCTCCCTATCTCTTGAACTAACTATCTTTCCCGTGTTGGTCCTTTTTTGTCCTCTTCGTGATAGGGAGTGGGTCCTGCTGTTCTGGTTTTCCTGGCCTGCTGTAGCTTGGCTTGTCCTCGTCCTTTGGCGGGCTTCGGGCATGCCTTCTGTGCGGATGTTTCCTCCGGTTGGTCCTGGTACGGGGTGGTAATGGGGTCGAGTGTCGTATGCTATCTTCATCTTGGCTGTTTCCTCCTTCCTAGCTGGGCACTGGCGGTTCTATGCTTTGTGCTCTCCTTGGCAGAGTGCGCATTTCTTTGTCGTATCCAGGCCTGATTTTGATAGGTAATCCCTAGTGTTGTGCTCCTGCGCACAATAGCTACATGCTGTTGCTGCCTTGCACTAGGTTCCTATGTGGCTGTATTTTTAGCACTTGTAACACTGCTTTAATCGACACTGTCTTTTGTATTGTTCGCATTGGAAGACCTCGCCCTGCCAGACTAGTCCTTTGTCTATGATTTTGTTGGCGTCCTCAGGTTTGGTGAACTCAATCGTGATGGATGATGCAGCTTTAGTAGGTGCGTTCCTAGTTAGCCATCCTATGTGTTTGATTTCAGCCTGCGGGATGAACTGTTTGTTATCTTGTAGGATTTAGGCTCTGTTTTCTACGAACTTGTTCATGTCGAGTGTGCTGGTACGAATTCCGTGTACGAGGACGCCGTACGTTGGGATTCGTACTGTAGCTCTGTCTCCAATGCGGTGGACCCAGTCGTCTGCGAATTGTTGTAGTGCTTCTACTTCGTTGCTATTAGCTGTCTTTGTGCTCAGATCTCCGCTCTTCAGCTGGTTAGATGAGACGATCTTGATATTTGTGATATTTTCGTTTCCGCTTTGTTTAACAGCTCGCTCTACATAGGCTTTCAAGTTACGGGGGTTCATTGCCCTTAGGCTCTGTATAGTAAATGAGTCTCTGATATTCACAATGACCTCTCGTTGCGCTTGTGCGGACGGGCCTTTGGGCTTCTGTGTATTGTATGTGCCTGCTAGTGTCTGACCTCTAGCTGCTATTGCAGCGTAGGTCATTGGTCCATTTGCCTAATTCTGCAACCCCTTGGTTTTGATCTCCCTTGTACTTTCTAGGACTGCCTTGCCGGTTTCCGTTGCTTCCTTTGCAGCGGCTCTTGCTTCCTCCCTAATGTTAATGCTCTGTTGTGTGACCGCGGTGGACTGTTGTACGGCTTTAGTGTTGTTTTTAAGCTCGTTTTTGATGTCGCTGAGTGTCTGTGCGTTCTTGTTCGCCGTAGCCTTTGCTTCTGTTTGAAGGATCCTTAGGGCGTCGCTTATCGCGCTGAGGTCCGGGGTGTGTTGCACTTTCAGGACGAATGTCACTGTGCCGTGGATGATAGTCTTTACGAGGTCTGCCGGTACGGGCTGGCTGTTGGTGTGTTCGATGCAGCTCAGTGTGTCTTGAAGGAAAGTGCTGAGGCGTGTAGCGTGCTCGCGGATTGGGGTTGGCCACGTCGCCTGTTGAGGCTATTGCGTCGCTATGGCTCCGCAGTCGCAGTGGGCTCTGCGCCTGGGTGCTGGCTATTCAACTGACGTCTAGGGCAGGTGTTTGCGCACGATATTTTGCGTTAATTCCAAGGATTGGGATTCTCGCTGTTGTGGTGTTTTTTTTTTTTTCGCGTGTCTCATCTGTCGATATAAAGCCATGAAACCGGCCGTTGCGATAAGCTAGGAAGTATATGTGGGTGTTATATTCTAGGCACAGCTTGGTCAATTTCTCGTAGAGTGTTTTCGATAGCTTCTGGTAATTGTTGTTTGCAGCTCGCCTCGACTTAGCGTGTGCTAGTACGTATGAATGCTGTTGAGACGACATGACTATAGCGGTAGAGATTGGACCGGCTAGTCTGCGAATATGTAGGGTATGGAACGGCCTTGCTGCGCGACGTGGATTTCGAACTGAGATACCCGATTACGGCTACTGGGTTCCTAAACTGATCCCGTTTCGGTTTTCTGGTTCCTGTTTTGGCCCTATGGTACTGTAGTTTGTGTTTTGGACGTAGCGCGCTTCCAGGGTCCCTTTTCGAGCCCCTTGTTGGTTTCAAGGACTAGGCATCGTCCTCAATTCCCATTTCTCGATTTCTGGTTCCCGTTTCGAGCCCGTTTCGACCCCCAGCCGAAAAAGGTTCATCGTCTTCAATTCTCATTTCCGCTATTTCAGACAAGGTGGGAGAAGATACAATTCGACTCCTACAGTGACGTAGCGAGACAAAAAATAGTATTGTCCTTGTTGCTGCGGCGTACAGTGTCTTGCGTCATCTATTAAGCCTGAGAGAACACTTCTCTAGCGAAGCATTCTTACAGGTTAGAGGTCTGGACAGTCTTCTGACATCTTATCTCACCGAAGACATCCCATGAGGGAATGTGAGGACGGATAATTACATCCCGCAGTGATAAAGTGCTTAGACGGTAGAGCTCGAGCCCTGTATTGTGTATTCTATGCGGGAAATGCCTCCATATGGGTAAAATTCCTAAGCGTTACGACTGAATTCTGTACTGGGAATCCCGTATGGGAGAGGCTCCCGCCGCAGAGCTCCATCTCAATGAAAAAGCACTTCGAAACTATCTACTCTTAATGCATATATCGAATCGTTACCTCTAATCAAATGACCTTGACAATTTCCTACTCTAACCTGCGTAGGCTTTGTAACCACCAGTATTCAATGATTCGTGTATTTTCTAAAATACTTAATAAAGTACTTAACAGATCGTGTGCGACCTCGGCGCTTAAGGGATCAGCGCGATTACGTCCCCTATGTCCGTGCAGATCGCCTGCGAACGCACGCATATGCAGCGCGTGATCCGTACCCCTGTACGACTCTGGCGCTTATGGCCAGTTTTCCCGCGTCCCTAAACCTTAACGTTAGATTTCCAATCCCGAAACCGAGGCGGACTTCATTATTCTAAGACACTCGAAAATCGTTAACTGGGCTTCCATTTTCAGTTTCTGAAAATGCGTTACGAATTGGGATGCTGATGCATCGCTAAATATCATCAAGACATCGCCGCCCGACTACGACGGCGATGATAATGCCGTCCACTCCACACACACCCCTACCCCCGTATCTCCCCAACAGCCTTCATCGCCGACCAATCCTGTCTCCTCGAAGCGAAAGCGAGAGCATGCGCCTACTAAAACGGTTCCTCTAACATCCCGCCTGGTTTGCCGTCCGAAACGCCAACGCATCAACATGAGATGGCTACCGGCAACAAGGAAACAAGACAAAGCATCTAGACACGAGCGGGGATTGGCGCATTATGCTTTGAGATCAGAGAGGACAACAAGTGCGACCTGTGGGGAGCTGTCTTACTGCGCCACGATGATTAGCGACCGGGCATTGGATGATGCATGGGGATGGTGTTAGCCCATAGCAGTTCTGCGTTGATGTGTCCTTAGTTTTGTGAAGAGGGAACGAGAATAGGCTTAGCTGCCGGAATGCGGCTTATTCTATAGACAACGTCGAGCGCACAAACGCTCAACGGACCCCGAAGTGGTGGCCGGGATCCCCGTCCCGTACGCCGTGCTGCATGCCTGCTCCAATTCTCGACGCGAGTCGTCGGTAGCCGCACCAGTTCTCAATATCTGCCCTCAACAGTTCCCTTCGCGACAGTTCCGAGTCCAAGATCAGCGCTGCGGCTCGGCAGCCAGAAGATTTGCGGGTCATAGGAGTCCTTCCGCCATATGTAGCGCAATGGCCTTTTAAAGAAACGTGGAGGAGGATAACTGGGTCGTTGCACAGGCGGTCTGCCGAACAACGGTAAAGGGACGAACCATTCAAAAGTATAATCCACCCCTCCAAGTTACGTGGCAATATTCGAGCTCCTGCAGAGGAGCGCATATACGCCAATGAAAAAGATTACTGCGGAACCCTGGCTGGAAATGGTTCTACGTGTTGCCTCTTGTTTGTATTGGCTTTTCATACCCCGCACTCACAAGACAGCCGCACTTGATTCCCAGTTCAACAAACCTATGATGGAGTTCAGCATCTTGACGTTCGGGGTTACGTGCATTAGTTTATGCTAATGTATGTTTGTTATCGATGCGTAAGCAGCGGTTCACATGAGCATCCTGCAGCTCAACCAATTACCTTTGAGAGGCGTTCCTCGTCACTAGTAGGGCAAACTGGTTTGCTTTTAGTTGAATGATTATTATATTTATGCGTTGTCCGCTTCTTACGTACGCTTGCTGTATCGGAAGGAATAATGTCTGCGAAAACAAAGCAAGCTCCCGTTGGAGCTAGTTCGGCCGTCAATGGCACCGCTTCCTTGTCTGACTCCCTCCGCATGGTCCAAAGCCTCAAGGCTGCGATAACGACATTTGCCTCAGACGCCGGGTTCAGTACACTGTCGCAGTTAGCCGATCTGATCCCACAGCTGGAAAACAATACCAGAAAGAAAGACGACCAAATTAATGCGCTCACAGCACAGTTGGACACGGAGAGGAAGGACCACGTTGTTGAGCAGCAGAAAGCGCTAAGGAACTACAGTCGGATGTACGGTACACTCGAAGATGAAAAAGCTACGCTCCAGGGTACGATAGATGGGTTAAAAGGTTCCCTACAAGACACGAACAAGGACATGACTGTACTTCGAAAGGAACTAGACGAGGTCAAGGCGAAAGGTCGTGAGCTAGAAGGGAAGTACAAAGCAAAGATAACCAAATTGAAAGAAAAGGATCAGGAGATCTTAGATCTACGGAAGCAGTTGGAAGTGACCCGTGCGAGTGCAGACGAATCATCCGGGAAGTTGAGTGAATCTCGGAACCAAGTAGCTACGCTGGAAAAGTCGTTGGAAAGGTCAACAAAGCAGCATGACAGCCTTGAGAAAAAGTTCAACGAGACGAACGATACACTAAATGAGCTGCTCGGCTTCGCTGCAACTCTCTATGGTGTAGACCTTGGAACTGTGTAAGTAACTCGATATCCGAGGTCGTTCTGATAGCTGATAGTGGGGCTGTAGAGGAGAGGAACTGGAGAATTTGTGGAAGTCTGCCACTTCATTAGTGGCGAAGTTTCTCAGGCAGGAACTGCCAGACGAGATGCTCCAGGTATGCTTGTCGAATCCTTTCTAACCACCACGCACTTACCTTGCTGGTGTGTACAGAATGACTGGGGCGGATTACGCGACGATACTGTCTTCAAACTCCAAATACCACTCCCACAATCGAACTCGGAAACTGCGAAGGAGATGCGGATCGCAATGGTCGTTGGAATTCTTGCTAGGCTGGTCGATCGATACATCTTCCAGCCTACGTATATACTAGACGATGAAAGCGGACTCCGAGAGCTTCTACGCCGTCAAGTCGCCGTCGACGATAATAAGGAGGCCTTTGTTCGTGGTATGTTCTTGTCAATGTTTCCTGAGGAACAAGAGCGCTGGGCGAAAAGGGTGAGAAATATGGTTATGGAAGATTTGATCAAGGATGTCGTAGCGCATTTCCTTACCCCGAGGGATATTGGATCGTTCAGAGAGGAGCTGGAAAACGTAGTGGTGCAAGCGCAAGAATGTTGGCGGACTGTCCAGTACTACAACCAAAGACTCGAGCCCAGCTTCCGTTATTACCATGACACCAACTTCGGGTGGCAAACTTTCGAATCTCAGATTGCGAATCCAAGGAAAGGAAAGCAGCCCGTGTCACCAGTTACCGCCGATGATCCAGAGGACGAGCTCTTCGTCATCTTCCCGCGAGTTTATATCGCGAAAAGCGAACAGCCTATCACCCCTGGTGCGATTCTTCGGAAGGCTTAGTTTCGCGCCGCGGCGCAGGAAGCGCGAGAGAATGCGTCGCGGGCACCGTTTTCCGAACCGGCTTCAACACGCCATCGTCCGAGACGAAGTCGAGATATGTCGGGGAGCGGTGAGGGCGCTCAAGGTGGGCCACCAGCGAAGTCTTTTTTACGCAGGGGGGTCACATGGATCTAATGGTAAAGCGTGTGAGACACCTGAGTTTCAAAAGAATGGTTAAAGCTACCAGGAGTATAATGAGGAAACCCGATACGGCGACGGAGAGGTTGTATAAGGACAGTCTTGGCGTTTAGAATGCTTAGAATGATGACCCTTTCCCCGATATAGGAATGATGATTCGCCATCGTAGCTTCTTTAATCTCTATCGAAGAGCTCAGACAGATTCGCTGACGATGCCACTTCGACCTTTCGGCGAGTGCCCGGAGGTGGCACCGAGGATGGGGTTTGTTGTCAACTGCTTACGTTATGTCCTGGCCGTCCAGCCTTCGCTTGTTTATTGAACCAGGGATAGGTTTGGGTAACGGAAATGGGCTCCATAGCGAGAATCAGAATGGGACCTATGGCCATTGATAGCAGCACTTCTAAATGGTTTCCGGCAATTGCAAAAATAGAACTGCCTCTAGCCAATAGGAGCGTGGTCCAATTTTGAACCCGTTCGCTTAGCGCATCCTAACTTGTGGGCAATACCACGGGAGGGACTTCGAGGACACTTGCTTCTACTGTAGCTAATCGCGAGAGGGGTAGGAGAGATCCACTGCAAAACGCAAAGGAGGTCACCACCACAGGATTCGGGTAGCTTAGCGCACTAGTGCCCTTTTGGGCTTAAAGCCGGGCGGAATAAAATCCATCCGTCAACGTGGTCTGTGCTCGGCAGCGATCTTATCAGCCAGATCCACCAATACGTCGGCATCTCCAAACGCCGACGAGACAATCAAGTCCTCAGCCATTCTTTCTCTCCACTCTCTTAGGACCTCGCCTGACTGCGACTCTAGCAGCATCTAGTGGCCCCATACCTCTCCTCCGACGTTCAACTCCGCTGTTATCCACGGATTGCTTGCAGGCCCTGTCTGCAATATTGGTTTTGATGGCTACCGACTCGGCCGGTCCGGCACGCGTCTGCATTCGCGCC
Organism: Laburnicola sp. JP_R_19; assembly: GCA_031010545.1. Taxonomy (NCBI): domain Eukaryota; kingdom Fungi; phylum Ascomycota; class Dothideomycetes; order Pleosporales; family Didymosphaeriaceae; genus Laburnicola; species Laburnicola sp. JP_R_19. The sequence continues at coordinate 1,913,397 of VOIT01000042.1, forward strand.
TGTGTAACAGACGTGCCAGGCGACCCTCTCAACCGCACAACAACCTTAGGTCAAGAATTTTTGTGCAGATCGTCCCCCGTTTCCTGTCACTTGCTGGCATTGGAACTTCCGTGGGTGCATGGGCCTGACGCAGCCCTCATTCCTCAATCGCTCAACCGTCTCGGCGATACGTGGTTCGATTTTAGGGAGATCCATAAAGGAGGAACAGGATCAAAGGGGATCGAAGATGAGATAGAAATGAGAATGAGAATGAGATGGAAATGGAACGAGATGAGATGATACGTGCTGGCTTTGGATTGGCTATAGTGTTAGGCCCCTCTGACCAAGCTCCGAACTGAGCTTAGTGTACCTCGGCGCTTCAAGACAAGTCGCAACATCCGGGGTAGTAAGCAGATGTCACGCGCATATTGATTCTACAAGGATAGTGGGGCTGCCGCGTTCTCTGCTGCTCCGCCCAAACGCACCTCCACGGTGGGAAGCAGCTGCATCAACTGTTCTCTCAGCCCTCCCCTCGTCAATCGATCTCCCAGCAAGCTCCCTATATATTTCATATATCTATGTAGGAGGGCCCGATTCACAACGAAAACGCACGCTGCCCAGCTGTATACACGCTGAGGTACTTGTTCGAACAGAGTAGGACTAAAGATATACCTAGCATGTCAACTGAATGCTGACTGACTCGTGTGCTAGGCCTTAGAAAATGACTTCGAAAACCTACCGCTTCCTCAACGCCAACCAAATCAAGCGAATCTATGCCGTCGCAATAGCCAACAACCCCCCGACCCAACCAAGCTTGCTAGAGTCAGCGGTCCTATCGCCAATAAACACCAAATATTATGAAAAGCAAGAGAACATATTTACGCTTGCAGGGATACTGTCCACGAAGATTATGAAGAACCATGCATTTTCTGATGGCAATAAGCGGTTAGCCCTGCTTTCCGCGGACATGTTCCTGAAAATAAACGGATACCAGCTCCAACCGATTCCACTTGCACCTGAAGATCCGAATAAGGAAAGACTGGAAGCTGCACACGTCAAGATGGTGCAAGACCAGATGACAGTAGAGGAATTGGGACAATTATATGCCTCAATCGCGACTACGATTGCTACGTGGAGTAATGACATTCTGTACTATCGTAACGAGGCTTCAGATTACTAGATAGCCAGATGAAAATACTTCGTACATCATCGTTACATGTCTTTGAGATTATCTAGCTGAGGCTTCAATGTACGCAAAGAACGCTGCAATTGTTCTGTGAATTCACCTACAGATAGATTAGCAGCTGTAAATTTACACGTGAAGTACCTACTATCAGGTGTTCCGTCTAAAGCAATCGTATGTGATGCCCCAAAAAGATATAGCGTGGCGGGGCTCTTTTCGCCTGGGGATTTACGGAGTAGGTCGTGGGGTACTGAAAGCTTCAGATACGGAGCTGATTCTAGGTACGTTAGCGACAGTAACTACCAAAGCGAGCATACCTACTACAGGTAAATTCTCTCCTCCTGTGGTCCCATATCAATGGCTCTGTGTCCGTAGAAGCTCCATTATGCATGCAAGCTACCTTAATCGCGTTGCCGACGTCTGTAGGTACAAGTACGTATGCTTCGTTCTCATCTCCGACTCGAATGTCGATCTCGCGCTTGAACAGTTGCCCCTGATTATCGAGGGTGACGAATGTTGCACGCTTGCTATAGAATGTACGGCGAAGAGGAAGACCTCCGCACATGCGCGTACACGGCCGTATCGACCGTGAAATCATGACGGGTTGGCGTTGTGAAGTAGGACCGGAACGCGTTGAACGATAAACCTAAATCTTAGAAGCCACTCAATCAGTCGGTACATTTATCAACGAACCTTGAAAGTATGTTAGAGCCTATCCGTTCACAATAGAATGGGTGAGGAGGCTGCGGATGGTTTGGTGCACGCGCGGAAACGAATTAAATCCGAAGCCGGAACGGAGGATCTTCCGCTCCGTCCACAATCCACCAACCCTAGGATGAGATCTTCATCCTCCCCATGAGAAAAACACGACAAACAGCGAGAACTCAATTCCTGGAAATCCATCACAAAAGCATCAAAACACATCTGCCCGTGGCCGCAACCGTCTCTACGGGCCATCGCGCATCCCTCTGCGCTGATTTGGTACCTGTAGAGACACCGTTGCGGCCGCGGCAGTCATGGAAGCAAAACTCGCGAGCATGACACACAACATGACACGAGGCAGCGACAGCCATCTAGCCGCGATACAGCAACACGAGAGCGAAGACGGAGCCCAAACATCGTATTTTGTACAGCTACGGCACACCACACAGTCACTGATGGGGTTTCCTGGTTAGCCCCATCACAATCGGCAATGTTTGCGACGTCCCGCATCGACGAGCCCTAGGGCCGAACGGCATCATCTCTCACGCGAATCAACTCACAGACACTAGGCACGCTACCACAGGTGCCACACAATACAGCAGTCACAGACAGCCTCGTCCACTGTCGCCCTCCACCCATGTCGAAGGCGTGGTGCCCCTTCGACATACCCGACAAGGTCTGAGGCGATTCGTGGCAGAGCTCTGATGCTCGAGGCTCGAAGACTCGCACGAACGGAGCATCACTCTCGGGAAGCTGCATCACAGCGGATGCTGTCACCGCTGCCGCCGATGGCAGGTCACACCACACACGGCAACATAGGAACCTGGTGGGAGGCGGCAACAAAGCACAGAATATCAAAAATGTACAGAACAGATTCAAGCCCTGAGGGTCCAAGGGCAGGTACAGAAAACATGAAGCTAAACGCCGGGGGGAGACTGTAGGTATGGCAGATGCGACAAAAACGAGGCGAAGACCTCTACGACGCCCCAACACGACGGCAACAAGGATAAAGACTTCGTATACGGCATGAAGACAGAAAAATAGCATGTTGGAACAAAGCACACAGGCACAGACGTCACTTCTTTTGACGACATGTATGTAGTCGTAGATAGAAGCCAGACCACAAGCGGAGGCGAGGAACAGCTGGCCATACCTTTGTGTGGTGAAGTGGGGCATGTTGATCCTTTTCGACAGAGCGTCGGCTGTTTGCCAGACCTTTGCATCCGGGCATAGCTGCACGAAACCGCGGCTGGAACCGAGTAGGAATCAATCAATCAATCAATCAATCAATCAATCATCCTCCCCATTCTCGAAGCCGCCATACTCCACGCTCGAATCTTTCCTGAACTAGTGATTGTTGGTTATGGATAGTTGTTGCTAATTCTACAGCCACCTTTTGCGTCCCTCTAAGCGCGTCCGTAGCGCGTCGCCGCCATAACAGATACACCGCGGCCAGCGATAATCTATCTATACACGCCGACGCAACAACTAAAACAATCGAGTCCTCAGACGTCCCTCCGCTTCCACTCTTACTCCGCCACAGCCCTAAAAACAACGCGACGGGAGTGAGCCTTTCCTCCACGCTCGTCGCGTCCGCCAATTTAACACCCTGACCCACCGAAGTAGATATCTGCTTTGCTTATAATGACTACAATCGGCAAAGTTGAGACTTTTGTCACGTACGCCATAGGGAAGAGGGTCATCTCCGGCGGCTCGTCAGGCTGGATTGAGCTCCTCGACTCCAGCGAGGTTCTTAAAACCGCCCACAGCGGCTCTCTCGGGACCGGCTCGCGACGAGAACTCGAGATTGAGGCACGTATTTATCAGCACCTCGGCCGACACCCACGCCTCGTGCAGCTCTTCCGATACTGTCCCGACCAAGGCCTCTTTATGGAATACATGCCGAACGGGGATTTAAAGGAGTATCACCGCCAGCATCATGACGAGATCACACTTAAGCAACGTTTCCAATGGGCCTGCAAAGCCGCGGAGGGACTGCAGAACTCTGCCCGCGACTGTTGCTTGATCGGTGTTCCAGCATCGGTATCTTTGAAAAGCGCGATAACTTGTGGAGCTTGGGCGACGGCTTTCTCGTGTAGGCAGAGGCGTTAAAGGCGCATTTACCAACCTCAAAGGCGGTGTGGATAAGCTAGTATCACTCCAGAGGAGTCTGCGGTGTAGACATAGCCGTATTCATACCATGAAGTCGGAACTACATCGCGAGTTCAACAGTGATTGGCGTGAATAACTAGTTGGGAGGTCGTGGTGCTTTCCGCTTCAACTCAGCAACTCCGCCACACATATCGGCCTCGTGCGAGCGTGGCAATGCTTCTGGCGCACGGCCTCTCTTGGCACAGACTCGCCGCCGTGATACGAGAGTTTCCTTCCTTTTGGCAGGACCCTATTGCGATAAAACTATATCAAGAAGTGGGTGCGCAACCCGACTCTGTGGTTCAGCAGCGCCGCTGGTTGCCGCATGCATGCGCCGGGAGCTGAGTTGCCAACCCTCCTTAGGTACCGGTAAGCTCCTGCACGGATAAGAACATCCAAACTTCGCCGCGAGCTTCCACTGTGACCACGCACACCCATTTCACTCTGATGGCTTTAGCTAATGATTTGGAGTCTAACTGGCCTTCAAGTACATCGTGCAGCTCCACATGCATCGCTCAGTTGCTTGCATTTTCGTGGTGGTGAGAACTTTCTTCCTAGCTACCTCTGCTCCTCCGTTTCTATGACGATAAGAAGTCTTGCATCAGACCCAGCATGTAGGTAATCACCAAACAGCCCGACCATCATGGCTACGACGCCGCCATTGTCGCCCTCAATTGCTGCTGCAAAGACATCACGCTTGGAAAGTTGGATCCAGCCCGCACAAACGCTCTCTCACCGCCCGTCGACGCCTGAGAACCGCCCATCGCTGAAGCGGAAGCGTGCAACCTCCATGCCCTGTTCCTATACAATGTCGACGCGCACCACCGGTCCCAAGCGTCCGAGACGCGATAGCGACACCGAAGTCCTGCCTACCCACAGCGTATTGGCAGCGGGAGCGGCCTCGAATGCGAGCGCGCTGATGCTCAATGAAAGGAATACCTTCAGTCCGCCCGGTAACCAAGCCGGCACCAGAAGTCCCGGTCGAGACAACGGAACCGAGCTCAGGTGAAGGTACCGCCGCCGCAGAGGGTGAGAGATGTCATGGAGCGGCTGGAAGACGCGCTAGACAGAGGTTGGATACCAAAGGATTAGGCGTCGTGCGCGCCAGACGTAGGGGTCTTCGCTAATGGTGCGGTCGACAATGTTGTACTCCTCAGTCAACAGCAAGAGCGGTTACTCGTCACTACAATCGAACTATTTGGAGGGCCTTGACGGGGAAACGCGCAGTGCATCCACCGTAGGCACCTTTCCATCCATCAAACACCCCAAACTCAATGAAGCGAGATTTTGATCTTCGGAAAGTGGTAGGGGATATCCAGATCGAGCATATCCCAATAGCCCTACGAATCCTTCTTGCGCAACGTGTAGTAGCGCAGTTTTACTGCGCCCGCCGACCGGTCTGGGAAGTGAGAAACTACTTCATCCCAGTCCATAGCCATCCTATCCTTGTACGAGAGTAAGCGCTGTTCGTCCGACTCTTTCCACGGTTTATGCGTTCGTTGGCGGAAGCGCATATCGTCTCTGCTGAACCCTGGATCACTGCCGGTAGCATGAGGTCTGTATTCGCCTGTGCCTTCCTCTCCCTTCTCGTCGTCTTCGTCCCCGTCGTCTTCTGGGTGGTCACTGTCGTGACTGGCAACATCACTGCGGAAACTGCTCGTCCGGTCCGCATTAAGCAGCGTCCAGCTTCCCCGAGCACATGGGCCTGACACACCATCCTCATATCGGTATCCCAGTAGCATCCATGAATCCGACGATAATTGCATCATGCGGACGACTTTGCCCTCCCCACCGAGGAGCTCGTGATCCAGGGCTATCGGGTTGAGAAGCATTTTCGAGTCGCTGCAACGGATGATTGCTGTCACGATCGACGAGCCCTTCGGCACATGACAAAGCGTAAGATCGGCTACATGATACGACATGTTGGCGCTGGGTCCGCAATTGATGTCGGTTCCATGCCCGGGCTTCGTTCCTGGAGAGGATGTTCGTGGGGAGCAAGACCGAGGCGCGCTATCTATCTTGGGCAGAGACGGTTCCTGTAGTTGGGACGCCATTACTTGTCGCGATGCCCTCGTCGGCATTGTGCACGAGCCTCGTGGCCTAAGAGCAGTTTGTGATGGACCGCGCCTCTTCTCCGAGGCCGGACGAGCGCGGCGATTACGTCGCAGCGAAGTTTTCGCCGGAGTGCTGCGGAACACCTCATCGACCTGACCGGGTTCGTCCTCCTGGCCTTCCCCTTCACCATTACTTCCTTCTCTGTGCTTCTCACGCCAGTCTGAGTCCGGATCGACATCTTGTTCACCTTCTGTTTCTTTGAAACGAGAGATAGATTGTCCTGGGGTCTGCAGTAGCCCCTCAACCGTTTCCCGAGCATATGCGTCATTGTTGTCACCTTCTCCACTCAGGAGATCGTTTGGAGGCGGGCCTGGGGTTCCAGCAGCATGACCTTCGCGATCACTGTCCGGAAGGCCAGGACCAGGGCTTTTGCTGGCTCCAGAACGGGAAACATGGCCGCTAGGCGTTGGAAGAGGCGAGGGATTGGTTGTGGGTATAGGATTGAGTATGGGCCTCTCTGCCTGTCGCTCGGCCGGCTTTCGCCGCTTCGCCGAACGAGGGTCTTCCAGCTCCGGCCCTGACCCAAGGTCTAGCACTGCTGCCGGAGGGATTACCGTACGAACTGATGAAGGGCGCGTTCGTTTCCGTGTTAACGGTCGGTCTGTTTCGCCAACATCGCCAAAGAATAGTTCGTCCTCTACTGGCGGTCTCTCTTCAAAGATGTCAAAGTGGGCTGCTCAACTCTGTTGGAGCTACTCACCATAACAAATACTTCCAATATGCTCTACCAAGAAAGTGCGCATTCCATCTGCGTCGAGGTCGTTATGCTGTCCAGCACGGTATCCTTCGGTGCTAGCAGCTGCGTGGTAATCGTTTCTAGGCTTGACTTGCGTTATAGTGTGCTCTTCGGTTGCGTCGCTATCCAAAATTAAAGGAGATTCTATCACGAATTAGTAAATCAGCACCGCAACCTACTCACATACTTACCTGGACTACTTCCATCAAACAACCCCTTCAGAGCCAAATTCGTCTTCTCAACCCTTGTAGCGTGGCCCGTCCCTCCGTCAAGCGATTCCTAGCCAAATCGGTAATGCTCTGGCTTGCCCGATTCAGCGGCGCCAACGACCACTTCTACACCCAGGTGTCAGTTGGGCTCTATTGGCTTGTAACGATCAGAGGGCGGGTAATACCATGGTCTAGCGAACCGGAAGCATCTGCAGCTCCGAACGGAGCAGGTACTGCCAGGTCGAGAGAGCGCGGTGCACTTGAATCCGGCATTGGGAAATCGTCGATATGGAACCACTCTCCATCACCTTCGGAGGAGCTGACTCCGGAACTGCTGGGCTCAGCCGTCTGGGTTGTAGCCGTTGATTTTGCCTTGGATTTTAGCTTAGGCTTAGGCGCCCGAGGAACGTATGGAATGATTTTCATAGGAAACGAAGAGGCTAATAAAGAGGTGCTGCAAGAGGAGGCCATTTTTGGTGTGGAAATCTGGCGACTTCTCTGATCGTGAGGCGTTTGACGGAAGCAGCTCCCTCCGAACTGAGCGCCGCTTTATATGTCGCGGTTGACACCGCCGCCCGAGAAGAGCCTGCATAAATGCCGCATCCATCGCGGAAATGGTCGTAGTGAGCGCAGCGAGCAGTGCAAGGGCGCTCCCCGCAGGGAGGACGAATGAACTCGAAGCCCATCAGCATCGGCATCTCCGAGAGGACCGCGTATCGCTCTCCCAAGCGGCATAGATGGGCTCATCGTATCAAGAGTCAGCCTAGCTCATCTGACGATTGGCTAGCAAATGGTCGTCACAACCAGGTCGTGCGTGTCTTTCAGCTGTCCAAGGATCCATATCACTTTGGATGAAACCACCGATCGCCAGCTTCTTCTTCGATCCCCAACCACCTTCTTACGGAGGACGAGGTCCGTGCCAGATAACGCATGAATGCGCAATTCTCACCGACGGCGCGCTGTGCCGTCCGGTGATTGGACTTCAGGGCTTCGTTCGCCACCCGTGGCACGCCCGAGGCCATCTCCGAGCTGCCAGCTGCCAACTTCCGGGCATCAGCCCCCTGCTGGTTGCATTGCAATGTTACAGCAACGCCGCATGCCTCATGCGAGGCGGAGCATCCTGCTGGAACAATGGCGCTGACGTAGACGCCAGGATGGCCCAAATTAATGTGTCATGCGGGTGAATGGCCGCATCACCGCCTGAATGATTGGTCCAGCGTATTCGACCGAAGGAGCGGGGCGCAATATAGGCGTATCAGAGCTGAGACAATGGCGTGAGAGATACACATTCGTTCGCTCAAAACGGGAATAGGAAAGGGCGCAGTAAATGCCATCGGCAAGTCCGGAGCAGGGGAGGGGGTGTCACAGGGCCGCATGCTGGTATGGCTATACGACGGGTAGCGAGCTTCGCCCTTCAACCGCAGCTACCACTGATGTGAGATGAGCGAGCATCTTGGGAGAGAAGAGGGAGAGCTTACAACGAAGAAAGGAAAGAATGGGGAGTGGGAGGGCCACCGAATGCGTGTCAATGCGAGCTGAGTATCAGTTTCAGCTGCAATCGTCGGGGCAGGAAAAGCTGGACGGTGCAGTGCAAATAAGGGGTGAAATGACAGGGACGAGAGGAGGCAGTGCGGTGATGGGCGGCGGCGGATTCGAAAAATGCCTCACAAGGGATTCGCTGAGGCCCAATGAGAGTGGGTAGCGCATGCGAGGGGGTTTGGCGGACGGAGGGGATAAGAGTAGAGAGAAAAGGGTAGAGGTGGGAGGGAAAATAACGGCGGAGAGATGATCTTTTATGGTGGACGTCGAGGTCGATTACCTGTTCGGGTGTAGCGCGAAAGCCGTAAACGAGGCCCGGATTGCCCGAACGGGGTGCCTCCATTTCCTGATGCAGGCTTGCCGTCTGATATTTTACTATATGAAAAGGTGCTAGAGAGTAGGCAGTTATTAGTTAAAACCTAGAAATACCTTATTAAATAGAATAGTTACCCTAAAGAAAAAAACTTATAAAAGCTAAGTACTAATCTAAGTGCTAACGCTATTAAAGAGTTCTAGAAAAGAAAAAAAATTCTAGAATAATATTAAAGACACTTTTATTTAGGTTAAATAACTATAAAAAAACGATTAAAAAAGAATAAAACCCTCCTTAGAGAATTTAATTTTATTTTCTATAGATAAAAGGTTAAACTTAGGTTAACTATATAGTTAGATAACTACTATAAAAAGTATACTTACTACTTCTACCTATTTTTTCCCTATAGAGGGTTTTTTTTTACTATAATTACAAAGGTATTTAATAGTATAGAATATTATAAAGGTAATATTAACTTGAAAAAATTATAGTATCTCTAGAGATTAGTTAAAAAAAACTATAAAAGACTATAAGAGTATATTATACTTTACTTCGAGCTAAAAGAAGAGAATATTTTAAGAACTTAGGTTTAAGATATTTTAGATTGTCGCTACCTACTAAAAGGCGCTATTTAAGTTCTAACAGACTTATATATTATAGAGAGCTATTACTTCTAGGGACCTTAAGGTATAATAGCCCTAAAGCTCCCTCTTATATATATATATATTAGCCAAAGGCCCCTAAAGAAGCTAAAAGCACTACTAAGAAGCTAAAAAGGCACTATTTATAACTAAGACTATAAGTAGGGCTCTTACTATTACTCTAGTACTTATAATAATATATAAGTATATACTTATTTTATAATTATATTAGTATATAATATAATAAAATAAAAGATAGAGTTGTTAGGAATTCCTGAGGTGCGGCGCGCCCGGCGGAAGGTTCCGCCGAGCCCCGGAACCTTACCCGATTAGGCATTAGCGCCTCGGCTACGTGTGGGTATATAAGGCAGCTGTTAATAGTCTTTATACGCCACCTCGATATCTTAGTAAAATCAACTTCTTGATTTCAACCTTTGATGCCTTGAGTGATCCCTTACACTATATCGAGGTCCGCGCATCAGCTGCGACATGCTGTAGGGTCTCTAAGCACGACAGCTTGGTGCCCCTGCGCCCAGGACAGGGCCAAAATCCGACCACCCCGCCGTTGCGAAGCGACCGCACACCCGCACGATCGATGTTGCCAGGATAGGCAATGCGATTCACGCATCCACCACATCTGCGACCTCCCACATCGAGCCCCACACGATTTTGTATGAATGGGTATGGCGCGACTGCCACGAAAGGCCCACATTGGAATTAACGCTTCGGGACGAAGCTTGTTGAAGGGGGAGGTGATGTTAGGGATTCCTGAGATGCGGCGCGCCCGGCGGAAGGTTCCGCCGAGCCCCGGAACCTTACCCGATTAGGCATTAGCGCCTCGGCTACGTGTGGGTATATAAGGCAGCTGTTAACAGTCTTTATACGCCACCTCGATATCTTAGTAAAATCAACTTCTTGATTTTAACCTTTAATGCCTTGAGTGATCCCTTACAAGAGTTATAGACCTTATTATATTTATGCGTTCTATCTTTATAAGTAGCGTAGTTAATTGCCTTTTTATAATAATATTTCTTTATCTTATACTTTATATTAGGCTAAGCACGCTTTTTAGTAAAGTAATAGGTAGATTTATAAATATTACTACTATTATAAATATATAGGTTTTAAGTATAGGGCTTAAATAAGCTAAGAAGTAATTAGTTAATAGAAAGCACTATAAGAATAACTACACCTACTTAATATAGTTTATAAGCCTCTTAGTAGCCTTTTAAATATATTCCTTATTCTTTTTAAAGTTGCTACTATAAAGGATAACTTAAGTAGTTATAAAGTAGTTAAGCTTAGTGTTAAAGTTAATAATATATTATATTGCCTTAGTTAGTAGTATAATAGTGCCTAATAAGGGTATATATTACTATAAGATAATATTTATTCTAAATTATGTAATCTCTATACCTAGATAGCTAGACTTTATTAATCTAAATTAATAGAATAAGCTTTATATCTAGAAAATAATAAATATATAAAAGATTTTATTTATAAATAAGTTTAACATAATAAATATAAGAATTAGCACTAATAGATTAGTTATAAGCTAACTCTGCCTACTATATAGCAAGCGTCTTCTTAAGGGCTATTATACTATAGAGAGATATATTAGAATATATTAGAATATATTAGAATATATTAGAATATATTAGAATATATTAGAATAATAAAAGTAAAATAGTATATACTAAATTAACTAGTAAAAGCGTAAGAAGTAAAGGTAGTATAAAGGTAGGTAAAAACTAAAATAACTACGCTAGGTTATACTTAATAGCACCTTTAGCTTCTAAATTAGTTAAGTGCTCTAGAGTACCTTAATAGCGTAATAGTGCCTAATATAATAATAAATACCATTATATAGTTATAAGACTAGCAATTACTTACTTTTTAAATAAAGATAATAGAATATTATATATTTTAATCTTCTAGAGCAACCTAAGTTAGATTAATTCTAGAAGGAGAATACTATAAAACCTTTTTATTACTTAGCTAGTCTAATAGGGCCTTATATTTTCTTTAAGTCTAGTAGAGGTTTAGATAAAAAAAACCCTTACTTTAGATAAGAGTAGGTAGCGATTTCTCTTATTACTACTTACCTTCGAATATTATTCTATTCTACCTTACTAACTATTAGGCATTCTGGTAGTGTTCTTACACTTACCTAGTACTTACTAATAGTTAAGAGTCTATAATAAATTAGTTAGAATTATATTTATAAATATATCTAATATTTAAATATAATATGCTAAAGAAAACCAATATAAGTTATAGTAACTTATTATACTATTTATAACTAGACTCTTATATATAACTAGTATAGCCTTATAGTATAGATATACACTAGTTATTTATTAGGTTATAGTAACTAACTATACTATTTAATAATAGAATCTTATAGGCGCGATATAGTCTAGTAGAAGAAAGATAATTATAAAAATAGATTTAGTTACTATAGGTTATAGTAATTTATTATGCTATAAAAGTGTTAAATTATCTAAGTATAATATAGTTTAATAGTATAATATAGCTGTAAAGCAAATCAAGGAAAAAGTAAATTATAGTAATTTATTATACTATCTAAAATTAGGGCACCTAAAGTGTAATATAGGTTAGTAGTGTAAGGTAACTATAAAAAAAGCTAAAAGAAGGGTATATTATAGTAATTTACTATAGTAATATATAATAGCAATAGAATAAAGTAATCTATAGTAAAGGCAAATAGTTAACTACGCTAGTCTAATTGCGCTAGTCTAATTACTACTAAGCTAAAGTTACGCAATAACTAATAGATATAGATAATAATAATCTAGAACTAATCTCTCTATACTACGCTATTATATATATACGCCCTTTCTTATATTTGTACTATATATACTATTTTAATTATAGTTATAGTTATAGTTATAGTAAATAACCCACTTAATCTAAAATAGTATAAGGAGACTATATTAAAATATCTATAATAAATAGTAAAGAATATTGTAATAAAAGGCCTCTAGCTTATTAAGTAAAAGTTAGGTGTCTAGTACGAGATAGTAAATTATATATTAAAAGAAATAAACTATAACTTAGTTTTATTTAATTTTATATTAGAAATAAACAACTATAAAATTATATATAAATAAATAACTGCTTTAAAATATTTTCGAAACTCTTAAACTCTATGCTAGAAGATAAGGTGTAAGCTAAGGAGTAGTGTAGAGTAGTAGGGCTTAGTCTCTAGATAGTAGTATAGTAAATAAAGAAGACTTTTATAAGTGCTATAATTTAGTTAGTATTTAGAGTAAGAATAAGAAGTTAAAGTATAAAGTTATTACAATTTAATACGTTTTAAAGATGCTTTACTATCTTAGTAGTAAGTACTAATATAGCTAGCGCAACTAAAATATAAAGGCTTTATATTAATAATACTTTAGTTACTAGTATATAAAGTATAAACTATGTGCTTAGAAAGAATAGGATTAATATTTAAATTACCGCCTCTTAGAAAAAAATCTTTTCTATTTGCTATTTATTAATAATCTAATATAAGTACGTGCTAATAATAACTAGTTATAATAATAAGAAGGTGGGCCTAATATTAGTTATACTTAATACGCGTAAAGATATTATATAAAAAAACTTTTTAGTATTCTAAATAAAATTAGATATATTTAATTTATAGGTATCTAAAACCTAGTAACTAATAAAAATTAGAATAAGTACTATTCTTTAGACAAGGGTATAATTATTAGTAGTAACTAGAGTAATTAAGTAGAATATTATAGTAGCGCACCCTTATATTATAATAAAGGGTATATAGACTTTTAATATACTTACTCTATACTATAGCGCTACTAAATATACTATATAAATAACTACTAGTACTATATATATCTTTATAAATAATATAGCGTAGCTAATATAAACTCTAACCTAGTATATTATAAATATAGAGAGGTAAGAACTAAAAGTCTTTAAACTAAACTAATAAATAATAAATCCTATACTTATATTATATACTAGTAATAACAGCTTAGATAGTAAATTAGATAACTAAAGAAGGACACTACTATTATAATAGTTTAATAAAAATATCTTTTTATATAGTAGTAGTTTAGATAGTATTTTACTAAAAATAACTAAAGAAAGGTAGTAATAGTAGTATAAAGAGAAAAGCGTCTTTCTAGATAATAGTAGCTTAGATAGCCCCCTACTAACTAGAGAGAGGTAGTAATAGTAGTATAAAGAAAACAGCAGCCCTTAGTAAAGTTATAATTTAGATAGCAACTTATTCTAAAGTAATTATACTTTATTATATTTTAATAGTATAAAGGGAATCTACTTATAATTACTATATAATTTGTTTATTTTCTTATTATCTTATTATAGTATAATAACTATTAATAAAAATAAAGTATAGAAGATTATTAAAGGTAATAGGATTAATATATTTAGTAATAGTAGATTTTAAAATACTTAATATAGTAAGTAGTTACTATAATAATAGCTAAATAAAATTAAGCGTATACTATAGTAAGTTACTATAACTCTATATAATACTAGAATCTTACTAACAATTATCTATAGAGCAAATATAGTAATTAACGCTAAACTTAGCTAGGGACGCGCTTATATAATAGAATAGTTATATACTATAATAGTATAGATATTTATACTTAACTAGGCTATGCTTATAATATAGGCCTTTGCCCTAGACTCTAAAATACTTTCCTACTAGTAGATAGTATTAGCTAAGATAGTTATATAGAGTAAGCAATACTATAGTAGTAGTAATAGGTCTAGTTCTAGTATTAGAAAGTTCTACTCTTATCTAGCAAGGTTAATTATAAAATACTAAATTATAAAATAAAAAAGGATTACTATCCTTATACAAGAATAAGAAATAGAGAAGCTTTACCTAGCTAAAGAAATAGTAGGTCTATACCTAAGCTAGGCCTAATACCTACTACTATATTTTTGCTTAATTAATTCTTAAATATATAACTACTAAATACTATCTAAATATAGCTAGTTTATAAGAGTTACAAATACTAGTAGTAACTAAGTAAATATTATATTAAGTATACTATACTAAGCGCTAATAATAACTTTCCCTAACCTACTATTTAAAATTACTATTAAATGTAAAAAAATAAGGTATATAAGAAAGAATAAGCTCTAAGAATAATATTTACAAAAGGTTAATAAATATTATATATAGATAGAGAAGAAATAGATATAAGTTTATACTACAATTAATAGTTTTTAAGTATATAAAATAGAGCTACTAGTTAATTTAACACTCTTTTAGGCGTTAATAAATAAAGAGCTGCTAAGTATCTATAAGACGATATAGTATAGCAATATAGCAAATAGAGATAAAGATATTAATAAGCTATAATAGACATATAATATAGTCTTATATAAGGATAAGTTTGTATATAAATATATAGATCTAGTTAAAAAAATATCTAGTCTAGACCTAGAAGCTATTCATATAGATTTAACATACTAGGTAGTAAGTCTTAAAGCCTAAAAGATATATATCTTACTTATACTATATATAATTAACTTAAAAGAAAGAATAATTCTAGGTATTATAATAGGGAAAACTAATATAGAAATATCTAAGGAGCTTATAGATATAGGCAACATATCCTAGAATAAGAAATATAATATATATTTAATATAATTATAAATATTTAGTATACTTTGTAAACGCTAAGCTATAAAAATAAGACTAATTAATATGGATCCTAGTGTATATTAAATTATATTTAGAACACTAAGAGAGAATAGACCTTAAATTATTGCAAACTACTTTTCCTACTTTTTAGTCTTGAAGTCTTATTAACTATAATACTAGGGAAAGTTTTATAATTAAAAAAGCAGAAATAAGTATAAGTTTATACTCTAATATTTTGTATTTAAATATAGCCTAAAAGTAGAAGCTTTATTAAAATCCCTTTAAAAAGGGGCAAACCCTTTTCTATAGCTATATAAGAAGATTATATTAATATTTAATATAATATAGAAAGCCACTATATAAACTATCTACAAAGTAAAAAAGCCTAGAAATAAGTATATTATATTTAAAAACCTTAAGTCCCTTAGTTATAGCAAGATTCTAGTAAATATTATATAGACGCTATTAATTAAATAAAATAAGTACACTCTAAGGCTAGATAGAAGGCCTTTACTAAAAATAGTAAATATAAAACTTATATAAAATAATATTCTAATTAAGTATAGCTAGACTAGCAAGGATATAATGCGAAATACTATACAGAAAATATAATAAAAAAGGAAAAATATAGAGCAAAAGAAAAGACTAGAATAATTAATATTACTATATTAAAGTTCTATTATAACCTATATATTACAGACACAGCGCTATTACTTATTAAGTTCTATAATAAGTATACTATAGATATACATTTTAACTAACTGTATAATATATATAGTAACTTTTAAGTATTGCTTTTATTTACTAATTTTAGCAAGACTATTTAGGATAATTTAAAAAAGATATACCTATAATAATATCTTTATTAGATTAAAATATTAAGAAAGAGCACGTATTCTAGGCTTAATACTAATAGGAAGCTATATTAGAATTAGCTTCTTATTAGAATAATGATACTAATTATTATATTACTCTACGCTATTATATATATATTAATACTTTTTATATAATTACTACTTTTTTTACACTCTTTTTAATTTCTAAGTAGGGGGCACTACTTTTTTTGTTATATAATTTAAGATAAAAGCCTTTGTTATACTACTTCTAAATAGTTAATATAATGCCACACATATATATATTATAATTATAATAATTTACTATACGAATAGTTATAAAGTGTATAGAAGTATCTTAAGAGTCTAGTAAACACTACTAAGAAGTTCTAAAATATTAACTAGATTATTAAAA
The DNA here is from genome assembly GCA_031010545.1 of Laburnicola sp. JP_R_19. Classification (NCBI taxonomy): domain Eukaryota; kingdom Fungi; phylum Ascomycota; class Dothideomycetes; order Pleosporales; family Didymosphaeriaceae; genus Laburnicola; species Laburnicola sp. JP_R_19. The sequence goes on from VOIT01000042.1 coordinate 1,929,890, forward strand.
ATAAGGTGTATATTGCCCTTATTTATAGTAGAATAAACCTTTCTAAACAAAGAACAATTATTAATATATTTAATAATGGTAATTGCTTATTAATAGTTATTATAATAAGTGTTAACCTCTATCTAGAGGGTATTAATCTTATAAGTACAAACTATATTATTATTAAATTGCTAGTACCTAAGATTAAAAAGTTTAGATAGTTTATTTAATAACTAGTCTAGCTAAGGTAGAAAGAGTTTGTTATAAACGCGTAGTTACTCTATAATAAGTATAGCTAATTTAATATAAGGGCGATAGAGTATAAGTAGTTTTTAGAAAAGGCAAATATAATTACTATAAGGGACACAATAGGTATAAGTAAATATAAGAATTTTAGTAGAGATATTAGCCTAGATTCAAATATATTATAGAGTGTTAAGATAGAGTAAGACTAATAGAAAGGCTAATAGAGGCTACTTAATATAAAAGAAGTATCTATAATAGTTAACTAAACAAATTTAATAATATGCACAGTCAAAGTAAATTATAACTATTACTAGAATATAGAAAGTTATAGTAATTTAGAATTTAACACACGCGTATTTAGATAGAATTATAACTATTACTAGGATATAGTAAGTTATAGTAATTTAGAATTAATATAGGGTATAGTAAAAGAAGTTATAAGTAGTACTATAACATAGTAAGTTATAATAATTTAAAATTAACGCATACACATTTAGGGGAAATAATAACTATTACTAGAATATAGTAAGTTATAGTAATTTAGAATTAATATAGGGCGTAGTAGAAAAAGTTATAAGTAGTACTATAACATAGTAAGTTATAATAATTTAAAATTAACGCATATATATTTAGGGGAAATAATAACTATTACTAGAATATAGTAAGTTATAGTAATTTAGAATTAATATAGAGCGTAGTAGAAAAAGTTATAACTAGTACTACAACATAGTAAGTTATAGTAATTTAAAATTAAATACACGCGTATTAAGAGGGGATTATAACTATTATTAGGACATAGTAAATTATAGTAATTTAGGATTAATATAGCGCATAGTAAAAGGAGTTATAACTAGTACTATAATATAGTAAGTTATAGTAATTTAAAATTAAACACACGCGTATTTAAAGTAAATTATAACTATTACTAGAATATAATAAGTTATAGTAATTTAGAATTAATATAGGGTGTAGTAGAAGAAGTTATAGTAATTTATAATTAAATATATACGCACTTAAAGAGAATTATAACTATTACTTAAATATAATAAGCTATAGTAATACTAAAATAATATAGGGCGCACTTAAATAAAGCATATTTATATAGTTATCTATATATTATATATAATAAGCGCTTTATAGGTATAAAAAATTTACTTTCTAAGCCTTTAATTTAAACTATGCTTTGAAGTGTTCTATAAAAAATATAAAAAAGTATATCTAGAATCTAGATTCTAGTACTTAGAACTTTCTCTCTTTAATATAAGATAAGTATACCACTTCTTTAGTCCTATAGCATAAAAATACTTATATATTATTTAAGTAGTGGGATACTATTTACTAGAAAAAAGTAATACTATTTGCTAGAGTTTTTATTATAGTATATTTAGCTTTTATTTTTATTAGAATTAAACTAGCGCCTTTGTCCTACACTAGTATATCTAATATTTAAATATTACTAGTTTAGTTTAAATAAGTATACCACTTTAGTAATACAAACTATAACTCTCTAGCTAGATAATATAATATATATTAAAGCTTAAAATAACTACTATATACTTTATATAAGCATTTAATTATAGTGCATATAAGTAATTCTAATAATTATAGTATACTTTATACACAATAGACTTAGAATTATAATTATGTCTATTATTAAGTTTATTTATTTAACTCTATATATACGCACTATTATTAGCGAACCTACCTATATTTAGACGCAAGAAATTAAAGAGTGTATATATAAATTATAGGTACTTTATAGATTTTAATAAAATTAAGCTATATAATTTACGTAAAACGCAATATACTTATTTTAATACTTATATATATTATGTAGCGTATATACTTATAGTTAAAATAGAACTTATTAATATAATATATTTCTATAAGATATAAGACTCTATCCCTAATAGAGTAATAGTATAGAACCTAGCTAGACTATTTAGCTATAACACAACTGTGTTTTATAGTATAGTTAGTATTATTATATAAAATATAATAGATAATAAGTGTATAGATTTTAAGTATCTATAGCTAGATATACTCCCTAATATTATAAGTATTAGGCAAATAATATTTAAGCACGTTTAAGACCTTCTAGAGCGTAAAGCTATTAATAATATAGGTCTTGTAGATATAGTTTTTAACGTTCTATAGAGTATAGATTTGTTTTACTATTAAGTCTAGTGTAGTATAGTAGAAAAAGATAATAGTAATTATAAACTAAATATATAAGTATATATAATATAGGCTATAATTAGTAGTAGATAGAATATATATATATCTATACTAGAGCGCTAGTACTTTATTTAAAACGCATCTGTGCTACTAATACAGAAGTCTTCTATAAGAATTAATAATATTCTAGTTACTATATATAATAACTATAATAACTAGCTTCTAGCCCTAGAAATATATATATGCTTAAAATATCTAATTTAATAATTAAAAGATAATAAGCTAATATTATAAAAAATAGACTATACTAGTAAACATACCTGTAAAAGTATTATATATACTAAAATAAGAAAAATAACAAAGAAAGTAGCTATAGCCTATTACTATAAACCTTTTAATAAAGCTATATATTAGAAGTGGCGCTTCTAAAGTGTTATTAAGAATATACCTATCCTTCTTATATTGTAGAGCCTTATTTCTAACTAGATCTATACGCTAAAAGAGTATAGTATAAAGGTATAGCTAGTAATTTTAGGTAATAAGTATAAGAACTTAAAAGATATACTTACTATGCCTACTTATACTATAATATACTACTAAGTATTTTAGAATAAGAACTTATATAGTGTATAAAACTTATTAGGCAAACTATACTATAAGGTGTCTTTAAAGAAATTTTAATATAAGAATAGAGTTAGTAATAAAAATCTTATATAAAATAAAAATATTAGATTCTACTTATTACTAAGAATTATAATATAAGTTAGAAATATATATACACCTATATAGCGTAAATATATTAACGCTACTTACCTAGTACTTACTAATAGTTAAGAGTCTATAATAAATTAGTTAGAATTATATTTATAAATATATTTAATATTTAAATGCTATATACTAAAGGGATATAATATAAGTTATAGTAACTTGCTATACTATTTATAACTAGACTTTTATATTTAGCTAGTATAGTTTTATAGTATAGGTATTTACTGCTTATCTATTAAGTTATAGTAATTTACTATACGATTTAATAGTAGAACCTTATAGACGTAATATAATTTTATTGTATAAAGATAACTATATGGTAAGCTAAAAAAATACATTATAGTAATTTACTATGGTTTTTTTGCGACTAAGAGAGTTTCTAATAAAAATATTATAATAATAGTAGTTATTCCTCCTAAATTTACTATAATATTTAAATATAAAGCTTCTAAAGTATAATATAAGGTTATAGTCTAAAGTAGATATAAAGTAAGCTAAGGAAAGGATATATTATAGTAATTTACTATACTATCTAAGAGTAGGGCGCCTAAAGTATAACCTAAGTTTATAGTCTAAGATAGCTATAAAGTAAATTAAGAAAAGAGTAGGTTATAGAATTTATTATACTATTTAAAAGTAGGGTATCTAAAGTGTAATCTAAATTTATAGTCTAAGGTAAATATAAAGTAAATTAAGAAAAAGGCAAGTTATAGTAATTTATTATACTGTTTAAGAGTAGAATATTTAAAGTATAATATAGGTTAGTAGTTTAAGGTAACTATAAAGAAAGTTAAAAAAAGAATATATTATAGTAATTTAATATTAAATATCTTTATTATATAGAGATTCTAACTAAGGTTAAGTCTATACTATATATAGAGAGGAGTAAAATAAAAGGCACTAAAACCTAGTATCTAGCACATAGTAGTAGTAATAAAATATATATAAAATAATAATAATTTTATTATTAACTTTCTTTATAGCAATATTGTTAATAGTAGTTAATAGATAGTCCGCTATTTAGCATAACTAAGTTATATATTATCTCTTAACTAGTAGACTATTAGAAAGCTATAGTAGACTATAGAGTTATAAATATAAGAATAGTGTAGATAATAGAATACTTAACTATAGTTTAGTTATTGTGTTTATAATCTAGTAGTAGCGTAATTATAGTTTATTATATATATAGTGTATTAAGTCTATTTTTTATAATATTAATAATACCTAGTATACTAAGTTATTATTTTTAATATATAACCACTACAACTATATTTTAAATTTACCTACTTATCTATTATATCTAGCAATATAATAATATTCTAGTAGCCTAACTATACTACTTTTTCTATATAGGGCAGCATAGCTATAGTAAAGTTTTAAAAGTATATAGAGGATTAACTAAGCAAAGTTAGAAATAATCTCTAGAGATTTAGTAATTTTATATAGTAAGTAGGGTTATTAAAAAGGCCTTTTAATCTTAATATCTTTAATAATATCTAGCCCTAGATATTTAGGCCCTATCAGCTAGTTTTATAACTTTAGATTCTAGAGTGCAAAGTACTTCTTTAGTATCTAAATAAAAAGTTAGGTTAGGTATTTATACTATAATAATAGGATAAAGTAAAGACATTACTAGAAAAGCTTAAAAATAAGAACTAGTAAAGTAAAGGTATAGGGTGGCTACTAGATAATAAGTAGTAGTTTCTTAAGGACTATAGAAGTTTAAAAGTATAGTTATAGCGCAAGAAGCTTATAAATATAGTAGCGATTATTTAGAGTACTATTAAGGTAGAGGACTATAACTAAGTAATAAGAGTAAGGGTAAATAGTAGTAGTAGGACTATAGAAGAGATAGGTAGTAGTAGTAAGGTTCTAGATAGTAGTATATAGCTTGCTAGTTGCAAGGGAAGATTTACTATAGAAAGAAAATTAGATAAAATAGATAGGTTAGTTACTATTATAATTATTATTGTTATTATTATAGCAAAAAATATTATTAAAGAAATTATTAATTACGTAATATAGTAGTTAGTTAAATAGCTAGTCTAGGATTACGTAATATTATAAATTAATCCTATAGAAGAAATAGTAATTTACTATGGTAATATGTAATAGCTATAAAATAAAATAACCTATAGTAAAGGCGAATAGTTAACTACACTAGTTTAATTACACTAGTCTTAGGTAAGTTATATAGCTAAGGCACTAGTAAAGTTAAGTAACTACTAATAAATACTAATAATATTAATTTAGAACTAATTTCTTTATACTATAGAATTATATATCTATATATATATATATATATAATCTTATTTATATTTATACTATGTATACAAATATAACTATAATAAAGACGGCTAAAGATTAGCTAAATATAAATTAATATAAGAAGACTACTATAAAGTATTTATAATAGACGCTAAAGAATATAATTATAAAAGGTTTCTAGGTTATTAAATAAAATATAAAAGTATAATATAATATAGTAAAATATATAACTAATAAAATTATTAGGTACCTATTATTATTTAATTTAGTATTATAGATAGAAGTATATAAGACTGCGTGTAATAATATAATAATAAAACTATAAGCTAATAAACACTTTAAAATAGTTTGCAAACTTCTAAACTCTATACTAAAAAATAAGTAGAAAGCTAAAAAGTAGCGCGAATAGGGTAGGCTTAATTTCTAGATAATAGTCCTATAGGGATAAAACAGAAATATAAAAATATTTAAGACTAAGATAAATATAATAAACTAAACGCAAGTTTATAGTAGGGTAATTATAATAGTAATTACTAGCCTCTCTACTAAACACTTTCTATTACCTTTTCTTTACACTTTATTTTTCTTTATTTACGCCTTTTATCTTTTTAAAAACGCCTTTTCTAGCTATTATTAGCGTGGTAGTTAGTGTAAACTTATGCCCCACGCCGCTCTCTATATAAGAAAGGGCCCCCTAGGTCTTTTTCTTATTTACTATCTTAGAATAGTATTAATTTAACTAGCTCTTTTAACTATTCTAGCTATGTCTAATAGGTTAGCTCTATAAGGCTATATTTTATTTTTATATTATTTTAAGACTAACTATTTTATTTAGCTATAAATAGTAATATAATATTTACTTCTCCCTTAAGACACTGCCTATAAGTAGTTAAATTAGTAGAAGTTTTACCTTAATAGTTACTAGTTATACTAGGCAATTGCCTAAGGTATATAAGACTACTAATATAACCTTTTTGCCTACTATAAGTAAGAGTATATTAGTTTATTAGTTACTAGAAAGAATTTTTAGCGCTAGAGAGTTTATATTTTACTATCTTAAAGTCTATTAAAAGAGGCTACTTCTAAGTCTTGCCTTTACTTATTATACAAGGGTAGAAAGTTTATTAGTTACTAGAAAGAATTTCTAGCGCAAAGAAGTTTATATTTTACTACTCTAAGGTTTATTAAAAGAGGCTACTCTAAAAAGTCCTAATATTCTAAGAATAAAGAATTAATTATTAATTAATTAATAATTAATTAATAAATAATTAATAAATAATTAATAAATAATTAATAAATAATTAATAAATAATAACCACTACGCTACACCCTATAGAGCGAACTCGTCTAATAACTACCTTTTAGCGCTATTATAGTAAGGGCATAAGGCTCAAAGCTAGGGGAATTAGAGCTAGGCTATAGAGATAATATAGAAGTTAGAGTTTTATATATTTTTATCTTATACTTTACTTTTTATTTAATTTTTTCTTAGCTTAGACTATGCGCTAGCTTATATGCTATATATAACCTACTATTCTAGATCTTTATATTATATTTTCTTTACTACCTTCTACTTTATTTAACTTTACTACTACCTATACTATAGCTAACTATTATCCTTTAATCTAAAAGACTTCTAAAACATTTTCTGCATTCTTTATACCCCTAGATAGCTTTAGAATTATAGATATAAAGGTAAATATTTCTCTACACCCTACTAATAATAGTCTATATAATATTTACCTTAAGAAAGTTTTCTTACTTAATTCTACTAGTAAGCTATTATTTCTCTAGCGTAGAAAGCAGCTAATAGCTACTTTCTAAATAACTAGTTGCTTTGCCCCTAGCTTTATAAAGAAAAAGAGTATTATTAAACTACTAAAAAAGGTCTACTCTAAAGAAATTCTTTATAATATATAGTATAAGCACTATATTACTACGCTTAAAGTAGACTAGTTAACTAATAAATTTATAATAGTAGACATTAAGTAGCTTACGCACTAAGACAAAGCTAAATAAAAAGCTACTAGTAAGTATAACGCGTTAATAGTAAAATTTAAGCTAGACTAATTAATCTAGTATAGCTTAGAAATAAAATAGTTACTAGCTACCTATTAGCTTTAGGCTTAATATTGCTTTTCTTAAGGCCTATTATTAAAGATAGTACTAGATTTAGTAACTAGGGCTAATATAAAGTTTAAAGAAGACCCTAAATAAAAATTCTTATTTAGGCTTTGTATAAGCGCGCTAATATATTTAAATAAGCTTATACTATACTTAAGGTAATAATACTTTACTACCTAGTATATATAGTCTTAGAAGATTCTAACTTCTAGTCTAATATTACTAATTAGGCAGCTATTAGATAAGACTTATTTAGCTCTAAGAAAGTTCTTCCCTTTATTAAAGATTATTATAATCTATAGCACTGCACTTAAGTCCTCTTAAAACTTCTTAGCCTAGAAACGCCTAATCTACTATATAGTTTATACTACCCTTAGGTGGCTAAGTAAAATTTATTCTGTCTAGCTACGCCCTAATATATACTATAATATCTACCCTAGCTTATAATACCTACTTTATAATAGGAAACCTTTTACTACTCTCTAGTTTCTAAATATATATAAACTAGGCTCGCTAATAGCGCCTAGATAGATGTGCCCTAGTGTTAGGGATTGCCGCCCATCGGCCTATCGGACCTCCGCTCGGCCCGACGTTAATCTGGCTCCGTGCGCTAGTCCTAAATAGGTAGTACTAGCGCACTCTTAAGGCTGCTACTATATAGATAGTATACGGCACCTAGTATTCTTATTATAGCAATTTAACCTATTTAATAATTGAGCCCGATTGCTCCCTTACACCTAGAATAAATATACTTTTACTACTCTCTTTAGTATATCTAAGCTATAACGCTCTGCAAAGCTACCTAATATTAATAAATACTATAAAAAAGGTTAACATAGCCTTAGTATTAAAGATTAGTTAAAGGATAACGTACTTTGCACTCGAGTCGGACACTCCATCGAGTCGGACACTTTGCCAAGACCCCACCAAAACGTACTATCAGCAATAGTATAACGCGATGCCTCAACCACACAACGAACCACTAGCGTTAAAAGAAGTGCGTATACAGCTTGCGATCTAGGCTATTAAATAAGATACAACACTCTCTTAGCGACGCGCTGCAGCTATCTACAACGTCTCGTAAAGTACACTTAGCGACTAACGCGCTAGAAAGACGTTTAGACGCGACTGCGCACCTAACAAAATAAGACTTACTATAAAAGAGGAGCAGGCGATTGTGGAGCATATACTCGACCTAGACGCGCGAGGATTTCCGCCTCAGCTCGATGCTATAAAAGATATGGCTGATTCTTTACTAGCTGCACGCCACTACGAGCCAGTTGGCCAGAGGTGGCCTTATGACTTTGTTAAGCGCCAGCTAGAGCTTAAAGTCAAGTTCAATCGAAAGTACGACTACAAGAGAGCTCTCCAGGAGGATCCTGAGGTGATACAAGACTGGTTCCAGCTTGTGGAGAACATGAAGGCCAAACATGGTATCCTGGACAAGGACACCTACAATTTTGATAAAGCAGGCTTCATGATGGGCATAATATCAACTGGAGCAGTAGTCACAGGCTCTGAGCGTCGAGGACGGCCAAAGCAGGTGCAGCAGGGCAATAGGGAGTGGACAACAGTCATCCAAGGCATCAACGCGATGGGTTGGTGGATCCCACCCTTCATTATCTTCGGGGGCAAGCACCACCTCTCCGCCTGGTATAAGGAGAAGGATCTACCTTATGATTGGGTTATTGCAGTCTCTGAGAACGGCTGGACGACAAATGAGCTTGGTCTGCAATGGCTGAAGCACTTTGATGAGCATACAAAGAGGCGTACTACTGGTGGAGCACGTTTGCTTATTATCGATGGCCACGAAAGTCACAACTCGCTCAAATTCTAGGATTACTGCAAGAAGAGCAATATTGTTACTCTCTGTATGCCCTCGCATTCGTCGCACCTCTTGCAGCCACTTGATGTGGGCTGTTTCGCGCCTTTAAAAAAGGCGTATGGGCGCTAAGCTGAGGATTTGATGCGCAACCACATCACGCACATCACTAAAATCGAGTTCCTGCCTTGCTTTATTGCTGCTTTTAAGGCTTCGTTTACTGAAAGTAATATCAAAGGAGGCTTTCGAGGTGCTGGCCTAGTGCCCCACAACCTAGAAGCTGTGATATCGCAGCTTGACGTCTGCCTGCGTACGCCTCCACTTTGTACTATTTGCGATAGTACATGGGAGTCGCAAACTCCGCGAAATAGTACAGAACTTAGGTCGCAATCGACGCTGGTTAAGCAGAGGATTTAAAGGCATGTGGATAGTTCCCCAACTTATATGGTTGAGGCGGTGGAAAAGCTCGTCAAAGGCGCCGAGCTGATAGGGCATTCTTTGGTGTTGATGACTAAACGCAACGCCGAACTTTAAGCTGCCAATGAGGCCGCTATACGACGTAAATTATATAAAAGAAAGCGATTGCAGCAAGAAGGAGTCCTTACAGTTGAAGAGGGCCAGCGACTGGCTACTCTAAAGGACTTTGGGGTGCGTAGTGATGGCAAGAAGGCAAAGAAGAGGGTGCGCACTGATGGAGGCGAATCCGCTCAACGGCGCTGTGGACGCTGCGGCAAGCCTGGGCACAATAAAAAAACCTGTAGGCAGCTTATAGAAGTAGATTCTGAATAGTTTAGCCTATTTAGACTATTAAAAATAGTTCATATTGACTCTATACTATCGTGAATAGTACAGAACTTGGTGGGGTCTTGGCAAAGTGTCCGACTCGATGGAGTGTCCGACTCGAGTGCAAAGTACGTTATATATAATAAGCTCTATATAAATATAGACTATTACTAAGAAAATAATAATAAGAAAAATTAAGATAACTAAGTAGAAGCTATTCTTAGCTACCTTCGAGACGCGCCTTAAGAGATAGTATAAAATTAGTATTAAATAAATTGGGCCCTTTAAGAAGACTATAAACCTAAAGCACTATTTAAATTTCTAAAAGAGACTTACTATAACCCCTTTACTTTCTAATAGATATATAAGAAGTTTTATAAGCTCTTTTTTTTTAATAAAACAAATACCTAGATATTTCTATAGGCTTTTAAGAGTGTAGCTAGGAAAGTTAAACTAGATATAAAGACCTAGAAGAATAAATTAGAACTTAAGTTAACTAGAAGTCTTAAGTTAATACTTTAAAAAGAGATAGAAGACTTTAATAGTAACTTTCTAGTAATTAAATGTTAGATAACTACTACTAGCTATACTCTCTATAATAATAATATAATAAACCTATTTTAGGGGTATATAAAAACCCCTTATAAAGTATTACTTTTTAACCTAAAGCCCTTATATATAGTAGCTAAATAACTAATACCTTACTCTAGACTTACTATTTTCTTTTTACCCCTTTGTAGTTATAATAAAATATAGTATATTTAGTATAACGCCTATTTTTAATATAGTAAAATAGAGAATAAATCCTTAAGCTACTATAACTATTTTAAGAAGATAGCTATATAAGCAAATATATAAGTAGTAGATAATTTTAATTTAACTAAACTTAGTATTACCTACTACTCTAACTTAGAGGAAAGTAATTTGTTAGATAATAAGACTTTAAATGTGTGCTACTAGACTACTCTAATCTAGTAGCTTATATAGAGGCTACTAAACTAATTAATCTAGATAAACTATAATTCTAATTACGAAATATAGATGCTAAACTAAAATTACTACCTATAGGCAGTAAGATATTAAGAGTTCTTAAGCTATTTAGAGGCTTTTAGCTAGTTATACTAGTGCAAATTATATTCTAAAGATTAGCTTTTAGGTTATAAGTCTTAATAGATACTAGTGTTAGCATTTATAACTTTATTACTTTAAGGTATATAAAGGCTATCTAAAAATAGCTTAAAGCTAAACTACTCTACCTAAATATACTAGTCTCTTTTAAGAACTTTATAGAAAAGAGAAGTGTAAAAGTAAATATCTATTTTATAGTCTAGCTTAATATTAATAGATATGTCGAATGGGCTCTACAGCTAGCCGTACAGACATCGAATTCTAATACTCTGCATTGGCAAGTGTGGAGGGTGTACGGGATGATCGTACGAGGAAAGGAAATAACATAACAGAACGACTTTGGTATTGATTGCTTGTCTCTAGAGAGGGTGCGGATGGAAAGGAGAAGATCCTGCGGCGCACGGGCCGCGGCGCACGGGCATCACGTGATCCCCACGTGATGCCATCGTGCGGCAATATTGAAACCTCAACACCCTCAGGTGCCCTTGCCCGTACGGTGTACGGACAAGATATAATATTACTATATAGTTTATTTTCTATAAAATAGGGGACTATAATTTTATTATTAGTAGAAATTTTTTTAAGTAGACTAACTACCTAGTTAACGCTTAGAACTATCGCCTTTATTAAAAAGATAATAAGAATCTAACCTTTGCTAGCAATCTTATTCTACTATAAACTTTTTCTCTACCTAACCTCTTCTACTAGGACAATACTACCTAATAAAATAGTCTACTTAAAAAGTAAAACTATACCTACTAAATAACTTACTTATTAAAAGCTAACTAGAGTATTTTTAAGAAAATCTCTATTTAGCTTTCTAGCCTTTCTATCTTAACGTGTTTACAAGCGAGCTGCGAATACAAGCGAGCTGCGAACCCCACTAAGTCTCTAAGCCTTTCGCAGCATATAAATTCACAACGCATTAATATTCTATTAATATAATAGCTATTCTAAATTAAGCAGTATCTATAGAAGCCTTCTTACACGTGCGCGAGTTGTGCCTAGGCTCCCTACAGCGCCTGCAGCGCGCAGAAGCCTGCTAGCTCGCACCTGACTGCGCCTTGCCTTGCCGTATTTCTCCCTCTAGTTGCTGCTTAACAGCCTTTTAAGCAATAATATCCTCTCCCTCTGCCTTTAATAGAGTGCCTCGCTTTTAGATCCGCTTCTTTTTACGCTATTTACGTGTTATAGCTGCCTTATTTGCCTTTTGTAGAGTAGCTATCTCCTCGCGCATAAGCACTATTAAATGCGCTATTCTCTTAGCGCCTCTTGTAAGCTAATTAAGCAACTAGATAACTAATATAGGAAAGGATCCTTAATACCTTTAGATCCGCTCACAAACTAGAGTTGACTAAGCGCCTAGCTCGCGCGCGTTGCTTAGTGTTGCAGACTCCTATAGGGCCTCTAGTAGGGCTGCTAGCGACAGCGTACGAAGCTTCACATCAAGCTTTAATATTACCGCCTCTGGATTGTGTGGGACTAGCCTAGCGCCTTAAAAGCTTGCGCAGATATTCTCCTTTGTAATTAACTGGTCGTAGGCGGCGCGGAAGGCTAGTAGGAACTCAAGCTTAGTAATATGGTTGATATGGTCGCGTATTAGGCCCTCGACCTGGCGCCCGTACGCCCGCTTTAATAGCGAGAAACAGCCCACGTTAAGTGGCTATAGGAGGTGTGACGAATGTGGTGGCATGCATAGGGTATAGATCTTGTTCTCCCTGCAGATCTCCTGGAATTCGAGCGAGTTATGGCTCTCATGGCCGTCGAGTATTAGGAGCTGACGCGCGCCTACTCTACGCTCTACTGTATGCTTAATAAAATGCTATAGCTAGGCAACACTAAGCTTGTTTGTAGTCTAGCTATTGTCGCTAAGACTAATAGCCCAGTCACCTGGTATATCGTTGCCCTCGTACTAGGCAGAGAGGTGGTACTGGCCAGCAAAGATGATAAAGGGCGGGATTGCCCACCTAGCAGCGTTGATTCCGTGGATCGCCGTCACCCACTCGCGATTGCCTGGCTGGATCGCTTTTGGCCGGCCACGCCTCTCTGAGCCAGTAACGACTAGCTGGGAGGATATTTTACCCATTAGAAAGCCAGTCTCGTCGAAGTTGAAGGTGTCCTCATCACAGATACCGTAGGTGGCCTTTGTGCGTGCTACTAGCTCAAACCAGGCCTGTATAGCCGTCGGGTCCTCGCAGAGGGCTCGCTGTCGATCGTAGGCTCGATTAAATCGCGTTGTGAGGCTGTCTGTTCGCTTGACAAAGTTCCTAGGCCATAGCTGGCCAACGTAGCCTGCGCTGCGCTTGGTGAGCAGCTTATTCGCTATATCTCGTACAGCACCTAGAGTGGGCGCAAATTCTCGCGAATCTAGGTTAAGTATGTGCTTAACAATCACCTCCTCTTCTATCTTAGTAGGCTTCTTTAATTTAGGCTCATAGTCGCGTTGCGCAGCGATTCCTGCGTGTCGGCGCCGGAGCGTAGTTTCAGGGATGCTGTACATAGTAGCAGCGCGTCGTCCACTCTGAATTTGATTCTGTTTAATAGCTAAGATAGCTAGGAAGATATTTGCCTCATTATAGGGCAATTAAACAAGCGTTAATGGAGCCATTGTAGTTGATAGGTAACGCGTCGCAAAAAGTTGGTGGGGTGCGCCGCTCGCTTATATGTGCCGCTTACTTATAAACACATTATACTAATAGCTATAAAGTGTGTAAAAGCTTCTTAAGAGTTAAGTAGATATTACTAAAAAGTTTTACACTATTATTTAGATTATCTAGGATAAGATATATATTATACTTATCTATAGCGGGATAAGCTTCCCTAAGCAAAGGATAATTGTTAATATATTTAATAGTGTTAATAGCTTATTAAGGGTTATTATAATAACTATAGACCTATATACTATAAGTATTAACCTTATATATATAAACTATATTATTATAGAATTACTAGCTTATAAAATTAAGAAGCTTAAATAGTTTATCTAATAGCTAGTCTAACTAGAGTAAAAGAATTTAGTTGTAAACGCGCACTTACTTTATAATAAATATAGTTAGGTTAATATAAAAAAGGTAATAGAGCGTAAGTAATTATTAAAGAAAGTAGATAGAGTAATTATAAAGAACATAATAAGTGTAGAGAAAAATAAACATTTTAATAAAAAAACTACTTTAGACTTAGAGTTAGTATACTATAAAATATTAAAATTATATAAAACTAGGGTAAAGATTAGTAAATGCACTTTAAGATATAAAAAATCAAAAGAATAGTTAACTAAAGAAACTTTAACATATACGCAGTTAGAGAAAATTATAACTATTACTAGAATATAGTAAGTTATAGTAATTTAGAATTAATATAGGGCGTAGTAAAAGGAGTTATAACTAGTACTATAATATAGTAAGTTATAGTAATTTAAAATTAAACACATATATATTTAGAGGGAATTATAACTATTACTAGAATATAGTAAGTTATAGTAATTTAGAATTAGTATAAGGCGTAGTAAAAGAAGTTATAACTAGTACTATAATATAGTAAGTTACTATAATTTAGAATTAAACTTAAGCGCACTTAGAGTAAATTATAACTATTAATAGAATATAGTAAGTTATAGTAATCTAGTATTAAGTATTATATAACCTAAGTTTATATATACTTTCTTATAATATTATATACTTATATACTTATATATTTAGGTAGGTTTGCGTATATCCATATATGCTTATATATACTTATATATTTAGGTAGGCTTATATATACTTACGTATATTTATATATATTTAAGCAAAATTACGCTAAGCTAAAATAATTTTTTTCCTAATATATATAACTTAGTTATGCTAGATAGCAGACTATCTACTAACTACTATTAATAATACTATTATACAAAATATTGTAACGCGCTAACTTCTTTTTATTAACACCTTGAAACGCTTTTCTGTGTATATAATAGTAGGAGAGATATCTGCTATTATTGTAATACTTTTATTAGAAACCCCTTAGTCGCAAGAAATATTAATAATAGAATTATTATTATTTTATACATATTTTGTTACTACTACTATATACTAGGTACTAGGTTATAGTGCCTTCTATTTTACTCCTCTCTATGTATGGTGCAGACTCGACCTCGGTTAGAATCTCCACACGACGAAGATCTTCAATACAGCGGAGTTAAAGGTTTCCGTACTGTATGATGGCCCAGGGTAGCCAAAAGTACATCTGGCTGGTGCCTAGAAGAACCGCTCAAACAATCCACATGGAGATAGCTATGGGTCTGGACTGCTGCAATGAATTCATTAGCGGATACAACTCCGTGGCTTCCACTCACGCTCTTCCATCAACAAAACCGACAACAGCCTACACCTCGAGACCAATACATGGACAAACATCAGCTCCAACCACGCATCCTCCTGCAATACCTCAGCTTCAACGCCTCCACACACCGTGTCGATGGTTACGCTGCGCCTGCTCAGTCGTGCTATCCAAAGATGATCCCCACTCACACTAGTCCGTGACTAGCCGCTTTGGATGCAGGGGTGCCCGACGACACCGCTCTACAACACCATTCTACAACACCACATCTTTTACACCTCTATCGTGTACGGGGTAGTGTTGTTTACTGTGCGTCAAGGGTATGATGTATGCATATGCTATGAGTGATGATGTCTCTAGCAAGCTAACGGCTATATGTGGTGCCCAAGGCGCGCGGGCCAACCCCGACCACATGGCATTGTGCTCTCCAGGGCTCCCCGGGGCCAGCTTCAAGGTTTATATCCACCGCAATACCGCAAGGGTGTATAGTTGCAGCTGGATGCTCGAGCCGTGAACGATATGAATATATATTTCGTGACTTGGACGAGATAGAAGATGATTAGCAGGCGAGCTAAGCCCAATATTTCCAAGCCCCCCGATTTCCTAAAGGAGTGCATATGGTATCTCGAAAACAAACGCTAGAACGCCAGAAGTTTCCAAGTTCGTGTCTCTATCTTTCGTTGCACCATTCACATGGCCGACCCCTTGGCGTTGCCATCATAAATGCCGTCGTCCTGATTTTGCGCTTGTCCTTGGCCAGGAACACCCGCATAGGCCACGCTCGTATGCTGCTGCGGCGGCTGTGCGTTGTGTGGCATCTGGACTTCGTTTCCATAGTAGCCCGCAGCCTCGTGGCCGCCTTGCAACTCATTGAAGGCTCTTGTGCGCGGGGTCGCGGGCGTCCTCCACGGCGCATTGCCGACTGCGGTGCCGGGCGTGCGGGGCAGCTGTTGCAGTTCCCACATGTGTTGCCATTGTTCTTCGGCTGTGGGTTCATTGTCGTAAGGTGACAATTCCCATTTCTCTTTCTCTGCTTTCTTTTCTGCTACTTTGGTCTGGTGAGCGATACGCGCCTCTTTTGTCGGATACAGTGACCAGACTGTCATGATGATGAACCCAACATATATTGCCCTATCACCTGTGTTAGCTACGTATTCAACACATGACGAAGCCGGGTCAACTTACAGCATGCACACACTGACGGCAAAAGCGCTCTTCGCCTGCTGACAGTACCCTCGTAGAGTGTTGTCCTCTACAATATTGCAGCTCTTGGTAATGTACCAAGGTGCGCCGTGGTTCTCGTGCGCCGGGTCGACAGTGTCGGGCGCAGTCTGGAGGTAGAGGCTTGCGGCCCAGAGACCCGCGAGCGGGATGTGCAGCATGAGGGAGAGAATGGGGTAGAAGATGTGCAGGAACCAGAGGGTGATTTTGATGAGCCAGAAGAACATGCAGACGACGCCGACGTACATGTTGTAGTTTGTGTTGCTGTTCTCACGTTAGCAGCTGCGCTATGCCAATGCAGTCCTGGTATGCTTGAGATGGAGCGCGACTTACAGACTACTCCAAACCAACGGGATCTTCATCTCCTTGTAGTTATAAGCCGCATACGCAACCGTCTTCGGGTCGCTGTTGAACCCATGCTCTCCGCCGTAGGCCCACAGTTTCGTGCGGTATGTGTTCGGCGCCGCGATACCAAAGAGCGCCAGATTGGCGACTGTGAAGGCCAGCTCGAGGATGATGAGGGCGAGCACGACCTTGGGCAGTCGCCAGTGGCGCGGCAGGAAGAAGGCCATGGTTGGCGTCGCTGTCGTTCCCGTTCCCAGTCGACTCTGCTCCGCCGGTGGTCGTCGTCGTCGTCGTCAGGCTCGGTAGGATGGCACAGCAGCACCCAGCACGGGCACCAGCAGCATTTGAACAGCGCCGCAGCCGAAGGCAGACCCGCGCCTATGGCGAGGGGCGACGGCTCCAAGCTGCACGAGTGGGCGCCTGCAGCCGCTGAGTGACACGCCCCATCACAGCGAGGCGTGGCGCCAACGCGCCAATCAGCGGCCGCACCCGCCTCACTCGCGCTGCCGCATCCCTGCCGCACAGCAACTGCTGCTGGCCGGACGGGGGAGGCCAATCTATTCGGCCGGCTGCCATTGGAGGCGGTGCGGGTCGGGTCATGCTGACATGGGAGTGGTGGTGTTGGTACAGAGGCGGCAGACGGAGAGGGGAAGGGGTGGGGTCGCGGTGCGCCATCGCCATCCGCATGCGCGCGTAAAAGTGGAGAGCAGGGTGAGCGTGGAATGAGCATCGCGAGAGACGGTCGAGAGATCCGTCGGGTACAGAGGCCGAGTTCGGCGCGTAGAGGAGGATGCCAATCTGCAGTCGTGCTGCCAATAGCGCTTGCATCGGAACCGAAAAGGTGGATTCACCGTTAGGTAATGTTGCTGCCATCCCATACAGCACTGGGGGCAAGTCTAGCATCTGCCAGCGCCTCCAAAGCTCGTTGTTGGAGAGAATAACGCAGTGGCAGGACCCGTATTATGCTACATATATTCTTATGTTGCGTGACGGCCGAGAGATAGTGGTCACAGCCAAATTGTCCATCTTCCAAACGGCCCACCCCGCCGACTAACTTTATACGTTGCGTGCCATTGGGTCCTCACCACCACTTTTCGTATAGAACACGCTCTGGGGCTACGTGCTCCTGCTTCTGCAAGTATTCCACGATACTATCCGTCATGTCGGGCGGCCCACAAACATAAAATACCGTGTGGCGCGCTTCCTCCTGGTTCCCTACGGCACTCTGCAGTGCCGTATCGTCGATGCGATGCGTCCAGGCGGTAACGGGGACGGTCGTGTCGGTCTTTATTTGCGGTAGCGTCAAGGACATGAGCGGATGTATTGGCTCGGTATTTCGCCGATTCAGTGGCGAACCGTCCCAGGTCCCCGTGAGAAATAGCTCTATCCGGTTCTTGGTAAAGGCAGAGCGCGGCTTCCGAAATAAGTCTAGTAGTCTTGTGAGGAAAAGCACTTCCTCCGGCTGCGTGTCGCTCGAAGGGACCTTGGTAGAGTACAATATGCGAACCTCTACTGGCTCATCCTGCTCGTATATGTGCGAAAGCATCGATACTAGAGGGCTGCCTACACGTCAGCATGAAGACGTCGTAACGAGTCGTGCCTCCTCGGTGGTGCCTACTTTATCCCAACCCCTCCTGCAATGAAAACGGCGCGCTTAATCGTTGTGGTGTCTAAGCTCTGCGGTGGCCAGACGAAGCTGCCTCCAACCCTGACTTGGACCTCCTTGCCTATTATTTCTTCCGGTGCTTGCCACAACCATGCTGCCGGTGGGTTGCCCAGGCTGTTTTGGACAGCGAGCTCGACAAAGGGCCTGTGGTCATCGCTGGGCTTCGGTCGAGCCTGGCCGGGAGTAGACGTCAGGGTGAAGCCTCCTGCTTTTGGGATGCCGGGGACGTGAAGATCGAGCCATTGGCCTGCGAGGAACTTGGTTCCATCAGCGACTGTCCGGAGCAGGTGCGGGGAGGGTCGCGGACGATACGTTGAAATTGTCTTCTTCGTCCAGCGCGAACCTGAACGTCTTTATTCGGTCATTCACAGGCGCGACGCTGTCTACGATTATTGAGTGGAGGCCGTCCTCGCGGGGCTCGCTGGCGGTCCGTTCCTCGTGGCAGAGGCTAGCTTTCGTTTTGGAGCGCGTCTGGACCATGCTGCTCAGAGACAAGGCGCGAGGGGCGGAAGAGAAGTGGCAGCGGCTGGGGTGGGCTCCAAAAGGACCGCACGAGCATAGCAGCGGGCAAAACGCTGCAGGTTCGCCGAAGACTCTGCTGTGGGGTAGAGCGGCACGAGGATGCTCTCCCCGTCCAAGATCCTGGGCACGGTTGGGATCCAAGATAAATGACGCGCGTGCTGGCTGTTGAACTACAACGCTTTGGGATGGCCTCGGCTAGCCGACGGCTTCATTCAGCTCTCAGCTCATCGACGCTGGTTGTGTACTTGCACGTATCTCTGCATATATTCCACAATCTGCTTGGCTGAGCACTGTTGGTATCGTTGCACTAATCCACATATAATCCAGAATGGCCGTCGAGGAAGGCTGGCACACCGTAGAAGACGGCAGGAAGCTATACACCAAAACGTGGAAGGTACAGATATCACAGAGGTACTCGTGGCCCGGTACTGATGTGCAGGCAGACTGACGGCCCTGCAAAAGCCCGTCTTGTTTTCATTCACGGTTTCAGCGATCATTGTGAGCTCCTATCAGGCCGACTGCGGGCGAGGACGGAGCCACTGACACACCTCAGGCAACACCTACAACGCCTTCTTCCCCACGCTTGCATCGAAAGGTATCGAGGTCTACACTTTTGACCAGAGGTATATCGACGGTCCTGAAGATGTGTAAACCCAAATCTAAACACGTTCCAGAGGATGGGGCCGTTCAGTCCAAAAGCCAGCGGAGAAGGGCCACACTGGGCCCACAGCTCGAGTGTTGGACGACATTACTTTCTTTCCTCAAGACAGTCATCCCGTGTCCTATCCCTCTGTTCCTCATGGGGCATTCCATGGGCGGCGGTGAAGTGCTCTGGTACATGGCTACGGGCCTGCCGAAGTGCGCAAGCACATCCGCGGCTACCTTTTGGAGGCGCCGTTCGTCGACTTCAGCCCTGAATCCAAGCCATCACCAGTCACCGTAATCTTGGGCCGGCTAGCTGGAAAAGTGCTCCCACTCCGTCAGCTGGTCAACAAACTCGACGTGACGCTCATCTCCCGCGACCCGGCAGTCCAGCAACAGTTCGAGCAGGATGAATTATGCCATGATACGGGCACCCTCCAAGGCCTCTCAGGTATGCTCGATCGGACCAGCGAGTTAGCCAGCGGCAAGGTCAAGATTGGCGAGGGAGCCGGCGAGGGTGGAGTTACGCGGGTATGGATTGGCCACGGTGACAAGGACGGGATCACCAACTACCATGCGTCCAAGACGCTTGCGGACAGGATCCAAGCCCAAGACAAGGAGTTCAAGACATACACGGGCTATTTCCATCGCTGTAAGCTGATGAGCGTTCCTTGCGAGCGTGCGAGGCTGACTTTGTTAGTGCACGACGAGCCGGGCCCTGACAAGGAAGTTTTCATGGACGATGTTACCAAGTGGATACTAACTCGCTCGGAAGAGCCAGTGCAAGTGGACGGGACCAAGCCCAAGCTGTGATTGAAGTTATCGGGGATCTGTCGGCGTTGAAGTTGTCGCGGAAGGGGACATTGCGGACTGTGTGCAGTAATTTGGGTTTCCTAAGAACAAGACGTCGCAAAAGACTTGCTCGAAGTGGCTACAGTTTTGCGTTGGGAGCGTTGTATGGTGATGTAGGCGATTGGCCAAGAGATCAACCCTAAACGGGCACGATGATGCTTGACCTCCTGTAGCTAAAGACGGCGGCCGGCAGCACCCGCGAGGCTCAAAAAAGTGCAGGAAGAAGCAGACGCAGAGCTCTGCAGCCTCCCGATTCGCGTCGCCCACCGCTCGCCTACCGCCCATGTTTCTGCACCACCGCAGAATAAATGGCTTGTCCTTCGTTAGCCAGCTCCGTCGCGCGTGCCTGTCCCGGCCACCTTTGCCTCTGCGCCGCCGGGCGTCAGCTGGCGCCGCCGCGACTGACATTGACATCCTTCACGACGGCCCCTTCATAGCCCAGCTGCGTGTCCTCCGCACGTCTACACGCTGCATTGCTGCCAGCCCGAGGCCCTCTCCGCTCAATTGGTCCGCCGCCGCCCACCGCCCACGACCCGTCCCCCCTGCCGCCATGAGCGCAACACACACGCAGACGCGCAGCCACGGCGGCCACGGCGGCCACTCGCACCACCATCACCACGACAACACGTACCTGGTCTCCAAGAACAAGAAAGATGCCGGCGTGCGCATCACCCGCATCGGCCTGTACGTCAACCTGGGCATGGCCGTGGGCAAAGGCGTCGGCGGCTACGTCTTCCACAGCCAGGGCAAGTACAGCGCCTCACTCGCGGTTGGCTCTCACTGACGATCCGAAGCCCTCATCGCCGACGCCATCCACAGCCTCACCGACCTCGTCAGCGACATCATGACGCTGGCGACCGTCTCGTGGTCGCTGAAGCCTCCGTCGGAACGGTTTCCGAGCGGATACGGAAAGGTCGAGAGCTTGGGGTCGCTGGGCGTCAGCGGCATTCTGCTCGGAGGGGGGGTGATGATGGGCTGGGCCGCGCTGGTTGCCCTTGCCCAGCAGTTCTTCCCCGAGGCCGCGGAGGTTGCGGCGCATTGGGGCTTGCTCCCACATAGTCACGGACATCACCACGGCGTCGACGGTCTGGGGCCGAATATCAACGCGGCATGGCTAGCTGGAGGCTCCATCGTAATCAAGGAATGGCTGTACCGCGCAAGTACGCTGCACCCACCTGCCAGCTCGGGCACTGCTAATACCATCACTAGCACTCAAGATCGCAAACGAGCGCAAGTCATCCGTCCTCGCTTCCAATGCCTACCACCACCGTGTGGACTCTCTAACCGCCTTCGTCGCCCTCCTCATGATCGCCGGATCGAACGTCCTCGACAATGCCGCCTGGCTGGACCCAGTCGGCGGACTGGTCATCTCGTTGATGGTCATTCAGGCTGGCGTGGGAAACACGACATCGGCGCTTTTTGAGCTAGCAGATGTCGGCGTTGAGCAGGAGATGAGGGACAACGTGCGGAAAGCGGCCATGAAATCGCTTGCTGATGTCAACGCCGGATCGTCAAACGAGATTACTGTACGCCATGTTCAGGGTGTCAAGTCGGGACAAAATTATCTGATGGATGTAGAGCTCGGCGTACCTGGCACATACAGCGTGGAGCAGACACGGGGTATCGAGGAGACTGGGCGCGAGCGCGTAGGAGCTCAAGTGCGCGGAGTGAAGAAGGTCAGGGTGCGATTTGTGTCCGACACAGCAGATGAACCCGACTTTCTGGACGAATTCATCCGACCGGGTGAGAGTGGAAACCTGTCTCCCGAGCCTGAACCCCATCACGACCATGATCACGACCATAGTCGCAAGGACGAAAGTGGAGCTGCAAGAAAGAGAAAGTAGACTTGTATTATAGATGGGCACATGGCGGCATTAATTCTAGGCATGGCGTTCTGCACTTGGATACTAAGGATTCCCATATACTTGACTGGTCGGTTGGTGGGCTGACCTGAAATTTATTCGCTGCCTACTCGGTTCAGATGTTTGGCTTCTTCTTTGGGGGTCCTTGGTAAGGATTCATATGAGTAATTACTCCTCCAGCGTGCAAGCACTGTCCTACGTAGGACACGGAAAATTTACACAGGAGCTCGGCAGGGCAGTCCGTATATTTATCCGTGCCCAATCGCGCACCGACGCCTCTGTGGGTTGCCCGGCAAATATGTGACCTCTACCAAACGTCACCGTGGGGCGGTAGGGCTAGCATTTTAGTCGCATTTGCTCGGAGGAAAGCGTGATAGACTTCAGCCTCAAGCCATTGATTTTATATAAATGCCTAGTGTCCCCCGGCTCCTCTCCCACCTCTCGCAGACGAGATCACGTATATTTTCAGATCATGGCTGACCAGTTCCTGGGCTTCGACCTGAGCACGCAGCAACTCAAGGGTGGGTTTGCCCCACCAAAGCTACCCCGCCATCACTTCGCGAATACTGACGAGTCGTGGGGGCACAGCCATTGTCGTCAAGTCGGACCTCAAGCTCATACACGAAGCCAAAGTCGATTTCGATGCCAATTTGGCGAAATATGGCATCGAGAAGGGTGTGCTCACCAACCCTAGCGAGGGCGAAGTGTTCACGCCCGTGGCCATGTTCCTCGAGGCTGTCGATCTCGTGCTGCAGCGATTGAAAGAACAGGGCGCGGATTTCTCCAAAGTCCAGGGTATTTCGGGGGCAGGCATGCAGCATGGCACTGTGTTCTGGAGCAGGGATGCGGAGAGTTTGCTGAGCGCGCTGGATTCGGGCAAGACGTTGCGGGAGCAGTTGGCGGGTGGAGCGAAGGGGGAGAGGAAGGGCGCGTTCAGCCATCCGTTCAGTCCGAACTGGCAGGATGCGAGTACGCAGGAACAGTGTGAGAAGTTTGACGCCAAGTTGAGCGGGCCCGGGAATTTGGCGGAGGCTACGGGTAGCAAAGCTCATCACGTATGTTCTCACGACTCGGCGGGCAAAACTTCACTGACTCTTCTTCTAGCGTTTCAGCGGCCCGCAGATTCTTCGCTTCCACCAGAAGTACCCCGAAGCATACAAGGCTACGGCCCGCATATCGCTCGTCTCGTCTTTCCTCGCGTCGATATTCTTGGGCAAGGTCGCCCCGATTGATATAGGCGACGTGTGCGGTGCAAACCTGTGGGATATCAAGAACGGGCGATGGCACGACAATTGTCTCGCACTAGCTGCTGGTAAGGACGGCGTTGACGATCTAAAGTCAAAGCTGGGCAACGTGCCAGAAGACGGCGGTAGCAGCTTTGGGACCGTTTCGCCCTACTTCGTGAGGCGGTATGGCTTCCCGGAGACGGCTCAAGTCATTGCATTCACAGGCGACAATCCTTCTACCATCCTCGCTCTGCCACTCCGATCGTCCGATGCCATCGTCTCACTCGGCACGTCCACTACCTTCCTCATGTCGACGCCGCAGTACAAGCCCGACCCTGCATACCACTTCATGAACCACCCCACAACAGCAGGCCTCTACATGTTCATGCTGTGCTACAAAAACGGCGGCCTCGCACGCGAACACATCCGCGACGCCATCAACGAGCTCTCCTCAGCACCACCCCACTCCTGGGACCTCTTCAACGAAACCGCGACCAGCACCCCCGTGCTCGGCCAACAAGACGCCTCCACCGACCCCATGCGTCTCGGTCTCTACTTCCCGCGTCCCGAAATCGTCCCCAACGTCAAAGAAGGCACATGGCGCTTCCTATACAAGGACAATACTCTCTCTCCCGTGCCGCCTGAAGGCGCCCAAGCCAAGACCGAAGACTCCACCTGGTCCATCCCCAAAGCAGACGCAAGAGCCATCCTCGAATCCCAATTCCTCTCCCTGCGTCTGCGCTCCCAGAACCTCGTCGGTCCGCAGGGAAAGCTCCCACCGCAACCGCGCCGCATCTACATGGTTGGCGGGGGCGCGGCGAACAGCGCCATTGCCGAGCTCGCGGGGCAAGTCCTCGGCGGCTCCGAGGGCGTCTTCAAGCTCGATATTGGGGGGAATGCTTGCGCCTTGGGGGCGGCGTACAAGGCTGCGTGGGGCGTCCAGAGACAGAAGGACGAGAAGTTTGAAGACTTTTTGGAGGCGAGGTGGAATGAGGAGAGCTTTGTCAAGAAGGTTTGTGAGGGGTATAGGGAGGGGGTTTGGGAGAGGTATGGGGAGGCGTTGAGGGGGTTTGAGGAGGTGGAGAGGAGGGCGATTGAGGAGAGGGGGCAGGAGAGGTTGGGAGAGGAGAATGCGGGGGGGAAGATTAGTTAGTTAGAGGCTGAGATTGGCTAGTATCTCCTTCAACGAATTATTCATTGGCTAGATATGGGTGTGTCTTGCGTCGAATCATAAGAAAGTGTCTGGATCACCATGATTGGAAGAGTTGAAGGTGCATGTGTAGGAGGTTTGATTTGCCTAAAATGTCTTCAGATACTTTCATGCTTCTCTTCATCCCTCCACAGCTCGCGCAATTTCCCCCGAAATAGCAACGAATGCCCCTTCACTGTCCTCACTCGTTCCGCATCTCTTCGTCTCCTCGTGGCCCGCAGAAATTTCGCGTCGAAACACAGGAATCCGTTTGGTACCATCTTCCCATCCCGCAAGCCTCTTTCCCGTGGTAGTTCCAGGAATGACTTCGAAACGTGAAGGCAAACCCCCCGACCAGCCTCCACAGCATCTCTCGCAATGCCGACTTCACGCACCTGCATCCTCACACTCTCATCCGCTCGCCCTCAACCCAAGCTCCTGCCCCCTCAGCCCATAATTGCAAGCCACACTCTCAGCAACATGAAGCCGAGCCATGACAACGCCCCACTTCCTCTTCACTTCCCCGTCCATCTCCCCCGTCAAAACATGCACCATCCTCCCCGCAATCGCACCAATACCCTTCCTCTTCTTACCCTGCCCCCATGCAACCGGCGCCCACGTAATCCGAACATCATACTCTGCCGCCCTCCCCACCCACGCATACTCCCTAACCAACTTCCCAAGCTGCGCCGCAATCTTCTTCTCCCAGTGCCCCTGGACAAAGGTGTGCACATGGCCTTTGAACAGCACGGAGATGCGGAGCTGGATCGCGTGGTTGAGGAGCCAGCTTTCGTATTCGGCACCCTCGGTGAAGCGGAATTTGCGGAGTGCGAGCAGGGCTGGGTTTCCGTGGTGGAGGGGAGTTAGTTCGATGGTGGTGTGGGATGAAGTGTAGCTTTTGCAACGGAGGGGGAGGTGCGTGTTTGTGATGGGGTGGTCGGTTGATATCGTGTGGGAGTAGATCAGGTTTCGGATTTCTGGGGGGAGGCTGGGGAAGAGGGAGCGAGGATCCATGATGGTGCGTTTGTGTGGGATGATTGCTTTCTTTCCTTTTTGGTTGAGGGTGGATAGAGGGTTGGATGTCGGTGTCGGCGCCTTCGTTGCTGGGAAAAGGTGGCGCGTCTGCGTGAGGTGGGTTTGATCGAAGAGAAGATTGAGAAGTAGACGCAGATTTTGAGGCGTTCTTGTAGTCTATTGTTCGCTGGCTACAATAGAAAGTGGGTGACCAGAAGCGAGCGTTAGTGAAAGCACCTCCACGTGCGGTCACTCTTTACCATGGAACAGATACTCGTTAGCTCAAACACTCAGCCTCGTTTGAGAATAATGCCAAACACATACCGGACGCTTTTCAAAGGGGTCGTTTAATTATTTTTGCTCGCTTGGGCGGATGTAAAAAAAGTTCGGGCTCGCTTCGGCAAGCTGCATGGAAGTTTTTCACCGCAGGGTATTCGGACATCGTGAAGCTCAGGAGGCATGCTCCACATGATGAGAGCTCATCTTCATGATGTTGCTGTTGCACACAAACGCATTTGGCGCCTGTTTAGAGAGCCGTGACCTTAGAATTTTCGCTGCGACTGATCGTCGGTAAGATAGAGAAATTTGGGTGTGTGCGAGGGAGGATGCTGTGCAGGTATAAAAAGTTTGGGTGTCTTGAAGATATACACACTTTGGTTGACTCATGGACCGAACCAGTCATTGCGCCCTTGCGCCACCCGGCCCCCACCAACTGCGCCCTTTCCCAAACGCTACTAGGGCAAACTGTAGTTGCCACTTTGGGATATAGGTCTAAGCTAGCGTACAAGGATCCTGATCACCCGGTGTTTCTGATCACCCCATCAAAACGCGACACCTGAACAAAACACGCGATATCTCTCTACAACGCTCATCAATATGGACGCCCGCGAGCATGCTATACAATCCGCTATTCGCGATTTCGCTGCAGGTCTTTATACAAGTCAGCGTGCAGCTGCAAAGGCGTACGGCATCTCCCAGTCTACGCTATCGATGCGACTCCGTGGCGTAACAACGAGCTCGCTCAGTCACCACCAGCAGCGATTAACTCCTCGACAGGAGGACTTTCTAGTAGAATGGATCCTTGAAGAAGACGCGCGCGCCTGCCCTCCCTCACACGCTCGCGCGCGAGAAATGGCCAATCGAATCCTACGTATGAACGGCGACGATCGTCCTGTTGGCAAGCACTGGCTATACCACTTTATCAAGCGCCAGCCACGTGTCGCCTCTGTAGTCGGCAGAAAGCTAGAGGCTCAGAGAGCTGATGCAGCGACTCCAGAGCAGTTGCGCGCGTTCCTAGAGCGCTATGAGCAGACTCGACAGCGGCTCAACATACAGGCGGAGAATACATACAATATGGATGAGACTGGCGTTGCTCTAGGAGTATGTACAAACACTAGAGTACTCTCTAGTAGTCAGAAAAAGAAGGCTTACATTCGGTCTCCAGAGAATCGCGAGTGGGTCTCTATAATTGAGTGCGTATCGGCGACAGGGCAGAAACTACGCTGCGCAGTTATCTTCAAAGGCCAGAGCCTACAGACTACCTGGTTCCCAGCTAAATCCGTGCCTAGCTGGCTCTATACAACCTCTGAGAACGGATGGACGTCGAAAGCGATAGGTGTTGAGTGGCTACAGCGTATTCATACCTGAGACGGCTATAGGTGATGGCCAGTACCGCCTTCTTATCCTCGACGGTCACGGCAGCCATATTGATATAGACTTCCTTTGGCTCTGCAAGCAGCATCGAATCGAGCTCTTATACCTACCTGCGCACTCCTCACACGTCCTACAGCCTCTAGATCTTGCTCCTTTCTCTGTAATCAAGTCTAGTTACAGACGTCAGATCCAGGAGCTCGCATCACTCGACGACGCTGCGCCTGTCAAGAAGGAGCGCTTTATCACCTGCTATCATCAAGCTAGGGAGGAAGGCTTCACAGAGCGTGTGATTCGAGCTGGCTGGCAGGCATCTGGTATCTGCTCATTCAACATCAATCACGTGCTCAGCTCGTCGCAGGTCTCTCAGAGGCCTACTACGCCTACACGTCAGCAGCAGCCTCAGCAGCAGCTCCAGAGCTTCCTCTCGACTCCCCAGGGCCCTCACGATCTCTATATAGCGCAGCGCAGCGTCCAGAGCGTTGAGAATCTAGGTCGTACGACCCGGCTGCTCCTACAGAAAGCAGGTAAGGCTCTAGCAGCTGCAAATACTAGAGCTGCAGGCCTAGAAGCAGAGAAAAGACGCCTTGAGCAGCAGCTAGAGATATCTACCTCTCAGCGTCAGCGTAAGCGCGTTCGAGTAGACCCAAATCAACGCTTTGCAGAGGTAGAGAGTATTAGGGAGGCTATGCGCGCAGCTGAGGCTTCAGCAGTCCAACCACGTAGATCTACTATATCAAGCACCTCAGAAACAGCTGCTATAGCTACAGCAGCTGCAGCGCTTGAATCTATGTGTAGTCAATGGCAATTATAAGCAGCGTTGCTGAGATATCGCGCGTTTTGTGCAGGTGTCGCGTTTTGGTAGAGTGATCAGAAACACCGGGTGATCAGGATCCTTGTACGCTAGCTTACATCGCACGCAACTGCACTCAAAGTTAATCGAATATGAGAAGTCTGGGCCCATGCATACACGGATTGTTATTGAGGAAGCGTCAGTTACACACTTGCAGACAGTTCATATACACGTCGCGCCCAGACGCCTATCAATGCAAACGTTAATGGTCCCCAACGCCTCTTAAGACTTTTGTCCGTCATATCCCATCCGCCGCAGCTTTGGTTTTCTCGAGCCGCCTCTTCTTCTTTCTGAGGTTCTCCGCCTCGGTATCCCGTTTGTTCGTCCCGTATTCAATCCGCCTGAGCAACTTTCGCTTCTTGTTGGAGAGCATCATCTTCTGTCGCTCTCTCTCCTCCTCTTCTTGTCGTCGCTTTTTCTCCGCCTTCTTGCGCACCATGACGTTCTTGCTCTTCGTCGATTCGACCTCGGGCTCAAGGGGTTTGCCGGTGGCTTCTGCTTCCAACTCACGCTGATGCTGCAAACGAGCAGCCTCGCCTTCTGATATGTCTGACTCGGCATCGGAATCGAAGCCCTCCCAATCGTCGGCGGCGGCGTTGGGTTCTTCGTCATCATCTTCGTCTTCGGAACCAGCCACATCCATGCCCTCACCGGCCTCAACAGAGGACTCCCGGTCCACAATGCCCTCCATGTCGTCGGCAATCTCGGACGTCTCCATGTCTGGAGCAGCCTCGTCGACTTCCTCGTCCTCCTCGAATGCCTCGGCCTCACCCTCGAGCTCTTGTTCTTGTAGCGGAAGGTTGGGATCATATTCACCCTTCTTGGGCTTCACCCAGGGGCTTAGATGGGGCGGTAACTCGGCACCAGGACCGTACAGGTCAGGGCGGAGCAGCTTGCCCTGGTTGATGCAATCCCACACCCACTGTGGTTGCACATAGGTTCGGCCGGGCATGGTCGAATATGGCCATTGTACCTTGGGAGCAGCTGCGCCTTCGGTTGCGGTCTCGGAAACTTCGGGGGCCTCCGCTGAGAGCGGGATCCGGTCGACAATCTGGTGAGTGATGGATGGGTCGGACTCGTTCGTCGTGAATGCGCCCTCGCCTAGGGTGCCATCCCAGCCAACGCGTTTGCACCCGAAGGCCTTCAGGATGAATTCCAAGGGGGCGCGCGGGGTCTCTCTGGCTAGGTAGAAAGTGAAGGGTGCAAACAGCGCCGCTACTTCAGCACTACTGGCTTCCGGTTGAGGAAGGATATCTGCGTCTGGAGCAACCGCCTCAAACTTATCGATAGTCTCAGTGTTCTCATCCTCTTCGTTTGGCGCAGGTGCCGTCTGATCTGCTTCCTCCTCTTCCGCATCCGGAGCATTGGCAATTCTGTCCGCAATCGCTTGTGCCTCTGGGTTGACAGTCGTAGATGCATCGCCGTTGGCTATAGTTCCGTTCATAGCCACGCTCTTGCCTTCCAGCTGAAAGGCGCTCAGCTCGCCGCCTTGTTCATCCATGTTTGCGTTGAACTTTGGGGGATACACCAATCCGAGAGACGTGTACAGACGGTAGTTGACGAAGCCAAGCAGCGTAGTGTAGAACTCGACAAATGTGCCCATGATCCTGAAGTCAATGTCTCCTCCTGTCCTCTGCACGAAGCGATAGGGAACCAGCCAAAGCACATCCTGGCCTTGGATGGTGGCCTGGTAGTAGATGCCCTTGATGGACAAGAAGGACCTGCGGAGAGAGTGGGACGTAGTGCTCGAATTCATGGCAGAGGCTGATGGTCTTGGCGGGCACATGATGGCTGGAGGGCAGGTTCGCGAAGAGAAAGAGCATGGAGAGGGCATCGTCGAGGTCGCGGAGGGCGTCGACAAAGGTGGGGTACCGTTCCTTGATGATGTGGTCAAGCTTGATCTTGGGCGCGAGGTTCTTTTCGAGGCGTGCGGCGTCCCCAGCTTCTCCGCGACCGAGTGCGCGGGCGATCTTCTTCGCTACCGACTTGTGCTCGCGGAACTTGGCCAGGAGAGGCTCATGGAGGAGGTACTGGATGTCCTTGGTGTAGTAAAAGGTCGTGGCAGCGGTCGAGCCCTTGGACACCTTCTTCTTCTTGCGCGGCTCACGAGGATATATACCCTTGAAGATGCAGAGGCGGCGGAAGTCTGGGAGGGAAATCTGCAGCTTCTTCACGGCGCGCGTGCGCGTGATGTAGTTTTTGGCGGCGCCAGAAGTGCCTGCGACCGGTTAGTGCGAGCTGCGCATGTTTGGGGGCAGCCATTTACCCTTCTTCTGGATTTTCGCCATGGTTGCAGCAATTGCGCCAGGCCTCGAGCCAAGATTTGGAGCGGCTCGAAAAAAAAGCTGCGGAGGGCGGGGTTTCTCCGGGCGCCGGCTTGGCAAGGGTCCACCGCGCGGGTGGAGCATCGCCGTGGGCCGCTGGACAGCTACCGAGACATATTCCAGAGACACACAGCCCGCTCTGCCGCCCACGATGAGCTCCATGCACGTCGACCGGCAGAAGGCGCTGCTCTTCGGCGCCGCGGCCGCCCTGCGCCTGCTTCTCTTCACTGCCTTTCCGTCCCTGCCGTCCCTGCTAGCTGGCCGCGTCGAGGTGTCGACGCCCGTGACCAGCTTCAAGCGCCTGCAAGAGGGCGTCTTCCTCTACACGCACAATGTCGCGCCCTACGACGGCGGCGTCTACCACCAGGCCCCGCTGCTGCTGCCGCTCTTCTCGCTGCTCCCCAACCCCGCCCACCGCCCGTTCGCGACAAACGTCGTGTTTACCGCCGTCGACTTGCTGAGCGCCCATGTGCTGGCCCAGATTGCAGACTCGGGGCAGGCCCGTGTGACGCCCTGGTTCAGCTCTCCGCGCCATCATCTGAAGTGGAGCAGCGCCGCCATTGTGGCAGGGTAGGTGGTTGCCGGAAGCTCCCATTCAGTTGGCATGCGCTGACCGCGCACAGCTTCCTCTTCAACCCATTCACGCTGGCAACATGCATCGCCCGCTCGACCTCGGCCCTCACGAACCTCTTCGTCCTCGCCGCCATGGCCAAGGCGTGCCAGGGAGCTAGCACCACTTTCCTGCTCGCCATTTCGGCTGCCTCGTACCTCGCCATGCACCCGCTCCTGCTTTTTCCGCCGCTGCTGGTCCTGCTTTATGGTGCGCGCGCCTCCAGGTCGAAAGCAGCCCCTAGTCCTCTCGCCTTCGCTGCGACGCATACTTTGGGACTGGCTGTCACAATTGGTGCCTTGCTGTCCTCGTCGGCACTTTTGACCGGCTCGTGGGACTTCTTGGTGGCTACCTATGGCGTGCGGCTCCTGCTGCCAGACTTGACACCCAATGTGGGGCTGTGGTGGTATTTCTTCACCGAAATGTTCGACTCTTTCCGGGAATTCTTCCTGGGCGTCTTCTGGTTACACGTGGCTTCGTACATGCCAGGACTGACGATTCGCCTTCGGAAACAGCCTCTGTTTGTTGCCAGCACGCTAACCGGCATCTTTGCCATCTTTACCCCCTATCCCAGCATTGCTGATGCCGCCCTATATCTGTCACTAGTGCCTCTGTTCAGGCATCTGTTCCCTTGTAAGTGCTGCCATGATTGCCGAAACATGAAACCGTGTTGATTGGCAGCAGTGATGCGTTATTCCTTCCTCGCTTCGGCGAGCATATTGTACACATCGTTTCTCGGGCCGGCCTTTTACCATCTTTGGATCTACGCTGGTTCGGGAAATGCCAACTTCTTCTACGCCATCACTCTAGTATGGTGCTTAGGGCTGTCCATCATTGTTGGTGACTCGATGCACGCCGCCTTGAGGGATGAACTAGATGTCGAAAGACCAGAATTACGGGACAAGGAGGTGAAACGGATTTAGACGATGGTGGGGAAATATCAAAACTTTTTCAGTCAAGGGGACGGCCTAAGCATTGTCCTCTCGTATCTAATCGCGGTCGGTTGCCAGTTGGTGAACCACATTACTCTGCGATTGCGCACACGTTAACGATGAAATCACGTGACTATACACCTGCAGGTGGACCCGTGGACCTGTGGACGCCTGTGCGTTTGGACTGGGGTCATATAAAACTAGGACAAGAGTCTGAGTACCCTGTGATACTCCAGGATCTACAATGCAAGGACCAAAGGTACTTAAGCCCTTATCTTGCAGCTGTAGAAGGCCTATGTCGCCCAAGTTCACTGGTTCCGGAAAGAGGTCAGGCGTTACTGTTGTCGAGGTGGCTGTACCTTTCACTCACTTTAATCATACCTCTTCACCGCACCGCACACACTTAAACTTCTCTCACCTTCACCGATGTCTAGTGTGACCTCGCTCAGTACTTAACTGCTGGTTTCCCTCTACTTCCCGGCTTCTCTCTTCACACCCACACA
This sequence comes from Laburnicola sp. JP_R_19, assembly GCA_031010545.1. Taxonomy (NCBI): domain Eukaryota; kingdom Fungi; phylum Ascomycota; class Dothideomycetes; order Pleosporales; family Didymosphaeriaceae; genus Laburnicola; species Laburnicola sp. JP_R_19. Next base: position 1,962,917 of record VOIT01000042.1, read on the forward strand.
GCGAAAAAGAAGTCTAGCCGCAATCATGACCACAAAAGATGAGGTTCTCAAGTTGACAGAGCGCGAGACCCAGCTCCTCGCCGCTACATGGCAATGCTTCCAAGATGGCCCGCCCAAAGTGCGTCCTTGATCCCATTTCTTCCAACTCTGCTAACGTCCTCCAACAGATTGACTTCGACAAGCTCGCCAAGATCACCGGCTACACCCCGGGCAGCGCTCGTTACGCACTCGGCGGCCTCAAGAAGAAGCTCAAGGACCACGCTGGCGACACGGGCACTACGACCTCCTCGACCGCGTCTACTCCTAAGGGTCCGAAGACTCCCAGCAATTCGAAGACTCCCAGCAATTCGAAGACTCCCAGCAATTCGAAGACTCCCAAGTCTGTTGGTCCCAAGACGCCCAAGTCCAATGGCAAGCACAGCAATGAGGACGATGCCAATGACGAGACTCCGACGAAGAAGAAGAGGGGCGCTCGTGCAATGAAGACATCATCTGTGAAGGAAGAGCAGCAGGGCGAGCAGAAGAAGCCAGTGCAGTCCAAGGTCAAGACCGAGGAGGTCGATGACCTTGAAGGCAGCAATGAGTATCTAGGTGGTGCTGGCGGCTATGAGGGCTATGACGGGTACGACGAGCGCGCGGATGCTATCTGAGTGAGCAAGCGGAGTACGTCTCTACAGCACCATAGCTCTTGGACGGGCAAGGAGGGTTTACTTCGAATGCGAAGGCACGACGCGCGTTTAGTCGCGTTAACCGCAGTAGCCGGGTGGCTACTAAAGTAGGAATTCTAAATCACAGATAAAAATCTACGGTGCAAACCAATTTCAAATTTCTTTCACTTCATTTCACCAGGGCAGCTCAACGTTCACCTTCACTATAATTCCAGCCCCGCTTTGACTCACCCCTCTCCCTATAAGTACCTACCTGTCCCCGCTCTTTCGACGGCTTCTTATTCTCAACTCCTCCACCCCGACACAGGTCCTGCTTCGCTACCAGACAACTCGGCCTCCAGTCGCTCTCAACCACTACCCGTCACCTCAACACAACATCGTCAATATGGGCAAAGACGTGCCTATGCCCTTCTCGCCTCGCGAGATGGAGGTCCTCGCGCTCGCCTGGCAGTGCTCCGACGCCGAGCCCAAGGTATGTTCACTCCCCCATGCGTCACTCTCACGCCGAAGAAGCCTCCACGGTCGCATACCGTGCAGCTGTCTGCGTGTACACCACGCCTACACACGCACACATTCCACCATCCTCCACCCTCACTAACCCGCCTAGATCGACTACAAAAAGCTCGCCCGCCTCACCGGCTACACCGAAGGCTCCGCCAACGTGACCATCGGCAAAATCAAGCGCAAGCTCAAACAGCACACGGCCGCCACCACCGGCACCTCCACCACTTCCACCACGCCCAAGAAGGCCACCGCTTCATCCTCCGCAAAGTCCACCCCCAAGTCGGCCACTAAGCGCACAGCCGCCACCACCGACTTTGCTGCCTCCCCCTCCAAGAAGAAGAAGCCGGGCAAGACGACTGTTACCCCGCAGCGGGAGCAGCATAGCACGTACCAGCGCGAGGACGAGGACGAGGACAAGGCATACTACGACAACGACGAGTACGCCGCGTACAAGCCTGAGGTCAAGAGCGAGGAGATGGACGCTGGTTTACTTGGAGGTGTGGGCGAGCATTACGGTGGCTATGGTGGCTATGATGTATATGATGCGTATCAGGGTCATCATCTTGGTGAGGGTCGTGTCTAAACTCTACATTGTCGGCGTGCTACCGGCGGAGAGAAGACTGGGGTCGAGAAATGCGGACTGCGAATGTTCTTTGCGTCGTGGAGTCCACGTGGTTCTGGGCGTTGTTTTGCCTTCTCCCGGCATGTGCACACTGTTTGGGCAGCATAGTGCGGGAGGGACTGAGATAGGAAGGTATGTCCTTTGACGACTGTAAGGGCCAGATGGCTTCGTCGTGATAACTTTGGGATTCATTAGAGAAAGAACTCGGGTTTGATTCTCTTCGGACTCTAGCAGAACAGTGCTTCGTGCGAACGTGTCATGCTTTTCAAGTGAGGAAGTCACAGTACCAGGGCATAAGAGTTGTACCTCGCATTCTACGATACGCTGTGAAACCCAAAGATTACTAACACTTGACTTTTAATACATGTAAAGATAACGCAGTGTCTAACCACCAACAAGATCCGGCCTAGCACGATCCAGTGACGCCCCGCTGATATACATATTAATAAATACTTCCATAGATACCATCCATGTAGCAAACCTCGAAGGACTCCGTGAACGACACCATGGTACAAGTGCGCATCCACACAAGAACAAGCGATTCCTCAAAGCGCAGCGAGAGCCATCCTCAAAGCATCCAATGCTCTATCCCCTACGCCCTCCAAACCCTCCCTGAGCGCCCAGGCAACATCGCTCTGCATGCCCAGCGGAATATAAACACCGCCGTCCTCTTTCTCGACGTCCATGCGCTCTCCCAGCCGCGAAGTGTGTTCCCACTCGCGCGCCGCGACCTCTGCATTCTCGATAATCTTGCTAGGAATTCCGCACATAGCTGCGCAGTGCATGCCAAAGCTTCCTTCGGCCACTCCATCCTCCAACTTGTACAGGAAGGTGATAGACTTGGATTCGCCATCCACATGGATACGCATGCGCTTGTTTGCAACCTCGGGGTGGTAGTCAAACTCCTTTGCCAAGGAGCGGTAGTGAGTAGCAAAGAAGCCGACACAGCCAACGCGGGTGCTGATGTCGTGGAGAACAGCTTGCGCAACGGCCACGCCGTCATACGAGGAGGTTCCACGACCGAGCTCGTCCAAGATGACCAGTGAGCGTGGCGTAGCCTCGGCGAGGATCTTTTGGGTCTCAGAGAGCTCGACGAAGAAGGTTGACTGCGAAGCAAAGATGTTGTCGTTGGCACCAAGACGAGACATGATACGATCGACAGGGGTGAGCGTCGCGTATGTACATGGTAGGTAGCAACCGATTTGTGCCATGATGACCGCAATACACGTCATCCTGAGTATGGTGGATTTGCCAGCGGCGTTGGCGCCGGTGAGAAGATTGATGTTGGCAGCATCCCCTCCAAGTTTGATGTCGTTAGGGATGAAGTCGTTCACCGTGTGTAACATACACGGATGTCGCAGTTCCTCGAACTCGAGAACCGTACGCTTCTCCTCAGTGAAAACCGGTCGGGCACGCGGCTCACCGAGCGAAGCCGATGCTTTCGCAAGACTGATGAGGCAGTCAAGCTGGGCGATGGTCTTGACCGCAGCTAGCCAGGTCGTGTAGTCCTTGTCAAAACGAGTGCAAAAGCGAGTCGCCACCTCTCGAACAATCTGTCCGTGGGTTTCTTGTGCTTCTTGGAGTGAGCGCACGAGCTTGCGTAGTTCGGGCGAGTAATAACGGGTGACTTTAGCCGTTGCAGACATCTGGTCCCAGCTGCTAGGAACATTGACCTTCTTGGGAACTTCGAGTTGGTATATTTCTTTTCCAAGGTGGTTGTAGCAGATCGATGGACAGCCCAAATCTTTCCGAGCTTTCTTCAACAGCTTGTCCAAGTTTGCCTCGCAGTCGTTGATCTCTTCCTGGCTATTGTCGAAATCCTCTTCGACGCCTGGCGCAGGAACTAGAGTGCCATCCGACTTGGCGATGTCGCGGTCAAAGGCAGATTTCCACTCTTCCAAGACACTAGAAAGATCTGGCATCGAAGAGATGAGCTCGCCGATGAGGCCCTCGCCTTCGCTGAACTGCTTCAGCATTGATACAGTGTATTCGATCTGCTCAAACCCTTCAATCACCTTCAGAAAGTCTTGAGCTTTGCAGCGCTTCGCGTGTACTCGCGAGATTAACCGTTCCAGATCTGGCAGTTTGCCAAGCGAGGAGGTGAAGCTGTCCGTGAAGGTGGAATCGGCATTCAACGCATCCACAGCGTCAAGCCGAGCGTTGATCTTTTCTGCAACTGCTAATGGGTGGCAGACCCATTGTTTCAGCAGTCGTTTGCCGAAGGGGGTGATGCACCTATTCAAGATTGCGAAGAGGGTGCCCTCCGCAGAACCATCGAAAGTATTTGCGAAGACTTCAAGGTTAATCAAGCTTTGGCCGTCAAGAACCAGACTTGTAGCCTTGCGGATCGGGTCGTACCAGGCAAAGTTGCATAGAGTGATCAAGTCCCGTTCAATCTTGAGCGTGCGAAGATACTGTAGCAGGGCGCCGAACGCTGACATGGTCAACTCATGGTCGCGGGCTTCGCGAAGAACGGGAGGCCATGCTTCGATATTGTCTTCCATGGCAGATTCGTAATACCCCGACACTTCTATTTCGCGAATAGTTGTGTCGGCTGACCAGAACTCTTTGCCAGGCTTGAGGTAAGTCCACAGAGTGGCCGGGCCGGTGTTGTTCTTCAGAATGCGTAGCGCTTTTGCAGAAATGCGGGACTTTTCTATCAGAAGCTCCCTCGGTCGCATCTGCGCAATCAGGGTTTCGAATTTGGTCATGTCGATGTCGTCGGTAAATTCGCAGAGCTGGAACTGGGCTGTCGAGGTATCCACGAAAGCAACCCCGAAGGCGGGAAGATTGTCGCGGTCAATCTCCTTGATGGCCATGCAATACGTAGACATGTCGTCTGTGAGCATACCGGTGTCCACGAGAGTGCCCGACGTAAGCACGGCCGCCAGTTCACGTCGGATGACTTTGTCCTCTTTTTGACTACTGGCTTCTTGCCGCCTCTCTCCCGCATTTCTTTTGCAAGAGCAGATTCCATTTGGTCTACCCGTGCTACCTTGTATCCTTTGGCAACGAATTGCGTAGCCCACTGATCTAGCGAGGCCTCGGGCACGCCTACCATGCACATGTTGACACGGTCAGTCAGCTTCAGGTCAAACAGCTGGTGGCCGAGAATGGCATCCTTCTCGTACAGTTCGTAAAACTTGCCCTTCTTGAAGAAGACGATGGAGTCCCAGAACTTCTTTTTGATCTCCCAATATTGCTGCTCAAACGCCGAGAAGTCTTTCCATTGGGTGGGTGGAATATACAGGGTCCGGGGATCATATTCTGGATCGTCTGGCGGCCTCCGATCCGCATCAAGAATATTTGTGAGCCACAAATGCCTCTTCTCGGGCTCAGAACGAGAGGCTTTGACTTTGCCTTTCTTGGCATCTTTCTTGGGAGTTTGTGTAGCTAGACGAGGATTCAACGGCTCGAGATTATCTGGGTCGTACTTCCATTGTTGCGCAGTAGAGGTCCCAGTCACAACAGCTTTCTCCTCGTCGCTCTCGTCGGATTTTATAGCCGCAGGGGGGGAGGATGGCAGTGCTGCCTTCTGGCTCGGTTTAGAAGGCTGTTGTCGCTTGCGTTTGCGTGAAACAGGGGCGTCTTCTTCGGAATCATCTGGTACGATGAAATCATCGACGTCTATGCCACAATTAGAATCACTCTGCCTTGTTTGGAATGTTGAACCACTTACCTTCCTCAACCATGGCTTGCTGAGTGGCGTCATCAAGCCCGAACTCGTCATCCGAGTCATCGTCTACGGCTACCCGTCTTCGCTTTATGGCCCTGCCGTTCCGCGAGTTGTTGGCAATTGGTCGAAAAACCTCGTCGTCTTCCTCATCGTCGGACTCGGCATAGTTCACAGCCTTTTTGCCCTAAAATCGGGTTAGCATTTGAGAATGCACACAATTGGGGCATGATCACTATACCTTTCTGGAAGGGCTACTAAAAGCAACGCCTGCAACCTCTGACACGACACGGTCAGCTTCGTGTCTATGTTTATGTGGATATTGAACACAGACCATTCTCTTTATTTTTTCCCTGGTCGGTCTCTCGCTCTTGCCGAATTGGACTCGAAGGCAGAGCCGGGTTACTGCTCGGCTGGGGTGTGAGCGATGACTCAAGCTTGGTGAGAGGCGTCTTCGAGAGCCTCGACGCAGGCGTGTTGATTGTTTGTGTAGCGTCGGATGGGGTAGGAGTCGGTGAGTTTGTGGGCTTCTTCTGGAAGAAGCCCAAAATGGACTTCTGGTTCTTCGCTGACTGAGAGCCGGAGGGCGGCTGCTTCTTCTTGGAGGGACCTCGAGGGGTCGACATTTCGTTCCCTTCTATACCGCGAACCATGACAGCCACGCAAGGACAAAGCAGGTATGTAGACGAAAAAGAAAGACGAACGCCTCGAAAAGGATGAGGAAGACGCGAGACGCGAAGAAGCCGCGTTGGATGGGTGGTCTGAGCGCTACTTTAGCAATGACGCGGACGCGCTAAATCGCGTGAGCCGCTCCTTCCACCGGGGCTTTCGCGTTTACGTGTCACTCAACATGTTTACAACATCCATCACTCACCATGTCTGCAACGTCCATCACTCACTATGCCGGTGAATGCACCTTCACAGGACGATCAATGCGAGGCTCGTTGCTCGGTCATAACAAACAATCACATGTTTGACTCCGCGATAGTAGTGCGCCCTTGACTATCCACGAATTCACTCACTTGCAAACTGCGGTATCATACAGCATCAGACCATCAGAAGGGCGAAACAAACAGACCCAAGTGAGAAGAATGGAGACTGTATGTTGTATCCTGGGTAACCCCGTTTACATGAGCTGTGATTGCGGTCCACGTTCTATTACATTACTAACCGCATGCTACTTCATAGCACGTATCGGAACATGATCCCAGCCCCGTTCTCAATACCCTCGTATCCCACGACATTGTCCGCCTTTTTATTCAGCCTGCGCAACCAGAAACGCAGACACAGAGAGCCCGTGGCGCAAACCAGCAGTGCTACAGTCAAAACGATGCACCCCGTGCGGTAGAGCCTAGACAAAGGGTCAGCACGCCAACTATGCAAAAGTGACCAGATACACTTACGGTGCGCTCCACTCAGGGTAGAGGTGCGCACTTGCGATGTTTGTCATATTCGAGACGGCGGTCGCAATGGCCAATACAACGGCTCTCTTCGCCTTCGGTCGTGGAATCGTGCTGGAGATCCAAGAGAGAATAAGATGGAACGCGGGGAAGGACCCCACGGCCTGTAGGAACATGGCAAAGTAGCGTGCACCGGTGTTGTACGTGCTCATGGAGATGATCTGGCCCAGAGCGGAGATGACGCATGCAGTCACGATGTGGAAGCAGTGCTCGCCTGTTCGTCCCGAATGCCAGGAATTGGCGATGGAGAAGATGAATGCGAGAAAGTATGGTGGTGCAGTGAGGAGGAGAGTTTCTACACGCGGGAATCCGAGCGTCTTGACGATCGATGGGAAGAAGTAGGTGAAGCTCATGGAGACGACGGCCGATGTTTGGACTGGTATTGAACGTCGTCGATCCCGAGCGATGCCTCGAGGCCCCCGAGACGGGCGTTGGCAATGGCATTCCGGTCGAGGATGTTGAGGAGGAACAGGACGATCAACACAGGCAGTGATCTGAAGTCAATCTTACGAACGAGCTTTTTCTCCAGGCTGACGAGTTGCTCTGTGGTGTGGTTTCGCAGTATCTCAGGGACATCGCTGTAGGCTTCAGCGGTGGCTTCAATCTGCTGAAGGGATAACTCCTTCTCAATGGATGGCCTGTCGTTCATCGTAGACTCAGGTTCCTGGACAGCGCAAATGAAGAAGGGAGATGCTCAGCAACAGAGAAGAGCGCAACCCACGCGTACCGAAAACTCCTACCACGCGTGGGGATACAGCTCTTATACTCGTTCATCACACACACGACACCTTCTGCTAGTACCCCAGACTTGTCAAAATTCGGAGCAGCATTTGCGGGGAAACATTATGCGGATAAAGACTGGGGAAGCTCTAAGGCCGATCGCACGCGAATTCAGGCGAAGGAGGTGTCTAGCTTCGGCGAACTCGCCGCGAAGCGTGCGAAGCGTGGGGACGCTGAGGATACCCCCGCACTACGGATAATAGGCAGATGTGTCGGAAGGGTGACCGGAAGGGTTCCGAGCGGTATGGAGGGGCATTGGCGGACCTCATCAAAGTTGATTGCCACTGTCGATAACTTTTCAGTGAAAATCGCGCATCCGCCGCCTCTCCATCTTCTTCATTCCCATCGTCCCTTCTCGCATCCATCAAAATGGCACCCGACCTCTCCCAAAACCGCGCTCTCAAGATCGTCAGCCATGCGGCGAAGAACAAATACGCCGTCCCTGCCATCTGCTGCTACAACATTGAATCCATAATAGCGAGCGTCAAAGCTGCCGAAGCGAAGAAGTCGCCCGTGCTCATCCAACTCTTCCCATGGGCGATCCACTTCGCAGGCGGAATCCTCGTGCACGCCGCAAAGGAAGCCGCAGATAATGCCACAGTCCCCGTCGGTGTACACATGGACCATGCTCAAACTCCCGAGATTGTGAAGAAGGCAGCAGACTTGGGCGGATTCGACGGCATCATGGTGGATATGTCGCATTATGAGAAAGAGGAGAACTTCCGCTTGACCAAGGAGTTGGTCAAGTACTGCAACGAGAGGGGAATCATCACCGAGGCGGAGCCGGGCAGGATTGACGGCGGTGAGGATGGTGTAGGCGATGTGGCGGAGATGGGACTGGAAGCTATCCTCACGACGCCCGAGCAGGCCGAAGATTTCGTCTCACTGGGTATCAACTGGCTTGCTCCCGCGTTTGGCAACGTACACGGCAAGTACGGTCCAAAGGGACCACAGCTGGACTACGCGAGGCTCAAGGGTGTTTATGGAAAGGTTGGGGACAGGGTGGATCTGGTGCTGCATGGTGCGGGGAAAGAGTGGTTCGGCAACAAGGAAATGCTGCAGAGTGTGATTCAATGTGGCGTTTCCAAGATCAACCTGAACGATGCGATCAACAACGACTTCACAGAGGTCATGGCCGCCAAAGCGTCAAGCGCACCACTGACAACTCTGCTGGAGGAAGCGACAAATGCGATGCAAAAGTCTGTTGAGAATCACATGGACTGGATGGGGTCAAGTGGGCAAGCGTGGTAGCGATCAACCATGTGTACGATGGACGTGCGGACGTGCATGATCAGCTACTCCTAGTAGGATGGGACGTGGACAAAATTCGTGTAGAATAAGTATTAATGCGACGTGTATACTTCTGCTTGTTGATTGGGTGAAAATTCGCCTCAATATAGCAGACGCCTACAGCATTCCCTTCACCGTATCAGTCTTTCCACCTCCTTCCCCCTTTCCCAAACTCTCTTTATGCTCCTGAACTATCTGATCGAACCCTGTATCTCGGACGAAGCCCAAATCCAACGCTTTCGTATTATCAAATAACGCGGGCCAAGAGTAGAGGATCTTCTTGAGTGTAGGCTCCTCCCTCCCCTCCAGCAAGCTCAGCTTGTCTTCGCCTCCGACCCTCACGAGCGAGTCCATCATGTCTTGCACCGAGACACCAATTCCTGGCACGTTTAGACTACGGTCGAAGTTGGGCAGCCGGTCAAAGTTCAGCTCTGTTGCGCAATACACGAGGTCCTAAACAAGAGTGCATAAAGAGCAGAGCCAGTGTCTCCACTGGCGATCCTCGATAGGTATGATGCATTTCACACCATTCATTGGCTCGCGAATGATGCCGCTCAAGAAGGAGCTCGCCGCTGCAGAGGGCTTGCCAGGGCGCACTGAGACGGTAGGAAAGCGTAATGATATTCCGTCGATAAAACCGCGACGCGTGCATTCGCTGATGAGGCACTCGCACATCATTTTCTCGGCGCCATAGCTGGTCTCGGGGGTCGGCCTCTGATCCTCGGTAACTGGAAGCGTTGCGGAGTTGTTGTATACTGCTTGACTTGAAGCGTAGATGACCTTGACTCCTGGACATGTTTTCCGGATAGTCTCGAGTAGAGCGCGGGTAGCATCGAAGTTGACTTTCATACCAAGTTCGAAGTCTGCTTCCGAGCCAGAGGACATGATGCCGTGGAAGATATAGGCGACATCAATGTCTTTGGTAACCACTGTGCTCGATTCCGTGCGGAGATCTGCTCTGATTGCCTTCACTCGGTCGGAATGTCCGATACTGGATGGTATAGGAGGCTGGAAGATGTCGGTGAGGATGAGCGAGTGCGCGGCGCTCTCATCGTCAAGGAGCCTCTTCGCGACAAGCTGGCCGATGAAGCCAGCTGCTCCAGTGATGAGGATACGCATGCTGTTCGCTAGTGTTTCCGGGGTGTAGAGCCACCTCTTATCAATTGTAAACGCGTCCTGGATGTTACTGTTCAAGGCGGGTTTCTCAGAGGCCGGACTAATGACCATAGTCGGGGCTGCAGGTGGCGACTTTTCTGTCCTAGAAGCGAGGTCTGGCAGCTGGTTATGACGGAGGAGAAGCTTCACGGCGGATCTCAGTATTGCTAGCTCTGCGGCTGCATTTGCCTTCCATCTGGATAGTTAGCATGGAAGTTATGAGGACGCTTTTGGAACAGCCTTACGCTGCATCTTCGTCCGGCAATCGCTGCAGCAGATTATGAGGCATGCATTCAAGACCACCTCGGAAACATTTCAAGCACTTCTGCTCGCCCTCTACCGTCTCGCATTTGATTTTGTGCTTCTTGCACTCTGCACCTAGATTCAAGTTAGCAAGTCAACTTCATGCCAGTCTGCGGAGTAGATCTCACATGCTCTGCCCCTTGCAGTACGCGCAACTTGTAGTCGAGGTCCAGAAGTGTGGTCAGTGTCCTCGTGCGGTCGTTTTTGTACCATCGCGGAGCCATTAGCTAGCATATGGAAGTGTTGTTGTCGCAGGGGATGCAATTACGCGCACGGTTGTTTTCGCGAGTCAGGCATCATACACTACCGTGCCTTGGCAGTCGGTGCGCCGCGTCACCAAAACGCGCCACCCTAGCATGAGCGCGCCGCCCAACATGAGGCTGTAGAGCTCTATACAAAAGCTTTTATCGCGAGATTTTTTGGGGTTGAGGTCTCCTACGTCTGTAGATGATTGCTAGCTACTTAGATTATAGATATCTACTTGGTGTTCTGATGATTTGGCCTCTGCGCGATGAGGGCGTTGGTGGAGCAGATGCAGCTTCATTAATGCGCATAGGTGCTGGCGCAGGCTTCTTCTTCTTAATAAGCCTAGTAGTAGACTTAGAAGGCTTTGTATTGACTTTTCTGGCTAATTTGAGACGTCTCTAAAGTTGTTGTTGCGCCGTACGAGCCTGTTGACGGAGGCGTCGCTCAGTAGCTTGATTAGCCTTCTCCTTGGCGCGCGCATCTTGAGCTGCTGCCTGCGCAACACGCTTCTCCTGTAGTAGACGAGCTTTAAGCTGCCTATTAGCTATCTGGATTTCTCTTTGTTGACTTTTTTGGAGTTCTAATTGTTGTTTTTTAGCCTTTTGTTGGCTGAGAGAGTCGCGCGCCCTCTGTACGTGGGCAGGTGACCAGAAAACAGCTCCTCTATGCCACTCATCTGGTTGCTTAAGAGGCAGAGTCCTGCCCTTTATTTGACGCCGTTTCTGGTTTTTAAGAGTCTCTCGTAGGCCTTGATTTTTATGCTCTAGGAGCTGCTTTTGTACAGAGATTGAGTGTACTGTGCGACTTAGCTTTTTGGCCTTATTAGTGCCCCCTGTATCAACAACAACCTTCAAAAGCCGATCAATTTTGCGCCAATCTGACGCGCTGAGTACTGACGTAGAGCTCTCGCGCGATCTCTGCTCTGGAGACTCATCTCTGTCAAATCGACTGAGGATAGGCGTAGGATCTGGCGGCCAGATACCTGTACACTCAAAAGCTTTGGTGATCAATTGCGGCGTAACTGACGTCGTCCAGGCCCTCTAGAATAGCGTAAAGAAGTCTCTTTTGGCGATTGTTGATAGCCCCTGACTCCTATATAGATATGCGGAGAGCTCGTTGGAGTAGGCGACAGAGAGAGACTTGAACACGCAGACGTCTAGAGGCTGCAGCGTATGGGTAGCATGAGGGGGAAATATCGCAAGGAGGATCTTGTTCTGATCACAGTAGTTGATAAAATCCATAGTAACGTGAGATCTATGCCTATTGAGGACTAGGAGTCGCCATTGTCGTCGAGCCTTCTCCTTTGTACAGCGATCAAACACCTGTTTGAGCCATTAAAGGCCTATATTGTTGTTTGACCATCCAGAGGTTGATGAGGTGATAAAGACTCTGTGAGAGTTGACGTTGATTTCCTCAACCTAGCTTGATTGTAGAGTCTCAGCGTCAGATCGATAGATCAGTGATGGATCAACAGTAGATCCATCAGCGCATATACATGCGATGAGCGAGATCCACTCACGGCTGCCGTCCTGGATAGATTGCCTCACTTGGCGACTCTCATATAGAGGCCTATCGAAGATCCTCTTTGACCTGCCCGTGATACCAAGTAGGAAGCCTTTTTCGTCCATATTGTACGTATGCTGAGGCTCTACGCCATACTTCGTAATTTTCTCGTGTAGAAGCTCAAAGTAGAGCCTATATTTTGCCCCTGAATCAGCGTTGTGGCGATTGCTATCGATTCCAGTCGTCCATCTTGATATCAAGTCTTCGCCGTTGCGCCTGACAAAGCGATCAACCCATGACATGCTGACGTCCTTTTTGGCAATAGATATCGCGAAGTTTTGTATCATTTGACGTGTAGGAGGAAGACCACGCTCAGTAAGGCGTCTTATATACTGTAGGAGCTCCTTTTCTTGTTGTTGGCTGAGATTTCGTTAGTTTCTGCGAGGATCTTGCTGCGCGTATGTAGCGCGTCGGTGCCGGCGCGTCAAAGTAGATCGTACAACACCAAACTTTTTCGCAATTTCTCTATACGAAAAAGTTTCTCCTGGTCTCCGCGATTCGATTGCTGCTATCGCGGCCTCGATTGGGTCCATATTGGTGGAGATGCCGCGCGTTGAAGTTGGGGTGTTGCATGGGGGGTGGCGCGTTTTGGTGACGCGGCGCACCGACTGCCAAGGCACGGTACCCTAGCTTGGCAGTCCGTGCAACGCGTCACTCCATGCAACACCCCGCCATGCAACACCCCAACTTTGACGCGCCATATCTCCACCAATATGGATCCAATTGAGGCTGCGATAGCAGCAATCGAATCGCGAGAGCCAGGAGAATCTTTCTCATATAGACAGGTTGCAAAGGATCACGGTGTTGTGACTTCTACACTAACGCGTCAGCACCAAGACGTCACACAAGCAGGTGCAGCTGCCAACTCCGCGCGTCGAAATATCAGCCAACAACAAGAAGTAGAGCTTCTACGATATATCAAACAGCTCACCAAACGTAGCCTTCCTCCTACAAGGCAGATGATACAGAGCTTTACTTCACATATAGCCAAAAAGCAGATCTCAATATCCTAGGTTGATCGCTTTGTACGGCGGAACAAGGAATCCTTGATATCTCGATAGACAGCCGGTATCGACAACAATCGCCACAAAGCTGATTCTCCAGCCAAATATAAGCTCTACTTCGAGCTCTTACAGCGTAAGATCAAACAATATCAGATGAAGGCTCGAGATACGTACAATATGGACGAGAAAGGCTTCCTGCTCGGCATCACCTCCCGCTCTAAGAGGATCTTCAATAGGCCTCTATACAAGGCCAAGGCTGTGAGGCAAGCAATACAAGATAGCAGCCATAAGTGGATATCAATCATAGCTTGTATATGCGCCAACAGATCTGCCTTAGCCCTAGGTCTCATCTATCAGGCCAGCTCTATCAACATACAATCAAGCTGGGCCGAGGATATCAATCCTGAACACCATTAGGCCTTTATTATGGTATCAGAATCTGGCTGGAGTAATAATTAGATCGGCCTTGCATGGCTGCAATAGGTGTTTAATTAGCTTACAAAGCCAAAATCTGGACGATCGTATCGGCTATTAATCCTTGATAGCCATGGATCTTATATCACAATAGACTTTATTGACTTTTGTGATCGTAATAGGATCCTGCTAGCTATATATCCGCCTTATTCTACGCATACGTTGCAGCCTCTTAATGTCTGCGTCTTTAAGCCTCTATCAACAGCATATTCAAACAAGCTATCAGCCTTTATAAACAACATCCAGGGACTGGCCATAATCGCTAAGAGAGATTTCTTTAGCCTGTTCTAGCAGGCCTAGGCCAATACAATAAGGCAGCTATTAATCCTCCAGGCCTTTGAAGCTACAGGCATCTCCCCGCTCGATCCGACAACTATACTCAATAGATTTGATCAGTCTCAACTATCTGAGCAAGGATCACGAGAAAGCTCAACCTCAGTACTCAGTGCTTCAGATTAGAGAAAGATCAATAGGCTACTAAGGGCCGCTGTGGATACAGGCGGAGATAATAAGGCCAAGAAGCTCAGTCAAACTATACACCATATCTCTGTACAGAAACAGCTTTTAGAGCATAAAAACAATGGCCTCCGCGAGGCCCTATCGATACAGAAGAAGCGCTCAAAGCGAGGCAGGCCTTTACCTCTTGATCGGCCAGATGAGTATCATGGTGGAGCTGTTTTCTGGTCACCTTATAGCGTGCAGCGGGCCCGCGATCGTCAACACCAAAAAGATATAGAGGATCAGCAAAAACAGCTTCAAAAAAGTAGGCAAGCAGAGGCTTATCAGGCCAGCCAGCAGCTCAAGGCAAGACTTCTCCAGGAGAGGCGTATTGCTCAAGCAGCTGCTAGAGATGCGCGCGCAAAGCAGAGGGCCGATGAGGCTGCAGACACAATTGTCAACAAACAAATCCAGTCCAAATCCACCCGTTGACTTGATTTGATGTGCTTCAACAGTGCTGGAGGACTTGATTGGGAGGTCTTGGCAGCAGTTTGTACTTGATTTGGAAGTCGGATTTGCAAATATTAATCTGAAATTGTGGTGTTGTACTGCAGTTTGGCAGCTAATCGTCCCATTTAGATACACTGTACAGAGTCTCGATTGCTGCGTCAGTGAGATTGCTCTCATCAACCTCATTGTCGCTGCTCATAAAACCAGCCTTCAGCCAGCTCCACACACACTGCAGAGCAGCTAGTAACTGTGAGCTCATTTTGCGCCGCTTCGGCTCCAATAAGTCGCCAAGTTCGCTGAACAAGCGCTCACACTCCGCGCTGGAGGCTGGAATACTCATTATATCAAGCGCAAACTGCGCCAACGCTGGGTACTTGTTGCGTAACCCAAGCCAATAGCGGACTGGGTTACCTTCTCGATCGAAGTCGGCGCGGCTCCAACGCGGCTCACAAGCCCGCCAGCGCTCGTACTCATCGCCAGTTTCTTCATCAGAGTCGCTCTCCGCCTCGATAATCGCGTCAACGGCGTCGTCAATGGTGTTGGACCGCTAACCAGCGGGCGTGGAGGCGGCCGGGGAGCAACAGTACCGCTATAGAGGCGCCAAAGTTGCTGAAAGGCAGCGTCGGCAGCCGCCAATTGAGCTGGGTCACCCCCCAAGCGACTTTGCAGTAGTTACGATAGCGCGGGTGGAGTACAATCGCAGCGTAATAGGCAGTACTGTCGCTCAGTTTGCTGTAATAGAGCTTCAGTTTGGCGACAGCGCCGCGCAGGTTGATGGCCAAATGGTCTTCCGGAGCGTCTTCTTGCTCAAAGTCAACATCGCGATAGGTAATTAAGCGCTCTTCATAAGCGCTTATAAGCTGCTCAAAGGTAGGGATAACCTCATAAATGGCGCCGAAGCGCCCATTAAGCTTGCGATCGCCTGGCTGCTTGCTCTTGCCGCGACCTTCCAGCCGCTCTGTGGCTGCTTTGAGCGGCTTCAACACATCCACATACTCAGTGATAACTGCCCAGTCTGCTGCTGGTAGACCGTTGATCGCATCCACGCCAAAGCAGCTAGCAGCTTGTTAGTTGTTTGATCAAGCGCTTCGATCCGTGAGATGTGGTGTTTGGCGTAGTCAGTGATAGGACGTTAGAGGATAAGCCCACGCTCAAAGGCAGCACAATAGCTGTTCCAGCGTGTAACGCACGCCTTGACGACAGCTAATAATAAGGCCTTGTTTATAGGGTCTTCAGCTAACGCGAGGTGCTGGAAAGTAGAGAAACTAGAGTACTGTTTCGGCGTACTAATAAAGTTGATGATGTCTAGAAACACTCCTAAAGGCCCTAGCCGCCGCCACTTATTCATGAACTTCTCCTTATCCTTCTTATGCTTTGGGTCATTATTGTAGGCGTCTTTATCCTTGCCAAACATAACAGTTTGGCTAACGAGGTTGATAGTGTGGCAACTGCAACGAAGGCGGCGTTGAGCGGCAGTAAATCCATACTATTTACTCAAGTACTCCACTGCCACATTGTTACTTGCAGCGTTATCTAACACAAAGTAACCTAGCTTCTCCGCCGTTATATCGAACGCCTGCAGCGCTTTGTCGACACATTCGCCTATCCTCTCCGCTGTGGACGCCAGCGAGCTGCGGCAGCGCGATAGGTAAGTCTCGATCCTGCCCGCGGTGTCACGTAGTGAGCAACGACACCAAAGAAGCCGCGCTTGCCACCTTTTGCAGTCCAGCCGTCAAAGCTGACGTGCACCTTACTGCTCGCAGTCGCTAATTCTGCTTTAACAATAGGAACAAGGTAGTCGTAGAGCCGCAGTACGAACCTCGACACGCTGTTGTGGCTTGTCCACAGCGCTTGAACTGCCGCAGGATTGGCGAACTGTAGCATGCGCCAGAAGCTCTCAGTCTCGAATTCGCGCAGCGGATGGTTATTCTCAACAGCCATTGCACAGCGGCGAGCCGGAAGCCTTGAACATCAAAGTTACTCAGCTCATTAACCACAGCTTGCGGACAGGTACGCCCTTCATCGCGTCAAAGATAGTTGATGACCACCCGGCAGCTGTGGCAGCTGCTTCCCGCGCGCAGTTAGGCGATGGCCGCGCCTTTGACGACCCAGGTGCTTCGCCACGGAGCTTGTGGCATCCGTCACCTCGATTATGCTGCTCGTGGCGCGTTGTGGTGGCAGAAGCGGCACACAAAGAAGGTGCGCTCAGGTTTATCAGCCGCAATTTGTGCAGGACTTTGCTTTAACGCGACGCGATAGCCGTACTGAAAGACCCATCTCTTCTTGCCAATAAGAGTAGCCGCGGCACCTGGTACCGAGCCAGCTTCTCCCCAATCAATGCTATCGTAATTGTCCGCAAAGCGCTCGTCAAAGCCGCGCGCCACGACATTATCATCCTCTACAGTCGAAGCCGCCGTGGCTGCCTTTGACGCCGACGATGGCGTTAACAACGCCTGCGACTCCAGCAACTGCAGCTCCCACGGCCCGCTGTGAGGCATCTATAACTGGCCGACAAGCGGGTCTTCGGCGGGCATGGCTGGCTGGCTGGCTACCCGTGATGGCGACGATTGAGGCGACGGCGGCGCAGTTAGCTGCGTTTCGGGCAGCTCTATCGGCTGACTGGCAGTGCGGCTGGCAGCGAGTCGCCTTCAATAGCCCGCTGGTGCGTACTTTCTGACGCTTGCCGCGACCCCACCACCTTCATCGGTCACCTCTACCGGTACGGCGCCGTTGGCGCGTACTCCGGCGCGTGTGTTGCCATCGATAGCGCGTTTGGGGGGCATCTCGGGCTATTAGCAAGCCCACAAGGTCAGCAAAGGCAGCGAAAGTACGCAATAAGTTAACTGCAATAGCTAAAACACCAACAAAAGTACACCGATAGATAGGGCGATGGTAACAAAACAGCGCGTCAAGTGCGCGATGAGATGGCTAGGGGGCCTGGGCGTGATGCCGGCAGTAAGTTGTGGCCAATCAACGACTCCAAATAAGCCAACTTTTGCAGCAACACCCGCTCGCTTCTATGGCTAAACAACACTATCAAATCTATCAAATCTCCAAGTCAAATCTTCATTTTGGACTTGATTTCCGCCTCAATTTATACGGCAAAGACTTGATTTACTTGAATTGGCAACTCGGCCGTTCGAAGCTCGAGATTTGGAAGTATACCGTGGGTCACCACCTCGTGCACGGTCCCACCTCGTGCACGGCCAACACCAAATCTCCCGTACTTTCAGAATCGCTTTACACCACCAATATACACCCAATGGAGGCTGCCCTAGAGTCGTTAAAATTGCTGAAGCTTGGAGAGAAGCCTAATTATACTCAGGCTGCGAAAAAGTACGGTGTTGATCGAACGTTGCTGTCGAAGCGTCACCGCGGGTTATCGGCAGCTATGCGGAGAAAGTCGATAATATGCGCCTTCTTAACTCTACACAGGAAACTGAGCTCGTACAATATATTGATAAGCTCTGTGTACGAGGGCTCCCACCTACAAGGGAGATGATACGGAATTTCGCAGCAGAAATAGCAGGAAAGAGCCAGGAAAAAACTGGGTTGATCGCTTTATTGCGCGGCATCACATTGAGCTTGTATCTCGATGGGCATCCGGCATCGATTCCACACGCCACAGAGCTGACTCTGCCTTCAAATACGCCCTATATTTTAAGCTCCTGGACCAGAAGATAACTCAGTACGATATCGAGGCTCGCAATATCTACAATATGGATGAGAAAGGCTTCTTAATCGGGGTGCTGTCAAAAATGAAGCGCGTGTTCTCCCGCCATCAATATGATCACGGCGTTAAACAAGCACTCCAGGACGGCAACAGGGAGTGGATAACTACGATAGCCTGTATTTGCGCCGACGGCAGCTATCTCACGCCTGCGCTAATTTATCAGGCTGTTTTCTGGTAAGATACAAGACTCATGGCTTCAAGATTTCGACCCCGCAGAGCACAAAACCTTCTTTGCCTCATCGCCCAGTGGATGGACCAACAACAAGCTAGGGCTCGCATGGCTTGAACAGGTGTTCAATCGCGAAACAAAAGCAAAGGCAAGACGATCATATCGTCTACTCATCCTTGACGGCCATGGCTCACATATATCGATGGAGTTTATCAAGTTTTGTGACGACAATCGGATTCTTCTGGCCATCTATCCTCCCCACGCTACCCACACCTTGCAGCCGCTCGATGTCTGCCTTTCAAGCCTCTATCAACTGCCTACTCAAACGAGCTCTCCGAGTTCATGTATAGCTGCCAGGGCATCTCCGCGATTACAAAAAGAGACTTCTTCCGCTTGTTCTATAAGGCCTGGCATACAACGTTCAAGGAAAGACGATCTTAACGGCTTTTAAAGTCACAGGGCTTTCGCCGTTAGACCCAGACGCTATACTTAAGAATTCAAATAGAGGAGACTGAGAGGCCCTCGTCAAGCGATAGTACTACTTCCGTACTCAGCGCTTCAGATTGGAGAAAGATTGAGCGATTACTGCGCCAGGTATGGAGGATATCCACGATCGACGCTCCCAACAGCTAAGCCAGACGATTCACGTGATGGCTGTACAAAAACAGCTCCTCCAGCATGAAACGAGCGACTCAGAGGGTCCCTTGTCAATGAGAAGAAGCGCGTCAACGTGGCAAGCCTCTATTACTTGAGGCACCGCAGGAGTATATGGTGGAGCTATATTCTGGTCGCCATCCAAAGTCAAGGACGCCCGCGATCGCCAAGCACAAAAGGATGCCGACGAGCAGCTACTACAACAACAGAAGTCCGAGGAGATCAAGCGTAGGAGCAGCAGAAGCAGGAGAAGCTACCATGCTTGAAGAGAGGCAGCGCATGAGAGAGGTGGCCAAAGAATACGCCTTCAAGAACGCGCGAGAAGGCCGTGCAGCGCGAAGAAGCTAGGATCGCGCGCGAAGCCAAAAAGCAACTCCAACAAGACATACAATTCTCCCAAAAAGGTTAATAGACGCCGTCCAAGGCCTTTGCACCACCTCCTCAAGTCTCTAAGGAGACAGAGGATGTTGGTGTGATATATCATCTGTAGTTGATGTGGTGCCTACACCCGGCCCTGCCACGCGCACCCGCAAAGTACGCCTTCCACAGAGGTATCGCACGTAGTTTATCGTTGCCAATCGATCAAATAGGTCCTTAAAAGCCCTCCACTAAAAAATCTCGCGATAATACAATATATATGCGACTCTACAGCTTCAAAAGTTGTGGGTGTGGGCATCTGGAAACCGTGCACCAGATGGGGCCGTGCACCAGGTGGTGACCCACGGTATTTGATTGTTGACAATTGTGGCTGCAGATCGACGTCTCAAACAACAGGCCCGCAAGGCACAAAGTCAACTTCAGAAACGTATTAGATTATCCTAAAAGGGTAATAAGAAGGCCTTAAAGCCTTCTAGCTAATCTATTAAGAAGAAACAGGCTCAGCGTGAGGCTGTAGATATTAATAAGGCCTTATCTGTTGCATCCGCCTCACAGTCACGTAGAGGCCGAATTATCAAAACACTAAGCAGATATCGATAATCTGAGTAGCTAGCAATTATCTATAGGCCTTAGAGACCTTAACTCTAGAAAATCTTGTGATATTATTTTTTGTGGCTGTCTCTATAGCCTTATGTTTGTGGCCGAGCGATTATGTTGGGGTGTTGCATGGAGTGACGCGTTGCACGGACTGCCAAGCTACGGTACCGAGTCCGTGCACTCAATGCACGCCGTCAGTCAATGCACGCGCATCACCAAAACGGGCTACACAAACTTGAAGCTGTAGAGCCACACAACATAGCTATTATCACAAAATAACTTGGTGGAGTACTCTATAGCCCTATGCGATAAACTTTCTCACCAATACTTTCTTAGCCGAAGGATTTTGCGGCCGCGAGTGTTGGTTTGGTGTGGAGGTGTTGGGGTACGCGCTGTGCGCGAGGCACCACCTACATCATCCCTAGCACTACGTTTCTGCTTCTTTCTTGGTGCTGCTTTCTGTGACGCCTTGCGCTTGCTTATAGAGGGCTTTTGTACAGCTTTTTGAGAGTCGCGAGCTTGCTTTTGGCGCTCTCTCTCTGCCTTGCGCTCAGCGACTTCCTTAGCCTTCACAGTAGCTAACCAGTCGCGCTCTTCCTTCTCCTTCTTCCGCTTCTCACGCTTCTCATGCGCAATCTTTTCGTTGTATAGCTTATTAGCCTTAGCAAGCTCCTTCATATTGGCTTTCTCCTTCTCCTCTGCCTCTCCTCCTCCTTGCAAGCCTCCTCATCCAGGTCTTGGCCTCCCTGAATGACCGAGGAGTCCACATCATAGAAGGCCCCCAGTACTCATAGTGTTGCAGCAGGTCTAGAGACTTGCCCTTCGTCTCTCTCCTTTTCTTAATAGTAAGAGCGTCGAGCAGGCCCTCATTTTCGCTCTGCAAAAGGGTGTTTTGGATAGCCATGTAGTAGAGCGATTGCCGGATAATAGATGCGTCCTTCTCTAAGGCACCGCTTAACGCACGTTTTACGACTGTGTTCAACTTTTGCCAGGCCTCACCGCCATATGTGGGAGCTTCTTCTGACGCGTTGCTGGAGGTGTCCGAGTCGTTGGTGGTAAAGCGATCGAGTATAACGTTGGGGTTGAAGGGATGTACACCTGTTGCCTGAAAGGAGCTAAAGATGTTCTTTGTAGTAAAGCTGCTCATCCAGGCATCCCAAAACAAGCTAAAGAAGTCGCCCTTAGTTACAGGCACTAAGCCCTGATGCTTGTAAAGGCGTGTTGCCAGCTTCTTTAAGTATGCTATGCTAAGAGGCTTGAACATTACTACATCGAGTGGCTGCAGCGTGTGGGTGCTGTGAGGTGGATAGATACCTAACAGTATCTTTTGCCTGTGGCAGTACTCTAGAAACTCTTCTGTTAGGTGGCTGCTATAGCCATCCACAAGCAATAGGCGGTACTTTCTTCGAGCTTTAGCTGCTCTAAAGCGCTCAAACACCTGCTGGAGCCACGCAAGCCCAAGCCCATCATTCGACCAGCCGCTGCCTGATACTCCGAAGAAGGCCATATGTTCTCCCACCTTCACATCCTCCACCCAGGTGTCTTGTGTGTTCTTAGAGTCAGCCGCATATATGAGAGCTGGCGGCAACGCTGTACCATCCGCGCAAACGCACGCCAACAAGCTTATCCACTCGCGATTGCCATCCTGCAGCATCTGCTTAAACTGCTTCTTCTTAAATAGCCTCTTACTGAAGATCCTCTTCTGTCTGCCAACGGCTCCAATCATAAAGCCTTTCTCATCCATATTGTATGTATGCTCAGGCGCTACTTCGTAGAAGTCGATTTTGCTGCCCAGTTGTTCGAAGTACACCTTGTACTCATCACCAGAGTCGGCAGCGTGGCGTTGCCGATCCATTAAAGTGCTCCATTGGGATGTAAGCTCATCCTGGTGTCGGTGGAGGAAGCGAGTAACCCAGCTCTCGGAGACAGGGTGTCCAGCGATATCAGACGCGTAATTCTGCACCATCTCTCTTGTAGGAGGTAGCTTTTGCTCTGTCAACCCCTCTATATGCTTTACAAGCTCTGCCTCCTGTTCTGGTTGAAGATTGCGACGTGCTAAACCTGCCTCCGTACGCGACCCGCTGACACCTCGGTGCTTGCGCGACAACGTCGAGCGAGCAACACTATGCTTTTTAGCTATTTCTGTGTAGGAGAAATTTTCGCTAGTGTCAAGAGCATCCAGCTCTGCAAGGGCTTCTTCTATAGTTATGGTAGCGTTGAGTTGTGGGGGGTGCGAAGTTGGGACGAAATCGCGATCGCGTGCATGACTGACGGCGTGCATTGAGTGCACGGACTCGGTACGCCTGTAACCTAGCTGACTCGGGTGGCAACCCCAGCTGGTACCTTTGAGGACTTGCTCCAACATCAACGGGGAATTGCACAAGTAAAATAGTACGTTTACAGGGATTGAAGCTTTACGCCACATAGCCCGAATCTCCTCTTTGCCTATCATGCGCGCAACGTGCTGGTGCATAGTCGTATGCAAAAGTCATGATATCATTCGTAACTGCGCTGTGAAACACACACAAGGTCATCGCCGTACACAAGGGTCACGTCAGATGCGGTGTATCGGTATTCATTCATTTGGTCTTCATCTCCAACGTTGTGAGGAGAGAGACGTATATCGAACTATGTAACAAGGAACATCGGCGTGCCCTTGCAAAACTTTTGCGGTCGAAGCCTTGGACAAAACCATGGGCACGCGGAATTATGCCGTGACACTCATCAAGTCTCGTGTATGCAAAAAGTATGTTCACTTTGCGCGCCGTGTGTGGTTGCACGGCGGCTCCGTTGAACGAAACGGTGCATATGCAAGACGGTAATGTGACCAAGAGAAAAGCCAGATTACTTTTCGCCTCGCCGGGCCAGTGTTCTCACACTTCCAATACTGGACGCGGACAGACGCCGCAGTGACTCTGTGGTGCTCTTTATAGCGTTAAGCGGAATAGGAGCTGTGGAGCCCTGTGCCCCGTTCGTAGTTGAAGTTTGCGCTCTCTCCCGGGCATATTGAGCAGCACGCCTTCTACGGAGGGTCCTGCGACTAGTCATTGAATCCAGTATCTCTGACAAGGCGCGTTTGCACTCTGGCCAAGTCGTTGAGGTATAGATCATAGCGTTCCAGAAGCCCTGAAGAGGCAAGACCAAGGCGGAAGCAAGGTTGAGCCCAAATATGGGATGGTCCTTGTCAATGTATTGCTGAAGACGATTGACAGTGGAAGGTACCCACACGATGAACAGGGCGGTGAACATAAGAAAAGCAACTTTGAAGTATCCCCACGCAGCGGCATTTCCATCCATGGTAGCATTCCGGCGCTTGTTCGGGTTGTACTGACTGGCTGAAAACGAATGAGAGTGATACCCGTCTGCAGTTTGCGTCCGGTTGGTAGAGAATGCAGTGGCGTTGTACCCGGTGCGTCCCCGGTCGTGTTGCGGATCCGCTGTCCTCGGGGGAGCGGGAATTTCGTCGGGCGGATCAAGTGGTCTCGTGCTAGCAAAGAAGCCATGAAAAGGCGGATCGCCAGGTACGGATTCAAGATCTATAGACGAGTAAGTTTCTACCTTCATTTCGGTCTCCACTTTGATTTTGCGGTAGTTTGCAGCGGTGAACGGATTAGTCAGCGTGTTGCCCAGTTCTGGGTCAGTGTTTCTAGTCAGTGAGCGAAGCTGAGCACGCTTCTTGAAGATCTTTCGCCCGGTAGCAGCGTAGATGCAGAGCGTGGCGCAGATGATGACCCTGGAGTTCGTCAGACAGTGACCATATGAAAGGGTCGTGTGCTTACCATATAGGGGCATAGAAGAAGGCAATCCGCATCCACTCAGCCTCTGTACTAACCCAGCACCAAATCTACAACGTCAGAAAAATCGTATAGCGGATGGGGAGGACATACAGCGGCAGGGCCAATGATCTTTCTATGACCGGGCCCTAGATGGTCCATGACGATATATGTAACTGCAGTAATGCCGGGAAGGCCATAACTCAAGCCCAGGTACCACTTCTCGAGTCGGCGTAACTGTCTAGAGTCGTAGTTATGGAAGAAGACCAACATGACGTTCGTGGCCATGCTGAATACCCACAAGGTGTCCGCCATCATGAACCTACGATAATTAGTTAGCTTCGTGATAGGTTCAGGAGAGACGTGCCATTGAATCATGATGCCCTGGAACTCGCAAAGATTAGAGAAGTCAACACTCTGTCCTGGGAGGGCGGAAGTGGAGATTAGTGTCGCAACGTTGGTCAGCATGTTGCCAAAGGAAGCAAAGAAGACCAGGCGGTTGATGGGCTTCCGGAAAAAGTCCCATCGCAGGAAGGTGGTGATGATGAACAAAGAGCCGAGGATGGAGAGGACGGACATGCTCCGCTCCGATACCTGGACAGCCAGCAACTCGCGAGCAGTGAGCGTCATGATGAGGCCGGCGTATGGATCGAAGAGCAACAATTTTGGAAGGTGTGGTTTTGTATGGTAGACCCCAGCCGGGAAATTGTGACGGCAGCAGCGGTCACCAAAACAAACAACGCCGCACTCTTGTCAAATGAGCAAACACATGGACCAGCGCGGTGCTGGTGCGCCTAGGGAGATGGTTGTTGAGGCGGCAAGTATATGTTGCGGGTTGCGCGGTGATGGTTGTCGTGGTGTCGAGCGTCTGCAGGCCGTGTCAAAGATGCAGGTGCGAGGGAGGTTGCAGTTGGTCGAGGTCCCAGAGGAAGGTGCGGGCGAATTTGCTTGGCTGCTTAGTGGCAGGTGCAATTCACTCGAAATGTGATTCACTGGAGATGTAATTCACTTGCCCCCCCGGCTATGGTTGTCGCTTCGACGCGGGACGGACGGCGGGGCAAACGGGCACGCGCAGCCTGGAATGTGGGCACTGAAGCCGCAAGTTGACAGCGATCGAAGAGCGAAACGGGCTAATCCGATCCTGGGGGCGTGGGGAGTACAGCTCAGGCAGGGAGCAGTCGTTCGCACAAGGTTGTACAGGGCAGAGCCACGATCGAATCGAGCTGTTGTCGTTTGGTGTCACCACGCCAACGGCGGTACCTGCAGAGTGGGGAAGAGTGAATGGACGTTTTGCTGCGTAACGAATGACAGTCCCGGAAAAGATTCACACGCAGTTGAAAGAAAGAGAAAATCCACGCGTAGTAGATGAGACAACACAAAAGTATCACACCACATTGAGGATACGTATAAGGGCACAGTGTGCCGTCCTGTCTCCCAGCAAGCTTACAGTGCACACATAGCGTAAGCTGGCGTCCGCACTCCATCGGCAGCATCTGGGGAATAATGGCAACATTGGCAGACTATGGGCCCAGGGGGGTCGCGTGAGGCGTGCGTTAGGGCGGACTGCCGTACAGTTGAACAGCAGGCGGGCAAGTATAGCATCTGCTGACAGGCATTACCTAGCGACGATCAAGCCAGGAGGATCTGTCATCCCCGGCCCTCCTGTTGTTCGTGTCGAGGGTACGTGGTAGGAGAACCGCCACCCAGGACGTTGCTGGCCGTTGCGGCTAATGCCGCGCTAAGCCCACAGCGATTGGCGATGGCGATGGCGCGTCTGACGGGTGCTTTCTCACTCTTCGTATGTCCCTCATCTTCAGGTCGTGCTGCCACTCACCCTATCGACAGCACAGCTCCTTGTGAGAGCAGTTGCTTTTGCAAGCCGGTGTTGCGGTACGAAACCCGGCCATGCACCTCGGGGACGTGCTTACCGAGCCGGGCGTTCTCCTCGTGGGAATCTAGACTTCGTCAACACCGCTCAGCTCGTTGCGGACCCTATCACAGCCGGCGCACACACACCACAATATCACGATCTCTGCACAGTAGCTTTAGAATCGCCGTTAACAGATACAATAAGCCATAAAGGACCCCACGCCCAGGTGACACAGCCTTCGAGGCGTCGGCAAACGTTAGACTTTCGGCTAATAATAGATCTTGCCCTACGCGAATGTTTGGATGCAATTGGAACGCCTTCGTAATTCCATTGGTTAACGAGACCGTTCTAGCATCTTTTTGTACCAATCCTCTCTGTCGTCATACGGGATTGAGCTTGTCATTGGGCCAGGTGGGAACAGGGTGTGCCTCGTGGCCCCCTTGCCAATTCGGCCCTCTCCTTGACGTCTGACTTGAACCCAACGCGGGAAACGATTGCGGAAAGCCCGCAGAATGTTTGAGCTTCTCGTTCTACTCTGCTTATCTGGCAATTCTCCATACAGAACGCAAGACTGGTTTGACCAAAAATGCGCTCTTTCATCCTCGTGGCAAGGCAGGGGAAGAGGCTCATTACATTCTGTTGCAATGGCCGCCATAACCTCTGTGCGGTATGAATACCAACACAGCGATCTGTAGAGATACCCGCGGATGCATAAACCACGAGCCACACCACGGACACTGTGAGATTGGCAACGTACGACCCCCCGATCTCGCGTACCCCACGCAACGATGCTTCACGTCCTCCGGGGTGACTAAAGAGAATGGAACGTTTCAAAAACACTCTCGTACATCAGACTTCCACCACGAGGGCGGGGTGTAAGCTTGTCTCGAACAAGCCAAGCGGATCCTCAGTACAGTTTGCAGGACAAGGCAAAGTCCACAGGAGGCGGAGCTGAGAGGTGGCCTCAGGACACCTTACCTAGCCGAGACAGCATACTGCCAATGACTGATCTAAGGCAAAAACGTAATCCCCATGGCTGGGGTAAGCTTACTATGTCATTTCAGACTTTTGCCATCTTCGCAGGTGCTCAATCTTTCCCTTGGTGTTTTCGTGTGGATCGCATCAAACCATCGCACTCGTCTGATACCACTCCCAATCGTCACCCATTAACTTCTAATTTCCAAATCACATAGCCAGGAATGTCACGTCGGGCACCCAGTGACACTGGTATGAACAAAGCTGCCAATTCAGGGTTGCCAAACCATTCATTCGATGTGAGACCTTGGCTCATGTTCACGACAGCTTACAATTCTCTGAAACAAGAGCTGTCGGCTACAACCAGCATGATGTGTAGTTCGCATTGCGACGATACCTGTCCGTGTAACATGTTTTTCTATTCACCATTGTATGCTACTGATTCTGCCCCTGGACAAGTAAATGGGACTGAGATGAAAAAATAGAACCATGAAATTTAGGAAAATGCACGCTGTATGCCTAGGAACGACAACCAAGGAAAGGGGTACTCCTGGCACAGACTCCAAAACGCCGGTTTTTTTTTTTTTTTTTTTTTTGTGAACAAAGCTGCATCCCGCAACTATACTATGGTAAAAAAGCTAGTTTCCTTTCGCACCCACTACTCGTCCCAATCTCTTCTTTTGAGCGGAAGAACGATTCAGAGGGTTCGATTCGCGATTGCTGTGACATGTACTAGTGTATTCGTAGGTTACGATGGCCAACGCGCGGGGCGTGGAAAAAATGTTTACGAAACCCTCTCAAGCTCTTCTGCTCTCAGTAAGCACCTTGCGGGACTTGGTAACCTCCCATCTGGGCTTGCTGAGCCTGTGCCTGAGCAGCGGCCATAGCCTGGGCGTGCTGTTGCTGGCGCTGAGGCAGGTCATTGAACCAGGGATGGTTGAGCGCGGTAGAAGCAGATATGCGCATCTCGGGTCGCAGCTGCAGCATGCTGTTGAGGAGGTTCAAACCGACCTGATCCACTTGGGGAAGGATCAGGCGGAGGTCTTGCGTGGCGAACACTGGAAAGTTGGCCTTGTATTCGGGAAATTGGGAGATTCCAGGCCATGAGCGCTCGGATGGGGTGCCCATCAGCCGAAAGATCTTCTGCAGCTGATCCTCGTTGGTGGTTCCTGGGAAGAGCGGCCTGCCGGTGTACATTTCGGCCATGATGCATCCTGCGGACCAGATGTCGATGCTGGTACTATAGGTGCGACTGCCGAGCAGAACGTCCGGCGCGCGATACCACAGCGTGACGACCTCGTTGGAGAAGGTGTTCACCGGGATGCCAAACGCTCGCGCAAGGCCAAAGTCGGCCAGCTTGAGCACGCCGCGGCTGTTGATGAGCAGGTTCTGCGGCTTGAGATCACGGTGCAGCACGCGGTTTTCGTGGCAGAAGGCGATGCCGCGGAGCAGGTGGTACATGAAGGACTTGATGGTGGGCGGGTCGAGGGCGCCGCGGTCGCCTCGTGCGTCCATGTACTTCTTCAGGTCCTTGTCCATGTAGTCGAAGACGAGCATGAGCTTGTTCTCGGTGTGGATGACGTCGTGCAGCAGGACGATATTCTCGTGCTTCAATTCCTTCATAAGGGATATCTCACGGATGGCCGTCGATGGCGTGCCCTCCTCCGAGTCGAGGTGGATCTCCTTGAGCGCGACGAGCTCGCCCGTCTGGCGGTTGCGGCCCTTGAACACCTACAAGGCATTAGCCCGTTTCATAGAAAGCGGAGTTGCATGCGCACAGTCGCATAGGTGCCCTCGCCCAGCTTCTCCAGCTGCTGGAACGAGCTGGGGTGTCTCCGAGCGTCCATGGCCGTACCGGGCACGAAGGGAGCGGTGTCGCTGCCGCCGAGGTTGCGCACGCTGATGGAGGAGTCGGTGCGGATTTCCGAGAGGGTGCCTGCGTGCGTGGGCGTGAGACTTGCCGGCGGGGGGCGGTTGGTATACTGAGGGTCGAAGAGGATGGCAGAGGCCGTGGTCAGTTGTTTGGCGATCCGGAGTGGCGGCGGGGTGCGGGCGCGCGAGGGTTCGGGGGAGAGCGTTGGTTCGGCCGTTGTTGTGCAGAGGGGGAGCGATGCACCCCAGAGCCTCTCGACGTCTCAATAGAAGCGCGGGTCGGCTGGATCCTAGGTGGTGGTAGTAGCGAAGATCGCAACAGATCGGGCGGTGCTGGCGCTGCACCAGTGTGCGTGGTGAGTGTGCGGCGGCGGCTGGCGGGGGCGGCGGCAAGCGCCCCGCCAATCAACCCGAGACGGTCTTGCAGTGTTCCATGCAAGCATCACATATTAATAAAGTGTCTGGCTGCGTGAGTACAGGCAGCCAGAATGCTCAAGAGCTGTGCTATTTCAAAAGATGCGCCCTCGTTGCACCGAGCATACCCGGATCGCTGCATGCCTGATGAACCCGCAGCCCCACCACCGCACAGCCAGTCTTTGCTCTTCGCGTCGCTGGAATAATCAGAACCTAGAGACGCAACAGACCATAGTGAACATCTGTCCGCCAGCGCAGAGGAAGTAGCCCGCGGGGAGGATGCCGCACGTGAATGAGGGGCGCCCGGGCGCTAGTGGAGCTTCCAGAAGCTGAGGCAATGGAACTGTCACAGCAGGCTTCGTCATCCCAACGGCCGCCACCGCAGCAACACGGTCCCGCGACGCCGCAACCCAGCCTGAGCGAGCACAGCCATGCGTGCGACCCTCTTCAGCCCAAGCTACCACCTTCAACGCGTGCCGCCGGATTGATTCCCTTACTCCGCTCGTCCACCGCTGTTTGTTCTTTGCTCTGCTTTCTTGCCTGCTACACTTTCTAGGCTCCACCCCTCCTCGAAGACCGTACTACGCCTGTGAAAGCAGATCATACGGGACAGAGCCTACAAATCCGGAGCTGTGGCCACCATGAAATACACCGTCTACGATCGTCTAATGAGGCGAGAAGTGGCCGCCGACCGCAAGCGATACTCGGGCGTGCCTGGGCTCTATGGCGACAGGCAATGGGTGCAGGATATGGATATTGTCAACGAGCTCGAGGGCCACAACGGATGCGTGAATGCTCTTTGGTACTACATCGCCCTTCAGTCAAGCACAGCCTGGTACTGACTACTCTAGCTGGTCAAGGTCTGGCCGTCTGCTGGCCTCTGGCTCCGACGACCACCGCATCAACATCCATTCCTACCATCCCGATTCGTCCACGTCCCAGTTCAGCCTCACGACTTCCATCCTGACCGGCCACCGCACCAACATCTTCTCGGTCAAGTTCATGCCATATTCGAACGACCGGACCATTGTCTCTGCGACCGATGACGTCCGAATATTCGACATCGAGCATTCGGGCCACTCTGCGCTTGGATCCGCAAGTTCAAGCCGCCCGCAAGGAGCGAGGCGGCGTGTGGGCATCCACGGCGTACCCGACGGGCTGACCCTGACGGAGGGAGACACCAACGCCAAAGCGTTCCGATGTCACAATGATACGGTGAAGCGTATTGTAACCGAGGATAATCCTTTCTACTTCCTCACCTGCGCTGAAGACGGCGACGTGAGGCAATGGGACGTGAGACAGCCGTCGAGGGCCTACCCACCACACAGGGACAGCACGCTACCAAGCTGGGCTGCTGGCAACGATGCATCTGATAGCGTCCCTCCACCACTCATTTCATACAGCCGCTACAATCTGGACCTAAATACCGTCTCGTGTTCGCCGTCCCAACCTCATTACATCGCTCTAGGAGGTGCACATCTCCATTGCTTCCTCCACGATCGTCGGATGCTTGGGCGGGACAAGTTTAGGGAGCGGGGTCAGAAACTGGCGATTTCTGGAAGTGGAAGCGAGCGTGAAGACGAACTGCTGGGCCAGGCCACCCAGTGCGTGAAAAAGTTTGCGCCGAATGGGCAGCAGCGGATGAGGCGCTCCGATAACGGACACATAACTGCATGCAAGATCAGTGATGCCAATCCAAATGAGCTCGTGGTCAGCTGGTCCGGAGACAACATATACAGCTTCGATATTCTGAGGAGCCCAGACGCAACGGAAGAGGTCATAGAATCTGCTGTGTCGACGGGCTCGTCGAAGGGTCGGGTGAAGGACAAGAGCCGGAAGCGGAAACGCCCAAAATCGAGTGTTTTATCCCAAGAAGGTGCTAATCGAGCTGGATCGCGTCAGCGCACAGAGAGCTCGGATGAAGGTCTGACATTGCGCGTGAACTATGGAAATGGCCAGAGCGAAGAGATCCGGGTCGAGGTGCCCCAAAGCTCGATATCTGGTGAGGAGGCAGCAGCAGTCCAAGATACCGATCACTACCGCATCGCCAAGTCTACCACCAGGTTGCTTCAAAAGATGTTCAGTCTTCACGACAACCACGCGGCTTCTGATTTCGACAATCCCGCCACACACAAACCGACATTTACCTCTGTGCTCGGGCTTGCGGCTGCGATACTGCCGGACATGGACGAGATATCCAGAACCTGGCGTTATCCGGTAGATCCGACACCGGTTGACGTTGCTCTTCAGAACAAGCTTCGCGATCGACGAGCCTCCTTTCGGTGTTTTGTACAAGCCGCCGGCACCCTCGCTCGCGTTCTCGGAGGGCAGCTGCGGACAGGCGGCGATGCTAGCGCTGTCATTTCACAGTACTTTGCCTCGATACAACCTGCGCCTAGTGAAAGGCAGCTCCCTCGGCATGAACAGTTTGGATATGACTTTCTCAAGGCGATTCTACTGTGGTTGGACAGCGGTGTCGGAGCTGTGATAGAAGGCTTCTCGAGTCCCAGCAGCAATCCTCGCATGCCGCTCCCACAGAATGCAGGCACTGATGCAATCGACGATGTTCTTATTCCCTATCTACTCGAATTGGCGAGCGACAACCCCATAGTCAACGTAGACGTGTCGAGGTTCGAAACAGACGAGACGAGGGTACTGTATTCATCTGAGAAAGCTGCCGTGATTGCCTTTTCCCGGGCTCTCAAAGTTCCCTTCGTTGATCTGACTGGGGCGGTCGTGCCTGCAGCTGGTGATGTACCGGTACAAGAAGACGACCCAGGGCAGGATCGTACGACCGCCGTGAAGAACTGGGCGTTCAAGATCGGCCGGGGCTTGCTATTGAATGCTGCTAAAGGGGTTCGTTTCTCGGCGGTTGACCGGGCGTTTGGCGGACGTGGGATATCAGACCCGACCATTCGGGCGGAGGAGGAAGAACATCGCGAACGACAAGATATTGACCCTCTTGGGGAGGACGATGCTATCTTGGACGCGGAACTCGTGAGTCGGGCCTCGGCCGAGCAAGTGTCTACAGAATCAAGATCAGTCGAGACTCCTGCACCTACTTCAAGGGGTCGCGAGAGCACCGAGGGCGAAGATGAGGAAGACGAGGACGACGACGGCGATGATTCCGATGGTGACGTTGACCCAACAGATGAAGATGCAGAGG
The DNA here is from genome assembly GCA_031010545.1 of Laburnicola sp. JP_R_19. NCBI lineage: Eukaryota > Fungi > Ascomycota > Dothideomycetes > Pleosporales > Didymosphaeriaceae > Laburnicola > Laburnicola sp. JP_R_19. The sequence goes on from VOIT01000042.1 coordinate 1,995,208, forward strand.
ACGAGGATGTCGATGAGGATGGTTTGGCGCGCACGCGAAGCGGACGCATCTTATGGCGCTCCGATTTCGACCGAAGCTTCCTACGGGAGCGCGTCGAATCCCGCGTGCCTTGTTCACCCCATACGCGCGTCTATACAGGCCATTGCAATGTTCGCACGGTAAAGGATGTCAACTTCTTTGGCCAGAACGACGAATATGTAGTGAGCGGTAGCGACTGCGGGCACCTCTTCATCTGGGATAGGAAGACAGCCCAGCTTCTGAACATACTCGAAGGAGACGGTGAAGTTGTCAATGTGATACAAGGTCAGTCCCATTTCTTGTTCATGTCGGCACATGCTAACTCGCACAGGGCATCCGTATGAACCGACAATGGCTGTGTCAGGGATTGACCATACAATCAAGATCTTCTCGCCTGACGCCAATGCACAGCGCAACGCTCGCAAAGGCATCGGAGTTCAGTCGGCAGATCCTGGTGTCTCCAGTCTTGGTTTCGGTCGACGGCGAAGGGCTCGACGAGCCTCCGCAACCGGCTCTTCTTCCGCCTTGCCCCGCGATCCGTCATTCAGCGAAGACGATGACGACGAAGTTGCCGAAAATGGGCTGAGGAGCCGCAAGGCTATGCACGAGCAATATCAGATCACGTCTCAGAATGATAACGACAAGAGAGGAGGTATGACTCTCCCCGTAATTCATGACATTAGGGCATATACTGATCGTACACTAATTAGCAGGTCGAGAAGACGCGTTTATCACGAGAGCACTGCTTGCGCAACTGGCCCAGCGCCTGCATGCCCACCATCAAGGTGGCGAAGAAGGCGGGGCAGACGAAGCGACCTTGCTACTCGACAATGACGAAAACTGCAACGTTATGTGATGGTAGATTGTTAACATGTTTCACGATAAGTGAGGCCAATCGCAGGGCTCGAAAGAGCAGAGATCAAGTCCTTTACGGACATGGCTGCAGCACTGGCAACACGCGGAGCTTTTCTGATTTGAATGACACCAAGGATTGCGTGAGCCATAGGATACAAAACAAAAACAGATGCATTTTGTCAGGACCCAGTGCTCAAGGAGAGCTACAGTTCATACCGAAACTGTATCCATGCTCATCTTGACCACGTATAATATTAGAGTATGTCAAATGTATAGCATGCGCACACCGAAGTCCATTTCGTTTCCCAACCGTGATAGACGCCGTGCGCCGACCAATGCCCCCGAAGATACTCAAGGTGGTCCCTTAGGTTGCCTTCTTCTGTTTGGCCTTCAGAGCCTTCTTGCGGTTGCTCCGTATCATGACAACGGACAGGAAGCTGCCAACCACGGTCGTGAAGAGGATAATGAGAATTACAGGTATGCGGATGGCCCAGACGCGGGGAGGGAAGAGTGAGTGTAGCGGGTGGTCTTCGTCGACAAAGGGCTGCACAAGTCAACTTCAGAGTTCAAGGTGCGTGTGGTTGATATAGGTAACAGGGGGCCTCGTACCATGAACAGGGTCCAGACGGTGTAGTAGAGGAACACGGTGGTTGCCGCGATGAGCATGCTGAGCCCCACGAGACGGTCGAGCTGGTGCATCGTTAGTGGTTTTGCAAAGTCCGATAGAGCATGCACGCTTACCATCTTGAATGTATTGTGCGTAGCGCGGTGAAAGCAGCGTGTTGACCTGTGCACGCGTGGGTTGAAGGTGAGCTGGAAGATTGGGCGCCAAGATGTCGCGGAAGAAGGTTCAACCGCAGCCGCTCCTGTTTCCCAGCCAAAGTTTCTCGCGCATCATCTCTCGCCATCACAACTGCAAAGTTGTGAGCAACACGGCAACTCGAGCTCTCTCACCCGCACACGTTAGCTCTACTCGGACGCATCGTAGCTTCGACAAGACTGCACCGCGTCGACGCGCCCGCCAGTATGATGGAGGTTGCCTCTGCCGTCCGCATCCCCTCGCCGGAACCAGAGCCAGAGCTGCCAGAGCCACCTCGCAAGCGCGACCGCTCACCCTACGATGCCGGCCCATCTAAGCGCTCGCGAAGATCGGATCACGACGAAGAGGATGCCAACCAAGCGAGAGACCGCGAACGCGTGCACGATAACGACCATCGTCGAGACCGCGAGAACGGGCGCAGACCGGACGAAGATGGGGATGAGTCGCGTCGGAAGCCTGGTGGCGAAGAGGACGATTCACGGTTGAAGCTCTTGGAGGGTGCCTTCAGTGCAAGCCGGAAGCTTCCCATCGACGACTTGAAGACGCGAGCGGGTGGCGCATATATCCCCCCCGCGCGACTGCGGGCGATGCAGGCTGCCATCACAGACAAGAATACGCCTGAGTTCCAACGCATGGCCTGGGAAGCTCTGAAGAAGTCTATACAGGGTATGATCAACAAGTGCAATGTTGCGAACATCAAGCAGATCGTGCCGGAGCTCTTCTCGGAGAACCTCATCCGCGGTCGCGGTCTGTTCTGCCGGTCGATAATGAAGGCGCAGGCCGCGAGTCTGCCCTTTACCAACATTTACGCGGCCATGGTGGCCATTGTGAATACGAAGCTGCCGCAAGTAGGGGATCTACTGGTGCGGAGGCTGATCATACAGTTTCGAAAATCTTATCGGCGAAATGACAAGGCGGTCGCCGTGGCGAGCTCGATGTTTCTGGCCCACCTGGTGAATACTCAGGTTGTGCAGGAGGTTTTGATGGCAGAAATCCTCCTGACGCTGCTCAACAAGCCTACGGACGACAGTGTTGAGATTGCTGTAGGGATCATGAGGGAGGTGGGGCAGTTCCTGGAGGAGATGAACAGCGAAATCGCCAATGCCATCTTCGACCAGTTCCGGAACATCTTGCACGAGTCAGATATCGACAAGCGCACGCAATACATGATCGAGGTTCTCTTCCAGGTCCGCAAAGACAAGTACAAAGACAACCCCGCAATCAAGGAGGAATTAGACCTAGTCGAAGAGGAGGACCAGCATACCCACCAGCACCATCTGGACGATGAGATCAAGGTAGAGGATGGACTGAACATTTTTAAATTTGACCCGGAGTATGAGGAGAACGAGGAGCAGTACAAGAAACTGAAAGCTGAGATTTTGGGCGAAGAGGAAGGGAGTGATGCAGAGTACACGGATGCGTCATCTGATGACGAGGAAGACGAGGAGCAGAAGGCCGAGGATGTCAAAGATCAGACCAACGCGGACCTGGTCAGTCTGCGCCGAACGATTTACCTTACCATGAAGAGCAGTGGCGGCTTCGAGGAGTGCTGTCACAAGCTCATGCGTATCAACCTGCCGCACGGGCTTGAAAGCGAACTTTCTACCATGATTGTCGAATGCGCAAGTCAGGAAAGGACGTACGAGAAGTTCTACGGCCAAGTCGGGGAGCGCTTTTGCAAAATCAACCGCATGTGGGCGGAGCTTTTTGAGGACGCCTTCGTGCACTACTACGAGACCATTCATCGCTTCGAGACCAACCGCCTCCGCATCATCGCCCAGTTCTTCGCCCACCTTCTTTCGACCGATGCGATTGGCATGCATGTCCTGATCGCGGTCAAAATGAACGAGGAAGATACTACGTCGAGTTCGCGCATCTTCGTCAAGATTCTTTTCGAAGAGCTGATGGCATCGCTAGGCCAGAAGACATTGGTCGCGCGACTCAAAGATCCGATGCTCCAGGACAGCCTTGCCGGTATCTTCCCGATCGACGACCAGGTCAAGACGCGCTTCTCTATCAACTTCTTCACTGCTATCCGCATGGGCGTGCTTACTGAAGGCATGCGCGAGCATCTCAAAAACACCGCCCCCAAGCCAGCCGCGCTACCTGAGCCAGAGAGTGACTCGGACTCGGACAGTGTCTCATCCTACTCATCCTACTCTTCTCGCTCCCGGTCCAGAACGCCCGCTCGTAGGAGACGCCACTCTTCAAGCTCAAGAGATCGTTCCCTCTCGCGAAGCAGGTCGCCTACGCCCAGAAAAGCACGCGGTCGCGGCCGCAGCTCGTCTTACAGCGCCAACTCGAGGTCCCGCTCTCCTGCCCCACGCAAGAGGCACTACTCTTCCAGCCGCTCACGTCCCCCGCCCCCGCGCCGACGCGGCCGCGAGCCATCCAGCCCCGTGTCCCGCTCCCGCTCCCCGGCCCCTCGACGTCGCCGATACTCGTCCAGTCCATCACGGTCTCCGTCTCCACCAGCCCGCCGTCGTCGCGACACAAGCAGCCCACCTCCGCGCAGCCGCAAAAACGCTTCCGTTTCTCCGCCAGCGCGCCGAGACCGCGATTCTAGCGGGCCTCCGCCGCGGTGCCGTCGTGACTCTAGCTCTCCGCCACCAAGGAGGACTGCAGCGGATGAGAGGAGCCCGCGTGGTAAGCCGTCCGGGAAGGAGTATAGCTCGTCGCCAGAGAGGAAGAGGAGGTATTCTAGTGAGGTGTCGGCGTCGCCGCCGCCGCCGCCGCCGCCAAGGCGGAGGAGGGATTCCTAATTTAGGGTGGATCGTGATGCATGAGGGAGGGGGATGGTATTGCTCTAGGTATATTGTTTATTCTTGGCCTGGCTGGTGGAGTGCGTGGGAGGGTAGTTTGAGCATGTGAAAATCAGAATGAGTTAGCAGAGGAAGATGCGTGTATATACCCTCTTGTAGCATACCTATAGTAAGTCAATTGACTCTCATGGCCGTGTTTGTGTATGAGAGGTCAGACGAGCTTATGTAATCGCGTAGGTGAACAATGAGTTGGTAAGCACCTGCCAGGTGCGAAACGTGCGTATATTCGGCCCCTGCATTGCCTATCCTAGGGTAGCACACGATAATTAGACTTCTGTCCTAGTCCTCTCTCTCGTGGGAATCAACTCTTCCACCCGGGGTACAACAGAACATACTAGGTTCAAATCACAGATGAAGGACCTCCCAGGTGCACTGATGCTCACGAGTGCTGCTTGTTACTACATATTCAATATTCAACAGTTGCAATATATACAAATTTTCGGTTTGGACAACACGCTGACTGTCGGTCTTAAACAACACGCTAGTCACCGGGGACTTCTCTTGAGAGGCGGAGACACCCGCATCGTACAGAAAAGACCCAAACAGGAGGGGAACACTCGACTTGCTAGTGACACATCCTGGATTGTGTGCGGTGTTGCTTGATAGCTTGGCGAGCAACACGGACGCAGATTTCCTCTTCTTCGCTACAATGCTCCTGGGCTTCTTTGGCAGCTTAGGCTGTGCGCCTACGTTGCAAGCCGGAGCGCCTATTGTAGTGTGCGAGGTTTTTCATACCACGCTCGAGGCCCACGACAAAAGCTTCTAGAATATCTTGTAGCAGATATTTCGAAGATCGGGATCCTAAGGCAAGGGCGAAGGACGTCGCGATAGATGTGCGTGTGTGGATGTCGTCGTACTGAGTAAATTGGACACTCCATCTGCGAATCAACAGTCAGTCTCATCATATTGATCCTATAGAAGGAATACTCACCCGTCAATAAGGACCTGCACAAAGTCTGAGATGTGCTCCAATCTAACATCGCAATGACTCAGCCCAAGGGCCTTCCCTAAATCACCCATAGATCTTGCGACGCTGCAGTTAAGCGTGATATTAAGAGCTTTGATCTTTTTAGTGAGGCTCGAAACCTTTTGATGCGGGTGGAAAGCTTCGGGGTCGAAAAGCTGAGCTGTGTCTCCCGCCAGCGCAGCCGTTATATCTGACAAACGACCCTGATGCATGACAGCGTCGCGTTCAATGTTCGCCCAAATCATGATTTCAGCCAGGCCACGATATCTGTACAGAATAAGCTACGTTGTTGTTCATAGGTATAAACTCACCTTGCCCATTGAGCCTGACCTATCGCTTTGAGCTCTTTTAGACAGCTGGACGCCTTGAGTTGCTTGTATGGTTCATGGAGACTTGGATGGGACAGGTCGATGACGGCAATCATGGGATTTGTCATGTTCGATGCGTAGTTGAGTACTTGAATTAGACTCGTTGCCACTGACACGAAAGCTCTACGAAAGTGTTAGTGTAGATCTTGGGGATGAGTCGGGTGGATGTTACTCACGAGGCGTTCCCTTTCTTGTTCAAATGCAGATTCGCTAGAAAGAGCATTGCGTTCCGGCCATCAGTTGTTTTAGGATTTGGGGGAGGAAGCAAAGAGCCGTTCCAGATCGAGTGCGCTTCAGCAACAAATCCTACTTCTGCGTCAAATACAGTGCGGCTACTAACTGTTAGATCGATCTGCAACAGCAACACAAAGGAGAAACTTGCCTGTTCGCATCCCAGACTCGATCTAGAGAATATTAGTGGGGCGACTAGAAGTAGGAGCTGGGTACGTACACGCTAGATGGCAAGGTTGATAAGGGTGGGACGACCATGTCTCTTGGGGTGATGCCTCTTGTGATGAAGCCTCTTGTGGTGATATCTCTTGGAGTGTTGTCTGCCCATCTACATCTGCATAAACCTCATATTCCTCCATGTTGGTGATGCGTAGAGCAAATCCACCCAGACGTATTCGACGTTCCTTGGGACCAGCCTTGAAGGGACCAATATCGAAAGAATGACCCTCACTAGTCTCTAATCGAGCCTTTCGAACCAAAGCTTTAAAACGACGTCGAGTAATCTTTGAGCGCGCTTTCGCCGCACGGCCAGACGACTCGCTGCTATCATTTCGTCGTTCAAAGAGCTCGATGTTGAGGCGTCTAGCTGTATGTTCAATAACGATCCTGGTAGAACGGCATATTCCCTTTGGATCCTGTAAAGGGATCTTGTTAATTTCGCCATAAAATGGGAAAGCCTTTTCCCCGTGTAACCTAATGTAGGACTCGTATTGGTATTTGACTTTGCGAGTTGACAAGTTCGTGCCTGCCATTGTGTTGAAAATTTCGGCGAAATCTTCTGGTACACGCTCATAGAATCGCCAGAGGATACAGAGGAGACGTCGCTGATCCCTAGTCCAGTTATGTCGGGGTAAATACTCGATGCTCCGCAAAGACTCCCCTTTGCTTTTAATTGGGGCATGCTTGGGAATCTTATTGGTCGCTGCCTGTCCGAAGGTAAGGCATCGTATCACGGAAGGCCCTCTCTTCTGTCCTGCAGGCAGCTTGACAGCGGTGCTACCTTGGAAGCCATTGTGTATACTTCTCCTCGGACATGGCGTCTCAGTATCATCTAGAAAGTCGGTTCTCGATGATGCATATCCTGAGCGAGATGACAGGTTAGAAGACTCTGGGGTGTCTTGTTCGAAGTGGTTGTGCTCGTCCTCGCCCTCGTTTGCAAACTGGGCTAATTGCTGGCGAAAACTGTCTACCCAATTGAATTGTAATTGACATGACCCTGCATCAGAGCTTGTAGGTGTGTAGATAACTGGCGTTTGCTCTCCGCTTGGTGAGTGACTGACTGGCGGAGACGCTAACGGTGGTCTTTCAGGGCTGCTCTTGTCAACCGCGGCGCCTGTATTATATTAGTACGACGTCAATTGCTGGCGGGAGCAGAATGTGGCCGCATTACTTTGAGGTTCCTGACTGATAGACATGCCCGACATTAGACTCTCAAAGCGCGGCGAGTCCTCTGCCTGGTTCGAAACTTTTCTCGGCACAAACAGCATAACGCCATCGCTGTTGTTCTCCCAGGTACCGATCATGGTATTGCGGATTATGGTTACAATAAGATGACGGAGCAATGCGGAGGAAGTGAGATGACGGAGAGGACGACAAAGTGGAGCGGAGGAGACGAAGTCGTGCCGAAGCTCGGAGAGGAGCGCGTGCCCATTTCGACGCGTCCGTGGAAGCGCGCCGTCCGCGCCAAGGACGTGATTTGGTCACGTCTCCAGTAAGTGAAAGGCGAGAGTGAAAGAGTCTCTCTGCGTGCATTGCTGTAGCTGCAATGTGATGTTGGCCGCCCATAGTGAGTGCGCCGCCACAGACAGGTTGGTGTGAAGATAGCTCAGCCATCTTGTTGGGAGTAGTGAAGAGAGCTTGTAGGTGGAGCCACTGTGGGAGCGTTGTCGGTGGTAGTCGGTCTTCCAATCAGGAAGGTTGCCAAGCGCGGTACAGGCCTGACTCAGGCCCTCAGTGCCGCGCGCTCTCACCCCACCACGTCAAGTGCCCATGGCGACGACCAAGACGACCAAGACGGAGCACGGAACACAGAGTTCATCGGAAGCAGTCATCAACGTGAGGCGCGTCCTGCAGCCAAAGTTGCGCAAGCCGGCGGGGCTTGCAGCTTGCGACGATGGAGGCGCGGCATGGTGGCTGGAGGAAGCTGGAGGGCAACAACAAACGGCTGGCACATGCCCATGCTCCTCCGCGGCAGGAGCGGACAAGCCAGCAAGCCAGCAAGCCAGCAACTCGGCCAACGAACGTCGGGCTGGCGAACTGCTGCTGTTGATCATCTAGATCGATCGGTGCGATGCGCCCCGTGGAGCCACCCTCGTCCCAGCCCGGCGGCCCTCCTGGCGACGCTGACTGGTGCAAACGGGCGCACGACTGTGCCAACTCGTGCCTTCCGTGGCTCGATGAGGCCGCGTACCGTGATATATCAGGTTGCGCCTGCCCGCGCCGTGGCCTGCCCTATCCTGCCACCTCCCCAGTCGCCAGACCACCACGTACCATGACCCAGTACACCTCCACACCTACCTGCTACCTCTCTATCCCAGTCGCTGCAACACCCTTCTCCGACGAAAGCCCCAGTCCGACGCCCCTCACGGCCTATTCTCCGCACATCTACTCGGATCCCTGCCATCCGCTGCTTGCTTCGCGCCGTCCCTCGTCCCAAGGCCACATGTCGTCGCTCGCAGACGCCTCTCGAGTGCTCCAGCTGCAAACCGCCGCTGCACACAGGCCCGCTGCCCAGCCATTGCAACCTGCTTCCCGCAGCCCGTCGAGCGCACCCAGCTCTGCCTCCAGCGTGGGCTCGGGCCATTCCGATACCGCTCCATCAACGCTCTGCTGCTGTCGCTGCCGGCGCGAGTCCAGCAGCGCAATGTTCCAGTTCGCTACCAACCTCTACTATTGCAACCACTGCGCCAAAATGACTGGCTACTGTGCGGGCTGAAACCGCGCGCTCGTGTTTTCCTTCAACAAGTCTGAAGCACACGCATTACAAATATACGACTACTCGTCAACCACCGGCGTTATCAAGCATGGCTTCCCGAATCCCCACGCAGCTTGACGGAACCCCAGATGGATCCCATATGTCCTACCACTGCCAGAGCGGCCAGCTGACCACGGAGCCGACACTGCGAAGTCCATCAGCGAGTTGGAAGTGAGGAGGATGGTTTGAGCAAAGTTCGCGAAGCAGGCCTTGTGCGCATTTCTACGGTGTTTTTTATACCAGAATGATACCCCGTTCATACAATACTTGAATTTGCCTGTGCATGCTGCTGTGACTGGTGCTGCGTTGGTACCGCTAATTCTGTTTGTCTACCGAAAAACGGGTGCGTACGGGTACCAGATCGCATCTTCAATCCCTCAGCGGCCACTATCTGCAGCCTAGTCCAGTGAACACTCCCTCCTCCCCTCTGGCGCCACCACACCTCTTCCAAGACACCACGTCTCACAAACCGCATGCAGAAGCATGGCATTCGCCCAAAGCCCATCTCGATTCGCTAAAAAGACCATGCTCCATGTCAAATACCCAGGATGCCCCTAGCTCTCTCGGGGAAATCATTGTCGATCCTCTCGCATTAGTCGCGGGAATCGAAATTCGCGGCCAGGGTCTACGTTAGCGGGCAATCATCTTTGCTGGCGATGCAAGTGCTTTTCTGAGATCTGGTGCCAGAGTCGTACAGGGTGACATGGGCGCAGATTGTTGAGAGCCGTCCGCGGATGCGAAGGTTGCGTTCGCCGGGCACTACCTACTGCGCTGTGTGTCCTGGCCGATGTCGGCCGGGAATAGATAAGGTTTCATGTATAGATCGGACGTTCAGTGGCGCCCGTTGTTGCCACGCCTCAGTTGACCACACCCTCACCGGCCCTCACGTACCTTCTAGTGCTCGGCTCAGGACCAGGTCACCGGTCTCTCACCAAGTGCCCCGCACCTTCTGCCGTGCCTTCACAAGTGTTGCCTGTCCGCGGACCGGCGCCCCGCCGAGGTTGCCCGGAGGCCCCGCCCCATCGACCATCGATGATAGCGCACCCACCATCCGGTTGCGTGGTATCACGCGTGGGGGAAGCCCTGAGCTACTTCGTAAGCCCGCGGACTGGCTGCCAGGTTCGATCCACGGTCAATGTGTTTTGCTTGGGCATCGTGGTACGAGTAGCCGATCATGACGGCTCATCAGGCATCCTGAGTGCGGGGAGTGAATCGTGACAGCAGCTCATCTTTGCGTCTTTCGGCGCTGGTGTTGGAGCAAACCTAAAAGTGAAGCATTCGGTATGTTTGCTGGTGCAACGCAAGAGCGCTGTAAAAGGGTCGCTTCGATTCGATATTCGATTCGAACATTGAACCTGCTGACTGTCCAAACGCCGTTTTCAGCACACCCACAGCTTTCCATCACAGCGTTTTACCGTGTACCCAAGGGTTTGCGATGATTCTACTCTTGATTGTCCAAACGTCGACTGCTCGCTAGCATCTCGTCTCAGGCGATTGCGCGTCGACTAGGCAGGTATCATTCAGACACCGTCAGCCGCACCGTCGACCTCGCTAATTTAGACCCATTTCCCCAGATTCTTGCTGCTGGGAGCAGCCGACTGGGCGAACTGCGAGCTTGGCGCGTAAAGGGGTCCAGCTCGCGAAGTGCCATGGACCCTTCTAGGTGGGTCGTCGGATAGTGTACCAAACCTCAGCTCAGGGCTGCATGTGAAGAAGGTCTGGATCATGCAGCTTTGTTTTAGAGTATAGGAAAGGTGGCCAGCTTGAACCTGTGTTGTCGATCAAGGCAGTGCAGTCCATCCGACAGCCTTCCACCAAATACTTCTGGGTGCGTAAGCGGACGCTTTTAGCTTGGGAACGCGACGCAAACACCATATCTTCCCAAGACTGTGGTTCGAACGGCTCCGCTCATCCTCTCCCTGCATCCCTCTCCCGCTCTGTCCCGGAGCCAACGCAACGGAATTAGGTCCCGTTGTAGATCTAGACACGGTTGAGGGTATCATTATCGCCCTGCAATCTCTCTACCCCTGGTACTGTCATAGTTGGTCTCTCTCGTTATGCATTCAACTTCTTCTAGTCAGCGTGTCCACTATAGCGTAGTACAGTGTGATTAACTCTTGTTACTTTACGCTATAGTTTATATAGGTAGTATGTATATAAAAGCTACTAAAGATATTAAATTATACAATATAGCTATAGTATAGTGTGTTAAATTAATCTACCTAGGAGTAGAACGACAAAGGCTTTTATCTTAAATAACATAATAAAAAGAGTAGAGCCCCCTACTTAGTAAATAAAAAAAGGTAAAATGTAGTTATATTATATATAAATTATAACTATAGTATAGCCTAAAAGGTAGCTATATATATATAGTATATAGTATGTACTATAGGCTATACTACTACGCGTAGAACGATACGTTGGACACGCTGCTTCTAGTGCCAACGGCGTAAATCCTGCGCTAACCCTGCGCGTCTGCAATTCGGATTTTCAACTACGCGGCTTTTCGACGTAGGTTCACTACAGCTTATGGCACTGGAAGCCTGCTTTAGCTGCGCCTGTGAGATAGGTAGGCTGTGGGGAAGTGCGTCCTATGTGATTGAGTCGACGTTGCGAAAGCCCTTGCGTTTGGCGGTTTTGTTGAACGTGTAAACCGGTTTATGCACAACAGCCAAATTCCGCGGAACAGCAGGTACTCCTTAGCGGTTGTCCGAGACTACATGTTGGGTATGCGAGATAGTGAGCCCACTACTTGGCTGCGGGACCAAGGTTGTATGAGTTAGTTTTGTGGTGCCGTTGATATGGAGGGAACTGGTGATACCAGACGATTGAGACGCACCAAGCAATGCAACAATTCGTGAGGCGTTGAGCTAAAAAAATAGAGTATAGTTTACCTATTATAGGGTAACACATGGTACTTAGACTTTTGTCTTGTGAAGGCCTTACGAATTATCACACCACCTGGTGGCAGTGTTGCTGAAGCTGTAGAGGTGTAGTCCTACGTGGAAAGGCCGTCTCAACTAATTATAGAGCAAGTGTCGTACTGGAGTAGGCTGAAGGATCGGCCGTGAGGTAGCTTTTCTGATGTAATCTAGTGAATGGCCCATTCTGTGGTGCCGTTGGAGGTGTTGGTGTCGTGAGAAAGACGAAGTATGACGAACAGAAACCAGATACTTCTCATCTGAACTCCTTTCAAGGGAAAGCCTGAAGATTTATCAACCAGCGGCGTTAATTCCGCAGCTTCACTGGTAGCCGTACCTGGCAGATACATCGTGATGGTCAAGAAATACTTTCCGCTTGATGTGTTTACCTTTTGGACCATGCTGCACAACCCAGAATAGATTGAAGGTACCTGGTATTCTGACAGTCTGTATTCGACAAGCCTGTTCGGAGCAACATCCATTTTGCTGGTGTTGAGGTGAGAGACCTGAGCGCCTGACGTCAGCGCAATCAGTCACGTGACATAATTAGTCATCAATGATTACTAAGTAAAGGCGAACGCGAACGCGCTCAACGCGAACTTTCTGTTGTGGCCTTCAGTCCGATCGTCAACGTTTGTGCAACTGCAGCATCCGAAATGTAAGACATGAATTCTGCGGCAAATGCGAAGCCTTTGTTTGACCTGGACTGACCATCCGCAGGGAGGCCTTCAACGACATCTACCTCAATCTCTCCAAGAAGCACGGCGTCACACGTTTCGCGGAATCTGGCTTTGGCTGGAAGCCTTCGAGCGGCGGAGATGGCACCTTTACCCTCGATTCCGCGCAGATCGTGTCGGCACAGTGGAGTCGGGCTGCTCGGGGGTATGAAGTCAAGGTGCTCTCGCGGCAGGACGGCATGGTGCAGCTGGACGGCTTCAAATTAGAGGTACGATGGGCGCATCGTCAGTGCGGCGATTGCTAATGGCATCAGGATCTCGACCGGTTATCGAAACTATTCAAAGTGTGGTACAGCGTCAACCTGGAGAGTCGAGAGCACGCTCTACGCGGCTGGAACTGGGGCAAAGCCGACTTTGGCAAGGCCGAGCTCTCCTTCAACGTCGCGAACCGTCCCGCATTCGAGGTGCCGTACACGGAGATTTCGAACACGAACCTGGCTGGCAAGAACGAGGTGGCAATCGACTTTTCGACACCAGCAGACGGCGAGGCCGGGGCAAATGGACAACTCGGGGGAGCCAAGTTTCGCGGAAGAAAGAGCCACGGCGCAAAGGACCAGCTGGTGGAGATGCGCTTCTACATACCCGGCGTGGCGTCCAAGAAGGAGAAAAACGAGGAGGGCGAGGATGCCACGGACGGCGAGGAGGGCGAAGAACAAAACGCTGCCAACCTCTTCTACGAGACGCTCATCGAGAAGGCCGAGATTGGCGAGGTCGCGGGTGATACTTTCGCTACGTTCTTGGAGATACTGCACTTGACTCCCCGTGGCCGCTTCGACATTGACATGTACGAGAACTCGTTCCGGTTGCGCGGCAAGACGTATGACTACAAGATCCAGTTCGATGCCGTCAAGAAGTTTATGCTTCTCCCGAAGCCCGACGACATGCACACGCTCATCACAATCGGACTGGATCCGCCGCTACGGCAGGGTCAGACTCGGTACCCATTCTTGGTCATGCAGTTCAAGCGCGACGAGGAAGTCAACCTGGACCTGAATATGAAGGAGGATCTGCTCGAAACCAAATACAAGGACAAGCTGCAGTCGCATTACGAAGCGCCCATTTCCGTAGTCGTGTCTGAAATCTTCAAGGGGCTTAGCGGGAAGCGCATCACCAGGCCATCACGGGACTTCATCAGCCATCACGAACAGTCTGGCGTCAAATGCTCCATCAAAGCCAACGAGGGGCATCTGTTCTGCATGGACAAGGCTTTTATGTTTGTGCCGAAGCCAGCTACGTACATCAGTATGGACAACATTGCATCCGTGACCATGTCCCGTGTCGGGGGAGCCATGGCGGCAAGTCGTACCTTTGACATCACATTCACAATGAAGAACGGCCAGTCCGAGCACCAGTTTTCGAACATTAATCGGTACGTGGCAATGGTCCTGCTCTAAGCCCTGCACAACTGACACACGCGGCAGTGAGGAACAGCAACCGCTCGAGACCTTCTTCAAGACCAAGGGCATCAAGACCAAGAATGAGATGGCTGACGACGTAAGTTGCTGTAGCTTTGTGACATATTGTATGCCGGAAGCTAACGGGTCTTCCCATAGTCCGGAGCTATTCTTGCGGCTGCACTCCAGGATGAGGATCTGGCTTCGAGCGATGGGAGGTGGCCAATCGGGGAAGCGCGGATGAGGATGATGAAAGCGTGGACGAAGACTTCCACACGGAAAGCGAGTCTGAGGTTGGCGAGGAGTTTGACGAGAACCACGAGAGCAGCGGTGACAGTGACGAAGACATGGCAGACGCGGACGGAGATAGCGACGCGCCAGCTGAAGGAATGGCCGAACGCCCAAAGAAGAAGCAGAAGATGGCAGAATGATGACAGCGATCGGCGTCGGCTGGCGAGCTTGCCGTGCGTTAATGCGCTGGTGATCAGAGCTTTTTCCAGAAGTTCTCGATCTGATACCTACCTCTAACGCAGTCTGAAGCTTTGATCCGGGGAGGCATGAGCGCAACGGAGCAGTCGCAAGGCATGGAGACAACTCCGGGCGGCCTTATTTGGTGGGACTGAATGAGCATCATCCTAGCCGTTATGCAGGCTGGGAAGGGACCCTTGGCTATGGAAGTGAAGTTGGGGAAGCTAAGGAGCTTTGACTTAGCCGCGAATCATATCGGTGACATTCCGGTGTACACTAGTTAGTGTATCTCCACTTGCATCCGCCCGCTAGGCGACACGCTCGGCGTCAACTCGGCTGTGAAACGAAAATCTAGGTATGCTCGAGCCACCACCTCGTAGACGCAGGCGGCGTGGCACACTCGTGTACCTGTACGCTTGCTACCATTCCCTGAGTGACATGTACGCAACGCTACTGGCAGGCAAAGAGCGCCGGTGAGCAGGGGTGCCGGCACAGGTAGACCCTTGGCGCGAACCATACCGCACCCCGCAATTCACCGTGAGCAAGAAGTTAACAACCAACATCATGGTTCCATACATATACTCCGTATGTGTCGCCCAGCGAATGCTGCTCCTCGCAACCGCATTGTGCTTGTATGCCTGTGGTACCGACCCAACTTCCTTCCGTAATGCGATCACGAACAGGATGGTGAGTCCAACCCGCCCCAGCCGGCCGTCGACAGCTCTAACGTCCGTCTCTGCAGCTTGACATGCCGCCAGCGCAAGCTGAAATGCGACGAGATGAAGCCCAGATGTGGCCAGTGTTGCAAGGCCTCGCGTGAATGTGTGCCCAGCTCAGGCATCGTCTTCCGCCACCAGCACAACGCCTCGATGAATGGCAACCGTTCACAAAAAGACAACTCGCTCAAAGGATTCTACTCGTACAGGAACACGTTCGACGACGAAACCATCTGGCTCGACATTCCCCGCAACGGTGAGTGCCAGTCTCCCATCGCGCCTTCCCACTTGCTGACGACCGCTAGTGACGTTCATCAACACCACCAATCCCTATCTCGACCCAGACTACGACTTTGACTCCATGTCTGCCACTTCTGGAGACTCCCCAATGCCTTTTGAGCCTCGCTCGGTGACCTCGTGGCCGGCTCCGAACAGATGTTCTCCGCCTACCAGCACGCCCAGTTCGGAGCCTCTGCATAGTACAGGACTGTGCTATACACCACAGCTCGAGACGCCTGCATCTCATGATGCATCTCATGATGCATCTCTAATGCTCCAGTCGCCTCAGGCGACATCAGTGGCGCCGCCCATGTCGCCACCTCTCTCACTCGCCAATGCCCATTTCCAGCCGCTACTTCATGATCCCCTTTCCCTCGCATCATCACCTCTGGATCCGTGCTTAGGTCCATTCGATCCTCTCCCAGATCAGACTCCCCGATCCAGTTCCATTGCAGCCAGCCGAACAACACCTTCGTATACTGGCTACACGTCCGAGCGCGACTATGAAACTGCCTACCTCTTGCGGTGGTTCTCTGAAGGACCTGGATACTGGATGGATCTATTTGACGTGGGCGCATATTTCTCATCATATGTTCCGGTAAAGGCCCATGATGATGTTCTTCTCCAATATGCTGCTCTTGCTTACTCTGCCAAAGCCCTGGCCCGTGTCCGAGGACGAAAACCTATCATGGGCGGCAGTGTAACGCGGCAGGCAGAAATGGAGACGTATCCGGATGCACATCTGGTGGACTGGGGCCACAAGGCTACGCAGTACTATGACATCGCTGTGTCGCTTCTTTTAGAGGCACTGAAAGCCAACGCCGTGACGACCCCAGATTCCGAGTCAGACGCGGGCGAGTTATTTCCTGGCCCTGAAGGGCCTCCTCCCAAGCGTCGACGCAAGTCTAGCAATACTCCGACTCAGGCAAACACCGACGAACTTTTGGCTGCTTCGGCCATCCTCTGCGTCTACGAGTTCCTAGACGGCTCCGTACCGGAGTGGGCAAGGCATCTCAACGGCGCAAAGTCTCTCTTGGTCATTGCACAAGAACGTATGGCGTCTTTACAAATGTCCGCCTGCATATCGATGGGACCGTCTGCCAACATTGGCTTCATCTCCAAGGCGCGAAGAGCAACTTTCTGGAACATTGCGAGGCAAGATGTGCTCGCAGCACGTAAGCTTGGCCTCTTGTCCTGTAGTCCTAGAGCTAACCTTGCTCCAGTCATCAACAAGACGCGTACACGGCTAGATACCGAAGATCTCACCATGTGGAAGGAAGCCGGCCTTCTCATCGACGAAGGTGGCCTCATCATCCCAAGCAATGCTATCGAGGATGGCTACGCAGACGGCGAAAGCATGATGAAGGAGGACCTCATCTGCAACGCACTCGTATGGCTGATGGGCAAGCTCGGGAACTTCATGGCCTCTGGTGACGTCCCAGGCGGGGAAGCTGGACCTACCTGGACCGGTGTCGCTCAACGAACATTGCTCAAGTACTGGGACGGATTACGACGCCAATTCCAGGTATGGTACGAGGGACTGCCGATAACATTCCAGTCTTCTGCCAGGATCGAGCCCAGGCGCATGTCGATGTTTGGAGAACCTGAAGCACTCTTCCCGGAGGTCTGGTATAGCATTCCTATGTGCGCCTCGACCATGCAGTGCTACCATGAGTCAGATTCATCTGTTCATGAGCAAGCCGCACGCGTCGACAAAGGCACCACTGTGCACGAACGCTTGAGCTCGTATCAGTCCGTCTTGGCCGCTTGCCAGAAACACAGTCGGGAGATTGTAGGCATCTCACTTGGTCGTCCTGACGAGGCTGTTCGCATCCATTCGGTCCAGCCGTTGTTTACAGCTGGACAGTGCCTGAGTGACATGGGGGAGCGTCAGGTCGTGCTGAACCTGCTCCGCGGTATTGAGACTGACATTGGCTGGGCTACGGACTACCGGGTGAAACAACTCATCAAACAGTGGCAGTGGGACGATAGTGACCAGACGTTGGTCACTTGAGGGAGCTCCCCATCCTCGATGAGGACTGGCGTCACGTACATACTGGACCACGGGAGCAAAGGCCTTTGGTGGACCCAGACGGACCTACCAGCACGGCATCGACTCAGCGAGGACAGGAACAAGACAGCTAGACAGCAACGAACAGTGCCATACTGCACGCAGGATTCACCGCAATCACGGTCCGTAGACTAGTCGGTTTGCAGAAGCGCGCCGTGCCTGTAGGGCGTATTTGGCACATGCCCCAGCGGCCTGGGCGGAGAAGCACAACAGCTCCATGTTTCCATTTCACGTCTACCGTTTCCGGTGCAAGGTGCGCAGATCACAGTTCCGGTTCGCAGAGAAAGAAGCATTGGGGCACACAACGCCACCCTGGTGGCGATGGACAAAAAGCGATGTAATTGTACGATATCATAGTCTGCCTAGACGGATTCGGCATCGGAATAGACAAAATCACACTGCGTTCTTCCAGCAACCCCACAGCGTTTTACCGTGAGCCAAGTAGTGCGCGCCGAGCCATTCAACTGATCAACTGATCAACTGATGAACAAACTCATCAAGACCCATCTCCCGTTTCCTGATATTAGAGTTCCAACGACTGAGTTGCTCTACATCGATGGTCCTTGCCAGGGCTGCGGACGACCTAGCGTGTTACACATGCACGGTGCCTAGTCAACAGCGGCCTGGACTTTGGAGCACCCTGGGAACATTTTTATCGAGCACAGACGGGGGTGCGAGGCCGTTGCGCCCGTTATCTGCACGTGGTGCGGGGTGCGCGTCTCGTCACTAGCGCATGGCTTGCAGTTCCACGTGTATCCTTTGCGTTTTGCGCTGCATGTTGTACCCATGTCGTAGAACATACGGCATAGCTGTTTTTTACGTGTAAATGCTTACGTACTGGGCTTAGGCATAAGCATAGACACCCCCTGTACAAAACCAGGTTAGAACCTTGCTAAAATAGGGTGTTTGGTCATCAAATACGAAGAAAGAAATTGGCAAATCTCCCATTTTTCTTCAATGTTTTGATTTTTTTTCATGAAAAATTGGAAATGTTCGGAAATGCGTTTTCTATACAAATTACTTACTAAGCAGGGGGCTCTGCCATTTTTGTCATGTTATTTGAGATGAAAGCCTTTGTCGTTCTACCCCTAGGTAGTTAATTTAATGCCACATACAAATTAGTAAGGGAATACCATTTTCGATCATAAGCATATACTGCTGCCACCGAGCTCGGTGCGTGAGGCCAGGTTACACTGTATGACTACTGTCGAAGCATATGGCCGCAGTCGGCGACAGGGGACGTTTAGGCGGATTACTCTAAACTCAATTTGAGCGGCACACCACTACTCCAAGGCGGGCTGGTAGTCTTCGAAGCGAGCAAAGGCAGTCTCTAGCGCTGGCCCTAGATGTCTTGGATGTGTCAAGAGTGTGCTAAACGATGTCGTGCGGATCATTGTTTCCTGGGGGCGGATCCGCTTGGCGGGGAACGGGTGGATTCGCGGAGCGGTTCCGGAGTCCCTCTACCAGCAAGGGTCTGTGGTTGTACGTGAAAACGTCTCCTAATAGTCAGTCGAGCAGGAGAACTAGCAGGTTTCGAAACTTTACGTCGGCGGCAGATGCATACCATGCTCCGATAACTCGACTGTCCAGGGAAATCTCAAACACCCCTTTCGCCTACCCTGCGTCGCAAAGCGAATGCGAACCCCAACCCCATAGTCTGAAATGCGTCGACCTGGGGTCTCATTATTATTAGACCAGGAGTTACTAGACGGAGGTCGGAGATTCCGACCAGGAGTTATTAGATGGAGCTCGAAGATTCCGACCAGGGAAGTACTGACCCCTTACGGCTAGTTGAAGTCTCGTTTTTGGAGCCCACAGGGACGATCGTTAACACATGTCGTAACGATTCTTCGACTCCCAAGAGCTGAACCCTACAACGCGCGTCATGCGCACCTACCGCTCCTTCGGCTGACCGTCCGCGTTCCGCCGTCGAGTCAGTGGTTCCGCCATTCTCCTAGTGTACTCCTTGGCTGGGCTTGCAACACCAGCCTCAGGAATTTCTTCAGGGCACTCTGAGAACCGCATGTCAAGGCTGTCTAGAGCACAATGTTGGCAGTTGGCTGTTGTGAATTGTGAATTCATCGAACAGGAACCACTAATAAAATACTGGAGGACGGCGATCATCTGCTCAGCAAAGGGACACACGGCTTGTCGAGTGAACATGTTGGCCAGGAGATGCAGATGATGCATCTCCGCGGAATGACCACCTACGAGCCCTGGATTCTGGCAGTACAAACTATCTACACAACAGAAACAGTCTGGCGGAGTCATCCCTACATCGGGTAGGTAAAAACCTCCGAAATTCCCCATATAAGCTCCAGTGTTCCAGCTATATCCTGGGGTAACTCGGTGTCTGACGATGGCGAAACGCTGTCTTGGTACCGTGTCAAGGAATAGAAGGAAATTGTGGATACCTTCCGCGATCGTAGCGGCTGTTGACGTCCTTGCTCGTAAAATTTCAAGTCCTCATGTGAGCCGGAACTTTGCTCAAACTAGGCGAGATTTTCCAGGTCACTTATCCGCACTAGGTTTTTCACCCGTGCTAGATTTTTTCTGAAGCTTGCCATCTTGATAGCCCATACGTCGGAGGATGCGGGGATCACGCCAACCAGTTTGGAGCGTCCTCATCTTGCTCCATCTCCATCTCGTGTTCCGCATTCGGCGTGAAGATCGGACATCCAGGGCCACGTCGTCCTCTGCAACTTATCAACGGCGTTCCTTGACAGCCGAGCTGGGAGGTACTTACTCTTCTTCCCACAGCTCCTTGCCGCGCTGAATCATAGCACTTTGATCACTGGGCGGCACGCCAGCAAGCATCGCATACTTCCGAAAAGCAAGGAGCTTCACCTCACTCTCGTCAAACAGCTTCACGGTGTTGCCGTACATGCCGGGCTCCGGGCAGTACTCGAGGCAGCACAGCTCCGTTGGCTTGAGCGTATACAGTTGCAAAGCATGACTTTGGTTGATGGACGTGGACCTGTCATCCGCGCCCCATGGCACCATCCTGCCCTGAGCATCATTGTCTTTGGAATAATTATGCTTCCCAATTGCTCTTCCAGAGCTTCTTCTCCGCCTTTGCCTCGGCGTTGATGGCGGCTTCAGCTTCCTTCACCGCCCTTTTGGCGGCCGTTTCTTTTCCTCGTTGCTGCTTTGCAGCTTTTGCTGCCGCCGCTTCTTCTTCCTTTCTGGCCTTTTTGGCCGCTGCTTCGTGCTGTCTTTTCCGCCGTGCAGCTTCTGTTGCGGCCTTTTGAGCCTCCTTTTCTTCCTGCTTGATGACTTTCAACGCAGCTTTGGCTTTCTGCAGTCGCTTATTTTCCGCATCTTCTTCTGCGGTCAGTGCGGCGTCTTTCTTGCGCCTTTTGCCGGATGGAGGTGAAACGCTGACTAGATTACTTGGACCTTTCAACACGGGTGCCTCATGAGCTACGGGAGGATGTTCGGATGAATCCGAGGGTTGCCGTTTCGCGCTTTTGGATGGCATCTTTGCGGTTTCCTTGTTGCCTGAGAGGGAGGACCTCAATCTCCTGCGTCTGTCGTTGGGCGGAGGCGAGGATGTGACTGGGCTGGTTACGCACTTGGACGTGGATTCATGCGTTATAGACATGATGCCGAATTACAAATTAAGCCCTTGATCTTTGAGAGAACGGTCAGGATATCGAGGATATCAAATACGGACAACGAATTTCAGCAAGGGAGGACAGGATGAAATATGCCAATGGGACACGGTACAAAGGAGCAGCACGCTGCGCAGCCCTTTGTTGGAATTGGCGGCACGTCACGTGTTGCTTTGAGGTATACCCAAGCCGCAGCGCCTTCTTCCGTCGAGCAAATCCAAGCTGCAACAAAGACGACGCTGGCGGATTCCCGAAGCCGTCTTCGGGGTCTGATGGAGAATGCAGAGCTCCCTTTCGCCGGTACACCGGCCTAGAACTTTTGGTCTACTGCTGCAAAGCTAGCGCAGAGACCTCGTCTGGCTGCACTTGTGCGGCAAGAAACCCCACACCAAGTAGGCGGGAGGGGATAATCCGTCAGCCAAACCACTAGCACAAAGAATAATTCACTAGGCGAAATATTCATACTCAGAACACAACACTACACTGCCAGTGCGGATATAGCGATCGAGCAAGTCTTCAAACACGCGCTCTTCGATACTCGAGAAGAAAGGAATAAGTACATGGGCGTTCGTGCCACCACTCCTATACTGCAGTGCATGCCCAGGACACCCGACAAGACCGCGAGATTACGCAATCGCGATTCTTTGACAAAACGACACACATGGCTTCCATTATTCTCAAGCAGCGGCTGCAGCGGGATACTTCCTTAGCTGCAGCAACGTTAGCGCCGTGTTTCCGAAAAGCGGGGAACAACCTACATCCAAACTGATGGCCTTGGACGACATCTTCGCCTGGTCCCTCATGATACCCACAAGCGTCTCACTCTCCTGGAACAAGCCTGCCTTATGCGAAATGACAATGAACTGCATGCCTGGCCGTGCGTGCCTCGTCACGTAGCTAGCCACACGTGCGACGTTGACGTTGTCGAGGGCCGCGTCCACCTCGTCCAGGACGAAGAACGGACTGGGCTGGTATGAATGGATGGCGAAGAGGAGCGCGAGCGCAGCAATAGTGCGCTCGCCGCCAGACAGATGCTCCATGTCGCGGAAACGCTTGAGCGGCGGCATAGCGTGGTACTTGATGCCTGCGAGGTAGGGCTCGCTGCTGTCTTCGAGATCGAGGTACGCGGTGCCACCGAGCGGGAACTGAGACGACTTGGTAAGCTCCTGGTAGACGTTGAGGATGTTGTCGTGGATATGGTCGTAGGCTTTCATGAAAAGCTTCATCCGCTCTTCCTTGACCTTCTCAAAGGCTGTCTTTGCTTCCTGCGCCTTCTTCCGAGCTGCGGTGAAGTCATCTTCGATTTGCTTGAGTTTGTCGCGAGCGGCCTCTAGGCGCTCACCGGCCTTCATGTTGGGGTTGGACTTGCTGATCTCGGCGTCAAGAGCGGCGATGGCGTCGGTTAGTTGGCTTTCAGCGTTCTTAAGGGCAGTGGCTGCTTCGCTCTGGACCGTGTCGTCTTCACTGTCTTCCTTCTCGAGAATGTCATCAATCTCGTCTCGGAGCGCATCGTCTAGCTTCTCAAAGTTGGGTTCAATACCGTAGTCCTCGACCTCTGGCTGCTCAATTTGCGTATTGTCCGGCTCATCCACGTCCATCGCATCAGGGTCCTCGCGTACAGCGTCAGTCATTGGCAGTGAGGATAGAGGCGCCGAGTTTGGCGTCAGCGGGAGCTTGATTTCATCAAGACGGCATTTCTTGAGCAGATGGTAGCGCTCCGTGGCCTTGCTCTTGATGATCTGTTCCTGTTGCTCAACTTCCGTCAAGACCCTCTTGACCTTCTCATTGCGCTGATCAAGCTTGCGGCGAGCGTCCTTCACCACGCTAGTCTTCTCGTTCTTCTCCTCTTCTAGCTCGGCCAACTTGTCTTGGAGTTTCTCCACCTCCGCCTGGAGAACGTCTATGGCGTCCTGCAGTTCTCGTTGCTCGGCTTCATAGCCCTTCAAGACACCCTGGGCACGGCTAAGCTTGTCCTGCGCGTTCTTCAAACGCTCGTTGACGATGTTGAGTCGCTGCTGGACATTGGCTCGAGTGTGTTGAAGCACGCTGCGCTGCTTTTTGAACTCGAGGCGCTTTTGTGAAGCCTCCTGTTGCGCGGAGCCCTGTTGTGCGTCGTATTCACGGATGTTTGCATAGCCCAGCCGTTCACAGAACCCTGCAAATACCTGATCCTCGACCTGATGGACGGCATCTGAGGCCTCTTCGAGTTCTTCCTCCCTGTTGCGCAGTCTCTGCGCGAGGTCGTTGAGCTTCGGTTTTTCTTGCTTCAGGATGTTGCTGTCATGGTTCAGCTCCTTCTGTTTGCTGCCAATGTTACGATCCAGCGTCTTGATCTCGTCCTCCAGGCGGCGCATCTGATCATCCAGGTCATTCAGCTCCACTTGAAGCTCATCTACCTCCCTATTATACGTCTCGGGCCTCGGGAGATCGGCAAGCTGCTTCTGGTAGCCACCCACTTTCTGCCTGAGTGTCTCGATCTCCTGGTCGCCCCATTGCTGCTTCTGGTTTGTGCCGTGCAGAGTACCACCTGTCATCGAGTTACCTTTGGAGATGACACTTCCGTCAAGGGTGACGGCCTTTACGCCAATCTTGCGCTCGAAGCACATGTGCTGGGCAAGCTTGAGGTTGTCGCAAATGACACTGTCACCGCACGCAGACGAAATGGCGCGTTCGAGGTGAGGCGGATAGTCAATGCAGTCAATGCCGAGACGCATGCCTTCATGCATACCCTTCAGGTTCTGGTTAACAGACTGAACAGTCAGCGAATCGAGAGGCAGGAAGCTCATCTGGCCAAGCTTCTGCTCTTTCAGGTACGCGATGCAGTCCCTGGCAGTCTTGTCCGTATCAACAAGCACGGCCTCCATGTGCCAACCAAGTAGCGTACCGACAGCAAGGTCGTACTTCCTTTGCTTCGGCTTGATCAAGTCCTTGTACCGCCCATAGACGCTTGATCCGAAGATGCGCTTCATTTGGGAGACATAGTCGCGCATCGTCTTTTCTCTCCTGCTCTCGTGGCGGTCCATCTCTGCGGCTTGCAACTTCAAAGCAACCGTCCGGAGTTCCTGGTTGATTTCGTCGGATTGGTCCCTGACGCGTTTTCGGTCGGACTCCAGCTTGTTGAGCTCCTGCCGTTTCGTCGCTCTCGTCTTCTTGATCTCCTTCAGCATCGACTTGAGTTCAGCTTGTCTCGCTTGGAGCCGGGTGATGTCTTCTTCTAGCCTGTCTACAGACGTCTGGAAGCCATCGACCTTTTGTTGAAGGCTTCGCGCGTGTTCGCGTTCAGTGCCTATTTCGCGCTCGAGCCTGTTGACCTCGGCCTTGTTTTTGTACGTCTGCTTGGCGACATCGCTTCGAAGGCGGTTGTACTCTTGTTCATCCTCGAGCGAGAGTTCTTGGCCTTGCTGCTCGGCCGCGGCTCTGCGCTGGGCTTCCCATTGCGCTTCGGCCTTGTCGACCTGCGCCAGGTCCTTGTCATATTTCGCAATCTCCTTGGTTTGAGTGTCTCGCTCCCTGGTCAAAGCAGCGATTCTTTCGTCTAGTTTGCCCAGCTCTTGTGTGGTGAGCCTGATCTTCTCTTCGATCGGCACGAGGTTGTTCTGGGCGTCCTCCATCTCTCTGGTCTTGGAATTGACACTGTTGTTGGTCTTGCTGATTTCGCGCTTCACCTTGCCTTCGGCCTGAGTGGCATCTTGCAGCTTTTGGTGATATTTTGCCACGCCACGTTTGTGCTCCTTCAGCTCTTCGTGGTGATTGGAGATCTTGTCGCGTGCCTTCTGAATGGCCTGCTGGTGATGGTATAGCTTCCACATGATGTGTGTCACGGTCGCATCGTCGCGCTTCGCCACCTTCCTCTCAAATGCCTTGGCTTCGGCTTCCAGCTCAGAGTATGTCTTGATCTCCGTGTTGATCTGGCGGCGCTGGTGCAGGAACTGCGAGTTGTCTTCGGCGGCGGCGTCAGACTCGGCTTTGAGCCTCTCGTAGTCGGCCTTCTTCTCCAGACTGCCTGAGATTTGCTCGATCATGTACGTGATCTCTTTCGGCGGCTTCTTGGCCACTTCTTCGACTTCACCCTGCGGGATGAGGAAGGCGCGGGCTTTGACCAAGATGCTGTGCTCTTCAAGAGCCTCGTTGTAGGCTTTTGCCGTGGTCACGCGCCCGTTTATGCGGTACTCGCTCTGCCCGGCCGTCGTAATGGTGCGCCGCCATCGGTGGATGTTCTCGGCGTCGTCTTCAAACACGGCCTCGACCCAGGCGGTCTTGGGGTCGCCCTGCTGCGAGTCTCCATCTTCCTGCGTCTCGCCGTCGGCATCCCCGTTTGCCTCGCCGTTCACGTCATCGACGGCCGTTTTGCTGGTCTGGATGATGCGCCCGCGATAGACCAGCTCGCGCAGCTCACGCGAGCGCAGCGACGCCGACTTGATGCCGAGCACGAATGAGATGGCATCCATGCTGTTGGACTTGCCGGAGCCATTGGGCCCGATGATGGAGGTGAAGTACGAGTCGCCAAAGGGCAGGACATGCTTGCCGCGATACGTCTTGAAATCTGCGACAGACGGTCAGCACAGGCGGCGCGAACTGGCAGGCGCACAGCTGGCTTACTGTAGAGCTCGAGGCGCACGAGCTTCCCCATGGTCGCGGTCTGGCGCTGCTACTGCGCGGTTGATATTGGGATGTGCCCAGGTGGAGGGTTGAGGCGCGTCCTTTCGCGTCGACGCGTGCCCGCCGCTTGGGCGAACGGGGCCCTAGCGCAGTGCTTTGACCCTGCACGCATCCATGGTGCGGTGACGTTGCCAGAGCGGGCTCCCCTACGGCACATCTCACGAGCGCCGTCTTGTGACCTGGCGCCAGCACACATCGCCCTCATTCCGGGGCTCCTACAATATCGTGTCACCACGCTTCCATCCGCAAGACGGCAGAGAACTTCGCATCCCGGCGGCCGTCAGTCGGACGTTTTGACGCAGTGTCTTGCTATATACCAGTACCCCACGCCGTACGCGCCTTCTGTTTTCGTTTCTCTGCCATCTGCCTGCGCTCCCAGTCTGCTTGTCGTCTTCATTCACTTCTACTTCCATCTACATCCACCCCTAATGCCATGAGCCTCGCAGCTAACCACCATGGCTGTAGGTTCCCCTCCGCACTGCCTAGAGACCCCTCCACCGCCGCATCTCTAGCCTTGATTCCGTCCCGGAAGGCCTGCCCGTCATGGCCGACCACAACCCCGCTACCGAGGCCAGGGTCAAGTCACAGCCGGAGCTGGGTGTTTCTGAACTGTCAGCAAAGCCGCTGCCTGGAGATGCGACCCATGCCGGCGCGGCGCTGCTCGGAGGTGACGGCTCGGTGCCGCAGTCGACACCAGGCCTCTCGCGCTCCAACTCCTTCTCCAACAGCTCCGCCTACATGGACGACTCCGACGCCGACGAGGGCGCCTTCTTTCCGCCTGTAGAGCGCCTGACCATGTTCGACTTCATCGAGAACCTCGCTCTGACACAGCGCGTGGAGAAGATACAGAGTTCCATCTCTGCTCAGACGGAAAGGCTCAGAAAGGCTGCCAAAACACGGACAGCGAACACCAGAGACCGCGCGGTCGAGGAATGGCGCCGCCGCGTACCCACCGAGAGCGAGCAGCTGGAAAGATACAAGAAACGCATGCGCCAGTCCGTCGACCGTCTCAACGAGCAATGGACATCCAACACGGCCGTTTCAGCAAGAGAGAAGGCCTCCTTCATCGCCGCCGTCATGAACATATTCGTCTCGGGCTATCTCATAGGCGGGCGCCCCGACTGGTTTCCCTTGTGGTACACGGTGCAGTTGCTCTACTTTATGCCACTCCGTTACTACACCTATCACAAGAAAGGTAGACATCCTTCCCCGCTAACTCCCAGGGTGCCGTTGACTGACCCACATGACAGGCTATCATTATTTCCTGGCCGATCTTTGTTACTTCGTCAACGCTCTTCTCGTGCTCTCCATCTACGTTTTCCCCCAGTCGAAGCGGCTGTTCATCTCTACTTACTGTCTTGCATTCGGGAACAATGCCGTTGCCATTGTCATGTGGCGCAATTCGCTGGTCTTCCACTCCATGGACAAAGTTGTCAGGTAAGCATATACGCTTGATACGAAAGATACATGCTGATTGCACAGCCTCTTCATTCACATCATGCCTTGCGCTACGCTACATTGTATTGTCCATCTTATATCACCCGAGTACCAGAAGCAGGCCTATCCCGCAATCTGGAACATTCGTAACGCCGCCCTGGACTCTCCGCATCGCTATGGTCTTCTTCAAATGATGCTCTGGGCCACCATTCCGTACGCCATGTGGCAGCTCAGCTACCACTTCATGATCACGGTTCGGCGTCGCGAGAAGATTGCCGCTGGCCGCCCAACCTCCTTCACGTGGCTGCGCAAATCGTACGCCAAGAACTTCCTCGGTCGCTTCGTTCTCTCTCTACCCGAAAGCCTACAGGAGCCAGCCTTCATGATGATTCAGTACACGTACGCCTGCCTCACGATGATCCCATGTCCGCTCTGGTTCTGGTCACGTTGGGCTTCTGGTGGATTCCTCGGTGTGGTGTTCATCTGGAGCACGTACAACGGCGCGAACTATTACATTGAAGTCTATAGCAAGAGATTCCAGAAGGAGCTCGAGCAGCTGAAGAAAGATGTGGGAAAGTGGCAGTCATCTCCATTAACGCCTTATCCACAGCCGAACGCAGAGGCGATCAAGGAATTCCCCCTACTGGACGGCGCCAGCGCCAGCACAGGAGCAAAGGTTCCCGGAGAAGAGGTCAGGGAGAGGAAGCCGTGAGAACAGCACGCCCATGTTATTTCCTTAGGCTTTCTCGCGTCTCTGGTAGGCGGTTCGACCTAATTTTCTAGTCGAGCCTTTGTTGCTTTTTCGTTTGCTATATCTGCATTGCGTGTGGTTCTGGGAATCTATCGGGGCTGCATTTGGGAGATCACACTTGCCTACGGTGGTAGGGCATCATTTCCTTTGGTCTTCGTAGAGTGGCTGCAACCAAATACCCCTTTTTCTTTCTCTCGTCAATGTTATACGCATCCTCCCTTCGCATCATAGCCGCCATTCTCATTACCTTATGGTCTCCGTATACGGCTAGAGAATGGGCTGAGCAGCGAGACGTATCGGGCTAGGCTAGAGTCGTGAACAGCATATCCTCGGCGCCATGGATGGAATCACGCGCGCGCATGGCACAGGTCAGCTGTTGCTCGTCAGCGCGCGGGGTCGCGTCTGCAAGGGAATGGTATAAAAGTACCTGCTCGTGCCTGTCCGTGTATCGTGGCTTGGAAATTCTGCCGTCAAAAGGCGCGCCTGGGGCGGCACGCATTCCGCGCGTGTCGGGGCTGCAATCCACATACTACCTGCTGCAGGGCACCGAAAACGGCCAGCGTCAGTCATCACGATGACTTCATCCCATTCGCAGCCGCGTCGTCGCGGTTTCAGCCGTGGCGCCGTCCTTGTCCTTCGTTGCTAGCCGGCCGCCCGCACGACAGCAGTTCCTGTTGCGCCCGCACCGTTTTGGTGACGACACAGAATCCTCCGACAACCCCGCCATCGCGACTGCCCCTCCATCCCACCCAACCGCGCACTCGTCTCCCCCCCAGATGGGCAAACCACCGAATCTCTATGCCTTCCCAGGCGTCAATGAGCTCGCGCAGAGCCTCCGCTCGTACGTGCTCGAAGCGCAGAAATTCGCGCTCAACCGCCACCACGTCTTCCGCGTTGCCGTGTCCGGCGGCTCGCTACCCAAAGTCCTTGGTCAAGCGCTCCTAAAAGAAACCAACGGCGAAGGGCCAGTCCAGTTCGACAAGTGGGAGGTTTTCTACGCCGACGAGCGCGCGGTGCCTCTCGACCACGAGGACAGCAACCACCGGCTGGTCAAAGAAGAGATTCTGGACAAGATCCCCGCCGAACTCGGCCAGCCCAAGGTCTTCCCAATCGATGTCAAATACCTCGATGATGTACAGGAACTGGCCGACAAGTACGAACAGACCCTCGTCAGCGTCTTTGCCGCGCGGGACAGCGTCAGGCTGCCCATGTTCGACCTGCTGCTGCTCGGATGCGGCCCCGACGGCCACACGTGCAGCCTGTTCCCTGGCTCTCCGCTGTTACGCGAAAGCGAGGCGTGGATTCTGAAAATCGACGACGCGCCGAAGCCGCCCCGGAAGCGCATCACTCTCTCGCTGCCCGTCGCAACCCACGGAATCAGGATCGCCTTCGTGGCCACTGGCGGGGCCAAGAAGGATATTATGAAACAGATATTTGACACGGATGACGGACGCCAGCTGCCCTGTGGACTTATCAACGCGCAAGCGCAGGAGAGGGTCAGCTGGTTTGTGGACCATGCCGCCGTTGAGGGAGTTTCTTTTCCAGCGCGCCAGGGTAGCCTGTAGCGGGGATGCAGAGTTGTTAGAGGAGTTGGTGGCGCCATGTTGTGAGCAATCTCTCGCTCGGGCGGACTTTGCTTTCTTCTACCATTATCTCATTACCTTGTCCTTCATAAGGACAACCATCTCGACAGCTGTAGCTCCAAGTAGGCACTGGGTGCCTTGTGTGCCCTCGGAAAGCAATGTAGAATAGAGTTCCCCGTCAACGTTGCTTTTTTGACGTAGATGTGCTGAGTCAGCGCTGATAAGAGATGGCCAATCGCCGCGGCCCAGGGCAAAACGTCCGTGCGACATGTTTGTTTGGCCTGGTCTGTCCTCGACTCCAACCGCCCTCAACTGAGTGCAGCCGAAGGACCACAATGCCAATACCTTCCCTCAGCTCTGCTACGAAGCACCGGAGCCAGCTCGCCAGAGCGGCCGACGCATCCTCCCGGTCAGAAGTACTGCTGCTTGACACGATGCTGCCTTCTCCGTGCTAACAGAGTGACAGCCAACTCCGCCCGTACACGCTTCCGAGGCGCAGAGCCAGCCTCCGAACGACCAAAATAGCGGTGATGCTGCAAAAAGGCGAAGCTTTCTGCCCCAACGGGGGCTGCTGAAGTCGGTTGCCAGGTCTGGCACCACGGCAGAAGTCCAGGCACCGCCAACAAGACCAGAGAGCCATGCAGCAGGTCCGTCTGAAGTATCGAGGGGCATGGCTCCAGAGCAAACGAGCGTGAGAGATGCTAAACAAGGCCGCCTTAGACCACGGTCAATGTATCACACTGGCGTCCAGGCGGAGAGAGGTGTGCCTGGCACAGATGGGACCGCCCACTCATCGCGCCCCGCGGCGGTGCCCAGCAGGCCACCGAATCTCGCGGGCCCGAGCCGATCCCAATCGCTCAGACGACCCGGCATTGCAGTACAATCAGCACCTGTAACGAGGGCTCACGCTCACGCACGCACGAAATCGACGAGCACAGTAATTGGCGCGCGTCAAGAAACAATCGAAGCCAACCCAACTGCATCTCGCATGGAAAGGCCAAAGTCTCTTCTAATGGCACACGGCAATCCCAAGCCTTCTAAAAACGTTCCTGCAGAGACTGCCCCCGGCATGACCCGAACCTCTGCTCGACTCGATGCATTGAAACGCTCTGCCAGCACCAAAGCCAAACCCGGCCCGGCCCATAGCACTTCTGACCGGACCGAGGAGCATTCGCGATCCGACGAGGGGTGTGTAGCTTCGAGCACAGAACCGAAGAAGCTCGCTCGACCTGCTTTCTCTACGTTGCAGCAACATTTCACGCCGAGGAAGACGGGCAAACCACCTACCTCTACTTTCCTTCACCCTCCTTCGGAGCCCACCAACCATGCCCTCACCCCGGAGATCATCAGTCTACAGAACGAGCTCCTGCAGCTCCATCTACTGCACGAACCATCTGCGATAACACTCAGGCAGTGGGAGCTGAGCGCGCAAAAGGCCCTGCGGGCTAAATTCGATGAAGTAGCGAGTCTGAATCAGGTTATGCAGGAAAATGAACGCTTTGCCCAGGAGCAGAAGAATCTTCTAGCTCTCCGTGAATGGAACGGGGACAATTCCTTCTCTGGGCTGGTCGAGCACATACAGGCGCTCTCGGGCCCTTTACATGAGCTGCCGTCGCTTCTAGATCCTGGTGGCCGCTTCTTTCTTCTTGCGGGCGATTTCAACGAGTGGTTTTCATGGGTGGATGAGGTCTGGTCCGACCGCAACGAGACTTCCGGACACGGGAGCGCGATGAGCTCTCTTGAAGGACTGGGAGATGCTTGGAAAGGGGAACATGCGGCGATGACTCGTAAACTAACGGCTTTCCTGCGGCACCTCGGCTGTCTCCCTCCAACGATTGGAGATTCGAGCATTGCACACATGGTTTTGAGGTGTCAAGTTCTGGTCGATGGGCTGTTGGTGGAGCTACAGGTTATGCAGGCGATGGAAAATGATATCATAACAAGGGAAAAGCACTGGGTAGAAGAGCGGCTGCGAGGGATTGCTCAAGACGTTGAAGGGCGCCTGGAGACGGATAAGGAGGCCTGGCGCATCTATTGACGCCGCTTTGTGGATTATTCGCTTGTGCTGATCGTCGAAATACCCCATGCGTGCTTGCTGCTATGCAGATACCCCCGACATGGGCTTTTCTACCTCAAAGGCCTCGAATAACTAATGCGAACCCTGAAGGGATGGAAAACATGGCCTCGGACTTTTAGCAACTACCTCTCAAAGGTAGCGCGCCGGGCCGTGTTGCCATGGACGTGTTCCAAGTTCTCCATCGATCGGTAAGCTCATTTTATTGTGCCCTCTCACCCCCATGAAAGAATTCGTGTCTGATACTAAGACCTGACAGCCAACAATAGAGTACGCAAACTGTATTTATACTTTCTAATATATAGCTAGACATAACTCTCCTATAATTTTGTACGAACCCCTTTTTGTCGACACCTTGAAACGCTTTTTTGTGTCCATAACAGCAGGAGGGATAACTGCTATTATTGTAATCCTTTTATCAGAAACTTCTTAGTCGCAAAAAAAACCCATAACTTTGTACGCATCTTAGCATCGGACACGAATTCTTTCATGGGGTTGCTCCCAACCTCAAGCTACCTCGAAAGCACAAATTCCGGTCTTCATCTTCCACATACACCAATATCGCACCAACCAACGGAAAACTGGTCTACATCGAGGTACCTCTACATCTCTATTCTAGCCAAACCTTTGGGTTTCTTGGCTTCACAACCAATGCGGCACAGTGGCTGTTCGACAGAATGGTCAAAGAACATGAAGAGAAGGGAATGAGGCATGACATCCTATATCCCTGCACGGCGTGGGTAGACCACAAGTGCTCCGGCATCGACGACAACTCGGATGACTGGAAAGGAGCACTGGACGAAACTGGTATTACCGGCTCCATGCGAAAAGCCCTTTTGAGGGAATTCGTCTATCCGAGGCATCCGGTCGCTTTCTTCCTGGCTCCGAGAAATGGAGACCAACTACGAAACACTTGTGCATTTGAAGGCCACCGTCCTCGCAAACATCAATCCAGATGGTCAAGAAGCGGCACGACGGGGCTGGGGGACGGATTACACTGTACCAGCCACTCCAGGCGGTCACATTTGTCTGTTCAAGTCTGTCGATCTTCACCGTGTGCAGGTGGACAATGGAACTCCATGTTCCATTGAGTCACTTCAAGGAGGTTGGGCTCCTGGAGATGATGTTCGATGATGGTGTTGGGAAGAGGTTGGTCTTCCACTCTCGCCGTAAGGAGGTCTATCCGAAAGACATTGCCAGGGTGCGAAAAGACTTGGGCGTACTACACGGTCCAATCGCTGTCACCCACTATCGCTCCTTTTCGAAGATGCGAAGCCCGGATGACATTACTGCTAAGCATATGCTCTTTCAGGAGGATGAGTATGGTACGAATTGTGCGAAGCAACATGTATGGTTGCGAGATGGAGCAATCGAAGCGCTTCGTGTGGCTGTGGAAGGAAAAGTATATCTCAGGAAGCCTGAGCAAGGCTTTGCGCTCATCCCAAAGCCTTGGAAGGATAAGTCGGTGGAGTAGGTAGAGAGTCTGTTTCAAGGGCATTTCCACCCTCATTGTGCAGTGTGAATCACAGTGTTCCCCTGTGCTTCCTGGGTTCGGGATCCTTCGGCGATCCCTCAGGTCGCCCCTGGTAAGATGCCGGGCTGGATTAGGTGATATAGCTTATATATTCTTGGATATCTCCATGAGTACTCCTTGCTTTCACAACTTTACAGAATGTGTTATCATATCACATCGCATGGCCTCGGACTACCAACTACCTCTCTATATCAACTTTTCTAACAAAAATAGCCCGTTGCTATAGACGGGATCCAAGTTCTCCATCTGTAAGCTCATTTTATTGTGCCTTCTGAATACGACTGTTTATGGGGCATGGGCCACGCTAAGCCGTGGTTGGTAAGTGCGACATGCAGATTGCTTCGTCAGCATGCACGACGTCACAGCATCGACCAACCATCATGTGTTCAACGGTGAAGCGTGCTGTGCCCGTTATAATTGCACACTTGTTTATTCCATCTCGAAGCAGCGGTTTCTTCTCGGCCTTTGGTGGCCTGTTCAGCACCAGCAACCCCTGCAGGACGCTTCCACGTCTCGGAATCTTTGCCTGGCCGATTGACGATCACCCGCCATAGTGTGGAGCTCACCATCTTGGTCTATTTCGGGGCAATGACCGCAGCGGCATCGACATGCGTTGGTTAACCGAGCAGCCGATGCATAAGCACTCGAGCGCAGACGCCGTACGAGCATCTAGTAATGCGTTCGTTGCATTGGTACCATCCATCGTCAGATCACCTGCACGCGTAATCCCACCCCAGCATCACATCTCCTACAGGCCATAATAAACAACCATTGCCAAACTCTAAGAAAAGTCCACAGCAGTCGCCTTGCTGATCTCCGGACCGTTTAATTCTGGGCATAACAGTGCTTGGGATGCTTCGACCATGACAGTCTGACTAGAGAGGAACTACTAAGCTGACCCGCGCTACGCTTCGTCGTCCGAAGGGCGCTTCAGAGACGTTGCCTCGAATTTCAAGGGCTACTCCCACTCGTGGATTCTTCTGATGTAAGAAAGAGGCCATGGGGAGCAACTGACTTGCAATTCCATCGTCGATATTTCCTGCTATCGCTACCCACGAGCAGATCCCAGTCCAGGAAAGCATGCCAGCCATTTTCATAACCGCGAGAAGAAGAGCCAAGGAAGTGGGACTCGAGTCCGCAGTGCACCACAGCGGCGGGTCATACCAGTCTTATTACAGGTGTGCTTCACGTCGCATCAGGCCTCCAACCTCAGGCCTTGGTCCCGGTCCCATTGCGAACCGCCTTAGCATCTTGCATGGCAACCGCTCAGAATCAGATCAAAACTGCACGTTCACAGTTTTAGCGCGCTGACCGCTCTCGTCATGTCCGGGTGCGTGACGAGAGCTAGCGCGCGGCGCCACTCATTGACTTCAAGCAACTTGGGCATGGCCTAATCCCGAATTTCCCGGGCGTCTTTGTAGCCCAAAGGCTGATGATACATGCACATAATCTAGCTCCCGGCTCCCCCAACTCATTGGCAGCGACAATCCGTTTCAGTTCGAGACTGGTCAGGCGCCTCATGCAGCAGGGGACTGGTCTGCTGTCATTCTGGCTGTAGGGGCCAAGAATGCGTCCACGTCCGTTTTTTGCAGTGTAAGCTTGCCCGCAGCTGGTCATGTTCGATTTTATTGCCATTACACGAAATTACACGGACCAGCCCTCTTCTGCAAGAATTAGTTGCCTTCTCTTCCTGTCGCGGTTTCTATAACACTCATTCCGCCTTGAAATCGCGGCTGGTTAGTTGCCAGATCCTGGGAACGGTTACATCAGGAAGATATCCAGTGTCATACAATACCTACGGGACTCCATCGACTATTCCGCTCCCCGCAACCCCGACAGTGACTGTCTTGGTCCGATTCATGCTCGACAATGAGGAGAGGGCAGCAGTACACAGATCCGTGGGACGAGCAGTCTCCACCCGCCGGACCATATGTCTCTTCCTATCGCGGCTTCGCTGGCTTCTCACACCCCGATGTCTCGGGGGATTCTAGGCGAAGCAACACATACAGCAACGAAGTCCCACCTGCAAATAACTCTCCTTATAATATTGCTTCCTCCTCCGGCTCCCTGTTCACGGCCTGATAATCACCTATGCCTGCAACTCAGCCTGTACGGCCAGGCATGGCGCCATCTCTGTTACCGTCCCCGAATTTCCTGAGCGTTGCCAGTCTGCCGCCCATCCCATCTCCAGGGACATCCGTTGCACAGAATTCCGCAGAGGCCGCACTCTTGCACGACTTACAGTATTAGATTAGCCTTAAAATAATAGCTCTCTAAACTCTCTAGCGCGAGTACGACAGCTTGCTCCAGGAACTAGAGAGACACAGCACTCAAAAGGCTGCGTTGGAAAAGAACCTTGAGGTCAGCGACCAGGAGATCTATAGCCTTGCAGAAGAGAGAGAAAGGTTGCAAGCACAGGTCACCGCTTTGGAAGACCAGGTCGAAGAACTGCAGGACAGCAGAGCCGAAACTCGACGACAGTTGGTCGCTAATGGGGCACAGTACATGCAGATTGTAGAAATGGCGAATCGCTTAGAGACGCAGAGTGCGGACGACAAAAAGCGATGGGCCATAGAGAAAGCAGAACTACAGCAGCGGGTTAAGATTCTAGAGGAGGCAATGGTCACCGGTAGTGAATCTTAATATTTAGAGCGTATTCCCCTTCCGCAAAACGCCCTCGTTCGTACTCCGATGTCTACAGCTTCATTATCGACCGAGACGATTAATGTACTCCGAGCCGAGATTGGCTGATTGCGTACGCGGACACAGAACCTGGAAACAGCGTTATATACTGTGATAGGCCCACATAAATTAATTACTATTTTATCTTAGTAATTATCTGCTTTAGTAGTAATTTCTCCACTATTATTATTTGTTAGTTTAGCTTTTATATAGCTAGAGCAATTAATTTTATAGTTAGTAGATTTAGTTATACCTAGTATTTTATATATAACGTCTAGATTTTAAGATCTAAAATAATTATAATAGAGATATATTAAATTCTCTTTATAGTTACTAAGAGTTTTAATTTTTATTAATAACCTTTTTAGCAAATAGAATATTATCTATTACTGTATTATCTAACGTGGTTCACCAGCGAGTGACCCACACCAGTGAGCGCGCCACCTTTGCCAAGACCCCACCAAACCATTTCATTCATTATCAGACTACGTCGCAACACTACTTAAAAATATATACTAAGTTAATGCATCTGATTCAGATTCTTCCTCTTTAACTCCCTGGCAGGTTTGCGCATTGTGTCCAGGTTGCCTGCAGATGCCACAACGCCGTTGAGTTGATGGCCCTGTTGCAGCGCGACTAGTACCTGACGACTGTTTACCCTTCTTCTGTCCACCAGCGTCCTTAGGAGTGGCTAGCTGAGATCCCTCTGCTACCGTAAGTGATCCCTGATGCTGGATATACCTCCTTTTACGCGATTTTCGCCTTGTAGTCTCCTTAATTGTCTTGCGAAGGCCTGCAATTTCATCTAACACTAGTGCCTGACTATGCATTGCACTTAGAGCGCCTTTTTTAAGCTTCTTAAGCACCTGCATGGTTGAAGTTGGTGATGAATTGAAGTGATCTCTAATTCTCTTGCGAACTAGTGTTGATTGCGCCTCAAATTCGCGTAGGTTACTTGGTGTTTTAGACTCCCAGGTGGTAGGCTCTTCAATGGGCAGACTAGGTGTACGGATGCGGATGTCAAGGTGCTGCAACACCTCCTCTAGATTCAATGGGACTAGCCCAGCACCGCGAAAAACTACCCTTAATTGTCTCTGCAGAGAAAACCTTCAAAAACGCGGTTTTAAAGGCTAGGAGGAACTCGATCTTTGTAATATGGGTTATTAGCCGACGCGCCAAGCCTGAGATCTCAGCACTATATGCCTTCTTCAGCGGGGAGAACAGCCACATCTAACAGCTGCAGCAGGTGTAACAAATATAGCGGCATACAGAGAGTAATAATCTTATGTTCCTTATAGTAATCCTGGAACTCAATTAAGTTATAGCTCTTATGGCCGTCAATAACTAGCAGCTGATAGGTTCCTTTGGCGCGTCCCTTTGTATGCGCGTTAAAGTGTTTTAACCACGCGATACTAAGCTCGTTGTTTGTCCAGCCGTTCTCGCTGACAGCGATTACCCAATCGCTAGGAATTGACGCGTCTTCGTACCAGGTGGAGATGTGACGCTTGCCGGCGTAGATAATGAAGGGAGGGATTGCCCATCCAGCAGCGCAGATACCCTGGATCACCGTAATCCACTGGCGGTCGCCTGGCTGTATCAATTTGGGTTTCGCACGCCTCTCTGATGCTGTGACCACAAGCTGAGACCCTATAACCCCCATCAGGAAGCCTGATTCATCAAAGTTGTAGGTGTCCTCATCCGTAATGCCGTACTTGACTTTGATGCCCTCCACAAGCTTGAACCACGCGTTTATAACCTTAGGATCTTCCTGTTGTGCCCTCTAGTTGTCGTATGACTAAGACTAACGCGTTTTAACTTCACGTCTGCGCTTGATAAACCTGTCTGTCTAGTTGATGCTAACAGGTGGCTTTCCTCTCTGTAAACGTAGTGAATCGGCCATTGTGCGGATCATAAGCTTCGTAGGAGGGAATCCACGCGTGTCCAGCTCGATTATACGATCAACAAGCGCCTGCTCCTCAAGGAGAGTAAAATTCTTTAATTTAGGTGGGTTATCGCGTCGTGCAGTCGTTCTGTTGCGTCTTCGATTGAGCGTTCTGCGATTAACGTTATACAGCCCTGCTACTGCTCGCTCTGTAAGATTTGGGTCTTGTTCGATAGCTCTAATAGCAATAAGTAATCGAGCTTCATTAGATGGCTTAGAAGACATGGTAGGTGGTTGTATTATGATGGTATTGTTGGTGATGGTAGGGTCTTGGCAAAGGTGGCGCGCTCACTGGTGTGGGTCACTCGCTGGTGAACCACGTTATATTTATTGTATAAAGATTATTAATTAGAGTTGCTTCTAATATTATTTTAGTATTCTTTTTAATTATAGCTTTGTCTTTTATATGGCGTGTCGGTTCACAGGTAGCAAGGAAAAACTGGTCTCTGTCTTCGGTATCTGGTGTCTGTATTCTGTGTTCTGTCACCCCTATGTTCGGCTGGCTCTAATGTCGCGCCTTGTGCGCCAAGCACGGTGGTCCCTGCACGATTATGCAGATCCGACCTCAACGCGCTTGTTCTATCTAACAACAGTTCTCGTAGACTTGGAAGACAAGAGAGTGCAGACACTAGCAACTTTTCTTTTATAGAAAAAGGAGTGTAGAAGGAAGGTAGTGACTGTGGTGGTTGTTGTTGTCGTTAATAGTTATGTTTTGGTTGGAGCTAGTTTGCGGGAGCCTTGCGTGCTACCCATCCTTCAACTCGTACGCGCAGCGAGTTAGTGTTAATGAGGGCTTCGAGAGCTTTGTTTGGCGACGCCTTTTTCATGGCGTCAGCAGGGTTGTCTTGGCCATTCACCCATCGAACCTCAAACAACTCCCTCCTCTCGTACGATTGACGTAAAGCCATGATATCGATCATTAGTCGCTTCTCCTTGGTTGATCCTAGCTTGACGATACACTCATACAGTGAGTATGAGTCTGTACAAACTATTAGGGGGAGAGATAGCAGGCTAAGCTGCTGTGTAACCATGGCGAGCGTTGAGGTGATAGAGTAGGCGAGGTCGACGCCTCCTACCATTGCGTAGATCTCTGACGCAAGTACACTTCGGGTCACGCGTTTGCTCTTCGCAGAGCTCTAGTAGATAAGATTGCCGTGAATTGTAAATTTAGCGTCAGCAACATCTTCTGTGGCCAATACAATTGTGTAGCCAATCTGGCTACTTAAATCTTTGTTATTGGCAAAGGAGCCGTCAACAAACACAAAGACCTTGGCTTGAGCTAGGTCAAGTGCCTTATAGGTAAGGCCACGATTGAGGTTGTTCAATTGCCACTGTAA
Source organism: Laburnicola sp. JP_R_19 (assembly GCA_031010545.1). Lineage (NCBI taxonomy): Eukaryota > Fungi > Ascomycota > Dothideomycetes > Pleosporales > Didymosphaeriaceae > Laburnicola > Laburnicola sp. JP_R_19. The sequence goes on from VOIT01000042.1 coordinate 2,034,462, forward strand.
GCGTTTGTTTAACGCGTTGACGTCGTCGGCGGTAGGCTCCTGAGTTTGTGCGGCAACAGAGAGGTCAAAAGTCGCCTCTGGTTGGCAGATGCTCGCGATGTAGGCGCCGCGAGCCCTCTGCTCGATGTATTGTTGCTGATAGTTGGCTGAGCTTGTGTCGATAAGCTGAATCTTCTTGCCTTGATCCTTCTGTCGTAGTGAGAGCTTGCCGTTGTGATCAATTGATAGGATGCATCCGTTGAAGAGTAATGGAGTAGGTGTCAGCTTCTCCTTTGGCTTGGCTGTAAATGTCAACTCCTTCTCCTCTAGGTCAGAGAAGCGTTCATCCGCGAGGATGAGAGTGTCGTCAGTCTGCATGCCTACTATGCCAAAGGTGTCCTAAGTGTTGGTCACGAGCAAGCATGGGTCGTATGTTGAAGTCTCCATATGAAGTTTTTCCTTGTGATGAGCGCTGTACGTTGCCCACCAATGGGTACCAGCTTCAGCCAGGCCGTATAGAGGCTTCTCGACTATCATGACTGTGTCAGGCGGATACTTGTACTCAATTTCCTTGGGCAAGTAGGCGGTGACTACTCGGTTGAGCTTTGTGCGTGACTGTACGTACGCCTGGGTAATGTCTCGCAGCCAGAGCGAGATTTCTTCATTCAGCGACGGGGCTCCATTGCGCATAAGCGAAGGAGCAATAGCTAGGATAATTCGTTGGCTAGCTCGCTGGATAGTCGGCGACTGGGTGAGGATTGTCGCTTTGCCGTCGTCTTGATATCCTTGCACTACGAGACGTGATTTCTCGTATGGGGTAGCGGTAGTCTTGCCTTTGATTTCGCGTACTAGTCGCGACTTAAAAATCCGTCCCTTGTGCTTGCAGGGATCGTATTGCTCAAAGCAGAAGACTCCATTGGCAATAAGGCTATCAATTTATTTGTTGTCTAACAGCTCAAATGGTTGACCAGGTGTAGTTATCCTTTGTTCTTGGCGTAGCTGTACAGCAAGTAGCCAGTCGGTGTTTTCTTTGTGCGTTATGAAGACCTCCATCATGTAAGCCTCGTTACGCAGCGCGTAGGCAGTGTACGCTGTAGGAGCCACATGGGCTCCGAGGAGGATTCGCGCGGGCTGTAGGGGCTTTAGGCTTGTTCTTGCTGCCTTTGGGTCGGCCGCGTTTGCGTCGAGGGGGTTCAAAAGCTGGTTCTGGTCCTGGTTGCCAGTCGGACCCACTTGTGTCGCCGTTATGGTCGTGATAGCTGTCTACGTTGTCTAGCATATCTATCGGGCGGCCATCATTATCGTTGTTTGTCGCTAGGGGCGTGGCTGTTCGTCGTTCGTTGGGGAGGTATCAGTGTAGTACGGCTTAACGACTGTTGAGCGGAAATTTGTAGGGCCATGCGGTAGCTGTATTGTACAGGTTTCATTAGTCACAGCGATGAGCTTGTAGGGGCCCATCCATCCATCCTTCTCGCGCCAGACGCGCACGTCAGAGTTAATAGGCAGTGTAGTTGTTTCAATCGTCGCGCAGGTCCATTGCGCGTCGCCAGCGCGTCATTGATTTGGCGTGTTTCGTGTATTTGTCTGACCTCTCTCATAGCCTTTCTGATGGCGGCAGCGCGTTGAGTAATTGATGGCGACGGGGGAGAGTCTTCTGTCATACGTGGGTAGGCGCCAAAGACAAGGAGTGTAGGCACTAGGCCGTTGGGACCCGCAGTGTCGTTGACAGCTTTAACAGCCATTTGCAAGATGAGCTGCTTGTCTATTGTCGTAGGTAAGTCAACTCGGATAGTCTCGAAAGCGCGTCGTAATGGAGCATGGTACCGCTCCACCTTGCCTACGCTGTTATGAGCTTCCACGGGTACTTCTTTGACGTCAATCGACAGTGACTTGGCAAATTGCTTGAACTCAGTAGAAATGAAGTTCCTGCCGGCGTCATGGACAAGGTACTCAGGCGGTCCAACGTAGGTATCTATCCAGCAATGCCGTAGAGCGTCCCAGGTGCTTGCGGCTGATACATCTTTGAGAAAGCGAGCAGCTTAAAAGGCAGTCGCGTCATCAACTACGTGTAGGACAGGCTTGCCATTTAGGTACATAACGTCAACAATTACCTCGCAGTTAAAGTCTAGGTCTGGTTCCTTGAGCTTGAATTTGAAGCGTCCGGGTGCTTTCTGGTTCAGTTGGCACTGTTGACAGTACTTAACGAGCTTGTCAATAAGCTCTTTGTGGACGTCGTCATGGCCAGCGCGGATGAGCAAGTCGTAGGGCCGACGAGCTGATGGGTGGCCAAATCGTCGGTGTAGCTGGCGTAGCTCAGTCTCTGTAAGGTGGCAGCTGGCGGCTGCGGTGCGCTCAGGTTGATTGATGAGGAGCCATGGGTGGCCCCATTTACGTACAACTGGGTGTAGCTGGTTGCCCTGAATCAGTACGTTGCGCAGGTTGTCGTATTTGACGCCTAGTCTGTCCATGTCGGCCAGACAGAGCAAGAATGGCGTATTGGTAGGTAGTACGTGGAACGTGACATCACCAATTGCCGTGTTGACGTGTAGGGTGCCTATAGATGTAATTGCCTGGCCTCTGCCAAAGCAGATTTAGTGCTGCCCAGCTATTAAGGTATCCATTTACAAATTTGTAGCTGCCTGTAGAGCAGTCGCTTGTAGTTCTCCAGCTGTCGAGACGCCTAAGGCTCCCGTGTCAGGCATGATGCCCTGGAAGACTTTCTCATTGTATCGATCCTCGAACGTAAATACAGTGGCGGGCGCGTCATCGACAGCTCTGAACGCGTCAATTCGGGTAGTCGCGTGGTATACAGCCTGGTCGTTCAGATAGGCAATCGTCTGGTTGCCGTCAATTGTACCAGATAACTCAGTGACGAACTGGTCTCCCTCAATTGTCATCTTAGCGAGCATCTGCTGGGCCTTGTTGTTGATTTTGAGACCTTTGTATTCGGTTAGGAAAGCGTGAAAGTCAGCGACGTTGGGTTGTGCGTCGTGTGAGTAGGCTGATGCTGTCTAGCGAAACCTATTGTAGGATTGCTTGCGCTCGTCCCCAGAGTGCTTTGTTGACCAGCAGCTAGGCTTACTATAGATAAAGCATTTCTTCTAAGATTGCTGTTGCTTAGGTGGCAGTGGCCGTTAAAAAGGTGGTCCTTAAGAGCTGCCTTAATAGAGTCCTCGGCTGTTAACGTCTTGCGGCGAGAAACACGACAAGAATCCTTGCAATCTATTTCTTTGACCTCTCTATGAGCCTTGACCTCCGTAAGTCCTATCAGTTCAGTACTGCTTATAGCCCTCTGTGTTGTTGTTAAAGTCATCCTTGTAGGGGTGTTGGAGGTTGTATTCGTTCTGGTACTCGCCGTTAGCGGTGTATTGCGTTGGGTTTGGATTACGCGCCTCGCGCGAGCGGGTAGCAGCGCTAATAGATGAGCGTAGAGTAGAGCAGAGGCCTTCAAAAGTAGGCGCTGGGGCAAAGAGGGCAAGGTTACAGTCTTCAATACCGCTGCACGCGTTGAGTAGTTGTTCGCGCAGTACGCTGTCACCTTGGTAGTTATGGCCTAACCCACGTTGAAGCTTCTGGAGCTTGTCAATGAGCAATTGAAGGGCTTCAAGATGAGACTTGTTAGGGTGGGCGCTGATTGTACGCGCCAGCGTAGTCGTTCTCCACTCGCTAAGGTACAGTTGACGATTCTCCTCAGTGTGGAAATGGCTTTTTATCATACCTATCATCGTCTCGAGGTCATAGCTCTGGCCAGCGAGGCGGTTATAGTAGTAACTGGACGCTCTGTCTTTCAGCATAATAGAGAAGGCTCGATCCCAGTGCCGCTCAGGTAGTCCAATCTTGCTGCAATTGTCGCGAAAGATCCTAAATTTGGTGTTAAATACGTCGTATAGCCCACCTCCAAAGCGCTTCTCATTGTCGTACAGCTTGCAGAGGTCTGTAATAAGCCTATGTGTGTTGTCAAGCCGCGTGGCGTCTGTAGGGCTTTCGCGCTGTAGAGGGTTGTACGTATTGTACAGGTTCGGCTGCTGTGTAGGGGATAGATGCGCGTTGTGCTGTTGCCGAGGAGGCAGGTATAGAGTGGGCTGCTGTTGTGGTGGAGGTATGGGTGGGTAGATGGTGTGTGCTGTTAGAGCTGGTTGAGGGGAAGTAAGGTGGGCAGAGGGTTGTTAAGAAGATTGTCGTGATAAAGGTGTATTGTATAGAGGCGCATAATTTAGATTAAAGCGTGAGTTAAACTTCTTGCTTATTTTGAGCTAGTGAGTGACCTCTTCGTCAGTCTATTTGTGATAGTTGCCCTGCAGCGCTTCTGCTATGTTGTAGGCAATTGATTTGCTGTCCTTAGCTACGAAGACGCCTTGTTGGCGCAGGTAGTCTCTCTATTTAGTAACAAGAGCTTTATCGCCTTTGTTGAATAGTTCTTTTGGCTATCCTTTAAAGATAACAGTTATCTTGTCCTAGAGCTTGTAGTCCTCCTATCCTTTATCTTAGGAGATTTAGTAGTAGAAGAGGATGTATGTGTTAACTCTCTTTGTGTTGATTGTCTTAATGTCCGTATTCTTGTCAACATCTAGGGGCTGGCCCCAGCTGTCCTCGTCAATGAGCGCCTGTTCTTCCTTCGTGAGGTGGTTGGTGAAAGGCATCGTGATTTCGTGGGGCGTCTCTTCGAAAGCGTGGGACGCAGGTTGATAGTACCGTCAGCGGCGGGTACTGTAGAGCGTGATGGACAGGGACTCAGGTAAACGCTTAGAGTCCTCGTTGCTCAGTAGTGGACTACGACGCGCGAGTTCCGGCGAAGGCGTGATGGACGCGGAGACCCAGGTAAACGCTTAGGGTCTCGTTAGCACACGGTTTAGGGTATCGCTATACCCCTCGTCGTGTCTCTTCTAGTTCGCCTTGCTGTCTGTAGTTATCTCATAGCATCGACTGTAAGGGTAACTACTAATCAGTGTCGGTTCACAGGTAGCAAGGAAAAACTAGTCTCTGTCTTCGGTATCTGGTGTCTGTATTCTGTGTTCTGTCACCCCTATGTTCGGCTGGCTCTAATGTCGCGCCTTGTGCGCCAAGCACGGTGGTCCCTGCACGATTATGCAGATCCGACCTCAACGCGCTTGTTCTATCTAACAACAGTTCTCGTAGACTTGGAAGACAAGAGAGTGCAGACATGGCGTTATTTTATCTATCTAGAAGTAGGACGACAAAGGCTTTTATCTTAAATAATATAAAAAAAACGCAGAGCCCCCTGCTTAGTAATTAAAAAAAAGGCGTAAAAAGGTGTTACTTTTATAAAGTTTACTATAAACTCTTGTTTAACTAATTTCTTTACTAAAATAATACTTATATTAAATTTAGGAAAATAAAAATAGTTATTTAAAACTATTTTAGTATTATTATATATAAAGCTCACATTACTAATAAATTACAAAGTTAAAATATTATTATTTTCCTATTATATTTTTATAGTTTTTCTAACTAATAAATTTTCTATAAATAGATTTTTGTTAGAGATAATATAAGACAAACTACCTAAATCTAGTATTATATTAGGGCTTTTTAACTTAGTAGTCATAAATACCTTAGTAGTTTTTAATTCTTGTTTAAGATTCCTAGAATTAAATTCTAGGTTTTAAGAATTTTAATGTCCTTTTTTTCGTATTAGTTTATTTTTTATTTAAGATATTTAATAAGATCTTTTAATTTCTATTAATTTAGATAACTTAGCTATTTTATCTAATAGCTTTCGATTTAATTAATCTAATAGAGATTCGGATTTACAATTTAATAGATTTTTTTTAAAAAAAATTAGATTTAAAATTATACTTTCTTTTAAACTATTTAGGTTTATTTTTAGAATATAGTTTTTTTACAACTAAGAGGGTTTCTAATAAAAATATTATAATAATAGTAGTTATCTCTTTTACTATTATTAATAAAAAAAAGCGTTTTAAAGTAGTATTAATAAAAAGAAGTTAGAGCGTAAGCAAGCTTTAGGAGATAAACACTAATATTTATTAGTAAAGTAGGTATTTGTTTTACACTTATTATAAAATTATTTAGACTTTATAACTTTATATTAATTCTAGAATTTAGTATATAAAACCATAGTTTTATTACTATTAGAACTATATTAGTAAGTAAAATAAATAATAAAATAATATATTAGAATTTCACTATTATAAAAGATAAAGAGATAAAAAATCTAAAGATAATAAAGTTATAACTAAAGCCAAAGTTAACTTTAAGTAACATATAAAAAGTTTACTAAAAGATAATTATAAAAAATCTAATATTATATATATTAAATTACGTAAGACTAAAAATAAAATATAATATAAAACTAACCTAATAAAAATTATAAAATACGCTATTATAATATAAATAAGCTTGTAATTAATATTTCTAAATTAAAAACTTTTAAGAACTTGTCGCAATTAAGCGCTTTAATAATTTTAAGCTGTTACTAAAAAAGACTAAAAATAATATACTAAATAAGGCAATATTATATATATTAAGTTACTAATAACAAAATATAATATATAAAAGACCTATTCTATAATATAAAATATATTAGTGTATAATAAACTAAGGATTAATAAACTATTCTAAAATAAAATATTGAAGATTATAACTAAGTAATAGTAAAATAAAGTTAAAATAGTAGCTTATATATAAAACACTAGTTTATATATAAAATAATAGCACGTATATAAAACACTACTTTATATAGAAAATAATAGCTTATATATAAAATACTATTATATATAAAATAGTAGTTAAAACACTAGTTTAAAATACTAGTATATATAAAATAGTAGTTAAAACACTAGTTTAAAATACTAGTATATATAAAAGTTAAAGGCATAATTAAACTATACAAAGCTAAGTATTTACTAGTCTAAATTATTTTATATATAGACTACTAGGTAACCTATTTATTAAAATTAATTAACTAGTTTAATAATACTAACTCTATTATCTTTTATCTGTTTATCTACTTTTTACTAATATTATATATACATATACTATATTTTTAATAGCGTATTACTAGTAATTAGTTAGTAAATTACTATAAAATAGTAGGCTATTAGCTATTTCTATTATAGTTCTATTTATTCTTTTAATTAAACTATTTTGTTTAGGTATATATAGTTTAATAAATTAGTAAATAATTCTATTTTATTTATTAAATAGCGCAAAATTACTATTAGCAAATTCTATGCCTTTATCTATTTTAAAAAATTTAATTTTTTAATTACTTTAATTTTTAACTTTTGTTTTAAAGTCTTTAAAGACTTAAAATAATTCTAATTTATATCTTAATAGTTTAAATTCTAATTTTCTAGTAGTAGAATCTAGAAAGAATATAATATATTTATAATTATCTTTAGAGAGGGTAATAGGCCTATATAGGTTAATTACTATTTTATCTAAGTAATTATCTACTTTAGTAGTAATTTCTCTACTATTATTATTTGTTATTTTAGCTTTTATACAGCTTAAGTAATTAATTTTATAATAAGTAGGTTTAGTTATACCTAGTATTTTATATATAATATCTAGATTTTTATGCCTAAAATAATTATAATAGAGATATACTAGATTTTGTTTATAGTTACTAATATATCTCTATTATAATTATTTTAGCAAATAAAATATTATCTATTATAATATTATTTATTATAATATTATCTATATTTAGTATTCTTTTTAATTATAGTTTTATCTTTTATAAAGTTTACTACATAGTCTTTTTTAACTAAGTATCTTACTAAAATAATATTTATATTAAATTTAGATAAGTAAAAATATTTATTTAAAACTATTTTAGTATTATTATATATAAAGCTCACGTTGCTAATAAATTGTAAAGTTAAAATGTTATTATTTCCCTATTATTTTTATAGTTTTTCTAACTAACGTATTTTCTATAAATAGATTTTATTAGAGATAATATAAGATAAACTACCTAAATCTAGTATTATATTAGGGCTTTTTAACTTAGTAGTTATAAAGATCTTAGTAGTTTTTAATCCTTATTTAGGATTTCTAGAATTAAATTCTAGATTTTAAGGATTTTAATCTCCTTTTTTTAAATTAGTTTGGTTTTTATTTAAGGAAGTTAATATAAGATAGTAGAGATCACAGTAATTTATAGTAATATAGGTTGACTACTAGAAAAGAGGTGTCTTTATTGCTATGGAGGACCGAGGCCCCTAAAGGTATATGGGTGAGGCTAGGCATAATGTTATTCCGGCCGAGGTCATGTAACCAAGGACCGACCATACAGCCATGCGGCAGTCTTACAGTTAATAATACCTTTTTAATTTTTATTAGTTTAGATAACTTAGCTACTTTATTTAGTAGCTTCTAATCTAGTTAATATAATAGAGGTTTACTATTTAATAGATTTTTATCTATTTCTTTATTTTTTTTAGATTAAAAATAGTATTTTATTTTAAACTATTTAGACTTATTTTTAAAATATAAATACTAACACTTATTAGTAAAGTAGGTATTAGTTTTATACTTATTATAAAATTATTTATACTTTGTAACTTTATATTAATTCTAGAATTTAGTATATAAAATCTTAGTTTTATTACTATCTAAGTGCATCTAATAATAACTTTTATTAATTAAATTAGAGTATAAATTCTCTAAATTAATCTGCAAAGAATTATCCTAAAATAATTAAGTTACTAAAGTAACAAACCGCTTATAATTAGGGGTTAAATTATTTAATACCTAGGCCACAATATTCTATTTAAGTATTTTAATTAACTTATAGTTAAGATTTATTATTAAGTATTTAATTTTATTAAGGTACTCCTCTATTAAATTCAAATCTAACAAGGTACTATTAAATAACCTCTTTAAAAAAAGAAATTTAGAATAGTAATTTTTAGAAAAATTTATATTTTCTAAATAAATCTATATCTTATTAACTATAAATAAATCCTTAATATACTATAAAAAACTATTTTTAACTAATAAAGTAATAATTAATTACGCTTTTAAATTAATATCTCTTAATACTAAATTAATTGTAATATTATAACTACTTTAAATTACAGCTATATAATTTTCTATAATAAGAATAAAAATAGCCCTAGACTTCTATATTTTATAGTTAGAGATACTCTTAAGTATCTTCTGCTTAGAGATAGAAGAAATCTTAGAACTTATTATAGATAAGATAGATAGGCTAAAAAGAGCTTAGAAAACTAAGAAAAATAAGAAATTTCTTAAAAAATTAATAAGGCTTAGCGAAATTGCCTAACAAGGTAATAAACTAGTCTAGCTAGTAAAAAGAGCTTAGAAAACTAAGAAAAAATAAGGTATTACTCAAAATATTAATTTTGCCAAGATAGCTTAGTAAGCTAGAAGGTAGAAAATAAATAAATAATAAAATTATTAGAGCACTAGACTTATAACCTATAAAAAGTAAATAAAAAAAATAGAGTTAGTATTATTAAACTAGTTAATTAATTTTAATAAATATATTACCTAGTAGTCTATATATAAAATAATTTTGACTAATAAATACTTAACTTTATATTATTTAAATATATCTTTAACTTTTATACATACTAGTATTTTAAACTAGTGTTTTAACTACTATTTTATATATAATAGTGTTTTATATATAAGCTAGTATTTTATATATACACTATTATTTTATATATAAACTAGTGTTTTATATATAAGCTATTATTTTAACTTTATTTTACTATTACTTAGTTATAATCTTAAATATTTTATTTTAGAATAGTTTTCTCAGATTTAATGGTTGAATGCGATGATGTGTCTTTATGGATGATGATGATTGTATTGTCTTTGTGTCCACCGTGTTCAGCTGGTTCTGACTTCTTCGCTAGTGTGCCAAGCCAGATGGTCCCTGCTCGATTGTACAGATCTAACCTCACCACAGCTCGTTCTATCTGACACACCCCCTCAGGTTGGAAACTCTTCAAGCTGGTACTTATGCGATTGTGAGGTCTTCAAGTTGCTCTTGAATCTCCTCAAGAGGTACGGTATTCGTTACCTCCTTGGTCTCCACATTGACCAATCCAAGTTGTTGGAGGAAACCCTCCCACTTGCTCCTGGGGAGCACCTTTGTAAGGCCGTCGGCGATCATATCTGCTGACTGTACATACTCCACCTCGATCCTGCCCTTAGATACTTCTTGTCGGATCCAGTGGTTATGGATGTCCACATGACGAAGCTTGGTTTGGAGGCGGGAAACCTCCTCAGTTACCAAGCGTATAGTTTGTTTATTGTCGCACTGAATAGTGATAGTGCGCGCGTCCAGTTCGATCTGGAGTTCGCGGAGTAGTCTTGAGACGAAGAGTGCTTCCTTGGCTACCTGAGAAAGAGCCAGCAGTTCGGCCTCAGTAGTTGATGTTGTTACAGTATCTTGTTTGTTAGCCTTCCAGGCGATAAGTCCGCCGAAGAGCTTAATAGCGTAGCCTTGGGAGCTCTTGCGGTCCATTGTGTTATCAGCGAAGGATGCGTCGCTTGCAATCTGAAGTCCAGTGTCACCTCCAAGCTGTAGGGCTCGCTGCTTTGTGCTTTGAAGGTATAGGAGAACTCGGTCTGCTGCATCTTGGTGATCGGGCCCTGGGTTTGACAGAAATCGAGCCAGTCGTGAAGTTGCGAAGGCAATATCTGGCCTTGTAGTGACTGCAGCAAAGAGCAATGATCCAATCTTACGTTGAAATTTGTTGATCTTAGTTGGCATTGCCAACCCCTTCCTTGGCCGTAATTCGATCGCAGCCATAGGAGTGTCATGTCGAATGTCCGTTCTGTCTGCTAATCGGCTAATCTTGTCCGAGTAGGCAGCCTGTGACAGTTGAATCTTGCGGTTTGTTCGGTCCCGTACAACTTCTATGCCAAGGAACCATTAGAGGTCGTTTCCTCCAGTGAAAGTATACTTGTCTTATAAGCGCTTGATTGCTCGTTAAGCTTCTTCTTTTTTTCTCCTTGTAATACGCGAGTATGATGTCGTCGACGTAGAAGAATACAATAACTCCATCCTTAATTAGGCAGCACGGCTCGTGAGGCACTGTCTGGAAGCCTAGTGCTTTAAGCGTCGTCGTGAATTCTTTCTGCCAGAGGAGTGGTGAAATGCGAAGGCCGTATAGTGCCTTGTTTACTTGCAGTATTGTTCCAGGCTTTTAATAGCCCCAAGGCATTCTCATATAAACCTCTCAATCCACTGTTGCGTGGACAAACGCATTTGTTACGTCGTATTGCTTGAGCTCCATATCATAGTGAGCTGCTATTGCCATCATCATTCGGAATGACCGGCTAGCAAGCGTGGCTGCGTAAGTGTCTTGCGAGGTAATGTTGCGTTGTTGATCGCCTCGGACGACTAGTCGCGCCTTGCACTTCAGCAAGCGATGGTGCTTATCAAGTTTATAGGTGTATACCCACATGCAGTCAAGGATCTGTTGTCCTATCAGTTTGATCTTCTTTAATGGTATTTCTAACCATAATTTCATCTCTTAGTGGCTTGCGAGGTGCACTCGTTCAGCCTCTTAGAACATCTCGCCCATTGGGTGATCCTCAAGCTTGGTCCGGCACGTCGGCAGAGGTGTAAGTTAACTTCGATGGGGCTTCAAGCCTTTAGCGAGCATTCTTATCATCTTAGCCTTGTCCATAACTTCTCCTCTATATTTTCCAACACGGCCGGCTTGGGTTCCCGCCATGAAAGCTGCTGCCCAGGGGACAGTTGTTGAGGACGCTTGTTGCGTCAGACTTGTTTAGTCTCCAGCCATTAACCATACAAGTAACGCTACGGGTGGCGGTGTTGTTGGAGGAGTCGGGTAGCTATCCCTGATCTTCCTTCCTTAATAGTAGCCTGGTGGATCTGCTTCGTCTTGTTATTCTGACAAATCTACAGCGGCTTCATCCTCATAAAAGGAGTCTGTCTGTGGTTGTTGGGTAGGAGTCGGTAGCTCAATGGTTCTTACGTGCGTTGCTATTTCTTGAAGCGTGCTGTGCATAAGACTGTCCATAAGGTCCTCAACCCTCCCGTCGAATACTAACTCTTCGTCGAAGACGACGTCTCAGGTGCTTATCACCTTGCCGAGCAACAGTATCCATATTCGGTAGATGTTTGATGATCGGTATCCAACTAGATAACCAATCCATGCCTTTAGATCAAGGCGTTGTAGGCGTGATTTGCCTCAGTGAGTATCATCAGTCATTGCAAATGCCTTGCAGCCATACGCCTTTAGATAGGCGAGGTTGGGTTTTCGTAGTGAAGCGACAATCCCATTACTGAACGCGACTCGTGTGAAGAATATCTCATATGGCGTTTTCCAGTGGTTCGCATAATTCGGTGTTCGATTGTAGAGGTATACTGCGGCTCTCGTCACTTCAGGCCACAGTTCCCAGGATAGGTTGGCGTCAAGTCGCATTGCACGCGATTTCTCTTTGTTCACACCCCCTGAGCGTTCGGCACCTCCATTTTGAGCTTGTGTATCCGGGGCAGAAGGCTCGACAGTAATTCCTTGTGATGCCAACCAGCGCTCGATTTCCAGTTTCACCATCGTGATCTCGTTGTCCGCTTCAATGACCTTGACCGTAATGTTGTAATGGTTTTTAAGGAAAAGAAAGAAGTTCGATAGAACTTAAATAACCGACTTTGCTGGTCGATTGTCTTTAAAATAAAAGTCCCATTGCAGGCCTGAGTACCTATCGGTGACAAGCATCTGGCTCCTTTCGCCAGTGCTACTTTGCGCCTCGTAGGCATGAAAGTCGATAGCTAGTCTTTCTCCTGGTCCTTCATCGTTGATTCGCGGTGCTCGGCTGATTTGTCGCCGGATCTTTGCTTTCCCACAGGAGTCGCATTGAACTGTTGTAACTCCCTTAACTCGCACCCCTTCAGCTTGCTGCACAAGATGTTCGATAGCTGCTAGTCCAGGGTGTCCTAGTCTCTTGTGCCATAATTCGGCTGAGGCCCTTTGTGGTGCTCCTTTCGTTCGTGATGTATTCTTGCGGATGTGATATGAAGTGGGTGGTAGCGGATCATACTCAAGTACCCATTGACCGTGTATCTCGGATAGTTTTCCAATAACCTTGTCGTCTAGTCCTTTCAGCGTAGTTGGGTCCGTTTGCGTATCCCACCAGATTCCTCTATACCTTAGTAGTCGAAAGGAGACTAGGTTGCACAGGAGGTCTGGACAGATAGCCACATCATGCAGAATCAATGTAGTTGTTCCATGTTGACCTCTCAGTGTTAAGTCAATAGAGCCGTAGCCTTTTATCCATATCTTTGTATTCCCAACCTATATATAATCTCCGGACGTAGGTAGACGGAAGTTGTAGATACGGTTGGGGTTGTTCGTAATGTGGCAAGTTGATCCTGAATCAAGAATGAACGAGCGCTTCAGCGGGTAATCAGACACTTCTGTTCCCATTGGCGCTAATGTAAACGCAGCGTTGACGTTTGATATTCTCCGCCCCTCTAGTCAGTCCTCAGGGGACTCGAGGATCTCAGGTGTGGGCGTGTGCGATTGTTTGATGCTCGGTGTTCGTGATCAGGTTCTGCTTTGTCCGCGGATTAGCCCTTAGAAAGTTGCGTCGTTCTTACGCTTGAAGTTAATAAGCTTATTTATAATCTTATTAGGTTTCCACCACTCAGGAGCTTTGTCTGGGTTGACATAATAGCAGTCCCTAATACTGTGGCGTTGTCCACAGGCAGGGCATTTTGCTCCTCCTGTCATAGCTGGCTCTTGATCTGAAGGCCGCTTGAGCTTGACATCTTTCTTGTCAGCTGTACGTTGATTACGGGGTCTGCCCCGGTTTCGGTTGGATGGCGCGCTTTCGGCATGAGAGGCGTCCCTGTCATTGCCCTGGGTGGTTGCACCACCTTCAGCGAGAAATGATGCATCATCAGTCACAAAAGCTGCTTTGTGCTTCCCTGATCTAAGGGGATGGTTTGCCATCATGTGTTCTCGGAAGCGTTTCATCATCTCCTTCCGGCTCATGCCAGTTGCAAATCGACCATTGTCTTAAAAGTTTGTAGACTATATGGGAGCAACTTTGTTCACAGCTGCCAGGAAGTCTTTTATAATCACATTTAATTGTGATAGCTCGGCGACTCGATATGTCTCCGCCTCAGTGGCTGCTTGGTCGTACTCTGCTAGCCATGTGTCCCATTGCGACGCGCTCCTCATTGGCCTTAGTGAGGCAAGATATCGCTCGCGAGCTCGTTCTTGTTCGATTTGTTCGTCGACTCCAACCGTCAGTTGTAGGACTGTGATCCATTGTCGCAGTGGCTTCTCTGGTAGGCAGCACGTGCGCAACAGGTGTAGGGATACGGTTGACTGGATAAATGCCACGATGTGTTGGAGGCTTGTTTGTTCCTTCTCGAAGTCGTGCCGGTCGTTCTTATATTGTTCGACGAGGATCTTGTAATATTCAAGGTCTTCCTTAAACGCCTTCTGTCCAGTTGCTGACAGCGCAGTCGGTCTCGTTGGGATTTCGACGTTCGCGGCTGGTGTGTAATCAGCGACTACCGGAGCTCTAACAACTGCTGGTCTTGATATCAGCGGGACTGTTGACTTTGGATTAACCTTATCCCAGATGTTGTAGACAACGCATCTCGCCTGCAGCTGCGTTATCCATCCCATATAGTCGGTATGATCCCTCAGCGTTACTGTAGGATCGCGGTATGGTTGTTGCGCCATTTCGTATCAGTTGAGGCAGTGAGACTCTTAATTGTCAGATTTAATGGTTGAATGCGATGATGTGTCTTTATGGATGATGATGATTGTATTGTCTTTGTGTCCACCGTGTTCAGCTGGTTCTGACTTCTTCGCTAGTGTGCCAAGCCAGATGGTCCCTGCTCGATTGTACAGATCTAACCTCACCACAGCTCGTTCTATCTGACAAGTTTATTAATTCTTAGTTTATTATAAGCTAATATATTTTATATTATAGAATAAGTCTTTTGTATATTATGCTTTGTTTTTAGTAATTTAATATATATAATATTGCCTTATTTAGTATATTATTCTTAGTGTTTTTTAGTAATAGCTTAAAATTATTAAAGTGCTAAATTGCGACAAGTTGTTAAAAGTTATTAATTTAGAAAAATTAATTACGAGCTTATTTATATTATAATAGCGTATTTTATAATTTTTATTAGGTTAGTTTTATATTATATTTTATTTTTAGTCTTACGTAATTTAATATATATAATATTAGATTTTTTATAATTATCTTTTAGTAAACTTTATATGTGTTACTTAAAGTTAACTTTGGCTTTAGTTGTAACTTTATTATCTTTAGATTTTTTATCTCTTTATCTTTTATAATAGCGAAATTCTAACATATTATTTTTGTTAGGGATCGCCGCCCATTGGCCTATTGGACCTCCTCTCGGCCCGACGTTAATCTGGCTCTGTGCGCTAGTCCTAATTAGGTAGTACTAGCGCACTCTTAACGCTGCTACTATATAGGTAGTATACGGCACCTAGTATCCTTATTATAGCAATTTAATCTATTTAATAATTAAGCCTAATTACTCTCTTATATTATACTAGGTTTATAAAAGCACGCTTACAACTTATTAATAAGCCATAATAGGCTTTTAATTAACTAAATTACAACTTGCGATAACGTATATTACGCTCTTATAATAAGAGAGATCGCACCTACAATAGTGCATAGCTAGACTTAATAACTCTAACTCTTTAGTTAAGCTCTACAAAACTAGTTTTATTAACAAAATAGCGAACTACGGAAACATTCTAAGAAGGTTTAACATTGTATTAGGTTAGCGTCTGTTCTCTATAGGACTAACAAACTTAGCAACCTAATTAACTCTTAGGGCTTTATAGACCCCTATCGCCGCCCCCTATATTATAGAAGACTTAGATAAAGAGGATCTAGACATACTAGGCGGCAGCGTAAATAGTAAGCAGGTAACTATAAACAGCCAGCTGACGGAAATCCCTATAAAAAAGGGACCTACGGAGTCCATAAACTCTGAGGAGGCAGTAAGTTACCCGAAATTAACGGTTGACGGACCATCGCGCGGTTGGCGTCAGGGCTCTAGCAGAAAGTCTATCTTTAAAGTCGTTAATTAGCCTACTAAAGACACTCGCCTTCGACTTATATACGATAAAGATACCAACGCACTACTATTATACTTCGAAGTTCTCTACGCGCCCTTAGAGGGAGCGGAGTTAGAATAGGAAATAGTAGTAGACGTCCGCAACAGAAACTTACTACAAGAAGCCACGTCTGCCTATAGATAGCCTATAGTGTTATTTACCTATTTTATTAGTTACACTAATAGCGCCACTAAACTAGAAGAAGAAGTCTATTAAGGACTATAGTGTAAGAAGGAGTTAGAGGGTTATATTACGCGCATCTCTGCGCTAGTAGAATAGGCGCAACTATTATTATTAAAAGCAGAACACAATATCTAAATTAAGTAATATTGCTTAGGCTAGCGCTAGACTTAAGTTATAGAGGCCCTCGCGCGTGTTAACTAGTTAAAAGAGTTAAAGAACTTATACTATACCTACTATAAGAAGTAGGAGCAAAAAGTCGCAGACCTAGAGGAATAATTGCGGACAACGTTATTTGTCCTACCTAATGTCCCTACGCACGTACAACAAGACTTAAATCCTAAAAATCTTAAAGTTATCTAATAGCACTAAACTCAAACGTACGCCGCCTCTTACGCAGGCACTTTGCAACCTACAGTCGCTATAGCTACTACCTAAACCGCTTATAGTAATATGCTAAGCAGACAATTAATCTCCGTACTCACGGGTATCGGTTAGGCCCCTAGTCACCAGCTGCGCAAGCCGGACAAGTTTAAGGGCTCTAAGGACCGCAAGAACTACAAGCTCTAGAAAAGCTCTATCTGCGTCTACTTAAGCGCCTATAACCACGTCTTCACCACTAAGCACGCTAAGATAAAGTTTATATTTAATTATACGCTAGATATTGCCTACTAGCGTCTTAAGTATTATATAGATTTTAATAAACTAGGTGCTTTCGAGTTAGCAAAAGACATCTTTAATATATTAGACTATAGCTACGTGGTAGCAGATCCTATAGAAGAGGCGTACGCGGCAATATAGGGTAACTAGTTAAGAATTAGCAATTAGAAGAGCTTTAAGTTATCCCGTTTTAAGATTACGACTGCACCTATAAACGTCCCAGACTAGCAAAAGATTATTACCGCTATCTAACTCTTAAAACCCTTTCGCCTAGAGACTAATAAACAATAGTCTAACTCTAACTTATAGGCTTCTTTTATTAAAAAAATCCGCCACTAGGCTACAATCTTAAAACTTTAAAGTTCTGCGCCTAAGGCCACTAAAACTAGTAATCGCAGTAGTAGTCGTATTAAAGAGAGCTAATTAGAAAACAACAATATAGGTAACCCTAATAATATCTTAGGCTACACTAATATCTAAGTAAAGCTATTAATAGACAAGGGACGCTATATTAAGTATAGCGAGAAAGAACACTATTATAAAGACAAAGACGCGCCTTACAAAGGAAAAACACAACAACCTACTAATAAAATTAAACCTCTTATTAACGCTAGACTCGCGATAGCCAATATTATCCTATTGTCCCCCGCCTCTACAGCATTAACTAAGACAGATTATTTAGAAAACTAGATGTCCCTATTAAAAGTTATTAGTAGGGACCTAAGTTATTACTAAAACTTATACATAAGATTAAAGAGCTAGAGCTTTAGTTAATATAATAGTTCTTATAGCCCTAGTAGGTTGTTAAGTTATACGCTAATTTGCTTAATAAGATAACCCTATTAATCTATAGAGCTTAGTTTATCTTTAAGTATTAACTATAGTCTACCTATAATACTAAGTTTATTATTAATAGCCTTATAAACTTTAGAGCAATAAATATATACGTTAGTTATAACTATGTCTCTAAATAGAAACTTCGCATAGTTACTCTTAATAAGCCTATTTAGCTGCGTTTTAGTAATAGTGTTACAAAACAAGTACTTATAAAAGCAGCTATACTTCTAGTATACTATAGAAATTACTTTAGTAAGGAGTTGGCCTATATTATTAATATAATAGGTTATAATATTATCTTTAGTATATTCTAGCTAAGTGTAAGGGAGCAATCGGGCTCAATTGTTAAACAGGTTGAATTGCTATAATGAGGATGCTAGGTGTCGCATACCACCTGTGTGGCAGCAGCCTTAAGAGTGTGCTAGTACTACCTAATTGGGACTAGCGCACGGAGCCGGATCAACGTCGGGCCGAGCGGAGGTCCGATGGGCCGATGGGCGGCGATCCCTAACATCACCCCCCCCCCAAAAGCCTCAGCTCCGGCGAGGCAAGAAAACATGTCAGAGGCGCTAATCGCGTGACTTAACAAACATCGTGAATCACTGTGATCTACTGTAATTTATTATAAGCCATCATGGACCATTTAAGACCATTTAAGCCCATCCAGAAACATTGTAACAGGATAAGCAACCATCGCAGATAACCTCCCCCAGTACACGAGCTGGTGAAGTGAGCGCCCCTTCCGCCACGCGTCACGGTGGTTATGTCCAAAACAACAAGACAACCTAGGCGTCTCTGTTGGGTGTAGCCCAGAGAGAGACATGCTACCCAAAAAGGTCGTCTAAAAGATCCAAACAGCGGGCGCGCCACATGCCTATCCTGGCAGCTTTGCGGCATGTAATCGTCTTAAGAGGTACCTTAATCGCACGCGTGTGCGTACGTGGGGGCAAATAAGGGCCCGGGGTCCTCTGCTTCATCGTCCCTCAGGTACATGACTATAAGATCCTTGTATAACGCCAAATCCTTATACAGTGCGTGCGGGCCCGGTTTGTCACCGTTGCGGCGATGGTACTCCTCGACAGCCCCTTCACAGCCCAGCATGTCCGTATATGGTTGCCACTCGGGGTTAGCGTTCCATCTAGGGGAGTTCTCATACCTAACCTTATACATGAGCAGTCCCTTGTTACCTATTAAAAGGTCCTTGCAACGGCGGTCGACCTTACTATTAACAACAGAGTCAACGTAATAGTCCTGCAATCCCGCTGGAGGGACAATAGGCGCATCTGTCGCGACTGTGCCTTCCTTGTCAGGCAAGCGGACAGCGTGGGGAGCGTCGTGTAGCAGCCAGGCGTGAAACCATAGATGGACGTCACGGTAGCTGGTCGGCAGCTTAAGTCGGTACGTATGATCGTTGAAAACTTCGGCCATCGGAAATAGACCCAAGTTTTTGACGTCGAGGCCCTTGCTGGGGCGCAGCGAGGGTATATGACGTGCGTCGAGGTAAACCATATTGCCGACTTCGTACGCCGGCGCGGGCTGTCGTCCCTTGTTCGCATAAAACTCCATCTTTGACTAGGCCTAGGCCAGATTCTCATTCATAAAGCGCATGACATCCTTAACGCGTCGAACCATACGTTGGGCGTCCTCACGTTGCAGCTTCTCGTGACACTCCGTCGCCGTGATTGGGGTGATGGGCTCAAAGCCTCGTCGCGGAAGGTAGCCCTTTGTCGCAAGAAGCGGCGCGACGCCTGTAGACGCGTTCTCCTTACAGTTAGTCGCGAGCTACGCGATAGGTAGCCAGTCGACCTAATCGTTCTGTGTGTAGTTAATGTAACACCGTAGGTACGCCTTAAGGACGGCATTTATGATCTCAGTCTGACTGTCACCCTCTAGGTGAAACGCTATCGTAAGAGCTGGGCGTGTACCAACACTCCTGCAAAGTTCTCTCCAAAAATAGGACGTGAACTAAGCTCCGCGGTCGGAGACGACGGTGTCGGGAAATCCTTCCTCGCGCTAGACGTACTCGATGAAGGCCTGGACAACGACTTCTACGTCCAGTGACGGCAGTGCAATGTATTTGTGCTGTTTAGACAGGCGGTCAACCACGACTATGATGTGACGATAGGTGACCCCACCCCGTGTACATTCTGGTAACGGCGTGATAAAGTCAATAGAGATGTCCAACCAGAATCGCTTAGGTACGGGCAACGGACGTAGCAAACCCTGTTTCTGCTCTTTGAAAGGCTTAGAACGCTAACAAGTAACACAGTTGCGAGTGTATCAAGCGACTAAGTCCGTCATGCTAGGCTAAAAGTAGTGCTGGCTGACCTCGTAATACGTGCCGCGTTTGCCAGCGTGACCTGCTCCGGGAGGTTTATGGCAGGATTGTATGATGTCCGTACGCACAGCGTCGCTGAAAGGGACAAAGATCCGGTTGCGGTGGTAGACCAGACCATTTGTTATGGAGCAGTCCTGGAGCTCGACCTTGACACCGTGATTGTGAATTACCGCCATAGGCAAACGTCGCATCCCATTTCGTTTTGCCTTAGTAATCTGCTGTAGGACGGCATCCTTAGCAGTAGCTTGTTTCAGGCGGTTAACTAACCCAACGTGACTCTATACAGAGGGATCCTCGTCCGAGTCAACCGCCTGTCCTGGCAGCCGACCCTCGCGACTCTCTGGAGAGTTGCTTTCGACTGTCCTGTCTACGGCGATCTCCTCACTTAATTAGTATAGCATCGCTGCTAAAGCTACAACTAATTCCTCTAAGCTAAGTATTATGTGGGCTAAGTATATGGCATGCAACGCGCCTTCGGCGGGTCGCTCGGTCGGCAACGTGACTGTCACAGGGACAGGTTTGGGTGTGACTGCCGGCGGGGCAGGTTCGGGTGTGACTGCTGGCGGAGCACGTTCGACGCGGTCGGGCGTGAGTATCGTCTGCGACTGGTGCTGGAGGCGATCGTCGTGGACGTCCCTTGGTAGATCGCCTGGGCGGCGGGTGAGTGAATCCGGCTTGCCGCCTTGCTTGCCCGGACGATATGTGATCTTGAAGTTAAACTCAGACAAAAACTCAGCCCAGCGTGCTTGCCGCCGGTTGAGCTGTTTGGTGGTCATGAACCATTCCAATGCCCTATGGTCCGAGACGACGTTAATGAGCGAGCCATCCGATAGCTCCGGTCGCCATTCCTCAAACGCCTTAACAATCGCCAGTAGCTCTTTATCATAGATAGCGTAATTGCACTCCGCTGGGATCATTTTAGTAGACATAAAAGCGATAGGGCGAAGGACACTGTCGCGCTGTATCTGTGAAAGGATGGCGGCAACAACAAAGTCAGAGGCGTTGCTCTCTACCCAGGTTTCAAGCCCTAGATTAAAATGCGCTAAGACGGGAGCCACCGTAAAAGCGTGCTTGAGTTGCTCAAAAGAGGTGGCTGCGGGCCCACCTGGCTCTAGAGGAAACTCTACTGATGCCTCTTTACGAGTTAGGTCAGTGAGCGCGCGAGCCAACCCCGAATACCCAATAATGAATCGTCGATAAAAGTTCGCAAAGCCTAGAAAGGATTGTACCTCACGCACGTTGGTAGGGAGCTGCCATGCTGTTATAACGTGGACCTTGGCGGGGTCCATCTCGATGCCGTCGACGGTGAGGATGAGTCCAAGGTACTTGACCTTTTTGACCGCAAACTCGCACTTGTCAATGTTAAGGTACAAGCTGGCCTCTTTCAAACGCCAGCAAACCTTTTGGACGTGATCTTTGTGTTCCGCCAATGTCTAACTGAAGACAAGGACGTCGTCGATATAACGTGTTTATAAGCGTGCCGTCAGTACAAGCGAGCCGTCAACCCCACCAACTTTCCGTAACGCGCGATAAGCAAACTACAATGCCTCAACCAACTACAACTCAATTGCCCTATAACGAAGGAGATATCTTCCTTGCTATCTCAGCTATTAATAAAAATCAGATTCAGAGCGAAAATCGCGCTGCCTTAACGTTTAACGTCCCTCGATCAACGCTGCGCGACGCGATTACCAGCCCAAATCAAAGAAGCTTACCAAGCTAGAAGAGGAGGTGATTGTTGAGCAAATACTTGACCTAGATTCGCGAGGCTTTGCGCCCACTCTAGGTGCTGTACGAGATATGGCGAATAAGCTGCTCACTGAGCGCAGCGCAGGCCACATTGGCCAGCAGTGGCCTAGGAACTTTGTCAAGCGAACAGACAGCCTCACAACGCGATTTAATCGACCCTACGATCGACAGCGAGCCCTCTGCGAGGACCCGACGGTTATACAGGCCTGGTTTGAGCTAGTAGCACGTACAAAGGCCACCTACGGTATCTGCGACGAGGATACCTTCAACTTCGACGAGACTGGCTTTCTGATAGGTAAAATATCCTCCCAGCTAGTCGTTACTGGCTCAGAGAGGCGTGGCCGGCCAAAAGCGATCCAGCCAGGCAATCGTGAGTGGGTGACGGCGATCCACGGAATCAACGCTGCTGGGTGGGCAATCCCGCCCTTTATCATCTTCGCTGGCCAGTACCACCTCTCTGCCTGGTACGAGGGCGACGATATACCAGGTGACTGGGCTATTGGTCTCAGCGACAATGGCTGGACTACGAACGAGCTTGGTATTGCCTGGCTACGGCATTTTATCAAGCATACAGTAGAGCGTAGAATGGGCGCGCGTCAGCTACTGATACTTGACAGCCATGAGAGTCACAACTCGCTCGAATTCCAGGAGATCTGCAAGAAGAACAAGATCTACACTCTCTGTATGCCGCCACATTCGTCACACCTTCTGCAGCCGCTTAACGTTAGCTGTTTCTCGCCGTTGAAGCGGGCGTACGGGCGCCAGGTCGAGGGCCTGATACGCGACCACATCAACCATATCACTAAGCTTGAGTTCCTACCAGCCTTCCGCGCCTACGACCAGTCAATTACAAAGGAGAATATCTGCGCAAGCTTTTGAGGCGCTGGGCTAGTCCCACACAATCTAGAGGCGGTGATATTAAAGCTTGATGTAAAGCTTCGTACGCCGTCGCCAGCAGCCCTACTAGAGACCCTATGGGAGTCTGCAACACCAAGCAACGCGCGCGAGCTAGGCGCTCAGTCAACTCTAGTTCGTGAGCGGATCTAAAGGCATCAAGGATCCTCTCCTACATCAGTTATCCAGTCGCTTGATCGGCTTACAAGAGGGGCTGAGAGAATAGCGCATTCGATAGTAATTATACGCGATAAGATAGCTAGTCTATAAAGGGCAAATGAGGCAGCCACAACGCGTAAACAGCGTAAAAAGAAGCGGATCTAGAAGCGAGGCACTCTATCAAAGGCAGAGGGAGAGGATATTATTGCTCAGAAGGCTGTTGAGCAGCAACTAGAGGGAGAAACGCGGTATAGCCAGGCGCGGTCAGGTGCGAGCCGGCAGGCTTCAGCGCGCTGCACGCGCTGCAGGGAGCCTGGGCACAACTCACGTACGTGCAAGAAGGCTTCTATAGATACTGCTTGATTTAGGAAAGCTATTATATTAATAGAATTTTGATGTGTTGTTAAACTACGTGGCTTTTTAAGTGTAGAAAGTTGGTAGGGTTGACGGCTCGCTTGTACTGACGGCACGCTTGTAAACACGTTATAAAGGAACTACCTATTATAGTTACTAGTAAGAATTATTAATAGCAATTGCCAAAACTATTTACACTAAATCTAGCTTCTACTAAAATAGATATTATAGTTATCTTTAGGTATACTGCCTTACTTATAGCACTTTAGTCTAACTACTATATAATATAGTTGTATCCTAAATACCTATAATAGCTAGAAAAAATTAGTAAATCTATAGACAAGGATAGTAGGTTAGTAAACATAGCTAATATTAAAGTTATATTTGCATAGTTATTTTGTGTAGACCTTATAGCTTTAACTTAAGAAGATTTTAATAAGTTTTATTAGAAGATAAACTAACTAGATAAGATAAAGGAGGAGATTATTAAGGCGTTGCTAGTGTGGATCCAAGACAAGTAGCAAGCTTTCACAGTCCTAGAGGATTAGTTACTACCTTATCGATCTAGAGTAAACTATAAGATTAACCTAGAATCTAGAGCAAAGTACTCAGCCGCCTAACTATACGGCATAAGCAGAAAGGAGGCCCTCGCGGTAAAAGCCTATATTAATAAAAAGCTTAGCACAGAAGAAGTACGTCGTAGTACCTCTAACTTTGCGGCACTAGTATTAGTTGTTAAAAAGCCTAATAGTGGGCTCTAGATCTATGTTAACTACTAACAACTCAACGCGGCAATAGTTAAGAACAAGAACGCGCCGCCCAATATACGCAAGACCCTTGCTAGGTTATTAGGCGTATAGTAGTTTAGCGTTCTTAACGTTATTGCCGCTTTTTATAAAGTGCGTATTAGAGAGAGTAATAAATACAAAATAGTATTTACAATATAATATAGCTTATTTAAATACTTAGTTATGCCTTTTAGTCTTTATAACACACTAGCTATATTCTAGTCTTATATTAATAAGACACTATATAGGAATATCTTAATAAGTTTTGTTTAGTATATATTAATAACGTCCTTATCTATAGTTAGATATTAGTAGAACACAAAGATTATATCTAAAAGGTTTACTAGCATTTAAAAGAGGCTGGCTTATACCTTAATATTAATAAGTGCGAGTTTGTAGTTAAAAAAATTAAGTACCTTAGACTTATTCATACTATTAATAGTATTAAAATAGACTCCGCCAAGATCTATATTATAATAGTATAGTAGCTTTTTACTGACGTGCGTAAGGTATAATTCTTTCTAGGTGTTAGATTCACTGTGTTTTCACAGTGTTTCTTAGTAATCCTTAATGGTTCAGATGAAAGGTGGTTGATTTTGATGATGGTTGAGATGATTGATTGTGGAGTAATCTCTCTTGGAGGAGCTGAGCTATCGTACGCAATATCTATCTAGCGCCAAGACACACTAGTACTAGTGCGGAGTAGTGTAACAGTAGTACGCCAGTCTCCTTCGTGTATTTCACAGTGATCTCACAGTGACATCACTGTGAGTTACACCAACTGTCGTTATAAGGAGACTATATGATTGGACGCACGTGACTACTGGATTTCACAGTGAAATCACAGTGATTTCTAGTGACCTGATATCTGACACACCCCCTCAGCTTGGATCCTCAGAGGGTCAAGCTGAACTATCTCTTGCGCAGTCGTACTATTGCTTATAGTCCAAAAGCTTCCATCCTGTCTTCTAACTCGTCGAGGTCGACCTCTTGGTCGGTGATCCTTCCCCTGACGTCTTCAAGTCCTAGTTAATTCAAGAACTTGGTCCACTTGGCGGCTGGCAGAGCCTTGGTAAGACCATCTGCTGCCATTTCTTCTAATTGTTAGTACTGGACTTTGATAGCTCCACGTACTACTTCTTGTCAAAGCCAATAATTGTGGATGTCAACATGCCTGAGCTTGGTTTGCAATTTAGCGATTTCCTTAGTAACAAGTTAAATAGTTTGTTGGTTGTCGCAATTAATAGTAATTGTTAATAGCAACAGTTTGATCTTAAGTTCATCAATCAACCAAGCTGTAAACAGTGCCTCCTTTGCAACTTGTAAAAGTGCCAGCAACTTAGCTTTAGTTGTCAAAGTAGTGACGGTGTCCTGTTTGTTTGCCTTCCAGGCGACAAGGCCACCAAACAATTTAATAATATACCCCTGTGAGCTCTTTCTATTAAGGGTGTTGTCTGCGAACAACGCGTCACTAGCAATCTTGTAGGTGTCTGCTCCTCCAAATCGTAGCCCTAATAATCGGGTGGAGGATAAGTATAACAGTACGCGGTTGGCGGCGTTGTGATAGTCGTTGCTGGGGTTTAAAAGAAAGCGCGATAATTAGGAGCTTGCAAAAGCTATGTCCGGGCGCGTAGTTACTGCAGCGTAGAGGATTAGTCCCACCTTCTGCTGGTACCAATTAATCTCTGCCATTGTAGCGAGTCCTTCTTAAGGTAACAGTTCAACTACTAACATTAGGGTATCGTGTTTAAGGTTGTGTCGGTCGATTAGACGACTGATCTTATCTACGTAAGACCCCTGTAATAACCAGAGTTGCCTTTTAGCACGGTCTCTGACGACTTTAATGCCTAGGAACCACTGTAGATCGTTACCACCAGTTAGGGTGAACTTTATACCTATCTTTTTCATTACTGTATTAGCAGCGTGCTTTTAATCTTTCGAGTATGCGACGATAAGGTCGTCTACATAGAAGAATATAATAATGCTGTCTTTAATTATACAGTAAGGTTCGTGCGGGACTATAGTAAAACTAAAATCCTTAAGCGCACTAGTGAATTCTCTCTGCCACAACAGTGGTGAGATGCGTAAACTATATAGTGCCTTGCGCAGCTGTAGGATGGTGCCTCTTTGGGTATAACCTTGGGGCATCCGCATGTAGATTTCTCTGTCCAGGTTCGCGTGGACGAAGGCGTTGGTAACGTCGTACTAGCTTAGCTCTAGGTCAAACTAAGCCGCTGTTAACATAAGTAGGCGAAATAATCTACCTACAAGTGTTGCGGCATAGGTATCCTGTGTAGTAAGATAGCGTTGTTAATTCCCGCGCACTACTAGCCTTGCCTTGCACTTCTGTAATCTGTGATGTTTATTAAGTTTGTAGGTATATACCTACATACAGTTAAGAATCTAGTGACTGCATGATCGCACTAAGGCTGCGGACACCTCGCTCTAAGACCTCATTTCTTTATAACTTTGTAGATAGGATTGCTCGGCATCTTTCCACATCTTGAATAGAGGGTAATCGTCTATTCGTATTCTGCAAGATAGAAGTTCCAGCAATTAACTTTAGTAGGGTTTCTTACCTACTGCGAGCATGCGAGTAAATTTAGCTTTATTAAGCGGCTTCCCTTTGTATTTGCCTCTACTTCCTGCAAGTGTACCTATAAAAAAGGCGGCTGCCTATAGCACAGCGCGTTAATCTAGCTGTAGTGGTTCCTATAGGTAATTTTTTAATTTGGTCCTGTTCGAAACTTACTATTAATTGGGCAAGCAGTGCGACAGGCGGAGGTGTCTCCAGTGGTGTTGGGTAGGTGTAATTAATCTTCCTCCCTTGATAGTACCCTAGAGCACCCTCGTCCTCCTCGTGAGAGTCAATAATCGACTTATCCTCGTAGAAAGACTCCGTATTTTTATGTTCTAGTGGTAAGGGCGGTAGCTCTACTATTTAGGTCTATACAGCAATCTCTTTAGTAGTGCTGTGCATGAGGTTATCCAACAGGTCTTCTTATTTAACTAAGAACACTTAATTTTTGTCAAAGATAACGTTGCGTGTGCTAATAACTTTATTAAGTGGAGGTATCTATACTCTCCAGATATTTGTTAATTAATAGCCTACTAGGTAACCAACCTATGCCTTTAGGTCGAGCCTTTAGAGCTTGCTCTTACCGCGCTTTGTATTGTTGGTTAAGGCAAAAGCTTTACAGCTGTAGGCTCTAAGGTGAGCCTAGTTTGGTTTCTTTGGTTGGGTGACGATGCCATTTTGGTAGGCAACTGTTGTAAAAAATACTTTGTGTGGTGATCGCCATTGATTGGCGTAGTTCAGAGTTCGATTGTACAGGTATACGGCCGCTCGTGTGATCTCTAGCCATAGTGTCTAGGGAAGGTTGGCGTCAAGTCGCATTGCACAGCTCTTCTCCTTAATTACACCCCCTAAGCGTTTAGCCCCTCCATTTTAAGCTTAGGTATTAGGTGCTAAAGGCTCAATAACAATCCCTTTATTAATACACCACCTGTTAACGTCTTGTTTGACTAAGAAGATCTCATTGTCAGATTCAATAACCTTGACAGTCACCTTAAACTGTACTCTCATGAATAGTACAAATTCCTTCAGCAGCCTGATGATCGTACGTGCTAGTCAATTATCTTTAAAGTAGAAGTCCCAAGCTATGCCTAAGAAGCGATCGGTGATGAGCATCATACTCTTTTCGCCAGTCAAGCTTTTATCTTCGAAGTCGTGAAAGTCTATAGCGACTCTCTCTCCTGGGCTATCGTTAATTTGTCTAGCCTAACGTCTAATTTGTCGCCTGAGCTTTAATCTGCCGCAAGCGTCGCATTAGACCATAGTCAACCCTTTAATACGTACCCCTTTACTATAATTCACTGTGTGCTCTAGTGCCTAAGGGCCTGGGTGGCCTAGTCGTTTGTGCCATGTGATGGCGTTCGCCTTCTGCGCTTGTCGTGCGGTGCGCGAGGTAAATTTGTGTGTAGCGTACGTACTATTGATCGTGGTACAAGTTAATTTTGATGTTGGTATGAACTCCAATACCCATTGATCGTAGATTTCTTGGAGTTCGGCCAGGATCGTATTGTCTTGTCTCCTGATTGTTGTTGGGTCTAACTTGGTGTCCCACTAGAGGCCTTGCCTTTGGAGTAATTGGAAGGACACTAGGTTGCAAAGTAGACCAGGATAGTAGGCAACGTTGTCTAACCTTACTAAGCAATTTCCCTCCTTACTCTTGACGTGAAGATAGACACTCCTATATCCCCTTATCTATGCTCGTGATAATCCCGCCCATACGAAGTCTCCTAGCGATAGTGGTCGCTATGAGACAAAGCAATCAATGTTATTGAAGATGTGGCAGGTTGTGCCAGAATTAAGGATCGCGGAGTTACGTAGTAGGTATGTGTTCAGGTCTAAGTAGTAGGAGGCTGCAATAGCATTAAAGCTTGCTAAGAGGATAGTAATCTGTCTGCTATCTAGTTATTTATCGTTAGTAATCTTAGTGATTTGAGTTAGAGTAGGGGTCTTTAATTGTTTAATCTTTGGTGTCTGTGACTTTTAACGCTTTACAGATCTTATACGCTCTATAAGTACAGGGTTATTCTCCAACCTGTATATTATAACCGCCTCTATAGCAGGCTTTAGTTTGAACTATTTAGGTCGTTTGTTGGGGAATGTGTAAAAGCAGTCTTTTAGACTATGGCGTTGTTCACAAGTAGGGCACTTGGGGTTTAATCCCTCTTAGCCTCTAACTACTATTAGCTTATCGTTGGTGACTCGTACGGACTGCTTAGTTTTAGCTTTAGGGCAAGCTTTATTGGCGCGTGATCTGCCTCGCTTGGGTGATGCTGCTTCATCCACAGGTTGGGCGTCCCCAGCTGCGGCCTAGGTGGTTACACCACTATCAGCGAGAGATAGTCCTGCAACAGCAAAGGCGCCCCTTTGTTTACCCTTAATCGGGTGCTGCATTACCATTTGTTCTCAGAAGAGTTTCACTATCTCTTTTCTATTAATAGCCTTGTCCTTACTTCTATGTTGCAGGAAGGTTGTAACCTATTAGGATGTGACATTAGTGACCGCTTTTATAAAATCTTATTTAACTAAGTCTAGCTCCCGAAGCTCTAACACACAATTGTACTTAGCTTCTGTAGCCGCATAATTGTACTTAGCGAGCTAGGTGTACTATAAACTGACTAATCTTATTGGTTTAAGAGCGTCTTAGTACCTGATCCTTACTCTTCTTTGTTCATCATGTTGGTTAACCCTAACCGTTTTTGTGAGGTTCTTAATCTATTGTCTGATTAATTTACCTAGGGTGCAGCAATTGGACTGTAAATGTGCCGAGGTAGTGGTTTGAATAAGAATAACCAGCTTATCTAGGTTCTCCTTCTCCTATTCGTACTTTCGATCCAGGAGCTTGTAGATTTCGAGTTAATTCTTATAGAAATCAGTATCGATTTTGTACGCCTTTTCGCCAGCCGGCGATAGGTGCGACGGTAGCGATAGACGGGCGTTGTTAGTGTTTCCGTTAACGAAAGCGGGAGCTAGTTAATAGGCACTAATATTCGGTGCGTCTAGCATAACTGGTTCTGCCATCAGTTTATTGTTGAGGGATGGGTTAATAAGATCCTATGCTTTTAACAACTAGGCTTGGGCTTTAATTTGCCTTAGCTATGGTGTGCAGTTTAAGTAATTAGTTAGGATCACTGTGGGATCCCTAAGTGTTAATAGAGACATAATTTTTGGTTTGATTAAGGCAGTGAGACTCTTAATTGTCAGATTCACTGTGTTTTCACAGTGTTTCTTAGTAATCCTTAATGGTTCAGATAAAAGGTGGTTGATTTTGATGATGGTTGAGATGATTGATTGTGGAGTGATCTCTCTTGGAGGAGCTGAGCTATCGTACGCAATATCTATCTAGCGCCAAGACACACTAGTACTAGTGCGGAGTAGTGTAACAGTAGTACGCCAGTCTCCTTCGTGTATTTCACAGTGATTTCACAGTGACATCACTGTGAGTTACACCAACTGTCGTTATAAGGAGACTATGTGATCGAACGCACGTGACTACTAGATTTCACAGTAAAATCACAGTGATTTCCAGTGACCTAATATCTGACACTAGGCTTTGTAAACTTTTATTAACAATTTATTATTAGGTATTTAGGGTTAGCTCGCGCGCTTACTAACCTAACTTATAAAGAGGCATTAGTAGAGTTTTCTTTAGAGCTAGGTAGGCCTATAGCCACCTCTTTTAAATAACTTAAGCACGCTTTTATAGTAGCCTCCATCTTAGCGTATTTTAATCTAGAGCTTAAAACCTAGATAGAAAGCAACGTCTCTAACTTTGTAATTGCCACTATTCTTTTATAGATATAGCACAATAGTGTTCTTTACTCTATTATTTTTATATCTACTAAAATAATTCTAGTAAAGTGCAATTACACTATCTATAATAAAGAGCTACTAGTAATTATTAAGGCGTTTAAGAAATAGTAACTAGAGCTATTAGATAGCTTACTTATTAATATTATCTTAGACTATAGAGTATTAGAATAGTTTATAATTACTAAACAGATTAACTAGCAATAAGCACACTAGGCTAAGTTTTTGTCTAAGTTTAACTTTAAGATTATATATTATTTAGGTAAGTAAGGCAGTAAGCTAGATTTACTTACCTACCGCCTAGGCAATCTACTAAGAAACGTCTACAATAATTGCCTCTAGTATTAGTTATAGATAATACGTACGCCTAACCATATTAAACCTACTCTACTAGCAGTTACACCTAAACCTATCTCTATAATAGTTATATTACTAAGTAAGTAATCTATTAAAGACGTATTATATACTATATACTTAGCCTATATAATACTTAGCTTAAAGAAATTAGTTATAGCTTTAGTAGTAATACTATACTAATTAAGTAAGAAGATTACTATAGATAGTGTAAGGACTAAACAATTCCTTATAGGGCTAACCTATTAGAAACAGCTAGAATAGTTAAAAGAGCTAGTTAAATTAATACTATTCTAAGACAGTAGATAAGAAAGGGCCCTGGGGGGCCCTTTCTTATATAGAGGGCGGCGTGGGGCACGAGCCCACGCTAACCACCACGCTAACACTAACTAGGAAAGGCGCCTTTAGAAAGGTAAAAGGCGCAGATAGGGGAAATAGGGTGTGAAGGAAAGGTAATGGGAAGTACTTGGCAGAAAGGCCAGCAGTTACCGTTACAGATAGAATAGTTAAAAACAACTCTTTAGAGAGTCGCGAGGGTTAGCTACTAGAATAGGTAGTTAACTCGAATAAGAATTCCTCTATATAGAGGTATGTTAGGTTAGTTAGCCGCCTAAAATAAGCTACTACTAAGAATACTATCTTATAGCAAATTGCTAAGACAAAATAAAATAGAATATAATATTTGCCTATAGTAGTAATTTATAATTATAGTGTTAAAGTTAAACTCTAGAACTACTCTATAACAAATAGTCTAGTCTACTATCGCGACTAGATTTTTGTCTCTTTTAGTAACACTATGCGTATAAATATTATATAATCCTACTATAAACTTCCTAGAGTAGGTTATACTAGCAAACGCGGCACGTATTATAAGATTAGCTAGTACTACTTTTGGCCTAGTATAATAGACTTAGTCGCTTAATACACTTGCAACTATATTACTTATTAGCGTTCTAAGCCTTTTAAGGAGTAGAAATAGGGTTTGCTACGTCTATTGCCTATACTTAAGCAATTCTAGTTAGATATCTCTATTAAATTTATTACGCCGTTGCCAAAATATACACAGGGTAGAGTTACCTATTATTATATTATAGTTATAGTTAACTGCCTATCTAAATAGTATAAATATATTGCGCTACTATTACTAAATATAGAAGTTATTATTTAGGCCTTTATTAAGTATATCTAGCGTAAGAAAGGATTTCCTAACACTATTGTCTCTAACCGCGAAGCTTAGTTTATATTCTATTTTTAGAAAGAACTTTGTAAAAGTATTAGTACACGCTTAGCTCTTATAATAACATTTTACCTAAAGGGTAATAGTTAGACTAAGATTATAAATACTATTCTTAAGGCGTATCTATAGTATTATATTAACTATATATAAAATAATTAAGTTAACTAGCTACCTATTATATAGCTTACAACTAACTATAAAAAGAACACGTCTATAGGCTTCGCGCTACTTCTTATAATAAAGGGCTACCTTCCGTAATAAGACTTCGAGTCTATTACCCTAATTATAGTAATAATGCATTATAAGAACCTACAATATAAGAACGCCTAATATATAGTTTAATATATTAAGAATATTATACGCTTTATAAATAAGAATCTAGCCTAGACCTAGTTACAAATAGAGTTTTATACAAATAAGAAATAATAGCCTACACTAGCGTACAAAGTCGGCAATATAGTTTACCTTAACGCACGTTATATACTCTCGCTATGCCTTAGCAAGAGCCTTAATATTAAAAACTTAGGTCTATTTCTAATAGCCGAAGTTTTTAATAATTATATATACTAACTTAAGCTGCTAACTAGCTACTATAATATTTATCTATAGTTTTACGCCTAGCTGCTATATAACACTCCTTACGCTATCCGCTTGCCTAATAAAAAAGGCATAGTCGCTATAAATACGCCTATTATCCCTCTAATAGAATTGCAAAACTACTATGTCGACTCTATTATTAATAGTAAGATTAACCGCCATTATAAAGACTCTTTAATAGGTAATAAGAAATTACTTATATATATAGTTAGGTATAAAAACTCCTCTAAATAGAACGCTAACCCTAAGTAATAACTATATATAGATATGCTAGACTATAAAGGGGCTATTAAGAAGTACTATTGCTATAATAGTAATAAACCGGGCCCGCACGCACTATGTAAGGATTTAGTGTTATATAAGAATTTTATAGTTATATACCTAAGAAACAATAAAGTAAAAAATTCTAGATCTTTATTTGCCCTTACGTACGTACACGTATAGAATTAAGGTACTTTTTAAAATAATTATATACTATAAAGCTGCCCGGATAGGTATATAGCGCGCCCACTATTTAGATTTTTTAAATAATTTTTTTAGATAGTATATCTCTCTCTAAGCTATATCTAATAAAGATGCCTAGATTATCTTATTATTTTAGACGTAACTACTATAACACGTAGTAAAAGGAGTGCTTACTTTACTAGCTTATATACTAAAAGAGGTTATTTATAATAGTTATTTATTCTATTATAATATTTCTAGATAGTCTTAAATAGTCTTAAATAGTCTATAATAGCTTATAATAAATTATAGTAGATTATAGTAATTTATAATATTTATTAAGCTATATAATTAGCGCCTCTAATATATTTTCTTGCCTCGCCAAAGCTAAGGCTTTTAGGGGGGGGGAGAGGGAGTAATATTAGGGATTGCTACCCATTGGCCTATTAGACCTCCTCTTGGCCCAACATTAATCTGGCTCTGTGCGCTAGTTCTAATTAGGTAGTACTAGCGCACCCTTAAGACTACTACTATATAGGTAGTATGCGGCATCTAGCATTTTTATTATAGTAATTTAACCTATTTAATAATTAATTCCAATTACTCTCTTATAATTTTATTATTTATTTTGCTTACTAATATAGTTTTAACACTTAATATAATCTACTAGTAAGCTGTATATACTACTAAGCTACGCACTCTATTAAAATACAATATGGTGCGTCTACCTTTTTAACTATAGGTTAACAATAATAAGCTTAATTACTATTAAAAAAAGGCAGACTTAGTCTTGCCCTTATCTTAATTAAGTCTTATCCTTATTAGTCAATTTGCGCTATAGTAGCAGCCTATAATATTCCTAAATTAACCCTCTAGTCGTGCCTCTATAGTGTCTAAGCTAGAATTAAGATAACGTTTAATAAATATAAGCTATTATCTCTTAAAAAGTAGTCTTTTG
The DNA here is from genome assembly GCA_031010545.1 of Laburnicola sp. JP_R_19. Classification (NCBI taxonomy): domain Eukaryota; kingdom Fungi; phylum Ascomycota; class Dothideomycetes; order Pleosporales; family Didymosphaeriaceae; genus Laburnicola; species Laburnicola sp. JP_R_19. The sequence continues at coordinate 2,068,499 of VOIT01000042.1, forward strand.
TTTACTAGATTCTAGACCTTAATAAATAAGACTTTCTACTCTATATTATTAATATACACTAAATAGCAAACGTCCTACTTTAAACTTAAGGCTAGATTTTGTCTCTATAGCCTATTAGTAAGAACTAGGTGTTACGCTTTATTAATAGCTAGGTAGAGCTTATAACTAAGTAGGATAGAAAGCTGTATACTTAGCGTGCTCTTTATTAGAATCTAGTTAAGTTTAGAGCCTAGTTTAAGCTTATTAAAAATACGCGTTAGAAGTATAGCATAATAGATAAGAATATATATAATTTTAATAAGATAGAATTTATAATAGAGGTTACTAGTATATCTAAGGTTATTATAAGCTCTAATAAAGTTAGGTAAGTAATTACTATATAGCCTAGTAATTATAACTAGATTATAGTAATTAAATATATTAGCGCGTTAGGCTAGGCGCTCTTACTATTTATTATACTATCTAGAAAGCTACACTAAGCTAGCTAGTATTAGCTTATCTTAAGTAACTAGAGGCTTATAGTAAGCGATAATAGCTAAATAACTAATAAGTTTAGCCTATAATAGCTTAAGTACTTTAACTATTAGACTGTATTGTGCTTAGCTAGAGCCTATTGCCTACTTATTCTAGATAGCTATAGCAGCTATATAACGCCTAAGTTTAATTAGTTTTATATAGAGAATAAGATTATTAGTCTTTATATACTAGCCTATAGCTTATTGTAAGGATTCGGGCCCGCGATAGTTGGGATGAAAGTAAGTTGATTCCTAGTACATGAAATACTGCTATACCAAGTAGGTAGGCAGAAGGACAGCACCTTATGGGTGCTGCCGCGCTAGTGGCCGGATTGGTCCTAGCGCCGGATCAACGTTATTCCGGGTTCCGAGCCAGGTGCCGCTATGGATCCATGACACTACCCCCCCCCCTCTATAGCCTCAAGCTCCGGCGAGGCTTGTGTCCATTATATAACCTAACTATCTCGCACCATTGCGGTGCATCCTAAACCATCGCACGCCATTGCGCGTTATTGTGGACTATTCCCAGCTGGTTGGGGACTATCGCGGCTGGCAATGGTGCTGTTACGATGTGCCCAGCAGCGTTACTAAGTTTAGCAGATTATTTTAACCAACGCTGTAGAGGCAACCTCCTCTAATAGGGTACTTTACTAAGATAAACAACTTAGTTACTTGCGACATGGCGGAGCGTTTCTGTTGCACCTATGTGACAACGTATATGGCACTGATCTCGTTTGTTAGCACTTCTTGTTGGGCTGCTAGGTCCCTAAACTTGACGTGTTTAGCGGGTTTGCGTGGGTTGTCGCTATAAAACTAATCCACTGCCTCTAGGGCGTCGATGAGGAGCATCTATGGTTCCTATGACGGGTTATTAGGACCCTTAGGATAGTCCTCCCACTCAACTAGGTACTGAAGTAAACCTTTCTTGTTGCGGCGGTATAGGTCTTGGAGATCACCATTAATACAACAGTTCAGTATGGCTTTAATTGTGTAATCTAAGGTGTCGTCCACGTCAATATCAATAGGGCCCTTAGGTTCCAATCGCTGTCTAGGTAGCGCGTTGCTGGGTTGTTTGTGTAATAACTATGGGTGGAACACGTTATGTACGCGTCCCATTTCCGGCGGCAGGTCTATTTTGTATGTAGAGTTGTCAATAACGCGTGTGATAGTGAACGGTCCGCAGTGTTTTATATCTAATAATTTGCTAAGACGCGTTGTCTTAATAAACCTTATATTTAATATAACTTTGTTACTAACGCGTAACTTAGGAGCAGGTATACAGTCCTTATTTGCATATTCTACTTACTTCGCTTATGCCTAGGCTATGTTGTCTTGATAGAACTGTTAAAAATTCTCTAACTTAGTAACAAACTCGTCGGCGCGTCGCTGGTCGGCTTGGGCGGGGGCGGACAGTGACGTCGTTGATTCGACCAGTTCGTGGATCGAGGATCGCGGCAGGTAGCCCTTAGTTGCTATAAATAGGGCGACGCTGGTAGAGTTGCTAATCTAATTATTTGCAACAAACTTAGCTATTAGCAGAAACAGTGCCTAATTATCCTGTTGGTAATTCACATAAGCTTGTAGGTACTGTTTTACCCAGGCATTGACAATCTCGGTCTGGCCGTCGGTCTCCGGATGATGGGAAGTCGATACCTTGGGCCGGGTACCTAATTGTTGGCACAGGCGACGCCAGAAATATAAGACGAACTGAGCGCCACAATTACTAACGATTTGTGCAGGGTATCCCTCCTCGCGCTATACGTACTTGACGAACGCACGGACTAGCGTTGTGACTTTGAGATCGGTTACAGGGATGAACTTCTTCTTCTTGGATAGGTGATCGACTGTGACGAGTATACTGGTGTAGGTGCGGCTGTGATCTTTGCAGGCTGGCAGTTCAGTGATGTAATCGATTAATATGCTCTCCTAGTATCGATCTGGGATTAGTAATGGGCGGAGAAGTCTATGCTTGCCTTCTTTATTAACCTTAGAGCGACGGCACGTTAAACAATTGCGTACATACTGTGCAACGTCCGTCGTTATGCGAGACTAGTAAAACTAACGACTCAGGTTGTGGTACGTGGCGTGCTTACTAGGGTGGCCTGCGCATAACTTGTTATGAGAGTCTGATAATTGTAGTGCGCAGAGGTCTATTATCTAGTACGTATATCTTGTCCTTTACGTATAACAAGTCGTCTTGCAGTTGGCAGTCTCTAAGCTTGATTCGCAGTTTCTTGTCATGTATAAGCGATAACAGGATGCGATGTTGTCCCTTAAGTTTCGCTTTTATAATGGCTTGCAGGTCTTTGTTAGTGGGGTATGCGTCCTTAATCCTAGTAACAAGGTCTTTTTCTAAATCTCTATTATTAGCAGAAGGATTAATCCTTGTCTTCTCCTCCGCCTTAGGCGACTGCACTTGTAAAGGTGCTAAGGAGGATAACGCTAGCGATTCTTCTATAGACTCCTCGCTAATGTAATCCTCCTTACTAATTAAGTATATTATAAGGGCCAGGTTTGTAATAGTGTCTGTGAGGTCACTAGTAAGGACCTAAGCTATGTAGACTGCATGTTGTGATATATTCTTATAAGCACAATGTGAAGTGTAGGCACAGCTAGTGTGCGCGTTGCCGTCGCGGCTATCACTAAGCTACCCGTTTTTCTCGCCTGACGCACGGGCTCACCTGGCGCACGGTTTTTGCCGAACATCGTCAAATGCTTTTGAAGCTACTGAGCCTCACACAAATCTCTATATCGTCTAATTTTGAACAGTAGTAGGCAATCAAGTATGGCGAAAAAGTCTACTTGATTATCTAATCACGATATCTTGTAGGGAGGTTGATATGCCGCCCCCGACGATTTGTCGCCTGCGGGGCCTCAATGACCTCAACAACCAATTGCTCGCTGCCACGAACCTCCTGAGGGACAATAGACTGCTGCTTCCTTGCTTTTCTAGCCTGTTTAGCAAATTGGATGTCCTTTTGAAGCTGCGCAGCAGCAAGCCGAGCCTGTCTATTGTCCTCCTTTTCCTGCTGCTTCTGCGCTTGCTCTTGAAGCCGGATCTCCTTTGCAGTAGCCTTCATACGACGCCTCTCCTCTAAAGCTCGTTGCTTCTTGGCTTTCTCAATTGCCTTGCGCTGACTATCCTCCTCTTTTTAGAGCCTCTCTGCCTCTGCTGCCTCTGCCTTTTAAGTTTCACGCTCACGCGCTAGCTGCACCTTGTTTGGGCTCTAAAAGATAGCACTACTATCCTAAACTAGAGGCTGCTTAAGCTGGAGCGCTTTGCCTCTCTTCTGACGCTTCTTCTTGTTAACTAGCGCTTTTTTAAGGCCTTAAACCTTAAGTTTCAACATTATATTTTGAGTAGAGAGCGAGTGGATTGTTTGTGAGAGCAGCTTAGCCTTGGAGTCGTATACGTCGTCAACAACTGCTCGTAGAATCTTAGTAACCTTCCTCCAATCGTCAGCCGTAAGGACAGACCTCGAGATCTCGCTGGATAATGGTCTCTCAGCCTTAGTGTGGCTAAATTGTTCCAAGATAACCTCTGGCTTAAAGGGGTGAAGGCCACACGATTTAAAGCTAGAGAGGATATTCTTTGCAGTAAAAGCTTTCTCCTACGCAGTCTAGAACATGCGAAAGAAGTCTCGCTTAGTAAGTGCAGAGAAGGCTTGAGATTCCTCCATAAATCGTGCTACCTCGTACGAGTAGGCTTGTGAGAGTGGCCTGAACAGAGTGACGTCAAGCGGCTGCAGCGTATGAGTACTATGAGGAGGATAGACTGCTAGGAGGATCTTGTTGTCGTCGCAGTACTTAATAAACTTTATATTGATGTAGGAGCCATGGCCATCGAGGATAAGCAGTCAATACTGTCGCGGTCGAACCTTTGATTTAGTCTCTCAATCAAAGATAGTCTTTAGCCATTAAAGCCCAAGGTTATCGTTCGTCCATCCGCTAGGAGAGGAAGCAAAGAAGGCCGTGTGTATTGTAGGATCAAAATCCTGCAGCCATGAGTCTTAAATATTGCCCGAGACAGCCTAGTAGATAAGGCCTGGGGATAGAGACGATCCATCAGCGCATATGCAAGCAACTGTCGTAATCCATTCACAATTGCCGTCCTAAATCATTTGCCTAGTTCCCCCCTCCTCATACCTCCGTCAAGAGAACACCCGCTTCATCTTTAATAGTACGCCAATAAGGAGGCCCTTCTCGTCCATATTGTAGGTGTGCTGTGGCTCAATCTCGTACTGCTCGATCTTACGCTTCAAGAGCTCGAAATAGAGTGCGTACTTGAAGGCAGAATCAGCTCTCTTCCTATCCTTGTCCATGCCATTCGTCCATTTTGATACTAGGTCAAGATAGTGACGCTTGATAAACCAATCCAGCCAAGAGCTTCCTACTTATTTGCCGCTTATTTTAGTAGCAAAGTTGCGTAGCATGTTTCTCGTAGGCGGTAGCCCTCGCTGGCAGAGCTCGTCAACGTATTGTACCAGCTCTAGCTCCTAACGGTCGTTGAGAAGTCGTTGATTCTCATATTGGGCTGCACGGGAGCCCTGTACACCGCGCCACCTTCGCGATAGCGTAGATCGTTCAACACCATACTTTTTTGCTGTCTGCGCGATATTAACTTTTCCTCCAAGCTCCAAGGATTTCAAAGATGCCAGCGCCTGCTCAATCGGGTCCATATTGGTGGAGCTACATCTATTTCAATTGTGGGGATTTTTGGAAAGTGTGCGTCAGGTGAGCCCGTGCGTCAAGCGAGAAAAACGGGTACCGTGGGTCACCACCTGGTGCACGGCCCCACCTGGTGCACGGTTTCCAGATGCCCACACCCACAACTTTTGCAGCTGTAGAGTCGCATATATATTGTATTATCGCGAGATTTTTTAGTGGAGGGCTTTTAAGGACCTATTTGATTGATTGGTAACGATAAACTACGTGCGATACCTCTGTGGGAGGCGTACTTTGCGGGTGCGCGTGGCAGGGCCGGGTGTAGGCACCACATCAACTACAGATGATATATCCACACCAACATCCTCTGTCTCCTCAGCGACTTGAGGAGGTGGTGCAAAGGCCTTTTGACGGCGTCTATTACCCTTTTTGGAGAATTGTATATCTTGTTGGAGTTGCTTTTTGGCTTCGCGCGCGATCCTAGCTTCTTCGCGCTGCACGGCCTTCTCGCGCTGTTCTTGAAGGCGTATTTCTTTGGCACTCTCTCATGCGCTGCCTCTCTTCAAGCATGGTAGCCTTCTCCTGCTTCTGCTGCTCCCTACGCTTGATCTCCTTGGACTTCTGTTGTTGTAGTAGCTGCTCGTCGGCATCCTTTTGTGCTTGGCGATCGCGGGCGTCCTTGACTTTGGATGGCGACCAGAATATAGCTCCACCATTATACTCCTGCGGTGCCTCAAGTAATAGAGGCTTGCCACGTTGACGGCGCTTCTTCTCATTGACAAGGGCCCCTCTGAGTCGCTCGTTTTCATGCTGGAGGAGCTGTTTTTGTACAGCCATCACGTGAATCGTCTGGCTTAGCTGTTGGGAGCGTCGATCGTAGATATCCTCCACTACCTGGCGCAGTAATCGCTCAATCTTTCTCCAATCTGAAGCGCTGAGTACGGAAGTAGTACTATCGCTTGATGAGGGCCTCTCAGTCTCCTCTATTTTAAACTTCGTAAGTATAGCCTCTGGGTCTAACGGCGAAAGCCCTGTGACTTGAAAAGCCGTTAAGATCGTCTTTTCCTTAAACGTTGTATGCTAGGCCTTATAGAACAAGCGGAAGAAGTCTCTTTTTGTAATCGCGGAGATGCCCTGGCAGCTATACATGAACTCGGAGAGCTCGTTTGAGTAGGCAGTTGATAGAGGCTTGAAAAGGCAGACGTCGAGCGGCTGCAAGGTGTGGGTAGCGTGGGGAGGATAGATGGCCAGAAGAATCCGATTGTCGTTGCAAAACTTGATAAACTCCATCGATATATGTGAGCCATGGCCGTCAAGGATGAGTAGACGATATGATCGTCTTGCCTTTGCTTTTGTTTCGCGATTGAACACCTGTTCAAGCCATGCGAGCCCTTGTTGTTGGTCCATCTACTGGGCGATGAGGCGAAGAAGGTTTTGTGCTCTGCAGGGTCGAAATCTTGAAGCTATGAGTCTTGTATCTTGCTAGAAACAGCCTGATAAATCAGCGCAGGCGTGAGATAGCTGCCGTTGGCGCAAATACAGGCTATTGTAGTTATCCACTCCTGTTGCCGTCCTGGAGTGCTTGTTTCACGCCTCCGTGATCATATCGATGGCGGGAGAACACGCGCTTCATTTTTGACAGCACCCCGATTAAGAAGCCTTTCTCATCCATATTGTCGATATTGCGAGCCTCGATATCGTACTGAGTTATCTTCTGGTCTAGGAGCTTAAAATATAGGGCGTATTTGAAGGCAGAGTCAGCTCTGTGGCGTGTGGAATCGATGCCGGATGCCTATCGAGATACAAGCTCAATGTGATGCCGCGCAATAAAGCGATCAACCCAGTTTTTTCCTTGCTCTTTTCCTGCTATTTCTGCTGCGAAATTCCGTATCATCTCCCTTGTAGGTGGTAGCCCTTGTACACAGAGCTTATCAATATATTGTACGAGCTCAGTTTCCTGTGTAGAGTTGAGAAGGCGCATATTATCGACTTTCTCCGCATAGCTGCCGATAACCCCGCGGTGACGCTTCGACAGCAACGTTCGATCAACACCGTACTTTTTTGCAGTCTGAGTATAATTAGGCTTCTCTCCAAGCTTCAGCGATTTTAACGACTCTAGGGCAGCCTCCATTGGGTGTATATTGGTGGTGTAAAGCGATTCTGAAAGTGCGGGAGATTTGGTGTTGGCCGTGCACGAGGTGGGGCCGTGCACGAGGTGGTGACCCACGGTAACGTGTCTGTGCGCGTGCCGAGCCACTTCGCGTGACGAGCCACCCAACACCATAACAGCTTATGCAAAAATGAAGCTATAGAGCCACCCACAATTAATATTATTACAGGATTTTCTAGAGGGGCACTAAATAGATCCTTGCGATTAATTTGCACTATTTATATCTGTTTGGAAGCTTGACGTTGCGGCCGCGACGTGTAGAGACGGTTGGGGCAGCAGATGCGCCCTCTGAGGACTCCTCAACATCTGAAGCATCAACAACACGTTTCTGACGTTTTCTGCTCTGTAGAGATGGTTGAGAGGCCTTCCTCTTACCCTTTTTAGATGACTGTAGAGCTTTTTTGCGTCGCGGGCAGACTTCTGGGCAGCGCGCTGAGCTGCCTTTTTAGCTCTCTCCTTCTCTCTTGCCTCCTTCGCTGCCTCTCGCGCAGCACGCTTTTCCTGCTGGATTTTCTCCTTGTATAGTCTAGCTGCCTTCTTTAGCTCTGCTGTCTCTGCTTTTTGAAGCTGCTGCTCCTTATCCTCCTGCTCCTTGATAGATTGACGGACACGTGCCTCTCTCACCTTCCTAGGTGACCAGAACACTGACCCACTGTGATACTGTTGGTTCCACGTCGGGTCGTGTATACACGGTAAACAGTAATAAATAGATAGTCAAAGATTCTGGTTGTAAGTTGTTGTTCTATCCTCACCGTGGAGGTGAGGATAGGGCAGACCCCCTGTCAAACACTGGCCAAACAAGGAGGCAAGGCTAGGGGTAGAACCCCTGTAACAACGCTAGCTACTTGGGGAGAGCTACTGCCAACAGTTATAAAGCTCCACAGAAGTGTTCTTATTTGCTTTAATAGCATTATTGTACTTCACCTGTAGTTCTTGTCTAACTTAGGTAACCTATTAAACGCAAGTTTGCATATCTTTAAAGTCCTTCTTAGTAGTAGCTAAGTCTACGCCTTGCTAATAGTGGGTATCTAATAGAGTATTATAAGCTTGTTGCAATTGCTTGTAAGCTTCTAGGTTAGTGCCACTAGCCGCGTTGTAGGCGTTTCGCAACCGCTAAAATGTGGCCTCTAGCGCGTTAAGCTAAGAGAGTTTCTTAGCTAGTTGCTCGCCAGACTTAGCACACTTCACAACAACGTTAAACTAGGCGTTAAGGTGAGCTTGTACGTCTTCCGCGAACTTGGCTGCATTAGTTAGTTAAAACATCTTTTCCGCCTATTCTCCTTAAGCGTCCTTGTATTAGACCTCTATGTTATAGCCTAGCTCTCCTTTATTATTAACAGGCCTATAGGCTTCTACAAATAGGTTTGAAGCCCTTAAAGAGGTGCGTTGTCGTTCATTGCGCGTGAGGGGAGGCGGGGATTCAAAACGGATCTGCGGGAGCGACGCCTTCTTGGGTATCTATAAATTGCCTAGGCTATAGCTGTTGGATTTCGAATGCGAGGAGGCAGGAGATCTCTAGTTTCTCTTAAATTAGCGGCCGCGGTTAGGGGATTTCTGCGGTGTCTAAATAGTAACTCGGCGACCTTTGCGGGGTTTGTTACGCTATCTTGCTAATTTTAACGCGTTGAATATGTTGTTAATAATATTAGTAGAGGTGTTAAAGTACTAAGATGGGTTTTAGGGAAGTTGGGTACGCTGAATATCAGGGCCTTAAAGCGCTAATTGGGTGCGAGGGTTTAGAGCTAGGATAATGGGTTGCAATTAGGATTGCGAATTGCTAGCAATTATCGTAGATTCTTGCGTGTCTACTTGTTCTTATCGTTAGGTAAACGTCTTTGCAAAAGAGGGTGTAAAGTTCTTAAGGTCGCCTATAGTTCTAGTTTAAGGTTAAGGAGTTAGAGTATTAGAATAAAATTCTCTAGGCATAGGTAACAAAGGTGCGCGGAGTTGTCTATGCTTGTTGTATTTACTACTTAGGCGAGGATAATCAGAATCTATGCTATGGTAATGTGGAAGGTTAGTGGTTTTAGGTAAGATGCGATCTTACGCCTTAGGTGGAGTTATAACAAAGTTGCTAGCCGGATTTTTATAAACGTCTGTTCTGCTAGCTTGCCCTAGATGTTACTGCTATCACTGTAAAACACTATATAATAATATAGTAGTAGGGGAGGCTAGGTCCTCTTTAAGCAGCGTACTCACCGCAGGTGTTCTGTAGCGGCACACGCGTTAACCCGCGCGTCCAGCCCTACTACCTGCCTACTCTCCACGGTCTTTCTCCGCCGACTGAGCCTAAGAGGGAGTATGCCCTTGGTTGTTAAGTTTCTACGTGTCGTCGTTGTCACTGTTGTCGTTAGTAACCTAATCCGTACGCACACCACTGCGCCTCACTTCTGGGCCTGCCACGCGATCGCGGGAGATGTCCGATTCGCTGGCACCCTGGCGGTGAGCCTGTCGCAGCTAGAACCCTGGGGGGAGCGATAGCAGTATAGTGTAAGGGTTCGGGCCCGCGATAGTTGGGATGAAAGTAAGTTGATTCCTAGTACATGAAATACTGCTATACCAAGTAGATAGGCAGAAGGGCAGCACCTTATGGGTGCTGCCGCGCTAGTGGCCGGATTGGGCCTAGCGCCGGATCAACGTTATTCCGGGTTCCGAGTCAGGTGCCGCTATGGATCCATGACACTTATATCTACTACAGTTGCTAAATATTACCTACTACGTGCTGCTTAAAGCTGCGTACAGATATAAGGTGTCTAAGCTCGCGTGCAATTATATCTTTTATATTAATAAGTAGGAATTTCTTAATATCTACACTCGTATTAGGGCTTTAGTCTTCTTAGAGCAGTTAATTAAGAGTGGCTTTTAAGCAGTAGGCTTGTCCTACACTATCCTAAGCGCGTCCTATTATTGCTTACTATAGTCCGAACGCCGTCTTCCCTAAGGCAATAAGCTAATAGTACTAAGACGCCTTATATAGTTGCTTAGCTATAGTAGTAGGCCTAGCTACTATATAACTCTCTTAGTTGTTAATTGCAAAGCTCTATATATTAGACTCTAGCTTAGCTTATAAAAGAATGTTAGATAGTAATACACTCTATAATAATCTTTACTAAAAAGAATACTAAGCTATATTAGGCTAACAATTACTAAAAGAAAAAGAGGCAATAGTAACAGTAGTATATTGCTATAGAAGGGACTCTTATAGGCTAGAAAGGTTAAAGACTGGCTGCAGAGACAGAAATAAAGGCGCAGATAGATATCTAGCGCTAGGTATCTTAGAGCTATTAGTAAGCACTACTAATATACTTAAAGTACTATATACAAGACTATAAAAAAACTTAATATAGGAGTAATTAGAAATATTTTGTATATATATTTATATTAGTTTAATTTAGTTATTATTTAGTTATCTATTAAAAAGGCGCACGCGTTTTAGTAGAGTGCGCAGCTTAGTAGTGTACGCAGCTTACTAGTAGATTACGTTACCCTATATAAGATAGTTCTAGTATACTAGTTAGGCTAGTAATAAATTAGTAACTATAGGTAATATAATAGACGTATAGGGTTGCTACTATAGTTTTTTATATTACTATAGGTTAGAATAGTAGTAATAAAAGCCAAAGTTAAGAAGTAAAAAAAGGTATTTATTAATAAGTTACTGGGGAAGAAGAGTATTATATAAATATATTAGATTCTTATAATTATAGTATTAGATAGTAAGTATAATATATAAGCAGCGTAATTGCTAATAATAGAAATAATAGAGTAAGAGTTAGTTTGCTATATCTACTTTAAGTAAATTAATAGTATTAGAGCGCTAATAAATAATTAGAAGACAAGTGTATAGTTTATAAACTATTCTTATAAACTACTATTATATTAGTAAAGACTAGTAGACTATATTTTTAGGCGCTAGGGTAGAGTGGCCTTTCTATCCTAATCTACACAGGCTTAAATTAAAAGAAAAGTGCTTAAAAAGAGTAATTAACACTAAATAAATAATATAACTACTATATAATATACTAAAGTACCTAATTTAATAATTTTATCTAACTTTCTCTTTATAATAGATCTCTCCTTATAACTAGTAAGCTATATACTACTACCTAGAATTTTACTATTATTATCTATCTTCTATATACTTCTACTACTACTACTTACCTTTACTATTATTACTTATAGTTTTCTACCTTAATAGTAGCCTAAATAATTACTATTGCCTTAATAAGTTTCTTATACTACTACTACGCTTTTATACTCTTATAGTCCTTAAGAAACTACTACTTTTTATTTAGTAGTTGCCCTATATTATAACTTTACTAGTCTTTATTTTTAAACCTTTTTAGTAAAGTCTCTACGTTGCCTTATTATTATAGTATAAAGGCCTAACCTAATTCTTTTTTATTTAGATACTAGAGAAGCGCTTTGCACTTTAAAATCTAAAGTTATAAAACTAGCTAATAAGGCCTAAATAGCTAGATCTAGGTGTTATTAAAGATGTTAAGATTAAAAAGCCCTTTTAATAACCGTACTTACTATATAAAAATACTAAATTTTTAGAGATTATTTTTAACTTTGCCTAGCTAATCCTCTATATACTCTTAGAACTCTACTATAGTTTGTTTTTTTATAACTAAGGGGGTTTCTAATAAAAATATTAAAATAATAGTAGTTATCCCTTCTACTATTATTAATATAGAAAAGCGTTTTAAGATAGTGTTAATAAAATATAGTTAAACTATACTATAGTTATATTGCCCTAGATAAAAGTAATATACTTAGAGCACTAGAATAGTATTTTAATACTAAATATAATAGATAAAAAGCTAAATTTAAAAGATAGTAATAGTAGTTATAAAGATTTAGTATACTAGGCATTACTAATATTATAATAGTAAACTTATATACTATATATATAGTAAACTATAGTTTTACTATTCTATTATCTATACTACTTTTATAGTTGCGACTTTGTAGTCTACTATAGCTCTCTAATAGTTTTCTAGTTAAGAAATAATATATAACTTAGTTATACTAGATAGTAGACTATTTATTAACTACTATTAATAATACTACTATAAAAAAGTTAATAATAAAATTATTATTATTTTATATATATTTTATTACTATTACTATATATTAGATACTAGGTTTTCGTACCTTTTATTTTACTCCTCTCTATATATAGTATAGACTTAACCTTAGTTAGAATCTCTATATAATAAAGATATTTAATATATAAAAACTATATAATTCTACCTAAAAGTTTACTACTATATAATACTTAGCAAAAGACCTAAAGTTAAAGTTATTACTATAGTAGTAAGCGTATATAATATTTCTAAAAATACTATATAACTAGATAAAAAGCGTATAAAAGTAGTCTTTATACTAAATAAGCTTAGTAATCTATAGATATAGGTTTATACTAGCTATAAAAATAATATAAATATTATATAAAGATAAATATATAATATATAACTTCTTAGCCTATTTAGTATAATTAGTATCTATATAAAAGTAAAGAATAGAGAAACTAATATTAATAGAAATACTCTAGATAAATATATATAATTTACGTAAAAACTAGTTAAAAAAGTAATATATTTTTTTTTATCTAGAAAAGCTACTATAGTAGTATTAAAGCTAAGAAGGTCTAGCTAGTTAAGACTTACTAGTATAAGTGCTATTATCTATACTAAGTTAGAATCCCTTTTTATTAATACTATTTTAAAAAGATTTTCTGTGTTAATAATAATAAAAGGAATAACTACTATTATTGTAATAATTTTATTAGAAACCCCCTTAAACAAAAAAAAAATACTATACTAAGTTGGTATTATATTATTATTATTAACGTTTTTATTACTTCTATATTTCTATAAGGTAAATATAGCTATAGGAAAATTATACAAGTAGATAAAAGGAATTTTCCCCTAGTAAAAAAAGCTCTTTAAAGGTGAGTTAAGGGAAAACTAATACTAGTAGCTAATTATCTATTTAAAGTATAAATTAGATTTTTTTATAAAGTTTTTTCTAAAGTAAAAGATAGTATTATACCTTAATTAGCTTTCTTATTCTATAAGTTTAAATCTTAATAACTTATTAAGACTAATTAATTAATAGAGGTACTTGCTAATAGCTTTCCTTATTCTCTAATAACTAGCTTAAATAGTTAGAAATTTCTTAATTATTAGAGGTACTAGCTTATCTTATCTACTTTTTTTTTATAAAGTTTTAGTTTCTTAGTGTTTAAAAACTAAAGGGGGGAGAGGGCGAGATTTAAACTTACTAAGAAGACTAAGTTTTACTTATTTATAAACTAAAATCCTTACTTATAGTTCTCTACTATAGCGTAGATTTACTAGCTAGATATTTACTCTACTTAGACAGCCTTACGCCTATACCTACTATAATATACTTCTTCTAGTATTATATAAAGATAAGAATTTTTTTATTAATACTATCTTAAAACAATTTTGTGTATTAATAATTATAGAAGAAATAACTACTATTATTATAATATTTTTATTAGAAATCCTCTTAGTTATAAAAAAACATATAAAGATAAAATTTTATATAATAAGAAATATAGTTTAATACTATATAAAGTAGGAGATTAGCTTAATAAATAAAAAGTTAAAGAGAAAGAATATGTATTAAGAGATATTTAAAGTAGAAAATAAGAGAAAGAAAAATAAAAGAAAAAAAGCCTACTTTATATATATTTTTTCTTCTATCTAGAGTTTTAATTCCTACCCCTAATTAGTATTTATCGTCCCCTTATTTAATATTATATAATTACCTAATATTACTATCGAAATAAATAAGATAAATAGATCTACCTATTAAATAAGAAATAAACTAAATAAAAGAATTTTATTTAAATAATATATTATTACTATAATCTTATTATTAGCTAGACTACTACTCTACTATTAATAAGCCTAATTATGCCTCTAATAAATAGTAGTAAAGTATAATAAATAGCTACTTAATAGAATTATTTTACTAACTAGAGTAAAAACTAGCTAAAGTAGAAGATATATAAATAGGAAAATAATAAATAAATAGTTTATATAGAAAAAAGAAGAACTACTAATAGTAATCTTAAAAAAAAGCTACTAGTATTTATATACTATAAAATAAGAGTACTTAAGAGTATTAATATTTTAATATTATTATATAATAGTATTATATAGAAATTATATAATACTTATATATTATAGCCTATATACTATTATAACGAGTCGAAATTAAAAGTTAAGATTACTATATAAGATATTGCGTAGGCGCCCTAGTAGCGGCCCACGCCTATAAAAAGAGCGCGCGAGTGCCGAGACGCTAGCTTTTCCCTAGTCCTAATTAGGAAAAATGTTCTAAGGTAATGCTAGAACACTAAAGTTATTAAATAGATCTGTTACACTACCCTTCTATTTAAAAAAAATAGTTTTATTATTCTTTAAACTTATTATAATTTACTATAAATTATTTTATATTATTATAAAAATATTTTTAGTTATTATAAATTACTATAAATTATTGTAAATTACTATAAAATATTCCAAAGTATTAGTTAGGCAAAAATAAGTGCGAGTGTTATCTTGTGATTAGCTACTAGCGTTAAGGCAGTAGACACTTAAATACTATAAAACACTATAAAATTACTATAAAACACTATGCTTCTATGCGTTTTACTATAGTAATATTAGTAGCGCTAGCTTATAAAGTATATAAAAGTAGTAGTATAAGCTAGTATTTTAGTATTAAATCTCTAGATAGCTAGGTATTATATAAATAGTTCTTTTTTCTATTAAACTTTATTAGGCCCTACTTAACTAGCCTATTACACTCTTACTATTATAAGTATATTATAATCTAGTATAGTAGGCGCACTTTCTAAATTTCTTTAGACTAGAAGCGTTATATAAGTAATAGTTCTATAGTTATTAAATAAGGGCATTACTTAAGTTTTACTATTACTAAGGTTGCGGCTAGTAAGCTATTTAGTAAAGATATTCTTCTCGCTAGCATTAATATATGTTATAAGAAAGAACGTAGAAGCTTACTAAGTAATTATTAATATTAATCTAAATATTAGTAGACTTATACTATATAGTTTTATTACTAATATATTTTATTTACCTACTAAAGTTATAAACTTTTAGTATACTAGTATAGCGTAATAAGTGTAATAGTACTTATAAATAAGATTTAAGACAAAGACTAGATTTATATAAGACTTCTATAATAAGTTATTAGATTTATTTAGATAGTTACTATATTATACTTTATATTATAATAGACCCTTTTTATTTTATATAAGTAAGTTATACTCGCTATAGTTTACGCG
This sequence comes from Laburnicola sp. JP_R_19, assembly GCA_031010545.1. Taxonomy (NCBI): domain Eukaryota; kingdom Fungi; phylum Ascomycota; class Dothideomycetes; order Pleosporales; family Didymosphaeriaceae; genus Laburnicola; species Laburnicola sp. JP_R_19. The sequence continues at coordinate 2,084,202 of VOIT01000042.1, forward strand.
TATATTAAGTATCTCTTTAATATTATAGTTAGTATTATTATTAACGTCTAGGTTTGCTATTTATACTAGTCCTTCTAGAATAAGATTCTATCTAGATAGTAGTTCTTTATTATATAGGTAAAATAGCTATAAATAAAAGATATTATATATATATATATATATCCTATAGTAAATCTATCTTATATACTATATTATTAATAATACGTTTAATTAAAAAGATACTCTAATTTTTAAAGTCTAGAGATCTATTCGGGCGAGTTATTTTAATATTGCAAAAGTTAACTATAATCTAGTTACCTACTTTAAAGATAGTAGCTAGAATATATTTAGTATTCGCGTATTTAGCTTATTAAGCTTATACCTACTATATATTTATCTAGAGCTTATTTTATATACTATTTAAATATTTAGCTAAGTAGTTAGTATAGGCCCTATCTAATTTTGCTAGCGCAGATAAGGTCTTACTAGATAGTAATAGCTAGAGTAGTTTTAGCCCTATTTAAGATTTATATCCTTTTGTGGCGTAAAAAATAAAAACACTTATACTTTTATTTACTAATAAGATAGTAATAAATTTAGCTATAGGCAAATATAAAGCCTAATTATCCTAATTATAGTTAATATAGGCTTAAAGGTACTACTTTACCTATATATTAGCGTTCTTAGTTTAACTATCTATTTTAGAGTAGAAGAATATTAATAATTTTAGTTAGAATCTAATCTTCTAATAAAGTCTAATCTAAATATATAAGGTAAATTAAGATTCTTAGTTAGATATAATTTCTTTTAAGTATTCTTTCTTATACTATATATACTTAATAAAAGCGCATATTAGTATATTTATACTTAGGCTAGTAATTAGTATAAACTTCTTCTTCTTACTTACTTAGTTAATAATAATAAGGATTACTTTATATATATAGCCATTAATTATATATTAGAGTAGGTTAGTAATATAATTAATTAAGATTAACGTCTAATACTATTCTAGTATAGGCAATAAGTAGAGTAATTCTTATTTTTCTTTTTTATAGGGCTTAATTCTGCGATAAATATAATAAGTATATATATATTAGGTAATATTATGCGTTATATTAGGCTAGAAATACTATTAGGTATTTTTATATAGCTTTTATACTTTCTACTATAACCTCTATAAAGTAATTAGCAAATCTAATTAATAACCTATATTCTTAAATTATAACTATTTAGAATATATACCTTCCTATAAATATATAGTAGGTTTCTATATAATGCGTAATTACTAATCTCTACGCGCGTTCCTCTATAGATAAGGTAGTATAGAATTTGGCGCTATTTTTCTTTAATTGCTTATATAATTAACTATAGGTCTAGATCTTTTAAATAACTCTTATATATCTTATCTAGCAGGTTACCTATACTCTTTAGTGCTGGCAGAGATATATTAGTTAAGGTAGGCGCGTTAGTAGAGTTAGACGCGTTAGTGTTAGGCGTTAGAGTTATAAGGTCCTACGGAGTTTAACTATCGCGAGTGACGTTATTACTAGAAATTTCTTCTCCTTTTAGAACGCTAAGCACTATAGCATTTACTATATATATGTTTATAATATTATTAGTCTTACTATCTATATATATTAGCTTTACGATATTAATAACGTCTTTTATAGTGTTAATTTAGTTGCGAGTTATAAGAAAGATAGTATAGTAAACGCCAGCGTTTTATTTATAGCTAAGGGTGGCCACTTATAATTTTAGATTAATCTAGTTAGGTTTAATAATAACTTACTATTAGTATTAGCTTTGTTTATTTATTATACCCTTAGGTAAGTTGTCTAACTATTCTATTAGTAAATTAGGCTTAGTTCCTTACTTTCTAGGTTAATAGGTAATACGGAAATTAAACTCTAAAAAAAACTTTACATATTAGGCTTATTTATACTTTAACCTTTTATTTATTATAAAAGTCTATAAGGCCTAATAGTTAAATAGAATTTTATAGAATCTTTAGAGCCTACTAGCTTAAATTACTACTTCTTAAATACTTAGACTATTACTAGTAGTTTTTTATTATAGATCTTACAATTACACTCTATAATAGTTATTTTATAAGATAAGAAGGCTACTAGTTATAGTATATTTCTATATATTTATAATAATACTATAGCGTAGATAAAATCTAAAGCGTTAGTCTTTAGTTATATTTCTAGGTTAGTATTAAAATAAGCTAGCACTTTTCTATTAGCTTATATAACGGCTTTTTTTAACTAATTAAATCGCTATATAGTAGCTAAATCTAAAAATAGTAGAAACTTTGTATATGCGCTCTCTTTTATTAACTTAGTAAGTAGTTTAGCTAAATAAAAGAATCTATTTATAAATCTATAATAAAAGTTTATAAAATTAAGAAACGCCTAGATATTTTTTACACAGCGCGAAGTTAGCTAATTAGCTATTATTTATACCTTACGAAGGTCCATTTCTATACTATTAGTAGTTAAGATTAGGCGTAGATACTTAACTTATTTAATTTTAAACTTATACTTAGCTAAGTCTAAAAATAGTCTAGCGTTATAAAGCTATTAGAGTACTTATAGAATATAATCCTTATAGTCTTTTTTCTTACTATATATTAGAACGTCGTCTAAATAGGCTATATAAATCTAGTTTAATAGATTTTAGAGCGTCTTATTTATAAATATCTAAAAGGTTTCTAGTGTGTTATATAATTTAAATAGCATAATAATATACTTATATAGGCTATACTATATTATAAATATAGTTTTTTATTATTATCTTTTTTAATTCTAATAGTATTAAAAGTAGTAATAATATTAATAATAGATATAATATATACTTTAGCTAACGTGGTTTACTAGCGAGTAACCTACACTAGTAAACACGCTACCTTTGCCAAGACCCTACTAAACTATTTTATTTATTATTAGACTGCGTTATAACACTACTTAAAAATATATACTAAGTTAATATATCTAATTTAGATTCTTTCTCTTTAACTCCCTAGCAGGTTTGCGTATTATATCTAGGTTGCCTATAGATACCACAACGCCGTTAAGTTAATAGCCCTATTGCAGCGCGACTAGTACCTAATAACTATTTACCCTTCTTCTGTCCACTAGCGTCCTTAGGAGTGGCTAGCTAAGATCCCTCTGCTACTGTAAGTGATCCCTAATGCTAGATATACCTCCTTTTACGCGATTTTTGCCTTATAGTCTCCTTAATTATCTTGCAAAGGCCTGCAATTTTATTTAACACTAGTGCCTAACTATGCATTACACTTAGAGCGCCTTTTTTAAGCTTCTTAAGCACCTGCATAGTTAAAGTTAGTAATAAATTAAAGTAATCTCTAATTCTCTTGCGAACTAGTGTTGATTGCGCCTTAAATTCGCGTAGGTTACTTAGTGTTTTAGACTCCTAGGTAGTAGGCTCTTTAATAGGCAGACTAGGTGTATAGATACAGATATTAAGGTATTGCAACACCTTTTCTAGATTTAATAAAACTAGCCCAGCACTGCAAAAACCACTCTTAATTATCTCTACAGAGAAAACCTTTAAAAACACAGTTTTAAAGACTAGAAGAAACTCAATCTTTATAATACAGGTTATTAGCTAATACGCTAAGCCTAAGATCTTAGCACTATATACCTTCTTTAGTAGGGAGAAATAGCCTATATCTAATAGCTGCAGTAGGTGTAACAAATGTGGCGGCATATAGAGAGTAATAATCTTATATTCCTTATAGTAATCCTAGAACTTAATTAAGTTATAGCTCTTATAGCTGTTAATAACTAGCAGCTAATAGGTTCCTTTAGCGCTTCCCTTTATATGCGCGTTAAAGTGTTTTAACCACGCAATACCAAGCTCGTTGTTTGTCCAGCCGTTCTCGCTAATAGCGATTACCTAATCGCCAGGAATTGACGCGTCTTCGTACTAGGTGGAGATGTGACGCTTGCCGGCATAGATAATAAAGGGAGGGATTGCCCCTCCAGCAGCGCAGATACCCTGGATCACTGTAATTCACTGGCGGTCGCCTGGCTGTATCAATTTGGGTTTCGCACGCCTCTCTAATGCTGTGACTACAAGCTGAGACCCTATAACCCCTATTAGGAAGCCTAATTCATTAAAGTTGTAGGTGTCCTTATCTGTAATGCTGTACTTGACTTTAATGCCCTCTACAAGCTTAAACTACGCGTTTATAACCTTAGGATCTTCCTATTGTGCCCTCTAGTTGTCGTATAACTGAGACTAACGCGTTTTAACTTCATGTCTGCGCTTAATAAACCTGTCTGTCTAGTTAATGCTAACAGGTGGCTTTCCTCTCTGTAAACGTAGTGAATCGGCCATTGTGCGGATCATAAGCTTCGTAGGAGGCAATCCACGCGTGTCCAGCTTAATTATACGATCAACAAGCGCCTGCTCCTCGAGGAGAGTAAAATTCTTTGATTTAGGTGGGTTATCGCGTCGTGCAGTCGTTCCGTTGCGTCTTCGATTGAGCGTTCTGCGATTAACGTTATACAGCCCTGCTGCTGCTCGCTCTGTAAGATTTGGGTCTTGTTCGATAGCTCTAATAGCAATAAGTAACCGAGCTTCATTAGATGGCTTAGAAGACATGGTAGGTGGCTGTATTATGATGGTATTGTTGGTGATGGTAGGGTCTTGGCAAAGGTGGCGCGCTCACTGGTGTGGGTCACTCGCTGGTGAACCACGTTATATAGGATAGAGTCTCTTTTATTACTAGGGGTGCATTACGATTATTCTTAGTAATTATATTAAGCTAAAGATAATTTACGCAAATTCTAAGACTACCTCTAGATTTCTTAATAACTAACACAGGTGCGGCGTATAGTAATATACTAGGATAGACAAAGTTCTTAGAGAGTATATTATTAATATACTTCTTAATAGCTTTAGTTTTTAGTTATGTAAGGCTTTAGATTTTAAAATAAGATATAGTTAAATTAGGGTCTAGATCTATTGTATACTCTATCCTAGGTTAATAAGAAGGTAGCGTATTTACTTTAAATTTACTAAAGATAGTCTTTATTTTATTATATATAAAGGTAAAAATTATTTTATAAAGTTCTATATTAGTGCGTAGAGCTTTGCTAATTTTATCTATATACTTATTAAAATTTTCTTGCGTAGAGATAGTGGCTAGTTTTAAAAAGGTTTTTTTAAAGACGTCTAGTAAGTAGTCTTTCTTAGAAGGCCTGCCTAATTATTTCTAATAGGAAGGTTCTACCTACACTATATTATTAAGGTCCTATGTGGCTATTTATATTACTACTATAGCGCTAATAAAATATAAGTTTTTTACTAAAAAGGTGTTATAAAACTTGCTTAGTGCTAGTTTATTATTATAGATAGTTATTAAATTTACTATATTTTTATAGTGTTTCTTAGTAATTCTTAATAGTTTAGAAAAGGTAGTTAATTTTAATAATAGCCTTAGGTCTTCCTACTTATAGGTAATTAACGCAGTAGTAGTCTTCTTTAAATATTATAGAATAGTCTATTCTATATTTTAAATTAATATTATAGTAGTTAGCCTAGTTTATGCCTAGAATAATATTAAATTTTCTAATATTTATAATATAGCAGAGCGTAGTGTGCATATAGCTCCTATATTAAATAGATAGGTTTATAGTCTTAATAACCTAATTAACTTTTTCTCTATTAGTAAAAGATAATTAAATAGGCCTTATAGTTTAAATAGTTATATAGATATATTACTTTGCCTAATAATAGCTTATAAAGCACGCGCTTACACTAGTATTAATAAAAGTTTTTCTAGATTACTATTCTTTTAGAGTTATTACTTAACTATAATAAACTAGTTACTTTAATATATTTAGTTTAGGTCTCTTCTTTAATAAAGTGGCGAATACCTAGAATCCCTTAGTATTAAGGCTAAAGAGTAGAATAGCTAGTATATGCCAGTCTAGCTCCTATGTGCAATTTTTCGCAGAAGTATTTAAAAATACTTCTACTCTTCCTTCTTATTTTTATCTACAAAGTAGCCTTTATTGTCTATATTTTTCTCCTTCTTATCTTTATCTATATTAAGAAGGCTAAACAAAGCTTTGAGAGTAGAGATATTAGCGGACGCTGTTGGCGGTTATCCTTTGCAATAGGTAGTCTTGTTATAAGCCTAATATCTAATCTTGTTATATTTAAAATAGCGTCGCTAATCTATAAGAATCTTACGCTTAGCGTTAGTTTAGTTAAAAGCCACTTGCTTAATTAAGTTTATTATAGATATTTAAGAAGTAATAGGATTCTAAATAGTAACACGCTTAGCGGTAGTGTATAGCATATAAGACAAAGTAGTGTTTAAAACTACTAAAGAGTTTTAGGTATTTTAATAGTCGCGCTTATACTTATATATATACTAAAGAAACTTAGCTAATATATTATTAGGCTACTTCTTTATCTAGATAGTATTTGCTAATACTAGATATATATTAAGTTAGGCAAACTTTAGTATTATATTATTAAATAGTTTAATATAATTACAAATAGCTATAAAACGCACTTACTATTATAAAAAGGTCTTACTAGTCTTTTGCTTTAATAGCTAATTAGAATTAGCCAGTTTAGTAATAGCCTTAGTAACTTTATTTAACAAAGTTATACTATAGTACTTATTTAATATATTTAGAAAGTCTATATACATAGTTAGATATATATTTTTAATAAGTACCTAGGCGTTATTTTTAATATAGTGCGCTAAGTAGGCTATACACACTTTTATATTATTAAACTAGATTTTATATTTATAAATAGCCTTTACCTTTTACTTTTTATAGTTTTCTTTTTCTTTACTTATAAACTTATTAATATTAAGTAGGTAAATTTTTTTTTACTAGACGTAGTGTCTATAGTTAAGCAAGTAGCTAACTACTAGCGATTAAGAATAGGTAAGTATAGTTTATTTACCTATTTAGTCTAACAATTTTCTACTATAGAGATAGAATTATTTTAGGTTAGGTTTCTACTAATATTATATATAGTAGGGTAGTAGTCTAAATAAGGCGTTAAATTAGCGCGTAGTTTATTTATATTCTAGACTAGGAGTATATTATTAGTAAATTGTACTACCAAAGCTTTGCATTACAGCACTATATAAGAATATTAACTAGACTTATAATATTATAGCTTGGCTAATATATTATTAATTTTCTTTTTAGTATTAGTCTAGAGCTTATTATACTTCTACTATAATTTCTCTAGTTTACTACACTTAGCTTTATAGTTAAGATAATATTTTTAAGCTTTATTAGTCTCTATAAGGTATTTTTTATAAAACTTATTAGTCTTAGCATATTTAAAGTTATACTACACTTATAGCGGAGGCCTTCTTATAAAGAATTCTATACTACTTAGCTTTTTTAGTAATTTTCTTAAACTATATTATAAGCTTAACTAGTTTGTTCTATACTAAAAGTTTAGATTTCTTACTACCTATTTTCTAAAAGTCCCTTTAAAGCTTAATCTTATTATTAATACTAAGTGCGCTATTTTATATATAGACTAAAAGAAAAATAATAGTATTAAAAAAGTCTTTAGAATTCTCTTTACTATGGTTAATATAGTCTTTTTATAACTTTATAAGAGAGAAAAGAGTCTTATTATATTTTATTATCTATAGGTTATTATTCTTAGGTATGTCTTAATCTATCTAGATAGTATATGTGTTATTAGAAAGCTTTTAGAGTTTTAGCTAGTATAAAGTATTAGAAAAGGTAACGCAAGTATATAAATATTTATTAATAAGTACTTTTAAATAAGTATTACCTAATATAATATCTATATACTATATATTCTAAATTGTGGGTACTAGTGTCTTACTATTATTAGTAGGGCCTATAATGTTTCTAGTGCCTAAGAACTTTTAGGTAGACCTATAGAGACAGGCAAACTTCTCTTCTGGGACCAGTTCCGGTTACAGTCGCTGGCCTGAGCAGTTGCTGCTTTAACCTGAGCTGAGGGTGAGTCGCTCCGGGAGACCCCTGATCTGAGCCTGAGTACATATTAGAGGGTCCAAAATTGGACCTGCACAGCCTCTGAGCATAAACGAAGGGGCCTGTTTAGGGAACGCGACACTCGGCTATACTTTCCTAGTCACGTGTAACTTTGTTTCAGCTAAGGCTGCTGCCTTTGGCTCAGCCACCTCCTTCAACTATCCGTCTCTCGTCGCCCAAACCTCACCTGCTCTAACTGTTATTCACGCACTCAAAGCCTTGCAGAAAGGTAAGAAGGCACTACAGTCTATTACCTATGTCTTACTTTTCGTATACATCCTCAAACCTTTATCCGGATCATTGATGAATATGGCTAGGTCCTGGTTGTTCCCTCCACGTTCGATAGTACGGGCAAAACTGACACCCTGGATAGCACTTGAGCCATGTATCTTTGGCAAAAATCGGCCTACATCTCCAATGACGAGCTGAGTGACAGCCTAAGCAGAGAGCGCAATTTCCGAACCTCACCGCCGAACCCATCACTTTGGCCGGGGGTCCACACACGATGAGACTGGATTGGATCGGCCTGGAACTGAGGATTTGTTGGATGAGGGTATATTCATGCGAGTATAGACTCTAGAGCATTGAACTACTCAACCTTCTGAGACAGGAGCGAACATCCAGTGCACCCGAAGAGGAGCTCGAGCCGCCGGAGAAGCGTAGTATTACGGCATGCCACGCTTGTTAGGGATTTGACGTGGTCTCTGTGTCAATGGAGTGCTGGCAGTGAGTGGAATGATCATATTCGACTCTCGAACACGGCGCTGCCATGACCTTGTGAGCGACTTACGGTTCACATACGAGTGGGGCAACTTCATGCGTAGACGTCATACGGAGATAATTGGAGTGTATCAGGCATGGATTCAAGGAAGAGCTAGGATCAGACGGAGATAAGGTGGCTGGATTTGATGGTAGAACTAAGTGGCGGAAATTCATGCATGCCGGAACAACTGCGACTTTCAGTTCGACGAAGCCGGCCATTCCATAGACCTCGTGGAAAACCTTGACGAAGAGTGTCCAGTCCAAATTCCCGTACGGCCCCCAGTCAAGAGGCGCAGCTTCCAGGCACACCTCACTCGGTGTTACGGAAGGTATTAGTGGCAACGTCTGGTGTTCAGGATTGCAGGATGAATTTATGCAGACCGCAGTCACGGAGAAAGATGGCCCCAATCATTGCGCTCTTCTGGCGGAGCTAGCGGCAGACAGTCCATACTTATTGAAGGGAGGCTTGTAATTGGATGGCAGGGGGATTTGGAGGTGACGGCGGTGTAAGAGCGACGCAGAGCACCTCTCATGTCCGCCGTCAAACCGCGCCCTACCCCGCCGCTCGGCCACCGAGGCCGCGTTCCAACCCTCGTGGTGCGCCATCCTCGCTACCCGAACTGCAACACGCTCGTCAAGCTGCCCGCCCTAGACGACGGGGAAGCCCTCAGCATCTGCGGCATCATCTCCGATAACAGCTAGAGCACCAACTAGTTCGCTCGCTCGCTCGGCCGACAGCAGCAAACGTGTGCGAGCGAGGTGTGCCGTTGGTCGCCGCCGATGGCGACAGCTTCTACTTTGTCAGCCATTGCACCTGTCAGTCACAGCCACAGTCAATTCGCCATGGCCGCGCGCCGCTAACAAGTCACTTCTTGCAGACGAATAACCCATCTACGTCTCGTGGGATCACTGGCGCGTCCCTGAGACCGACACCGACCTCCCCTCGCCCTCTCCACCCTCCCTATCGACCCCCCACAGCCCTCGCTCCGCAACGGCGGCTATATGGAGGACCTTAAGAGCCGCGACTAGTCGTGTCGTGTGTCGGGCATTATGGACTGACGCAAGCAAGCGCACCTGGTCCTGGTAGGCGAGAGGAAGTAGTGAGACACCAACGTGGGCGAGAGCAGCGACCTGGAGATTTAGTCTGCGCTGAACGGAATGCTGCTGCGGGCGGACCTGCACCGGTCGTTCGACGCTAGCACGTGGGTGCCGATGGTGAAAGAGGGTGGGCGGCTGGTCGTATACGTGGTGCGGACAGCTGACGTGTCGAACCGGTTTGCCGCGCTGTGGCATAACGTTGAGATGCAGAAGCTCGTGGGCATCGACTGGCGTTACTTGTTTGTACGTGTTGCGTAGGTGGGGTAACTTACCAATAGTGGCTGATATATCTGTGGCCATGCGAAGCCTTTTGCCGCACTGGTATGTGCGAATGTGGGATGCTAGGGATAATTTATGATGAGTAGCAGAGTTGCATAGCGTGTGTGATATTGTGTCTTGGTCTAGTCACCCCAGCGCCAACTGGAAGGGTCATCGGGGGTCGGTGCATCATTTTTGCCGATCGTGATAACTCCGGCTCCGAAGAATTTCCGGCTTGGCATGGTCTCCGTTGCGCCGGCAGCTCATCGCGTTCCAGCCATCTTTCACTCTCAAACGCCCATACCCGATTTCGCCCTCGATACCCCCTCTCCACGGGTCTACCTCGCTCATCATTTCACAGCGGTTTACATCGCCATTTCTATTGACTGCCTCAAGCGTTCGCTACGCTCTCGCACCATGACCGATGAGTCGCGATCAAAGGTAATCAAGGCAAATCCCATTGGCAAAGGACTTGATACCTTCCGCGACTCTTTCGAATTCAAATGCAGAGGCCTAGCTATCACAGGCGCTGATGCATTGTACCATCTTAGTGGGGAAGGTACGGCTCAACACCAAACTCGCGAGATTTCCTAACATCAACAGGGCCGAAAAATTCCCTCCTTGACCTGATACACGCTTTCCAGGGTCTCTCCGCCACACGTTCGCTGCCCTCGAATCAAGGTAATAGGGATCTCCTCGGCGACCTATTAGCGCTGAGTTCAGCCGTCTACTCCGACAACTTCGACAATAAGCATATCTTACCGCTCCTCAGAGCAGTCCTCAACAACGAGCCCGATGAAGTCATATGGGACAATGTTTACGCCGCCGTCGCCGCGTCTACAGCTTTCACAGTCGCCAAACCCACAACTCCTCCGCTGTCCGCCCCGTCCCTCACCGCCTCCTTCCAGCAGACGCCATGGCTGCACAACACGGGCAGCTTCGCAAACTCTACCGAACACCGCAAATATGTGGACGGCGTGCTAAAGGAGGAAATGGGACAACTATACGTCGGGATCCCTGGTTTCTTCGATGCCTACTTCGGAAGCGTCCCAGGTCTGAAGTCAGTAGCGCAGGCCGTGTTCGACAAGTGCAAAGAAGGGGATAATCCGCTCTACCGAGAGGATAGCGGCTGGCAGGGCTGGCCTGAAGGCGCGAGGGAACGCGACGTCTTAAGCTGGTTTGCGCCACTTATCGGCCAGCTCTTGGACTTCGCAGCAGAGAATCAGCCCGCCTCCAGGCCCCGACGACGGCCGCTGGCACAGCCCCATCAGCCCGTGCAAGGCTCCACTGCCGACCGCAAGTTGGATGTCGGCTTCGTAGACGACCCGAGCGCCGGCGTTGACTCCAAGTGCCACTGGTCGCAGATCCTCGTGCCAGGAGAACTCAAGAGCAATCCATCGGCAGATAAAGCGTCCAAAGCATGGCTTGACCTGGGGCGATATGCAAGGGAGGTGTTTGCAGCCCAGGACAGCCGCCGCTTCGTGCTCGGCTTTACCCTCTGCGGGTCGTTCATGCGGCTGTGGGAATTCGATCGACTGGGCGGTATTGCGTCTGAGCAATTCGACATCAACGAAGATGGACTACAGTTCGTATCTGCCGTTCTCGGATTCCTGTTGCTGAACGAGGAGCAGCTTGGATTTGACCCCACCGTCATCACAGCCGGGGACAAGCGATACATCGAGATCGAACGCGACAACCACACCGAGCGACTAGTCATCGACGAGGTTGTGAAACGGGTACCCTGTGTCGCCGGTCGAGCGACAACCTGCTGGAGAGCACATCGCGATGGAGACGATTCGCGAACATCTCTTGTGATCAAAGACTCATGGCAGTTTCCGGAACGCGAAGAGGAGGGCGAATTGCTGCGCGAGGCGACTGAGAAGGGCGTCGTGAACGTCGCGAGATACTATCACCACGAAACGGTCTGTGTGGGCGGCCAGGACGACGATATCCGCGGAAACATACGACGTAGCCTGGACATAACAAAAGCGACAAACTACAGGCCGGAAAGCTCGATGCCGCCTCCAAACACGGCTGGGCGTCGCGTCTCGCGGATAAGCCGGAGTAGCAGCGTCGCCGGGCGCAAGCGGTCTTCCAGCTGCACCGGCGCACCGTTGCCGCCTACTAAGCGAACCTGTTCGAGCTCTCCAACAAAGGGCGGAAGGGCGACAGCAAATCGGGTGCATCGTCGCGTCATCGTCCGTGACTATGGGAAGGCGGTCTACAAGGCAAGCTCCCGGATTAGTCTTCTTGCTGCGTTGGAAGGCTGCATCGAAGGATACGAGTCGTTGCACACGCGAGCCGGTATGCTACAATGCGATATCTCACCGAACAACCTTATGATGAACGAAGAGGATGATAACCCCTCCTGGTGCGCGTTCCTAATCGACCTCGACCTTGCCATCAAGGAGCAGCGGGAGAAGTCTTCAGGAGCGCGAGGGAAGACCGGCACACGAGCGTTCATGGCAATTGGGGTGCTTCTAGACGACGAGCTACATTCCTTCATGCACGATTTGGAATCGTTCTTCTGGGTCCTCTTCTGGATATGCATTCACTACGGCGGGCCAGGCAGGGATATTGGAGCAACTGAGTTCGAGTGCTGGAACTACGAGAGTGACAGGAAGTTGGCAGGTTCTAAAAAGAGCGTTGTGTGTGACGAAAGGGATTTTCTCAAGATCGCAGAGATGAACTTTACGCCATATTATCAACCATTGATCCCTCACATTAATAGATTGCGGAGAAAGGTGTTTCCTAATGGGGAGAGATGGAGGGATCCAAATCCAAAGCTGTACCTTGATATGAAGGAGATACTCCGGGCAGCACAGGATGACTTGAAGCAATTATTAGAGGGATAAGAAGATGTATCATCGGCGTGTTCGAGAACTATGATGTACGAGACGAAAGTGACGGTTCATGTATGAATCTTATTCTCGATTTCATACTGCGTGCGTCGAGTGGCAATTTGCCATCCTCAAACGGCCGTCTAGCCTACAAGTATATGCGATGTTGCGCGTTTGCTAAATCGCTTGGTGTGCATCCTGCGCTGTCTACTATGGAGTCTGCTGCACCCACGTGAAGCAACTCTTGAGCTGTGATTGACATCCCATTCCGAGCTACATAATGCAAAGGGATTCGCCCAGGCTTATCCGGCGTATCTACTAGGGCGCCTTCGAAATCAAGGGTTAGATCATCTCATATTCCAATCCCTTCAGCCGTCAAGTGCAGGACTGTCCTTCGATATTGAGCTGATGTTGAGGCTCCTCATTAGGCCAAGCCGCGTGATTCAATAGCCACTCGTTCTTCGAGAAACAGGCTTTTGTAATCGGGAAACTGTTTCGCAGAATAGGGGACCTATGTATTAACGCGGGTAGGTACTCTCTGCTTAGATACCGTGCGTAGTGGGCTGGTCGTATAAGAGTGTATTGTGCAAGCTGCTTGCGGGACAGGCGGGTTTGCTTAGAAGGTCGAGAAGGACAAATTGGGGCTCCGATTCTAACACCTCTGGTTCCTTTAGGCTTGCGCAGGGCCCTGGAGTGCTTGGGGTTCAGTTCTGAACATCCTATTGGCGGGTGAACCGCTTTGCACTTTGTGTGGTTCTGCTGATTGGCTAATAAGAAAGCGATTTTGGCGTTCACGCTCGAAATAGTTCACGCCGGCGCCCTGGTTTTCTCCACCTCCGACAACCAAACGTATTAGTAGTTATAGAACCTAACCAAATCAGGTGCTGCAAGGAGCGACTTCTACAATTTCACCGTCCACATCTAGCTCAGCCTCCCTTTGAAATGATCCCTTTTCTCCGATGACGATATACCAAGAGCTGAAACGGATCTTATCCGCCATGAAACCTTAAACTGTTCTTAGAGTCCATCATTGTCGTGAAGCACCCACGAGTTTGCTCTCGTAAATATCTTCACCCCGAATCTACACTGGCAATAGCATCGCGGGGTGATTGCCTGTTCACCAGCAAAGGGGGCGTGACTTCAGCCGGCCTTTACGGAATCCCTAACCGTAAAGGCTAGTAACGTGCCCTGCCCCATTAAACTCACGGATAAACTTCTCGCTCACCTTCGCAGCTTTGGAAAGGTGCTTGAACTTTATCGTAGACCCCTCTTTTGTGGCTAGTGCGTGAGCTGTAGAAACAACGTTTTTGATCTGAGCCGTTCGTGGTTAGTAAACCGATACTTCCGACACGAAATCCAGGAGCCCTACCTGCCGCCCGTTGAGCTTACTGCTAACCAACCGTTCAAATTCCTCATCACAGATATTGGGAGCTCCATAAAGGGTGCGCGATCGAGAAAGGAAATGGCCCCAGATCTGCTTCCTTGCGTCGCTGCTCAACTCATCGTATCTCAGCATAAGATGGATTCGGCTAAGAATCGCTTCGTCGAACTCGGTCACTCGGTTTGTCGTCAAGAACAGGATTCCATCCAGATATTCCAGTTTGCGGAGAAATATAGTGACGAGGCTGTTGCGCAATAGGTCGTGAGATGAACGTCGCTCGAGATAGACGTCTGCTTCATCCAGAAGAAGAATCGCATTCCAATGACTAGCAATCTGGAAGATGTCTGAGAGCTGCCCTTCTAGCTCCCCTGCTTTGTTGCCCAATTCACCAGCGGAGATCTTGAGAGTCAGAACAGTTTTAGTGAAAAGGACAAGGGTTACCTACCGAATAGAGAGGCCTTCTAAGATGCTCAGCAACAGCTTCAGCTGTAAGTGTCTTTCCTAAGCCCGGGGGGCCGCTATATGTATGAGTGAATGCAGATAAGTGTGTTCTAGGAATCATACTGCAATAGCACAATAAGACCGCGACCTTTTCCAGCAACAAAGTCGTCAAATTCGAACTCGTTCGCTCGATGAGTACGGGCCTCTGCAAGGGCCATGACGGCCTCTTCCTGTTCCTTAGGAATCGTTAGGCAATCAGAAGGCACAGAGGACCATTGGATCTCCTTGATGCCTCGGACGGGAAATTCCGCTGTGTATCTACGGATTAGTTTGATGACAACTAGTAGAGAGGGCATGTCTCACCCCACAACTTGTCGCTGAAGCTGAATCCAGGCACCGTAGGACAACAGATAAGGAGATCATCCTCCGTTAAGTCAGCCGGTTCCAAGCCCGTGCTTCTGACCCGTTCAGGCTGCGGCTGAGAGGGATGGAGCAAGCTAAGTAATGAGGTTGGACTTGCGTCGTCCTCATCGTTGGCCTTTGGTCTGGAATAATTTGGATTCATCTTCCGAAAGAAGGCAGCATCGATCATGATCCGGCTGTCAACAGAAACTCCCACTGGCTTTCCTTTATGCATAAAGAAAGCCTGACCCTTGCAGTGATGATGGTGTGTCCCTATCAAGCGAACAAACTTCTTTCCGCATTCGAATAAGTCGGCTTTAGCCTCCGTGGCATTTGGATGGTATTGGATGGGGAAGGCTGGAAGGCTATCAATCGGCCTCGCTCCCCGAAACTTTGGGATCTTGAGCTCTGTTGACGCCTCGCCAAAATCTGTGCCGTCGAAGTCCAGATAGCGGCACTCAATCTTCCAGTACTTCGAGCCGGACGTCGTTTTCGTTTCCTCGCCAGACTCGTATTTGACGCACCGTGGGCTGTGTGTGCCGGGACATCTCGTATATACCGTAGTACTTGGTCTGAAAAGGGCCCAGAGAAGGTCATACGTGATCTGGTGGCTCCGTAAAAGGGATTCTAGGTGCTGGGTCGTGGCCTTGTATGCTGTCTTTATGTAATCGATCAGTAATCCTAGGTGCTCCTTGCGCGCGTAGTCAACAGGGTCAACATCGTTCCAGTAGTGGGACAGTTCGATTTCAGGAAGGAAGTTGTACAACAGATTCTGTTCAACCTAACGTCTGTTTAGCGATTTATTTTGCGGTGAAGGGGATGGGCTTACAGAGAGCTTGTCTTCCTTCAAACTGATCACACCGATATCCTCCAATAAGGTCCTCAAAACGTCTCGCAACTGCTCTGATTTGATATCAATATAATACGTCGTCTCTTTTGTGTCCCGATCTAGAGTACACGGGTTAGCAGAGACCATCTGTGCAGCTGTCATACTAGCCTGTCCGTCGGCGAACAACGAAGACATATTCGTCCGATTTCTCCGATTCTTCTTTGGGTGATTCCACGATGGTGTACCGGAACACCTTCTCATCCCAGCTGGAATTTGTCAGCTAACCTGGCCTTACACGCTGCTGGAAGCGTACACTTCATCAACTGCCTTGAATGCTGGTTGCACACTATTTGCGGCCTGGTGCTCAGCACCCTTTTGGTCAGGATCCTGAGTGTTTCCAGTTGCTTGGATTGCCTTAACGGCATCCTTGAGCAGCTCGGCCAGAGAAATGGCAGTGATTGGATCAGAATGCGGCAGGCCTGGGGTGACCGGAGGGGCTTTGGGGCTTTCGCAGTTTGGGGGAGTGTCGGGCGCTGTATTGCATGGCCTCGGGGTCTTAGATGCGACCGACATTGTTGCCCTGCAAAGTAGGATACAAGTGATGAACTAGAGGTCGATAGCCATTTCTCAAGGAGAGTGCCTATTCTTATACTTATCGATGTATCCAATATGCCACGGACATTCAACCCACATCGAGTTAAGTCGCAAGGGTATGTACCAGCTTTCCGTCCCGGCCGTTCGTGGAGCTTGATGTATGCTAACCGATGTGATGTCCAATGAGCCCTACATATTCCTGTACCCGTTCCTCCTTGCGCATGCTGTTATGCGGCCACCGTCACCTATGATCCTTAGTTACAAGCCAGCATAGACTTAAAGATGTGATACCTATCAGGGAGGCTCATTTCCACAGCTTGAGAATGTTCGCAGCCTGAGCACGTTCGCAGCCTGAGCACGTTCGCAGCCTGACGTCCTATGAACCCTACATCGACCGCATCCTAGCTGCGTACTATGCGAGACTACATCGATGCCCGGCCGCTGGATAGTCGATCCGTGCAGCGTTTCGCACGCTGAGGTTGGATTCGCATCGTGAGAGTAGGTTCGCACCTTGCTTGCACCCAGCAAGAGAATTATCGTGGGATGATGATCAATCGATATCCTTTGCGTTGGAAGATGGAGCACACTCCAAGAGTGAGGGATAACGGCAAATTCCGATGGACAGGTGGGGTCGGGGCCTTGGCACCGACCCCGCGGCGCATTCTCTAAACCCCACCATATAAAGTACATCCACTCGTGACGGAAAACCACCTGTAGCGCACCCACCCCCTTCAAATAAGTATTTTATATCTACCAACATGATTTTTAGAAAAGGCTGGTCCTACATCTCTATTCTTTGACTATTTCTCTATCAAATGCCGGGCTCTTAGTAGAAAATAGAGTGGTGTTCAGCATGCTGTCGGCGTTTTCGTTGGCGGCATTTGTTCGCGCCTGAGTTATCCCCCCCTGTCCGAGCACGCAAATCGGCATGTTATTTTAATTCGGAGGTACTACGCGCAAGCCTAGCTTAGTTAGCCTAAGTATCCGGGCCTTGAAGACACTAAGCACCTACGAGCGAGCAAACCGAGGGGTCCGACGAGTAACAGGGAACTTCTCACGTGACATGACGCACAAACTTAGCCTGAAAAGGCCGAGAAGTCATCTTGTATTGAAACAGCGCAACGGGAAGGCGCTAGTCCTAATTTGCTAGAGCGGCGCGGTCTAATTATAGCAACTAGGCTTCCACCTGTCCTGTTCTTTGTTGGCGCCTTTGTCCACCCTCTCCCAACCCATTCTATCGTATCAGTAAGTTATTATGGACCGAGCCAGCCGGGCACTGGCGCAAAATCTCCTTTCAGGCTCCCGTAGAAACTACTCTGCCATCGCAAAAAGCAGTGATGTCCCTCGCTCGACGGTGTGGTATCGCGACCATGGCCGACCCTCGAGAGAAGCAAAGGCACAAGGCCAGCAATATCTCACCCCATCGGAAGAGAAAGCCCTCGTTCAGTATATCATGCGAATGGCTGCCTTCGGTTCTCCCGTGCGAATTAAGTACATACCCTCGCTCGCCTTCAGCATCGCCCGCCGGCGGTCCGCAACGAACCCGATCGTCACACCGCCGAACAAGAACTGGCCTCAGGCATTCGCCAGGCGCCACCCGGTCCTCAAACAGAGGAGGAATAGGGCGATGGACTGGAACCGTCACGACAACAACATATATGATAAAATCATACAGTGGCTTAAGGTAATCGAACCGGAACTTCGGAGCGCTGAGATATTACCGGAGAATGTCTACAACATGGACGAAACAGGGATCATGCTTTCTATGCTAGGCTCCATTAAGGTCCTTGTAGGTAAGGATGACCGGCGAGACTATAGAGGCGCCGGTGTTAAACGGACAATGGTGACTGCCATCGAGTGTGTATCGGCCAGCGGTGAGTATTTGAACCCGATGATCATCTGGCCCGCTTCGACCCATCGGAGTAATTGGACGACGTTCTCCACCCCTGGATGGGTCTATGCTTGCTCTGAGTCTGGCTATAATGACTCCTACCTCAGCTTAGAGTGGATGAAGCGAGTGTTTGATCCTCAAACCAAGGCACGAGCCAAACAAAGACCACGGATGCTAATATGTGATGGGTTCGGGACCCATGAGACCCTCGAAATCTTAGAATTCTGTCTGGAGAACCGTATAACACTGTGCCGATTGCCCTCTCACACTTCTCACAAACTCCAGCCCTGCGATGTCTCTATCTTCGGTCCACTAAAGACAGCTTATCGCAACGAAGTAGAACGCCTCTATCGAGGAGGTGTAACTGTAGTTAACAAGGAGCACTTCACTACCCTATACAGTCCTTCAAGGGAAACGGCGATGACTAAGAAGAACATACTTGCCGGGTGGGCCAAAACTGGCCTCTTCCCATTCAACCCAGACAGGGTACTCAAGGATATCATGAACCCAGCCGACGGGCTACCTACCGCCGAGATACCCGCCGAGCTATCGATCAGCCCAGCCTGTGAAGGCAGAAGACCATGTCCGCAAAGCGAAGTCGTTCAAACTCCAGTAACTCCAGTATCATCAGAGGCTCTCACGTCGCTCCTTGATCTGATGAAGCAGAACTCTCACGCGGAGACGAGTGAAGGGCGCCAATAGAGGCTCGTACAGAAGCTCGCTAATGCCGCCCAGACTGCTTTCGCCCACCAGGCTCTCGATCAGGACCACATTGAGTTCTTGTCAAAGATGAATAACGAAGCCAAAACTCGCCGAAAGACGAAGTCTGAGATACTTGGGAAGGCAAGAGTGATGACCTGGGAGGACATTGAGATAGCACGAGCGAAGCGGGCTGAGCAAGATGCTGCCAAAGAAGCTAAAGGCAAAAGAAAACGGGGTCGAAAGCCAAAGAGCGGTGCGCAAGAGGCAGAGGAAACCACTACAGACAAACGTAAACGAAAGAAGCGCAAAAGCGCTACGGTAGAGGCAAAGGAAACCCCAGAAGTGCAGACAAGCGGAACACAACTTGCGGAAGGAGCATGCACCACAACCTTGGAGAGCCCCAGTCGCGCGGATGTATTAACGTTAGCGGAGGACGCGGAAGATGATTTGCTTTCAGGCTGAGATAGGCTTGCGCTGGGAGCGACGTGCGTAGTTACAGTACCTAGAAGTAATAGGCTGGCGCCTTACGAAGTACATTCCTGCCGATCGTGCCTACCGTCGTGTTGTCCTCGCCTTCAGTGCTGCTGCCTCATCATTATGCTCGCCATCGTTGCGTCCGCCGTTGTTATGCCTTTCGTTCGTGCCCGCCGCCCCATCACGATGGCCGGTCACTGTGACGCCGGTCAGTCCACAGGAATGGCTGGGTGCGTTCGTGAGAGGCATGCGTCGGTTGTAGCTGTTGTCGCTGTGGCGCGCAGTAGAATCGTAGAACTTTCCTGTAAAGTTCGTCAACGCTTTTTCACACTTGTGGATAGAAGAGATGCGGTTCCTTTCGCCTATATTAGCCCAGCTGAGGCGAGGTGTGGTTGCTTACCATTATGCGTAAGGCCATGATGACCTGGTTGTGGCTCGAAGTGAACTCGTCATCGTGATGGGATGGTGCTTAAGACACTCCGCATCGATTGCGGTAGCAATCATTAGTGTAAGGGCTAGCGGGTTGATGGCATAGCCTCACGCTAGTTACATAATCATGCCGAACAACAACCGTAGGATCGCGATAATGTTCCAGCCGTTAACATTCACTCTTTGCACCGTCTATCCCGCACTTCATACACCTACAGCAAGGAAGCGCACACAGCAATTATGCCAGGATTTGACATGGCTGTCGACGAGGCTAAGCGGCACTCATCCACATGTCCTGATATTCGCTCCAAGAGGGATTTGACGACTCTCAGCGAAGCCGAGGAGTATGGAACAGGAAAAGTCCTCCGCTCAATCTTCACCTACATTGACAAAGACAACACTGTCTGGTTTGGCGAGGTACCTGGAATCCGAAAGTACGACTTGACAGTTGAGATTCTCAAACGCGAGCTGCGAAGGATTCCCGATGAGAAGATCTACCCGATTCACGACAAAATGATGTCTGTTGTCGCGTCAGACCAGATCGAGCAGCAGAACTATTACATCAAACGACCTAAAACCTGGTGCGCGGGAAATGAGTACATGCTGAAACTCCTTCCGCGCATGCTTTTCGAAGAAGCCGAGATTCTCGAATTTCTAAACCAAGATCAACATCGCCACCCGAACATCATTAGGTACTATGGCTGTACCGTCAAACGTGGCCGTATTACCGGACTTGCTCTTAAGAAGTACGACGTCATGTTGCAAAATCGATATCAAAATGTCCCGCGTGATCTGGATGTCGCGATTTGCATGGACGGCATACGCGCTGGTGTTAAGCACCTCCATTCCCTAGGACTCGCGCACAACGACCTTAATCCTACCAACATTGCCCTGGATGCTGAGGATAATCCAATTATACTTGACTTTGGGTCATGCAAGAAGTTTGGTGAAGAACTTATTTCAGCAGGCACGCATGGCTGGATCGATGAGGATTACACCACATCTGCGCAGCAGCATGACATTATCGCTATGGGTAAGATTGAAGCATGGCTTAGAGAAGAGAATTGGAAGAGACGTTCGGATGACAACAGAGAATGATACATCTTGTATTATGACCAGTACAAACTACACATTGGTCTCAATCCAATCCCGATACGACCTTGTCATCCTCCCAGCCTCCCCGCTGTGCAGTTTTGAACTGCTGTATCATTCCCGTCGCGCGATCGTTGTGTATGTGTGTTTGTAATGTCGTCCTACGGTTCGGATTGCTGTCGGACGTGGGGCAAGTGCTCACCCCGCAGTCATGTCTTACGACCTCGGTTTGCGTTCGTCTTCGGCCCTGCTCATCGTACCAAACAACGATGGTGGTAACATGTGTGCACCTTGCTTTGTTATCTAAAAAGAAGCCTGGATTTAGATCTTAGAGCTTACATTCCGATGGTTAAGCTAGATAAGGCCCCAGGTATGCCTTCAGTGTGTTGGTGGAATAAGTTAGTATTACAGCTTTGCCAACATTCTTGTAGGCTGTGCTGAGCGATGTGCCCACCTGCCTATTTAGAAATAGCTTTGACGTCATGGCTGCCTTGGGCAGAAAGCTAGGCGGTGTGTTTTGCCTAGCTGGTTAAGAAGATAGCGAAAAGGTATTAATACGCCCTCATCTCGCCGCAAGATGAAGCGGAGTGCGATGATGAGGTTCTGTAAGCCTTATGTCTGCGTTATACTGCCGGCGAACAGATTTGTATGTCCCTTTAAGGCAAAGTTACGGCAAGGCGATTACGTAGGCTGAGCGGTGTTTCGCGCTAGCCGAAAGCAGCAGGTGCGCAATGTAGAAGTACTAACCAGGGCAGCCACGCTGCACAGTTCCGCGCGCCACGGCAGCTACAAGGCTAATGCGGCTGCCAGACGTCGCTGTAAGATTCTAAGGCTCACAAGAAACCTATCACTAAGTGTTGCGGGCGGTGAGAACGTCGCGTTAAGGCTATATTAAAGGACCTTTCCTAGGCTAGAGAACAAAGCCTATTGTAAAGAAGCCTGCGAAGGCGGCAAGACGCGCGTATTTTTTCTGTTAGAAGGTTATCTGTGCTTATAATTAGTTATAATAGATAATCTTGTAGTAAGAGAGGATTATTTCGCTGTGTGTGTAGAAGCATGTTGAATTAAAATTAAAGTACCTGTTATTTGTTCCGCTACAGGTGTTGTTCCGTTTCGGTTGGATGCACGTTAACCAACAATCCATCAGACATATGGCTTCAGAAGGCACGGAGGCATCGATTTTGGAGGATGGGGTCATCTTTGTAGAAGACCCAGTTATCGGGAAGAGAGTGTCTGGGTTTAGCAAGAAGGATCACCCCTTTCAGACAGAAGAGGGCCTTGACATCTGCCGAATGAGTTGCTTTGAAGATAAGGCAAGTAACACTAAAAGGTCTACAAAAGCATCGTCTAATGATCGCAGCGTATTCGAGGACTAATAGAGTCATTCTTCGAACGCCCAGGCTTGGGTTTACTGAAAGCCTATCGCCCAAATCCGAATACTGTCTTCGCTTTCGTGACCAACCCCCCGAACGAGTCGAACATACCTCCCGACCAGACAAATGATGGGAAAAATAAAGTGAAGATTAAAGTGAAGATACTACTTGTCCAGCTGTTCGAGGTGGACTCTACTGTGATCTTCTACAAGCGCTCGCACCTGTATCCATTAAGAACCGAAGATGCTGGGATTGGGTTGTTTGACATCAATCTGGAGAGCCTAGGACAAAAAGACATCACACCATTTGAGGTCAAAACAAAAGAAGGTGGTTTGTAAGCTAGCACCTACGACTTTCATTATGCACTACTTAATATCTTGTAGCGCCATTATTGATGGAAGACTTGGATTTAAATTATTCCAAGGACGGACAATCATAGCCGGGTTTGCGAGTGAAGGAGAGGTTAAGACTTGGGCTAGGATGAAGTTTCCAAGGACGGAGAGTGTAGTGCGGAAGATAGGAGAGATGGTGAGCGAAAAGATTGGCATGAATTATATGTTCACCAGCTAGAAATCTAAGAATTATATGGAGAGAACTACATAGTCTCAATAGCACGGTCGTTGTCCAAAGTAGCTCCATATGATGCCCCCAACCGTTGATTGCAATCCGTAGAGATTTCATCAGGTGCAGCCATATCCACTAAAAGGTTCGTTGAGTTCTCAGGAAATGGTAAAGTGTTTTGATCGCCCGCATTCGGCACACACTGGTCTTGATAATTCTGGTCCCAGTCGTTGGTGCAACTATTGAAAACCTTCGACCGAAGAAGTTCTGAATAGGATGGAAAGAAAAGCGCCCCGTTTGTTCCGAGGCTGGGTGGAAACTCGCCGCCTGTGGTCGGAAAGGGGCTTTCGTTCCATGATTGAGGGACACTTGTGAACGAATAAGGTGTCGACTCTTCTAGTAGTTTTAGCATACTAATGTTCATGACATGGAAGCCATACCTTCTGCGATAGCTGCTGGCGGAAAAATAGTATCAGGTGCTAAGACATCGCTCGTGTCGAACCGTGGCCCTTGAGACGGTGGCACTGTATATGCTGCCTTGCGCTTTCTGCCATTGCCTTTCAAGTCCATCTCGTCTGCTTCCGCGCCCTGGTTAGACATTGCATCTAGTTCTTTCGCAGCGCGCTTGTTTAATTCGCGCTGTTCTTTCTTTGCATTGTCTAGTCGTTGACCGCTTAAATTTTCCTTCATACACGATTTAAAGTGGAGCACATAGCGGCGGACTGTCAATTTGCATGCCACAGGCTCTGCAATTCGTTTTGCATGCAACATCTAATCAATCCAGATTTAGCGAACTCCTTAGCAGATCAAAGTTGGACGAACGCCTTACGGTTGGTGAAATGTCGCTTTAGGTTTTCACGGCAAGTGTACGATTCCTTGTCTCTGCATTTAGGATGGGGACAGATATGGCCTTCAGTACAATTCTCCTCATCATCCTTATCATCAAGATCGCTTTGGCTGCCTTCATCGCCATTCGTGGAAGTAGAACATGGATTTGCCCCAAATGATGATCGCTGGGTATTATCGATTATGGGCTGGATGTCGTCGATGATGGACTGCGACGAGTTGTCAATGTACTGCTTAGGACAAGGCTATTGGACGGACCTGGGCAGCTTCTACCAGCTTGCATAATTCTTTTAATTTCTTGCGCAAGGTACGACAAGCCAGATTCTGACAGTTCAACTGCTGGTTCACTGTCAAGGACATTGTTGACATGTAGGTAAACGGGTGTCAACTTCGGAGTGGTTGAGCCAGTTGGCTGGACTGTGCGGATGGTCAGGTGCCCAGCCTTTTGCTCCGGCTAACCGAGGCTGCACACGACCAGCACTGCGATAAATGCCGCAGAATCCCAATCACACTTCACACACACCATTCTCTACAACGCCCTCACCCCTCTACGAAATAATTATTAACTGCCCTATCAACAAGGTAATTCTCACAAGTCCGCTGATCTAGTTCATAATGCCAACTAGTCTACAGTTCCTCTTTTGGGTACAGATGCCGGGTGCGGACTCTCGCGACTGTCCTCTGTGCAGCGGCTCTGGGAAGCAGGGCGATTTGGATTGCGGATACTGTCACGGCTCTGGCAAAGACAGCCCTTTCGACTCAAAGTAGCAACTGTGGATTGGCTATGCGCGTCGCTTGTTGTCACGGGCTGTTCCTTCCTGGCATGCGGATTGATTAGCGGGGAAGTAGGATGAATCGTTAGAATCTGAAGCTTTTACGCGCTTAATATTGCCAATCTGTTGGAATGCAGGGACACGGCAAGAACGCCTGCGAAAAAATCATCAGCCTGCAAAGATAAAGTTCTAGAGCCGGAAAAATAATCCTCAGCCTGCGAGAAAATCCTCAGCCCGCCAGGCCTCGCATGAACCTAGCAATGCTGATTAGTTCGCAGCTCCCCATTTAGGCGCAGATGCCAGGCACCTGCAGTCACCAAACACCTGTTGTACGCACCTGTACGCATGGCCTGTTCCCTGGTGCAATTTCCTTGGCGAATTTTCGATGGTAATCATATTTATTCAAAGTGGTTGTCAAGATACAGGCACCCCATCTCCAGTCAACAATCCTTTTGTCCTCTTCTTCTCCGTTTCTTGACTGCCGCCTATTCCAGCTCCAAACACAAGTCTACAACAATGGCAGCCACAGCTGTTATGGCCGTGCAAGCCATCCCTGGTGTTCACCATCCTTTAACAGTGGATGACATGAATAAGTCCAACACCACGTATGTCTGAACAGCTCGCTCCTCATGATCTATAAGTTATGCTAACTCAGGTCCTTCGCCGAAGATATAACGGACTTCCTCGTATCTCCTCCAATATGCATGTCGGCCAGGATCACATCAAGAACCTCCTGGGTATATTCGCCAAGCACGGGCTACGTGAAAAGTTCGGTATCCACCTGCTCCACAAACATGACGACATCCCGAAGGAGCAGGTAAAGCTCGAGACGAAGCTGAAGACCAAGCCTGGCAAATGGATTAAGCCAATTCCGATCGACTCCTTGGATCTCAAAAAAATCCACCCGGTTGTTATGAAGCTTGTTCTCGAGTCCGTCGCGGGAGAGCTCCATCTTCATCTCGATCCTTACGAATTCGGAGAGGGCCCCTCGCCTGTCTCGCTTCGCGACGTGAGCGATAACAGCTGTATCGAAGAGGTCGCCGACTACATCACCAAGAACAATCTAGTCGATGTGATTGCGCTTGAGTTCTTGGATTCAGTCAAAGATGCGCAGCCTAGGGAATCCACCGCTGAGGTCGAAGTTGGCAAATACGGCACTATCGTGTTGCCTAAGTCCATGATGAACAACGGAGAATTAATTCCTACCAGCTGGCCCAACATCAGCCAGCCTTTCGACCCTGATGGAGAACCTGATCCGGGTACACATTGGGTTCAGGCGAAGGTGAAGGATAAGGTGACTCACAAAGTCTTTGTCGACCAGATTGAGAACGAAATGGACCTGCTAGACGAGCTGGGCTGCCAGGGTATCATCACAGTCTGATATTCACAGAAAATTCGGTGCAAGCTTAAAGAAATAGAGGCTCTATAGTCTCGCTGTGCCAGTCGTTACCGTCATTTGTGCTGCTTTTAGATAATGAATAAACAATCAGAGAAGCATGAGCTCTACACTCATATCTTATTCATGCATCGGGTGATATGTGCTTGATTGTATGAGTATCAAAATGACTCAACCTTCAGTTAACCAACACAATGGTGGTATCTAAAGCAGACATAACGCCTCAAGATACACGATTCTCGCGTCTCCCGCTTCATAGCCGTAGGTTCGAAACAATCCAAATAGCCTCGCAACTTCGATTGAACGTCGATCCTGAGCTGAGATCTGACCAATCTCTCCGTAGAAAGTATCCCAGAAATGCGCCCTGAGCTCGACATGGTGAGGATGAAAGTACCAACAATTCGAAGTCTGAACGCCAAGTATAGTCTCCAGACCACCGAGAGAAACCCCAAACGGGGCAAAGATAGCATCGGCCCAATCTACAACACCTGTAATATGGCCCGTTGCTTCATCCACGTGGAAGTTGTTCTCTAAGAAGTCATCGTGCTGGACTGCCTTAGGGTACTCCGGACGGAAGATCAATGGAAGCCCTTGGCGGACCTCGTCTAGCTTCCATTGAATTCGATCAGGTAAGCCGTGGGAAATTTTGTCTAGCGTGCGAGAATACTCTTCAATTGAGTCGGAGCTTTGCCTAATTGTTGGTTTATTGATCCATGCTGAAGCAGAGAATCTAATCTTCTAGTTAGCGAGGGGCTCACAATGATAACAATTACATGTTAACAGACCTTGCAAAGTCCAGCACTGTTTGGCACAGCCGTTGTTGCATCCCAAGGTTAAGAAACTGACGCCGCACTCGACAAAAGGCAGGTCCAGGGACGAGGTCCCAGACATACATGTGGACGTCCCCTAACATGCCAAGGTACTCGCAGTTGGGTACGAAATCTCCGTAAGATTGTTTTGCATGTTCAACAAGTTCGACATCCAACTTCGACGATCGAAATTGGACTACATTAAACCCCTGGCCGGAGTCGGCTGCCACAGTATAGCTTTGTCCGCCCTGTACTTTCGTAGGAGAGACGGGAATCTTCAATATTTCAGCAGCCACACGATTGCAGTCGGCCATTGTGGTAGATTTATGCTGATTGAAAAATCGGGATATTTGATGTGCGGATAATGCGTCATAACTGCTCGCCTTCGCTGCGTACTTGGAGACATCCTCGTTGCGGTCTTCGCACGATCTGCATTCGACGGCCATGCGGATGTACCTTATTTAGCCAAAGATGGTATTCGAGGAGTGGGTGTAGGCGTACGAGGCTACTGTAGAGAGGGTATTGTAGAGGTAGGGATGGCGGGCTTATCTAGGAAGAAACGGCTGTCGCGCGGGTTTCAGAAGGTGGGCGCTGGTTGATGATTCAGCAGCACCACGTGATTCGATTACGCGCTAACCTTTCCGGTTGTACCTAGCCTGGTTTCCGTGAACCTGTTCTAGTTCACTCCTCACCCAGCATGTCTACGGCCTTGTTTGTATGATATCACCTATCAGCCGCAGATGGCTATAGGGTGGGGGACGCTACGTTCGCTCCTTCCTTCTAAGACGTCATACGAGCGTGCTTTATTGCCTGGCAGGTCACCTTCACGCCGACTCGATACCTGTGTGGGTCACCAGCAGCTCTTCGAACTGGTTTCAGCCCGCACGGACGCCGCTATCATCTGCAGATGGCTCACCGACCAACCAGCTTCCGCCCCCGTCCGTCTCGAAGACGCGCTCGTAGTCTATGCCCACGGCCATCACGACACAAGCGAAGTCAACCGCTTCGATCTACGCATACATCCTGAACTATCGCTCGCCACGGCGGAAGGAGAGCAAGGAACAAGCGATTGAGCTATATGGCAGAAGCAAGCTCTCTGAGTACGTCTCCAGGCTCAGCCACATTCTCGAGCTTGGGGCGATGAAATTCGACGTGACACGGGCGACTCCTTGGAGAAGTCGCCGATCAGGAAACAATAAGCTAGGTTCGCGCCACTACCTTCCCGAGACGTGGGGATGTTGATCAAGTTATGAACAGCCAGCACCCAGGCCCAGCGCCCCCGACCTCAGCACCATAAAGCGATGCCCTTGGGATCGTCCCGGCCGAAGCGGTGGCCCCGACGAACAACAGTGCGCAGACACTCAATGACCTCAAAAACGAACCCAGGACCACCACCGAATCCACCCGACAGTCCGCCGCAGCCATACAGCAGAACATCAGTACGTGGGGGGAAGCAAGGGCAGCCGCGAGGGAAGCAACAGATGTGGGTAAAGTGGTGATGGAAATAACAAGGGATATCAAAACAAAGGGCTGCAGAACCAGGTAAATGCACAGGTATCATATGCTGCTATGGCAGCTACAAGCCATACACTAGTAGGCGCGTACAATACACAAAGTCTCAAAGGGCCGTCCGTGCAGACGCAACGTGAGATCATCGTGAATAGCAGGGATTCAGGCACAATACAGAGCCTAAGAGAAATGAACCCATGTGACTTTGAAGGCTCATGTAGAGCGAGTTAATGAGCAAAACGGTAACCAAAACCTAGGCGTAAGGGTTGTGTCCTCCCTCCAACCTGAGCAAAAAAACAGCCAGCAGCAACGAAGTAGAAGCACTACAGCAATTTACAGATGACTGGGTCCACCGCATCGGAAACAGGGCCACGATACGAATCCCGACATACGGCGTCTTTGTACGCGGGATACGCACCGCAGGACTGTAGTGCGGCCGCTGACATCCATCGTGTCTATGGGGGAGCCGCGGTCGATCAGGAGCCTTATATCAGACAGCTGAGCTAGGGCCGTGGCCCAGTCAAGCGCGGTGCGCCCCATGGCGTCCTTGAGACGGACGGCGTCCGGATTGTCGTCAAGCTCTTTGCTAAGCGGCTTAAAGTCTCGGCCGAAAATAATTTTGTGAATTAAGGGAAATTGCTGCTCATCGACCCAGTCCCTGTATTTGCAAGGGCCATGTGAGTCCATCGTGATGCATTGAAGCTCGGCAAGCTCCGTAGAGCTGCATTTCTTGCGATATGCATAATCCCACGCATGCTCATATGATCTGGATTGGGTAATTTGTTACTGGCTTTTCGACATGGTTGACTTTACTTGATACTTACTCTTCATCCACGAACGCACCGCAACCGAGAAGAAACTGCACGGTTTTATAGTTGCACATTCCGCCGTAGAGCGCCCACTGACAACATTCTTAGTATTTTCCCAGCGGACTTAGAAAACGGAGAAAGGGTAGTAGTAAGACCTACTCTCACCAAGCTAAACCCTCGAGAATGGCTCACATCCCTTGGAGACGCAAGCCCTTCGTCAAATAAATGCTTCAGACCGTAGATATTCCCCTTCACAGCAAACTGAATTGACTGAGCTGTGTCCGGAACCTTCCTCTGGGTCGGGAGCTGGAGCTGGGGTCTGGGCAATTCTAATCGTAGTCTTGAGCCTTGGGAGGCTGCTTCTGGCTGGCTCATGTCCGCGCGACTGGCTCTGAAGAGAGGCGCGCCGTACGAATTATCCGAGCGACTAGGGAACGAAAGAGATCCCTGCGATGGGCAAGATGGCTGCGGCCTCTCTGCCGTGAAAGGATTTTGACCAAGAGCTAGGCTTGGAGGTGAGGATGTGTGCTCCTGAGACGGCAGAGTTGGAAGTGGCCTCTCTCTAATTCTTAACGGCGACGGACACTGCGGGCTGAAATGTGCTCCGGACGGCTGGAAGCTAGTTTCTTCCCAAGATAGAGAGTGGGTTGAAGCTCCGGCTGTAATGTTAGCCTAACTACGGCGGCACCTGAGACGGGACTCACCATAATCCTGAGCTACCCTATTTAATACAGTATGCCCTCTGCTACGCGGGGAGGAATTGCCATGCTCTGATGCATCGCGTGGCTCCTGGCCATCGGTATGGTCTGGGGTGTGGTCTGGGTGTGTGTCAATGATGAGTCTCTGCAACTGGTCGACTATTCCCCCCAAATCGTCCTGGGTTGACTCCGCAGCGGCGGTCTTAGGAGTAAAGCAGACGTCCCCATCTGATCTGGCTTCCGTGTACGAATTATCCCGTTCCTCGCAGGTTTCTAGCAATTAGTTAGCCATAAACCAAACCCAAGTCTAATGCTAGAGACAAGACTCACCGTTATCGTGAGACACCTTCCGTCTCTTACGAGCCCGCGGCAGACATCTAATTCTTAGCAACGAGTCTATTCTCCTCCAGGCAGCATAAGCCCACGCATTAAATGTCTCCTGGTGAAGCCGTGTCCCCAAAGCTTTGTTAATTTGACCAAGGCTATCCATCTAATTAGCCACATACCGCTAAAGAGTAATCACACTTACCTGCATCTGTCGCCAAGTATGACCTTGATTAAGAACGGTATGTGAAAGGGAAGATCGGCCTGCGGCTCTCCCTCGGGCGGTTCGCAAATAGCGACTTCGCTCGTAAATTTATCCGTTTCTTTGCATTGTGCGAATTTTCTGTAGCAGTGTATGGACAGACCACCTATTGGTTTATTTAGCTGTTGTTCGCGACGACGTTACCGAGAAACATACAGAGGACGAATGTCTCGGGGCCCCGGTGCTTCAGGCCTTTCTCGTACAGCTCATCCATACGCCTGACCGCCCATAGCGCCCCGGTTCGAAGTTGCGATAGATATATCTCTCCTGCTGTACACTCCTTCCCTTGCTGGTCCGTCAAGAACTTTCTTATATGATCATCCACTGCCTCCAGATCGGATCCAGCCCGGAGGGCAATAATGGAAAGGCAGACGAACAGCAGCGTACCGTAATAAGCTATCTGTGTCGCATAGGCCCTATGTGCTCCTAGTGCATTGGCGAAGCCACCGTAGTCTCCAAGGAGATCAAAAATGCTTGCTTCGTCGCCTGGTGCGTCGCCGATTTCCAAGGAGCGTACTCGTGGCGAATGGCGTGTGAGAAGGCAGAACGTGTGGATGACGGTTTCCGACTCGTGAAGGTGAACTTGTTTTCTTCTAGCTGACCAACCCTCTTCATCTTTGGGTACTTGACCTAA
Source organism: Laburnicola sp. JP_R_19 (assembly GCA_031010545.1). Lineage (NCBI taxonomy): Eukaryota > Fungi > Ascomycota > Dothideomycetes > Pleosporales > Didymosphaeriaceae > Laburnicola > Laburnicola sp. JP_R_19. The sequence continues at coordinate 2,115,413 of VOIT01000042.1, forward strand.
AAATTCTCTTGTCGCCGCTTTCCACGGTTCGATGGACGGCTTAGTGGCTTTGACAGCCTGAGATCCTGGAGTTTCAAGTTGGAAAACAAGGCTTCCGGACAGTTGGTGCGTTGAGGATTGGCTTTGCTGCGTCGATGGTTGGTTCTGAATAAGTTGCTGTGTCGGGGGTTGTTGATGTCCGACTTGCTGAGACAAATACCGTACTTGGCTCTGTAAAAAGTGGACAAATTGCTCCAAATACTCAACATATGCGGCCAGGGGCCCCCCAAAGCCCCCAATACGTTGTTCTCTACTTCTGCGAGCCATCTGCGGAGTGAGGTGAAAGGAGGAGGATTCCGTCGTGCCACGAGAAGTGCTACCACTATACCAAATTTGGACAAACCCTCGAGGGTTTGTCGAAAATTGGCATAGCGCTAGAACAACACTGTTTTGAACTAGTAGGCCACCATCGGGAACGCCACCCGGACCCCCGTGCGATAGTGGAAGGATGCTTCTCGTCGCCCAAACATCCATTGTCTGCCACGGAGACATGGCTGGATCTATTGGAAGTTCGCACGATCCCCAGAATATATCATGCACGTCCTCTCCCAAGGCTACAACGTCTTTCAGTTCACCGCCCTCCTGCACTTCTTAGTCCTTCACCGGTTTCCTGCAGGTTCGTTCACGGCCTTCGGCCTTGTCCTCGCCCGAACCGCACTTTCCTGCAGCCTCTCATACAGACAAGCATGTCTGTTGAATCTACCTCGGTATGCATTTCCATTAATGCACTTTTTCAATCTAATCGTCTTTTCTAGGAATTAATCCCGCCTCCGGTCAGGACGGCCACAGCAAACATGTCACAGTCGTGTTCACTTGGCTCAAAGGGATACGAGTTGACAAAGCCAACCCGCCTCATCAAGATCTCCGACGTCCAGCCAACGCTCCATTCGCTCGTTATAATCGCCAAGGTAACCGAAAACTCTAATCGAGGCGACCATGCAGTGGCAGACACGATTGAAAAGAGATTGTACACGTTGGAAGACTGTATTGGGACAGCTTTTGTGATGGAGGGGTTATATGCGGAGACAAGGAAGGTAGCTACCATGATGCAAGCCCGTTGGCGCGAAACAGAAGAACTTCGGGAGAATGCACGCGTGTACAATGAGCTTCACCAAACGAGTTGGCTTTTCCGCATTATTGTTTCTGTTTTCCTCTGGGTTTACCTGGGCCGCTTGGATACGGAGAGCGCTGAGCGTCCCATGTGAGAGCACTCTTCAGGACTAAAGTGATCGCGGCCCTTTCTGGTCTGGTTCATTCTTATGTAGCTACGGGTTGAGCGCTCCTATATCCTACGTGTATGTACTTGTAATACAATGAACTTGAACCCTAATGTTCGACTGCCTGTGTCGGGCTCCAGTTCCTCGCCCGCAGACGCCATATACCTCCCCCTGAACTTTGGCGATTAGCATTAATCCCTATGCTGATGATGAAAGCTGCCTGACACCGCCACCTCCTCAGCACATCCTTTTGGAAGTGGTCCGTGAATCGCGACATCAAGCCGGGTAGGAATAGCGGAACACCTGGTCGGTGTCGTGATAGTGCGAAGCTAATTGCATCAGAAGTGCGCCGATAGGAAAAGCAGCTTGATTAGATGCACTGTCTGGTTCCCGTGTTATATATCTTGCACGTACAGACAGCCTTATGCACGGCTCTGCGGGTGACACGCCAGGACCATTATACTTTAACTGCCTATGCATGTTAGTGCACAGTGCTGTCTCTCCACTGCCGTGTGCATTGAGAGTACATATAGAATTGAATGACCTCTTGACGGACGACCACTCGATTCAGCCACCATTATGGCCTGCCAGGACACAGGCTCTACTTCCCCGCCACACCTCACAACCCCACCACCTCCCGATGCCGAAGCCTTTGGTACCCCAAAAGTCGACACTAAGCCGGCTAGGTACCAAGGCGTGGATCTTTGCACCTACGACAGCCCTTGTACCCCGATTTTGGAACTTTCCCCGATCGGTATAGACGTACAGCAGGTCTTGCACGAACAAAGCGTAGAGTGTGATTTTTTGGATGCGCGGAAGAAGCAACACCGGCTGCTGGGCGTGGACACGGCCTCTGTTTACGTACTGGTTTCGACACCTATATGTTATGAAGAGATCGTACGGGAAATGGAGAAGATAAAAAATGCACTCATAAACGCTGCATTTGGCCACAATCCGACCATTCAGATGCCGAGCCCCACCCAATCGAACTCTGCCAGCAACGACTCCGCATCCTCGAATGTGCCATCCCTTGAGGCCGATACTAGTTCTGCAGACCCATCGCCCTCCGTATACGCTGATGACGGGAACACGCACTGGCGGTAAACCTTCGAGCCGCCTGGGCGGGCCTTCTGCCAAACTTGTGATACGACCCAAGTCTCGGGCCGTGCGATCGAAACACATGAGGGCACCGACTAAGGAGGTATGGATAAGGGGACGCTGTTGTTTGTTGCAAGCTTGGCAGTATTACCTTTAAAGGAGCTGCTTCAAGAAGGATGAACAGAAATGGATCTATGACGTAGAGCACTCTAGCTGTCAAGAATGGCAATATGGAGCTGAGGGCTTTGATCTGAACAATACTTTAATTCACGCTTGTTACCATTTCCTGCATCAGTCGTGTTTTGTGTCGAATGATGTGGCACCTATGCGCCTAGTTGCCGTCTCGTTAACTCCCTGTCTGAGGGGGAAAAAATTGTAAAGCAACTTAATCGCATTAACACGCATGACGGTACCCCAGTTATCACTGCGAATGTTCAGTGGCGAATGAAAAATTTCATACGAGAGCAAAACAGGACGAAGAGTGACTTTCACCTTCACCACGGTGCTCCGCTTACCTTCTGGTTTCGCAGTAGCAAATACTGTGCTCGCTTACCCTTCCAAGGTTTGCTCCACAAAGAGCGCTCTTCCATCAGCGGACTCAAGATCCCTGGCAGCCCATCCCGCCCAAGTTTATCAGTCAAATATCGCCAGTCGTCGAAGCAGCTAAGCATCACAGATCCCAATGTCCGATAGCTATGGCGACACCAGAACTTATCGTCAGTTTAAAAAAAAACCCCTGCTGTTTTTACCAGCTGCTAACATGTTATAGACCTTGGCCATGGAAGAATTCTTTCGCAACTACAGTTCTCATATTGCACACTGTAGTCCATGCACGGTCTTTAATCCGTTTTCTTCATGGGTCCTTTCAGAGCGTGTTACAATCGTGTATGAAGAGATATATGGTGCGCACAAGCAGGCTATAGGGCCCATCACCAATTCACTCCCGTATCCCGAATATCCCAGCATGGGAACAGATCTACCCCCAGTTGTAGCGGACCGAGAAAAGTCTAATTTGGAATTGGGGCTGGTTGAAAAGTTTTTACTCGTTTCTGTAAGTTGTCTGCTCTATTTACACGTACTAACTAATGCTTAGTAGAATCTTTTAAAGCTCACAGACTCAACTAAGCTGGCTACGGTTCTTGAAGAGAATAAAGTGTTGCCAAATGGATGGCCCTCGCGAAAAAATCTTGTGGAGGATTTTAAACACATGACACAATGCTCGCATGTGCTGGATGTAGAGAGGCAACTGATCGAGCTTCAACAAGCGGTCAAAAGTGAGGTGGCAAAGCGCACAGTGGGGTCAAAATTGAGATGACAAAGCGCAGAGTGCAAGCTGAGAAACAATTACTACCTAAGTGGCTACTACTTCCGTTATTCCTTGTGATAGTCACCATGTATCATTCCTTCAACTCTGATCAAGCGTGTCACCCTGTTTATGAGCCTGGTTCCTGATTGCGTGGGACTCAATGTCATGTTCGTTATCAGAGCGTTTGGCGGAATGTTTGTTAGAGCCACGGGACTTCAAATAATCGTCTCCAGAGTCACCCTCTTCAAGATCCATTCCGAGCTTCTGTGCCTACGATCGGGTTCCAAGAAAGGCTGAAAGTGTGGCTCGCCAGTGCTCGCCAGCTGTTACTCTCTTCGAATGCGAAGGTTTGCCTTGTCCTCCACTCATCATCGCGCCTGGCACAGGCATCGAATTGGATCTTGTGATGGCGAGGGCACGAGGTGGCGTTCCTGAGCTGGTAGGACAAGCGACCCCGCCCCAACCACTTACGCTCCACCACGTCTGCCAAACCACCAACCATTCATCCAATCTCGAAGCGTTTTTTGCCGGCGGAGCCGGAGAAGGAGATCTTGGAGAGGTCTCTTCATACCGTTCCACAGCTCGTGACATTTTGCGGCGCACTCTTCCTGTACTATTGCTGTAGTTTATATAAGAATAGAGTTAAACTGTAGAGCATCGAAGTAATGCGGGTTTGACGATTACGTCCTTTGGCCTTGGCGGTTGCCCAGCACTATTGCTGAGTCAACCAAAACGCCCAGCACCTAAACCGCGATAAGCCTCGCGACAGCCATCGTGCAACTTCGCAATGCAGTGCAACATACGGCTATGTCTTCGTCGCAGGCTCCAATAACACAGAACCCCAACATCACGCCGCCTTCGAGTTTCGCAAATCACCCTTTGACGCCGCCGCCGACCGACGAGAAGCAGTTTGCGCAAGTCCATCGAGTCATCGCGCTCTTCGAAGAGATCCGGGCCGGAAGGCACATCAAGCGACACCCGTGGACAGAGTTTCAGCTTGCGGAAGGAGATTACGATGAGATAGAGCGTCAGCTTGAGCGAGACGAGGTGCTGTCGGGATACGTCAAAGACAAGATACGGTGCGTGTGCAGGAAAAATGACCGACGGCTGCTGACAACAGAGATGTGGCAGGTATGATTACAGCAGAGAAAGTGATCGTCTTGTCGTTCGCATGCCTACAGCAGTACACGAACTGTTCATCGCTCGCGTTGAGGATGCCATATTCAGTCAGCTGAAATCGATTCGTGAAGGATCTGGCTATGCGGCGGCTTTTGCCCAGAAGGTGTACCCGGCTCGTTCTACCGAAATATACTTCCCAGTTGACGACGCTCCTTCTGCCACAAAGTCGAAACGTGAGCCGGACACATCTTTCTGGCATGATGATGCAAAATACCCAGGAGTTATAATCGAGGTGGCATATTCGCACAAAAGGAAGAGGCTGGGGCGACTAGCGGAAGATTATCTTCTAGATTCAAATGCGAGCGTACAAGCGGTTGTTGGTCTGGACGTTGAATACGGGAAGAAGAGGTCGCGAAAGGCAACGTTATCGGTATGGCGAACCCATGTGGACGGAAATGAGTTGAGAGCAGTTCAAGAAGTTGCAGATGAGGTATGCTGTATTCCTTAATAAGCTTCTCTTATCTCATGTGTCTGACATCCTATCTAGGTGTTCCGTAACGAGCAAGGACACCTTACTGAGCGTCCAGGCCTGCAGCTTCAACTGAGTGACTTTGCTAATAAAGAACTTGCACTTCGTGAGAGCAGAGACAAAGATCGAGAAATAGTTATTACTACCCAACAGCTCTGCGAATATCTTGATGCGGCGGAGACCAAGGTAGCGCGGCTAGAATCGCTGAGCGAAGATTCAATTGCGCCTGGTCTCAAGAAGCGCAAAAGATCGGAGACACCTCCAGACCATATCACTTCTGGTGATGAAGCGAGGTGTGTTGAGCAAGAGCTAAGAGCCGCAAAGCGTATAGCAGAGGGTGATCCCGACTATGAGGATATCTCAATCAAAAGCTCGTCAGAGTAGAACCACAAGTTCGGTTGCGGCTTATAGTATTCAACACCATAGCAATAGAAGACACATTTCAGCCTATGTTTCTCCCGCAGCGGACCTCGTTCCGACGGCCCAATTCCGGATTCCTTCCCTCTCCCGAGATCCGATCTAATTAGTATAATAATAAGACGTCATACAAGCACACAGCAGGTGGTTCCTAACATGCGCACTGCAACCGCTAGCGCTAGAATAGCACAAATATGCATAGTTTACTTGCATCGTGGAGATAATTTCGTTTTCCCCTAGGCGCCCTATATCGTACGTTTTGACGTGCACCCTTATAGATTTATAGCTTAAGCGAGCCGCATTAGACGCGAGAGACGCACTTGGACTAGGGTACTCTGCCAAGCTTTATAGTGGTCCATGCGGGACAGCGAAACGCCGAACGGTACCGGGTCTGATTATATAATATTACTGTCATGTCCGCTTCTAGGCTAATTGCTTGCTGGAAGTACTGCCCTCTATAGCGGATAGTTGTTTTGCACGACGGCTGCATATAATAAGTGTCTTAAGTGGTTATTAGATGATTTTCATGTTCTTGAAAAATCGTTCATTCAGTTATAAGCGTGTAATAGTAGAGGACACCGTTGTTGTGCGAGAAACGGTGTTACGGCGACACACCATGCAGAGAGCAAGTCACGTTATGGAACATCAAAGTCGAGGTAAATTTTACACAAAAGCTACGGCATAGCGCCGTAATGTGCCTCATTTCGGTCTGCTGTTGACTTGATGGAAGACAATCATAGGGCAGGCTGTAAGTTGATTAGAAGTCAAAGTACCTCTGTTCCCTTCCGGGATGCAGGGGTTTCCGCCACACAGGGGGGAGGTTAGTTCATAAAGAATCAACAAGTCTATAATCTATAACAATCATCCTGACGATCCCCATGTGACAACAGTACCCGAAGAACAAGTCAATAATCGAGCAAGCGAAAGAATTGAAGTTAAGTAGTACAGCCGCAGCACCGCCGCTACGAACAACCCAACTCCATCACACACATAGACAGAGACAGCCAACCACATGTGTCTCTATGCAGACAGATTCTTTCTCTTTAAGATCTCCTCAACCTTCACAATCGCCGTTTCAACGAGTTCGTCAAAATCGTCAAGCAACAGAACATTGTCTTTCCCACACAAATACTGGACGTTTCCACGGCGATTATATCCTTCCGGGCAGCAGACAATGATCTTTCCAGATTGGGAATAGCGGCCCAGTTCCATTAGTGAGACGGGGCTGATTGTGTTGGGATGAAGATAGAGGATGATGAGATCAGCCTTGTCGAGATTCGTCATTTCCCAATCTATTTGATGAAGGAGGGTCTTGTTCTTGATATCTTGATCCAAGCTGTCGTCCCAACGGATACGGCGAGGGTTGAATGCAGCAATGGGAAGAGAGGCGATTTTGTCTGCAAACGCGGCTTGCCAGTCGGGAGCTTTGCCCATCTCGATGCTGCCTCCAAGGAAGATTCGTACACGGTCGCCAACGTCTACGTCGTCCAGAGGGCCGCAGTGTATGAATGCTGGATTTGGTTTCGGCTTTTCCCCCATGTATGGAGACAGAGGCTCTCCTTGATTGGTTTCTGGGAACTTCATGGTTGAAAATAATGGCCGAACTGAGTGACAATATGCTTTGAGGAAATTGGGATGATGGAGTAAGAATGATTTAGTTTATGGGAATAAGCCGCTATAAGTACTTCGTTGAGCACTGCTCTTAGGCTGATTGGTGTGGCGCAGTGCCAACTTGTGCTATACCCGTGCAAGCTCACTGGTGCGTTGTTAACTTCAATTGGCTGCAGACCATATCAAAGCTCATCATGCACTACAAGGGCCTGTGACAGCCTTGGTTCATGCGTATTCCATTACGTTGGTATGTCCGGGCTCACCTGAGTGGGGCCCGTTTAGGGCCCTAGTTAGGCAGACCCCGTTTTGGCCACAGAAGGCGGCAGATGACAGCAGAAGAAGACAAGTCAGGCTTGTAGGACAGCCTCGTTCATGCGAACGCTGGTACAGCCAGCTTCAAAATTTTCTAACTGACTCACGGGTTCTTCCTCGACGACTGCTTTGGGGTCCGAGGAGGCTGGAGCGAGGCAATGACCTAATGTCGTCCCCGCATGTTTCCTCCCTGGACGTTAAGCTCTACGACATTTTAAGCCCAGGCATCCATGTAAGTTCGGACTTAACCATGGCCTTATCCATGGGATTCAGCCTTGCGATGCTATGCGGAGATAATGACACGTCATCCGCACAAGTTCCGTGGATCTAAGGTGGTCCAGAACTGGGACGCTTTTGCAAAAATCGATATGCAGTACTATCGAAATCGTTTAGCTTGATATCGCCGGCCCAAAACGGAGACAACAAAGTGGCAAATTTTAGCTCACAGTGCCTTGCGCTCTGCCTTGGTCCCTCCTCCGCCAGACAATGTGGAATGTCTCTTGGATATATATGTCCTTCTGTTGAGGCTACTGGTTTTCAACCAATCGGAGCTCTGTATACAGTCAGACCCCTGTCCGACTAGGGTATATATAGGGAGCTTCTCACTGTCGGTGGAGCTCCAGAATCAACTCATTCCTCTCTCCCAGTTCCTCACTTGAAGAACCTCCATCGCCCTCTGGCTCCTCTACTTTCTTCATCCTCTTCGCAGGGCAGCTTCATATCAGGCCTAAGTTCTGCAGCACCAATCACGGACACAACATCTACACCAAATTCACACCTCACCACAGATCCTATAGCGACCTCATATTCAAGACTATAATGGGCAGCTGCTACTCCAAAGCACAAGGCGGTGATGCTAGAGCGAGCCGGCCCAGATCCGACCAAGGCTTCCCTTCCTCTAAGACCAGCTATATGCCGTCCCACATACCACCTCCAACCTATCCGATGGAACACAACATGTCTTGCCGGGTTTTGAGACCATGGGAGCTTGATGGAGAGAAATCACGCGGCTACCGATATATAGTCTACGTCAACAACAACAACCTCTTGAACAAGCGCCAACAAAGAGCTCAGGACTTGATCTTGGAAATCATACAACAGTATGCGGCAATCCAGGGGCTGACCGTCTGGGTCAAGTGCTTGGACTATCTATCGGAGGAAGAATCCGATGCTGACGCCGAGAGAGAAAAGCAGTTTTGCAAGGACATGCTGGCTACAGACTCAAAATCAGAACTGATCCGGATGTGGGATCAACGCCCCTACGACGTTCTTCCCCTTCCTAGAGCCAAGGGGGACGAGCAATCTCAGCAACGAAGGAAGACGCTCAAATCAAGTGAACAGGAGATTCACGATGTGATCGAGAGGATCCGAAATAGCAAAGGATTAGACGATGCGGATGCTAAAAGTCAGATCGAGCCGGAGCTTGTTGCAGCCTTGTCCAGGTTTAACCGAGGATGGAAGCTCGACAAATTTTTGGAAAACAAGACGCAGATCTTCGGAAAAGCGCCGGATATCGAGGCGGAAGGTATCTCGAAACTCCAGGCCCAATTTTTTCTCCAAGCTCGAGCCGCCTATACCAGTCTAGATGCCCCCGAAGGATCCGTACCGACTATTGCAGTTCATATTCTCCCAGATGAAATACCTAGCAGTATTTTCAACAACATTCGGCACTACATGGCTACGACGTGCATTCCCCTGATCAAGCTAGTTGAAGAGGCTGGGAAAACCGTTCGACAGGATCGTTACACGATGCAGCTTATCTCACTCTGTACTGCTAGGGGAAAAAGTGGCCATCAGTGGCAAAAACTGGACGATCAGAGGAGTGGCGGGATGGATATCATCGACCATATGCCTTTAGACATAGATCTACTCTTAGATTACGGTCCTGGGCCTTTCTTCGGTCCAAAACTGATGCTTGGGTCAATCGATCCGGATACTGATAGATCCTCGAAGAGAAAGGATAGGAACCCTATGCTTTATGGCGAAAAGTGTACAAGCTTAACGAAGGAGGAGATGGAAAAATGCCCCTGTCAGACGGAGCCAATGAGCGATCAGACTACAAGCCCTCGGATCCAAGCAGCCCAAAAATAGGTCTAAGAACAAATTTCTCTCAGTAGAGTAGACGAGCAAGAGCACTGAATACAATACAATAAAGGATATTAATTAAAATGTTTTATAACTCCTTGAAAAGCTTACTCAGAGCTATAGTGTAATTATAATGTCCTTCACAGCGTCGCGAGACATACGGTGTCGCGAGACAGGACGCTTCGGACTTCCGGAGTCTCCCCATCATAAATGTACGAAGCCATGATTTTCGCATCACGATTCTATAGAAGGTTGATAACTTAGATGCCCTTGAAATTCCACTCAATAGTATGACCAACATCAAACTTCTCTTCGTCGGAGGCTGACATGCTATGTAGATAACCGCTGCAGAATCGATGAATGTTGAGTTGCTTGTTGACAAGGTACCTCTAATCATTTAACCTGTTCACGATAAGTTGGATGACAGGTCACGTGATATAGGACGTGCTGCCTGGCAAGCAGGGGCGCCACCATGGCGACTGCCTGTAGTGGTGTTAGGTAGATGAGGAGGAGTAATTAGCGATTATAAGTAGTTGCATGACCTGCAGCAGTTAATTGAACATCACACTTGTTCTCACTTCAGGGCTGGAACTCGATAGGCCGTCTTTAGTGGGGCGAATACGGCGACGTTGCAAAGTAGAAGCTTGTGAGATGTGTGAGAGGAGAGACAGCATAGAACATCTTAATATGGCTAGAGCATCTCGTCACGTCGGGAGGCTTTCGACGGTGTTCTTCGCCCGCACCCTCCCCGTAACCATCCGAAATCTTACCGAAGGCCTTGGTCCGCGATTAGACAAGGGATAATAGCTAACGTTAAAGTAGCGATAATGTCCTGCACGACGTCACGAGACACACAGTGTAGCGAGACAAACCATAGATACTTCCAACTCTACCTAACATGTAATTTCTAACACGCCTAGGATCTAGATTCCTGGGGTGGAATAATATACTTTGCCATCTTGAGAACAACCTCCGACCTTATAAGCCCAAAATTACAGTGCTTTCGAACTCCTCCAGACTGATCCGAATCAGTGATGCTAAGGCTGAGAATATATATCACCTAACGCGCAGGTCTACAGAATAGCTTAACCCGTCTTTCAACGACGCCTATGCGATGGGTCGCTTCCATTAAACCCCTTGACAGCACTGGCTAGCTCCCGCTGGCCCTGCAGCTGCTGTGTCATGCGGAGTTTTACAATATTGCCACCCCGGTCGGTACCTGGGATCGTAAGCGAGCGATCTTTCGCCAAAGGCATCAGTACTGAGTCAGTATTGTATCTTATATAATGTCTTTGTCAGCTTCATCGCCTCGTCGGCGGTTCTCCGAAGTCATCGATGGTCAGCTGCGAAAACACCACAACAGCGAGAATCCCAATCCTTGGAATTAACGCAAAATATCGTGCGCAAACACCTGCCCTAGACGTCAGTTGAATAGCCAGCACCCAGGCGCAGAGCCCACTGCGACTGCGGAGCCATGGCGACGCAATGGCCTCAACAGGCGACGTGGCCAACCCCAATCCGCGAGCACGCTACACGCCTCAGCACTTTCCAAGACACACTGAGCTGCATCGAACACACCAACAGCCAGCCCGTACCGGCAGACCTCGTAAAGACTATCATCCACGGCACGGTGACATTCGTCCTGAAAGTGCAACACACCCCGGACCTCAGCGCGATAAGCGACGCCCTAAGGATCCTTCAAACAGAAGCAAAGGCTACGGCGAACAAGAACGCACAGACACTCAGCGACATCAAAAACGAGCTTAAAACAACACTAAAGCCGTACAACAGTCCACCGCGGTCACACAACAGAGCATTAACATTGGGGAGGAAGCAAGAGCCGCTGCAAAGGAAGCAACGGAAACCGGCAAGGCAGTCCTAGAAAGTACGAGGGAGATCAAAACTAAGGGGTTGCAGAATCAGGCAAATGGACCGATGACCTACGCTGCGATGGCAGCTAGAGGTCAGACACTAGCAGGCACATACAATACACAGAAGCCCAAAGGCCCGTCCGCACAAGCGCAACGAGAGGTCATTGTGAATATCAGAGACTCATTTACTATACAGAGCCTAAGGGCAATGAACCCCCGTAACTTGAAAGCCCATGTAGAGCGAGCTGTTAAACAAAGCGGAAACGAAAATATCACAAACATCAAGATCGTCTTATCCAACCAGCTGAAGAGCGGAGATCTGAGCATAAAGACAGCTAATAGCAACGAAGTAGAAGCACTACAACAATTCGCAGACGACTGGGTCCACCGCATTGGAGACAGAGCTACAGTACGAATCCCAACGTACGGCGTCCTCGTACACGGAATTCGTACCAGCACTCGACATGAACAAGTTCGAAGAAAACAGAGCCCAAATCCTACAAGATAACAAACCGTTCATCCCGCAGGCTGAAATCAAACACATAGGATGGCTAACTAGGAACGCACCCACTAAAGCTGCATTATCTATCACGATCGAGTTCACTAAACCTGAGGACGCCAACAAAATTATAGACGAAGGACTAGTCTGGCAGGGCGAGGTCTTCCAATGCGAACGATACGAGAGACAGTGTCGATTGAAGCAGTGCTACAAGTGCCAAAAATACGGCCACATAGGAACCCAGTGTAAGGCAGCAACAGCATGTGGCTATTGTGCGCAGGAGCACGACACCAGGGATTGCCTATCAAAATCGGGCCTGGATACGACAAAGAAATGCGCACTCTGCCGAGGAGAGCACGAAGCATAGAACCGCCAGTGCCCAGCTAGGAAGGAGGAAACAGCCAAGATGAAGATAGCATACGACACTCGACCCTATTACCACCCCGTACCAACTAACCGGAAACATCCACACAGAAGGCATGTCCGAAGCCCGCCAAAGGACAAGGACAAGCCAAGCTACAGCAGGCCAGGAAAACCAGAACGGCAGGACCCGCTCCCTATCACGAAGAGGACAAAAAAGGACCAACACGGGAAATGTGGTTAGTTCAAGAGATAGGGAGAATCAACAAACAGGAGATGACAGTAGCCAAAGGCCCCAGAGAACAATTGTCCCCTCAAGGAGGGCGCTAGAAGCAATCGAAAGCAACAGACAACTAATACAGTGGCACGACCAACAAATAGACATCAACGAAAACACTGAATCATAAACCACAAACTAACACTAAGCATACTACAGTACAACGTTCGTAAATCAAAAAACATAGTAATAGCAACGCTACTACGCGACCCAAAGACACATGAACACGACATCCTTGCCATACAGGAACCGTGGAGGAACCCATTTATGGCAACTACACACCACCCGGCCAAGGATGTTTTCGACCTATACTGCCCAGGAGGGACCAAGGAAGGACCAACCAGAGTGTGCTTTTTTGTAAACAAGCGGATAGACAGCAACAGGATCCAGTTCAAGGAACATACACGGGACTTATGCTCCATAACACTCAAGCTAGAGGAGGAACAGCAAATCAGCATCTACAACGCCTACAACCCCCCAAGGAACACGGCCTAGCAGAGCGTGCTACCACACGTTCATGAAATACTGAACAAACACGAGGATGACGAGCTAATATTACTTGGCGACTTCAACCTACATCATCCGCTGTGGGGGGGACCAGACGTGCAGAGCATAGAACCGGAGGCAGAAGAACTAATCACCATAATAGAAGAGTTCGCCCTCTATACTACCCTCGCCCCCACGATAACATACAGAGAGAGACAGTCACAAAGCTCCATTGACATCTGCCTCGCCACGGCAGGGCTTGTCGATAGAGTTATAAAAAGCGAGGTTAATAAGGAGCTTGATCACAACTCAGACCACCTGCCAATAAGCACAACCCTCGACATATCGGTGCCAAACGCGGATAAGGCGCCCAGGAAGAACTAGAAAAGACTGGACAGGGAGGCATACATAAAAGCACTAAAAGAAGCCCTGCCTTCGCTCCAAAGACCAGCAACAAAAACCGTATTAGACAGATATATAGAGGAGGTGATCACAGCAATACAAAGAGCAATAAAGAAGGCAGTCCCTTAGACGCGCATCTTAAGCAGAACTAGAGAAGGGTGGAACAATAAGTGCAGAGAGGTCTTAGCAGAGACAAAAAGACTAAAGAGGATACACAACCAGCTTAATATAGAGGAGACATAGGAAGAATACTGCGCAGCAAGAAATCATAAAGCCAGGACAATTAAGAAGGCGCTACGGGATACGCACAGGGAACAAGTGGAGAGGGCAGCTAAGTCACCAGAAGGGCTATAGAAAATAGCTAAGTGGGCTAGAACAAGAGAAACACAGTCTGCAAGAGCTACACCAACAATACAACACCCTAAGACTCAACGCGAGATTACGGAACCACGCGACAAAGCAGAGCTATTCAAGGACACCTTCTTTCCCACACCCCCGGAGGCGAACCTAGAAGACGTACGGGACGCGGAGTACAGCAGCCAAATCGAACTACCACCAATAACGGAAAAGGAGATAGAAGACGCCATCCGCGCAGCATCCCCCCTCAAGGCTCCAGGACCCGACGGAATCACGAACAAGGCCCTCCAGGCAGGAAGGCCTCAGCTCGCAGCTCACATGCTAAGAATCTTCAACCAAAGCATAAAGCTAGGCTACTGCCCAGCTCACTTTCGAAGATCACTCACAGTGGTACTGCGCAAACCAGGGAAAGACAACTACACGAAACCAAAGGCATACCGACCAATCGCGTTACTTAATACTATGGGCAAAATAATGGACGCAATAATTGCCCAACGGCTAAACTACTTAGTAGAAACACACTAGCTGCTTCCATCAACTCACATAGGAGGAAGAAAGAAGCGCTTAACGGAACATGCGCTCCACGCCGTTACGGGGAAGATATACAAGGCATAGAGCAAAAAGAAAACCTATATAGCTAGCCTCCTCCTGCTCGACGTGTTGGGCGCATTTGACAACATATCCTATGCACGCCTACTATATAACATGCGTAAAAGAAAGATTGATAAGAGGACTATTAGATAGGTTGCAAGCTTCCTTAGCAACAGATATACACGCATCACAATTAATAGGTTCTAATCTACAGAATACGCGATAAGCATAGGCATCCCCTAAGGTTCTCCACTCTCGCCTATCCTCTACTTGTTCTACAATGCTGACCTTATAGATATGTGTAACTAGGAGACAAACGTCCTACCCACAGGATATATAGACGACATAGCGATCCTAGTATGGGCAGAAATAACAGAGAAGACGTGCGACATCCTAAGCAGAACTCTATAAAAAGCACAGCAGTGGGCAAGCACGCATGCATCTATCTTCGCGCTAGACAAGTTTCAGCTCACACACTTCACTAGGACACGCAAAAGGATTAACATAAACCACTCAATCCAGACTATCTGGGGCGAGATCAAACCAAAGTCGACCTGCAAATACCTGGGGCTAACGATGGACACTAAGCTTACGTGGAAAGCACACATAGAAGAGATCAGACGAAAAGCAACAAAAACAGTGCATGCGCTAAGTAATCTGGGGAACTCAAACTGGGGTGTCAGCCTTATGGATCTGCGGAAAATTTACGAGGGGACGGCGCTACCCCAGATGATGTATGCTTGCTCAATATGGACAAACGAAAACGGAAAGAAGCACACCTACACCAAAAAGGCACTTGAGATCCTGCAGAGCATCCAGGGTAGCAGACTGTCCAACAAGCAATCATGATTGACTGATTGATTGAGTTGATTGACTCAGTCAACTTAACTCAACTCAACTTAGGCGCTGCGCCAGTCAACTTAACTCAACTTGGAGTAGTAAAGTTGATTGAGTTGATTGGATTTGACTCGTTTAGGCGCACTGATTTTGTGAGGCTATTAAGTTAGCTGTATAGTAGATCTCGCGATAATTTTCTGGTGTTGTAGTTAGCTCAACTGGCGCCCAAACGCTATACCGTGGGTCACCACCTGGTGCACGGCCCCACCTGGTGCACGGTTTCCAGATGCCCACACCCACAACTTTTGCAGCTGTAGAGTCGCATATATATTGTATTATCGCGAGATTTTTTAGTGGAGGGCTTTTAAGGACCTATTTGATTGATTGGTAACGATAAACTACGTGCGATACCTCTGTGGGAGGCGTACTTTGCGGGTGCGCGTGGCAGGGCCGGGTGTAGGCACCACATCAACTACAGATGATATATCCACACCAACATCCTCTGTCTCCTCAGCGACTTGAGGAGGTGGTGCAAAGGCCTTTTGACGGCGTCTATTACCCTTTTTGGAGAATTGTATATCTTGTTGGAGTTGCTTTTTGGCTTCGCGCGCGATCCTAGCTTCTTCGCGCTGCACGGCCTTCTCGCGCTGTTCTTGAAGGCGTATTTCTTTGGCCACCTCTCTCATGCGCTGCCTCTCTTCAAGCATAGTAGCCTTCTCCTGCTTCTGCTGCTCCCTACGCTTAATCTCCTCGGACTTCTGTTGTTGTAGTAGCTGCTCGTCGGCATCCTTTTGTGCTTGGCGATCGCGGGCGTCCTTGACTTTAGATAGCGACCAGAATATAGCTCCACCATTATACTCCTGCGGTGCCTTAAGTAATAGAGGCCTGCCACGTTGACGGCGCTTCTTCTCATTGACAAAGGCCCCTCTGAGTCGCTCGTTTTCATGCTGGAGGAGCTGTTTTTGTACAGCCATCACGTGAATCGTCCGGCTTAGCTGTTGGGCGTCGATCGTAGATATCCTCCACTACCTGGCGCAGTAATCGCTCAATCTTTCTCCAATCTGAAGCGCTGAGTACGGAAGTAGTACTATCGCTTGATGAGGGCCTCTCAGTCTCCTCTATTTTAAACTTCTTAAGTATAGCCTCTGGGTCTAACGGCGAAAGCCCTGTGACTTGAAAAGCCGTTAAGATCGTCTTTTCCTTAAACGTTGTATGCCAGGCCTTATAGAACAAGCGGAAGAAGTCTCTTTTTGTAATCGCGGAGATGCCCTGGCAGCTATACATGAACTCGGAGAGCTCGTTTAAGTAGGCAGTTGATAGAGGCTTGAAAAGGCAGACGTCGAGCGGCTGCAAGGTGTGGGTAGCGTGGGGAGGATAGATGGCCAGAAGAATCCGATTGTCGTCGCAAAACTTGATAAACTCCATCGATATATGTGAGCCATAGCCGTCAAGGATAAGTAGACGATATGATCGTCTTGCCTTTGCTTTTGTTTCGCGATTGAACACCTGTTCAAGCCATGCGAGCCCTAGCTTGTTGTTGGTCCATCCACTGGGCGATGAGGCGAAGAAGGTTTTGTGCTCTGCAGGGTCGAAATCTTGAAGCCATAAGTCTTGTATCTTGCCAGAAACAGCCTGATAAATCAGCGCAGGCATAAGATAGCTGCCGTCG
This sequence comes from Laburnicola sp. JP_R_19, assembly GCA_031010545.1. Classification (NCBI taxonomy): domain Eukaryota; kingdom Fungi; phylum Ascomycota; class Dothideomycetes; order Pleosporales; family Didymosphaeriaceae; genus Laburnicola; species Laburnicola sp. JP_R_19. The sequence continues at coordinate 2,132,495 of VOIT01000042.1, forward strand.
GCGCAAATACAGGCTATCGTAGTTATCCACTCCCTGTTGCCGTCCTAGAGTGCTTGTTTCACGCCTCCGTGATCATATCGATGGCGGGAGAACACGCGCTTCATTTTTGACAGCACACCAATCAAGAAGCCCTTCTCATCCATATTGTAGATATTGCGAGCCTCGATATCGTACTAAGTTATCTTCTGGTCTAGGAGCTTAAAATATAGGGCGTATTTGAAGGCAGAGTCAGCTCTGTGGCGTGTGGAATCGATGCCGGATGCCCATCGAGATACAAGCTCAATGTGATGCCGCGCAATAAAGCGATCAACCCAGTTTTTTCCTAGCTCTTTTCCTGCTATTTCTGCTGCGAAATTCCGTATTATCTCCCTTGTAGGTGGTAGCCCTCGTACACAGAGCTTATCAATATATTGTACGAGCTCAGTTTCCTGTGTAGAGTTGAGAAGGCGCATATTATCGACTTTCTCCGCATAGCTGCCGATAACCCCGCGGTGACGCTTCGACAGCAACGTTCGATCAACACCGTACTTTTTCGCAGTCTGAGTATAATTAGGCTTCTCTCCAAGCTTCAGCGATTTTAACGACTCTAGGGCAGCCTCCATTGGGTGTATATTGGTGGTGTAAAGCGATTCTGAAAGTGCGGGAGATTTGGTGTTGGCCGTGCACGAGGTGGGGCCGTGCACGAGGTGGTGAGCCACGGTACCTAATTTAAGCTAACCGAGCTACCCATCTCATCCGCGCGCGCCCCTATACTCCGTACAGGCTTATTTGATGCTCAACTGCCATCTATACCACCTATATCAACGCGTTTTCTAGTGTTTTATTAATTAATATGCCGCCTAAACGTCGCATACAAGCCGCCAGTTCTATCGCCAAACGTACCAAAGTTGCTGCCCCATCGCAGTCTACATCGCCACCTACATCGCCCTCATCGCCGCGCCGATCACCTCGTAAAGTTCTGGCTGCCGCGAGCCAGGCCACCGTCTTGACGCGTTTGGAGCATACTTTTGAGTCGCAGTTGTTGGAGTCGCAGCCCGAGACAGAGATTACGCCGCCTACTGATGGCAGCGGCGCTGGTACAGTGGCTATCACTGAGGTTGAAGATAGCAGCGATGATGAGATAGCCAGTACGCTGGACGATAACTTTGACGGCATTGAGTGGGCGCGTCTACCTGGATATATAAAGCCACTGGCGACTCAACGACGTCAAAAAAGCTGGATTTTTAAGCATGGCTACCGCGTTGCTGAGCTTAAGGACCCATCTCAAACTTGGTTTGTATGCAAATACTGCCATATACATAAGATTATTGACGCTGGCGGCGGTGGTATATTCAACGTTTCGAAGGCTACTTCGTCAGCTGGATCTCATCTTGGCCAGCGCAAAAAGGGCCATAATCTCACAAAAGATGGGCTACGCCAGCCACTACAACAACGCAGCGGACAGCGCTCATTACGGCAAGCCTTTGGAGCAGGTGCTCAAATTAATCAAGGCACCGCCAACGCGATAGGAACTTCAACGTACAAGGCTTCCGGCGCGCTGTAATCGTCTGGCTCGTTGAGAATAACCACCCACTTCGTGAGCTTAAGACGCCGGCTTTCCGCGAGATGATGATGTACACCAACCCCGAGGCCGAGAGGGCGATATGGACGAGTCCTACGAGCGTTGCTACCTTTGTAATGAAGCTCTTCAAGCACATGCAGCCCAAGTTATCGCTACTTTATCAAGCGCTATAAGTAAGATACATATAAGCTTCGACGGCTGGACAACTAAAGGCGGCAAGCGTAGCTTCTTTGGAGTTATGGCTCACTTTGCTGACGTTAACGGCGTACTTCGCGACTTGCCTATCGACCTACCACAACTCGCGGGCGCCCATACTGGTGAAGCGATCGCTGAAGCCATCTCTCGCACGCTTAAAGTATATGGTGTAACTCACGATAAGTTGGGCTACTTTGTACTTGACAACGCCAGCAACAACGACACCGATTACCGCAATCGCTAGAGATTACGCCTTCGAGCCTGCGCACCGGCGCCTTCGTTGTAGCTGCCATACGCTTAACCTTATTGGCCAGAAGCTTATGTTTGGCACCGACAAAGACGCCTACAATAACGCTGAGGGACACTACAATACAGAGGCGCAGTATATGGAGGAGTGGCGTCAAGATGGGCCTTTGGGCGTGTTAATCGCTGTGATTAACTACATTAAAACACCGCAACAACACGAGCTTTTTCGCAACTATCAGCAGCGCGCGAACGATGAGCTGCCTACCTACGAACGTCATAAAACACTTGAACCAGTTAAGCCAGTTGTTACTCGTTGGAACTCATATTACGCCGCGTTTGCGCGCGCTACAAAAACTCAAGCTGCGTATAACTTGTACACCGAGCACCACATTAACCTAATCGCTCTCGCCGACGCGCAGGCTCTCCGCCGCAACAATAAGCCGCCCGACGCTCCAAATTGGATGAGATCAACGGGACTTACAGCTGCTGACTGGGCTATAATAACAGAGTACCAGGACTGCTTAGATCCGCTAAAACTTGCTACTCAGCGCCTTGAAGGTCGTGGCAAAACAGGCAAATTTGGTGCTATTTACGAGATTATACCCGTCTTCGAATACGTCCTCGCGCAACTCGAAGCGCGCCAACGCCCATACTCGAACGTTAACTTTAACGCCCACCGTGAGGCTCCCGAAGATCACCTTTCTATCAACCTTAAGGCAGCGTGGAACAAAGCAAACGATTACTACAGCAAGCTTGACGCGTCGCCCGCTTACTACGCCGCCGTCTGTTTACACCCATTCTACAAACACTACTGCGATAATAGCTGGGCGGAGCATGCTGAGTGGCTCGACAAAGCTAATAGTGGCTTCCGGCGACTATGGGCAGAGTATAAACCTTACCGCCCACGCTCGCCGCAAGCGATTGCCGCACAAACAAGCAGTATTGACGACGCGATTGCTGCTTTTATACACCGCGGCGGTGGCCCGGAGGCTCCAGAGGACGAGTTTGAGCGCTGGAAGTTAGTGGAGCCAGTGTGGACGCGCGAGCTGTACGAGACTGATAGTAACCCAGTCAGGTACTGGATTGAATTGCGGCCAAAATACCCTAATTTAGCACGCTTTGCAATTGATATACTAACAATCCCAGCATCTAGTAGCGACTGCGAGCGCCTATTCAGCGAGTTAGGCGACTTACTTGAGCCTAAACGTCGCCAACTTGGCAGCCAACAACTTGCAGCTCTCCAATTAGTAAGATCTTGGCTAAGAGATGGCTTTACAACTCCATATTGCGTTAATGAGAGTAAGCTAAGTGAAGAGCAAATCGTTCAAGACTATAATATCAATGAGTGGGATACTCTACCGCTGTAATTTGTATACAAATCTCTTGGCATCAAGTCAACTTACAATCAACTTGCAATCAACTTGCCCTAAAAAGGCAACAATCAACTCACAATCAATCAGCCGGGCTTGAACTTACAATCAACTCAACTTAGAGCTTCAAGTTGAGTTGAGTTGATTGTTGGACAGACTGCAGGGTAGAGCAGCACGAATCATCTGTGGAGCATTCAAAGCCACATCAAGAGCCGCGCTCGATATTGAAGCGTTTCTCCTCCCCATCGAGCAATAGATATGGAAACACAATGCCGACACAATTACGCGACTCCTCTCTAGCAAAACGATAGCGAGTACCGTAGGGTTCAAGCCCACAGATGCCACGCACACGATCGAGCGCAGGAAACACACGGCCTCCTGGCAGAGGATCTACAGCGAGATGAGAGACAAATGGAGGCAGGATCTTACCGCGCAGGAGCCGATTCCCCCATTCATAACGCCACCATGGCAGCGAGGCCCGAAGATCTACATAGACAAAGACGCGGAGACAGCCGCAGCGACACGATAAGGAAGACGCAACAAACCAGGACCTCAGCATCTATACAGATGGGAGCGGGATAGATGACAGAATTGGTGCCGCAGCAGTGTGCCTGTTTGTGGAGCAGACACGCAGCGCGTATCTAGGACTTTCCGCAATATCAATAGTCTATGCAGCAGAACTATACGGGATTAGCTTAGCACTGCAAATAGCACAAGCATACGTGGATTGAAACGGAAGCAGACGCAATGTTGCCATCTACACAGACAACTAGGCCGCTATATAGTCTATCACTAACGCGGAAGGACGGACAGGAGCTTACATTCTGGAGGAGATCGCTCGCCAAATCCAGGACCTCCAGGATAGAGGACGACCAGTTCGGGTCCGATGGGTACCGGCCCACGTAGGGATCCCAGGCAACGAAGCCGCAGACATAGCCGCAAAGGAAGCTACAGGATAGAGAGAGGACGGCAGAAGAGGACCGACCGCAGACAAACCTCCGAAGCTGTTTCCTCTTAAGACAACGCTAAGAAGAAGGTGCAAGCAGCAAGCGGAGTTAGCATAGGGAGCAAAATGGCGGAAAGACACAAAGGGCTGAGCCACATTCAGGAACACACTAGCACCCACAAAGAGAGTACTTAAATTCCACGAAGGTCTTAAGAAGAGAGACAGCGCTCTTCTTGTACAGCTTAGGACAGAAAAGATCGGACTAAAAGACTTCCTCTTTAGTCGCAAGGTGCCAGATGTAACTAGCTCTTGATGCGAGTGCGGAGCAAGAAGACAGATAGTTGCCTATGTCCTCCTCTACTGCAGGACGCACAACGACCTCCGGAACTGGATGTTTGGCCGCCTCCCAGGACGACACAACCTCCGGACCATCCTTAACAAGCCACAACTAGCCACCAAAGCCATCGAATTTATAGAACAGACGCGGATCCTTGGGCAAGTCGGGATCAGAGACGCGTAGATGAAGCCGAGCGCTGGGGGGAGACTGTAGGTATAGCGGATGCGACACACGAGGCGAACGCCTCTACGAAGCCTAGAAGAAGGTGTACATTAGTATTAGAACTATTATCTAGATGAGCCGCCAAGCATGTATAGATAGTGGTTGAGGGAGAGAAGGCAGGTCTCTGGGGACAGCTGGTCTTGTTTTGCAGGATGAAGTGGGGCGGAGCGGAGCAGCAATGATCCGGGACGCGTCGGCTGTCCGCCAAGCCCGCCTAACCGGGCATAGCTGCGGAGAAATCGCGGCTGAAACCGAGTAGGAATAAACCAACCAACCAACCAACCGATGGTCAGCTGCTTAGTAGTTCCACGAGATCGCCAAGAATTATTGTCATACGATTACGATATAAGGTAATTCCAAATTGGATCTACGAGATAGTATGCAGCATGGGCGCCACGGGCGCTCTCCATTGTCGTGTAAGGTCATCCTCCCCTGTATGTCTACCGCTGATATCCTCGACCCGCGCTTCGCTCCGCCTTATCATCTCCGCTGTTGGATCTTCCAGAGTTGTCGTATCCTTGCGTTTCCGCCCACGTTTTACCTTGCTTGAAGTGGCTGCTTGTTGTCCCTCCTCTTGGCCCTCTTCTTCTGCTGCTCCTGACGAAGCTTTCCTCTTGCGGCCACGCTTTGCCTTGGCCTTCGCTTCCTTCATCGCTTCCCTTTCGGCACGCTTTGCTTCAAGTTCGTCAAAACCCATGACCTTCGCCGTTCCGAGAACTTCTGCTCGGGTAGACCGTCGAACCTTAGCTTCGTCATTGACTTTCATGAGGAATTGAATCTGATCCCGCTGGAGAATGCCCCGAGAAAAGGCTAAATGGGCGGCTTTGGAGAACTTTTCCAAGTGTCTCTGAAGACTGCATTTGCTCCTTTCATCAAGGCCTTGGGCGTCTCGATTAACTATAATATTCTGAAGCGATACCAGCCCCTGCGTGGTCTCGGGCGTCACTGGCGTAAGAGGTGATCGTAACGTTTCCTATGGATCTACCGTATTCGCTGGAATTACCCGGTCTGTTGCTGCGGTTGTCAACTCACCCGGAGGCTTCGGTATGCCTCGAAGGACTCTATCTGGATTGAAGGGGAACAATCCACACGCCGAGAACCCGGCTCTGATGTTCCTTGGCGTAAAGGCTCTGCTTCTTGCACGGCTATACAGGCAAGTGAAGTGTTCTTTACCAATGGCGTTCACGCCACCTCTTTCTAGTCGTTCAACCTCTTCGCGATACGCCATCTTGAGTGGGGCAAATACAGAGACGTCGCAAGGTTGAGTTGTATGAGAAGTATGGGAAGCGAGCCGGCACAAAATGATGTTGTTTTCAAGACAGAACTCAAGAATCTCAAGGGTTTCATGGCTGCCGAAGCCGTCGCAGATTAGAACATGTGGTCTACCGTTAGCTCGTTCCACGGTCTCAGGGCCAAATATCCGCTTGAGCCACTGCAGGCTGATGTAGGAATCAGTATATCCAGATTCGGAGCACGCATATTGCCAGCCTGGCGTAGGGAACGTGGTCCAGTTGCTCCGGTGGGTTGTAGCTGGCCAGATGATCATAGGGTTCAGATACCTACCGTCGCCACTAATGCACTCAACCGCTGTTATGGTGGTGCGCTTGACCCGCGCACCTCTATACTTTCGAGTGTCATCCTTGCCTACGAGGACCTTGACAGAGCCTAGCATGGAAAGCATGACTCCAGTTTCGTCCATGTTGCAAACATTCTCCGCTAGGATAGCTGGATCCCGCAATACCTCTCCGATCACCTCAAACCAGTGTGTAATTTTCGGGTATACGTTCTTGTCGTGGCGATTCCAGTCTAGTGCTTTGACCATTCTCGCCTCGATCTGCGGATGACGCTTCCTAAACGATATCGTCCAATTTCGATGCGGCGGCTTCGTCGGTCTGGCTGATTCGGGTCTATGGAGGGTGAGGCGGTAAGCTAGAGACGGAATAAACTTCACTCGAACAGGGAATCCAAGTTTAGACATTTGGAGGAGGAACTTCACTAGGGCTTCCTCCTCCCACTGAGTGAGGTACTGTTGGCTTTGCGCCTTTGCCTTCATTGATCGCCGACCCAGCGCCCGGTGGTTGAGGGTCGAGGCAGCGACGCCGCCATGATCTGCACGAGCGGTAAAGAGTTAGATATACCTGGAGGAACATCCTGTGCAAGTATCAGGCTTTCCTTATCGCACATGCTCGACTGATGATGCTATGGTGGTAGGTAGGTAGGGGGTACAGCTGCTACAGTCCCAGAGAGTATCAGGCAACAAAGGACACTTTCGCACAAAGCTGGCTGTGCAAGGGACAGACGCTAACTCTATTTTTAGGATCCGTCTTCATTGGGAGTAGTTTGTATTGATGGCTGTTTATGTAAGAGCGCTGATGCAGGCTAGCGCACGATTAAATACGGCTAAGAAAAATCCCGCATCTCCTTATATCGGAGAAACTCTCGGGATGTCCACACCGAGCGTAAACGACTTCGCAAGGAACTAAAACACAATTACCAGCCACTGGACCATCGCTCTATACCTCCGAAATCGAGGTAACGTCCCCCACCATTGGTAGAAAAACACTCTTGGTCGAGAATTAAGCGAGGTACCTTATCCTCAAGTAGTTCGATCTTCGTCCACACGTCTTAATACTATATTAATACTCCTGGAATACGTGCTCTGGATATTCCTGCGTGCTCTAAACTACTTTCAGCTAAAAATTACGTGCACCTTACAGCTTTCTCGCCAGTCTCGCGCAAAGCCTTATTTCATGCGCTAAACCAGAAACCCTCGCTATGAGCCTCACAATATGCTCTACCCTGTACGAAATATGTAAGGGATAGTACATGAGCATCAGAATCATATACAAATTGCAGGAAGCCATCAGGAGCCCCGTGGCTACCAATGCGCGCAGATTCGTGCCCGATTGCCACCCCGGTCGCCACTTTGGGTGAAGCGACTTCGAAGCTAAGCTAGTCAGATGTTACTGAATAAGCTGTGCGCGATGAGAGTCCGTGTAATCTAACGTGTCAGCAGGTGAATCATAAACATAGACGAATCATTCGACGTTAAGATTGCTTAACAAAGCGCATTAGTAAATCAGTATAGCAAAGTAAGCTTCACAGCCTTCTTAACAGCAGCTCGCTTAGACGGACGCCAAGAGACCTGTAGTCATCCACTACGGATAAATTCGGAATCCATCTTTGCATAGGGTAAGTGCTTCGATAAGCTCGATACGTGTTCCTATTGAGGACGATTATCGTCCAAAACCTCCGAGGGGTCGAAAAACATTCGTGGTGACAGCTATGCAGGGGTTAGAAGCCGAGATGGTTCCGGAGACTGCAAACAGAATCATCAACAGCATACTCAAAGCCGTCGTAATTTTTGCTTCACGGACCGACAATAGGAATAAAATTAGCTGAAAAAAGCCCTTATTTAACCATAGAACTATACGGCAATGTTATAGGAAATAATGATGTTCGGAAGCTCGGTTCATCTCGGCGTGGGGTGTTTTTCGACCAACAGTGATGGACGTTAGAACTCGACAGTTGTAATTGAGCAGGGAAGGAAGGCTAGAACGGCATATGATGGCGTCAACGAAACCGCTGATAGCTACGTCACCGTACGGCGGTACTCGTTCCAGCTTGGTGTGGAGATGGATCTATGGATGAATGGTATAGTAACTCGACGTTTGGGCGGGATGGTTCAGGTATCTGAAGATTGAACGCTCGACGAGCCATGGGGTGGGCGTGATGTTGATAATGTACTATAGAACAGAGTCGTTGCAAGCGTACTGATGCGTCTCGTCTCAAAGCCGTTATGAAATAATCTCCATATAAATGCGCTGCGAAGTGGTGCGAGTGCTGTATGTGTGCGCTGCTCCGATGGGCGCCTCGTACGCTGTTATTGTTGTTGTCCTCGCTTGTACTGTCGCTGAACTGGACCATCCAGCGGGCCTTACTGCAGTTGAAATGAATCGGCAAGCGCGGTGCGCGACTTATTATAAACTTGCGCATATACCGTCCCGACCTGGCTCGTGCCCCGCCCGGGCTCGTGCCCCCAGCCACCCCACCAACACGTCCATCTCATCATTTTCAACACGCGATAACTCAACCACCATGGCACCGATTGACGAGGCGATTGCAGAATATAAATCGCGTGAACCTGGAGATAATGGTACGCTCAAAAATATTGCAGAAAGACATGGTGTTGATCGCTCAACGCTGGGGAGAAGGTGTAAGGGCGCGACAAGCTCCCGGCAGGATGGGTACGCGTCTCAGCAACTACTCAGCCCACAACAAGAGGAGGGACTCGTCAAGTATGTTGGAGAGCTTACAGCTCGTGGGCTATCTCCTACAAGAGCTATGATCCAAAATTTTGCGTCAAATATATTGAAAAAGCACGTTAGCAAGAACTGGGTTTCGCGCTTCATCAACCGCAACTACGACCATCTTATCTCTAAATGGAGCGCTGGTATGGACGTTGTACGCTACCAAGCTAACTCTCATCGCAAGTACGAGTTGTACTTTGAGCTGCTGCATCACAAGATCGTTCAGTATAAGGTTTAGCCTCATAACACGTATAATATGGATGAAAAGGGCTTCATGATTGGCGTGACGGGACGCTCAAAACGGGTGTTTAGTCGGCTTCGATGGGAGCAAAAGAGAGTGCGAGCATCACTCCAAGATGGCTCACGAGAGTGGGTGACACTCGTGGCAACTGTTTGCGCAGATGGGAGTACTTTACCGCCAGCTCTTATATACTTGTCAGCAAACAGTACATTACAAGCCTCATGGGTGGACGAGATTGAAGCTGGAAATCACGACGTGTTTGTGAGCTCCTCACCAACAGGATGGACGAACAATGACGTTGGTTTAGCCTGGCTTGAGCAGGTGTTCAACCGTAAAACAAAGCAGAAAGCGCGGCTGCAGAGAGACTGGCGCCTCCTTATACTTAACGGCCACGGCAGTCACCTCTCAATGGACTTTATCGAATTCTGCGAAGCTCACCGTATACTGCTGGCCGTGTTTCCCCCTCATTCTACTCACACGCTTCAGCCCCTTAACGTTGTTTGCTTCAAACCTCTCTCAAGCAACTACTCTACTGAGCTCTCTACCCACCTCTTCAAGACCCAAGGGTTACTAGCCGTCCAGAAAGGAGACTTCTTCTCACTGTTCTGGAGAGCGTGGCAGTCTACGTTCACGACAGATCTCGTCTACAAGGCTTTTGAAGCTACTGGTATATGCCCTATAGACGCCAACGTTATACTCAAACGCTTCAGCAAACGAGGCAATGAAAGTGAGCAACTGCCCTCAGTGCTCTTACCAACTGACTGGCGTCGGATGGAGCGCCTTGTACGCTCTGCAGTGAAGGATACCACAGCCGAGGAGTCTAAGTCGCTCTCCCAAACGCTCCACCAGCTTCAAGTTCAAAATGAGGTGTTGCAGCACGAGAACGATAGCCTGAGGGAGACGCTTACCGCAAAGAAGAAGCGCAAGAACGCTAGCAAGCCTCTTGACTTGCAACGCGAGGAGGAATACCATGGTGGTGCTACCTTTTGGTCGCCCTCCAAGTTTGAGAAAGCACGTGAGCGTGAGGCAGAAAAACAACACCAAGAGGAGCAGGAGAGGGCTGCAAAAGTGAGCAGAAAGGAGCTTCAAGCTGCTGCTAAGTTACTTCGAGAGCAAGAGAAAGAGGAGCGTCGTGTGGCTCGACAGAGGGCTAAGGAAGTGCGAGATCAGATGAAGGCTGAACAGGCAGCTGCTCAGGCAGCCAGAAAAGCGACTCAAAACACCCAGCAAGCCTCTATAATTACCCAAACAGGAAAGCGTAAAGCTTTAAAAGCACCTCTAACAAAGCGCAAGCCAAAACGACCTAAAGGTAGTGTTGCAGCTCGCGCGGCGTCCCCAGAAGCTGCACCAGCTGCTCCACCTAAACTCAACTCCCGCGGCCGCACTATCCAAACTCCAGCTAAGTATAGATAGTACAAAGTGATCGAATTCCTTTATAGAGTAGCTACAACAAAAAATCTCGCGATAATACCTTTTGTAGCTGTTACAATAGCCTCATCTTTGTGGTGGTGAGCATGTTGGTGATGGGGCACGAGCCCGAGCGGGGCACGAGCCAGGTCGGCACGGTATAGTTCCTACTGAAAGCGCTCCAATGAGCTGAGGATGTTAGCGAGTGTAGAGGACCTAGTAGTTCCATGGTGGTGGGTTTGTGTCTTCCATTTAGTGGCGAAGATCATTCGAACGCGTAACAAAGTCTGAAATATGCAGCGGTTTGCGTACCGGTACCTAGTGCGCTCAATAACGTATTAGGTCATCAAGTGCACGGGACCACCAAATGCACGCTCCCCACCAAAATCGCGAAATCTTCAACACGCGATATCTCCACCAATATGGCAGCTATTGAGGCAGCTCTTGCAGCTATCGAATCGCTGGAATCTCCAGAAAAAGCTAATTACGCGCAAATCGCAAAAGACTTTAGTGTTGACCGCTCAACTCTGTCGCGGCGCGCGCGCGGGATTACTAGGTCTATGGCTACCCGCTCCGAAAATTAACGATTACTTAACAACACCCAGGAAAAGACCCTTATACAGTATATTCAGCACCTTAGCTCTGACGGGCTACCTCCTACGCTTAATATAATTTGAAATTTTGCATCAGAAATAGCTAGAAGAGCTCTAGGCGCGAAGTGGCCGACGCGCTTTGTAGAGCGCTATAAGCTCAACCTGATCCTGCGATGGACCTCCGGCCTTGACTCTCAGCGCTACAAAGCTGATTCTGCCTTTAAATATACGCTGTACTTCGACCTGTTGAAGCGTAAAATTAAGCAATACAACGTTAACGCGCGGCATATTTACAATATAGATAAAAAAGGCTTCCTTATTAGAGTGCTCAGCAAATCGAAGAGAGTCTTCTCACGCAGCCATTTCGAGAGCGGGAGAGCTTAGCACATGCTACAGGACGGCAATCGCGAGTGGATAACGTCAATAGCCTATATTTGCGCTAATGGGACTGCGCTTACTCCGGCGTTAATTTACTAGACTACATCCGGCAATATACAAGACACCTGGCTACAGGATTTCGACACCCAAAATCACCAGGCCTTTTTTGCCTCCTCTCCGTCGGGCTGGACTAATAACGATATCGGCCTTAGCTGGCTCAAGCAGGTGTTCAACCGCGAGACGAAGGCAAAGGCAAGGACGTCCTATCGTCTCTTAATCCTCGACGGCCATGGATCTCACGTGACAATGGAATTCATCAATTTCTGCGACGCTAATAAGATCCTGCTTGCCATATTTCCGCCTCACAGTACCCATACGCTTCAGCCGCTCAACGTTGGGGTGTTTAGCCCTCTGGCAGCTGCGTACTCCGCCGGCCTTACGCGCTTTATGGAAGGTTGCTAAGGGCTCTCCAGTATCACAAAAAGGGACTTTTGGCGGCTATTTTAAGCTGCCTGGGATCGCTCGCTGACTGAAAAGACCATCCTAAGCGCCTTTGCGGCTACTGGGCTTGCGCCTTTTAATCCCGATAAAATCCTTGCGCGATTCCACTCCCTACAACGTAAGCGCCTATCCTTAAGTAAGAGTAGCTCGTCCGTACTCAGCGCAAGCGACTGGCTAAAAATTAAGAGTCTCTTGCGCGAGGCTGTTAAGGATATATACGATTCACAGGCCGCAAAGCTCACTCGCACAGTCCATACAATTGCCGCCAAAAATCAGCTCTTAAAGCATGAAAATGAGCAGCTTAAAGAGGCTCTTCTCAACAAAAAGAAGCGCCGCCAGCGGGGCAAAGCTTTACAGCTAAAAGCGCCAGAGGACTATAACGGTGGAGCTGTATTTTGGTCGCCAGCAAAGGTCCAGAAAGCTCAGGACTTTCAGGCTGAAAAAGAGGCGGAGGAGATGGTAATACAGCTTTAGAAAGATGAGGAGATAAAGCTTAGAGAGCAGCAGAAGCTTCAAAAGGCAGCTCTACTAGAGGAGAGGCGCTGGGAGAGAGCTGCCGCTAAAGAGGAGCGCACCCGGGAGCGCGAGCAGAAGGCCCTTCAAGCTCAGGAAGCGCGCGAGGCCTGGGCAATAGAAAAGCAACTCCGCGACGAGCTTAAAGCTTCTAAAAAGGGTAATTAGAGACGCCTTAAGCCTGCTACATTAAGTATAAAGGATATTGAACATGTACAGCCTGAGTTATCGCCTGTTAAAGATAGGGTGCCCAATTCTGGCCCCTCAACGCGTACCCGTAAAATACGCCTCCCCCTCCGCTTTTAGTAGCCAATCAGGTGCCAGAATTACTTAATAGGCTCCTCCGATTATTACTCCAGAAAATCTGGCGATTTTACAATATATATAGAGCTCTACAGCCTCATCTTTGTGGGTGGCGATTATGCCGAAAACGTGCATTTGGTGGGAACGTGCACTTGCTGACCTAATACGTTAGCGCGTGCCAATCACAGTAGCGCCGATCTTCCGAGACCACTAAAATCGTCCATCACCCAAATGCCTCCTGTAACGGCTGCACCATCTTTAGCGACGGACAATACATCCGTTTAGATCATGAACACACTACAGATCATGGCACAACGATAGCTCTGGGGACAGCAGAGCTGGCACCCCTTTAGGATTGGGTGTTGGTTGTGCAGTCAGACCGCAGCGTGCAGCGGGGTTCAAGTTATTTCCTGTATATTTCAACGGGTTTCCAGGTCAAGGGCATTGGGTAAACTTAGTCTTCCTATTTCTTCATCAAGCTAACACAATATGTAGCTAAAGGACGAGATACTGGGCGCTATCCAATTACTGCCAGTGCTTGCCGAAGAAACCCAACACGGTCTGGTAGCCCCGCGCGTACTCGGCCTTCTTGTGCGCATCAGACAGGTCAGCACGCGCCGCCATCCAGCCGTGCACCTGGTCTTTGAAGATCTCAACATGGTGCGCGACCTTGAGCCTGCTCTCGAAAGCGTTGACGTCGGCGGCTGGATCCTCGCCCGATGCAAGCATGATATATGGCACCGAGATCTTATCTGCGCCTTTCGGGTCGATCATGGCCGGGTGTGCCACGGCGGCAGCGGCGAAGGGGTTCGCGTCTGAGCTGGTGATAAGCTCGACGACTTTGCCACCCCAGCAGTATCCAAGGATGGCCCACGATTTGATGGATGGGTTCGCTGCCTGGGCCGCCTTGATATACTCTGGCAAAGCAGCAGCCACGTGGTTGGGGTCGTTGTTCCCGAACCACTCGCCGAGCTTCTTCTGCTTCTCTTCCGTGTCCGGTGGGTACCATTCTGAGGGCACAGGGTTGCCTTTGAACCAGTCTGGCATAAACACCCTGTGCGTTTGCTTTTCATTGCCCGTTGCAAGAATATCTGCACCCTGGAGGGTCTGATTGACGAAGCCGAAGATGTCGAAGATGGACACGATGCCCTTGGTAGCACCCGTCGGACCGGTTACGTCTGCATTCATGCATGTCAGTCCAAACAGAGCATGGGGATATGTAAATACTGACAGGTCTCTAGGCCGCCTAGCTTCTCGTAGGTCCCTTTAGGAACGTGACCATCGGACACGGCTGGAGGGGTGTTGCAGCAAGTCGCGTTGTGGCCGCTGGTAGCAGGCATGGGGGCCATGGTTGCTTGTTGGTTCCTCGATCCCGTTGTCGAGAACGTTTTGAATTGACTCAGCAGCGCAGAGTGCTGATTGATGGATACCTTTACACCTGGCACAGGGGTGTCGTGCACCGGTTTGACAGATGTGGCGGGCAGTCTCTGGAACGCTGAAGACGATGTACGTAGCTGGCGTCCTGACAGGCGTAGGTTAAAAGGCATGACGGCGGATTCGTATGTAAATTCAGCCGTTGACTGCAGTCTTTTCTGGATATCATGCAGCTCTCACTGATGGGGCGATTCAGATTCGGCTTCGGAGCGTTTGATACCTTTTAGGGTAGCTCGGAGATCCGCGGGGATACCATATCGTCGGAATTTCACCAACGATCTCGAGCTTCATTTCCGAACCATTTCACATTCACGAATGCTCTCCGACATGTTTTCGGAAAAGGTGGCAAAACCACTACTTAGCATAATCTTCAAAATGGGCCGTCCAAGACTATTGCAGACTACCTCCAATCATTGATCCGATAGATACCATTGTTCCTCACGATGGCATCAGCAACCCCACACACCCCCACGCCAATCTCAGGCCCAGCCTTCTTCCCAAATCCAACCTACCTCTTCAGCGCCACCGTCAACCTTGGCAAGAGCCTCGGCCCGATCCGCCTGGTGCAGGGTGGCGTACGCTTCGTCGAAACAATCACCGGTGGCACTATTTACGGCCCAGGATTCAACGCCACCATCGAAGGGGGCGTTGCCGCCCCGATTCTTGTCGACAACGGCGATGGAACACGAACGCAGATCCCCTACATCTATGCGTACGGCACTGCAGACGACGGGTCGCAATTCTACATGGAGGAGGATGGCATTGGAACCGGCGTTACGCAGAATACGAGATTGACTATCAATGTGGAGGGCAAGTATCAGGCGTTGCAGACTACGTATGTTCTGGGACAGCCTAGTGTCAGCGAGGATAGGACGGTCGCATATGTAGAGTGCTTCAGTGTGCCACTGCCTCCAGGATCTTGATACTGCGCAAAATATTGAGTGGCCTTTTCAATGTTGAGCAGCTCTCTATTGATTCGAGAACTTAGATGTGGCTCATCGCTGTGCAGTAACCCAAGAATGATAAGAAGATAAGAACATGCCGACTTTTCAAGGTCACAATACTTTCAACAGGCTTCAAGTTCAGACGCAGATTCACTATCTTTCATTCTGTAAAGATGCCCACGCTACACTCACGATCGATCCAACTTTTGCGACACGGTAAGGAGCAGCAGCGCCCAGACCGTCTTCGCCAGCTGCCAATAGTGACCCAGCCCAATCAGCCCAATGACCCTGTTGATGAGCAGAAACTTGTCCGCGAACCTTTTCGCCTCTCGATCCCGCTGCGCCTGAGTAATCTCGCCTCGCCAAACGCGATCCATTTGCCAACAGTGTGTAGCCGCCTGCTGAGAAGCCATGCCCATGTGGGATCTCAGCGCCGTAAACGCGTCTCCGACCACGATCAGACGGTCGTCGAAGAAGCTTGCTTGTTGGACTTGCGCTTCCCCGACTTTGGTGACAAATGGGCGCGCTGTCAGCGAGACGGCTTCGGCGATGGGAGCAATCATTTGATCGCGATAACGCGCTATCTGGTCGGCCCAGATGTCTGGTTTGATCATACCGTGTGGAACAGTGTACGGATGCGATTTTCCGTTGGTGTCGGTGAAGATGGCCGCCATCTCTGGCGAGCCGTCGGGCACGACAAAGTACCAGACCCAGTTCAACAGGCGCTTTCCCGGCTCCACCTGCCCGGTTTCGGTGGGGATGAAGTAGCTGATGCGGGGTTAGCGCAAAGAGCGATGAATGTGTGAAGAGGCAGTTGTTCTCACCTGATGAAATAGGTCCCCTTCAAAAGAGAGAAGTTCAGTCGGTTTGAGAAGTACTCAATGGTTTCTGGCGAAAGCAGATTCTCGGGCAAGGTCCCGCGCCATGCGATGTATCCAGCATAGTCCTTCCGGTTTGGAATCTTCATGATGCGGGCGACCGATGAGTGCACTCCGTCCGCAGCAATGACCGTCTCGGCGCTAACACTGCCCTCTTCGCCCGTTACCACGTCGACATACTGCACAGTCACAATGCCCATCTTCTTATCGTAACTCAGGCCCACAGCGCGCTTGCCCGGGCGGTACTCCACAGGGCCATCACCCTTTTTGGGCGGAGGAGGCTCGCGCACAGTCTCCGACTTCATGCCATCAAAGTTGGCGCGAAGTATAAGGTACAGACAGCCCCAGTTGCTCATGTGATGCGGGTACGGTCTGTTGATAACGCGAAGATGTTTCCTCCACGCGAGGCTCATGTGCTCGGCGTAAATGGCGGCAGGGCGTCCCGTGGCATCGTATTTGTTAAGCAAGGCCACAACGGCGGGGCCAATGGTGACGCCAGATTCATGACTGTGACGATCTTTGGAAGGGTCCTGCTCCAGCACGATCACATGTGTGCCGTTGCGCTTGAGCTGTAGGCCTTGGAGGAGACCTGCGACAGAGCCGCCGATCTGAAAGTACGTTGAGCTCGGCAAGGCCTTGTGGAGTAAATGCTTGGACTTACTATGACGGCAGATTTTGAATACATTTTCTACCAGCTGTCGATGATGGCTCTTGTTAGTTAGGAGAATCGCCTACCTTATTCACGCGTATAAGTGTAGGTGCTTCCTCATTCTGCAAAGTCAAGACTTTTGATGTTTTAGGATTAACTATCGAATAGAAACCGAAGTGTGCTATCTGCTTTGGACGTTTTGGTCGAAAGCTCCGAAGATTAAGTTGGTACTAACTCATCACCGCAGTGTTTGAGTGTCTGGCCCCGATTTGCGTCCCGACGTTCGGTACGTTTCGAGATCGCATGTCGGCGCTCTAAAAGTCCGCTGCCCTATAAGCGAACATGCGAGTAGGGGTGAGATTAGCTCATCGTACATACGTAGCTGGGGTTCTGCTGCCGGCATATGAAAGGAGGAGGCGCGGATGGTCCGACGCAGTCCCACGTAGGAGATCCTATATATGCGGCTTAGTCCGTTCTGTGGTTAGCTCCAAGGTTGGCTAGTGCTTATCTACAGTCCCACGTAGGAGATCCTGCATATGCGGCTCAGTCCGTTCTTGGCTACCGAGGTGGACGGCGTAATGAGCCCGACGGCGTGATAAGCCACCTTAAACACCAAAACAGCCCACAACTTAAGGCTGTAGAGCCTTATATAATAGCTATTATTGCGATCCTTTTTAGTAGAGAGATATATAGGTGTTAAATAATATATTACGCTATAAATATTGCTTTAGAGTATTAATTGCTTAGCCGCGTTGTAACTAAATAGCTAGTGCGCCTGTAACAACACCCTAAGGCAATCTACTAGCTATAGGCCTTACAATAGATCTCTTTTTTAGAATAGCTCCTATAGGAGTCTTAAGACTGCGCTTCTTACCCTTTTAAGAGGTTTTAAGAGCTTATTTAAGTTGTTAATAAGTCCTACAAGCAGCTGCCCTAGAGGCCTGTTTAGCAGCCTTCTTAGCCTTCTCCTTCTCCCTTACTAGCCTGGCTACAGCCTTTGCCTAACGCCTTATCTTCTTCTTCCTTACCTTAGCCTGCCTTGCCTCCTTACAAAGCCTATTTATTTTAGCTTTTTAGTGTTGTACCTACTCCTCCTTAAGCTCTTAGAGCTGCTAGCAATTACGTGCCTCTCTTACCTTCTTTAGAGACTAAAATACAGCTCTACTATAGTACTCCTTAGACTCCTTAAGTAGCAAAGGCTTATCTTGCTTCCTGCGCGTCCTCTTATTAGTTAGAGCCTTGCGTAGGCCCTTAACTTTATACTTAAGGAGGGTCTTTTAAGTTAAGATTTAGTAGAAAGCCTAGCTTAGCTTTTAAGCTTGTCTATTACTTTAATCCTTTACTACCTAATATATTAGGCCTTTAGTCTTCCTCTAGTTTAAGGCACTTAAGGCTAAAGACTTACTATTACTTAAGGAGCTTAAGCTAGAGTTAAACCTCCTTAATATAACCTTAAGATTAAAGGGTGAGAGGTCTATAGCCTTAAAGGCCTTAAGAATTGTAGTTTTCTTAAAGAAGGCCTGCTAGGCTTAGTAAAAGAAGGGGAAGAAGTCCCTCTTACTTATTAAGGTAAGGTTCTAGCTCCTCTCTATAAAGGCTAAGATCTCGTTTAAGTACGCTATTAAGAAAGGCTTAAATATATAGACATTAAGGGGCTATAGTATATAGGTTAAGTAAGGAGGATAGATTATAAAAAGGATTTTATTCTAATTATAGTACTTAATAAAATCTATTATAAGGTAAGATCTATAGCTATCTAGAATAAGTAATTAATAGGAAGATTAAGCCTTTGCCTTTGTACTGTAATTAAACACCTATTTAAGCTAAGCAAGACTAATCTTATTATTTGTCTAGCTAGAGGGTAATAAGGAGATTCGAGCTTAATAAGTTTTATAATTAAAGGCCTATAGCTATAAGTCCTAGATTAATCTAGAAGCTAATTAATAGATAAGGGTAGGCTTAAGGTAAAATCTATTAGCGCAGATGCAGGCCAGCAGTGTTATCTACTCTTAAGAGTCATTCTAGATAGTACTTTTTCTTTTTCTATCCTTGTATAAGACCCTACTAAAGATCCTCTTTAAGTGGCCTATAACTTTAAGTATAAAGCCTTTCTTATCTATATTATATATATAACGCAGCTTAATATAATATTACTTAATTTTCTTATATAGAAGGTTAAAGTAGAGACTATACTTCCTCTCTAAATTAGCCTTATAGCGACTATTATCTATACCTATTGTCTATTTTAAGATAAGCTTATTAGGATATTGCTAGACGAAGCGATTAATCTAGTATTCTCTAAGCTCTCTCTTCGCGATCTATAAGCTAAAATTTCGTATTATAGCCTATGTAGGTGAAAGGTCTTACTTTATAAGGCGCTTAATATATTATAGGAGCTCCTGTTCCTATTATGGGTAGAGAGCCTACTAATTTGCTGCCTTAGTACTACACGAGTCTATAACGCGTTAGTGTCTCCTTACAAGCATTGCGCGACTACAATAAAACCTTTTTATAATTTAATAATAGCTAAATTTTTCTCTAGGCTTTATTAATTTAATAGCTGTAAGCGCAGCCTTAATAGAACTTATATTAGTGGAGTTATTGCGTGTTAAAGTTAAGGTGTTGTCGTGGTGGGGTGGCTCATCACGCCGTCGGGCTCATTACGCCGTCCACCTCGGTAGTGCTTATCTACAGTGGCTTACTTATATGGGCTTACTAGAAATTAATTGCCAATACGAGTTATGCGAGAAAACACATATAATACTTAGAGGCTGAATTAATTAGAATATGTGTAGAGAGCTAAGAAGCAGTCTATAATTGAATCTTAACACAGCCCATAAAAGTACGCAACCTTACAGAATATGCGATAATTGTATGCTGTATAACTAATCTTGGCCTATAGAAATGTAGCTGCAGGGCTCTTGCAGTAGTTTATTTGCTGCCTGAACCTTGCCGCGGAGTTGCGTCGCCTGCTTCTTAATGGTCTTGTGTAAGCTGCCATTGGCTAGCAGGGCCAAGTCGTCTTCCTCGTCTAGCACTGTGTCCTCCGCGCTTACCACGGCCATAGATGGTTGCTCGGCTTGCCCATCTGTTTCTGAAGTGTGGACTACTCGCAGATCTGACGGAAGCCCTAGCAGTGACTCGACGGAACGTAGCGAGCCTAGTAGCATAGACACTGCTTTCTTTGCGGGATCCCATGCAGAACAGAGGCACATAGGCTGAAGCTGACGGAGCCTTAATCCACGATATAAGTGGACGTCTGATCCCAGAGAGGTGTGGAGATGTTCAGCGGGTTGCTGAGCCGAGTGAAGCTCGAGTAGTTGTGAAAGATAGTCGCGCATGCGATTAAAGATATCAGAGTAGATGCGAGCCAGCGTTATAAAGCATGAGAATGCAAGCAGCTGCGTGGATGTGCTCATGTGAGATGCTGGATTGGTAGAAGGATTGCGGCTGCTGTTGGAGAGAATGCTATAAAAGCGATGGGACAGGAAGATGGCATCGCCAATGGGGAAGTCGTGGAACTTGCAGCCTGAGCTTTTTGGAAGTCGACTTTCGTAAGCAGACATCTCGGTCAAGAGGGCGCTGAGTTCGATAAGTGGGCCAGGTCCATCCTCAAGGAGCATATCCAAGTTGAGTCGCTCGAGAGGGACAATCTCTGAAAATGATGATTTGAGACCTTGGAAAGCTGGATACACGGTGTCGTGCTTTGGGGAGAGTGGCTTGAGATCGTTCATGAGATCGGGTCGTGGCAATTGTATGCCGGTGTCGTCCGTCGAAGCAGAGTAGTATGTTTCCGAGAAAAGATCCGAAGATTGATTCATGAAGTCGTTCAATGAAAACATGTCAAACGTTGACGTATCGTGCTGCCAAAGACCTGCCATGTCACCTTCGAGAGTGACGGCTGTGGAGTCCAGCCGGTTGTCGTCCAAGTCAGGCTTTGGTGGTGTGGTCTGATTGGATAGCGCCATCATCGAATCCGATCTCATCGTCTCGCTGTAGGGAGTTTCGACAGCCGGCAACACAAACGTACTCATCCCAGGCAATGCAGGTGTTGAGGTATCTGTTTCTTTGCCCGATCCCCCTGGCGGACTGCCTCCATTCTCCGAAAGCTTCCTGCTGCGTCCAGCGCCGCGCCCAGTTTTGAAGCGCGAGTTGTAGACGCATGACTCGGCGACTTTAGCTTTCACACACCGCTTGCAAGGTCCACCGGTTGCAGTCTTCGGGGCTGGCATGCAACGAAGCTTCTGTGCACGACATCGTTCGCAAGATGCGCGAAGTGGGGCTGCGGTAGTCTTGTTGTCCATGTAGGCTCTTTGTGCCTCGTGATAAAGGTTACACAATGGAGTGTCCAGGAGCCGGGTGACAGGTAACAAGGTAGATGAATATGCGACTTTAGCGGATGATATATCACAGAACTGCTTTCTTTAGCCACTCTTGAAGTGAACTCGGATACAGTCACTAGCGATTGCGGCTTCACCCTTACAAGGGGAGAGGAGAGTGTGATGCGGGAAGAGAGCCATGCAGCTGTGCCTCAACCACACAGGAATCCTGTATCTCTACACCGGCCTCGCCGATGCTATGCCTTATGCCTGCAGCAATTTACGTGCAGCAGTAAGGGGAGAGGAGAGTGTGATGCGGGAAGAGAGCCATGCAGCTGTGCCTTAACTACACAGGAATCCTATATCTCGCTTCACCCGTACCGTGCCCGTGCGCGCAGCGACCCACGTCGCGCAACGATCCACGAACACCAAAACACCAGACAAATCCTAAACTTTATCGCGTTCTAACTCTACTACTATAGCACTAATTAATAATATACTTATAGTAATTAAATTACTAAAACTAAAAGAACACTTCTTATATAAGGTAATTACTTATTAGTTTAATATACTATATAGTACGCTATTCTAAAGACACTAAGGTTATTAGCGCCTATAGGAAGCTAAGAATACTAATTAATATAAACTTAACCTATAGTAAAAGTTAAAACTTATAAGCTATTTTAAAGACCTTATAAAGAGAGAGTTGCCTTCTATAAAAAAATATATAAAATTTTGTATTTTTAATGGCTATAAAGCCTATAAGCAACGCTTAGATTGCTAACTTTTTTAACAATATAGCTACTATCTTATTTCTAAATAGATATCTAGAATTAACTCTTTTTACTATAATACTAATTTAAATATTAAGTATAAGCTATACTTTAACTTATTATATTAGAAGATAAAGTAGTATAATATATAGCCGCACTATACCTATAATATAAATAAAAGGGCTTTATAATAAATATAATAGAATACTTAAAATAAGTATTTAGTTATTAGATATAGAAGTAAAAAGAAGTATAGGTAGTACTTTAAGATAGCTTTTATAAATAAATTACCTTTTTAGCAGCTATTTACGTTAATAAGAAGGCTTTACTACTAGGTCTTATCTATATAGCTTTATTAAGAACACTATAATTAAGCTAGATAGCTAATATTAAAGCTAGAAAATATAAGGTTTTTATAGCTTTATCTTCTTTAAATTAGAATAATAATAATATTAGGTTAGTATAGCTTAAATAGGTCTTTAATTACTATATAAAGTAGAAAGCGTAATAAGTATAATAGCTTCTTATTTTTAATAGCTATAAAAGCTACTTAATATAAAACTTTTTTAACTACTATAACTTTTATTATATACTTCTAGCTATTTTCCCCTTACTTTATCTATACACTTTAACCTCTTAATATAGTTTTGTTTAAACTTCTCTCTACTGCCTACTCTAAGGAGCTCTTTACTTACCTCTAGAGGAACTAAAAGCTAGTACTAGTTAAGAAGGAAGACTTCTTTACTATTTTAGAGAGCGTAAAAGTTCTTCTTTAAGATAGAGACTATTTTTAAGTTATTTAAAGCTACTAGTATATAGCCTAAACCTAGAGGTTATCCTTAAATATTTTACCTAAAAGAAGTCTAAGGAGTAAAATAAATATACAGCAAGTCCTTTAGCTCTTAAGAAGAGTAACTAGTATTAGATAGACTATTTTATACACTTTACTATAAAGAATAAAGATATAAAAAAGTTAAAGCTAAGTCTTTTTCTTTACTAACTTTAGGTCTAAAAAGCTACTATACTATAAGAATAATAGGCTAAAAGAGGCGCTTACTACTAAAAAGAAGTATAAGAAGTATAGTAAACCTTTTAACTTATAGTAGTAAAAGAAGTATTATAGAAAAGCTATCTTTTAGTTTTTATATAAAATTAAAAAGGTATAAGTATAAAAGATAGTAAAGTAGAAAGAAAAGTAGAAGGAGTAGCTAATAAAGACTAATAGAAAAAAGCTTACTATTACTACTAAGCTCTATAAAGAGTAGTAGGCTTAGAAGAAAATATAGTAAGAAAGGTAGCTAAGGTAGTAAGAAAAAGAGAGAAAACTAAGAAAGAGACCACGCGCGCTGCTTGAATTAAAGCCTATAATACTAAAAAAATATTTTAAATTACTTAAAAGAGTAAGTGTAAAATTTTAGGTTCTTTTTTATTAAAGTATAAGTGCTAAAAATATAGTAGTAGCTTTGCAGCTATCGCGACGTCCCTAGAAACTATACTAGCTACTCTACCTAAAGTTAACTCTTATAGCTACACTATTAACTTTCTATATAAATATAAATAGTATAAATTAATTATAAGTATTACTTTATTACTCTACTAAAAGATCTTATAATAATAGCTATTATAGGTGGCTTAATAACCTTATCTTTGAAGTGGTGATGTCAGATTGGATAGGTGATCCGAACAACTATCGTGAGTGGCAGGAGAGAGATGAAACAGCCCCTACCTAAATAGGGATAGTATAGAGGATCAGCCAAGAACCAAAACACCGCACAAGCAGACCGCTAGAGAGAGGAGACCCTCAAGAACAACAACAACCAACATTGCGAATTATCAAGATATGGACTTTATTCATTAATAAACCCTATAATCTGACAGGTGAGCATGTTGTTCGTGGATCGTTGCGCGACGTGGGTCGCTGCGCGCACGGGCACGGTAAATGAGAGATACATAGACCGATAGCGAAGTCGACCAGGCGCCGCGACACCACACAACCAGATTACCATTCTATTCAAAGAAGCTCTGCAGAACGTCCATCGCCTTCGCCTGAGCAACGATCTCGTCCGACTTCTCGAAATTCTTCACCGATGACGGCCTCGTGGTCCCCAGTGAGCTTGAAGGAGGCGTGGGCGTAGACGCCGGGCTGCGCGGCGCAGAAGACGAGTCGGAGGAATTACTTTGCTCGAGACTGATATCCTCGGCTTTGGGAGCAGCTAGCTCGGGCATCTTCTCGAGTGCTGTCCTGACCAGGTCGGCGATGGGTCCGCCGCCCAGTATCTTCAGCGTTGGCACGTCGACACCCAGCTCTTTCAGGAACCACGCCCGGATATCCACCGCGACGAGCGAGTCCACGCCTTGGTCGACGAGACCGGTAGCATCGTCCAACTTTTCTTCCTCCGCGATGCGCAGCAGACGCTTGAGGTAGCGCAAGAACGCGTCGCGGACAACGTTATAGGCCTCTGCCGCCGTCTTCGTGCCTTGAAGTTGAGTCTTCACACGCTCGCTAGACTGCTTAGTCTGCGAACCTGCGCGCTTTTCTTCGCGCTGTACGAAGTGGCTGAACTTGATATCGCGCTTGTGCGCCGCCTTCACTTCGAGATCTGGAGGGATGAAGGTGACACCCATACCTACTTGCTCAGATGACGTTTGGCTTGGGCGGCCCGACAAGATGGCTTCTGCGAAGAGCGCATGCAGATCCTCCTCGGAAATGTTGATGTGTCCGAGCGACTGGAAGTAATCAAAGTCGAAATTCTCCGCATGTGCTGCGTATCCTACGCCCAACACCGCTGGAATGTTGACCGTTGAGGCGGCGACCCCTCGAGCTCGCCTACCGGCTACCAACGATGTCATCCACTCGTTGGCGGCCGAGTAGTTGCTCTGGCCAGTCCAGCCAATAACGGACGCTATACTCGATGTGACCACGAAGAATTCGAGGGAGGTGTCGTGGAAAGCTTGATCAAGCATTTGAGTGCCCACTACCTTTGGTGCAGTGACACGGCGGAAACTTTCGAGCGTCATGTTAGCAAAGAGCTCGTCTTCCAAGATCATCGCTCCGTTGACAACGCCGGCAATGGGAGGCATGGAAGATCTGATGGCACCCAGCACGTTATCGAGTGACTGGCGAGATGTAATGTCGAGCGATTGAGCCTCGATCAAAGCGCCGTATCGTCGTTGCATATCATTGATGAACCGCGGGTTGACCTTGGGTGTGCGGCTCGTCAGAACCACATTGCGGGCGCCATGCTTGATCATCCATTCAGCCAGCGACTGTCCGAGCTCGCCGGCCATGCCAACAAATAGATACGTCTTGTCGGCGCGGAACAGCGTGCCCGAGTCGATTGGTCGGACCTTTGCCGGAACGGAGGTGGTAGCACACCAGTCAACAACGACCAGAGCCGCCCCACGTTGTGGGTGCTCCACCGCGTCAGCCAATGCAATGATGCAGGTCGTCCCAGTGTCAGTAGCCTGCCCAGAGTCGCTCAAGGCGCTCTTGAGCGTATGTGCCACTTTGACATCTATCTCCAGCGCCGGCGTCGGATCTACCTCGTAAGCAAGAAGGTCTCCTTCTTCGATTTTCAGGCAAGTCGACGGAAGAACACTGAGGATAGCGTCCCGAACAGCATCTGACGCAGCACTTTGTGAGAAGTGAACGAACACGGCGACTGAAGCTGGAATCGTGGCTCGAATAGCTTGTCGAGGGA
This sequence comes from Laburnicola sp. JP_R_19, assembly GCA_031010545.1. Taxonomy (NCBI): domain Eukaryota; kingdom Fungi; phylum Ascomycota; class Dothideomycetes; order Pleosporales; family Didymosphaeriaceae; genus Laburnicola; species Laburnicola sp. JP_R_19. The sequence continues at coordinate 2,158,316 of VOIT01000042.1, forward strand.
AATTGGGGTGCACGAAAATTGCGTTGCCTTCTTTGTTCTCGTGCAACTTCGATGTTATGAAGACAAGTGTGACATGCCTTGGAGCAGCGCTAGCTCGCAACGCTGCTTGCACAACATCGTCTGCCTCATTGAGAAGAACTGTGCTTCCCGGAGGTGCAAGGGACAGGATGCGTTCTGAGATGAGGTTGCTCGCAGCTGACACAAGTGTCGAAGGTTCGTCCAACTCGACGACGACGCATGAATGCTGTGGAATCTTTGCAGGAGAAGCACTGGAGTCGGTAAGGGCAAGGACGATCTCTCCGCTGTCTTCGTCGGTCCCCATGCACAGCCTCAGGAAGCCAGCGCTACCTACGGCAAGGCTCCGGAGCAGCGAGTACTTGATGCGAACGCTTCGATGCTTGCTCGATAGCGAGTCGGTTATCGTCAGTGGAGAACGTTTGCGAACTTCCATCGACTTTGCTTTGCCTTCTCCCACCCCAACGAGCTCGACAGGATCGCGAGCTGGATCTGCGGCGGTGAAGACATCTCGTCGTCGCGCATTGTAACGACTGTTCTTCTCCGAATCGGGGACCAGTCGCGTGATAAGTTGTTTGCCATCGCTAACATAGATCTCGGGTTCCGGCGTCCAGAGCAGGTTGCTATCTGTACACCACTCGTGGAGCACGTGTTCTCTGAGCAATGTAGTGGCTAGCTCGGTGGCCGTATTGCGATCGATTCCGCTACCTCCACCCACGCTGTAATCCAAATCGTACAGCTGTACGCTCAAGTTCGGATGTTCAGTCTTCACGGTGTTGATTATGCCCTTCATCATATGGCTAAACGGTCGATGTGCTCTTGCGCCGCAGGTCACCCAGACCACAGTACCGGCGATTGCCCACAAGGTCTTCAACGCTTCAAACTTGGCAACTGTGAGGTCTTCCAGGAGCGATCTATCCAGGTCGACCAATGAAAGGACAGTAATGGTCCCGCTGTCTGACTGTGAGAGGGCCATAGCTGATGTCGCGAAGTCCTCGAGGGTATCGAAGTGTTGCTTGTTCAGGAAACGATGCGAGAGGACCTGATCGACCTCTTGTCCAAGCTTGTAGACGGGCAGTGTTGCTCCTCCGATGATTGCGAGACCATCGTTGCGCACGTTGACAGGTCGCTCTTCGACTGCAAGAGGGTTGCGTAGCAGCGTGGTCTGATCGTTGATAGCCTGCGCCACGAAGACGCTCATCGGCAGCGAAGCGCTAATGTCGGGAGTAAGGGTGTCGATGCCCGAAAAACCTGCTTGTTTGAGCGTGTGGTCCCATTGGCGTAGACTGAGGAGCGGTCCCCAGGGCCGACCCGTCTCAGCACCAATCCACCAGCCAGGAAGTGTCCCAACCGTAACGCCACTGAACAGCAAGTCTGTTGAGTTCAGCTCCGCCACGACAAGGAAGCCGCCAGGTTTCAAGAGACGCCGAACATTTGAAAGGGAGGCCTCCATGTCGCCAGAAACGTGTAGTACGTTCACAGCAACAGCCAGATCATAGGAACCCTCCACAAAGCCTTGGCCTGAAGGCTCCTTCTCCATGTTGAAGGCCTTGTAGATCATGCGATCAGATTCTTGGCCAAAGATTTCTTCTGCGGCGACGAAGAAGCCGCTTGAGATGTCGGTGAATGTGTATGATGAATACGTATCCCCAATCTCACGAAGAATGGCACTTGTGGTAGCGCCGGTACCTGCGCCCACCTCAATGATGTTCATACTCGGATATCGGTGGGCGATCTGCGACACCACACGAGCTAGCCAGCGCCCGGTAGGACCGGAGCATATGGCACTCTCTTCGTAGAAAGCTCGAAGAAGGCCGTCCTTGTTCATGTGCTCAAGCATAGAGGTCCCTGCTCGAATAACTTCCACTAAATTGTCTCCGACAACCTCGACGAATTTGGTGTCCTTCCTGCCCTCATAAGGTGCAAGAATCCGGGAAATCGTCTCACGAGAATCTCGATTGCATTCGGGTTTGACTTTCGGAAGCGCATCCCGGCTGACCATGTCAACCATGCGGTCGCACCAGCTCAGGTATCGCTGGAAATGGGGAAGGAGGTCGCGCCTTTCCTGAAGTGGTATCGAAATCGAGGCGTTGCGGGCAAAATAGTATGCGGCTCGGTCAACATCCTTGTACATCTGGACCTCAAAGTCGCTCATGGTCTCGCCTCGCGCAGCCACTTGCCCATCTGGAGAGATTACATTGTTCTGGAACTGTGAGAACATTGGCAGGTCGTCCCTAGGAGTAGCTCTTGAAAATGGCACAAGTGTCGCACCCTCGAATTGCAGAAATGCGTGGCTGCCATCATGGGTACTGAGGTAAACGTCTCCTACGACCTTGGAAGGCGCTCTGCTCCGGATCGAGGTTTCATACTGGAATGACTCTTGCTTGCCGCCATCACCAAGGCTAGTGAAGTAGGGATTGATGGTCACTGAAGAGATGGATACTGGAACGTGAAGTGACCAGATGGAGGTGTCGCTCGGGTACGACCAAGCAGCAAACACGGTCTGCAGGGCGGAGTCCAACATACCAGGGTGTACGACGAGGAGGTCATCATATCCGACACCAGATTGGTCCGTCAGACTCCCAACACTGTAGTCAAGCTTGCGACGGATGTGCGAAAGGCCTTGGAAAGGCGATTTGTAGGTGTACCCGATCTTGGAGAGATTGTTGTAGAAGTGTTGCTCGTCGACGTCAACCAAGTTATATGCATCGGCAGTCGCATGGGGAAGGGTATCGGGCTCCGCCAAGTGGAGGTGACATATAACACGCCCCTTGGCGTTGAGCACCAGATCGTAGACTCCTTCGGCGGCAGAGTAGCAAGCCCACTCAGCTGTTACCTTGTCCGGGGTGATTTTGACTGAAGTAATACTGAAGATCGCCTCTACGACGGATGCGTCATCGTCGAATGCAATGGCCTTTGAAATGTCGATGTCCTCAAGTCGAATCAGGCCGATACGCACATCGCTATTGCTCTGCAGGGCAACGGCTCGAACGGCTTCCACTGCCATACTAACATAGCCTGTGGCGGGGAAGACTGTCTGTCCCTGAAGCATGTGACCTTTGAGCCAAGGCATCTCGCTCGGTTGCAGCATTTTCCGCCATTGCAACTCGCCAGGTGTGAGTGCTTCCGAGCATGGATTACCCAGTACAGGGTTAGTTATGTGCGCTGGGTTTCGATGTTTGAAATGATTGGGAATTCGACTTGTAGTCCAGTAGCTGCGGTGGGCATCGAACGGATAAGGTGGCAGATCTTGCAACACTGCTCGGTCTTCCTTGCCGGACAGCAGTGCTTGCATGTCCGAGAACTGGATGCTGTCGGACCCCAGTCTTGTCCAAATGTATCCTAGCCCGGAACTGAGCTGTTCAAGATCGCTTTGGTCGCGAGAGAGCAGGGAAGTGTACGGCGTGCTGACATCCCCTCGTGAAGCGCCCAGGGTCGTCGCTGCTGGACTCTTGAGCGCAGCATGTGGTCCAACCTCGATGGCCATGTCAAAATCGCCGCATTGACGTACAGCCGTTTCAAGCGCTCCCGCGAACAAAACGGTGTTGCACATGTTGTCAACCCAGTACTGGTTGGTGAGAGAATCCGCAGACATGGTCTCGCCCTCATAGACGCTTGAAAACCAGGTCGCCTTCGTTGATTCGGGCTGCTGAATAGATTGAACCCCACAGCCCTCCAAGGATGCGAGGTAAAGCTCAGCACAAGAGGTCATGTGAGCACTGTGGTAAGCTGTGTCGACTTTCAACTTACGAGCGAAGATACCTTTCGCTCCGAGTTCGGTCTTCGCTTCATCGATGGCGTCTTCGTCGCCGCTGATTGTGACACTCGAGTTCGAGTTCACAGCGGCCACTTGTATCCGACCTGCATACCGATCGTTGTCACACAACGCTTTTTTCACACACCATCATCAACTTTTGAAATTTTGAGAAAGTGGTCAAAACTGCCTAGTTTTCTATCTCATTATCTCAGTTTCATCTAAATACCACTCCTAGCCATCTTCAGGCACCGCACGCGTGCGGTGGTTTGATGATAGCAATGGAGACGCCTCATAGGCCCCCTCTGGGGACCTCTACAGCGACCCGCCCACCAGACCTTGAGTCTGCGCAACAGAATAACCTCCAGCACGCCACAAGGAAGCGCCAACAGTCCGATATTCGCCCTCCTAGACGCCTCTCCTTTGGTGGAGGCGTGCCTGTCCGCCCTGCTGACACAGAAACTGCAGCCAGTGTCCTCAACTCCCACCTTACGGCCACCCGCAAGGCGGCAGAGACCCAGGAAAAGATAGTAATGGCAATAGCTGATGCTGTTGACCACTGCCTCGCCAAATTTAAGCGCCCGGAGGAGCTGGAGGCTGCTATCGCCCTCCGCAACCGCGTTATACAGGCGATGAAAAACTCTACTACTGCGCCAAGCCTTCGCCCCAATCCGGTAAGGACCGGCTACGACTCGACAACCACAGCCTACACTACGGACAGTGATAGCGGCCTTGCCGCCCAGCCTCAGAAGACATGGGCAAGCGTAGCATCCGCCTCCTATCACGGGGACAGCGGGCACACGACAACTGACAGCAGAAGGGCCACAGCCGCTGTTAAGCGACAGCAGCCCCCCAGACAAGCAGCAGACCCACGGATCTTGCTCACTGTCTCGAATCCAGCTAACAGGCTCGGACAGACCTCCGCCTTCGCTGTGCGAAAGGCAATCTGCGACGCTACAGGACTTGATATTAGCGACATCCCCGGCCACAAGGACCCGAACAGGCTGGGCTATTACGCCAGCCTCCAAGGCTATACGACAACAACTCATGGAATAAGAAAAGAAGGAACCGATGATCCGCTCTATTAATGGCGACAGCGCAGAGTTGCCCACACGCTGGACCAACTACGCTGTCCCTGGGGTGCCTAGCAGCTACCACTCGCTGTTAGGACAAGAAGTCCCGTACACCCTAGAAATGATCGCGGAAGAGGCTTTTACGCAGACCTTGACTCGCCCAGTAAACTGCTGGCCCTCTAGGCACGGCCTAAACCAATACGGGCACACTACCTACGTGGTGTCCTTTGAGAAGCCAGTAACACCTTTCCAACTCTTTGGCGTCAGCGACTTATCCCGCGAAATTGTTAAGAAACGCGCAATTGAGTGACATGACCCTGGCTGCCAGGGATACTGCAACGCAGCGCGTTGCACCCGCGCGCCCCGCTGCCGCAACTGCGGCATGAAACAGAGCGAGCACGAAGGCCCTATAGGTGACAACTGCGCTCACAAGCTACAGTGCCCTAATTGCCGCGGTCCACACGCCGCCGACGATCCGACCTGCCTGGTAAAGCCCAGGCGAGTGAGCGGCAGGATTATAAGACCTACCCGCCGTGAGCTGGCCACCCTCCGCCGCGCTGGACAAAAGGCCTACGACCAGCTACACAACCCGCAACCCCAACCCGCGCCCACCGCGCAGAGACAAGGCAACGCCGCCAACAGAGAAGGCGCCCCTCCCACCGAGGGCAACGCTCAACCTAACGAAGAGGACACTGCTCCTACCGGAGACACTATCCAACAAGCCCCTCAAGAAGAGCCCACAGACCAAGAGAGCCAGGAACGAGTTCCTAGCCCCTGCCCACCAAGAGGACAGCGCTTAAGCCCCTACCCCAATCTTGCGGCACGACAAGCGGCTCGCGCCTCAAGCCGACTAGTCAGACTCACCGCGCCTATAAGCGGCAGCCTTAACCTCGCTGCACTCTCAGCACAAAGCGCGAGACATGCAGACTACACACAGTCCTTTTTATAGGAGGACATGACTATGGACGACTCCTCTAATTAATGAGGAACAACCGCCGCAGATACACCCCTCGCAGAGACCCTGATATAAAAGTATGCTGGACTAATGTTGGCAGAAGTGGCCCAGCACACACAGCCGCCCTTGAGATCGCTTTCACAGAGGGCATTGACATTATTTGCATGCAAGAGCCAGCCACCTGGCCCGGCACACGGACTTCGAACCACCCCAGCTATAACCTCCATCCACCGGTGGACGGCTGGGACAGCCGGGAGACCTGGGAGGCAGAACGCCCCCGGGTCCTCATCTTCACCTGTAAGGGCAACAGACTAAAGATCACGCCCTGTACCCCGCTGCATAACAGGGACCTGCAGTGGATCGAAGTGAACGGAATCTCTATACTTAACGTTTACCGGGCGCCACAGACTACGCCGGTACTCGACTACATCACCTGCCTCACCCCACCAAACAGGTGCCTGGCAGGAGGTGATCTCAACGCTAAACACGACATGTTCGAGCCTGGTGTCACGACCACACAGGGCGGAGCCGAGCTTGCCCAATGGGCTACAGACAGCGGCATGGATTATATAGGCGAACCCGGAATCCCCACCCATAGGGCCGGGCACGTTATAGACCTCTCTTTCTGCAACATCCCCTTCGCGACCACCGCGGTACGAACAGACATGAACTGCGGCTCAGACCATAACACGTTGGTTACTACGATCCCTGGCAGAGGACAGGAGCCCCTTGACCAGTTCCAATATAGGGTCCCCACAAAGAAGCTACCGCTATTTGTCGACGCTGTTGCTAACGGAATGAAAGGCACCCCCCGCTCAGACGGGCCACAGACCTGCGAGCACGTTGACAGGCGCGTCGCTGCCTTAGAAGAAGTCCTCACCAACGCCCTAAAGACGGCAGGTAGAAAGAAGAGAGGGACAGGCCACTCGGCGCCCTGGTGGACAGACGATTGCAAGACAGCCTATCGAGCACACCTCTACTCGCTCGACGGCCACACCGGCTGGGGCCCCTCTGATGAGACACGTACTTTCCTAGCGATAGTCCGCAAGGCAAAGAAGGAGTACTGGCAACACACTATAGATAACGCTGAAGCGACTAGGAACTTTTCCGCATTATTAATTGGCACAAGCTGGAACCCACTAGAACACAGGCACCAATGGTGTTTAGAGGCGCGGAGGCGACTGAAGACAAAGACAAGGCTGAGATGCTACGACAAGCACTTCTCTGCAGATTCACGGCGGAGGACGATCTGCCGGAACCGCCCCCCCCCAAGAACACCCTACTATCCCGTGGGACACGTACCTATCGATTGAAGAGACGGAGCGCTGCGTGATTGGGGTCTCCAGCACCTCACCAGGCGCTGATGGCATAACAGTCCGGCTGCTCACAGCATGCTGGAACCACATTAGACAGTACGTTTGCAACATCTACCGCGACCTACTATTGCTTGACCACTACCCGGCCGCCTGGACAGACGGGGAGATTGTTTTATCAAGAAACTTGGCAAGAAAGACTACACAATCCCAGGGTCTATGAGACCACTTGCCATGCTGCTCTGCCTCAGCAAAGGTTTTGAAAGGGTAATCGCTCGGCGCATAGCCCACTTGGCTGTGCTGCACGGCGTCCTAAGCCCCCAGCACGGGGGGCCCTCCCAAAAAGGTCGGCCATGGACCTAATCACGGCCTTCACCCATGAAGCCGAACTCGCTTTTAGCGAGGGCAAACACGTCACCATGGTAACTATGGATGTACTAGGAGCTTTCGACGCGCTGCTAGTTAACCGGCTACTGCACCGCATGAAAGACCAAGGCTGGCACCAGAAGGTCCTAGTCCTCACACGCAACATCCTCACGAACCGACACATTCTTGTCCGCTACGGCCAACACCGTTCTGGCCGCCACCCAGTGGCCTGCGGCACCCCACAGGGCTCGCCATTCTCCCCCGTTATCTACATGTTATACCTTGCAGAGCTACTGCTCCAGAACACAACTATGCGCTTTGGCTATACTAACGACATATGCCTCTACAGCACCTCCCACAGCCTCAACCTTAACGTTAAAATACTTGCTGAACAAGTCCGCAAGATCAACTTATACGGCGCGGACCACAAGATTGCTTTCTCACCAGACAAGCTCAAAATGATCCACCTTACAAGACAGAACGGGGACTACGCGCCGCCCTGCGCCGTCGACGATCACCTTACTATTCACCCAATCCTCCCCACAAGTGAGGTACCTGCACTGCGCTGGCTAGGCGTATGGTTCGACAGGAAGCTCACCTTTAAGACCCACGTGGCCATACGCGCCGCAAAGACAAGGGTTGTTGCCCACCACATCCGCAGCCTCGCTCGGATCAAACACGGCCCCCCACCGGGGTCTTTGCGCAAGCGGTGATCTCCTGCGTCCTCCCCCGACTCCTGTACGGAGCGGAGGCCTGGTACGGAGGAAGAACCAACCCTCTAGAATCATGCGCCAGTCAAAAGGCGCCGAAGTGAGCACCCGACTGGGTTGGCACATAGAAACACTCAACAAGGTCCTCAGGCAGGCATGCAGAGCCGTTGTTCCGGCCTACCGGACCACACCCACCACCGCTATCTTCAGGGACGCTGGACTCCCCTCAGCAGCAGTAGCCCTAGAAACCTGCAAGTTCCGCTTCGCAGCACACCTGCTAACGATTGACGAAAAGCACCCGCTAACTGCCAGGACTCACCTTCCTACAGTCAGAAGAGGCCGAGGCGCAGGCCTCCCACAGAGAGCCCGCACGAAGGTACAACAACTAGCACAGGTCTTCAACCCGGTACCCCGACCCGAATTCCGCGCCCCCCACTACTCCCCTGGGAGCCGCGACGACCCCACAGGCCATGTGAATAAGAAGGAAGCCGCCCGCCGCTTTAAGGAGTGGTGGGCCCTTCTCCCGCCAACTGCTATCACCGTCTTCTCCGACGGCTCTGAACAATGGCTTGACGGCGTCAAGCACGTCACATACGGCTACGCTATATACGAAGGGCAGACTCTCACCCTACAGGGCAACGGCTCCCTCAACCCCAGGTCCCACGTCTTCGATGCCGAAGCTGTAGGCGCGTGGCGAGGACTCTCACACACGCTCCGCACGCCCCTACCGGCTCAGACGCATATACATGTGCATAGATAGCACCTCTGTTATATAGTGCATCAGAGGCAACCCGTCCCCCTCCTCGCAGTGGGCGTTCGTTAGGTGCCAAGAGACAATTGAGAACCTGGACATTACTGTCCAGTGGTCCCCAGGACACTGCAATATAGAGGGAAACGAACGGGCAGACCAGCTAGCAGACAACGCGGCAAGGACCCCTAAACCTCCACACGGCATGGCAACTAAACCCACAGCCTTAGGCCTTAAGTCAGACGTTCGCGCCCTTACTAGGAGCGCAGAGATGGACTGGTGGCGCAAGCACACACTGAATCTGTCTAGGTGGTATATGCAGTGGGACCTCAAGTATCGCCCTGCAAAACAGCCAAAGGAGCTCACCCTCTAATGACTGACGCTTGCAAAGCTACTGTCCATGCGCACCCGCTATGGACACTACGCTTGGTACTACAAGAAGTTCAAACACGACGACGCAGTTATGGGATGTTCCTGCGGGGCAGACCTCGCGCCAGACTACATAGTCCACTGCCCACGAGCGGTCCGGAAGTTCCGCTACTGGCCGAAACGACCCCCTCTCCCTCCTAGCACCACACGGGAGGGCGTTGAATACTTAAAGACCCTTGAGCCTGAAGATGTTTAACTCTTGCTAGAGCTTGCCAACCCCACTAACACTAACAAATAAATGTTGGTTCTATGGACTGCCTACTAAGCCACAGATGCTGGCGGACGCGACAATAACCTGGGACAGCTCCTCCGGCGTCGACTCTGTCTGAGCTCCCAGCAGGGGTGCCTCTTATCCTGACATCTTGCCACACGAGGCAACCTCCCCTACGCTCTCCTACTCTCCTTACCTCTCCTTACTGTCTACACGATCCTTACCTTTCCTATACTAGTTGTACGCTAAGGTCTTGGCACTTTTTACCACAGCTTTGGGGCAGCCGAAGCTGCCCCTGCTTTGGATTGTTATATGTATAATAGCTACACCCCGACATCTCAGCCTATAGGCATGAAGACACGGATTCAGCCCCCGCACGGAGGGGGGCGGACTCTTACGAGCCGCTGCAAGAGACGGCAATAGTTTATAGCATGAATCGCCTTTACCATCTGGCTGGCCCCAGATGGCTACTCGGCGCGTCCCCATGCCCCATGGGAGGCTAGAACCTAGGTTCCTGGACGTTAATCAATACTACTACTACTACTACTCACACAACGCTTTCGCATCCTCGAAAGAAGCGCCAATGGCCATCATGGCTCCTCGTGGACGATGAGCGCGCGGGCTAGATGCTGATTTTGCGTGTACGCCACGGAAGTATGCAATCCTGATCGCATCTTGTGCTGAGAGATAGCCTGCGGCGTAGGCGGCTCCGATCTCGCCCGAAGAATGACCTACGACAGCTCTAAAAGTGATGCCAGCCGCACGGAGGACATCAACTAAGATGATCTGCACAGCTGTGCAAAGCGGCTGGGAGAGCGCTGCTTCGGCTATGCGCGAATTCTCTTTGCTGGCGAGTAGTTGATATCTGAGTGTCCATAATGGTCGGTCCGTTGCGACAGGAAGATTCTGTAAAGCCGCATCCAGGTCTTCGAGACGAGACGCAGCAAACTCGGAGGACTCGATTAGCTCAGCTCCCATACGAGGCCATTGAGCGCCTTGCCCGGTGAAGATGCCCACCACATTTGCTGGTTGGGGTCGCGAAGCAAAGCGGATATCTAAATCAGATTCGGCCCGTTCGTCTGACTGCGGAGATATGATAGCCGTGAGATGTTCGATGGCAGCTTGTATGTCCGCAGCTGCGACGAACTTACGGTAGGGGAGTGTCGACCGTCGATGTTGCAAGGTGTATGCCAGATTCATGATATTGATATCAGGGATCTCCTTGAGGTACTCCAGATGCCATGATAACATTGTTCGAAGCGCTTTAGTTGAAGCGGCGGAGAAGACTAGCGGCGTAAAGAGCGGGCTCGTACATGTCATCGACCCTGCCTTCGATGCAGGGTTGAACGTTTCGAGAATACAATGGGCGTTAGTCCCGCCAAAGCCAAAGCTAGCGCGTAAGCATTAGTTGCGTTCAGAATGGACCAAGCTCGAAAGAATCATACCTGTTCACGCTTGCTCTTTTGACCTCACTTCCATGAGTACTGGGCCAAGTCTTCGGTGCGGTGGGAATTTCGAGATGGTCGTAAAAGGGTGCAACCTTTGGGCTCAGATTTTCGAAATGCAGATTTGGCGGAACAATACCATGCTTTAAAGCCAGTGAAGTGCTGATTAGACTTGCTAGCCCGGCCGTTCCTTCGGTGTGGCCAATCACAGTTTTGATCGATCCGACGAGTAGCTTTTCAGACGATGAAGCTGCGGGAGATCCAGGACGAAACAGGGCGCTGGAAATGGCTTCAGCCTCTTGAGGGTCTCCAGCCTGGGTTCCCGTGCCATGTGCCTGGAAGAATTGTGGGCGATCTCGGGGGTTCTGAAGGTCTAGCCCGGCTTTCGCGTAGCACTCACGAATGAGGGCCGCCTGTGCGAAACTGCTGGGCATAGTAAGACCAGGTGTTCGGCCGTCCTGATTGACACCTGTCTCGCGTATGATACAGTCGATAGGATCGTTGTCTGCAAGAGCTTGTGAAAGCGACTTGAGCACAACAGCAGCTACGCCTTCACCTCGAGTATAACCGTCCGCAGCAGTGTCCCACATGGCACAGCGACCATTCGGAGAGAGCATGCCTAGATTGCTCTCGGAGATATACATTGCTGTAGCGTAAAGAGTAAGCGACTGCGCATATAGATATTGGGAGCGACGTGCTGATAACTTACCTGGACTCAGTATCAAGCTTGTCCCAGCTGCCACAGCCATCTTTGAACGACCACTTCGAATAGTCTGTACTGCATGATCCAATGCGACCAAGCTACTGGAACATGCCGTATCGAGAGCAAGACTTGGACCGTGCCAATCAAAGAAGTAGGAGATACGATTGGCCAGAATACCTCTCTCCAGACCCGTTGCGGTGTATCGTGGTAGAGTTTCCCAATCCCGTGTCAACATAGTATTGTAGTCGTCGCACATTGATCCTACATATACGGCGGTGTCTGATCCCCGAGTCTTTTCCATGGGTAAGCCTGCGGCACACAAACTGTCGTATACAACATGCATGAGCAAGCGCTGTTGCGGGTCCATAGCGCTGACTTCCCCCGGCTGGATGTTGAAGAAGCCAGCGTCGAAAAGCGTGACATTGCTTCTTTCGTCGTCTTCAAGCCAGTACGACTTGGTCGCGTTCGTGGTGCCATGGTGCGTGCCAACCGGATGGTAGAAGGCATCAATATTGAAGCGAGACTCTGACGGCTTCCGACTCAGGTCCTGAGGTTGGTGGATCAACGACCAAAGCTTTGAGGGTGTATCGGCGCCCCCAGGGAATCGACACCCAGCGCCGATCACGGCGATTGGTTCCACCATTGTATGAGGGAGTAGTGTGGTTGGCTAGAGACACGAAAAGCTTTTAAATGATAATTGGAAATAGATTGCAGTGTCTGAGGGCGAGCAATAGCGTGGGCACACCTTCCGTTGCGTGTCACTGGATGAGGGATGTTGAATGAATGCGTCTGCATTAATCTTATTAAGGAGGGTAGATATGCATGTCTAACTGTTAGCGCACATCAAGAGTTCGGCGAAACACATGTTTGGGCACTACTAGATTTCGAGGTCGGAGTGGTTCTGTGCCCGGGCCAAGCTCGAGGTACTACCTACTGGGGTAATCGGAAAATCGAAAACCAACACTCCGTCGCTTTCTACACTCACTAAGACCTCTGCACTCCGATAACACTGATCGCGAATATTCTACCACATTGTTCCGTCAGGATTAAACGTCCAAGCCTCGCTCCGAGCCGCGCCGCTTTCCCAGGCGTTGAGATTGAAAGCGAATTGCGACAATTGCTGTTCGGACTTGTCGTCTGTTCAGAAATTAGCACTCTCGGAATTTCGTAGCTTTTCCGCGTAGCATGATCATTCTGCTAGTGATATAGCGCTGTCCTTCAAATGTTGACGCCGCCAGGTGTTGCAATAGTTCGTATGTCATCCGAGAGCATGTCTACCCTCAAAGATCATCTCACGGCGAAAAGCGCATCGAGGTTGTCCTGAGCATATACAAGATACACAAGGTGAGATGTGGTAGGATACGGACGATTGCAACACCTGCTGTCTTAATATCGTCGGGAAAACAGCACTTACCGTCGTACAAATTTAGTGCATCTCTCAACAAATTCTGGTCGCCCATAGATGGAGTGACTTCGCTTACACTCCCTTGGCCTGTCATTTGCTCCCCGAGTGCAACAATGCTAGTGCTGCTTACGCTGGGATAGGTGCTCCGATCTTGCGACTCTCCGGCTTTCGCAAGCACAAAGCTTATGGTGTCTGCCGCTTTTCTCGCTTCTTCAGAAAATGCATTGCTCTGCAACCAGGTCCCTCTGGAATTCTGCAGTGCCATCATGATTTCCTCGTCCCGTTGCAGAGTCTTGCCGCGATATAGTAGCGAACAGAGCATCATTGTTGCCGTCAGGAACTGGTGTTTTAGCACTGAGGAAAGACGCCAGCGCAGAATATCAAGACGGCCTCCTTGACGCGTCTCTTCGTGCAAGACTTGCTGAATATTCAACATAGCCAAGGAGGCATCCACGCAGACTCTCAGAGAGTGAGATAATAAATCCTCGGCCAGCAAGGATGGTGGCAAAACGAAACGACGATGCAAGGATATCTGTCCCTTATAGAATAGATGGCTAAGGAACAGGCGAGACATGACCATTTGCGGGGGATCAATAAGGCTGTTCGTCATAGATTTCATCCGGAAGGGTGGTGGGATGCTAGCAGCAGCGTCATGTAGCTTCGCCTCAGCCTGCAGGATGTCTGCGTACTCGCATGATTGAACGTTTGCCATGGTGTTAGAGATGATGGCTAGCGCATTTAACATCCTCCGGCGTGCGATGGTCCCCAGCACAGTCGTGATTTCGGTTTCCGGTCGTGAAAGGGGAATTTCGCTAGTGTCATGATCAAGGTCACTGTCATTTAGGTTTCGCGGTTCAGCGGTGTCGCATTGCCAGTCAGAAATCATGCGGGGCATGCCCATCTGACTCGAGATAAGAACGTCGCACTGTAAGACAATGGTCCACACTCTGCGCCGCATTTCACTCTCCAGTGGCGTGAGCTGACCAGGAAAATTGCTTGGATCTCGGTGGCAACCCATACGCATCGCGAGATTAACCTCGAGCGCGAGCAAGAACCAGACGTCCTTGTCGGCATCGGCACGCACAGCAAATTCAATGTACACGTGGTGTATCATGGCCTCCAGCACATAGGGACCCCCCTGAGTGTACTCGCTCGATATGAGGCACTGAGCAACCTTTTCGCGGTAAATGCTGACCTGCAGAGCCTGCTGCTCCACACTATAGCCATATGCAGTGTCGCTGGGATCGGACGCCAGGGCTGCGAGACATAACATGCCATACAATAAGCCAATCCATGAAATGGGTACGGCAGATGGATCGTCCCAGAATGCCTCATACTGCAGCTGTCAGCACCCACCTCTCATCTTGAAATCCGGGAACGCGGTTTACCTTGCGTAGAAATGTTGGCCCGTGAACCACACCTAACGTAGGTTAGCATCGGGATCCGTAGGGGTAGTCAAGCACTGCTGCAAGCCATCACTTACTGGAAATCATCTCCTGACGGTTGAAATATCGCGAAACGTAGCGGTCGACGGTAACTCTAGGAGGAAGAGCAGCGATGATATCGGCATTGGAAAGCTGCCCGTAACCACCATATAAGAGCAGCGAATGTGTATTCGCTTGATTGTCTATTGGCCCCGAAGGTTCGGCACTGCTCTGGGCTTGTTCGGGGCTGGCAGATATCCGCATCTGCTCCTGCCGGTCAAAGTTCTCCTTCAATTCGGCAATGCTTTCAAGAATGGCGGCCCAGTGATCGCCACCAACGTAATGCGACGGCGAATCAGTGGCAAGCATGATGCCACGATCTGTCGGTCCACTCATCAGGGTGTCAGCCTGTGGAGGCTCGACGGGTTGGCTAGTGATTTTGAATGGCATTTGATGAGTGGTATTAGACTGGGCAGCTATTGACATGACGAGGCGCTCAAGCTGCAGAAGGCGTTGGTGCATGCCCGGTGTTGCGAGCGAAGGGGCGGCATCTTCTGGGAAGGTGCATATCTGGCCGCGGGAAGAACAGGTAGAACATGGTTGTTGACGATCGCATCGAAGTCTGAGTAGGTAGCCATTAGCGCAATCGGCCTTAGAGCGTTCAAGTCGCATGCTTACTTGCGGCGTCGACAGAGATCACAGGAGAGCTGGGCCTTGTCCCTACGTCGACTGGCATGTGGACGTGAGCGGAGCGTGGCCTGGACATCATCGGACGATGCCGACACTGTCTCTTCCATAGGCGGGGGCGCCATAAAGATAATGCCTACGTTCTGTACCTGTCAGGCGTGTCTGTGGGGCGTGGAGGACGGAAAGGCTGGCCTCACGCCAGACTGTGACTGTGCCGCAGTCACGTGACTGATAGTTCCGCCAGGGACTTTCGCTCATCGCGCGCGACTATCGGAACTGTCGATAGCCACGCCAAGGACTATCGCTCGCGACGATAGCCACTATCGCAACTATCACCTCCAGTATATAGACAGTAGACAATGCACCCTTATGGTCATTGTGTTCAACCTAAGCAGAGTTGTCAGTAATCAAGCATGCGTCAAAATTTTGATTGATCTTGTTTGACTTGGTCAAATTCAACCAAACAAGAGTCTCCGCTGCTATTTTAATAAGCTAAACAATCAAATCTGTAAATTTTTGTTAAGATAATTTAATTTTGATTAACTCGCTTAACATACCTATAGTGTTGCAGCTGCTATAGAGGTAAGGTTGTTGGGATAGGTGTAATAGCAGCTAATAATAGATTTCTTAGTGTTGTAGCTAGCTTAGTAAGGCAGCTATCGCGTACTTTCCGCGTACTACAACGCGTACTACAACGCGTACTACAACGCGTACTACAACGCGTCAACAGCTACCTAACCCTATACTTTGGCTTAAGGTCCTGCACGACGTCACGAGACATACAGTGTAACGAGACACTTTCCTCATTTTAAGACCAGAAATTATTGTGTGGCACATATATCTGTCTGTGATTAATAACACACTATTTTGTAGCCATAGATCCATCTCCACACTAAGCTGGAACGAGTACCGCCGTACGGTGACGTAGCTATCAGCGGTTTCGTTGACGCCATTATATGCCGTTCTAGCCTTCCTTCCCTGTTTAATTACAACTGTCGAGTTCTATCTTGATTTTGGAGGTATAGAGCGATGGTCTAGTGGCTGGTAATTGTGTTTTAGTTCCTTGCGAAGTCGTTTACGCTCGGTGTGGACATCCCGAGAGTTTCTTTGATATAAGGAGATGCGGGATTTTTCTTAGCCGTATTTAATTGTGCGCTAGCCTGTATTAGCGCTCTTACATAAACAGCCATCAATACAAACTACTCCCAATGAAGACGGATCCTAAAAATAGAGTTAGCGTCTGTCCCTTGCACAGCCCAGCTTTGTGCGAGAGTGTCCTTTGTTGCCTGATACTCTCTGGGACTGTAGCAGCTGTACCCCCTACCTACCTACCACCATAGCATCATCAGTCGAGCATGTGCGATAAGGAAAGCCTGATACTTGCACAGGATGTTCCTCCAGGTATATCTAACTCTTACCGCGCTCGTGCAGATCATGGCGGCATCGCTGCCTCGACCCTCAACCACCGGGCGCTGGGTCGGCGATCAATGAAGGCAAAGGCGCAAAGCCAACAGTACCTCACTCAGTGGGAGGAGGAAGCCCTAGTGAAGTTCCTCCTCCAAATGTCTAAACTTGGATTCCCTGTTCGAGTGAAGTTTATTCCGTCTCTAGCTTACCGCCTCACCCTCCATAGACCCGAATCAGCCAGACCGACGAAGCCGCCGCATCGAAATTGGACGATATCGTTTAGGAAGCGTCATCCGCAGATCGAGGCGAGAATGGTCAAAGCACTAGACTGGAATCGCCACGACAAGAACGTATACCCGAAAATTACACACTGGTTTGAGGTGATCGGAGAGGTATTGCGGGATCCAGCTATCCTAGCGGAGAATGTTTACAACATGGACGAAACTGGAGTCATGCTTTCCATGCTAGGCTCTGTCAAGGTCCTCGTAGGCAAGGATGACACTCGAAAGTATAGAGGTGCGCGGGTCAAGCGCACCACCATAACAGCGGTTGAGTGCATTAGTGGCGACGGTAGGTATCTGAACCCTATGATCATCTGGCCAGCTACAACCCACCGGAGCAACTGGACCACGTTCCCTACGCCAGGCTGGCAATATGCGTGCTCCGAATCTGGATATACTGATTCCTATATTAGCCTGCAGTGGCTTAAGCGGATATTTGGCCCTGAGACCGTGGAACGAGCTAACGGTAGACCACATGTTCTAATCTGCGACGGCTTTGGCAGCCATGAAACCCTTGAGATTCTTGAGTTCTGTCTTGAAAACAACATCATTTTGTGCCGGCTCGCTTCCTATACTTCTTATATAACTTAACCTTGTGACGTCTCTGTATTTGCCCCACTCAAGATGGCGTATTGCGAAGAGGTTGAACGACTAGAAAGAGGTGGCGTGAACGCCATTGGTAAAGAACACTTCACTTGCCTGTATAGCTGTGTAAGAAGCAGAGCCTTTACGCTAAGGAACATTAGAGCCGGGTTCTTGGCGTGTGGATTGTTCCCCTTTAATCTAGATAGAGTCCTTTGAGGCATACCGAAGCCTCTGGGTGAGTTGACAACCGTAGCAACAGATCGGGTAATTCTAGCGAATACGGTAGATCCACAGGAAACGTTATGATCACCTCTTACGCCAGTGACGCCCGTGACCACGCAGGGGCTGGTATCGCTTTAGAATATCATAGTTAATTGAGACGCCTAAGGCCTTGATGAAAGGAGCAAATGCAGTCTTTAGAGACACTTGGAAAAGTTCTCTAAAGCCGCCCATTTAGCCTTTTCTTGGGGCATTCTCTAGCGGGATCAGATTCAATTCCTCATGAAAGTCAATGACGAAGCTAAGGTTCGACGGTCTACCCGAGCAGAAGTTCTTGGAATGGCGAAGGTTATGGGTTTTGACGAACTTGAAGCAAAGCGTGCTGAAAGGGAAGCGATGAAGGAAGCGAAGGCGAAGGCAAAGCGTGGCCGCAAGAGGAAAGCTTCGTTAGGAGCAGCAGAAGAAGAGGGCCAAGAGGAGGGACAACAAGCAGCCACTTCAAGCAAGGTAAAACGTGGGCGGAAACGCAAGGATATGACAACTCTGGAAGATCTAACAGCGGAGATGATAAGGCGGAGCGAAGCGCGGGTCGAGGATATTAGCGGTAGACATACAGGGGAGGATAGCGACCTATTGCATAGGCGTCGTTAAAAGATGGGTTAAGCTATTCTGTAGACCTGCGCGCTAGGTGATATCTATTCTCAGCCTTAGCATCACTGATTTGGATTAGTCTGGAGGAGTTCGAAAGCACTGTAATTTTGGGCTTATAAGGTCGGAGGTTGTTCTCAAGATGGCAAAGTATATTATTCTAGGCGTGTTAGAAATTACATGTTAGGTAGAGTTGGAAGTATCTATGGTTTGTCTCGCTACACTGTGTGTCTCGTGACGTCGTGCAGGACATTATGTTAGTAGGCAAAGGGGCATCATTATCTAGGCGCGCTACTTATTACATAGCTTACTGCTGCACAGATTTAGAGTGTTCTCGCTATAAACACTTATTGTACAAGGAGTCATACAGATTCGAGATAACAAGGTAATTATAACATGGTTAACGTGAGTGTCAAGCGAGTGGCCATGCTAGGCGAGTGGCCACCCCCAATGAACTTTTAGGCCTTCTGCACGTACTTACTCAACACTACAACAACCTACTGCAATGCGTAATATATAGAATTAATCGGTAACCTCTACTCTATCTTTTTCGCACGTGCGCGAATTGTGTCCTGTCTCCCTGCAGCGCTTACAGTGCCTTTTGCGCTGCTTACCTGCACCTGCTCGCGCTCTACCCAGACTTGGCAACAATCAAACAGTCAGTCCAGAGAGCGTAGGGACTATTTGACTGCGTTTTCGAGGCCGCTGGACTGTTTGTTTGACTGCCAAGCTTTTCAGCGTGAATTGAGACTGTTTGACTGTTTGACAGAGTACGTGGCTTTTGGACTGATTGATTGACTGATTGATTGCTTGTTTGCGTTACCTATACTCAAACTGCTCTAGTTGAGCTTCGATTTTGTTTAAGTCGTCAAGAGAGGTCTCCAAAGTAGTAGAAGCGTTGGTAGTTGCTAAACGTTTGATGCCTGCTCTCCTCCAGGACTTAACCGACTGTAGGGCGGAGATGAGATCGGGCTTCATACGCAGGCGTCGAGGGCCTAAGAGGTCTCCAAGCTCACTGAACATCCTCTCACAGTCAGCAGAGGAGGCTGGTATCGAGTAAATATCGAGCGCAAGCCTAGACAGCGTAGGAAACTGCTTCTCCTGAAGAAGCCAGTACTTGATAGGATTGAGCGAAAGCGGATCGTCCTCTGTGAGTGGTGTTTGGCGCTTCCAGACTTCGTATTCATCCTCAAGGGCCTCCTCTACTTGACGGAGAGCTGCCTTCATAGAGTTTTCGAGAAAGGCTGAGCGGCTAGCAGATGCTGATATACGTGGCTTTTTAGCTGGGCGTGGATCGCTGGGAGAGCTCCTGCCCGACTCAGCTGCCAGCTTCTCCCGATAAGATCTGTATAGCTTCATGAAGCCCTTGTGGTTATTCGGCAACCAGTCTCTCTTATGATGAGGGCCATTTTTCTCCTCGTTGTAGTCATCTGGTACACTCCACAAAGCTTCTAGATGGAGCTTATAGTGTGGATGGAGGATCGTTGCGGGTGTAGTATATCGGCGAGTCGTCAAACTTCTGGTAGTACTCGGCCAACTTCGCATGGGCTAGATTGATGTTGACTGCCAGGTGATCCTCTGGGGCATCAGGATCGCTGAAGTCCACCTTTTCAAGTCGTGATTTCTGCTCTTCAAGCTCGTCAAGAAGCCACTCGAAAGTAATAACTACTTCCCAGATAGCTCCATGGCGGCCGACGTGGCCTCTGCCCTCTAGTAGCTTTGTAGCTTCTTCAAATGGACTTAGCAGCTTGATGTATTCGCTAATCGTCGCCCAGTCCTTAGCCGTCAATCCTCCTTCTTGTATGAATAACCTAGGCTCAGCGCGCTGCAATTGTGTATTGCGACGCTGCGAGGCCGCCTCTACTCTAGCCTCGTCAATCTTTATATGAGTGTAGTCGTCGATAGGACCGTGAAGCTGGGCAGCTCGCTCCATGGCCCTGTAATAGGAGTTCCACCGAGTCTTGACAGGGCGTATAAGCTCATAAGTCTCTAATAATGACTTGCCTAGCTGCTTGGCCTCCTGAACTTGTAGCTTCTCAAATAACTCTCGGGTTTGCGAGGTACAGATAGACGCGATAATATCGAACAGTACACCAATCGGGCCGTACTTTCCACTCATCGAGAAACGCTTCTTCTAGCAAGTAGTTAGCAGGCGGCAGGAAAGTGAGGAGGCTAGACGCTTAGTTTTACCTGTAAATTCGAGTCCTCGTTCTCAAAGGCTTCCTTATCTTTGCCCCATATCACTAATTGAGCGCTCAGGTTGAGGATATGACATGTACAGCGGAGTCGTCGATGGGGCGCCCAGAAGTTGTACTGTGTAGCCAGCGCGTTGACAGCTGCGTCGTTATTCGTCGCGTTAAGCACGAAGTAGCCAAGTCGCGATTCGTCGATATCAAAGATCTGGAGAGTCTCACTCACAATGTGGGCAATGTTCTCACCAGAGTGGCGGCCGTAGAGCTGCGGTAGCCCGAGCACATAGTCCTGAATGTCGCCCTGCTCGTCCAGATAATGTACAC
Source organism: Laburnicola sp. JP_R_19 (assembly GCA_031010545.1). Lineage (NCBI taxonomy): Eukaryota > Fungi > Ascomycota > Dothideomycetes > Pleosporales > Didymosphaeriaceae > Laburnicola > Laburnicola sp. JP_R_19. The sequence goes on from VOIT01000042.1 coordinate 2,179,210, forward strand.
ATATCCCAGTGAGAGCGCGCTTGCCGCCATACGTAGTCCAATTGTCAAAGGATATATGGATAAGGGATCGGGCCTTCTTCAGGTGTTGCGTAACGGCCGGGATCATCGCGTGGTATTCGCTCAGGATATGGCGGCTGAGAGAATTGTGACTCCGCCAAACTGACTGCTCTGCAATAGGATTAGCAGCTTCAATTAGCTGGCGGAAGGCAGCAGTTTCTACGACTCGGAGCGACTGGTTATCGGCGACTATCCAGTCAATAAGCGCGTCCCGGAATCGCTTCTGTGAGAAGCTTGATGCCATCTCATTTGCCACCTTCTGTGATACTTCAACACCATTCCATTGTAACTGATGAATGATCGAGCTTGTACTCGGCGGCAGGTTGAAGCTTATCGGCCCATCCTTATTGAATCCGTGGCCTGGAGTGTTAGCAGAGAGGTGTGTACCAGCAGAGGAAGTTGATGTGTGTACGTCATATTCGCCACGCGGCATTTTGTGGATATGACAATATTTGCAGAGCCACCACCTCTTTTGCTTCCTGCTATGCCACAGAGGCCACCCGTATTCGTATATCCAGCTTGTAAAGCCTCTCTTGCTGTCCTCTTCTCGTCGCTGTAGGTGTGGGACACGTCTCCACTCAATGCCGTCGAATTGCTCGTCGCGATTATCGTCATCTATTGGTTGGACTTCATCGGGCTCGTCATCGAGTTCGGGAGCAAGGGAGGGCGATATCGGGGCCGTATTTTTGCGGTTTGCGCGTGTAACACGCTCGCTAAAGACTCTTTTCGCGTTTCTGTTCATACTATAGAGCAGCGTAGATGTGGGAGGGCGCGTAGAGTGGAGAGTATAGGTGGAAGTAGCTACGTGTTGATGGCGGAAGCTGTGTCGTTGAAAGTTTGGGTAGAGCTGCCTATTTAGGTAAGGCGTCAGATTTTTCGCTCTCCAAAACCTCAACACCAAAAAAGTATCGCGACTTTAGGCCATATATCGACATCAATTTATCCACCAAATCTACAAGAAAAAAGGCTATATTTAGCCAATCAATCAATCAGTCTAGCAACTTTCAGACTGTTTGATTGGATAATTAGAGCCCTTCAGACTGTTTGACTGATTGCTTACAAAGCAATCAAACAATCAGTCTGACTTTTTCAGACTGATTGTTGCCAAGAGGCTCTTGGCTGAGTTGTTGACGCCTCCGGACTCCGTATGGTGAAGGGGCATGTCGGCCGCAGCAAACAAGAATCAGTCCGATGAATTGCTATTCTGTGTGCGTTGTGTCGGTGTGCCTGGTGGACAGGCCGTTAGGCATGCTTAGGTGACTTCTACTGCCGGTTCATCAGGGTTCTCCACGTGATTGATGACTAAGCGTTCAAACGCTACTATGGCCGGCTGACGTCCCTCTCGGTGAGAATAGCCAAAGGAAAACACACATCAGGCTTCTCCACGCTCGTCAATCCTGCCGGCGATCATTTTCTGGCGACCTACCGGCGACAATTAGGCCAGCCATGATCCTGCCGGTGAGGATCCTCCCGCCCGCCGGACACAACGCGGAGACATAGTGCCATACGGAGACAGCACGACGGAAACATCCCGGAAACTTACAACGCCAATGAGATAAACATCACAATCCATTGCACACGGAGACAGTCCGAGGCACACGAGAGCTTTGGTACGCCTACCTTCTCCATGTCCTTTGGTTTCACAACATTTTTTCCTCACTTGATCATACTCTTCCTTCTCAGACCTCTGAAAATGCAAGCTGCTGCCACCGAGATTTTTAATGCCTTAATCATAGGCGGCGGTCCTGCCGGGCTGTCTGCAGCGCTTGCGCTCGGTCGCGTCAAGCGGTCTGCCATGGTTTTCGACTCGGGCGTCTACCGGAACGAGGGTGTACAGGCTTTGCACACTGTTCTGTCCAACGATGGTGCGAATCCACTCAGTTTTCGCGCCACCTCGCGTGCCCAGATCGAAACAAAGTACCACTCTATACGCTTTTCCAACAGCACCGTGCTCGAAGTCGCACGTGCAAAGCTTGCCCGCGACCAGTACGACGGTTTCAGCGCGACCGTAGACGGAGGCAAGACCTTCTACAGTCGCAAACTGGTCATCGCAACGGGCAGCGCGGACATTCTGCCTACAGACATCCCTGGTTACAAAGAGAACTGGCCGTCGCATATGTACGTCTTTCCCACCTGGGCACGTCTGCTACAAGCGTCTCTCTGAATTGTCCACTCACCAACCTCCAGCTACCAATGTCTCTACTGCGACGGCTTCGAGCAGCAAGATAAACCCATTGGCATCCTTAGCTTCACGTCTCCAGCGTATCTCGGCCTCGGCCTGATGGCCCTCCGCTTTAATCCCTCGGTCACCATCTTTGCCAATGGGCCAGTCAACTCAGCCGCAGACCCGACGCTGCAGAAAGCCCTCGAAATAGCACTCGCAAGTGGTATCCAGCTCGACACACGGCCCGTAGCCAAGTTGGTCAATGAAGGAGACGGAGGAATCACGATAGCCTTCCAAGACGGGAGCAGTGAGCGTCTCGGAATGCTGCTGCACAAGCCAGCAACGCGCGCTGTGGGTCAGCGTTTCATCGACCAGCTCGGCCTGGACCTTGCCACACCTACCGGCGAGGTCAAAGTTGATCCACTGTTCTGCGAAGCTAGCGTGCCTGGCGTCTTCGTGCCGGGTGATGCTGGGCAGCTGCTGAAGCAAGTCGCCGTGGCCATGGGTACTGGTATGTGCATCTACTCTTTTATTCCTCTGCGTTCTGACTGATCGCTCCATAGGTGTGCGCGCCGCGTCTGGGATATCGTTCCAGCTGTGCAATGAAGAGGGGGCAAGGGCCTTGGCTGCAAAAGGGAGCAATGGAACTTTGTGAAGTCGGATTTAGCAGGGTCGGCGTCTATCTTGATCTAGGGCCGGGGCTTCAACAATGTCCATTATAGACTGCATCGACCCTGGCCCGTTCCTGCTTCAACTGCTTCTTGATCTCCTCCTTCCAGAAAGGCTCAATAGAATCACATGCAACATGCGTACCTCTTTCCTTCATGGACATGGCCACCTTCTCCACCTCGTGCATCACTCTCAGAACATTCAACCCCGCAACCTTCTCCACATCCGATTCGCTGACGCCCCTCCCCAACAGCTCGGCAACGAGGTGCGGATACCGCGTCGTGTCCTCCAGCCCGTCTGGCCCTCGGAGCATGCCATCGAAATCAGATCCGATGCCGACGTGCTCATATCCGATGGTATCGCCGACGTAGACAATATGATCCACAGTTCGAGAGAGGGTAGCTTCGCTGGGGTCCAGGGCTATCAGCTCGCGGAGGAAGCAAATCATCATGACGCCACCGTTGGCTTTGAGGAGGTGGAGCACCTCGTCGGTGGTGTTTCGCGGATGGGCACATAGTGCGTAGCTTTCGCATCACTGTCAACCTGGAACATTTGCTAGACGGTGAGGAAATGCCCGAAACGAACCTCGAAGAGTGAGAAAATATAACGGGCGCTTCCGATACAGCCAAAGCACGCTTCTGCGCCTTCGTGGATGTGTGCGAGATGTCTATGATCCTGGATGGCGCGTCAGTCTAGATGGCTCCGTTGAAACGACGCGCTCGATGTCCACGAACATGCCAATGCGATTCATTTCTTTTAGCATGGTCTCGCCCACTGCCGATATGCCCCCGTTGAACTCCGATGGGGCTGTCTAGCTCGATTTAGCAAGCAGTATTCTCCAACGCATGATGAGGACTCACCGACGAGTCTGCGCAGGCGTTGTTGTAGCTATGAGTGAGCGTCACATAGCGCACCCCTAATCGATGGAACATGCGCAGCGCACTGGCGCTACCCGCTACCTGATGCAGTCCTTCGACCCCAATCAAGCTAACAAGACGGCCTTGACGGAACAGCGGAAGCACCTCCGCCGCTGTCTGCGCAATCTCAAGGCGGTCTGGGAATTTCTCTACCAAGAGGTGGATGAGGTCGATCTGCTGGAGCGTGCGCCTCAAGCACTCCAACTCTTCTTCTCCTCCAGCGTCGAATGCATCCATCTTTGCGGACGGCGGGCTTGTTACCAATTAGCACGAGAGCGCATCGAGACGGCTCATCACTCACCTTGGTACATAGGCGCTCCAGAACTGCCCGCCGATTTGCCCTTGGCGCAGTCGTTGTAGATCCGTTTGACCAATTGGCATGTTCTCGGGTGTAAAGCCTTCTCCATTGATCTGGTTCAGACACCAGCCTCGAATGATGTAGGGGAAGTCATTGTGGCCGTCTATGTTTTTGTCTCCGTCAGCATACCACGTGGTTTTGCGAGAACAATGGGCTACCCGACCGATGAGGGGGACTCTGCGTAGGAGCGCCTGTGCTCGTGCCAGGTACTGATCGTCTGCTGTCTTAGACGCCATTGTGGACTTCTTCGTTGTTAGGAGTCGTGAACGTGCGATTTGAGGTTGAAGTAGTGAGCCGTGCAGAAGCTCGTTGTGAGTGGACCATGGTGTCGTGCCTTTGGAGTCGGAGAGCATCCGAAATCTCGGTCCCCGATATGTCTTGACGCAGACCTTCTTCTCCATTACTCTCAATTGTGAAGATTTTGGCGTGTCTTCATTAGAAGAAAATCTACTATCGTCTATCACCGAGATGAGGCTTTGGGAGTAGTAGGTAGTACATCGATCGTCAAGCATCATCGCGCAGGAAATGAACCATGTTTTTATCGAGGTTTACAAATTGCCATTCATCAACCACATTGGTTCTTATAGAACTGCATTCACGAACGGCCGTCTTTCTAGTTCAGCGGCTTCTGGCCCCATACAAAGTAGTGCCGAATGGCTGTACGATGGTCCCGCATATCCTGCACAAAATCCCCCGGCAACTTCTTCCACGCATCCTCTGTCATTCCAAATGTATCCGGGCTAGTCTTGATGTTAGCCCCAGGTTCTGCTACCCACAGGAACAATTCTCACCTCGTTACCGACTGGAAGTAGTCCAGAATCGAAAGCAAGTTCCTGAACCCCCTCTGGCCAACCGCCGCATCCGGATGGGCATTGCCTGCGACCATGTCCACAATCTGCACATCGACATGGACCAGACCGGCTTTCTTGAGCCTGTCCGCCAATCTAGTCGCGGCCCTGTTGTCGGCCATGACGTGTCCAGTCAATTTATGGATCATCTGGAACGCGGTCGTCTTGTCGCTCGGCTCGGAGACGGGCGTGCCGAAATCAGGCTCGCAAAACTGAACCCAGCCGCCAGGCTTGAGACACGAGAGCAAGTTGTCCAGAACGATGTCGATTTGTTCTTCTTTGAACAGAGATGATGAAACGCTGATGGACGAGGTCGAAGGAATTCTGCCATTCCTGGGGGAAGGCTTGGACGAGGTTTTGTTCGCACAAGCGCATGTTGCGAGGCAGCTCCGAAGCGGGCGGGAAGAGGTCCGGACTGGTAAATTTGCGTCAGGTGTGCAGTCCAAAGAGGACGATTTCCCCTTTCAAGTGTACTCACGCGATGTCGAAGCCAACAAATTCCGTGTCATCAGGCAACTCCGACGCCACGTCCCGAATCCAATATCCTGCGCCGTATTAATAATGCTGCAAAGTCTTCGGCTTCCCCCGGCTTACCATCGGCGGTTGCAGAGTCCAAAACGCGCAGGCCTCGTTGACTGCCGTCGAGTGGCGCCTTGATAAGACCTTTAGCACACGCCTTGACCCATTCGTGCTGGTTCTGCATCCGTTCAATCTCTTGCACGGTGTGCGGAAGAATGTATTTTTTCTTGAGATCCTTGACCAAGTCGTCTTGGTGATCGGCGTTGGGCGGCATGGTGGACATGTTTGTTTGAGGATAGGGACGACGTTGTCGAACGATAAAATAAGAAGATGGAATAATGGAAACAAAATTTGCAATGATTTTTTGATTCTCGACAATTGAAAAGCGTCGCACTGGTTTTGTTGACCCAGAGCTGTTGGTCGTGGTGCATGATGATGCCGAGGTTTCGGCCGCCGAATTCTGGGACGACGGTTCCTATTCGCTCCCGAGTGGGCACGCGTATATATATCTACCAGAACACCATTAGACCCTTCATAAAGAACATTTGATCTGGATCATCTATACTTTCAAACGTCTTCAATACTACCGCTTTGTGACTTTACGACAAGCAAAATCATCCAAAATGGCCGAAAACTACACGTATATCATGCCATTCAATCAGGAGGAGATTGATCGACTGCGTAGCCAGCATGATTGGGTGAAGAGCAGTACGGACGGAAAACTTTTGTTCGCTCCCATCAGCCGCGAAGGACCACCGATCCGAGTATTGGATTCGGCGACGGCCGACGGTGCGTTTCCGCACCTCTTAGATTAGAGAGATACGTCTAACAGCTACTTACTTGTAAGGGTATTGGTGCCTTGAAGCAGCAAAAGAGCTACCTGCAGGATCTTCCTTTGTCGGTTTCGACATTGCGTAAGCCACGCGCTCTTCGGATAAGGCGAGTAACTTACATCGCGTCTCCAGTGACCACCTGTTTCCGCCTCCCGAGACACTACCCAGCAATCCGAAAATCGAGCTCGTCAAGGCAGATGTGACTGGAGAGTTTCCGCCAGCTTGGACCGATGGGTTTGATCTTGTTCACCAGCGCTTCATCTGGGCATCCCTTCCCGACCCCGCACCTGCACTGAAGAACCTGGTTCGGGCGACAAAACCAGGCGGCTGGGTGCAGTTGATCGACGTGGACATGGTCTCATACCCCGAGTCCCAGCACCAGCCACCCGCCTTTTCGATGCTGCGCAGGTTGGCGCGCGAGCTGTTTGCAGATCCGACGGCTGCAGCGAAGCAGAAACAGTGGTTGGAAGAAGCTGGACTGGAAGCTGTAGAGGAGAAAGTGTTTGATATCGCCGCGGGAGGAGGGCACAAGGATCCCAGTGCAGGGAGCAAGGGGAGTAAGAACCTCCGGGAGGTGCTGGAGATGTTCAAGCTGTCCTATGAACGTAAGTCGATGCTTCTACTCGTTGGGATCCCACAGTATTGCTAATGCACATCTTTCTGCGATGTAGAAAAGCACTCAGGCACGCTGGGACTTGAGAAGAGCGAATGGGACAACCTTCCATCGACGTTGCAGTCAGAAATGGAAAAGCACCTGCTGACAGTGCGCATCCATGTGGTTTGGGGAAGAAAGCCAGTTGTATCGAAGTAGTTGATTGTAACGCTTGGGTAATGCAACATATCTCTTGAGCATCTTCGTGCCAGCTCTGCCATCTACGTGTAACAAAACCCGCTGCTTACATATGAATCAAGTCGTTCGAAAATCCAACTTCATCCCATCCCCGCGCTGCCAGATCTTGGAATGAACTCGATCATGGTAGCTCCACATGCATCCATAGAGTAGCAGAATCACAGAGCCAAGCCACTGCGGACAATGTCCATTCTCATCGGTACGGACCCTGATGAGTCGGATCAGACATCTCAGCCACGGACGCCAAAAGACCAAGAACAATAATGGCCCTGGACGCCAGTAGGAAGCTTGGTAGCAGGGTAGCGACTTGAGATAGGCGAGATATGAGGCGGGGAGTTGATGCTCCTGACACCCTTCAATGAGCAGGCCCTGCAGAGACGCGTCAGTTCTTGCACGCATATTGAATGGGTATCACGCACCAGGTATCGTGCACTTGGGGAGCCATTAGGATGCCAGGGATATTTTGCCTTCAGCGTACGCGCAACGATCGTTTGTGCTTCTGACCCCGTGGTTTGTGGTATAACGACCGCTTCCAAGCTGATTTCGTCATACGCCACGCCGCCTCCCTCAGTGATGACAAGGCGCTGGTAGTCGGCGGCTGACAGCAGATATGCGATCCCGTGTACAGGCGGTACAGGAACTACCTGTTCTCCCAGATGCAACTGCAGCGTCTTGTCTGTCTGCTCGGTGGCATCTGGAAATTCAGCCACGCTCGCGAAGGAAGGCTCGGCGTATGGAACCCCGAAGATGTCGAACGTGAGGTAGAACTTCGGCGCATAAACGTTCTTGACGTCGAGTGGCTTGATTGCTCTGCCAGCCATGACAGAGGACTTGATGTTGGAGCCATAAGCGAAGTACCAAACATTGGAGGGAGATTTCGGTGTCGTCATGATGATTTTGATTTGGGAAGTGGGATTTCAGTGACCGAAGGTGCCAGAGTATATTATCATGAATTTCGCGTGAAAATTGTGCATGTCGGCGAGAGGCCATGTTTGCCGGCAAAACGGCGACCGAAAGTCGGTCGCAACGCTTACATGAAGGCCAACCGCCCACTTCTGCGCTTTACCCAGCAAAAACTTGACAAAAGAGCAAATCATACGACATGGAGTTGACTGAGCGTCCAAACGATATCCCCTCCAGCGGGTTGGTCCTCTTCGTGGTAAAGGGTATGTGCGACCTCAAACACTGCGATAATGCGGCTTGCACTGAGATATCTTGGCAGGCACTGCCACATCGACACACAACACCGTCAAGCCACTCATTCTCATTGAGGAGTTGAAAATACCGCATGACATCTATGTTGTTGATCGTGTGTCGGCCGCCTGGTTCGCGGAGATCAATCCGCACAAGATGGTCCCGGCGATCGAAGACAAGGTGGACGAGGAGCGCGTTCGCGTCTGGGAGTCGACGTCAACGCTTACGTACCTAATTGACCGCTACGATACTGATGGAACGTTTGGCGGTCGCAACACGAGTGAGCGAGCGGAAGTAGGAAACTGGCTGACTCTGCACACGGCGGCACTTGGGCCTACGGCCAAATACTGGCTGTACTTCCACGCGCTGCATCCAGTCAAAATCCCAGCCGTCACTGAGAAGTACGCAACCGATTGCACTGCAGTCTACCTGGACTGACGCGCTCACAGACTCGCTCAAAACATCGCGAAGCAGTACGACATCCTGGAACAGCGACTTGCTCAGCCGAAACAGAACTATCTTGCACTGAAAGAGCGCCCGACAATAGCTGACATAGCGACACTACCATTTGCGATGGAATCGACGGCGAAACTGTTCGGACTGGAGTTCGGCCAGTGGCCCAGGCTGCGCGGATGGAGCATGCGTATGGGTGAGCGTCCAGCAGTGAAGCGAGCGTGGTCCCGAGTTGCGAAGTTCGGACATGAGGAGGAGACTTCGTAGTCCAAGTAGTCGAAATGAATGCATTGTGCTTGCTTGTGGCACTGAACGATTAACGATGCATGTGCGTCCTTCGGCGGCCGAAATCACGGACCTGAGCCGGTAGATGAGAGGACAGATCCAGATAAGTAGATGGCCGCACGGCTACTGTCTGGGTGCTACACAACTGAATTTGCGAGCTTACCACGATGATTGACACCAAGAAACGTATCGAAACCCTTTTGGTTACGCTTCAGCATGACGTCGCGCAAGTGAATGCGGAGCTTCGATCCCCAACCTTGGCATCTTCTCTCGAAAAACTGCTGCACGACCCGGATCAGCTGCCAGACAAGGGGGTGGAGAAACAAGCGGCTGATCTTGTCGACGCCTTGGACAGCCTCCAGTTACAACTCCTACCGTCCGTGTCGCTCCTCACAGACGGCTTCTTTGCCTACTTCGACAGCAAGGCTCTGTCCACCGTCGTTTCTGCTCGTGTGCCTGACATCCTTGCCGAGCATGGCCCTTTGCCCACCAAAGCGCTCGCCGCTCATGCTGGCATCCAGCCTGAACGCATGGACCAGCTGCTCGACACCCTCATCAACAAGGGCATCTTCGCCAACACGTCGGCCGAGGGTGTATCCCCTTGCTACGCGAACAACCGCGCCTCGCTCCTCCTCTTACGCTCGCATTGGACCCAGTGGCATCGATGGGCAGACCTCTATCCCAACGACTTCTACGATCTGGCTTCTGCGATTCCTCAGGCGGTTTCGATTGGGGAGCCGCGCAACGCAGCGCAAATTGGCTACAACCTCGATGCCAACGTAACGCTGTTCGAGCATCTGAAGACGCAGCCTATTCTTGCGGACAAGTTCCACCGGACGCTGGGCGCAGGCGCAAGCGCACAAGCGGCAGGCCTACCAGTCGACTATCCGTGGGCCGAGCTCGCAGACCAGTGTGTTCTCGATATCGGCGGCGGTAACGGCGAATTTCTCACATCAATCCTGCGCGCGCATCCAACTATGCGTGGCTCCGTAATGGACCTCGGGAATGTCATTGGCCTGGCGAAGCAAGAGTACTTTGGCAACAATGGACGCTTCCGCGACGTTGCAGACAGGGTACAGGATCTGATTGAGGGTAACTTCCTCGAAGCGGTGCCACCCAGCAGCGTATACGTCATGAAGTGGTGCCTACACAACTGGGGTGATGACATGGTTGTCAAGATCTTCAAGAACGTACGCAAAGCAATACGTGTGGATGACCAGTCAGCCGAGCCGCGATTCCTGGTTTTCGAGTCGGTCAAGCAGCCTGGACGCAGCGCGAGGTTGTCCAGATACGGAGATCTTCTCATGATGATGACGACCAACGGCAAGGAGAGGTTCCTCGAGGACTGGGAGAGGCTGGCTCAGTTGGGAGGATGGCATGTGGAGAATGTGCATCACATTCGGAGAGCCTGGCCGTGTGCTATCGATCTTCGCCCTCTCTAGCGTGGGGAGTATCGTATAGAAACATCGCTCATTCCATTGTCTTTGCAAGGTTGCTGAATGCACAGTCAACAATCCCGCAAACGTAGCCTTGACTCTCGTTCTACCTTCTTGAAGCCTGGTGAGCGTCGCATGTGTAGACGTTTTCCTGACCATGGTTGTGTATCTTAGCCTGGTAGAACCTGCGCGTCCAGAAAGGCGTCCTGTCCCAGCTTCGTAAATATAGATAGAAGTCGCGCATTCTTGACGGCAAAGGTGGATGGCCCGTACCGCGAGGGCTGCAGTGCGAAACCTATCTTTTTAGTACCCTTGACCTTTGAGAGCTCCCAGGTCTATGCGGTGACATCTCCGAGGTCGGCACGGGATAGCTCTAGACCGTCGATGATAGGATTCACATCAGCTACGCGTTTGAAGTTTCCGCCGTTGTCGTTGGATTCGTTTTCAGGAACTTCGCGCAGCGAAGTCTGTCCTCAGGGTTTGCGTCTTCTGGTGAGAAATCGTCGGAACAAATAGTCGCACATGCTATACTTGCTTAGTCGCAGCTTGATGGGATGTGCTCGACTTCCACAAATTTTGCCCCCGCAGCTGCATTGATCGGACCTGGAGGACAGCTCTTTGGCCGAGGCTAATTTTCTGTATGGCCGCCCTTGTCGCGCCCCAAAACCGGTGATCGTGTTCACGTAAGACGACTCGTGTAAGATAGAGAAGGGTAATGTGCTCGTAAAAGGTGACGCCTTATATGGAGCGAGGTGTAGGGGCGGAGGGTCCGAAGAATGATGGCCGGATTGAAGGAAGGTGTGTGCGGACTGCCAGTCGGAGTCTGCCAGCGGAAGAGGCTCCTCCCGCTCCCGCGACAGAGAGCGTCTACGTGAGCACTTGTTGGCCATACACTTATAATTACTGCTAAGTTAAAGGTAGAGATAGTAAGTATATTAATAGCTAATTATAAGAGGTTTAGATAGCGAGACTATAGCTACTACTAGTACTTTACTAGTAACTTACTCTTTTTATTCTTATAGTACTTATACTACTAGTAAGACTTAAACTACTACTAGTAGTTATAGTTATTAAGTACCTTTACGCCTAGCTTAGTACTTACTTCTTAGCTTATAAGCGCCTCTATAGTGTTATTAATAGTATTGCCTAAAGAGTAAGCTAGCTAAATAGGCTTTATAGCTAGCTTATACTCTACCTAAATCTACCTAAAAGCTACTAACGTCCATCACTGTTGGTCGAAAAACACCCCACGCCGAAATGAACCGAGCTTCCGAACATCATAAATTTTTGTATCATGACTGTATAGTTTTATGGTTAACTAGGGGCCTTTTTCAGCTACTTCTCTCCCTATAGCTAGTCTGTAAAGCGAAAATTACGATGGCTTTGAGTATGCTGTTGATGATTCTGTTTGCAGTCTCTGAAACCATCTCGGCTTCTGACCCCTGCATAGCTGTCGCCACCAATGTTTTACGACTCCTCGGAGGCTTTGGACGATACTTATCCTCAATGGGAACATGTATCGAGCCTATCGTAGCATTTAGCACATGCAAACATGGATTCCGAATTTATCCGTAGTGGTTGATCTACTGGGTCTCTTGGCGTGCGTTTAAGCGAGCTGCTGTAAAGAAAGCTAGCAAGATTACTCTGCTGTAATGTATTTTACGATACTCGAAGCCTTAACTCTTCTGGAAGCGCCTATGAACAGTCACATGATAGCTATTTTTAGAGGCTTTGTGGCCAGGTGTCGTGCCGGCAAGCACGCAAACTGCCCTCCTGCAGTGCCCCTTCCCACCACCACCACACAGACATGGATCGAGCCACCCAGGTGTTGTTGCAGCCTCTCCCTCCAGATGTGCCTAGAACATATGCTGTCCTATCAGAAAGGGGCAACGTGCCCATCTCCACATTGTGCCATCGCAAGCACGGACGACGCTCGAAAGAGGACCTGGCTCAGAGCCGGCAGTATCTCACCCCCGAAGAAGAAAGAGCACTCGTAAAGTTTGTGTTACTAATGTCTAGTCTCGGGCACCCTGTGCGAATTAAGTACATGCGTTCGCTAGCATTCCGAATCGCCCTCCGTCGATCCACGAAAAGACCGCTTAAGCCTCCAGGCCCTAATTGGCCCCGGGCGTTCGAGAAACGCCATGTAGAATTGAGAGCGAGGCGGGTGAAAGCTATGGATTGGAAGCGACACGATAGTCACATATACGATAAGGTTACGGAGTGGTTCGAAGTGATTAGCAAAGTACTGGAAGACCCCAGCATTTTGCCAGAAAACCTCTACAATATGGATGAGACTGGGGTTATGCTTAGTATGCTCGGCTCCGTCAAAGTTCTTGTAGGTAAGGACGATATCCGAGACTATAGGGGCGCTGGTGTCAAGCGCCAAATGGTGTCTTCCGTCGAATGTGTCAGTGCGGACGGTAGGTCGCTGCTACCGCTCATCATCTGGCCAGCTTCGACCCATAGAAGCAATTGGACTACGTACCCAACCCCTGGGTGGCATTTCGGACATTCTGAGAATGGGTACAACGACTCCAAGATTAACTTGGAGTGGCTTAAGCGCGTTTTCGATCCCCAGACCAAAGAAGTAGCTAACGGCAAGCCACGCGTCCTTATCAACGACGGCTTTGGAACGCATGAAACAGTAGAGATCCTGGAGTTCTGCCTTGAGAACAACATTATCCTATGTCGTCTACCATCTCACACCTCCCACAAACTCCAGCCCTGTGACGTCGGAGTCTTCGCACCCTTAAAGACAGCCTATCGTGACAAGGTCGAACAACTTAATCGAGGAGGTATGGATCAGATTGGCAAAGAACACTTTACTTTTTTATACAAATCTGCACGAGACAAGGCATTCACAAAGAGGAATATCTTAGCTGGATGGGCTGCAACCGGTTTGTTCCCATTAAATCCAGAAAGGGTGCTCCGAGGAATTCAGAAGCCCCCACCCAAGCTCACCGTTCCGGACGGCTCTCAAGGGCAGCCGGTATCTGCTCTGCGAGACGAGGTACTGCAGACTCCGATAACTCCAGTGACACCGAAGACAACAGAAGCTCTTGCATCGCTGCAGAACCTGATAGAGAAAGACACTCATACATTTGATGAGATGAGCAAGCAGCGCCTGCAGAAACGCGTACGGAAGATCGTGACCGCAGCTAAAATATCCTTTGCTGAGTGTACACTCCTACAGGATCAAAACCGCTTCCTATTCCAGGTAAATAACGCCAAAGCTCGTCGATCGACAAGATCAGTAGTCCTAGGGAAGGCGAAGGTAATGAGCTATCAAGATCTAGAGGAGGCGCGAGCAAAGCGTGAGGCGAAAGATCAAGCCGCTGCAGCTAAGGGAAAACGAGGTCGTAAGCACAAGACCCCCGGAACAGAAGAGGAAGAGGCGGGCCCATCAGTGCCGAAGAGCAATGCGGTGGCACCAATAGAAACCGAGCCAGCGAACATTATGGAGGTGTCATGGAGGGTTCCGGTAGCGAAGATGTATTAGGAGCTAGAGCTACTTTATAGACTTAATTTGAACCTGATAAATCGGGCCTGTTAATTATCTTGTTTGTTGATCAGACGGCCGCTAGAAAGGCGCTTTACTAAATAGGTAATAGCGCTTTGCGGAGGGGATTACATAAGGCTTGAAGAGTGGCGAAATCATAAGCTGCGCCACATGTACCTCTACCTATCTATTCTTTATATATTTTGAATCATTCACTTGAGGTCAGTCCCAGAGCGGGTTGGCCGTCCTCCCTGCTAGTGTGTTTGAGGCGTTCGTCTGCTTCTCGAGACATAAACTATCCAGACTCGTCGCTTGCGAAATTCGGCTTCTGCTGTAGTAACCTTACCGCGCCACCTGGTGGGCTGAGCAAACCAGCCCCGCCCTAAGCTGAGCTTCCCCCACACATGGCAAGGCAGAGCAGAATTCGCTCACAACATTCCTGTATTGTCTTGCTTTCAGATGCGATTCTCGGTAGAACTCAGCGCCCTACCTTCCTGTGTGCTCGATAGCGAGGACTAACTTCACTACCCCGCATTTCGCTCGGACCGTGGGACGTGAATGATGGGACCTAAAGGCGGACCGATCTTGCAGGAAGGCAACCGGTGAAGGATTTGGAGACGCGGTTAGGCCTAATCACTTCTGCCTAAATATCCTGGTAGGCTTTTTCAAATTAACTACTATTCGAGGTCTGTGACTTCTCCGAAGAAGGCTTTGAAGAGACCTAGGACCCTCAAATCCTCCTTTAGCACATCATTTACGTACTTGCAATGTTCGATAGAATATGCGAAGCTGTTCTTGTTGCGCAGGCATGGTGTTTCTTGGGTGGACAACGCCAGCCTGTCCTCCCGCCCAATCAGTACCTGCAGGACGACACCCTCTCAACGTAACCGTCTCTCATAAAGGCTAGCCCCGAAAGCAGGCTAAGGTGCCACGTCATTATGGGCGTAGGACTCATGCAGTTGGTTGAAACACAAAATGGACAGCAGAGTGTGGAATGTTTTGCAGATTTCGAGTCCTTGTCTCTCAATTGTAGCCTTTTTCTGTCTTCGATTTTCTCCAACCTGTATCCCTTCAATTACTCGCACCTTCAGAATTAACATGGGCTCCGGTATATTTTCGTGGATATTGGGTAAAAGGGCTTTCAAGAAGGCCACAAAAATCGCCACGCAAGCTCTCCCAATTGTGAGGACCGTCCAAGCAGGACACGGGATCCTTAAAGTAGGGGAAGTGGTCAACAACGTGAAGGGGGTGGCTGAAAATTTGAACGACTTCATTCCCAAAGCCTCCAAAGCGATAGATCACGTTGACCAATTCATTCCCTCAATACAAGTAATGGGCCAGTCATTCTGCGACAGTGCCAAAATCTTCACTGCTTTCAGCATGATTGCGACCTCGGTTGGGATCGGCGCCAATCTAGTTCAAACCTACCAGGGGATCCAAGCCCTCCAACTCATCGCTGCCAGGCTCAAGGATATCTCAACCAGTCTCGCGGCCCAAACCGCCCTCATAGCGCAGAAGGATTTCCCGCAGTATGTGTACGACATGGTCCGAGAGCGGCTTGGCCAGACCTCCGATGACCCCAGACTTGCCAACAATCAATCCAATTGATTCAAATTGATTGAATTGTTTGCAAAATGCAATTCAATCAAATCAATCGCAAATCGACCGACTACCTATTATTTTGCAATCAAATCAAGCCCAGCTCGAACGATTGATTGATTCGATTGAGTATTTGGGCTATCTCTATTGAGGTTTTCGAGTTGGCTGGAACGGCGATCTCACGGTATCTTTCTGGTGTTGGCTTTACGACGGGCTGGGTCCACCTGGTGGAATCTTATTGGTTGAAGCAAACGCGTCTGTACGTAGCTAATCGCGTTGTACTGACCGCGTATATTTACGTGTTTCTTGCTTCAAACAACGTCTCTACAACACCTATACTGATAATATGCCTCCCAGACAAGCCAGGGGCGCTAAACGCGCTGCCGAAGCCTCCAAAGCACCCGCGAAACGCGCTAGAACCAGTGGCTGTGGTACAGCCAGGCAACCTATTGAACTTGATGAGTCGCAGCAGCTGCCTCCGCGCACCTTACCGCGCAAAGCCCTGGCAATTGCGACATCCTAGGCCATTGAGGAACGTCCATTTGAGTCACAGTTGCGCGATTTGCTACCTGAAGACACCGCCATAGAGCCCTTGAGAGCAGCCACCGAGGCCACAACGGAAGATACCGAGAGCGCTATTGAGGGTCTTGACGCGCTCTTTAAGGACGACTTCGAGGGCATTGATTGGGCGCGATTACCGGGCTTTATCGCGCCTTTGCGCACCTACAAGCATAAGAAAAGCTGGATCTATTGCCACGGCTATTGTGTCTCGCCCATCTCTGATCTATCGCAAATCTGGTTTATCTGCAAGTACTGCCATCAGCACAAGCGTATTGATTGCGGCAAAACTGGCAAATACAACACCACGAAGTCAACCTCGGCGGCAGTAGCGCACCTTGAGGAGCGCACGAAGGGCCATGGCCATACAAAGCCAGGGGCAGCCGCGAAGCCGTTGCTGCTGGGGGGTCAACTCTCATTGCAACAGGCGGCTAATCGCGGCGTGGTGTTGACCCAGAGAATTGCTAATACGCTGGGTAACTTCGACGTTCAAAGCTTCAGGCTTGCTGCTGTTACTTGGCTTGTTGAGGGCAACCACCCCTTGCGTGAGTTTGAGTCGCCAGCGTTCCGGAGGATGCTGGCCTTAGCCAACCCAGAGGCAGAGGAGGCGCTGTGGGCTAGTCGTGCATCAGTTTCTTGGTACGTAATAAGGCTTTACAATCACTTGCTCCCGCAAGTTGTTGATGAGCTATCACGTGCTGCCTCGCTCATCCACATAAGCTTGGACGGCTGGACAATAAAAGGCGGCAAACGTGGCTTCTTTGGTATTGTTGCGCACTATACTAACAAAAATGGCGAGGTAGTTGACTTGCCAATTGCGTTGCCACAGCTATCAGGCTCCCATAGCGGTAAGAGGATAGGCGAAATCGTCGTTGAAACGCTGCAGAAGTTTGGCATTAATAGTAGTAAAGTCGGTTACTTCGTGCTTGATAATGCCAATACTAACGACAAGGCAGTTGATTATATTGCCAACAAGTACAATTTCCGAGTGTCCTATTGTTGTCTTTGTTGCGCGCCTTATATTATTAACCTTGTGGGATAGGCTTTATTGTTTAGCAAGGACTGCGAGGCGGACGCCGACGATATCGACCTAGATGTAAGTTAACAATTGTGTGCCTTTACGCTGAGCTTTGGCTGATCCAAGGCAGGAGGAGACGAAACTTATAGACGAGTGGCGTAAATAGGGCCCGCTAGGCTTTTTGTTTAATGTTATAGGCCATATTAAAACATCTTTGTAATATGATTTATTTAATTAGTGTTAGCACTTTCGCTAGTCTTCGCAGTCGTGAAATCCTTGCTCGAAACTTCTTAAACTCGCTTGTCCCTTCCTCCAAATCTGGTCTAACCTTGCGTAACAGTTGGTCTGTCAATGCGGCCTCCTGCCTCACGATAGGGTTTCCTGTCTGAACTCTATGCCCCGTGACAAAGGTCTCCGGAGTTTCTACAACTATCCTGTTGCTTTGGTGGAGTGCGTCCAACTCTGTTTCAAACAATTTGACCACGTGACAACGCCGGGAAAGTGCGCAAAGAATTTCTTGATCGTCAAGACGGCAAATCTCCTTGAGTCTCTCCGAGGCGCACAAGTTCGATCCAGTGGGCTGAGGCAAATCAATCGATTTGCCTCTAGCATTTCGGAGTTGTTCTTTGAAATCAATGAGCGATTGGCAACTGCCAATAGACAAATAGAAAAAGCGTAGCTGCATCACCTGGGAGGGATCCGTGCTTAATTCGCCGATCTGGGGTGGTCCAGGAGATCTTCTAGATTGCTGCGAGATAGGTTAGTAATGCTGTTCAACTTCATCAGTTCTTCATGGAGGAGACGGCTGTACGTCAAGCTACCAAGCGGTCTCTTCACATGATCCTGGGAGCGTTTCCTCTTCCTGGGCGATAA
This sequence comes from Laburnicola sp. JP_R_19, assembly GCA_031010545.1. Taxonomy (NCBI): domain Eukaryota; kingdom Fungi; phylum Ascomycota; class Dothideomycetes; order Pleosporales; family Didymosphaeriaceae; genus Laburnicola; species Laburnicola sp. JP_R_19. Next base: position 2,197,343 of record VOIT01000042.1, read on the forward strand.
TATGGTCTTTGTGCTTCCAGTCGTATCCAAAGACATTCGATGGGCATCGAATAACTGCCCATCTCCAAGTTGGATACACTCTTGTGAATGTTCGACCTGGTTGGAAGGATTTACAGTCATACTTGTTTCGAGGTCCAAGTTGGTCGTAGTCCGCAACTGAGCTTTTGATGGCATTAGTAACGACGAAAATCTTCCCGGGTATATCACCTACTTTGGGATTCATCATTCATGGCTTGATCGAGTTCTGATCCCGCACCGTGCCAGGCATTCAGATCTAGGTACATTTCTTCAAGCGTAGCATATTGAGGTTGATTGGGCCATTGGAATACAAAGGCATCCAAAAGACTGATGTTTTGATCAGAAATTTCGTTCGGCATGAAGACGCCCAGCGCTTCTCTGGGCATAGTGCATCGGATGGCGCCACCTCCTTCTGAGACAGGGGCGTTCGTCTCAACAGCCGTCGAAAGGACAGCTTCTGTCGTATCTGCGATAATTCTATCAATTCGGCGCAGAATTGTGGAGACTTTGACTCGAGTATTCGAGACACTCTCGTTCCTGTTTTCCAGATCAAGCCAGACGGCGCCAAGGATGGCACTCAAAGCGTTGTCCAGTACGGTCGGAGACGGCTCTTTGTGTTGCTGTCGACTACTCTGGACAATATAGGGAGCTATCCCTAAAATGCTACAGGCTGCGGCGCGCCCCTGTTTGCTCTTGGACCAATGCTCACGTCTATTCGCGTCCCCTGTTGGACTAAGCAATCTGCTAACAAAGGAACAGGTAGGGAAACCTACTCTTGGTGCCATTCTCCTCAATGATGGCATTATGCGTCTCCACAATATCTACAGCACAAAGCCCAATCTTAGCTAATCCCCTATTACCGTCATCGGATGTCCCTTCTTCCTCGCTTCGATGGGCTGCCTTGAGAGCTGAGTGAAGGAATTTAATGTCTGCGAACTCGTAGTCAATCGTTGCTTGAATGTATTCAGACGCCATGATGCTGGTAGCTCGCAAGGTAGGTAGTATCGGATCGTGTGATCCACAACAATGTTATAATAACTGATGCTAAAGTTCGACCGCATATGGCATTAAAGGATGATTCTGGGGAAACGTCATACCTCAAGCCAGCCATGGGTGGTTCTCAAACTAAGATCGGGTCGATTTTGTGAGGCGGGTTACGCAGCAGAACGTAAACTTTTCGGGCGGGGTAAGGCTGTGTTACAGACGACCGAAATGAGTTCTTTCAGCAGCAGTGAGCAGTGCAACTCTAAACTGCGCAAGCCTAATCCGAGGCGCACTTCGCCTCTTTGATTTACTCCCATGATCCTGCGGAATGCGATGCAAAGATATTTTACACGGCATATTGAAGCCGTGAAGATACATGAGACAGCTGGCGCGTGGCGAAGCACCAGCGGCTGTCTACCAGGATGGAGGTGGTTGTTTAGAAAGACTCAACATCCTATGCCAGCGATTGCAGAAGTATGGTAGTGGCGCGATGCATCTCGGGGAGCGGCGGTCGCATCATAGAAGGCTGAGCGATGCATTGCATGCAGGGAAAGGCAGATGACAAGGAAGTAGGTGGACAAGAACAATCGGCTCTCATGTTTGCCAAGGAAGACTTGGCTTTTACGCTAGGCCTTTTCCGGGGACTTCCATGTCTTTCGATCCGCAAAGCCCCGTATGGAGTTAGTGCCCATCGCGATTAGCTATTATTCTTTCTCGAACTGCAGTCGCTCACTTCTTGCGGATATATGTTGGGAAACTGCACTGTAAGCCATCCATCGATTTGCAACAAAAGATGCTTAGTCCCGAAAAAGAGATCTCGAGACAGTTCCGTTTCGGCCCAGCGCATGCTTTGATGCCATCAGGTTGCAAACCCACGTCCTGCTGTGCAACATTCTATGAAGTTCACCGGATCTTGGCACTGTCACAACTCGTAACGGTTAGCTGGCTATTTAATCGCGCGTTTCTTGATGCATAACAGCGGATCTGATCCAATTTGCACGGGTAGATCGAGTCCAACTTAGTTTCGATATTCGTTTGATTCTCACTTAAGGAATGTGCCACTCAGTGCTTTGCGGAGGATAAACGGGCACTGGCGATTCGTCACACAGCAACTCTCTTATGTTCCTTAGTTTCGCCACTATACGGCGAGAAATCTTCACATTGTAGTCTATAGAATTCTAAGAGTAATTAGAGGGGCAAAATGCGCCTCAGACTTGTCTCGTGCAGTCTAGGTATCCACCACCCATCATTCTGGGCTCGGGCTACTTCCATGCAACCCACAAACCTTTCTGCAAAGCTGATAACTATGTAATACTGGTGCGGGGTTGCCTGCCGGCATGACTCTGTAGAGGATATGAAACGCAATACCATTTTCCCGGGGGATGACACCAGCCGAAATCCGGTGAAGCCATCCATTGCACGCGACCTTCCATGCTATCTGTACACAAATTGGCTATGTTCCCTCTAACTTAGTGCAAGGCCAGTAACGGGGGGGAGAGGGGTGGATTCATGGTCTATGGACACTGGGCTTCGTTGAGAAGTCGCAGGTCTTCGGCCAGCTGCGCAGGCAGTATTCGAATAGTGCAAAAAGGGGATCTTGAGAGCACGACGACTGGAAGAGCTGGCCCGAGGGAGGCAAGAGAAGGAATTCCAAAGTTGGTGTACACAAATGAGCATCAGCACGCCTTCCGCAGCTCGACGGTGACCCCGCGGCCCCATCAGCCTTTGCAAGGCGCTACTGCGCATCGTAAGCACGTCGGCCAGAATTGCATCTAATCATTCATAGTTCGTGCGCACTCCCGACTGATTTACGACCATTGGTCATCTTGACGACGAGAGGCTTTCTCTCAGAATGAGCGATTTTGGATATGAATTACGGCATCGAATTCTCAACCCGGAGCCCGCTTCACCCACCTCCCAGTTTATCAGCTAGCAAGTCGCTAAAACTTTCATTCCATCTCGCAGACTCTCGATTTGCCTGTGAAGTTCTTTTCGTCGCTGGATGGAGACGCTGTCTTCCCCGGCGATTACCTCAAGCCGATCGGATGTCAAATTGCCTACAAAGGTAGGAGAGAACATTTTGAGCGGCGTCTCAGGTCCAGACACGAGGTGATAGTCTGTCGCTTGCATGCATACGTTGTCTACAAACCGTTTTCGGGCAACTGTATAGTATGCCTTCAGAATGTCGTGAATGTCCTGAACGGTATGCTTCAGGTTGCTGATTCCTGCAGTACGCTCCAGATGGTCTGTCGTCACCTCAGGTCGAGCTTGGATCCCGAGGACTGGGCAATGTAACGCCTCCTCTGCCTCTTTCAATCTTGCCTCACGAGCCTTTTCTAGATTCTCGCTGAAGTAGTGGTTCGTTGTTATGAGGTTTCCCTCGCGCTCCGTCCGAAGGATAAGGCTGACGTGTCCCAGTGCATTCTTGTATATCGGCAAAATCTCTTCGACCAATACCGCCCACAGATTATCTCTAACGCGTTCTTCTGCGCAGAGACTAGAGAGGAGTCGATCGCAGAACCTGTGAATGCACACAATTACATCATTGATGTAATCCATAGCTAGATGCTCCCAACGAATCGTTTGTTGCTTAAAGAGCCATGGTAAGATTGCTGGATCAAAGGTCCCCAGCTCGAATCCCCGTGAGGACTTGTATGTGCGCTCAATCCAACTCAGGATGTCGTCGTCGGTGTTTTGAGGCTCACGTGTATGAGACTCGTAAAGAATGTCATCCAGCTCCGGATATTTGTTGACATCAATGGATTCCGTAACTGTGGCCTCGCATGGAACATCTGGAAACTCTGGAGAGGACTCCCACGCTTTAGTGAGGATCCGCAGAGATTTTGACTTCGAAGCGCGATGTTTGCTGGGACTCTTGGATTTCCGGGGCAGACTGAAGTCCAGAGGCTGGGTAGAGCCACTATTGAATTCCACAGTACATCCATTCTTCTGCACAACCTCCGAAAACTGGTCATTCATGGCCACAATTAGAGTGGCCAGCCGGGTAGTGTCATCATTAAAGAAATCATTCGTCCCGTAGCGCGCGTCCAGAGCAGAGTTTGCCGCTTCTTGGAATTTCACAGCCATGTTGATGAGGTATCTACGCTGCTGGTCATCACTCTCGCGACTAGGCCCGAGGCTTTGCAGTTCGTCTTCACAGCCCACGATCCGGTGATAGATTTCACGCTTAACGTGGGGGAATTCCCGTTGAGTGATACTCTGCAGAAGCTCGCGGAGTCGCTTGTGAAGGGCCGGAATGCCAACTCGGTCTTTGGTGACCACGGAGAAAGGTCCGTCGCTGAAGAAGGTGGATTCTTTCTGGTGGCGCTCAGAAGTGGATATCATTCTCTCCTGTTGTCCCCGGTTACGGACCAAGCAGTAACCTAGTTTTAGTCTCTGCTTCTTGCCTTGCACTAGGTTTATCACGTCTTCTTCCGCTCCTTTGTCAACAAGATCTGGCTTGGTAAGGACGCCAAGAGTGCGTTGTCCTTGTGGATCCACATCTTTTGCCATGTTCAGGATCTCTTGAGTCGCAATGTCGACGTTGGAAGGAATAACCGCCAGGATAATTGCCCTCTCATTTTTAATGAAACGCCGTACCATTTGATTGACCAAATCAATATCCTCGTTCGTAGTGAGTCCTTCCGTGGGAGTTCTGAATATTCCGGGCACGTCAATGACGCTAAAATGGTTGTGATTGGGCCCAAGCAGCTCCACCCTGAAAATGTGTTCTGAGAACGTTGATTGACCAGCCTTCCTTGGTTCTCCAGGCGAAGGTATCTCCATTATCTCGCATGCCTGATATGGGAGTCAGGACAACAGACAGTGTTTTACGATTCAAACGCTAAACTTTGATAACATGCTGGTAAATTCGCTTACGCAAAGCGTCTCAAGGCTGCCTTGCCTGAAAGACTTCAACCTAGCGGCCAGAGCCTCTTCGCATGAAGCCGAGGGGATTATGGAGATGGAGATACTCTCTCTATCCGCCCTGCGGAAAACAATGTGGGTGGCGAATCGGGTACATAGCGTGCTATCTCGAGGAAATGGGAGACCGGTAAGTCCTTCCAGGACTGACGACTTTCCACTTGATTGGTCACCCACAACCACGAGCTAAACATAGTTAGTTAGTACGGTCCATGCTCTGGCCGAGAAGGCACTTTACTTGTGGTAGCGAGATGTACTCGCCTATGCCCAACTCCATCAACTTATCAATCTTGCCTAAACGTTGAGGGTCCGCAAAGCCACCGAGTTGATTTTCTGGATCCATGGCTCTGACACGACTGCGTAGTTTTCGAGTGCGCAAGAGTCGATGGGAAATGAGCACGCAATTTCTAGCGTGGGGCAAGGACCATATTGAAGGGCTTTGGGACCATAAGAATGAAGGGTCCGTTTATAACCAAACTGGCAGTTCTTATTTCTCGCGCTAGAATAGCACTTCCAGTTGAGAAGCTCGGGGCGCGCCGCGCGCTTTTTCGCCACGTCATACATGTAATTTGATATCTGGCTTCTATACCTGTCTTTGTGATAACTTGCCATGCTTGCAGCTTCACATGCGTTATCTTGTGAGGTTGGTCAGTGGCTTCAAGCGGGATTTTGACCAGCTGCGGGGCGCAGCGGTGATTGCTAGTCTGATCCAACAACCCTGGAAGGCAAAATGTCCTGTCGGAAACTTTGGAATCAGCCACACTATAACCCCTCGCGAAGCTTTCGGTCAGGCTTCTCAACCAGAGGGGTTGGCGGCAAATAGCGATTGGGCTTTATGACGTCATGATTGCCGCCTCTGCTCCTTCCAAGTACAGGACGCTCTGGGGAACACTACCCCCGTTCCGCGGTCGCTCAAAAAACAAACGTCAGGCGCAAGTTCGGATCCCTCCGCGATGGCGATTTAGCACAAAGTTTAAACCTTTTCGAGGCTGCAACTAGTTGTACAGAAAGGGAGTGAAAGGCTACCCTTCCGCAGTACTTAGCTAAATCTCATAGGCCCGTCACTACAGCCAAGATGGCCACACGTCCACTCATGTCATGCGCGGCTGAAACGCACCCCGCGTTGTGTGCTGTCCTTAGCTAATATCGTGCGTATTCCCCAAGCGAGAAGGCAAGCTTTCGCTAACATGCGCATGATCAGGTCGCCGTCTCCGCGTCTTCAACATCTGTCTGACCGTCCACTATAATTCCACACAACTTCAACTTTTCATAGTGGATATGGCACATTCCTCAGTAGACAGAAGACGAGTCTACCTTGCTTGCAAGGCGATTTTTACTGGCAACAACGCTCAGTTGCGAAAACAGAAGAAGATCCGAGAACTGGTCGAGAGGCGTAGAACATCTCTTGGCCCGCTAATCGGAGACTTCGGTATCCAGGGAGTGGTCGACATCCTAAAGGGTCTTCTAGATGACCGTATATTCCAATCAGAGTTAAAGGCCAAGGTGGAGTTCCCTGAGCTGTTCCTTTCTTCACCAGAACGAGACATACAACGCGCAGAATCAGAGAATCATGCCGCGCAGTCTGTAGCGGAGGCTCTGGAAGAGATTGCATCTTTAGACCAGCTCGACAATGAGCTGGATCAAGAAGAAGATGGTCTGCATTCCCAAAGGATGTCTGAACCCGGAGAAGTGGCTCCCGGTATGACCACATTCTTTTATATTGAAATATGCCAATAACCTCTTTTTAGGAACGCCACTAGTACGCTCTGCAAACGACGGTCCACCTTCGCTCTACCCTTCTTACCTTCCATATACAGCACAGCATATTATCTTAACGACTGCCCAGCGCATCCTCGAGGAATGCTGTTTCGATTTTGTCAAGCATTGGCTGCCGTCAATACTCCAGGATAATGGCTGCGATTGTGCTGCTGCAGTGGAGCTAACCAAATGGACTCGTATTCTGGCTAAGCGTTCTGGCAAGCTTCCAAAACATGCCTTGGAATTAAGCGGACCTCCCCTCAACGAAGTTCTCTTCTCCACACACAAACTCCGGCATAGTGCGGTCCATCGACTTCCAACCACGGCTCGAGGGGTCAACCAGCTAATTGAGTCCGCTCTGAGGCTGACAGAAACCCTTCAAGATCACCTACGCGCTGCCCAGCTGGAAGAGCTTCATTCTGAAATTGATAGCAAGGTCAAGGCTATGGAGCTGAATAAAAACGTTCTAGAAGATGAGTTTGCTCGCGAACTTCAAGAAATCTGTCGGCAACGGGAAGAGCTTGATAAGAAGGAAGAGTGCCTAAGAGCGAACATTCTTGCTGGTGATTCAGAGAATAGGTTATTAATCGGCTCATTGCTTGAAGAATCAGTAAAGAAAATCTTTTCGGAGGGGGTCGAATCGCATTCCGCTTTAGAGAACGACGGAGAGGACTTAGAAGTCCAGAAAGACGTGGAGATAAATGGACTCGAGGAATCTCTTACAGAAGTATCTAGATGACTGCGGGGAGCAACGCTGTGAGAGATTCGGTACTGTTTTGTCGTTGATGTCCTCAGCTGTACGGAGTACTGTTTCCTTTCTCTGCAAGCTCAAGGCGGGTTTGATGGCTGGGGATCGACGGGCCTCGCCCGCGCTGCAGCTCTCCGCTTCTTGGCTCCCGGCGGGCTTCATATTGGCTGGATTAGCGTGTTGATATAATTGGCTGAAACTAGTCGCTCGCTACATTACTCTCCTCTTGCCCGCCCTCTTTACTGTAGAGCTTCAGGCTTCATCTCTTACAAACTGCTTTGCCCTTCCTCGTCCTTACTGTCGTTTCGCTATGTGCGCCTTCGCTATGTGCGATTAATTGGGTTCCTTGCTTCCTATTGTTGTCGAGCTTTGCCACTGGGCTGGCCAATCGTGAATTAACCTATGGCGCCATGCTCGAGGAACGAAAAGGGTGTCACTAAAGGCCGGGGAGAGGATGCACATAGGTAGAGCTTTGCATTTCCTACTCCAAGGAATTGTTGCAGCCTTTGAGTATGACCACTCTGCACCTTTCGTCCCATAAGCATGTGCGAAACTTGGCGTCAGAGCCAGCGTTCGGCAGGTCTCTTGAGCCGACGAGGAGTGCCGACGTTCTTCCGGACCAGCCTCCTGGTCTGCGCGTTGTCGCGCCTTCGCCCCTTCCATCTTCTTCTCAGCGTTCCTTCTCACATCGCACTTCATTTCGGTTACCTATGCTCTCGCCGACATACTTGGTCCTACGAAAATTCGCAAACGCGACGTCGTTCGAGCAACCCAATCGCGACCTACGCGTCTGCCAACGATGACGATTCCGTCTCGGTCGGAAATACTCCAATCCAAACCGATAGGAGATGGACTGAATAGTGTTTGCGATTCATTCAATTCTATATGCAAAGATCTAGGAATATCAACTTCCTTGCAAGCGTTGGATCAAATGGGAAATGAAGGTAACGCTGCCCGACTATATCAAGATGGGGTTCTAACGTACTTTCAGACATCCAGAACCTGTCGCTTGCCCTCGTCTCAGCCCTTCAGGTCCTTCCTGCTGCTCGTCTTCTGCGCTCGAAAACTGGAAGTAATCTCTTCAGCCACCTCTCGAAACTTAACTCTGTAATCAGCTCCGACGAATTCGATATAGAACGAATACGGCCTCTGTGGAATGCGATTCTCAACAAGGAACCCGACGACGTTATTTGGAATAAAGCCGAAGCCGCTGTTACCGAATCGACCCCCCTCCCCGCCCCGCCTCATCCATCCAACAAACGCCATGGCTGCACAACACGGGCAGCTTCGCGAACTCTACCGAACACCGTAAATATGTGGACGGCGTGCTAAAGGAGGAACTGGGACAGCTATACGTCGATGTCCCTGATTTCTTTAAAGCCTACTTCGGAAGCGTCCCAGGTCTGAAGTCGGTGGCGCAGGCCGTGTTCGACAAGTGCAAAGAAGGGGATAATCCGCTTTACCGAGAGGAGAGCGGCTGGCAGGGCTGGCCTGAAGACGCGAGGGAACGCGACGTCTTAAGCTGGTTTGCGCCACTTACCGGCCAGCTCCTGGACTTCGCAGTAGAGAATCAGCCCGCCTCCAGGCCTCGACGGCGGCCGCTGGCACGGCCCCACCAGCCCGTGCAAGGCTCCACCGCCGACCGCAAGTTGGATGTCGGCTTCGTAGACGACCCGAGCGCCGGCGTTGACTCCAAGTGCCACTGGTCGCAGATCCTCATACCAGGAGAACTCAAGAGCAATCCATCGGCGGACATAGCGTCCAAAGCGTGGCTTGACCTGGGGCGATATGCGAGGGAGGTATTCGCGGCCCAGGACAGCCGCCGCTTCGTGCTCGGCTTTACCCTGTGCGGGTCGCTCATGCGGCTGTGGGAATTCGACCGACTGGGCGGCATCGCGTCCGAACAATTCGACATCAACGAAGATGGACTACAGTTCGTGTCCGCCGTGCTCGGATTCTTGTGGCTAAACGAGGAGCAGCTTGGATTTGACCCCACGATCATCACAGCCGGGGACAAGCGGTACATCGAGATCCAACGAGACAACCACACTGAGCGGCTCGTCATTGACGAGGTTGTGAAACGGGTATCCTGTGTCGCCGGTCGAGCGACAACCTGCTGGAGAGCACATCGCGAGGGAGACGATTCGCGAACATCTCTTGTGATCAAAGACTCATGGCAATTCCCGGAACGCGAGGAGGAGGGCGAATTGCTGCGCGAGGCGACTGAGAAGGACGTGGTCAACGTCGCGAGATACTATCACCACGAGACGGTCTGTGTGGGCGGCCAGGACGACGATATCGGCAGAAGCGTACGACGTGGCTTGGACATGACAAAAGCGACAAACTACAGACCGGAAAGCTCGATGCCGCCTCTAAGCACGGCTGGGCGTCGCGTCTCGCGGATAGGCCGGAGCAGCAGCGTCGCCGGGCGCAAGCGGTCCTCCAGCTGCACCGGCGCACCGTTGCCGCCTGCTAAGCGAACCTGTTCGAGCTCTCCAACAAAGGGCGGAAGGCCGACAGCAAATCGGGTGCATCGTCGCGTCATCGTCCGTGACTATGGGAAGGCTATCTACAAAGCAAGCTCCCGGACTAGCCTTCTCGCTGCGTTGGAAGGCTGCATCCAAGGATACGAGTCGTTGCACACACGAGCCGGTATGCTACAACGTGATATCTCACCGAACAACCTTATGATGAGCGAAGAGAATGATAACCCCTCCTGGCGCGCGTTCTTAATCGACCTCGACCTTGCCATCAAGGAGCAGCGGGAGAAGTCTTCAGGAGCGCGAGGGAAGACCGGCACACGAGCATTCATGGCGATCGGTGCGCTTCTAGACGACGAAGAGCCACACTCATTCATGCACGATCTCGAGTCGTTCTTCTGGGTGTTATTCTGGATATGTATTCACTACAACGGATCGCAAGAGAGGGTGGTACCACGGTTCGACAAATGGAATTTTGCGGATACGGAGGAGCTAGCTACTATGAAACTGGGGATTGTATCTGATGATGCAATCTTTCACAAAACCGCCCAGGAATACTTTGCGGAATATTACCAGCCATTGATCCCTTGCGTCAATAGATTGCGAAGGAAGGTATTCCCCAATGGTGGGAGGTGGAGGGATCCAAATCCGAAGTTGTACTTTGAGATGAACGAGATACTTCGGGCAGCACGGGATGATTTGAAGGAATTAGAGCAATAAGGAGATATATCATTAGGCACCACGCCTATGACCCTCCTATGAGTCTCCTGGGTGTACCGGATACCCCCTCGTAGGGGCCTCTAGTCACCTGCAATATCTAGCCTGGCGAGAGCGGCACGGATCAATGCTGTTGAGAAGGGGATTGATCGTTGAGAGATTCACTGCACTGAGGTGTCGCCCCGTCTGAAGCCTCAACTCATCAACGCTGGCTCTTCCTTTTAGACGACTGATATGATTCGTTATATACCCAAAGTGAAATCAAATAACAAACGTGAATGGTATACAAACGCAACACCGACACGGCGTATTTGAAACATTAGCTCCTGGGCACTGGCTTGCCACTCCGTGGAATTGCGATCTGTGCCGCCTGTGCACGAGAGGCACAGCAGCACCTAGGTTTAGCGAAGCTTTTTGCTGTCTAGGCTTACGTTATTAGAGCTAATGTGTTCGATGAGCAGCTCTTTCGAGGGAAAATCTTTGAGTGATGTCTCAACTGCCATCTGGAATCTCTGATATGGAGCTTGTTCCGGATCCATGCCGAGTCCCCGAAGGACCGCTTCGTTTCGATAGGGGCCCAACATGGCTTTGATGAAGTCCATTCGAAGATCTCGTGCGTCCATCTTGTCATCGTTTGTATTGTGAAAGCTGGCTGTGGCCAAGTGCACGAGCATTAATGTGCCTTCAACACCGGGGTGGATGGCAGGCTGTCGCGTGAGTTGAAGAATCGTACAGAATAATCGAGAGAACGTACATCTTGGGTAACCTTTACCCACGAACAATTATCCAAACATCTCTGGATAGATAATGGTGGGGACCCGGAGCCAAGAAGGAATACCTTTTTTTTTGAGGGTGTCCACCACGACTAGGAGCATTGACTCAAATAGAGTGGCGGAAACTCCATCGTTCAAGAACATCTCCTCTGCCCAATCCTGAGACTCGGGCTCTATTATAGACAAAGGAGCAGGAATCAGCGCAAGAAGGTTACATATTAGCGGCCGAGTCAGTTGACGCCCATATATAAGCGGATCAAACATATCGTAAACTGCGCTCTTTGACATATCCTCTTCTGGAGTTTGGTATAGTGGACGGAATCCTATATGGCAAGCGCTTTGAAGGTACGATTCGATTTCCTTCATGTCTTCAGGACTCAGAACATCTGCTTTTTGTATCGGTTGAGTGTTTGGAAATTCTGCCAATTGGTTAGCAGAATTATGAACGTAGCCCTCCACGCCGTCAAGGCTCAGCATGTCCGGGTTCAACGATGGTTGAAAGCTTGATGATCCTGTAATCTCCCTCGTTTCGTCTGCCGGCGCAGTTTCACCCTCCACATCTTCAGAGTTTACCATTTCTGAATCGTTCGTAAGCACCCAACCGTCTTCGAATGGCCCTATAGCGTCTTCAAAGTAACTCGGCATTTCAACGTCCATACCCCAACCGAAAAGATTGTCACCGTCGAAAGCGGGAACATTATCGTTATGATCACCAAGATTCAAACCCAGGCCTCCGTTGTCGGGATTGTGGCCATCGGGAACGAACAACCCCTCGGCGTCTGAGCTGTTCGAATCACGAACGCTTTGATGGTTGCCAAGATCATCCTCCACAAATCCTCCGGCACCTGGATCAACATCCTGGTCAATTGATCCTTCTTGACTATTTCGCTCTGATAAGGAATTGTTTGTGCGTTTAGAAGCTCGCCGAGGCACATCAGTAAAGCTTCGCGATCCAGTGGTTAGTTCGTTTGTCCGGACCACATCCCTGTGACGTAGGTGGAGAGTATTAGAAATCTGGAGTGTATCCGACCGACGCTGTAGTGTGTCCTGAACGTTCTCACTCCACAGTTGAACAGCAAGGAGTAACTGGGTAAGCTCTTCGTTGTCTGCTTTCGGGTCGGTCTCGTTCCAGTCCTGAGCGAATCGCTTTAGTTATTAATACCATAGGTACAACAACGTACTAAAATGAGACTTAGAACCTCGTTTAGGTCCATGATGTCAATGAATTGGAAGAATCGAATCAAGACCATGATAGTTAGCCCGCTATACCCGACCACGCCGCATGAAAATTTTATCACGTGACATGCCGCCGGACGGAGGTGTCGGAGCATGGCCAACTTGACGAGGTATAGCGGGCGCAACCAAAAATTAAAAATTGTAAGACTGCCGCATGGCTGTATGGTCGGTCCTTGGTCACATGACCTCGGCCGGAATAACCTTATGCCTAGCCTCACCCATACACCTTCAGGGGCCTCGGTCCTCCATAGCAATGCATACACCTCTTTTCTCGTGGTCAACCTATATCACTATGAATTACTGTGATCTCCACTATCTTACAGTTATGAGCCCGGCACGACGCTTATTGCGCACCCTCTAAAACTCCTTACCAATTAGTCCTGCTGCCACATTATCGCTCGCATGGACCAGAGCAGAGTTTTCACGATAACAACGAGAAAAAGTCATCGCAAAACCACAATTACAGTCACTATAAATCACTGTAAAACACTGTGAGACTCCGAATCACGACGAAAAGCCCACACCGGTGGCCAAACACGCGAAAAGTCATCGCAGACGCGTCATAATGGCAACGCCAAAAGACGAAAAAGTCATACTAAAAGGGATGGACAACTTTGAACCATGGTACACAGTTTTTAAACGTACCGCGCGCACACTACGCGTCCTGAAATACGTCGACCCAGAGGCTACAAACCTTGCGGTGCCGGAAGACGTTGAATCCGACCCTGATGAAAACCTCGACATTGCAGTGTGGAAAGAGAAATACAAGCGCAAACAAGAACGCGAGAAATCGCTAAGCAAGCTTGAAAGCCACATTACGAGTACAGTGAGGGACAACATACTGATTTCTATGCCTGCCAACTACACCATCGCAGAACAAATCAGGTTCCTGTACAAGAACTACTCAAAACCAATAGTCACCAAACAAGAAGAAGCAGACCGTCAATACAACAAGGCGAAGAAGTACACGCCTGGTCGCCAGTCAATTGAGGACTGGATGAACGACTTCCAAATTCATCTCAACAAGGGCATTGAACTGAAGGTTCCAGCTGTCCAGGGTTTCGCTCCCCAGCAAGATCTTCTCAAGGTCTTTCATGCTATCGATTCAGGGTTTGCAGCGACAATGAACGAGAAAGTCCACAAGGCCCGTTCAGCATACGTTAACGCAGAACTTAATCCACCAGCTTCGACAGTCTACACTATACCAGCTGTCATCAATCGCGCAGGCGTCGTTGTTACACCAGAGCAACTTATTACAGTCCCTGCACCACCACCGAGTATACCCGACGAGGTATCTGTCGCGGCGCTTATTCAACACTACCGAACGACGCCGTACCTACACAGCTCAAACAAGGGCAACATACGAGGCACCGCCCATGCCGCGCTCAACGGAGCACAGTCTCCTTACCATACGAATGCGAGAAATCAGAGCCGTAGCTCAACGCCTTCGAACAATGTGGGAGGACTTCAGAACAATAGGAAGCGCACCAACACTGAGATCGCTGGTGGTTCGCAAAGAAAGCCTTGTCCTTGTGGCAAAGGCGACGCCCACCCAGGTAACCCACGATGGGGAGCTTGTCCATACATCTGCACCTGGCTGCAAGGAATTAGGTTCAAAATCGACCCAGCTTGCGTCGAAGCCATTCAAAGATACAGTGAGGTCACCAGACAGGCCGAGCTGCTCAACAAAATACGAACAAGAGAGAAGGCGAAGCGAGATCGCGTTACACCCACGGGTTATATCGACGCTGGCGACCAAGCCTCTGATGGAGAATACAAACAGGCACACGTAACGAAATACCTCGCAATGAGCAACGAGCGACGTCCGACCTCAGTACTCCGTCACTCTTAGATCCTCGATTGTGGTTCGGACATACACGTCTGTAATGAGCCCAACGAGTTCACATGGATTCGTCCTGCGATACCAGGCGAAAGGATTGGTTGTGGAGAAGACTCAGTGGAAATCGCCGCATGGGGTGAATGCGACATCGAAATCCAGACACCAGGTGGACCCATGAGGACTATATTGAGGAACGTTGCCTTATGTCCGGGCTTTATCACCTCACTGGTGTCGCTCTCGAGGCTTAGAGGAAAAGGTATCCACTTTGACTCAGGGCGTGAATGCCTGTACACAAAGGATGGCACTAAGAATCCCATCTGGGCAACAGTCGAACCTATAGGCGGTCACTATGTTCTAGTGGACCGACGGTCTCCCCCGGCACCACTAGAGGACCACACCAACAGACCTTTCCTGGCGCTTGCCAACAAAAGGAGCTACAAGAAACCCTCCATTGCACCACTACCTGACCGCACGTTATCCGGTCTTCACGCACACGTCTTGATGGGCCATGCTGGAGCTGAATCAATGGAGAAACTAAGTCACAACGTTGTTGGCATAGCTCCGCTCACATCTCCTCCCCCTAGTACACAAGACTGCGAACAATGCAGAGTCAACAAGGCTTCACAGATCATCTCACGGAGATCTGACAGAGAGCAACCAACCTACGCGTGCATTGAAGCTATTGCCATCGATATCATCGCACTTGACGCCGAATCTCTTGCGGGCAACCAGTACATCTTTCATGGTTACTGTCTTGTCTCCAAGACCCATATGGTGTATGGCATACCCGATCGATCTACGGATGTCCTGGATAGAGTCTTCAAACTCATGGACAGACACATTAAACGCCGCTACAACGCCAGCCCAGTGTTCGTACTGATGGACGGAGAGAGAGCTTATGGGTTTCAGAATGACCTTGGTGTAGTCGAGCACTGCAAACAACAAGGCATTACTATACAGCTCCGGTCCCCTGACACTACAGAACAATCAGGCCATGCAGAACGGTCAGGAAAGATGCTGATCACTGTGTCTCGATCACTTAGGACTACGTCTAACCTTCCACTTTACCTGTGCGAAGAGATGTACGTCTATGCGGCATATCTACTTAATCGGACTCCTGTTAAATCATTGAACTGGACCACACCGTTTGAGGCTGCACACGGCAAACCGCCCTCCATCGCTCATCTACGCATCTACGGATGTAGAGCATACTACCTTCGCAAGAAGATTCCCCGAACAGACAAGCTTTCCCCAAGGGCGCTTATTGGTTACTTGGTAGGCGTAGACTCACGCAATATCTACCGTATATGGGTACCAAAAGCTGTATCCCGCGGGACAGAGGCAAGGTCATTCGAACAAGGGATGTTACCTTCAATGAAGAACTATTCTTTGGGTCCACTGATAAAAGAGCCTACTTGGCATTCAGTTAGATCAAGCCATCGACGATATTGAGGTTGAAGAATCAGAAAGTGAGCAGGAAGATTTCGATGAGGAAGTATATGAAGATGCTAAGCTGTCTATCCTTCCCACCGAAACCCTACTCGCAGGCGAGAAATCAGGCCAAGCTCATGATGTACACCGTGGCAGAGATGCATACCCTTCACCAGTTTCTATGGTTAATCGGACCTCCGCGCCGCCAACGTCAGTACCAGCTACACCGCCAACGCCCTCTCAGTCCTCTGCGTCCCCTACACTACATCAATGGGACCTCCTGCGCAAAGAAAGCGATACAGGACCAATACCCATCTCCAAACTACTAACGTGTTGCCCAAACGCACACGAAATTCTGCTGCCAACGCTATCCAGACTTATTGGAACACGTTCGCGTCGGCCTCACTACCAGACAAAGTGCCCCAATCAATCGCACTATCACGGCGAGTCCACAGAGACCAGCTTCCGCCCCTGCCTCAATTTTGGAATGATGTCCTAAAACTCCCTACGTGGTTCAGAGAAGGCTTCATAGCAGCTGCAAAGAAGGAGCTGAATACTATCGCCAGAAAGGAGACATACACTGAGATTCCGCTCTCAGAGCTCCCTCTAAACACTGAAGTCTTGCCACTTATGTGGGTCTTTACATACAAATTCGACCAAGGCTACCTAGCCAAGTTTAAAGCACGAATCGTAGTGAGAGGAGACTTGCAGACTGTTGTGGGGGACACCCATGCTGCTACTCTTGCTGTACGAATATTCCGCGCTCTTATGGCAATTGCCGCTACTTCAACATGGACATACGTCAATACGACGCTGTCAATGCTTTTACCAACGCCAAACTCCCCGAACCGTTTACACCTTTCAACCAGAAGGTTTCCGTGACGGCGGGCACTACTGGCAACTTCATCGCGCCCTTTATGGCTCAAGACGTCACCACTACTCTGGTACGAAGACTTTACAACTACACAAGAGCTTTGGTCTATCACCGTACTTGACGCACCCTGTCTATGGAGAGACGACCGCATTATCGTCTTCTTTTACGTGGACGATATATTACCATGGCCCTTCCAGGTCATCCTTCCTCGACGCCTTTGAACGCAAGCTTGTTAAACGGTATGAAATCACTGACTTGCAAGGCCAAGAGAACTCTACTTTCTGTGGTATTACACACACACAGACCGCGACAATAGTCATCTTTGGTTGTCACAACGTGACTACACCAGAAAATCTACGCCAAATACCGGCACCTCAAAAGTCGTCCCTGGACTAAGGCACCTGCTTCACCTACCTTTCGAGGAGCTGTACCATCAACAGAGTCTAAGAACGAGGACGCATCTTATCGTTACTCCCAGATAGTTGGATCTATCGGCTACGCCGCTGGTGCTACACGTCCAGATATCGCCAAAGCTCATTCAAAATTGGCTGAATTCCTTACCAACCCTGGCCCCAAAACTTATCAGCTGCATATCAGTGCCTCGCATACCTGCATACTCCCAGGACCTGGCACTGCACTACTCTGCAGACTACACTACTCCGCATCTCTATCGAAAAGATACCGAAGAGACCGACTTCTATGGCGCAACTGACGCGTCTTACGCCGATCATAAGGCAACCGCAAGTCCTCACAAGGCTACATCTTTTCCTATTCGGCGGTCCAACGACTGGAAAGCAACGCTCCAACGCTGCGTTGTTAAGTCAACTACCGAAGCCGAACTCATCTCACTCTCTACAGGGTACACTGAGTACTACTGGTGGTCCAGGATCTTTAATGATCTCCACCTGGACTTTGAGGAACAACCCTCTATGTACTGTGACAACAAACAGACAATTCGTCTACTGGTTACAGAGTCCCCTCAGCTGAAGACAACCCTTCGTCACGTGGATATACATTGGTTACGGGAACAGGCACTACGAGGAACTGTTACTCCCGCTTACATTGAAACCAACTCTCAGCCCGCTAACGGCCTTACAAAACTTCTACCTAAACAGAAGCATCAGGAATGGTTGAAGCTCTTACAACTTGAGCCTATTCCAAAGCAGATTACAGGTGAACAAGTAGAGCCTTCAAGCTCTTCCACCTCTGCGACCTTACAGCAGAACATTGGCGGTTCAGGTGACCTATGAATCTCACCCGTCCCTGCGCCCACAGTCTCTAGAATCACTGTGTTTTACTGTGTCGATGAGGCCTATAGCTACGCGCTCCTCTGGTCCGATGCTCCTCCATCTCTACATGTCAATGAGGCACATGGCCACGCGCCCCTCTGGTCTGACATTGCCCCTGAGCACTGCTCTGTTCCGGCACCCTACTTTCCCTGTGTTTCACAGTGACAAGACCTTACACGTGTTGTATCACGGCTCTAGCGAGAAGAATTTGACGTCCAAACGCAGAGCACTGTCTATCGAGAAGTCAACGATAGCTGATAACTGTCTACACCCAGGTGGATTAGCTACCATCCTGCGGATCAGTTCCCTCAGTACATACACATCCAAGGCACAAGTCCAGGTATTAGCAAGGAGTTCTGTCTCCTTGTGCTGGCGCAGCTATATGGAGTGGTTCCGCCCAACTTACGCTGGAGTCAATCACACTGGAGTCAATTGAGACGGCTCACATTGATGACGAACACGGGCAAGACCTCAGCACTAGACTAGGACCCACCTTTTCTCATTTTAAGACCAGACTCTCCTGTAAGGTACGCCCTTACTTGCTGGCCTAGCTATATGGAACAGTTACGATTGTTTACGCTAGTACCTGGGCAGACTGCTTCTCATAGTGATTCACATTGAAACAGACCCAATCTACCGTTACAGGCTATATGCTGAGGACACTCAGACGCCGACCCACACACAGACGGCTCAGGTGACCCATCAGTCTCACCCCGTCCTGGCGGTTCAGGTGACCAATGAATCTCACCCGTCCTTGCACTCACAGTCCACAAAATCACTGTGTTTCACACTGTCGATGAGGCATATGGCCACGCGCCCCTCTGGTCGACACCATGTCAATGAGGCACATGGCTACGCGCCCCTCTGGTCTGACACCTTTTAGCTCACTCACACTGTTGTCACAGTGTTTTAGGGTGACTTTTACGGCAAGCAGCCCACACAAGAACCTGCTGACGGCTCCTTTTTCTTCCCCTCACTGAGGTTGGGAGTTGTTTGTTGCCTGTCGCGCCATTTTGACTTCATCTCTTGTCGCCACGCATACCTGTTTTGACTCAGGACCTGGCATCTCTCAGATCACCACTGTTGGCAATCTGAAGGGGGTGTGTAAGACTGCCGCATGGCTGTATGGTCGGTCCTTGGTCACATGACCTCGGCCGGAATAACCTTATGCCTAGCCTCACCCATACACCTTCAGGGGCCTCGGTCCTCCATAGCAATGCATACACCTCTTTTCTCGTGGTCAACCTATATCACTATGAATTACTGTGATCTCCACTATCTTACAAAAATGTTTCCGTTGCTACCACTAGAACGTTTATGGTAAGACATTGCTTTTAACTGCATGCCTACGTGATTAAAATTTAATTGAGACCATCAAGATCATGACCTTGAGGTATATAGATCGTGGTAGCGACGGCGTTATCGTACAGACGGTACCATGTCGCAATTGCCATTAAACGTAGCTGCCAGTCAGTCTTTTTTAAAGGCACAAGAGCTTAGTGGTGTATCCCTAAGTACGCTTGTAGCATCTATTTCCACCTCGTTAGTCGTATTCGGAGTAGAGATAATTATTTTTCTCGTGATCCAGAAAGATTCCCTTCAATATAGTTAGTGCTCCATAATTTTTATTCAAACTATTGACTCATTAATGCAGCCCCGAGACTGCCGGATGGCGGACCAGCGAATTAGTCCGTCTGATGACGTCTAAAATAATACGATTCAATTGGAAGCGAGGTGATAACCTTGACGCTTACTTTTTCCAACGATACCTGAGAACATTGGTGTTAGTTTTTCTACCATCCTGTCTTATAGTCCTACTTGCCGAAGCATCCGCCGCACTCTATCTTATCTTATATCTTTCCCATCACATCGTATTCCCCTCCAACGAGACGAGCTGAGACTAGAGCTCGCTGCGGCTTGGTCTAGAAATCGGCGCCGTTGGACTCGAGAAGCATGGGGACGTGGTGGGTCTGATTAGGTCTTTTGTTTGGTTAGCGGAGAGAACAACAGCGGGGGTCGGAGCTGGAGGGCATTATGGGTATCGCTGTGCGTTGGACTGCATCTCGAAGTGTGTGGGATCGCTGTATGACTACACACCCTTCAGCAGTACGGCCGCTGTCAGGGTTCCGTCATCGCTCATCTTCCCTATGACCCCGCAGCACACGTACACCCTACGCCTCCGCGTGCAAGACTGCCCAGCGCTCGAGGAAGGCCGCAGCTGGTAGACGGACTGGTTCGACGACAAAATGGAGCCGATTACGAAATGCATAGCTCGCACCATGCACCGGCGACTGTTGACATGACTACCCAGCAGGCTAAAGGTATCGTTTTAGTCTCAGTCGAGTAGATGGATCGAACTGGTGACATATGCGCTTTGCCCAGGTACAAGGTCCAACACGCTGGTGCTTCTCGGGGTTGCGCCGTGCGGTGGCCATGGGCGCAGCTGGCGAGCTTGCGCTCCAGCGGGCGGATATGTTCGAGATGTGCGTCGCGAGGGGTGATAGGTTCGTCGCGGGATGTTGATGTTTTCGTGTGAATATGGCGATAGTGGGCGTTCGATCGCTCCGAACTAGATTGCAGGCTATTCTCAAGGGTAATATCTATTGAAAGTTCCTCAAGGCTCGCGCGATTGTTCACAACTGTCTTACTAAGCCCCTACTCAAGGTATTGCACAATACTGTTATCAGTCTTTCTTGTGCAGTATGTAGTAGCGCACCTTTACTGTGCTAGGCGACTGACCTGGGAAGCGTTTATATATCTCCTTCTACCCCATCTTCTGCTTATCCATCTGGGGGCGATATAGTAGCTGTGGCTGGGATGACGTTACTTGTCGCGATGTCCTCGTCCTCCAGCCCCGTCGCCCAGGAGTCGTGATAGACCGTGCCTCTTCCCCTTGGGTAGACGATTACTGTATTTAATATTAGAAAGGTAACGTCGATCCACTCGTAACGGAACAACCGCCGTAGCCAGAGTTGTCAGTAATCAAGCATGCGTCAAAATTTTGATTAATCTTGTTTGACTTGGTCAAATTCAACCAAACAAGAGTCTCCGCTGCTATTTTAGTAAGCTAAACAATCAAATCTGTAAATTTTTGTCAAGATAATTTGATCTTAATTGACTCGCTTAACATACCTATAGTGTTGCAGCTGCTATAGAGGTGAGGTTGTTGGGATAGGTGTAATAGCAGCTAATAATGGATTTCTTAGTGTTGTAGCTGGCTTAGTAAGGCAGCTATCGCGTACTTTCCGCGTACTACAACGCGTACTACAACGCGTCAACAGCTACCTAACCCTATACTTTGGCTTACTATTTCTCGTCAACAGCTTATTCTCTCGCGCCTTTGCTTACCTTCACGCTTACCATGGCCCCTAAGCGTAGCCTCGAGGCCGCTAAAGAAGCCGGCAACCCCCCTAAACGCCCCCATCGCACGCCCAAGCCCACATACAAGAAGCGCGAACGCGACGGCACCCAGCCAACCCAGCCAACAGAGTCGCCTATTGAGGTGCCTGAATACGCGCCGGAATCGCCTATAGAGCCTATAGAGCCTATAGAGCCGCCAGAAAGTACGCCGGAGCTGTCTATAGAGCCGCCAACCCAGCCGGAGGAGCGCGCTCGGCGGGCATCACCACAGCCTATGCTCCAAGCCTCACAGGCCTTTCAACCCGCCAATAAGCCAGCCTGGGAGTCGCAGTTAGTGGCTAATAAGCCGCCTACAGCCACTATTCAACCGCGCGCTTTCAGCAGTGCTGCCACAGAGGCTTCAGTGGAGGAAGACGCCGCGCCGCCTATCGACTTTACTAACTTTAATGGTGTTGACTGGCCGCGATTAAAGGGCTTTGCGCCACCTCTTACTACGCCTCGAGGCACTCCCAGCTGGGTGTACAGGCACGGCTGGCGGATTTGGAAGGAGCACACTAAGCCTAAGAAGCTCTACTTCCTGTACAGGTACTGCCACATCAACAAGCAGAAAGGCGGCTTACACCAGGTTACTCTCGCAACCAGCGCCGCCATCTTACACCTCGCCAGCGACCAGCGCGGCCATAGACTCAGCAAGGACGGCCCTGTCGTATACCAAACAGAGCGCAAACCCGGCCAACAATCTATACGGATGACGCTTGACAGAGGTCTTACACTCAGCCAAGAGGTCTATCGGGAGCTGGGTAACTTCGACGTACAAGGTTTTCGGCAGGCCGCAGTGCTGTGGCTGGTTAACAACAACAGACCTTTGCGCGAGTTTGAGACTGAGTCCTTCCGCGCGATGATAAGGTTCGCTAACCCAGAGGCAGAGGCAGCGCTATGGAGGTCTCACAACAGCGTGTCGGCTTTTGTAATGAGTCTCTACAGCTGGCTACAGCCTCAGGTTAAGCGCGCGTTGTCTGAGGCAAGCAGCAAGATACACGTGAGCTTCGATGGTTGGACGACTAAAGGCGGCAAACGTGGCTTCTTTGCTGTTGTTGCACACTACGCTGACGCTCAAGGCGATATAGTCGACCTTCCCATCGCGCTGCCGCAGCTGGTTGGCGCGCACACCGGCGAGGCGATAGCTAACGCTGTCGCGCGAATCTTGCGATACTTTGAAATCAACAGCAATAAACTCGGCTACTTTGTGCTTGATAACGCCTACAACAACGATACTGCTATCAACAAACTCGGCACAATGTACAGCTTCAGCGCTGCCGATAGACGCCTCCGCTGCGCTTGCCACATACTCAACCTTATCGGCCAAACTATCATGTTTGGCAGAGACTCTGAGGCGTACGACAACGCCGCTGAACATATAAAAGAAGAAGATTTTTACATGCAGGAGTGGCGGAGAGATGGTCCGCTTGGCGTGTTTCTCGACATCATCAGCTACATCAACACGCCGAAGCAATGGGGTATCTTTGGTGACTGTCAGCGCGATGCTGCTGGTGAGATGCCTGTAGGCGTTACAGGTGGTCTCCGCGAGCCAATCAAGCCGGTTGTTACGCGTTGGAACAGCTATCATGACTGCTTTGAGCGCGGTGTTGAGCTACAACAAGCCATTAACTCATATGCCTCGTACCACATCAAAGAGACAGAGGATGCTGACGAACAGGCAAAACTACGCAATAAGAAGCTGCCTGACGCGCCGCGATGGATGCGATCAGGTGGGCTTACAGCTGCAGACTGGGCGGTGATTACGGAGTATATTGCAGTACTTCAGCCGCTTAAGTTTGCAACCGATCGCTTGCAAGGTCGCAGCAAAGCTGGCACCCACGGCGCCTTGTACGAGGTTATACCTGTGTTTGAGTCTCTGATTACTGAGCTAGATGCTCGCCTTCAGGCGTATGAAAACGTCAACTACGAGCTATTTGAGGCGCCCGAGGATCACCTGCCTATCAACCTACGCGCCGCAAGGCGTAAAGCGAGCGCTTACTTTGACAAGTTACTCAAAAGTCCCGTCTATTACACGGCCACAATTCTGCACCCGCGATATAAGTCCTATTGCAAGCGCTTCTGGCGCAGCAAACCTACACAACTCAGCGCCGCACACGCAAAATTCGAGCAGCTTTGGGCTCGCTATAAGCCCGCCCGCGCGGCCGCTACAACAATAACACTATTGCCAAAGCCTGTAATAAGCAGCTTTGACGAAGCGATCGACTCGATACTTGACGACGACGACGTGGCGATAGAGGCGGAGGATGAGTATGAGAGCTGGCTTAAAGAGCCTATGTGGACGGCTCTACAACACAAACAGGGGCTTACAGCTATACAATATTGGCAACAACTGAAACCGAAGTACCCAAATCTTTCACGATTGGCGCTAGATGTGTTAACTATCCCTGCCTCTAGCGCTGATTGTGAGCGGGTGTTTACAGGCACTGGCGATATACTTGAGCCACAGAGGCGCAAAATGGGCAGCCAGCTATTGGCTGCTTTAGTGTGTACACAACAGTGGATTCAAGCAGGTTTTAAGCCTCCAAGCGCAAAGGCAGCGGCTATGTACGACGACAACAAGCTTGCAGAAGAATTTGGCATAAAAAGTTGGGAGGAGCCGCCGCCTATGACACTATAGAAAGCGCCTTTTAAGGCTTCTTAAATTGCTCAAATTCAAACAAACAAGTCAAACAAAACCGCCTCTACAGCCTTGTCAAAGCAATCAAATAAGACTACAACACTAAGAAATCGTCAAACAAGCAAAATTTGAGCTTTAAATTTGACTTTGTTTGATTGTTGACAACTCTGGCCGTAGCGGAACAACATCGTCTTCATCACTACCTTATACATAGTAACGCCACTATATAGAGCCATACATATTGCTTAATTGTATATAGGCTACTGCCATATATATAGTCGGTGTCAAACTAGAAAATTACAGTAGTGTTGGGTTGTAGTTGAGAATTCTGTTCGCAGCATCCAGTCGCGTTGTTGTTATTCCCCCCTGCTAGACGGTAGAATATAGCATTTCTTGAAGCTTCGGCGGTATGGGATGAAGGTTTGATAGAGGGAGCTTCTATCCTGAGGCATTAGCAAGGCAGTGAACTTGATTTTGAGGAATCCGAGAGTTTCACCGTGTGGATGGCAGATAGGCATATTGCTTGGCACATAATTAGGCATAGCTAAGTCATACGTATTAAATCTGCCGCGCTATACTTAATCTGATTCCACAGCCACTTCGTGCCCCGCAATCGTTTCGCGGCTCGGGGAAAATATTTTTCCTTCCGAGCCATCACATCATTATCGAAGTTCATACCATGCCGTACTGTGCAAAGCCTATCTAACCTTGCAGCAATAATGGCACAAGATAGTGAGCACTTGGACACGACTGTTTTCATGCCTCATGGTAGGCTCGGAGGCCTTTCGGAATATTTTGACTGTATTCCCCATTATTTATTCCGCACCTCTTCACCTCGATCTAGCGGCACCACTACCAAGACTTTTATCGCATCGGCTGCGGTAAAGCATCACTTAGATCAGAGTGATATCTTAGGTCGATACTGGGAAGAAGCTGTCAAGATGCTTAAGAGTCATTTGTTATGGCAGAATCGTACGGACGATAACTTGATGTCATGGACGAACTCGTTTCTCTTTGCGACCCAACATGCTATACGTCGAGAGGCAACTGATCGGCCAGCTTCCACACCAGAGTCAATATACATTTCAATTCTGGATACTCGAAAAGTCCCTCGAGGAACGTTCCTACCCGCTGTCGCTTTACTTCAAGCGTACAACATCGAAAGTACGGGCAAATTACGACACGATTACTACTACGGCGAATATCTGTCACAGGGCAGGCTATCCAGTGACACGATTATATCTACTACGCTGGACAAGTTAATTGCGTATGGTTTGTACAGGTTATATCCTCCATTTGCCGAAGTTTCGGAGAGAAGCCGGCTCTGCCTCCGTGTTCTTCAGCTCCGCGAAACATTTACGGATACACCAAAAGAACCAACTAATGAAGAAATTAAGATTGCACAGAGGATTTCCGTCGGCTGTTTTCTCCATATTAACATTCGTCCTGTAATTATGATGACCCTGTTGTCCCTTAAACCTCGATACCGCTTGGAGCCTAGGATTCTGGAGGCCTTCAAGGACAATTGCTGGGGTAAGAAGCGGTCCTAGCTCTCAGATTCTCACCCTGATGATTAATAGGGACTTTCGTGTCAGATCGTAGCCTTGAATGCTATAGGACAACGTCAGAACATGTTCCTGAACATAGGCAATTTACCGACATGATGCATGACGTCCACGCTCATACACAACGCGAAAGACAAATCGAGCGTGCCACTCGTGATGCAGCCAAACCACCGAAGGAAACCTTTGACCTTACGAATTTCCTGGATCAGTTACATCGTAAGAATTCTTAAGTGAGAATTTACAAAACAGTAGCTGACCATAGAAGTGACGCGCGATCGATTCGACGCAGATCAATCTGGTTCCGATACCTCAATTATGTCGGAGCGAGTAGATGACGAAGAGACGTACCAGAAGGATATGCAGGATGTCAATACTGGTATCACAATTAAGAAGATCCTACCACCTTCTCCAAAGACAAGGATGATTGAGATGATGGAAGAGGAAGAAGAGGAACAGCAAAGAGCTTTAGACCAAATCGAAAATTGCTATGAAGAGACCAGACCTTGGTTAGTTAACCTGTTGGTACGTACAACTGCTTACTATGGCAGTCCCGAATGTGCCGGGCGTATTAGCGAGACTTGTTTTCGCAGAAACCATTTCAACTGGTGCACGGCGCACGAACGTATGATAGATGAGGATGCGGTGTGCCCTCAGAATCCCTCAGACGACGCCCCGCCTTATGTGATGCGGTGCATAGCGGTATATTGCGGTCGGCCTATCCCGTAACCTACTAAACAGTACCCAGCTCTAACTATATCCCAGATAAGACCGAAGAGGAGGCATACTGGGCCGAGGTTGAAGAGAACGCAATGATAGGGGGTGCAGGATTTCGAGAGCCGGGAGAGCCTTATATCTATTAGTGATAAGGTTGACCTATAGGTGATGAAGTTGGGGAAGACTTGTCCTCGGTGCGACGACCATAGAGAAGAATAAGCGTAAGAAGCGCAAATGTGCTAATGTTACGCAAGAGGCAGAGGAAGTCACAGTGCAGGCAAGCGAAGCACATATTGCAGATGAGAGTGCACCACCACCATATAGCGCCCCGGTGGCACGCGTGTACTGGCGGAGGCTGGCTTGCTCGCGGGATAATTGGGGGTTGGAGACTTGCACCGTACGAAGACTGAAATCCGCATATCGTGCCTGCCGCCCCAGCGTCGTGCCCGCCGTCCTGCGCTGCTGTTAAGATGACGCTGCCAGGCTTATGGCTTTCGATGATCTTTTCGGCTTGCGCTGCCATTGTGTCAAGCTCGCGATCGGTGCCGCAGCTGTCTACTGCATCGTAGTGCCGGGATCGTCGGCGGTATCGCTGGCGGAGGGCGACGGAGGGCGACGAAGGGCGACGGAGGCTCTCTACGTAGTCTATCGCACGCTGAGAGTGCTCATAGCAGAACACCGCCGGTAGGAGAGTGCCAAAGAGCGCGTGGTGTACGAGGGTTGATGGAGGACGAGGGCGCTGGTGCTCGCTGTGCTTGCAGTGCTTCTGGCACAGCATTCCTGGCCTGCTGATGTAAGGATGTAGCCACGAGCCACCCAGCCACATATTATCTAATGAATATATGGCGTATTGAAAGGACGCGGAATTATTTCGGCGAGGGTTGGTAGTCGCTTTGATTGGATAGCTTTCGTCCGAGGTACCGACAGGGGTGGCGAACCCTCATGAAATGCTTGCTACTCGCAGCCTTAGGCTAAATAATTCTCCTTACCGATACTATTCGAGTCTTAGGCCTAGCTGCAGGCCCTCGATGAATCGTGAGAGCAGCAGATTCATTATGGCGGATCTCTTAGGAGCACCGCTCGTTTTCGCTATGTAAACGAGCCTCTGTAAGTTATGTAGTAAGGCATGAACGTAAAGGTAATTTTTATTTTTAATACGTGCAAGAAGTAGCCGTAGTATAGGACACTATAAAAATAGTATATTATTTAAGAGGTGTGCGGACTACCTTTAGCTTCAAAGTTAAAGTACCGATTGTTTTCCCGTTACGGTGGTTGTTCCCGATAAACATTTTATTTAGATAAACATTTTATTTATATAAACATTTTATTTATATAAACATTTAGTTTTTATAAACATTTAGTTTTTATAAATATTTAGTTTTAAGATTAACCAACCTTATAACGTTAGGACAGCAAATGCAAATGCCGAGATAGAATACTAAATTAAACTACCGATAAGTTAGTTAAGTTAAGACTATCTATAACAATGTTAAACTACTTACAACGAGTCTTTTCACTAAGATTACAAAGTATTTAATACGCTCTATTGCACTTGTGCTTTGCAACCCTACTCCATCCCCAAGAACTAACCCAGCCTTCGGCTTACTATATCCAACCCCTTTTGGCTAGTACAATCACTAATAAGCCAACAGGCTTTAACAAAAATTTTTCCGTTGGAGGGGGTTTCCCTTCCACTTAGGGCGGCCGTACAAAGTACTAGCTAACTAGATGAGTTCTTGTCGAGATTCCTACATCTAGGGGTCCCCTTATTCACTACTTTTCTCGGTAATTATAGTACTTGCATATAAGCTTTTCAAAGTGCGCCCCTTTTTGCCACTTTTATTCCATGTTGCCTAGACTGCCTGGGCTGTATCTGCTATGAATCGCCCGAGGTCTTTAAGACTAGTTGGCTTACTTTAAGATAGCCCTTTCGCTCTGTTATCCTGCCTTGCTAGTTTTAGTAAAAGAAACCTCTGCACCTCCAAAACCCCCTCAATCTCGTGTGGATCGAGCTTTGAGTTATGGTGGGTTCTAGTCGTTTGTTCCCTCCCTTTATCATTAAAGACTCTGCCTTTGAACTTCTTCGCTCGGGTTGTATGGCGATGCTCTTTAATAAATACCCCGAGAGGCGTGTCTGGCCTCCAATCCACCGGCATGGTTGTTTATGTGTGCTTGATTAATTGAAGTCTAACTTAGAGAACTAACGTTAGACTGACTATATAATTTCCAGTCATCTGATTATATAACTGCGTCCCAACGGTTTATATCTGGCAGAAGTGAAAGAAGAGATTAGGCACTTATATAACTTAGAAGGGCTATAAATGGCACAGTGACTCTAACCTAAGGGGTCTGTTAGGATCCTGGAGAATTTCGTGGGCTCCCAGCCGACAAAATACATTCCCATCGTACCATTACGTAAGGTTAACCGAAGCAGAATAATATTCATTTTAATAGGTACTACAATATCTGTACAAAGCCCTCTGGAAACTCTAACAACTGCCAATACTCTCTAAATGCATTGCTCTGCTTCTCTGCGTCCTGTGTGTATTTGGTGATAGTGGTTAAAACTGCCTCGCCAAGCCACAGCAAGGAAGGTGGCCCTCCTTTAATTAAGCACCTGACTAGAGGGTCTAGTGTGCGACTAAGATCGACGCCTTAGGAGTATGCATTAATTATATACGTTATAAAAACCGCTATTATTTCCTTAGTGAATGTGGTGCCATTGCTGTACGCTTAGTGAGCTTGCTCTCCATTTGGGACGATTACCTACATTTAAGCTTATGCAGGCTGGCTCGGCGTCGTTACCATGTGCGCGAATCAATTTAATCTTTTTTAGAGCGATACATATCCTCAAGGATTTTGTCCATTACAATGCTAGCCATGTCTCTGCTATGTAAACGTCGACTTAATAAGTCTGGGTTACTTAGCGAACTAACGCGTAATTACTCAAAGTAGTAATAACGTCCGTCCCTACGTAGTGCAAATCCCGGTGTGCCGCAATTAACTAATCAGCTCGCGATAATTATAAAGAATTCTGTCATTCTTGCAAGCTGATTTGTAGGTTGCGGTACACTAGGATTTTCGCTACACAGGGGTGGACGTTAGAGAACGATCCTTGCTATTTGCAGCCTGAAAGGATCTAATACAGAATCCTGCTCAAGTACTTTAACACAGCAGAAACTATTAACTTAAAGAGCTTTCTATCGCTGTTCTGCCACTAGTTGGGTTCGTTAACAAAGGTCGATCCCAAAGGCCATTCTAACTCTAGCCGAGACAGAAGTATTTAATAAAGCTCCTAGCATCCTCTCGCAGGAATAAGTCACCAAGTTTCATAATCTCTATTATAGTCTCGTCTTTAAGGGGATCTTGAGCATGGTCACCAAATACTGACACTAAGATAATAAATACTCTAAAGAATAGTGTGCCACTTTATGAAAGACGTAGCGCATAACGTTAGAAAGCAGATGTGTTCAAAGTAGCAGCACAGAAAAGATTGTAGGATAAAATGTCCTTAATTAACGTCCCTCACTGCAGGTCGAGAAACACCCCGCGTCGAGAAAAATAAGGGGTACTTTAACTTTGCACTACTTAAACTGTGCACGTACTTTATTATATATTATATATCTACATTACGCATGTGATATAATTAATCCTTAACATACACCCACCTTCGCATCCAAAAATTACCATCGCGTTGTCGTCGCTGCGACTAATTTTGTAAAGAGCCTCCTTCTATTGCGAAACAGGCTTCTCCTACTATAACATAATTATTACGCTCTTGCTGTTACTAAAACCTATAGAATAGTTCTACCTAAGCCTATTAACTCCCCTACAGGATTTAAAAGCTACTATCAGCGTTGTGGCTGCTATCGCATAGAGATTTACGCAAAGTCACCATGCGTGTCAGTACCTTTAATGAAAATAATCGGCAATATAGGCTAGTGTGATACCGTCCTGCAAGTCTTACGTAACTGGCACCATGTAATTTATTTAGATACATTAAGAGCTCAGCCTGTGGCTGTGCGGAGCCATAACACGGGCCAACTACAGCCCCGTAGTAATGTGATCTAAGTCAGCTTTGGCTGTGCCTCCAGTCACCAACTCAGCTCTCTAGAACTGCCTAACTGGTCACGTGTTAACGTTTTTAGCGCCGCGCTAGCTAGGGTTAGAAGACAGCCGAGGGGTCTGATCAGTCGACCCGGGCTATCCCCAAATCCACGCCTAACTTTATCTGTCTAACAAACCCCACCATATAACGTCCAAAGAAGGCTGCGAGCTGCTAAGGTTTGCTTAAACACCCAACCCCGCCACCTTCTAGAGAATTAATCTTCGAAAACAGAACAACTCTCCGCCGGCCAAATACGTCATTATGAGTCTCATCTAATTCAACTCTAAATCTGTCTTCAATCCCAACAACTCCATTATTTACACGCCTACTACAACCTCCAAATATGTTACCGCAGACCTCGTAGAATATTAGGACACATCTAGCGGT
Organism: Laburnicola sp. JP_R_19; assembly: GCA_031010545.1. NCBI lineage: Eukaryota > Fungi > Ascomycota > Dothideomycetes > Pleosporales > Didymosphaeriaceae > Laburnicola > Laburnicola sp. JP_R_19. The sequence goes on from VOIT01000042.1 coordinate 2,228,226, forward strand.
GTCCTGTTAGACAGTTCTACCGTTATTATCCGCTCTATCTCGTCGGGGCATGTAATTACACTGCTTAACGGGCAGGTTGTGCTAGGCCCCCCTAGCGGCCGTGGCTCTATCCACTGGTCTTGTGTGGAAACCGAAGGCTGGCTTGGTTTCTGAAATCGCATCTCAAATAAGTTTCTGTGTCACGATTGGAACGGAAGACTAAAGTGCTTGGCAGAACAGCATAGTTCATGGAGGCACTTTACCATCACTCCGATGCCAAAGGGAGGTTATATTATGCAGATGTTAGACTAGTGGACACTTTAACCCATAGTAATCAATGTAGAAAAAGGGCTGCAGAAACTAGGGAGGACTGGAAATAAGTTATCTAAGGGAATCATCTGGGAATTTATTAAGGTTAAATAGGAGTAAAACTTGGTGTAATACACTGTAGCTGTGCATAAACAATGCAGGGTCTTCCTTGCGGTAAAGTTTCTAACTAACCTAGCACCTTTTGATTCTTTATGTTGAAGGCGGGTATGTAAGACTCTCAATGGGGGTTTAAATGAGGCGAAATAGAAATTAAAGTGTGCACGGAATTAGATTTGTTTAAAGTTAAAGTACCCCTTATGTTACTGCATGACTGGAGCGATGGAAAAAGCACAAGAGATAGCTAGTACAACACAAGACACCTGGCAACAACGCGCACCGCCTGGCTGTTAAAAATAGCCATCACGTAATTATGCATAGACACTTCTAGAAGAGCGCTACATTCTAAGGCAAAGAATACAATACAGGGGCTGATTATCCGGGTCCTATTTCGTAAGCGTGTTAAATATACGTGCTAAGACATGCTCTAGACTGCTTCGCACGGATAAATTCGGAGTGCATATTTTTAGAGGCCAAGCGCCTTTAAAAATCGAAATTATCTTCTCCTTAGGTAGAACTATCATCCTGCTGCTCCGAAATTTAAAGAGGTATTAATGCCCGCGATGAAGCAGGGGTATAAAGCTGAAACGGTCTTGGATGCCGTGACCGGAACGGTCGATGACATAGTCAAAACTGTCGTATTTTTCGCGCTACAGACTGGTTCTTAGAAGAGAAATGCCTAAAGAAAAATATTATAGGCGCTATTACTTTATCTGTTCACAATTGGAAGAATTGTAGTGCTTAAACAATGGATTTATCTCGGCGTGGGGTGTTTCTCAACTAGTAGTGATGGACGTTAGAGACTGTAAAGTGGAAAGAGGGAGAAGCGGACGTACAGCACGAGGGCGGAAGGGGTAGAAGGACCCAGACGTACTGTCCTTAACAGAGCAAAACGGGGGCCCGTTTTGTGCTAGGCCGTTTGGCTTGCGCCAAGATACGCTGCACAGAGCCCCATAGGGCCATGCAGAAAGGCATAATGCGCAGGAGCGGCCCCCTGCTGTGGCTATACTTATTACTAAGCAGGTTTTAGAGGATTTCTCTCCCGCAACCTGCCGAGAATAGATTATATAACATTTTCTTTAGAGCGTGGTTCGACAACGCTAAGCCTCTTACATCGAGATAAGCCGCACAAAGTTTTTTTTAGGGGCCACTAGCTGCCATTTATCCTTTTCATAGCGCTCTTTCTCCTTTTCCTGTTCATATCCGTTAATATCAGCCAATGTCTCCGCTGCTAGCCAAGCGGATAATGGGGCTTCCTCCATAATGCATTGAACGAAAGGGTCTGCCATTTGGTTGGCTCTAACGCCTTGAGGGTATACGTTTAGTATATATGTTAACAGAGCCATTATCATTCTCTCTGTGAATTTTGTGTTGTTCCTAACGGTATTAACGGATGATAAACTCCCAAGCGTAGACTTAGATCTTACATGCGAGTTTCGAGGCTCCTACTGCAAGTTGCTATAATCCCGATTCCTAGGTAGGCTGCTAGAATAGACTATCGTTTACCCAGCTTCTTATGATCTTTCACGCTCTGTTGGCGCTTCTTCCTCACTCGTAGACTAACCTGTTTGTCGTGGCGGCCATACATGTCTTCTAGGATTATGTCTAGGACGACGCTGGATATCCTCTTACCCTAGGAAAGTAGGTTTGGGAGGTTTGGATCCTTCTGTATATCAATGCTTTTTTGCTTAAAATAATGGTGAAGAAAAATCCTCGCCATTCTAAGCCTAACTAGATTTATAGCAGACTTATGCTTAGTAGTCTTGGCACAGCGGCGGCTCTTAAGCATCCTCTCTACTACTAAGTTGCTGGTAGTTGGATTGCTTAGTGGAGGGCGGTGCCAGAGGCCCTCCGGTCGCCATCCATGGCAACAGGACTCTATAAAGCTTACTGCATCTTCTCGAAGAAAATAGTCACTAAGCTTAATAATCTCTCCTGCATTCTTAAGCCCACGCGGAGAACTGCCTCCGTATAGAGAGTCTAGCCGTCTCAAATCGCGAAGGTAATAAGTGGGCAGGGGCGACAATGCCGACCATGCATACATACTATCATGTACTGGGCTCAGGCTCTAGTTTGAGGAGGCCTGGGACGGTAACGCCAAAGAGCACTTGGTGTGACGCTCTGTTTGGGAGGACGAGGGCAGGGGAGTAGTCTCCGCCACATCACTTATGATATTGTTTGCCGGCTCGTTTGAGTTGGCAGCTGTAGTTAGTGTGTCGCTCGCATTTTTAGACGTTGGAAGCGTTGGAATATAGGACATAGTGCAGCTTGCTGTCGGCACTACGGCGGTATCTTTACCGCGGTCTAACATCTCTGTATCAACACTTGCAGCCTGCTTATAAGGAGATGGGTGATCTTCTAGTGTAGTATACTTGGCAACGAGGCCATCGCTATTTGCTGTTCCCAGTGTAGTTAGTTGAGGAGCAGAACCTGCGGGGTGTAACTGCTAGTTGCCTATGGCAGGGAGAGAGTTGGACGGCTGGGCGTTCGCAGTGGTGTGTGGGCGAGAGGGGGACTCGTCCAGAGTAGTTTGAGGTGTTTCGCAGGCAGGCGAAGCGGGTGGGCGGCGATCGAGAGACAGCTTGTGTGGCAGGAGCTTTAACTGGACGTAGTCTAGATCCTCAGCTTCCGCAACCGCAAGCAGAGACAGGAAAGCCCTAACCAAGGAAATAAACTATAGAGTTAGCAAAATCGGTAGCAGGATACCTATCATACCCCCTCTTCTCTCATTCGAGCACGCGCATGGCTTAGGAGCGACTTATTAGCGTTGGAATTCTGCTTGGTGTAAGTACTAGTCGCGTTAAGGTGAGGTTTACCCACCAGAAAGACGTAGCGCATAACGTTAGAAAGCGGATGTGTTTAAAGTAGCAGCACAGAAAAGATCTAGGATAAAATGTTCTTAATTAGAGACTGTAAAGTGGAAAGAGGGAGAAGCGGACGCACAGCACGAGGGCGGAAGGGGTAGAAGGACCCAGACGTACTGTCCTCAACAGAGCAAAACGGGGGCCTGTTTTGTGCTGGGGCCCGTTTTGTGCTGGGCTGTTTGGCTTACGCCAAAATATGCTGCACAGAGCCCTAAGTTATGTGTTTAGATCACCTAGACCAGAATTAGACGGTTGATACGCTGTGTTACTGTACAATCCATGCGAGGGATCTAATAATGGACCGAAATACTATTGTTTCTGACCCTTTATAGTGCTCTGAAAATGTCCAGAGTCTCCTCTAAATCGTTAAATACCTAGAGTTTCGGATCGTTAAAGCCGGTGGCGCATATATCGCCTGGTGTTATATGACATAGTGGCGGCGGATTGCGGAACATTATTTACGGACTAGCCAGGACAGCCAAGCGCAAAATTCACTTCGCGCTGCCCCTGCTACAGTGGTGACCGAAATCGGTTTCCGGTTCTTACACTTCGGTTATTCTGCGCGCACGGCCGCTAGAAAGGCGCTTTACTAAATATGAAATAGCGCTTACAGGGGGAGTACATGAGGCTTAGAAAGTGGCGAAGTTACAAGCTGCGCCACATATACCTCTACCTACTTGTTCTCTATACAATTTGAAACATTTACAAGGTCATGGTCAGTGCGGTTCGGCCGCCCTCCCTGCTAGTGGTGGCGATATAATGTACCAGTCTATATTTGTTACGGTTCTCTATTGCTTATAAAAATGCTTATGCATCTCTACTTATACTACGCTATTACCAGCTTTAGACTATGCTTAATACGTTACGCTTCTACTACCTAGAGATAATAATAATACATAGACCGGTATCGTCTAAGCCCGACTGGCCGTACTTATTAGCTACTGTAATTAACATTTAATTGCCTTGCAGTGCATTGCGGCGCAGTTACTCTCCCCCGGCAGTCGCAACGCGAACCGTTCATCTCACTCACCTTTTATTGCTATCTCCTGCGACGCTCCAACCCAAGTGCTGTCGCAAGTCGGCCATACCGCTTGTAGTGGCAATACCGACTTACTATCCGGAGAATCACCACTTTCAAAACCAACGTTAGCCAGTTCTACACAGCCTTGCTGTTGGCAACTGCGGGGCTGCGCCCTGAGTCACACAGCCACCCTCGACCTTCAGCCTACAATTTCAGCTGCTCTTTGATCTGTCTCAGCATCCACAACCCTCTACTATCTCCTCGAATACCCCGTTCCAACTAAAAAGGTGGGAATAGTCATCTTTTGCGGCCTGCGCATAGTTGTAAGATGTCTCAATGTCTACTCCTGACAACATGGTCTAATGTTTCCGAGTCAAGACAATCACAGGCTTTAGATTTCGCTTCTGCCTAGCCGCCCTACCTCCTACGACACAGCGACTCTTGTCGGAATAGCCCTCTCAAAGCCGCTAATGAGTCGTTTTGAGTACAAGCCTATAGATCTAGAGGAATGTTCCTTCCGGCTTCTCCGGCTTTTCCATGGCGACCATGGATGCATACGATGCGAACTATTCGATGCATGGCTACGCGATACCGATGGCAGCATGGAATACGAAGCTTTGTCGTACACATGGGGAGGTACAGCCAAGCCGCACGATATTGAGATCAATGGAAGGATGATGCCAGTCACGAAAAATTTATCGCTGGCATTACAGCATTTGCGCTACCCATACGAAGACCGGATCCTATGGGCTGATGCCATCTGCATTGACCAGGAAAATGACAAAGAACGGGCACACCAAGTGGTACAGATGACTTCTATCTATAAAAGAGCTGAAAGGGTCCTGATCTGGTTAGGCCAAGCTACTTCTGAGACAGATCTGGCCTTCCATTATATGCAAAGCCTAGAGAAAGAGGCGTTTAACTATGCATGCAACAACTGGACGACGTCAGACGAGCGGTGGCAAGCTCTTTGGTCGACTGTACAGCAACCACTGGATAATGTACATGAAAATTGGATGCACCGACTACACGAAGGGCTCTGGATCCTCTTCGGCCGATCTTGGTTTAAGAGGGTGTGGATAATACAAGAAGTTGCTAATGCACGGTCGGCCAAAGTCATTTGTGGTACCAAATCGGTCTCGGCGCGCATCTTTGCGATCATTCCATCTTTGGTGGGCATAACTCCGGATCCTCATTGCCAAGCTATCCTGGATATCATGCCAGGTCCTACACGAAAACATTCTTGGTGGAGCCAAAACAATGACCTCCGCACATTACTCCTCAAATTCAGGGGAAGTAAGGCAACTGAATCGAGAGATGTCATTTATGCATTGCTTGGCATATCGTCAGACGGTTGTGATACAGATATTCTGGTACCAAACTATGAGAAATCTGTGGAGGAAGTCATTCACGATACTATTGCATTTCTTCTTCACCTCCATGACGGAAAAGGCTGTACGCCCTGTTTGCCCCAATGGACAATGCCTGAATTTTTGCGAAATTTGGATTCGTTGGAGCATGCAGTCCTCATCTGGGCGGTACTGAATAGACATGAAGCGCTAGTCAAGCTACTGCTCGACACAGGCAAGGTCGACGTCAACTCGAAAGACCAAAGCGCACAAACGCCGCTATCGTGTGCGGCAGAGTTTGGGTGCGAGGCGATAGTCAAGCTGCTGCTCGCCACAGGCAAGCCCAACACTGAATCGAAAAACCAGACTGGCTGGATGCCGCTATGGATAGCGGCACTGAATGGACACGAGGCGGTAGTCGAACTGCTCCTTGATTCAACAGGCGAAGATGAAAACGAACGAACGCTAACATGTGCGACGGCACTGAGCAGGGACAAGAACTTAGCTAATATGCTCCTCGAAACAGGAAAGATCGACGTGAACTTAGAGGGTAGATACGGACAGACGCCGCTATTGTGGGCTACAGAGAACGGGCACGAAGCGGTGGCCGAACTGCTGCTTGAGACAGGCAAAGTCGACGTTGACTCAAAATCTGAGAAGGAACGAACGCCGCTGTGGTGGGCGGCATGGAACGGGCACGAGGCGGTAGTGAAGCTGCTGCTCGACACAGGCAAGATTAATGTTGACTCGAAAGATTGTTACGGACGGACGCCGCTATCGAGGGCGGCCCGCAACGGACACGAGGCGGTAGTGAAGCTGCTGCTCGACATGGACAAGGTTGATGTTGACTCGAAGGATCAGGGCGAACGGACGCCGCTATCGGTGGCGGCCCGCAACGGACACGAGGCGGTAGTGAAGCTGCTGCTCGACACGGGCAAGGTTGATGTTGATTCGAAGTATGGTTATGGACGGACGCCGCTATCGGGGGCGGCATGCTACGGACACGAGGCGGTAGTGAAGCTGCTGCTCGACACAGGCAAGGTTGATGTTGACTCGAAGGATCAGAACGAACGGACGCCGCTGTGGTGGGCGGCATGGAGCGGGCACGAGGCAGTAATGAAGCTGCTGCTCGACACAGGCAAGATTAATGTTGACTCGAAAGATCGTTACGGACGGACGCCGCTATCGAGGGCGGCCCGCAACGGACACGAGGCGGTAGTGAAGCTGCTGCTCGACATGGGCAAGGTTGATGTTGACTCGAAGGATCAGAGCGAACGGACGCTGCTGTGGTGGGCGGCATGCTACGGACACGATGCGGTAGTGAAGCTGCTGCTTAACACAGACAAGGTCGACGTGGACTCGAAGGATTGTTACGGACAGACGCCGCTCTCGCAGGCAGCACGGAACGGACACGAAGCGGTAGCTAAATTGCTGCTCAATACCGGAAAAGTCGATGTTAACTTAAAGGACCAAAATGGACAAACACCGCTATCGTGGGCGGCACGGTACGGTCACGAAGCAATAGTCGAGCTGCTGCAATAAATGTTAATTACAGTAGCTAATAAGTACGGCCAGTCGGGCTTAGACGATACCGGTCTATGTATTATTATTATCTCTAGGTAGTAGAAGCGTAACGTATTAAGCATAGTCTAAAACTGGTAATAGCGTAGTATAAGTAGAGATGCATAAGCATTTTTATAAGCAATAGAGAACCGTAACAAATATAGACTGGTACATTATATCGCCACCACTAGCAGGGAGGGCGGCCGAACCGCACTGACCATGACCTTGAGATTATGGCAGGTGCGGGTCGGCCATCCTCCCTGCTAGTGTGATCAAGACGTTCGTCCGCCTGAAGTGGCAAAAATTCTGGACGTGGACACCTTGTGTCGGTTGAGATAATTAGGTTGAACTGTGAGGTTCGATGTGGCAAATTGCCCCGTGTCGGACTTAGCAACAGCGTTACTCGGGGAATTAACACGCCAAGCAGTGGTAAGCCGGTCTTTTGCCGGCTGAATATCTATGGCGGTCGCGATGGCTAGATGTCTTGGCGCTTGTCACTGCCCCGCCTTAGATACGACGGGGCTTAGGGTTCAGCCGTGTCGCAGAAAATTGAACGATTCATGACCCCTCTTATCTAACGCGCTTACCTTCATCATGGGCACTCCAATACCAGCCCTCGAGACGTACCAGTACACATCGCTTCGACCCGGGGACTCGACTTTCCGACTCCTGATTGAAATACCGAGGTCCTGAGCTCGAATGTGAGCTTTTCCCGCAGTCGCTATCGAACAATGAACACGTTTCATATGAAGCCCTCTCCTACGTATGGGGCAGCACCGAGCTTGTGGAATGCATAATACTTGATCGAAAGCGACATTGGATAACAGACAACCTGTACTCTGCGTTACAATACTTGCGATTGCACGACAGAGACCGTTATCTATGGATTGATGCGATATGTATTAACCAAGCCGACAAAGAAGAGCAGGGCTGGCAGGTTCAGCGGATGGGAAAAATCTTCGGATCTGCTGAGGGAGTTCTCTTCTGGCTGGGAAAGGCAACGTTAGAGATCACGAGTCTTATGGACGCACTCAATCAGCATCCAAGGGCAGGTGCAGATTGCCAACTTGGACAGTTGACGCTTGACGAGAATCGTTGGGGTGATTATCGTACCGGTTTACGGCAACTGCTACGCCGACAGTGGTTCACACGGGTCTGGATTCTACAGGAAGTAGCAAACGCTCGAAAAGCTACTGTCTGTTGTGGCACTTGGTCTATTCCGGCGGAAATATTTGCCTGTGCACCGTCCGTAATAAGAGAAGAGCCTGATCCGCACTGCCAACCTATATTGGAGATCATGCCAGGGCCTTCCCGTTCAGGATCTTGGTGGGGCCAGAAACGAGACTTACGCACCCTCCTCCGTAGATTCCCAGCGAGCAAAGCAACAGACGAACGCGACAAGATATACGCCCTACTCGGCATGTCCTCTGATCCTTCAGATACCCAAAGCATTGATATAGACTACCAGAAGCCGACTCACCAAGTCATTCACGGGGCTGTAACATATCTGCTTCATTCTACACCGGCGTCCGTTCATGAGATTTTTAACCTCATGTACTACTTCGAAACTCTGGAAACAACCTATTTTGTGCTACCATTTTGGCAAGAGGAAGCAACAGAAATTCCTTTCCCCCATCTTCAATCAGGGAACGTGCTGAACAAGCCGATCAAGCCTGAAGAACCAGACTCTATGTCCCAGGGCATATTAGTTGTTGATGATCCAGCGCTGTTCCTGTTTGAAAAGAGACCAGAAAGAAATTCCAAAGAGGAGGAGACATGTCACAGTCAGGTTGTTAGGCTTATACTAGGCGGCCGTACGAACGAATCTCAAGAACACGAGAAATACGATAAGGGGTTGCGGGTAATTTCATGGGGAAGTCATGAGCACCGAGCCAAGATAGTTGTTATTCATGACAGGAAAAAGGCTGTACTACAGGCTGCACGACAAGGGTGCGCCCACATTGTGAAACACTTGCTGCACTTAAAAGTAGGAGACGAAGAAGGAGACGAAGAAGGAGAGGAGTTGGAAGAAGAAGTGCTCCGAGAGGCCATAGATGAGGACCACACGCTGGCCGTTCAAACGATACTGCATCAAATTACCCATATGCACGTACAAGGTGGACAGTACGACAACGCACTCTGGGCAGCTATATATAGAGGAGGGAACGAGCAGGTGGTGAAGCTGCTGCTCGACGCAGGCGCCGACGTCAACGCGCAGGGTGGAAGCTTCGGCGACGGCAACGCACTCCACGCAGCTATATATACAGGATGGAACGAGCAGAAGGTGAAGCTGCTGCTCGACGCAGGCGCCGACGTCGACGCGCAGGGTGGAAGATACAGCAACGCACTCCAGGCAGCTATATATAGAGGAGGGAACAAGCAGATGGTGAAGCTGCTGCTCGACGCAGGCGCCGACGTCAATGCGCAGGGTGGAAGAGACGGCAGCGCACTCACGGCGGCTTCAGCTGAAGGCCACGAGCAGGTAGTGAAGCTGCTGCTTGACACGGGCGCTGACGTCAACGCGCAGGGTAGATACGGCAGCGCACTCCAGGCGGCTTCATACAGAGGCCACGAGCAGGTAGTGAAGCTGCTGCTCGACGCAGGCGCCAACGTCCACGCGCAGGGTGGAGGATACGGCAGCGCACTCACGGCGGCTTCAGCTAAAGGCCACGAGCAGGTAGTGAAGCTGCTGCTCGACGCAGGCGCCAACGTCAACGCGCAGGGTGGAAGATACGGCAGCACACTCTGGGCGGATTTATACAAGTATAGAGGAGGGAACAATGAGGTAGTGAAGCTGCTGCTCGACGCAGGCGCCGACGCCAACGTTGGAACGAGCTAAGGTTTAGCGCTGCGCGCCCTCAAACCATGATCGGCTCTGCGCTCAGCTGATCATGTGACTGACGACTCAGCCCCGGCGCGTAGGAGGAATGGCCCTCGAGCGTGCTGCGCCACGTCCCTGTCGCCGCCTCCCACAGCCGTACTGTCTTGTCGCTAGATGCTGACGCGACCAGCTGCCCGTCTGGCGAGAAGGCTACCGCCGTGACATCGTTAGAATGGCCCTCGAGCGTGCTGCGACACGTCCCTGTCGCCGCCTCCCACAGCCGTACTGTCTTGTTGCCAGATGCCGACGCGACCAGCTGTCCGTCTGGCGAGAAGGCCACCGCCGTGACATAGGAATGGCCCTCAAGCGTGCTGCGCCACGTCCCTGTCGCCGCCTCCCACAGCCGTACTGTCTTGTCCCAAGATGCTGACGCGACCAGCTGCCCGTCTGGCGAGAAGGCTACCGCCGTGACATCGTCAGAATGGCCCTCGAGCGTGCTGCCTCCCTTGCTTCCAAGTGTGGATCGAAGTCGGCACATGGGATCGTAAATCCAGTGTCATAGTCACACTTTACACAAAGCTCGCATGTAATCTTACACATGTTTGTGTGGTAGTAGATGAGCTATTTTGTCACCGTGTCTTTGGGTAGTAGACTTACTTGTTTAACTGGTAAACTCATCTATTTGACTCATAGCCAGGTTTTCATTGCAACGTTTGTTGCAACCTCAGTCAAATTGGTAGGTTTTAAGATTGGGGTATCTCTTACTTTTGTGGTTCAATGACCATATTCTACTGTCCCATCGTCAACTACAAGCCTATCTTCTGTGTACCAATGTGGTACTTTGATGTGTAGTTCTCCTATCTTCTCGACATCATACGCGACTTCCCAAGTAGGGTTTATTGCCACCAAATATCTTACTCCTATACCAACAAAGTCTTTTACGTCTGCTACTACACCTGTGGTTGGGAGTGGACCTGGGAATACAATTTTTGTACCTACAGATAATTTGGTAGACATATTCTCTGTACGATATTACTGATGGTCCTTATAGTAATACACAGCAGCTCCAGCTGCTAATACATATTTTAAAATAAAGTAGTTTACTCCGTACTGTCCTATGAATGTAATCTTCATACATCATATAGTATCATTACAATGGTCTAATAAGACTCTATAGATACAGTCACTAGCGATTGCGGCTTCACCCTTACAAGGGGAGAGGAGAGTGTGATGCGGGAAGAGAGCCATGCAGCTGTGCCTCAACCACACAGGAATCCTGTATCTCTACACCGGCCTCGCCGATGCTATGCCTTATGCCTGCAGCAATTTACGTGCAGCAGTAAGGGGAGAGGAGAGTGTGATGCGGGAAGAGAGCCATGCAGCTGTGCCTTAACTACACAGGAATCCTATATCTCGCTTCACCCGTACCGTGCCCGTGCGCGCAGCGACCCACGTCGCGCAACGATCCACGAACACCAAAACACCAGACAAATCCTAAACTTTAACGCGTTCTAACTCTACTACTATAGCACTAATTAATAATATACTTATAGTAATTAAATTACTAAAACTAAAAGAACACTTCTTATATAAGGTAATTACTTATTAGTTTAATATACTATATAGTACGCTATTCTAAAGACACTAAGGTTATTAGCGCCTATAGGAAGCTAAGAATACTAATTAATATAAACTTAACCTATAGTAAAAGTTAAAACTTATAAGCTATTTTAAAGACCTTATAAAGAGAGAGTTGCCTTCTATAAAAAATATATATAAAATTTTGTATTTTTAATGGCTATAAAGCCTATAAGCAACGCTTAGATTGCTAACTTTTTTAACTAATATAGCTACTATCTTATTTCTAAATAGATATCTAGAATTAACTCTTTTTACTATAATACTAATTTAAATATTAAGTATAAGCTATACTTTAACTTATTATATTAGAAGATAAAGTAGTATAATATATAGCCGCACTATACCTATAATATAAATAAAAAGGGCTTTATAATAAATATAATAGAATACTTAAAATAAGTATTTAGTTATTAGATATAGAAGTAAAAAGAAGTATAGGTAGTACTTTAAGATAGCTTTTATAAATAAATTACCTTTTTAGCAGCTATTTACGTTAATAAGAAGGCTTTACTACTAGGTCTTATCTATATAGCTTTATTAAGAACACTATAATTAAGCTAGATAGCTAATATTAAAGCTAGGAAATATAAGGTTTTTATAGCTTTATCTTCTTTAAATTAGAATAATAATAATATTAGTTTAGTATAGCTTAAATAGGTCTTTAATTACTATATAAAGTAGAAAGCGTAATAAGTATAATAGCTTCTTATTTTTAATAGCTATAAAAGCTACTTAATATAAAACTTTTTTAACTACTATAACTTTTATTATATACTTCTAGCTATATTTTCCCCTTACTTTATCTATACACTTTAACCTCTTAATATAGTTTTGTTTAAACTTCTCTCTACTGCCTACTCTAAGGAGCTCTTTACTTACCTCTAGAGGAACTAAAAGCTAGTACTAGTTAAGAAGGAAGACTTCTTTCTACTATTTTAGAGAGCGTAAAAGTTCTTCTTTAAGATAGAGACTATTTTTAAGTTATTTAAAGCTACTAGTATATAGCCTATAAACCTAGAGGTTATCCTTAAATATTTTACCTAAAAGAAGTCTAAGGAGTAAAATAAATATACAGCAAGTCCTTTAGCTCTTAAGAAGAGTAACTAGTATTAGATAGACTATTTTATACACTTTACTATAAAGAATAAAGATATAAAAAAGTTAAAGTAGCTAAGTCTTTTTCTTTACTAACTTTAGGTCTAAAATAAGCTACTATACTATAAGAATAATAGGCTAAAAGAGGCGCTTACTACTAAAAAGAAGTATAAGAAGTATAGTAAACCTTTTAACTTATAGTAGTAAAAGAAGTATTATAGAAAAGCTATCTTTTAGTTTTTATATAAAATTAAAAAGGTATAAGTATAAAAGATAGTAAAGTAGAAAGAAAAGTATAAGGAGTAGCTAATAAAGACTAATAGAAAAAAGCTTACTATTACTACTAAGCTCTATAAAGAGTAGTAGGCTTAGAAGAAATATATAGTAAGAAAGGTAGCTAAGGTAGTAAGAAAAAGAGAGAAAACTAAGAAAGAGACCACGCGCGCTGCTTGAATTAAAGCCTAAAATACTAAAAAAATATTTTAAATTACTTAAAAGAGTAAGTGTAAAATTTTAGGTTCTTTTTTATTAAAGTATAAGTGCTAAAAATATAGTAGTAGCTTTGCAGCTATCGCGACGTCCCTAGAAACTATACTAGCTACTCTACCTAAAGTTAACTCTTATAGCTACACTATTAACTTTCTATATAAATATAAATAGTATAAATTAATTATAAGTATAACTTTATTACTCTACTAAAAGATCTTATAATAATAGCTATTATAGGTGGCTTAATAACGTTATCTTTAAAGTGGTAAGTATATTATTTGTGGATTATTGCGCGACGTGGGTCGCTGCGCGCACGGGCACGGTACTAGTACCGGTAATAACGTATCTGTGTGCGCAACAATCATGTTCGCGCAACAATCGCTATTTACTAGGAAAATTAAAGAAAATAAGGAACTTTAATACTATATAACTTTTTAATAACTAAATATTTTTAAAAACTTTCTTTACTAAAGTTATAAAGAAAGACTCTATCTATAATTTTAGAATTTTAGTTTTTTTATAATAATTAATCTTTTAAAACGTGTAATAAAACGTAAAAGTTTAAGTCTTTAAAATTAAAAGATAATATTTTTTAAGTATAAACTATACTATTCTAAATAGTTTTTATATTTACACTTTTTTCTATAAAGGCCTATTTAAAAAGATAGATTATCTTCTCTAACTTTTTTTTATAAAAAATATAAAAATATAGAATAACTTTTTAAATAGGCCTTTATATAAAAAAGTGTAAATATAAAAACTATTTAGAATAGTATAGTTTATACTTAAAAAATATTATCTTTTAATTTTAAAGACTTAAACTTTTACGTTTTATTACACGTTTTAAAAGATTAATTATTATAAAAAAACTAAAATTCTAAAATTATAGATAGAATCTTTCTTTATAACTTTAGTAAAGAAAGTTTTTAAAAATATTTAGTGATTAAAAAGTTATATAGCATTAAAGTTCCTTATTTTCTTTAATTTTCCTAGTAAATAGCGATCGTTGGGCGAATATGATCGTTGCGCGCACGGATACGTTACAACCTTTTGAGGGTGAAACAACAACAAGGAGCTGATCAGCATTGACCGGTTGCTGACCGGATGAAGACCTAATCAACGATACGACAGTCGGGACGTTGAAGCACAACTTACAAGCACTTGAAAAGGCGCGCTAAGAATTAAGGCGTGCAGCGCTTCGATCCTGCGATCCCTGCGGGAAGCGCCGCGCGTTATGCGACCGGGACTCGAGCCTAGCGAGAGCTTATTGCCCGACTGATACGGTCAAAGCATATCCAATAGGCGACTACTTCTGCCGTGATGTCGACACAGGTAGGGCGCAGAGCTGATACACGTGCTTGGTCGAGCGAATATCCCTCGCAAGTATAGGTCCATGGGGTGTGGATCCAACGTCCGCGGACGTCCGATGCAAGACCCTCATCCAAAAGGGCGGACGCGGAGAACCTCCGAAGAGACAGCCTGATGTCTAAAACGCATACGTCTTGGTTTGTTCCCTTTTGCTCTTACCTTTTTACGTCTTCCATGCTTGTCAGCTAGTATTGGTCCTTCCGTTGTACCATTATTCAGACGTCTCCCGTCAACAAATACCTTTATACCTACACAGAAAGATGTCCCAAACAACCAAAAGCAGCGAGAAAGAACCCTCTTCCGAGGCCGCAATTGGCAGTGAGGGTGAACATGAGGGTGCGTTGCTGGTTGATTGGGAAGGACCGGATGATGCCGCGAATCCGTGCAACTGGCCTGATAGCAAGAGGTGGGCGCATATCATCGTTGTCGCAGTGCTTGCACTAGTACCGTAAGTCAATCGCGAGATTTGAGAATACGGCGGCTGATATAATACTTGTGTTACAGCAACATGGCCACGACTATGGTGGCACCAGGCATCGACGGTGTCATGGCTGAGTTCAATGTCCATTCTTCAACCATCGGCTCGCTCGCTGTTACTATCTTCCTGCTCGGTTTAGCGGTGGGCCCCATGTTCCTCGCCCCGTTAGGAGAGGTGTTTGGTCGATTGCCGGTGTACCATTCCGCCAACGTGGTATTTATTGTCTTCATGGTCGCTACAGGGGCGAGCAAGAGCATGGCTCAGTTCATGGTGTTCCGGTTCTTCTCTGGCTGTGCAGGCGGCATGCCCTTGAATATGGGCGGCGGTACTATTGCAGATGTGACCCATCCGGCAGGCAGGGGGTTCGCGACCGCACTCTTCAGCTTGGGTCCGTTGGCAGGACCAGTGAGTCTTGAGTCCCATCAATGCTAGCACGCTTTATAACTCGCGACAGGTACTCGGGCCTGTTATCGGTGGCTTCCTTGCCGCAAGCAAGGGCTGGCGTTGGACGTCGTGGCTGCTGGCAATCGTGGGCGGCGCCGCCGAAATGGCCACTGTACTCGTCATGCGGGAGACGTCTCCAAAGATTCTGCTCGAGCGCAAAGCAGCTCGACTTCGCCTCTCGAGTGGTAATGCGCGTCTAAGATCGAAACTGGGGCACGGCAAATTGTCTTCGCAACAGATTCTGGCCCAAGCGTTGGTACGACCGACCATGCTTCTGATTCGCTCGCCTGTGGTACTGGCTCTGTCGTTGTACGCTGCTCTAGTCTTTGGTGTCATCTACCTCCTCTTCACCACATTCAACGACGTCTTCCAGGGCCAGTACGGATTCTCAGCCTCGGTCTCAGGGCTCGTATATCTCGGACTCGGCATCGCGTTGGTGCTAGGTGTCATCATCTTCGGCAATGTGAACCCTCGGATCCAGGCAGCGCGCATGAAGGCTGACGGCGTGAGCACCCCCAAACCAGAGTACCGCCTACTTCTCATGGTTTGGCTTAGCCCGAGTGTGGCGGTTGGTCTTTTTATCTATGGCTGGTCAACATACTATAAGGTCCACTGGATTGTTCCTGTCATTGGGACATTCTTCATTGGCTTTGGGGCCTATTTCGTGCTGGTAAGTCGCACAAGATGGCAATTGGAGGCATATCAGAGATGCTGACCGCTTCAGATGCCAACGCAACTCTACCTCATCGAGCTCTTCGGTTCCAAAGGGGCGGCTTCTGCACTCAGCGCGAATAACCTCCTGCGGTACATGGGTGGCACGTTCTTGCCGTTGGCTGGACCCCGCCTTTACGCCTCGCTGGGTTACGGCTGGGGAAACAGCTTGCTAGGGTTTCTCGCGCTGCTGTTTGTCGTGCCGCCTGTGCTTTTCTACAGATACGGCGAGCGGCTGCGCGCGAAGGAGGTGGCAGTGCTCTGACTGACCCTACATGAACAGGAGGAGGTGAGATGAGATGGTGGGCGGCCTCAGCAGGTTGGATGTGGGACGTCGTTAAAAGATGGGGGCGAAAGAATGGTTTCCACAATGAACAAAATCATTTAGTGGGCATGGTGCAGTGTTGCAACCACAATTGTCAACAATCAAATATACTTCCAAATCTCGAGCTTTGAACAGCCAAGTTGCTAAATTAAGTAAATCAAGTCTTTGGCGTATAAATTAAGGCGGAAATTAAGTCTAAAATAAAGATTTAACTTAGAGATTTAATAGATTTAATAGTGTTGTTTAGTTATAGAAGCGAGTGGGTGTTGCTGCAAAAGTTGGCTTATTTAGAGTCGTTGATTGGCCACAACTTACTACCGGCATCACGCCTAGGCCCCCTAGCCATCTTATCGCGCACTTGACGCGCTGTTTTGTTACTATCGCCTATCTATTAGCGTACTTTTGTTGGTGTTTTAGCTATTACAGTTAACTTATTACGTACTTTTCGCTGCCTTTGCTTACCTTATAGGCTTGCTAATAGCCCAAGATGCCCCCTAAACACGCCATTAATGGCAACACACACGCCAGAGTACGCGCTAATAGCGCTGTAGAGGTGACTAATAAAGGTGGAGGTCGCGGCAAGCGTTAGAAAGTACGCACCTAGCGGGCTATTAAAGGCGACTCGCTGCTAGCTAGCACTGCCAGTCAGCCAATAGAGCTGCCTAAAACGCAGCTAACTGCGCCGCCGTTGCCTTAATTGTCGCTATCACAGGGAGCCTGCTAGCTAGCTATGCCTACTAAAGACCCGCTTATTAGCTAGATTATAAATGCCTTATAGCAGCTATAGGAGCTGCAGTTGCTAGAGTTGTAGGCGTTATTAACCGTATTATTAGCGTTAAAGGCAGCTACAGAGACTTTAACTATGGAGAATAATAATGTTATTAGTAGCGGCTTTAACAAGCGCTTTACGGACAATTACAATAGCATTAATTAAGAGAAGCTAGCTTAATACTAGGTGCCGCGGTATACTCTTATTAGTAAGAAGAGCTAGATCTTTTAGTACAGCTATCGCGTTGCGTTAAAGCAAAGTCCTATACAAATTATAACTAATAAGCCTAAGCGTACCTTCTTTATATACCGCTTCTGCTACTATAACGCACTAATAAGTAGTATAATTAAAGTAATAGATACTACAAGCTCTATAGTAAAGCACCTAAGTTATTAAAGGCGCAGCTATTACCTAACTGCGCGCAGGAAGCAGCTGCCACAGCTACTAAGTAGTTAGTTAACTATCTTTAACACGATAAAGAAGGGCGTACCTATTACGCAAGCTATAGTTAATAAGCTAAGTAACTTTAATATTTAAGGCTTTTAGCTCGCCGCTGTACAATAGCTTAGTAAGAATAACTATCTATTATATAAATTTAAAACTAAGAGCTTCTAGCGTATACTATAGTTTACTAATCCTACAATAGTTTAAGTGCTACAAATAAGCTATAATAACGTATTAAAGTTTATACTATAGCTTTATAACTACCTTATTTCTATTATTAAAGTAGAATTAGTAACTATAAGTAGTAAGGTATATATTAGTTTTAATAGCTAGACTATAAAAGGTAGTAAGCGTAGCTTCTTTAGTGTTGTTACTCACTACGTTAACACTATAGGCAGAATTTAAAACTTAACTATTACGCTATCACAGCTCGCTAGTATCTATAGTGGTAAGAGAATAGGCGAATATATTAATAAAGCGCTATAGGCGTTTAATATAATAGTAGAAAAGCTAGATTACTTTATATTAGATAATATTATAAGTAATAATATAGTAGTAAAGTACTTAAGTAAATAGTATAGATTTACTACTACTTAACGCCGCCTTTATTGCAGTTGCCACACTATTAACCTTATTAGCTAAACTATTATATTTAGTAAGAATAAAAACACCTATAATAATAACCTAAAATATAAGAAGAATAAGAAGAAGTTTATAAATAAGTAGCAGTGGCTAGAGCCTTTAGAAGTGTTTCTAGATATTATTAACTTTATTAGTACGCTAAAATAGTACTCTAGTTTCTCTACTTTCTAGTACCTTGCGTTAGCTAAAGACTCTATAAATAAGGCCTTATTATTAGCTATTGTTAAGGCGTGTATTACACACTAGAACAGCTATTATACTACCTTTAAGCATAGGCTTATCCTCTAACATCCTATTACTAACTACGCCAAACACTATATCTTACAGATTAAAGCGCTTAATTAAAAAACTAATAAGCCGTTAGCTGCTCTAGTGTAAATGCAATTAACTAGTTTATAAGCAATAGACTAGGCAGTTATTACTAAGTATATAGATATATTAAAGCCGCTTAAAGCAGCTATAAAGCGGCTAGAAGGTTACAGCAAGAGCAAGCAGCTAGGCGATTGCAAGCTTAATAGGCGCTTTAGCGCTATTTATAAGGTTATCCCTACCTTTAAGCAGCTTATAAGCGCTTATAAAGAGCGCTTAATTACCTATTATAATATTAACTTTAAGCAAGAAGACGCTCTAGAAGACTATTTGGCCATTAACCTGCGCGGCGCTGTTGCTAAACTAAAGCTCTATTACAGCAAACTAAGCAACAGTACTGCCTATTACGCTGCGATTATACTCCACCCGCGCTATCGTAACTACTGTAAAGTCGCTTAGGCGGGTAACCCAGCTTAATTAGCGGCTGCCAACGCTGCCTTTCAGCAACTTTGGCGCCTCTACCGTGCCCGTGCGCGTACCGGTAACGACCCACGTCGCGTAACGACCCAGGAACACCAAAACACCAGACAAGCTCCAAACTTCAACGCGTCATAACTCCACCACCATGGCACCAATTGACGATGCGCTCGCAGCAATCGAATCGCTTAAACCAGGAGAACAACTCGTATACCGGAAAATTGCTCGCCAGTTTGGTGTGCCGCACAGTACGCTGCGCCGAAGACACCAAGGCTGTCAGCGCCCACGGGAAGCTAAGCATCGCGATCAACAAGTACTCAGCCCATAACAAGAGTTAGGGCTTGTGAGCTATATTGAAGACCTTACAAAGAGAGGGCTGCCTCCTACAAGAGATATAATACAAAATTTTGCATCCTTGACAGCCACAGAGCCCGTGAGCAACGCTTGGGTTACCCGCTTTCTTGACCGACACGGCCACTATCTCATCTCTAAATGGAACGTCCCTCACTGCTTAGCGAGAAACACTGTGTGCTGAGAAAAGTGAGGGGTACTTCGACTTTTAGGTACGTTAAGGGTAATAAATATATTATATGATTGTAGCCTAAACTAGGCAGAAAACTAAAACCCCTTAGGTTATTAAAGATAATAAAAGCAAAGCTTGCCCCTTAGAAGGTAGTAAAAGTGTCTAGGCTTTTAACTCTTATATTACGTTTATTAGGATAGGATAGAGATAATAAGAGTAGTATAAGTGTATTAGAAATTAGTTATAGCCTTATTACTATACTATAACTATATTAGTGTTTGCTAATATTTTTACTTTTTCTAAAACCTACTTAACGTTATTATAAGCATAAGGCTACTTAGGCCTTAGATTTTTTATTTATTTTTTATTATTATTAATACTATACTTAAAGTAGGACTTTTTAAGTGTATAAAGCTTAGAAGAATAACTATAAATAGTTAGATACTAATAAACCTCCTCTTTATAGCGCCTAGTAGAATCTAAAGCTTATTTATTTACCTACTTAATTTAAGTATTTTTATAGGTAATATAATTACTTTCTATTAGCGCTTTATATATACAGTTAACTTAATTAGCAATCTTTTAATAAAAGCTATTTTACTTTGCCTTATACGCAGCTTATATTAGCTTATTATTATAAAGATAGTAATAATTATACTTTTAAGCAGTTTTACTTATAGGACTTTTATAAAACATATATTTTAGAAGCACTCTTTAAAGATCTTAATAAGGCTTAATAAAAGAGGTAAACTTAGGACTATAGCTAAGAACCTAAAATATATACTTATTAAGGCCTTAGAGTATAAAAGAAATAAGCGTATTTTTATATTAAAAGCCTAGAACTTAAGTAATATAGTTAGAAGTAATATAGTTAAAAATAATATAGTTAGAAATAAAGTAATTAAAAGAAAAGAAGCTAAGAAGATTAGGATTAACATGGATGGCAAGCGAGCGGCGCAGGCAAGCGAGCGGCGCACCCCATCAACTTTTCGCACCTTTGAAGTCGCGCAGCTCAACCACAATATAATATACTATATAGATTTTGATACAATAGATTAAGCAGTATTTAAAGTATCTTTTTTGCACGTACGTGAGTTATGCCCAAGCTCTCTGCACCTTGTGCAGCGCGCCAGAGCCTGGCGGCTCAGGCCTGATCGCTCTCCACTTTGACGCTGTTCATGCTCTATCTGCTGGTCAGCCGCCTTTTGAGCAAGTATATTCTCTCCCTCTCCCTTTGTTAAGGTCCCCTGCTTCTGTATCCGCTTCTTTTTGCGCTGTCTACGCTTAGTTGCTGCCTCATTGGCTCTCTCAAGGCTAGTAATCCGATCGCGCATAAGCTCAGCTGAGAGCATCATTACTTCAGCACCCTTCTTAAGTTGATTAATCGCCTGAATAATAGAGGCAGGCGAGGAGCTCTTGTGCCGTTGAACGCGCTCACGGATTAGAGTTGATTGAGCCTCAAGCTCACGTATGTTGCTCGGCGTTTTGGCTTCCCAGAGAGCCTCTGGCAGAGCAGCTGGTGAAGGCGTACGAAGCTGCACATCCAGCTTTGACAGAACAGCTTCAGGCTGGAGAGGAACAAGGCCTGCGCCTCGAAAGGCTGAACAGATATTGGCTGATGTAAATGATTGCTCAAAGGCTGTCTTGAAGGCTGGCAGGAATTCAAGCTTCGTGATGTGGTTGATGTAGTTACGGATCAGAGCCTCAACCTCTCGGCTGTACGCGCGCTTCAACGGCGAGAAGCAGCCCACATCAAGTGGCTGCAGCAGATGCGAGGAGTGAGGCGGCATGCAGAGCGTGTAGATGTTGTTCTCCTTGCAGAGCTGTTGAAATTCAAGAGAGTGGTGGCTCGCATGGCCATCAAGGATAAGCAGCCTACGCGTGCCAACAATCCGGGTCTCTGTATGCTTGATAAAGTGCTTTAGCCACTCAACTCCAAGCTCGTTCGTCGTCCAGCCGTTGTCGCTAAGAGATATAGCCCAATCGCGCGGGATATCCTCCTCGTACCAAGCAGATAGGTGGTGCTGGCCAGCAAAGATGATAAACGGTGGGATAGCCCAGCCAGCAGCGTTGATTGCTTGGACAAGTGTCACCCACTCGCGGTTCCCAGGCTGGACAGCCTTTGGCCGGCCTCTCCTCTCTGACCCTGTAACAACGAGCTGAGTCGTAATCTTGCCCATCATGAAGCCAGCCTCATTAAAATTGTAGACGTCCTCATCGCAGATGCCGTACCTGGCCTTAGTCTGCTCTACAAGCTTGAACCAGGCGCTAATTAGGATAGGATCCTCACAGAGAGCTCTCTGTCTATCGTAGGCTCGGTTAAAACACGTCTTAAGAGAGTCTGTACGCCTAACAAAGTTGGCTGGCCACTTCTGTCCAACCTGGCCTGCGCCGCGCGCAGCTAGCAGCTTATCTGCCATATCGCGAATTGCTAAGTAGGTAGGCGAAAATCCACGTAGGTCCAGATCAAGTATATGACGAATTATCACCTCCTCTTCTAGCTGGGTGAGCTTCTTCGAGTTGGGCTGGCAATCGCGTCGCGTAGGTCTCCCAGCGCGTCGGCGGCGGAGCGTTGTTTCGGGTACATTGTAGACTGCTGCAGCAGCTCGGTTGCTTTGGATCTGGCTGGTATTGATTGAAAAGATGGCAAGCTGAACATCTGCTTCCTTTGAAGCCATTTGAGTGTTGTGGCGTGGAGTTGTTGTAGGACGCGTTTAGAGCGGGTGCGAAAGTTGATGGGGTGCGCCGCTCGCTTGCCTGCGCCGCTCGCTTGCCATCCATGTTAGAGGGCTAGTTTCTAATAGGAATTTTAAAGGCACCATTTAGATAGAGAACCTTAGGCTTAGTTTTACCCTCTTTAAACTTCTAAATTGCAGCTTAAAAATTGTAGTACGTAAGGTTAAAAAGCTTATACTTTTTTATATTAGTAAGACTTTTATATTTATAGCTTAGAACACTTATATTTAAGGTAAAAAAGTTCTTAAGGTAAAGCTAAGTATTAGCTTTTTTAATAAGATAAGGAGGACTATAAATATAAGTAGCTATAATAAGGACTTTTAAAAATATAAGCTTATATTTTAAGATAGTAATATAAATAAAGAAAATAATAAGAGTAATACTTACTTATTCTATAGTTAGAATTTAGATTATAGCACTTACTATTTAATTTGCCTAGTAAAAACCTATTTAAGTACTTATAGTAAATTACCTTATAGATAAGACTAAATATTTTTTAATTTTAGCTGCTAAAGTAGTAGATATAGTAGTAACTTTTTTAGGATTATAAGTACTATTTTTTAAAGTTAGAGTATTAGGCTTTATAGGAGAAATTAAAGTTAAAGTTATAGCTTAACTATAGGTTTAATAGCTAGTAGGCAGATTTTTATACTTTTAATAATAAGAAGCTTAAGTAGCACGCGCTTTTTTAGTATTTTAAACTAGATATTTTAGGGCTCCTTTTATAGGCTACGCTTATTAGTAATTAAAAAAGTTAGAGATTAATAGAGAGGATATACTATCATAAATAATAAGGTTTTAAGGAATAAGAAAAAGGAGATAAGAAAGACTTAGGGCTTATTAAATAGTAGGTTAAGCTTATAAGTAGATAAGTCTAGAGAAAGGAAGCTAAAAAAAGTAATCACGCTCTTATTTATATTACTTATTTAATACTTATATAACTATAAATATAGTATAGTATTGTAATATTACTTTATATAGGCGTACTACTTAGGTACTTATAGTATATAGCTACTATATTATAAGCTTATAAAAGACTAGAGCTTTATTACTTTTAGTAGGCTTATTACTAATATAGCTTACTTAGGGGGTGTATTATAGAAATAAGGCTTTATAGTTATATACTTAGAGCTTATATAACCTCCTTAAGCTTAGCTAAAATAGCTTAAGTGCTTGTCTATATATTAGCCCTATTAGCCTCCTTTTTCTATATAGCTTATATACACATTCTGCTCCCTAAGTTAACTTTCTAGCTTATTTTTACCTTAATAATTACTAACTATAATAACTTAATTATAAGGTATTAATATATTCTAGTACTAAGTAGAGATATACTACTTGCCTATATAGATAATAAAGAGTAGAATATAAAACTCTAATACTTTAATACCTTAAATAACTATTACTTACTTCTAATTGTCTAGCTGTATTAATTTAGGTTTCTTATATCTCTTAGAAGCTATAACTACTAGTTAAGAACCTATAATACCTATTATAAAGTCTAACTTATTAAAGTTCTATATATTCTTATCTAGAATTCTATACTTAGCTTTAGTATTAGCTACTAGCTTAATCTACACACTAATTGCCTTAGAATCTTTATACTTTTTTTTAGTTATTATATAATTAGGTCTAGTGTATTTAAAACTTAGAAGTATAGTTAATAAAGTAATCTAACTAGTTCTTATTTACTAGCTTAAGGTTTTAATATATATATAATTAGTTAGCTATATTTTATAAAATACTCTTTATTAGTAAAAATTTTTACAAATCTAGATTAAGTATATAATTAACTATTACCTACTTTTTAAACTTTATAAGATTTTAATAGTTAGATATTAAATTATATTATACGAGCTAGCTTTTATAGTAATAGCTAAGTATTAATTAAAATATAATATACACTTGTATAGTAGCTTTTTTTATAAAAAAAAATTAGATTTTATAGTATTAATAGTAAGAAGTAATTTAGCTGTATTAGTTAATAATATAATATATAGTTATAGTATTATAAGATATACTATAAAAGATAGAATAATTTTAGTAAAAGTGGCCCGCTTAGTAGTGTGGCCCGCTTAGTAGAATAGTTTACTTAGTAGTAAAATATATTAGGTATTAAAAAATTATTTATAAGATTATTATTAGATTACTAAATTAAAAAATTATAGAATTATTATAAAAGTTATAAATAATTATAGGTAAGTAGATAGTCTTTAATAGGTATAGACTAGACTTATAATTATTAAATTATTAAAATCTAGAGTTAAAAGTTAAGGCAATTGTTAATTATACTATTAAGCTATAGGAGATCCGTATAATCCTGTGTGGGGCATGGGCCACGTGCTGACGTTATCACCTGACGTATACGCTAACCGTCACAACCTGCGTGCTAGCAAGTGTCTTTCGCTCAGTATGTAGAGTGGTTTCAGAATCAATCATCTATCATTTCGTCGCGAGAAAACACGATAGAAATCCATTTAGACTACAACGAGAAACTCTTCCCTCCTCAAGCCACCCCTGATCCCAGAATGACAATCCGAGCCGCCCACGTGCGACGAGCATTTACTTCTCAACAGGAGGTGTGGCAGCATCCCCTTCGTCCCCTTTGGACTCCACCGACTCTGCACCCTCCTGGCGAGAGCCCAGCCTTCCTGCAGCCGTAGCCTGCATAGGCAGATACAGCACCAAGAACATGACAGCACCAAACGCCGTGAAGCCCAGCAGCGTCCACATGCCGTTGTGGTAGCCCCCCAGGTCGTCCCCATCCTTGGTGCTAGCCATGACGACGTTGACGACGGCGAGGAACAGCGAGCTGCCAAACTGGTACATGACGTTCATCATGGCGGACGCGGTGCCGTGGTCCTCGGTGGGGATTTGACCCAGCACAATGGCCTGCGCGCCGACGGCGATGGGCGGCGACGCGAAGAGGTACAGCATGGCGAAGACGATGACGTACCAGATGCCGAACTTGGGGTCGACGAAGCCCCAGGGCACGAGGGCGCCGACGCTCACCATGTAGCCGACGGCGATGAGGAGTTTTGCTTGGCCCTTGCCAACGAGCGTGTTCCCGATGGCACCGCCGATCATGGCGCAGACGGTGGCAGGCTTGGAGCAGAACAGTTAGCTTTTGCATGTGCGACGGAGGGGAATGGGTCTTACGAGGAAGTAGCAAGCTGCCAGAACGGTGTCATAGTGTAGAGAGTTGAGCGTGATTTGCGTGGCGAGGAAGAACCAAGTGACCCTAAGGTAGCCCATGATCAGTAACGGGTTGTGGATCTGCAAGAACGAGTTTCACGTACCATCCACCACCGATGAACATGAAAATTGTGAGCGGCAACTGAACGTGGGGATCCTTGAGGATCGAGAGGGGAATCGCGGGATGGGCCACTCGAGCTTCGATGATGGGGAACGCGACCAGTGCCAGGACGCCGAGCACGATGGTGACGATGATAGCGGGGCTTCGCCAGCCCATGCTCTCGGAGTCGTTGAAGCCATAGACGAGCATGCAAGTGCCGGCCGTGAAAGTGAACATGCCCAGGTAGTCGACGGAGCGCTTGCGGGCAGGACGCTCGAACCGTGGAATGAGGAGCAGGCCCAGGGCGAAAGTGAATGCGGCGAAGATGACGGTGACCCAAAATAGAGAACGCCATCCTTCAGAGGACTCTACGGGACTGTCAGCCAAGAAACACACCAGCCGGAGACTGCGTACCTGTGAGGAGCGCGCCGATGATGACACCCATCACCGTGCCGACGGGACCACACGATACGTAAAGCGCCAAACCAGCGTTCTGCTGCTTGCCAGGAGGGAAGACGTGGCTGATGACTGAGATGCCAGCGGCTGACTGCGAAGTGTCAGCATGTACATTGAGCTGGAGGAAGCGCACGGAAAAACCCACCGTAAGTGCTGCACCCACGCCAGCCAGAGCTCGCCCAGCCAACAGACCCGACTTGTTCGGCGTCCAAGCACACAGGATGTTAGTCCAGGTCAAAGTGCCAGTGCCCATGAGGAACGTTGTGCGCAGACCCACGCGATCGGCCAGCTGGCCGCCTATGAGCAGAAAGGTAGCAAAGGTGACGGTGTAAGCGACGAGAACCCAATTGATATCGAGGGCCGTGAAACCGAGATCTTGCTCGATGGGCGGCAGTCCGAAGAGCACCATGGAACTCTGGAAGAGATCTAGGAAGTTTGCTACGCAGGCTACGACGACGACAGTCCAGCCGATGGCCGGGCGTGTGTGGTCGCCATATGGGGGTCGAAAGGCGGATATCGACATTGTTATTGTTGCGACGGGAAAGCTGAAAGTACAAGAGGAAGTGCAAGTTGATCGAGATGATGGGAACGTGTGTTCTGACCAGTGATGAACAGCTCAAACGAAGTACAGAACAAGCTGTATTTTCTATACTTCTGCGTAATTCCCCCTGCTCAACTACCCTGCAGAAGCAATTACAAACGCCGAAAAGGCGAGAATGGAAACTTTTAATGTATGCGAAAAGTCTCCGATAACTGTCCTGCCACGTGACCTCAAGGCCCGGAACCCGCTTTGTTATTAAACACATCCAGAACACCGGAAATGCGCTGCAGCCCCAGAAGCAGGTCTGCGCGTGGCAGCGCAAACGTGATGCGAAACCATCCCGACTGCGGCTCCCTGCAGGAGCTGCCCGCGACAATGTCCACACCGGCGGTTCTGAAAGCCCGAGACATGTGCAGTTCGTCTTCTGCGCTCTTTGCATTGCGACAGAGGCGCGCCCAGATGAAGACACCGGCGACAGGCTGGTGGAAAGGCACGTGACGGGTGTTGAGGAAGTCGACGATCTCGGCCGCAGCATCGCGCAACGCCGCATTGCTTATTTTGAGAAGTGTCCGGAGACGTGCGTGATCCCCGAGTAGGCTGGCTGCCATCAAGGCACTCACCGTGGACACTTTGGCGTGATTGGAAAGGGCCAGCGACATGCGCAACAAAGGGTGGGCCTGCGTCACAACGAACCCCTTTACGTATTGCGTTAGCCCTATGTATACCTTTTGCGAGCGTGGTGGTGCCGAGACGAGCTTACCAGACGGAGTCCGCTGCTGCCAAAATCCTTGCTGATGCCGTGCAACGTATGCACGCGGCAAGGGTCCGGAAGCGTGAGACTCATGACCGGGGTAAAGGTGGCGTCGAACGTCGACAATCCGTATATCTCATCGCTGATGAGATGCAGTCGATGCGCGTGGCAGAACTCAACCAACGCCGTGAGTTCGGCCACCGAGTAGAGTTGGCCACGGGGATTGTGCGGGTTGCAAAGCAGCAGCGCTCTCACCTGACAGCCTGCCACGCGTATCGCACGCTCGTAATATCGGACGAGCCGTTGTGGGTCACGGTCTTGCCCGGCGTAATACTCTCCGGACTGCACAGCGATCATCTTCACTTGTGCGCGCATCATGCATTCCATCTCGAAGCCACCTGCCGCACCGTCAGCCTAATCATCGTAAACACACACAAGCCTTTACCCCAGTACGGCGTTTCGATCAGCAGGCCCTCCCCTTCCCCACACAAGTCATGGATCAAGCTCGCAAGCAAAGAGCTGCAGCCGGCCCCTACAACAACTTGGTTTCCCTGCACCGGCTGTGCAGGGTTGAAAAACGCATTGTAGAAGCTCGCCGCCTTCTCCAGCAGCGCAGGCTCGCCTCCAAAGCCAGGTGCATAGGAGAGGTGCCGTTCGGTTAGCCCTCGGTGCACACTCTCCTGGTATAGAGACACCAAGACGTCACGAGCTAGCCAGTTCTCGGCCGTCATCATGTCGATGGACCGGACACCGCTGCCATCGCCCGGCTTCGAGATGCGTGACAGTTGCTCCTTGTATGTCTCCTTGAACCATGCCATCGCTTCAAGGGCACGGGCCGAGAGACCGGATGCATCATCCTCTTGCGGGGGATCCTGGGATGTGAGTCTGGGTGTATTGGTAGCCACAGACTTGGTAGAGTCAGACGGATAAGCCAGCGAAAGAAAGTCAAAATTTTTGGTGCGAAGTGACGCCATGACTGTTGCAGGCTGGATTGTGAATACAGAAGACAAGCATCCCGCCAATGTCGACCTAATTCTTATACACCAAAACAACCTTTGTTTTCGGCGGCCGAGATCGCAGGCGTTCCGTCGGAATGCAATCTCATCACCCGTGTTCCGGCGAGATGAGTCAACCTGAGATACCGGTTCCCACGGTACCTGATGGGGACATGCAGCTCAGAGCTTCACGCATCTCACCACAACATCAGGCAGCCCTACCCAACTCTCGTTCTGCACCTTCACATTGGCCCCTCTTTCCTCTGCACTCCCCGCATCCTCGCCGCCAGAAATAGTCAAGGCATACCTCGCCACCATCTCCGCCAAAAGAGATCGCAACATGCGATCTGCAAAATGTTTGCCTAGGCACTGGCGCGGGCCGAAACCGAAACGCCAGAGATTGTACCGGGCCTGCATTGGGCATGTCAGTCAAAACGTGCGAGGTAGAACTCATAGAGCTATCACATACCGCTTGCTTTCTCACCCTAAAGTGCCGCTGCGGATCAAATACCTCACCATTCACCCAAAACGGATTTGCGACGTTGATGGCATGCGAATCGATGACGACGTTGGTCTGAAGTGTGTTAGAGACTACGCAGCATCCTTCAATGCGCAGTGCAGTTTCCGGTTGCGTACCTTTTTCGGGATGGAGTATCCGTCGACCAGAAGATCCTCTGTGGGCGAAGCTTCGGGATTCGAAAACGCTACAGCAGGCTCTCGTCAACAATATCTCATCGACGTACAATTCTTGCAAATCTCTCAGTGAGGGAGCAAATCACTTACGCAAAATGGGGTGCAGTCGCGCCGACTCGATCACACAGGCAGCTAAAAACGTATCGCTCCGGTCAATGTACCGTGCCCACGCTGCTGCGTCGCTGCGCTGTACATTGCAGATCTCGTCCCGCAGCTCGGTTTGCGCAGATGCGTGCTGTGCGATGAGCACTATGGTCCACGATATGGCATTTGTGGTGACATCAAGGTTGGCATATAATGACTCGTCAAGGCTTTGAAGGCACTGAATGTGAATGGTGTCAGCAGATGATGGTCAGTCTAGATGGAAAAGAGGGATATATGTACTTCTCGTCTCGAAATGCGGCCTTGGAGGACAGCCTCCCACAGACTGACAATGGGGATCTCTGTCCGATGTGATGCTGGCCCAGTTCCTGCCGTGGCTCCATCCGAAGGACCGTCTTTTTCCTTGTTCGATTGCGACTGTTTTGCATGCCGGTATGAATCTTCCACGAACTGCGACCAGCGCGTCTGGAACTGCACCAGCATCTTCGCACCACGAGATCCAAACCAGCGTGCAAGCATCCCCCACCGGTTGATTCC
Organism: Laburnicola sp. JP_R_19; assembly: GCA_031010545.1. NCBI lineage: Eukaryota > Fungi > Ascomycota > Dothideomycetes > Pleosporales > Didymosphaeriaceae > Laburnicola > Laburnicola sp. JP_R_19. Next base: position 2,258,070 of record VOIT01000042.1, read on the forward strand.
CCCTCGGATCACTTCGCGAAATAGTTCTTCCCGCAAAGGCGCCAGGTCTCTCAACGCCACCTTCTGTTCATCAGAAAGCGGCTCACCAAACAACAAGCCAGCGACAACAAAGAAAGGAAAGAATTGCAGATCGCGAGCCGGATTCACGAGCGTGATGGACGCTTCGGCATCGTTTCGCTTCGCTACAGGCAGCTGAGTTGGTATAAACTCCCGTGCCGCGTCGACGATGGTGGTAGTATGTGCTGTAGCGGCTGCTCGCGTAAAGAAAGGCTCCATTTCGCTGCGCAGAGCTTGCCACCGCGAGCCACTGACAAGCCCAACACACGAGCCCAGAACCTCGCCGAAGAGCCATCCAGAATTGTTGTCTGCGGCCTTGACGTGGTGATTCGACGTGCGGAAGTAGGGGCGCACCTGTGCAGGCTGGGTCAAGACGCTGCGGGGGATGTGTCATTGCGCGATCGATCTGACACGAGCATATCCGCTCCAAGGAAATATGGTGACACATACACTTCAGGCCGAAATCCTGACCAAATACGGTAGATGGAACCCATGCTCGCACGCCAACGCTGGGCAGCGGAGTGGCCGTGGAAGAACTTTTCTGTGCCTTGGCCATTTGCCCACTCGAACGGTAGACCTGGAATGTTGGAACCATCGTGACGGGTTCGAGTTGGGTATGTCCATTGAAGAACGACCTACAACGAGAGCTGTCAGTGTGGTTCAATCGAGCTTCCCTAGCGTCTCGTACATTGATCGATTTTGATAGAACCCATCCGACCGCCGCGGGTTTGAGTAGGACGACGAGAGCAACAATCAGAAGGGGAGATAGCATTTTTGTTGTTGGTGGTGGTGTTGCAGTTTCGTGCTTGGTGTATGTTGACGCTGGGAAGATGGTACAAGGAGACCTGCCATATGACTGCGGCGCTAGTGCAAGAAAAAGCATGAGGCTGAAGGAGTAGTCAAAACAAAAGACACCGGCGTCCGTAATCTCGGCCACCGCTACGTCATATCGACAGATATGGGCGACAATCGTTTCGAGCATCTTGAATTAAATGTCATTTCTTCCTCTCAGACCTTTCGTCCATCGTCCGTCATTTTGCAGGCCACAACTTCCACTTATTATTATCATTTTTCATAAGCCACCACAATGGGAAGTCAAGCTCTTGATCTGTGTGAGTTGTTCGCCCGTGCCGTACGGCGGACACCTCGTCATATCGCCGTTGAGCATGAGGAGGGAAGCCTCACCTACTCCGAACTGGACACGGCTTCGTGGGCTCTCGCCTCGCACTTGGTAGACCTAGGTGTCGAGCCTGGGTCCACCGTGCCGCTTTTGACCTCCCTTGGAACACTGAACATTGTGGCCATACTCGCGATCCTCAAAACAGGCGCATGCTACGTCCCTTTGGATCGAGTCACATGGTCACGAGATCGCATAGACCATGTCCTTGGTGCAGTTGATGGCCACGTAATGGTAAACACGACTGCAGAGCCAATGGGTGCGACAGGGTGGCGGGAAGTGCACCTGAATAAGATGAGCACTCTACCGCAGAGTGAAGCAAGACTCAAGAGAAGAGCCATCGACTCTGACGACTTGGCGTGTATCATTTTCACAAGTGGTAGCACAGGGAAGCCAAAGGGTGTCATGATCCGGCACCAGTCCGTCGCCAATTACGCACAGACAAGTCCTTTCAATATGGACGTTAAGCCGGGAGATTGGGTATTTCACATTCTCTCCGTGGCGTTTGACGGTATGTATGTCCGTTCATGAATTCCAGGGCCTTCTGACCGAATGCAGCTTCGACGGGGATGCTGTTCTCGATCCTGGGAAATTCGGGGACGGCCATTCCAGCGAGTATCGATACGCTCCACGACAAGGCGACGACGTGCACAATCATTGCGTCGACCCCATCAATACTCGCAAATCTTTGCATTCCAACCAGCTCTTTCAATCCCTATCAGTCAGTCCACACAATCCTGCTAGGCGGCGAAACACCACCGCATCAACTCGTGACCGCCTGGCTCGCGCGATCGGTCCGCATTCTCAATGCATATGGTCCCACAGAAACCATGTGCGCGTCGCTGATGCAGGAAGTGGAGGTATGTGAAAGGACAGGGTCGATCCGCAGCGCAATCATTGGACGGCCCATGGCGCACTGTCCAGCGTACGTGGTGGACCCGCAATCGATGGAGGTGGTCAACGACGACGAGGTCGACGGCGAGATCATCATCGCGGGATGCGGAGTCGCCCGTGGCTACTACAAGGATGCTGCAAGGACAGCTGCAGCGTTTGTCGACTGGAATGGCATGCGCATTTACCGGACAGGCGACATGGGCCGATGGGTTCGGGGCAACTCAGGCGCTCGTGTGGTGGAGTTCCGTGGACGTAGCGACCGCACCGTCAAGAACCGCGGGTTCCTGGTGAACCTCGAAGGCGACGTCGAAGGACCCATTGGGCAGATGCGCGAGTTCGGCGTGGTCAGCGTATGTGCAGTCATGCGGCAGGGCCGTCTGGTGGCGGTTGTGACACCGCGCTGTGTCGATGTCGCAGGGCTACACAGCAAGCTGCGCAGCACGCTGTCGGCATTCCACGTGCCGGATCGCATCGAGGCTGTCAAGGAGCTCCCTCTGTCGGCGAACGGCAAAGTGGACATCAAAGCAGTGCTGGCGCTGCTCGAGCACGAGGAGGTCAGCGAGCACCCACAGCAGAATCATGGAGATACTGTAGTGGAGGTCGTCGCTCAGTGCATGCGGGAGGCTCTCGGACTCAGCCCACAGCATTGCCTCACGGGTGAATCGGATTTCTTCGAGCTGGGTGGCAGCTCACTGGCAGCACTCCGATTCACAACCCTGTTGCGCTCGAGGGGTATGGATGTGGCGCCCCGCGACGTCTACATTGGCAAAACCATGGCTGCCATCGCTGAATGCGCCGAGCACAACAAGAAACGACGTGTGCATGACGGCACACGTGATCCAACAGCACGTGATCTTACGGCACATGATCCGACGCAACAACTGGGACCGGATCCTACCACCATCACTGGAGCCCAGGATAAGAAGGGCTGTATCGAAAACGACGCAGATGATGTTGCCGATGTGGCCAAAGAAATGGGCCTCGAGCCAGGCGACATCGACCAAATAGGCCCGCTGACGGCGCTGCAGCTCGAGCTGGCGGCGGCGACGATGATGTGCGATGGCAAGAATACGGTGCAGACACGCCGTGTCTACTCCAGCGACAACGCAGCAACTATGCGGGCGGCGTGGTGCCTTGTGTGCGAAAAGGAGCCGCTGTTCCGCACTGAGCTGGTCCTGGATTTACCGCGAGGGCCGGTCCAGGTGTTGCGGTCTCGGCCGTGGGTAAAGCCCGTCGAACGTGTCTTCCACGATGGCGATGCGTATCAGGCGGCTGTACCTGAGGTCAGCCTGGCCGTGGGACTCGGGCAGCGAGTCGATCTGCTCTCCTACCAGGACGAGATGACGGTAGTATGGACGATCCACCACGCACTGATCGACGGCTACTCGCAGGCCCTCGTGCTGGCGCAGGTGGAACGGGCCGCGCGCGGCGATGCGCTTGTACCTGGCCGTCCGTTTATCGAAGCCGCCCTAACGTTGTCGGAATGGCAGCATGCCCGCGATGGTGCGGCGCGAGAGTTTTGGGTTGAACATTTGAAGGGCGTAGAGGCCTCGACGCCGGGGGTGCACGCGACAACCAGCGCGGCTCCTAGTCCGAGGGCAGCCGAGATGGTTTTCGCGCTTCCCCCCGAAGACGCTGCTCTCATCGCCTCGGCCGCACGTCAACGACGCTCCACGATCGCCACATTCCACTATGTCGCATGGGCTTTGGCAATTGCTGCCCAGGCCAAGAGCCGCATTGCGGTTGTCGGTGCCGTCCTTTCCGGCCGCGAGACGTTCCCCTTTGCTGTGGGGCCAACCATGGCGACCCTGCCGCTGGTAGTACGCCTTCCACTACGCGAGGCTGCCCCTGTCCAACAGTTGATCGACTCGACCATGGCTGCCCTCGTGCGCATGGCTGACTATGTATGGTCGCGTCCAGATCAGATCGCCACGGGCTGGCGGCTGAGCAACTTGCTGGCCGAGCAGCATGGTTTCCCCAAGCACGGCTGCGAGGTGCCCCAGCTACGAAGTGCGGAGACGTTTGACAACACTGCATTCCCCCTCAACTTGCTAGCTGATGGAGATGCAACCTTCCGTTTAGTCTTCGATGAAAAGGTTCATTCGGTTGCAGCCGCCAGCCGGTTGCGAGACGCCTTCACACACGCGCTGCGTGCGTTGCTGAGGGGTGAGACGGTTGCTGCCTGTCCGCCGCCTGCTCGCCCGAGCCCACGGAGCCTCTATCATCCCGTGAAGACAGTCAAGGCGGCCTTCCAACGGTCCGCCGTCGAGCATGCAGACTTGATAGCCCTTGAATCCACCCTCGGTAGCTTGACGTACGCCGAACTCGCTGCTCGTGCCGACGTCATCGCGCGAAAGATCCGCCACCGTATGCCGCATGCCCGTGTGGTTGCCATCCATGCCGATGGCTCAATGAACTGGATCATTGGCATCATGGGAATTCTTCAGGCGGGTTGTGCCTATTGTCCACTCGATCCGGCCTATCCTCTCCAACGTCGAGCAGTCATCTGCAGGAAAAGTGGCGCTGCGGGTGTGGTCCTCCCGTATCGCCATCAGGTCGATCAAGTTCCATTGCCCGATCTCGATGCTGTTCTCGTAGACGAAGAAGAATCTCATGAGGGGGTAGAAGAAGCTCTCACCGAGCGGGACCAACAGCTCGACGGGCTTGATCGTGGGCTTGGCAGCCATGATGATCAGCCCGAGCCCCTCCCTCAAAGCGACGCTCTTATCGTCTTCACCTCAGGCACGACAGGGGAGCCCAAGGGCGTTCCCATCAGCAATCAAGGCCTGCTAGCTCTGCAGTCGAACCGTGAAGCCACCATGTTCAGCCAGCCTGGCCGCCGTATCGCCCAGTTCATGTCGCCTGCCTTTGACTATTGTGCAAACGAAATCCTATCCGCACTATTGCACGGTGGGACGCTGGTCTTGAAGGACCCTGCTGACCCCCTTGCTCATCTGAAACGCGTCGACGCAGCCACAATCACTCCATCCATGATGGCCGTCCTAGATCCGGATGACTATCCGAATTTGCGTACGGTGAGTGATGTCTGCCACCATCGACCCCAGTGTTGTGTGCTAAGCTACTCGTAGGTCTATGCCACAGGGGAGCCCGTCGCACCTGCATTGGTAGATAGGTGGGCGCCAGGAAGGTTGTTTTATAACGCATATGGCCCTGCCGAGGTGAGTATATCTACGGATGCTTTTTGCCCGCGCTAATTTCATGCAGTGCTCCATCTGTACTTCTTTTACTCGCCTAATCCCAGGATCTGCTGTGACCATCGGCCGCCCAATCCGCACCGCCCGCATGTACATCCTAGATCATGACCTTCAGCCAGTGGTAGAACCAAACGTCGTGGGTGAAATCTTCCTTGCCGGCATGCAGGTCATGCGAGGCTACGTCAATTCACCACAGCAAACGGCACGCAGCCTGTTGGTTGATCCTTGGCACGATGGAGAGCACATGTACCGCACCAGTGATTACGGCAAATACACGAGCGATGGTTGCATCTCGTACATTGGTCGTGTCGATCGTCAGGTCAAGCTGCGCGGTTTCCGCATAGAACTGGCCGCCATCGAACAGAAGATCTACCAAGTCGAGCCGACCATCGTAATTGCCGCCGCCTTGATTGCCAACGATGCTTTAGTAGCCTTCGTAAAACCGGCTACTATCGATGTTGACCGCCTTACGCGCCAACTGGAGCAGAGCTTGCAGCCAACCTGGGTGCCCCAGAAGATCATAGCAATTGACGACATGCCCATGACACCGAATCGCAAAGTCGACTCGAGGGCACTTGAACGAATGGCCATGCGCACCAGGAAGACCTCCTCGCGACCGGATGGCACAGGGAACATACTCAAGGATACGTTGGAGACAAGCATCGCATGTGAATGGAAGCTCATACTGAAGATGGACAACGAATCCGAGCCTTCGCCTTGTGAGGAATTCCTGGCGGTCGGCGGCCACTCCATACTCCAAATGATGCTCGCAGTTAGACTGTCCAAGATCTTTGGCGTCACAGTGACCACTGGTGACATCATTCGCACCCCGACTATCCGCGGCCAGGCCGACATCATACGCAGTAGGACCAAGAGCATGCAACACGAATTGGTACCACTGGCTGAGAACGCATTGTCTCCCCTAGAAGAGCAGATGTGGCTTTCTCACCATGCTGCTGCATCGGCAACAACATTCAACATCCCCGTCCTGCTGAATCTCTCTGGTTCTTTCGACCGGATCAAGCTCATTGCCGCTTTCAACGGTGCTCTCGCCTCGCGAAAGATTTTGCGATCGAATTTTGTCGGATCCAAGGCCGGCCCAGTTCGGGTGCTGAGGCAGGCCCCGCCGCAAGTTCGCGAAGTCGACGAGTTGAACGTGCGCTGCGAGATGAACACTGCTTTTGACCTTGAGCGCGACCAGCTGATTCGCGTCTTCTTCATTCGCAAGAGCAGTCAACTATTGATAGTCTCCAGCCACGCCATCACCGATTTGAACAGCCTCCAGAATCTGCTACGCGAGGTCTCATCTCTGTATGCAGGCCGCGCCGTGGCCAAGCCTCGTATGCACTACATCCGTGCTCCTGTCTGGTCGCGCCCTCTTCAGAGCAGCGATAGAGAGTTCTGGATAGACTACTTGAAGGATATGCCTCCCCGTCTCGACACTCTGCTGGAAGTCTCCGCTCCTTCACCTGCGCATGCGTTTGACGGGACGTCCCGGTTCCACACGTTCAAAAGCCCCCTTGTACAAAAACTCACCGAACTTCTTCCCCTCTACGGTGTCACTCGCCACCATCTTGCCATTACCGTTGTCGCACAAGCACTCCAATGGCTCACTGGCACCGACGACGTTGTACTCGGATGCCCATTCCAAAATCGTTTCGGCGACCTCGAACAGGACTCCATGGGCCTCTTTCTGGACCGCCTTCCCGTTCGTATCAAGACGCCCCCGACCACCACAACCACCGAGGCCCTGCTCCGCGCAACCCGCGACGCCAGCCAGCAGGCCGTCGCAGCAGCCATACCCTTCCGTGAGATACTACTCGCCGTAGATCTCAACCCAAATGACCCTTGCTCCCCATGCGCTCACCCCGTTTTCCAAGCCATGGTGACATTCCACCTTGAAAACGCGGTAGAATCCTGTCTTGCGCTGCCTGGTTGCACAGTGCGTCGTGCTCCTCCTTCAGCTTGCTGGTCGCAGGGCGCAAAATTTCTATGCATGTTCGAATGGACCGAGACGAGTTCCGACGAGTGGGTCTTGAGGATCGAATATGACTCAGTTCGAGTTCATCGGGATGTCATAGAGCGAGCTGAGAGGGCGATTGAGGTGGTATTGGAAGGAATTGCGAGTCAGGCCACGAGGCACGAGATGTTTGGACGGACAGGACAGTAGAGCATATACTTGCGCCAAATCTCATTGGATGGTGCTCCCATGCTCTTCATCATTAGAAACGATACCATAGCCGGCACTGCCTTTGGACTTTTGAGCCCTTTCTGCAATTGTCTTGCCTTCGTCAGGAGTATGAGTGGATGTTCGTCTCTCAATCGCTATGTCTGGGCTTTTCGCAGGGGCGTAGATCGCTGTATGAACATCAAAAATATTAGGTCGTTGACATCGTCGCTACCAAATTGCGCACAGGTCACAAGCGGCATGCGATCAGCGCCTGAGTCGTCTGCTTCTTGACCCTTTACCGTCCCGAGGCTGGGGTCGATCTTCGGACATAGCTTGCCCACGATTTGGTCGATGGCACGCTGATCGGTGTATTGCTCGGTGGCTTGATCGAAAATGCGGTGGAGTCGAGAGGAGCCAGTTCCGGACGCCATGCTTGGTTGGAGACTGCATTGAACCGGGGCGTATGGAGTTTATATCTTGGAACTGATTGTCGAAGAGGAAGCAAATAGTTCGCGGCGTGATCATAGGCTTGAGAACGTGATCTAATCGTTTGCCCGGGAACAAACACGAAATGACGGGGCGAGTAAAGGTAGCAGCGTCGCCTTCGGGGGGACGACGTGCGTGTGCAGGGCGGCATTGTTGGGACGGGTGAAGCACAGATATGACATGACATCGAGGAAGCGATCGGTCGGCTGGGCTTCGCAGATCAGGTCGTCGTAAGGGACTTCGACGCACTTGGCGATGCGGATGGTCGGCGCATCGTGCGCGTCGCCGTCTTGACAGCAGTCCATGGAGGCTTCGTGGACGCGAACGCACGTCTCCGAGCACGCGACGGTAGTGACCTATGGGCACGTTAGCAGAGATCGGCTTGGATCCAGGGCGACGACTTGCCGTGAAGCGACCGCCCGGCAGCCGGTAGTAGTTCGCCATGGTGAGCTGGCGGTGCAGCAGCACGAGCATGCAGTGCAGCTCGCTCGTGAGGACCGTCTTGCTGCCGGCGTTCTCGGCCTCGGGGTCGTACAGCATGCATCCAACGACGTCGGCGTCGTCCTGGCCCGCGAGCAGTTGCACCATCTGCCAGCGCGGCAGCATCCTGTTCGCGCCCCGGAACAGGTACTGCTCCCACTGGTCATAATTACCCTAATTACTATAATCGCAGTAATTTATTATATGTCCCTAATTACTCTAATCACTATAATTATAACGTGTTCGGCAAGCGAGTGGATCAGGCAAGCGAGCGGATCAGCCCCATCGCGCGTCACGTACAACACTTGCTTTTACTACCCACAATGTATATAATAAAAGCTGCAATAGTATCTATCTAGTTATTTAACGCCTAGGGCACATACGGGCGTTATGCTCAGTTAAAGAGCACATGCTGCACTCGCGTAGTGTACGCTTTTACAGTTGTGTATAAGGCGTACATAACTCAGGCGGCACACCTTTAACATAGATTCGCTCCACCAACCCGCGGCTCTGTACAATATCCTGGCCATCCTAAATAGACAAAATGCCTTACTGTGCAATAGTCCTATGGCGCCATACTTGTTTCCGTTTTTAACAAGCATTTTCAGCTCAAAGCGCGTTAACCTCAACCTCAAGAATTGCCTTCTCGTACACTACCTTCTCAAAGCCCTTTAGCAACTGCCCAAACGCGCGATCTATTGGCGAATGGGATGCATTTGTACGAAGCCTGCGTTGCTCTTTAATATGGCTTGCCTGGCGTTTGATTTCAGGTAGCGTTCGAGGTGTTTTTAACTCCCACTCTGAGCCCTCTGTGAGCTGGGGACTAGGTGTTCGTACAATAGGATTTAAGCCTTAAAGGACGCGTTCAGGGTCGTATAGAACAAGACCTGTTGCCTAGAAACCACTCTAAATATTTTTCAACGTTATAGCTGCTGTATGGGCTGTATAGTAGGCCTCCAGGAACTCGTCTTTTGTAATATGGTTTATGCCAAGCCTTATCTTCCCCTCTACCACTTTACCATACGCGCTTTTAAGAGGGCTAAAGCAGCCCACATCAAGCGGTTGTAGTAGATAAGACAAGTGGGGAGGTAGACAAAGCGTAACAATGGAGTTCTGTACGCAGAACTCCTCAAACCGGCCTAAGTAGTGGCTACCATGCCCATCCATTATAAGAAGACGCTTTACGCCCTTTGTACGAGCCTTTGTGTGCTTATCAAAGTGCTAGATCCATTCGTACCCAATCTTATCATCTGTCCAACCGTTCTCACTTACAGCAATCGCCCAATCGTGTGGTAGGTTACTGTTAGCGTACCAGGTTGCTTGATGGAGTTTCGCAGCAAGGATAACTAAAGGTAGAAGCGCCCAACCTTGAGCATTAATACCATGGACGATAGTAACCCATTCACGATTGCCAGGTTAAATAGTCTTTATACGGCCCTTTCTCTCTGCCCTTATAACAACTTTTGAGGTCGATATAACGCCCATCTAAAAGCCAGTCTCGTCAAAATTGTAGGTGTCCTCATCGAGTATCCCGTGCTTTGCTTTCATATTTCGTACGAGGTCGAACCACTTCTAGACAACAATAGGATCCTCGCAAAGCGCGCGCTAATAGTCGTACTTGCGATTATATATTGTACAAAGTATCTCATGGCGGTTAATATAGTTTTTAACCCACTTCTGGCCAACAACTGTGGGCTTTAGATCGCCTCAAGCAGAAAGGATAATATCTGCAATTTCTCGTACGGTACTAATTCGGGAAGGGAATCCTTGTGCGTCAAGATTAAGGATACGTTGAAGTAGGACTTCCTCCTCAGTAGGAGTTAGTTTGCAGGATGCTGGCCAAGTATCGCGTTGTAGAAGGACACCGTAGGCGCGTCTGTATAACGTAGTGTAAGGAACGTCGTACAAGCGAGATGCTGCTCGTAGAGATTTAATTTAACCTGAATTGTACGCTTAAATAGCTAAAGAGAGCTTTCCTTCAAGTGTTGCTTGTTAAGAAGAATTCATGTTTTGTTGTTGCCATTAGAAGGTGCGCGTACGCGACGCGCGATGGGGCTGATCCGCTCGCTTGCCTGATCCACTCGCTTGCCTGATCCACTCGCTTGCCGAACACGTTACAGTGCAATCATTATGTAAGTTGTGCAAGGCCGTTCCGTTCTAATTAGAGGTACCGACCAGCGTAGCGACGGCGGCTATCGGTGAGGCTCTTAGGTTCGGATATGAACCTTTTATTATTTCAGAAGTAATAAGAGCCCGATGGTGGAGCTGTAGTACTCAGGGTTTTGTTTTGCCATGAAAGAAGGGTCTCTACTAACCAGGCGACGAGACGGCGATGCGGTTGTAATTTTTAGGTGTGAGGGGCCTCGGGAGTTTAGGAGCAACCATTACACACGATTAACTTAGTATAGAAATATAGAAATATAGACATATATGCGAAGTTAAGATAGTTGCGAAGAACAAGTAACGTTACCTGTGATTTGTCTGGTCACCGGGTGTGTCCGGCGACGTAGGGAGGGATGTTACTGTAGATGGCAGGGCTAACTGGTGTAGGGTCAAAGTACCCCTCGGTTTTCTCGTAGCGGGGGGTTTCTTGTCCCGCAGGGAGGGACGTTACATTGACTAGCTCTATTGCGCTTTGATAATAATCATATAATTAGGAATCTCCGTAACATTAATTTACTAGGAAACTATTCTATAAGCTAAGTCCCCAGAAAGAGCCCCTCTTGTAGCGCTTGCAGCTCCTGCACAGCAGCTTTTAATCCTTGGGATTGAGCGTTAAAGACTCCCTTTAAACGCATAGCAACAGACAGATTCTCCTCGGATTCCGCTTGTAGTCTCTGGTTTACTTCTTTTAGACGCTCTAGTTCCCTTTCTGCGTGCTGTCGGCGTTCTAGTTCGGCTGATAACTGTGTTCTTATTTCCTCTATTGTGTGACTTAATAGGGCGTTCTCTCCTTGTAACCGATCGATTAGAGCACTAAAACTAATCTCTGTTTTGCCGACAGTCGACGCTACGGCGCCGTCAAACACACCCAAGTCGTCAGAATTTCCTTGTTCTGCTAGAATAGCCTCAAAAGTCTTCCCGACGCCATCGCATAGCTCCTTGTATGCGCTGATAGAATGATCGCTTATGTTTTTTAAGAACAAGTGTTTTTTCTTAGGAAGAAAGCTCCAAGCGTACGGATTGTCTGGGCTTGGAAGGAGACGAACCTGGGCGGGTTCTACAACGATACCGAGTCTACTTTCTAGGACTTATTAGCTTCCCTAAATATAGGAGTTGGTTTGTATTACGTATATGTGCTGACAGTTTCTCACGGCACTTCGTCCTCCACTCTCGTCGTTCTACATTGCTTGCACGTATGGGAGCCATAGATTGATAGGGAATGTGGATTCCTATAGAGACGATTCGCGCGATTTCCTCTTTATAATCCGCGTCATGTCCCTGTAATTATTCAGGGTACCGAAATGGCCCCTCGCTATTGTTAGGAATGTTCCAAGCGCTCGGCTGTGACTACTGTGAGATGTCTATATATAGAATGGGACCAGTTTTGACCATTACCTCTAAGCTAAGAAGTAGAGGCTTCTATTGGACAGCTAAGGTTAGATGTAAATTGGTGACGTTATCGAAGATGTTACATCACTGCATTCGGTATCTAGCGTTGTTGACTGGTAGTCTCTTTGATAGTGAGGTCGAAACCTGACTAGGCTAAGCCGCTCCGAACCGTTGTCGCCACGTGCTCTGCGCTAGTCTACCCTAGGCGGCGGCTGGATCCGCCAGTCGGCATCTTTAGACACCGACGCAACATCTCGAACCAACAACGAACAACCAAGTCCTCACCCGTCTCTCTACTCTCGGTCCACATGCCCAGCACCTTGCCTAGCTGCGATTCTGGAAGCATCCGGTACCCGCGCACTCCCCCAACGTTTAGCTTCGCCGTCATCCGCGAATGTCTCGTCGACCCGCTCGCCTCGCCCCGTTCGTCAAAAACGCACCCACAGCCTTCCCGCCAGGCGCCACAATCCAAGCGACGTCAACCGCTCCGGCCTAGGAATATAAATCGTCGCTCACCGCGGCGGAAGGACAGCACGGGCAACGACCCCCGATCAGGCAAGTTCAGCGTATTGAAAACGACATAATTAATTATGTTGGATGAGGGCGATGTGGAGAATGCTGTCTTAGTGGACAGCGCGACAGCACCATCGCCCCGTACTCTATTCATCCAACACCGGCCTAAGCACCTCCAATACAATCTGGGACGTTCAAGTTAAAGCCATCAATAAGTCCGGCCATAGCAGCAATACCAAGGCTCTAACGCGATTTCCGCGCTCCTGGCGCGCAAGGTTAACCGTACGCCGAGACTGTTCGAATCTACAAAAACTTTCTACCTAAGCCTACCTTATTATCACGATCTCAGGGAAACATTCCACCAACACCCAACTTCTAATTCTTCTCCCTGGCGAAGTTTCCACGTCGCCCCACCCATCCATTCATCGGCTTGTTGTCATCTGGATGGTCGCCAGCGTCCCTATCCTCCTCCCAGCACTGCATCCAGTGATCCAGCCTTTGTGGAGGTCCGGGTCGGCTTGGATCGGCTCTATGGAAGTCATGGAGCTTGTGTGGGCTGTTCTTGAAGTTGGCTGCGTCATACCACTTCGGATCGTCGTCGTAACCAAGCCATTTCACGCGGTATTTGAGCTTTCTTCCAAAGATACGGGCCCCCAAAACTTGATCAACCTCATATTCGACTTCATCACCTCCTTCGGTGGAAAGAGCCGGGTCGGACTCGGGGCATGCTACTAGAGCGCACTCAAGTTGAAGCCCAGGCCACGACTCCTCATGAAAGCTTGTGCTCTGGAAATTGTCATTTTGCTCATTTACCTCAGCTTCTCCAGTCTCTGAAAACGTAATATCGTCTGTTTTATCCGTCAGAATTTTTGGGTGATTGCTCTCTAGATGGTCAATCTCACTAATGTGCTCCTAATCCTCATCATCGGCTCCGTCACTAAGAGCATCTTTGTCATCGAGACCATTCTTTGATTCGCCACACGACGACAGTGGCGTATCATCTTCACTCTCGTTTTGATCTGACACGAATTCCGAGATCGGCGAAGAGCCTGAGCTGGCAGAAGACGGGGCTTTGAGTAGAGTAGGACGGGATGTCGACCTCTTTCCTCGGTTCCAAAACGTATTACTTTCGTCGACAAATTCATATTTCAGATCTTCCGTCTTTTGTCTTGACAGCCGTCTCCTGCTAACGCATGTCCGCTTGGTTGGTCCAGCTCTCCCTTCGCCCGCTGACCTGGACCTTTTGGGGGTACTCCTAAAATCGACACAGTGGACGTCTTCAAGATGAAACTGGAGCTCCCGCAATGACGTAAATGACTCTCCACAATGGAGCTTGCTTAGAGGGCATACCGGCGACTTGGAATCTTTGGAATGCTGATTATGGATATGGTCTTTCCATTCAGCCGTCTCGGGGAACTGCCGCATTCGCATTTCAGGGGGTATGGACTCATCGCCCAAACAGTCGGGACAGAATCCCGGAGCAGCAAGTGTTCCTCCGTAGATCAGTGGGTTGCACTCCGTGGGGATCGTTTCGGGCTTGTCTAAATGGGCTTGGCAATGGGCGTTCCATTCCTCTTGGTCAACGAACCATCCGCTGCAGAGGAAGCAAAACTCTACGAACTCGTAACTTTTCTTGAGCCACTTCTGATGGCAACTGTGTATGTGTTTCCACCGTGTGGCAGCCGGTTGACTATTGGAAATGTTCTCATTAGACGCCACATTATGAACGGCAGATGGGGTTGCGTACCTGTCAATCTTTCGCGTAAAGCCTGTTTTCGGACAGTGGCATTTGTCCAGCTCGAGACCCGGTCGGAATGCTACTTCCTCTTCTTGCAAATAGAGCTCGATCAGATCTTGGAGGACAGCCTTGCCTACATCGCTACGTATAGGGGCCTCGATAAACATGCTGGACGCCAGACGGTCGCGCACCGGCATGAGTTTGCGCGCTCGTTGGAATATGGTTCTGTGACGGCCGGTGCATTCTTTTGTATAGGCGTCGACTTTGCTCGCGGCCCGAGTAGGCTGTTCTCCCCGACACCTACGAAGCGCTTCCGAAATCAGCTTTCGTTTCCGGGCCTGCAACTCCTTGCGTTTATTCTTTGATAGTGCGTCGTCCGAAGAAAGATCCTCAAGTTTCGCTTCAATGTTCTTGAACTCGGCGCTCTGCTCAAGCTCGTGCCGCTTTTCTGCTGGCAGCGACTGCCACAGCTCTGGATTCCGAGTGATAAGCAAGGAACGGAAAAGGTCCGCAATGTCCGTGCGATGGTCTTTGTCGTGGAAGAAGGTTGCCTGACCGTCCACTCCGGCATTGTTTGCTGCGTAATGATCACGATATACCGCTGGGTCACGCTGTCCGCCCTGTTTCATTCTTGTGTCCTGCGAATAATTTCTGTCTGCACACGACATGAGTGGGGTATATGGAGTACTATGGAATAGTATACGTACCGGTAAGGATCAGACCCTCTGCCCTGAAATCATGCACTGTTGGGGGTTCGTTGTAGCCGGCACGAAAGCCCTATTCTTGAAGATATCGGCCGAATGCGCTTGCGGTCTCCATCTTCCCATTACTTCCCTTGAAGAACGGCAAGTCCTGGACGTTTGGATTCTAGTGGAGTTGAATTATTTGCTCGTCTTCTGGAGGTTCTAGTGCTAGAATCTTGTCTATTGACTTGTAATTTTTGAATGCATTTCTTGCTATGCACATAGCGACTATTACGAGCATTGGATTACAAAACAGCGGGCGAGTCTCAACACCTTCATGTAACGCGTGCTCTGGTCTATTCCGCAATCAGCGTTAGGTGCGTGCGTAATAAGGATTGATTTTACCTCTTGTCTGGAGTGAACGTCATGCACTTCGCGTCTCGCTGGAGTTGTACAGCAAATTCTATGTTGCCGCGCTTGTTGCGAAAGACAGCAAAGATGGTGTCCTAACCTGTTGCTGTTAGTTTATGCAGGCTACTTTAAGACGGACTCACCTGAAATTGTAAGCCCCTACCAGATCCCAGGCGACATGTGGATTCTACGTATTCGCCAATTCTTGAAGTGCTGAAAACACAGGCCATAATGAGAGCCCATATCTCGACTCTACGCCGCGGTTTTGGAAGCACGAACTAATCGTTCTTCCACCACTGTGTTCCCAGGTGAAGAAAATGAATTTGCGAGCCGTATCGCCGCAGTTTCTTTCTGAAGGGTAGCTTAAGGATATTGTACAGCTTGTACTTGATGAACTGTCCTATGCAATTAGTACTAATGCTATAAAACGCCTGGCTGGCTGTAGTAGACTTACATTTGAGGTGGACAGCGTCACGTTTGGGCTTATTACCTTCACCAGTTCCTTCTTCTCCCCCTCTTCATTCTTCTTCTCATTTTCCTGTTCCTCCTCCATCCTAGCTCGCCTCCAGCCAGCGGTGAAGTCTTTGTAGTACTGGACTACGGTCCACAAGCCTGGCTTTTCATTACCATACCCACCCTCGATTCCAAGCGCAACAGACATAACGTAGTCCTTGGACGTCTTAATATTATTTGGACTCACTCCTGGATTCAACCTCTCATATCTGGTGTTGAAATTTCACGTCAGCGAGGTGTGCTGGGCAGGGAGATACCATCGTAGGCTTACTGATTCCATAGCGCCAACGCGCGCTCGTAGTTTTTTTTTGTCTTTGGCTGAAGTTGTTTTAGAACCTGTTTTCCGTTGACAACGTCATTCTTCTTCTCTATGGCCACGTTACGACTGGCACGCTCAAAGAAGGCCTCTGGCGAAATCTTCTGTGGCATTTCGACGGTACAAGAAGATGCGGTGTAGGAAATAGAACAAGAAATAGCACGAAGTTCTGAAACTGATGGTGATGCTGCCAAGAAGACGACAGTGTTGCAGTGATGGCTGAGGTAGTCAGGTAGGTTTGACCCAGCAACACGACCGTGCCTTTATAGTGCAAAGGCATAGCACAAGCCACTATGCCAAGGAGAGACGGCGTTGGCGCCGTGGGATACTGGGGGGCGCATGGTCGGGGGGCCTATTTCGTCCCCAGTCCTTGGGGACAATTCAGTCCCCCTTCCAAAAAGTGCCCCAGGGCCCAAAACCCGCCTCCAAGCATCTCTCTCGTCTAGACTTGACGAAATCGAAAGGGTAATGTCTAACTCACGATTTACTGTTTGGGAGAGCGCAGGCCAGCGTGACTGAGCAGTGGGTGAGCAGCCTGAGCAGTGGGTGAGCAGCCTGAGCAGTGGGTGAGCAGCCTGAGGGGTGGGTGAGCAGCCTGAGGAGTGGGTGAGCCGAGGGTGATTAGCCTCTGAGCAAAGCAGCGCTGCTTACTAGCTATAGCTGGAAAACGAGTGCTAGAGAAATTTGACTGTCTACTTAAAAAGGCTAGAATAATTCTTAGTATACTTTATAGTAGGTAATTAGCCTAATTAAACTTATAACTACGAATTATCTTTCCTTTTTATCTAAGTCTAAGTATTAGGTTAATTAAAGCGTAACGATTTTATAAGGCTAGATCGCGATTTCTAAGAAATTTCTACTTTCTTTACTATAGCTGCGTTGTCTATATTACTTTTAAATTAGTTAGAGTTAATACTCTAATTATTTTAACTAGAATTATATTTAGAAAACTTAATAAGCTTATTTATACACTACTTTATTTTAATTATAAATTATTCTATACTTAAGGTACGTGTTAACCTTTTTTTAGTCTTATACTACTATTACCTTTTGTATAGAGTATAACACTGCCTATTTAGATTTAGATTATATAATCTAAGCTTCTACCTTTATATATATGCCTTTGCGTGTAGACTTAATTTTAGTATAATTTATAGTAATTTACGCTAAATCTCTAGTGCTTATAAGTCTAGTGTATATATAAATAAGAGTAATATAATATAGTATAATAAGTTAAAATCAAAAGTTAAGATTGCTATATAAGATATTATATAGGCGTTTTAGTAGTAGACTATATCTATAAAAAGGGCGCGCGAGTGCCAAGACGCTAGCGTTGCCCTAGTCCTAATTAGAAAAAGTGTTCTAAGGTAACACCGGAACACTAAAGTCGTCGAATAGATCCGTTATAACTATAGAATCTTTTCCTTTTTATTTATACTCTTTCTAGAGATAAGTAATTAATACTAAGTTATTTTATTATTTTTTTCTTATATAATTATTTTATATATTCTTTACACTTACTAATATAAAATATTAAATATTAATATCTATATATAAGGGGCTTTGGACTAAGAGGTTAGAGTTGCCTAAGTAAACTTAAGAATTCGATAGAGTCTAATAGTAACTCTGGCTATAGACTTATATATATACTCCTGGCTTGGCAAAAGCACGAATCTAGAACTTTGAGGCCGCAGGCCGAGTAACTATAAAAGGGCGCTTAGCCTCTTATACTATATAGCTAGCTATAAAGTACCTATTTAATATAAATAAAATAAAATACAGATTAACGTATCCGTGCGTATAACGCCCGGATTCGCGTAATGCCCCGCTTTTTACTAGAAAAAAAAACAAAGAAGTTTAAAGTAGTATAACTCTTTAACTACTTTTTTTTTAAGATTTTCTTTTATTAAAGCTATTAAGAAAGACCTTCTCTATAACTTTAGAATTCTAGTTTTCTAATAATAATTAGTTTTAAGAAAAAAGTATAAAAGTCCTAAAATTTAAGTTCCTAAAATTAAAAAAAAAATTTTTTAGAGTAAAGTAAACTATTTAAAATATATTTTATATTAGAACTCTTTTTTAAAAAGAGCTACTTAAGAAGATAAATTATCGTTCCTAATATATTTCTCTTAAAAATTTAAAAAGGTAATCTAATATTTTAGTTAAGAGTTTTATTAAAAAGAACCTAATATAAAATATATTCTAAATAGTTTACTTTACTTCTAAAAAAGAATTATTTTTAAATTTTAGAAACTTAAATTTTAGGACTTTTATACTTTTTTCTTAAAACTAATTATTATTAGAAAACAAAAATACTAACGTTATAGAGAAAGTCTTTCTTAATAACTTTAATAAAGGAAGATTTTAAAAAGAAAAAGTAGTTAAATAGTTATACTACTTTAAATTTTCTTATTTTTTAAAATTTTTTTTGTAAAAAGCGGGGCGTTATGCAAATACGGGCGTTACGCGCACAGATATATTATAATAATACTAATAAATAATTATAATTCTAAATAACTTCTAAACGCTTAAGTGTTTTATATATAAAATACTAGTAAAAGTATTTAGTATAGTTTTTTTTACTACTAAGAGGGTTTTTTATAAAAATATTATATTAATAGTAGTTATTCCTTTTTTTTTTAATATAGAAAAGCGTTTTAAGGTAGAATTAATAAAAAAGAGATTGTATTTAGTATAAGAAATAACTATAAAAGATAAAATTCTAAAGATAGTAAAACTAAGTAGTAATAATCTAAAAATAATAAGACTAAATAGAAATTATTTATTTATAATTTAGTATAAAAAGTAAATAAATATATAAAGAGGTAATTTAGTTAGTATTATTAAACTAGTTAATTTATTTTAATAAATAGATTACCTAGTAGTCTATATATAAAATAATTTAGACTAATAAATACTTAGCTTTATATAGTTTAATTATATCTTTAACTTTTATATATACTAGTGTTTCAAACTAATATTTAAATTATTATTTTATATATAATAGTATTTTATATATAAGCTATTATTTTATATACAAACTAGTTTTTTATATATAAGCTATTATTTTAACTTTGTTTTACTATTACTTAGTTATAATCTTAATAATAAACGTCTTATTTTAGAATAATTTATTACTTTTTAGTTTATTATACGCTAATATATATAATATTGCCTTATTTAGTATATTATTTTTAGTCTTTTTTAGCAATTGCTCAAAATTATTATAGCACTTTATTACGACAAGTTGTTAAAAATTATTAATTTAGAAAAATTAATTATAAGCTTATTTATATTATAAAAAACCATATTTAATAATACTATTTTAAAACGCTTTTCTGTGTTAATAATAGTAGAGGAAAGAACTGCTATTATTATAATATTTTTATTAGAAACCTCCTTAGTCGCAAAAAAAACCCATATTACAATAGCGTATTTTATAATATTTATTATGTTATTTTTATATTAAATTTTATTTTTAGTCTTAAGTAATTTAATATATATAATATTAGATTTCTTATAATTATCTTTTAGGAAACTTTTTATGCATTATTTAAAGTTAACTTTAGCTTTAATTATAACTTTATTATTAGAACAATTATTTTAGTTATTTTAGGTTAGAATAATTATTTTAGTTGTTTTTAGGTAGCTTATCTATTTATCTTTTATTATGTGTTGTTAAATTATCTACCTAGGGGTAGAACGACAAAGGCTTTTATCTTAAATAACATGACAAAAAAAGCAGAGCCCCCTGCTTAGTAACTAAAAAGAGCGTATCTTTTATTATAATAGCGAAATTCTAACATATTATTTTATTATTTATTTTGCTTACTAATATAGTTTTAACATAAAATAAGACGTTTGTTGTTAAGGTAACGACTAAGCAATAGTAAAACAAAGTTAAAACAATAATTTGCAAGGGGAGAGTCGGCTTATCCAGGAAGCTGCAAAGAAGCTGATGCATTCGGGTGACAATATCGAACAAGCAACTCAGGGAACTCTAGGATGTAGTAGTAGTAGTAGTATTGATTAACGTCCAGGAACGTAATGTTCTAGCCTCCCATGGGGCATGGGGACGTGCTAAGCTGTATTTACAGAAAGCATTTCGTGCCTGCCGGCTAGCTACCACAGTAGCCTTGTTGTACATAGCCCATCCTCCCTTTAATAGGTCTACCTGCTACTACAGGCACCTAGATACCTATAGTAGCCGGCCCTCATCTGTGAGGGTGTTGTTGTCCTGCCCCTCTCTCCCTCGCCCTTGTAGCTCTGCTCCCGTACTGTCTTCCTCCCCCTACCTCGTACGAAGTAGGACCTCGTACGAGTTAGCAAGCTGCCTTGTACCTTGAGTAAAAACCTCGTAGGGGAAAACCTCAAGCTTGAACAAGTAGTAGTAGTCGCCTGAGCGGTACTTAGCTTGGGTGAAAGGTTTTGACCAAGTCTTGGCAGAGCGAAAACTCTGCATCTTGGCTTTTGGTCTCTTTATCGCAACAGCGCCAGCTTTTTGCGGATAAAGAACGTGATTCTAGTAATCAGCTTGTTCAGGCGAACAATTTCATACTACAGGAACCCCCCACACGGTCGTGTGGGTGGAATCACGATTTTGGTGTTCCTGGAACTCTAGGATGAACGGTCGGGGTGGCACCAAAGAGCGGTCTTAACATGGCAATGTGCTCGACACCTTGGACAGAAATTGCCGTGATCTTACATCGGGACGAGTCTACCGAGCATTGTTCAGGCTCACTTTGATTTGCCCAGAACCTCTGCTTCTCCAAATGTCCGCACAGACACTTGGCCGTAGCTCCATGGTCACTTGAGCTGCATTTCTTTACCTTTTAAGTGTCTCTTTATTCACGAATTCCTTTGCCTGCAATACGTATTGCTATTCGTCAACAAAGTTGTTGACAAGAAGGGCCTGATACTACGATATTGGATCATTCG
Organism: Laburnicola sp. JP_R_19; assembly: GCA_031010545.1. Classification (NCBI taxonomy): domain Eukaryota; kingdom Fungi; phylum Ascomycota; class Dothideomycetes; order Pleosporales; family Didymosphaeriaceae; genus Laburnicola; species Laburnicola sp. JP_R_19. The sequence continues at coordinate 2,279,213 of VOIT01000042.1, forward strand.
CACATTCTCTTGGCTCGGACCACTTCTATAACTTTGGTACAGGAATCCAACCGAGTATCTGATCCCTTTGATGCATACTCCGAAAGGAGGTCTGGTCGGATATGGAGGATCGTGCTGTCGCGTGGTGGATACACGGTCACTCCACGAGATTGCCTATTCGGGTAGCGTTAGACATCAACAGCTTTGGGCCGATCAGCCGATGACTCGCAAGCCATGGCCTTAATGGTTCGACATAAACTACGTATAATAAACATGCTGTTTGAAAGCCCGTCAACATCCGTATTCGGTCTCTGTACGTTCGGATTGGAATCAGAAGAACCAACGTGTTTCCATTCTACTCGTACAGCCCCACGGACTCAACGTATTTTTAGCCTCACCATTCCTAGTGGGAAGCTTGATAACTTCGAAACCATCTCGCATGCATTTCCATTCGCCTTGTTGCTTTTCCAGACATGGCATTGGTTTCGGTGGACCATGCGCGATCAGTAAGCCAGAGCTATCTCTGGGCGCAAACACCGTTTCATGCCGTTGCAGAAGCTTCTCGCGTCTCTCTTATGTGAATAGTAGCGTCTAGTATGCATTAGGCGGAAAGACTGACTCACCCACGCCGATATGGGGGACAGGCGAGATACACGACTTCTCCTTTTGTGCCATTTGCACACTTGGTAGGCGCCTTCATGCATCACTAAGCGGGTAGGGCAGTGTGACTCGTATTCACGATGTTTGGCTCTGCTCTGGGGGCATGGAGATACGGAAGAGGCCGCGCACAATGTGGTTACGCTGTACACCCTGCATGAAAGCGCCTAGATGAGGCGGGTGATTCGGGGACAGACTCTGCAACCGTGCTTTTGTCGAGGAGATGCAGACTGACTGCCTCGAGCTTGTTCCCGACCCGGGCTCTTCGGCATGCGTCAATAGGTGCGTCAGCTACGGCGGATGCTTTCGGTTCTCCTTTGGTTCTGGAGAGTGAGGGCAATCTCAAGCAGGGCGAGTAGATTGCTTTGCCCCGCGGCGTGCTCCAGCTTCCAGTGGGAAGTGTAGCCGCGGCACGGAGTGGCCCCCCTGCTTCTCTGCTAAACGTCTCCGTCTTTGCAGCCTTCGGACCTACAGACCAACCTCGTGCTCAGCTAGAAGTAACACCACATTCCCGCTGACAACGTCCTGCCCCGCCGACACCATCATCTCTACACTCACCGATCCATCTACACAGAAATGGACCAGACCAAACCGCCCGGGCGCTCCCCACCTCAGTGCCATACCGAACCACCACGCGCAGTCTCCTTAGAAAGCAACGTCAGCACGAACGCCGTCCACAACATCAACATGCTGGATCTCCAGAAGACCTTCTATAGCAACTGCCGTCGATGCTGCCTCCACCGATCCGCCGACAACAACATTGCAGCTAGCTACGGAGATATCTGCCACGGAGGCTCGTACATACGTGAACCGCATTATCATTGTTACACTGGCATGTATTCTTGGACGTCGTAACACGCGGTCATATTCGCCTTTCCTCGCCCTCTCGTACCGTACCCATGTCGATGCATCGAAGAGCTTTACGGCGGATCATGTACGATGATACAGTATGGAAGTGGATAGAGTTGAAGGAAGTTGCAATGGATATTACCATAGAGGCACAAGGTACAACGAGAGTAATGTGTGAGAACTGTGCAAATGACATGAGAGAGACAAGCAATTCACCGCTTGCAAGCACGCAGCATACATGGATCCAGTCTCAGGCCGAGCAAACGGTAGGATGGGAGGACGGGCTGGAAAAGACATTGCAATGCGCACCAAGACTCGATTATATGCAGGAGGGGCTCGGCATGGATCGAGGACTCTCATCCTTGCGCCCTAGCAAGTGGTTGTTGGATGATCTCACTCCCTCACTCTCTTGTTGATCACAACAGGGTACCTGGGTGTACCATGCTCTCCCAGAGTGCACTCGGATCGGCCCCACATCCAGCAATAACCATCCTTACCATGGCCCGACAAATTGATAACGGAGGCTTTCTTACGCTCGCACGGTTTCCATCTCGGTGATACCTCGAGGACAGCCTGTTCTTCGGGGCCCGGTGGTTTGCCACACGCAAGGGCCTCAGTGTGGCGTTTCGTGGCTTGCGTCGACATGACCTCGTTTACCCTAACTCTTCATCTCCAGATGGCCGGCTGACGTCCCTCTCGGTGAGAATAGCCAAAGGAAAACACACACATTCATCTCCAGTACTCGTCTGGGATCAATCGGTCAAGGCATCTCGCAACACAAAGCAGTCGAGAGCAGATAACCGCGCAATAGGTCATGCATCGAAGCTGAATGCGAACAGTGAGCAGGGTGCTAAAGGTCACACTCCCCAGCCGCCTCAAAGCTTGGTTGTGTGGGTTGTTCTAGGTATGCCAATGGTTTCTAAGATAGCGTCAAGCTTCTCGGGCCTTTCACGAAGAACATCCCATTCCTCTTGGGACTTGACCATGAGTGTACCACCGAGCAACGTGCCGTTCAACTGAACGTATCCAACCTCGGTACCGTCGTCGCGTCGCAGCACGTGGCCCTCGTTGCGTCTCGGGACAATAGCCATGCCGGAAGTTGTCATGGCCAGATTGTAGCTGATTGGCAGGCCTCCCTCGGAGGTATCATGTAGAGCAAGTTGACCGGGGTTAGCTGAGATGAAGCCGTCGATCGCTTCCTTTGCATGCCGGTACAGATCTTTGTATGTCTGGAGAAGTTGGGCGCTGGAAGGCTCAGAAGCGAACTTGTACGCAAAATGCGTAAAGGGAAGACGTGTATGCTGAATCGCTTTAGTTGAGGCATCTGCGGTGATACTTAGCCGTGCTTCGGAGCTAGAAGTTCTCGTAGCATTACCCTGCGTTCCGCTTGACAAGACCGTGTCCACCAGGACGTCCCAGCCAGCCGATTTCTCCCCCTCGTGCATGCTATCCACGGGGAGGAACTGCAAGTGACGATGCGGCTGGCTAGCCCCACTATGCTCGCCAGAATTGAAGAAGGCGAACAGGCGCCCACGACGGCTGCCTGAAGCCTCGTCCTGCCATGCTTTTAGGCAGGCATACGTGGCCGCTAGGTCGTCTTCCTCTAGCGCATGTGTCTGCTGCTTGTTCGTCTTTGTGGCAACTATGAAGTGATTGGCAATGACGGGAAACTTGTTCAGCACGAGCAAGTGGCTCGGGGTGGTGGCGGGCACCTCGGCGATGAAGAGCTCATGCGGCGGGCTCTCGAAGGGATCGGTCCTCTGCGTCGGTGCCGTCTCGTTGCGCGGCTCGGGCTTCTTTGCGAGGGCCGGGCAGTATCGCAGCTGGAACTGGGACAGTCGTTAGCTGGGAGGGGGTTCAGCGTGCCAGGTCACTCACGGGCATACCAGCAGAGCTGCGGATGGTGCTGAGCTCGGTCGACGAGAAGACGAGGGCCTGGGATGCTCTGGCCGCTTTGAATCTGGCCTCGACCAGACCCGGCAGCGCGTCGGGGAGACCAGCCAGCATCTTCATGAGCGAATCGCGCAGTTTGGATACTGAGGAAGCTGTGAGCCCGCACATGTCACGCCGCGACTTCTCGGCCGCGACTTCTCGGAACGATCTCGACGCACGGACCCGAATTGCGGCTTCCCCCTCACGCTTCAGCGCACAGTGATCACCACCTCCATCATCGCCCTCGGTTGAACATCATCTTCGACTCTACTTGGTCTCCTACCATCTACCACCCCTTCCGTCACGGCACACGCGCCGAAGTCCATCACGATTTGCATCCACGTCCTCGATAGGGAAGCAACACAGCAGTCTATACGCCTACCCAATGCATTGGTATCTGAGAAGCAAAACGCCGGAACCCCTCCAAAGCTAGCATAGTGTCGTCTGCTCTGCAGCATGCCAATCTAATAAGGTCCCGTCGCCTAGTATCAAAACACGAATATATGAATGGTCCACCGACCAACCCACCCTCGGTACACAAGTGGATAACAGAATACAAAAGAGCAGGAAACTCCGAAATGTGCAAAGAAGGAAAGAGCATGTGTCCTCAGACCTCGGCCCCCGAATAGAGAATAGGGAACTTCGGGTCAGTCCAAGCGGCGTCAACGGTGTTGCTCGAGCTCCGACCACTTTTTCTTACATGTCGAGTTACCGAAATGGTAAGATCCGCCGTTCTCGGCGATGTACTCCGCGACCTTCTTCCACGATATCTTCGACAAGCGCTGGCCCTTGTCCAACCCTCGGTAGCCGTCGTCGAGGCGGTCGAACTCCTGGGCGACTACCTTCCTAAGGAGGCGGACCTGTTAATATTAGCATGTGGTGAACAGAGACACGCGGTACGTTGACATACGTCTTCCGCCCTCCAGACCGGCTTGCGCACACGATCTTTCCTCTCCTTGGTCAAGGCTCGATATCGGCCTCTCAACGTCGACTCGGCGACCGCAGTGCCAATCTTATCACGGATCTGCTTGTACGTCCACCCAAGCGCTTTGCCCTCGAGGAGGAGGCTGTTCTCCTTCTTGCGCTGGGCCTGACTCCCTGCAGAGCTGTTCACCTCATGGTCGTCTTGAGTTGTAGCGTTGCTATGCGTCTCACTTGATTGCCCGTACGCGCGGTGGGGGCCCTCAGCGCGAGCTTGAGTTGAGTAATCGATCGCGTTCTGTTGGAACGCCTGGACATTCCTACGATAATACGGCTGGCCGGCTGGCATTTGCTGGTACACCGACGGCGCCCATCCATTTCCACCTGATCCATGGTTAACAGGGATTGTCCATCCGTGACCGAAGCCGCGGTTATGGTGTTGTCCAACCGACGGCACGATATCGATGCCATTCGTTTGCTCAACCTCCATCACTCCTCCAGTTGGGTGTGCAAGATGCTCATCGAAGATCTGTACTCTTGAACCGCCGTCATGAGATGGGGAGTGCTTGACCTGGTTTGGTGACGTCGAAGCATACTCTACCCAAGCGCCAGCTTGTTGGGGGCCGTCCTTGGGTGAGAACGCCTGGCTATTCTCTGACGGATCACTGAAAAAGCTCTTCCCTGACGGAGACGACGTGGCCGTCTCGAACTCGGCTTCGTCAATGACCCCGACTTGTCGCAACAATTCCAGCTGCCCTCGCGTCGGGACGTACGACAAGCCACCGGCATACCCGCCTTCACTCCTGACTACGGTCTGTCCTTGGACCCCACCGAAATATTCTAGATGGCTGTTTGGTCCAGATTGCAGATCAGCGTCCGTCGTGACCAGCGGCTCCATCGTTACTTGGTGGCTCCAACTGAAGGAATTCGCCGGATCGGCCGCGTATATCGGCTGTTGACCGCCTGAAGAGCTAGGATACGACGTGGTGGGGTAGAAGCCTTCGGCTGCAGGTGCAGAGATGTGCTGTCTGGGGTCTCTCGGCGCCGGAACGTCAGTTGGCCAAGCCTGAGCATACATGCTGCTCTCATGCCTGTACTGCCGCTGTTGTGCTGGGTCAGCTTGCTGTCGTGGACGAGGTCATGCAACTCTTACTGCGTAGGACTGTGCCATTGCTAGCGACTCGAAGCCTTGGGTACTGAAGGGCAAAGGCTGGCGAGAGATGTGGGGGTTGGAGTCGCAGCTGCGTTGTTGCGGAAAAATTGACATCTTTGACCTATAAGAAGGTCAGTTGGGGACTGGTCACTTCGCAGGCGTGCGTGCCCGAGAAATAGGCAAGAAATTCACAACAGAGCCGCTGATCGTGGGCGGGGGCGGTGCGAAGGGATGTCGCGGCTGATGTGACCATTCACGGGCCACGGTGATATCATACGGCGCAAGGTGAAGTCGACCGCTTCACGCGACTAGGCGGTAAGGGAGCGTAGACCGCTGTCCAAGTGGCAGAATTCTTGACCGACTCCGAGCGCGGAGCCTCACGCAACTGATGATTTGTTCTAGATTGTGAATGGTGCACCGATGCGGCCCCAGGCAAGGCTTGCGTCGATATCTATACCATGTACCAGCAGGACCGTGCTAGGGCCCTCATTCACCGAACACCATCTTCAAGCTAGTTCGTCAACAAGCAGTTGGATTACTCACATAGATGCCACGCCAGTACCCAAAAACCAAGACGCCCAAAAAGGACCTAAGATCGTATGGACAGCACAAACACACTAACGGCTCGTCAGCGCTTTCAACTCGTGGAACGAGTCTGGATGAAGGACACCGTACAAAACACTAATGAGCAGACTGACACGAAGCAAAGCGCAAAAGAAAGCCGAAGCTGCTGGTGAAGTAGACTCTACGGGAGAGGTGATACTTATTTCTAAATCTCATTCACCTAACGGCTCCTTGTTTGGAGAATCCCACGTTTCTAAATGCGGCAGCGGGATGGGAGGCTGGCCCGCCGTGAAGGCCGATTCCGCCCATCCGCTCCACATATTCAACCGACGGGGGGAAATAATGGATCTTCAGGCGCCGTCCTGATATTGCCTCTCCCGTCTCCCGATCCTGTATAGACCAAGCCAGGTTGTCTGATGACCGACAGCACCACGATGACGAGGAACAATTCCGACGTGGCAGGTCCGCCGCATACTCAGCCTCGCTAGAGATTCGTAGCAGCCTTTCGACCTCGATGGCCTATTAGAGCCGAGCAGCAAAGCCTCAACCGCAATGTGCTTGCTCTTCTGGTGTTAGCTGAGCTGGCCCGAAGTACCTGCGTCGTCTTGTTTGGCTGGCTTGTAGAGGCGAACGGGTGCTCGCATGGCAAACCGATTGACAATCCCTGCACATTACTCGCCGGCAACTGAGCAGCTGAGCAGTCCCCGTCTACAGATGACGCTCGGTCACAATTTGCATTGAGGCGAATGATCTGCACCAGGTTTGGTCGCTGTAACAGACAACATGTGCGCTGCGCTAAGCCTAGTGCACGTGCGGCGTACTACATTTGATGGTCCACTTGTTTTTCAGCCTTAATGTCCTTCACCACGATATTGCGACCACCCCTTAGAATCAGGTCCGAAGCAATACGCAGATTGAATCCATGGCCCGTCTTCTTTTGGACACCCATCTCACCGCGTGTCGCAGCGCGCCGATGTCCATATGGGCAGTGATTCTGCACCGTAGCGGTGCGAGATGGTCTCTTTTGAACCCCTGGCCCAATATTGCTCTTGAGACTCTAACAGGTGAAGACTTAGTTGCAGCGTCTGGGGAAGCAGCTACCCGTCCGTGGGGCCTGTCAAAGCTTCGTCAACGGTGTCACGAACCTGGTGCGCGAAATGAGGAGACGCGACAGTTTCGACAGGAGGAAATCGGATCATACGTTCTGGCCAAACCACGGGGACGAGCTCCCACTTGGCAGCAAACAGCAGGCAGGCACCTGGGCACCTGGGCACCGGCAGAGCCTCATTCACGTGAGCATTAAAATTCAACTAGAGGCTCTGTCCACGTGTGACGGAAATCCGGAGGTCCCTGGGTACTGGTTAGCAGCTCAACGCCACCCCAGATACTGCTCAAGTGACGCCTGCAGCCGCAGTTAGCTCCACACTCCTGCATGCCGTTTCATGTGTAGTTCGCATTCGCCTTTTGATAGACAGCCAGCTATCACCCGCGGAAGCCATGCTACAAGCGTCGATTACCCTTATCTCATCAATCAGACGCCCCACAAAAAAAGGTTAATTATATAATTTAAAATAATTTAGTGCTAGTTTATATATAGGTTATATATACTTTTATTCTTTTTATTTACTAAGTAGAAGGCTCTGTTTTTTTATTACGTTATTTAAGATAAAAGCCTTTGTTATTCCACCCCTAAGTACTAGTTAATTTAACGCCATATGTTTCTTTATATTATATTAAGCTAAAGTAAATTACTTAATTATTTTAGCTATGTTTAATATAACTGGTGCTTCCTATAACTATAAAGCCTGCTGAAAGCGAATCCTCCCAAGGACGAGGCGAAGGTTTGAAGTATAAAGAAATGCGAAATCAGCGAGAAGACCGCTGCCCATCCGTGAGTATCTCATTCTACGAGCGGGAATATGACGTACGTAGTTCAACGCGAAAGTCAGTATCATCTCTGTCAAGATCTTCTGACTGCCGTTCTAGTAGAATCGGTTGGACCATCCTTCCTCCAAGGGCTTGTCAGAACACCCCAACATGGCGACTGAAACTTTTAGATCCTTGAGGTTGGGTAGTGTCGTGCTGCTGAGGATCCAGGCATCAGCTTTGCGCATAACCCCAGTCTCAGATTTTGGTGGCTGCATCGGCCCGATCGGATGCAGATCCGGTGCGGAAGACGCTGGTGGAAGCGCCACCACCGCGGGATGACGGGAGTGGATGTGGGCGGCGCATCTGTCTTGAGCTCGGCAACTCCTGCACCGACAGAATCCTCTTGCGCGACGCGGTCTTCAGGCCGGCATTCTCTGCCTTGGTCTGGCTGCTCTCCAGTTCCAGGCGATTGTCATTGGCGAGGTCGGCGTTGAGTTTCTCAGCCATGGCGAAGTTCATCACTCTGACGAAGTTGGCCTTGCTGGCTGCGAAGACATTGTCGCCTTCGCCGAAGCTCGCTGGACACTCGGCTGCATGCGTACCTGCTCATGCGTACCTGCTCCTCTTCGTCCCTCAGAGACAGCCTGTGCATTGGGAGCTGGCATTCAGTGTCCTCAACACCTTGCGCAAGATAAGTGGTATTCTTTGTAACGGCAACGCAACACAGACCGCGTTAGGGAGAACTGTACGTTGGCCATTAGCTTCTGAGCGATCGATGTGCTCCCGCAGGCCATTGTTCTCGGCAAATTTTCGTCTCACTTTTGTAGGCCGGCCTCCATTCTTTCTGGCGAGATCGTACACTTCATAAGTGTGGGACCGAATACAAATGCTCCTCCCGGCTGCCTCTGTGGTCATGTTTGTCCTGTGGCTTGCCGTGTAAGACTCGGCGGTTTGTAATCAACGGCACAACGGGGGGAATTGTGTCCGCACCAACCCTGCTGCAGTTTTGGCCATTTTCGACCCTGCTGTAGTTCGAGCAATTTCGATCTTGCAGCAGTTCGACCATTTTCGACCCTGCTGCACAACCTCGGATGTACAGGGACACAATGGCGTCTGTTCCAAGAGAAGAGGTCGAGATGTTGTCGGAGGGAGCCGTGATCGGGGTTCGTGCAGCCCATCGGGGGTCGCGTGAATGGCTTGGTGGACACGCCCACGTCCCTCCACGATGCTGGCCGGGGCAGCTGAGTTCTTGTTTGGGGCAATACCACCAGTGATGGCGTCCTTCCAACTCATTATAGGAACGCCCTCATGTGTGGGACGGTGGTCGCCAGAGGATTGTGGTTTACCAACCTCGCAGGCTTGGTTGACACCCTTCTCAATCCGCGAAGAGCGTGGTAGCCCCTCCACGGCGAAGTCTTCCACCATCCTAACCCATCTTCTATCGTCCATGATCGTCCTAACACAGATGTGGAATGCGGACCGGTACGTTTGGCAAGAGTCAGATGTTTGAGGGATCCCGAGAAGGCTGCCAGTCTTGTTGACAGAACCGGGGGTGGGAGTGTATCGAATAGCCATAGAGGACGAGTTCTGCGAAGAATGAAGTGGTCGCGGACGATAAACTCGGGGCTATATCTGCGAAACCTAAGGCGGATATGAAGGGAGACGACTGAGACGTGGTCCCGCAGACGGTCACTGCACCGTGTATTCGTAAAGGAAGTCCTGTGCGACCCGGCAGGTGCTCGTGGGCACTATCAGAGGCAACATTGCGTAGAGATCGAAAGAACATGGTCGTAACCGGCAGCATTCATGGAGATAGACCATTGGGGAGGGTAGGTAGGGGGACGGCTGGAGGCAGCGTTGTTCGTATGGCTAGCCTAGCTGCGAGGCTGCGACGGAGTTAATAACGCCAAGGTCCGCTCCACGTGGCTGGTGTGGCGCTCCGGTCAAGCCAAATCCGATCAGGCAAAGCCCCTCACCAGCCGAACTCCAGCAGCCCAACCCGATTAGGTAAAGCTCTTCACGTCCGGACTCCAGGGCAACGATGGTAGAAGGTATTATCTACAGGCGATCAAGGTCGCCGGCTGTGAAACTCGGCGATACCATATCTTTCACAGTCACCAAGCCAGCGAATAAATTTGAGTACGGACGATGCATTGGTTATAAGACGATAGCCTCCCAGGTACCGACTATCTACGAAGGGGTCACCCCGGAACATCCTAGCCGAAAGTCTCCAGACCGCCGTGGCCGCACACTGCGCCACCCCACGTGCGCCGCGCCACTACCGTGCCACTTCCCCACTCTGCATACGGCCCCAGCCCAGCATCCTACCGTATCCCAAAATCTTGCCCATGCCGACAGCAGTTCTGCAGCATCCAGCCCCCAGCAGAAGATAGGCTTCCTTCCCCCCCACCGGAGGCTCGTCTTCGGACGTCAACGTTGGCACGATGCACCCATCATCCCGACACATCAACAAGCGCTTTATGCCACCTCTCTCTGCGAGCACAAGGCTACAGCGTCTGGGCAAATGTTGAAGCGTCCGGCACGACGAGTACGCTCATCAGGGAAGCGAGCAATACCCGCATGCAGGTTGCAGGCGTGCACCTGGTGGGAATTGGTAGCATTGTGGCGGACCTTCTCCGGGACTGGCGCAACCCCTCTCTTGGAGCAGCCAAGATGTACCCATGGATCAACAAGTACGCTGCGGACGCGCCGTTTTCTTCGCGTCTCTACAACGCGTTCCAAAATATTACCCGTTTTTCTCGCTTGACGCACGGGCTCACCTGACGCACACTTTTCCAAAAATCCCCACAATTGAAATAGATGTAGCTCCACCAATATGGACCCGATTGAGCAGGCGCTGGCATCTTTGAAATCCTTGGAGCTTGGAGGAAAAGTTAATATCGCGCAGACAGCAAAAAAGTATGGTGTTGAATGATCTATGCTATCGCGAAGGTGGCGCGGTGTACAGGGCTCCTGTGCAGCCTAATATGAGAATTAACGACTTCTTAACGACCGTTAGGAGCTAGAGCTGGTACAATACGTTGACGAGCTCTGCCAGCGAGGGCTACCGCCTACAAGAAACATGCTACGCAACTTTGCTACTAAAATAAGCGGCAAATAAGTAGGAAGCTCTTGGCTGGATTGGTTTATCAAGCGTCACTATCTTGACCTAGTATCAAAATAGACGAATGGCATGGACAAGGATAGGAAGAGAGCTGATTCTGCCTTCAAGTACGCACTCTATTTCGAGCTCTTGAAGCGTAAGATCGAGCAGTACGAGATTGAGCCACAGCACACCTACAATATGGACGAGAAGGGCCTCCTTATTGGCGTACTATTAAAGATGAAGCGGGTGTTCTCTTGACGGAGGTATGAGGAGGGGGGAACTAGGCAAATGATTTAGGACGGCAATTGTGAATGGATTACGACAGTTGCTTGCATATGCGCTGATGGATCGTCTCTATCCCTAGGCTTTATCTACTAGGCTGTCTCGGGCAATATTTAAGACTTATGGCTGCAGGATTTTGATCCTACAATACACACGGCCTTCTTTGCTTCCTCTCCTAGCGGATAGACGAACGATAACCTTGGGCTTTAATGGTTAAAGACTATCTTTGATTGAGAGACTAAATTAAAGGTTCGACCGCGACAGTATTGACTGCTTATCCTCGATGGCTATGGCTCCTACATCAATATGAAGTTTATTAAGTACTGCGACGACAACAAGATCCTCCTAGCAGTCTATCCTCCTCATAGTACTCATACGCTGCAGCCGCTTGACGTCACTCTGTTCAGGCCACTCTCACAAGCCTACTCGTACGAGGTAGCACGATTTATGGAGGAATCTCAAGCCTTCTCTGCACTTACTAAGCGAGACTTCTTTCGCATGTTCTAGACTGCGTAGGAGAAAGCTTTTACTGCAAAGAATATCCTCTCTAGCTTTAAATCGTGTGGCCTTCACCCCTTTAAGCCAGAGGTTATCTTGGAACGATTTAGCCACACTGAGGCTGAGAGACCATTATCCAGCGAGAGCTCGAGGTCTGTCCTTACGGCTGACGATTGGAGGAAGGTTACTAAGATTCTACGAGCAGTTGTTGACGACGTATACGACTCCAAGGCTAAGCTGCTCTCACAAACAATCCACTCGCTCTCTACTCAAAATATAATGTTAAAACTTGAGGTTCAAGGCCTTAAAAAAGCGCTAGTTAACAAGAAGAAGCGTCAGAAGAGAGGCAAAGCGCTCCAGCTTGAGCAGCCTCTAGTTCAGGATAGTAGTGCTATCTTTTGGAGCCCAAACAAGGTGCAGCTAGCGCGTGAGCGTGAAACTCAAAAGGCAGAGGCAGCAGAGGCAGAGAGGCTCTAAAAAGAGGAGGATAGTCAGCGCAAGGCAATTGAGAAAGCCGAGAAGCAACGAGCTTTAGAGGAGAGGCGTCGTATGAAGGCTACTGCAAAGGAGATCCGGCTTCAAGAGTAAGCGCAGAAGCAGCAGGAAAAGGAGGACAATAGACAGGCTCGGCTTGCTGCTGCGCAGCTTCAAAAGGACATCCAATTTGCTAAACAGGCTAGAAAAGCAAGGAAGCAGCAGTCTATTGTCCCTCAGGAGGTTCGTGGCAGCGAGCAATTAGTTGTTGAGGTCATTGAGGCCCCGCAGGCGACAAATCGTCGGGGGCGGCATATCAACCTCCCTACAAGATATCGTGATTAGATAATCAAGTAGACTTTTTCGCCATACTTGATTGCCTACTACTGTTCAAAATTAGACGATATAGAGATTTGTGTGAGGCTCAGTAGCTTCAAAAGCATTTGACGATGTTCGGCAAAAACCGTGCGCCAGGTGAGCCCGTGCGTCAGGCGAGAAAAACGGGTATTACTAGGAAGTAACTTCTTGCTTCGGCCGAAAGAATACTACCATAGGGACTTTGGTTGTTCTACTCTTATATTCTTCTTTTCCAGGGCCCTACCACGCGATACTTGCTCGCGGTACGAAACTCTTCAAGCACAATACCGAGAACAGGAGCTGGAATGGACTTTCAGAGGCTAGGAAAACAAAGAGTCGTCCCTTGTATACTAATAAGGGTTGCAATATACTGCGGCTAGGACGCACAACAGCATCTGAGCCTTCTAAGCGGGTGCACAGTTCGGGAATCTACCTACAACTAACTTTCATGCTTTCCTCTTCAACAGCTAATTAATTTTATTCAGCTACCTTTGTCCACGTGGGCAAAGGTGTGGTTTACTTCACAGATGTCCGCTTTGTTCACAAATTGCACGTTGCAACGCTGAGTACACGGTCCTTCGCTTCTTGCATTGTTTTCTCAAAGGTCACGCTTCCTTCCTCGTGCGTCACAGTCCCGATCATTGTACAGTATCTTTGCGCCGCATAGTGTATATAAATTTTGACATTGTCTTTTCTACGCTTTTTGTCTGGGCTTCTTTGTTCCGTAAATAGCAAGTCCCTCCGATTTTATTGAAAAGACCGCCATCACCATGGACCACATCCCCACACTCACCAGCGAGCCTCATTTACCAAGCAAAACTCAAAGAATATCTGAAATGGCGACAACGACTAGCGAAGCCGCGACCTCAACGTCTGTGGAGTCCCCTGCCTCCTCTCGCACTACTCGCGCTACGATCGAGCCTTCAAGCTCCGCCACTCCATCCGAAACTTCAACACCAGCTTCGACATCTAGTACTCCGCCTAGAACGTCCACACCGGAGTCATCCTCTCCGCCCCCGACAAGCTCGGAGTCCCGCCCCCCACCACCGTCCTCGACACTTCCTCCCCCCACCACAACATCGCTCACCCCGTCACTAAGCCCGCCCTTCACCACATCCACAATTCCAACATCAACCACCCCGTTTGCAACCGCTACGCCTACACTCCCACCCGTCTCAACTAGCGGCCTCCCAGCCAAAGCCATCCTCGGCCTCTCCATCGGCCTACCCCTCGCCTTCTTACTAGTCGTCGTAATGGGCATCGTACACTGCGTCCTTAAGCGGCACAAGAACGAAATGGAGCAGCAGAAGCGGGGACGTGACCTTGAGAACCGAGCTGCTGTTGCTGCCGCGGAAACTCACATGGCGCAACCGACACTGCCGAATATTAGGGGGGCAGCTATGCAGGGTGTGCATCCGACTAGGTTGGGGGAGACGGCGCCTCAGGTTTTGCAGCCGTATGACTTTTACGCGGGGCGCAATGTGTATCGTGTGTAGGGGAGATGGGATCGCCTTGGAACTCGGTTGACTACCAAGGGCTATTAGAGGTAAGAATGCATGATGGTTCGCAAATTACCTTGCGCACAGCTGTACGGAGTGTGGGTGAGTACTTGAATCATTCTTGTCCTCGTCTCTATCGTCACTTGCAAATGAAAGATACTCACTCTTACCATTTAATAATACTTCAAAAATTTCATGCGCAGACGTCAACATGTTTAAAGTTTCTTGCTTTACCCTAGCACATTATATTCAATCAACCATCTTCGCCAACGCTTACACTTGAAGAATCTTAGTACGTACATGCCATGCAGCAATAGATTTGACCCCACGCAAACCTCAAGCATCAATCAATTTTCTAAATACTAACTTATCCCCATCTATGCCCCCAAACCCGCAACCTCCAGGCTTCCCATCCCTGCCCTCTCCCTCAACATCCTCTCCATCCTACCCTCCAGCCTCCCCATCCTCGCCCCATTCGTCGTCAGATTTCCCTCAAAGCCTACATACTCACTCAAGCTCGGCGGCAAATCCTCAACCCTCGTACCCCAGCTACTCTCGTTCCTCCCCAGCGTCAGCACCAACTCTTTCCCTTCTGTGAAAAAGCTATGATCGATCCAATTCTTAGTATAGGGCTCGCCGTCTACGGTAGCTGACTGGATGTATATAGCTTCATACGAAGGGTCAAAGTTGACGTTGCGGATAGTGGCGGTTTTGCCGGAGAGTGGGGACTTGATGGAAATGGAAGAGAAGAAGGGCGGTGTGATGAGGTAGACGTTTTGGCCTGGATTGGGGAAGAGGCCCATCCTGAGTGATGTTAGTATGCGCGGTGGCCGGTAGGGGCAGCAAAGAACATACATTGACATGGCGACGAAGGAACCCATTGCGCCAGAGTCGTCGTTACCGGGAAGGCCGTTGTTCTGGGGCGAGAAGTATCGGGGAATGTAGAAATGTGAGCGCTTGGCGCTGAGAGCGGGACGGCCTGCGTAGTGGTACTGGAACACGGTGAGGAATGAGGGCTGCGATCTCGTTAGTTGATCTTCCCAGAAAATGTGAAGAGGGATTTCCCACCTCGTTGCCAATGTAGGTGATGTTCTGGTCGTGCAGGAAATCTAAGCGTTTCACGAACCCCTCGGGGCCGCCATAGAGTTGGATTAATGCCGCCTGATCACCAGGTACGTAACTGTGATTCATTAGCGATTCATTTAAGATTCGAAGTCCTTTTTTGACTCACAATCCGTACTCCCACAAACTCGACTCAAAAGTCTCCTGGCCGGTATTCTGCAGCGAGCAAGCGACTCCCGAGTAGTTGTCGATCGTAGAGCACCACAGCGGATCCTGTGTATTCCAAGTGCCATTCAAATATCTACCCTGGAAGAACCCGACAAACCCCGTATCTGTGCCGTCACGGAAGAAGCTTGTTTGGTTTTTGTTGAAGAGATTTTCCCAGTTGCTGCTGCGTTCTGTGTATTTCTCCACATGGTCGCTCTTGTCAAGTCCGTTGGCCATCTGAGCAATGCAAAAGTCATTGTAGGCATATTCCAAAGTACGAGAAACCGAACGGGTCATGGTGCCAAAGCCTTTGTAGTCGAAGTCTTGAGTAGGGATGTAACCGAGAGCCTTCCAGCTGTCGAGACCACCACGGCCCTCGTTCGCCCAGGAGAAAGGCTCTTCTTCCGCGTCTTTTACAACGGCTTCGTAACCAGTTTGCCAGTCAATGCCGTCAGTGAGACCTTTAATGTAAGCATCCGTGAGTACAACATCGGCATTCGAGCCACCTTGTGTATATCCTTTACACAAGCTCATACGACAATCAGGAAGCCAACCTTCGTGTTCATACGTATCAATAAGCGATCGAATCATCTGCGTCAAAGCTTTTGGGTCGTTGATAGTCAAGAAAGGTAACTGGGACCGAAAGCTATCCCAGAGACAGTAAAAAGAATCGAAGTACGGTTGCTCGCTCTGCCACTTTGGGTTTTCGCCTGTGTAGTTTTGGGGATTGACCATAGTGCGGTAGATTCCAGAGTAAAAGTTCGTAATCAAAGACGGATCTACGCCATCGGTCGACACTGTGATGGGCGACAACTTTTCTCTCCAAGCGGCTTCAGCAGCGGTCTGTGTAGCAGCGAAATCAAAATCAGGGATCTCGGCCTCTGCACTGCTGCATGCTTGCTCGCTGCTGATATAGCTGATTGCGATCCGAGCAAGGACGCCGTCAGCGGGATTCTCGGTGAATCGAACGAAGCCGCCCCCAGGAAGAGGGTAGCCGTTGATAGAGCGATTGATCTTCAAGTCCTTGACGCTTGCGTTAGCACGCGAGTTGACGAAAATGCCACTCTCACGAATTTCAGCGCCCTTGAAATCGGCACAGAAGTAGGCAACGTAGTTTCCAGAGCCAAAACTGGGAAGAAAGCGCGCGTTTCCAGTCATGCGAGCATTCGTCTCATCGATTTGGATACTCGCGTTATCCTGACGCGAATCGCTCAGGTCGGTAAGATCCAAAAGTAGAAGGGGACTGTTGTCACCACTAGAAGGGAACTTGAAGCGAAATAGAGAGGTGTGATGTGCTGTGGTCATCTCGGCAGCTACATCGTTGTGTAACTCAATGCTAAAGTAACCGGGGGTGGCCTTGACGGATTCTGGCTTGTAGTGGATTTTTCGTTCCTTCTTGGGATAGGTGCAGCCATTCAAGTCTCCGTCGGTACAAGAGGCGTAAGGGAAAAATGCAAAGTTGCCGAGTGAGGGACTACCGCCTGCCTGCATTTAGCCAAATCTCGGTAAGAACAACCAGAGGTACTATCAAAACGTACCTGTGCCACTATCATGCATCGTACTGAACCCTGTCACGTTGCCACCCTCGGTCGTAAAGCCACCCTGGTTGCTCCCTGAATCGACATCGGCGACAGCTTTTGCCATCCCGTACGGCAAAGTCGCACCGGGGAACACATTGCCTGTAGAGTCAGCTTCCTCAATTACATTCTGTTCCAGTAAAGCTTTACGGACCTCCGTTGGCACTGCCGATAAGCTGATCCACATATTTCAGGTTATCGGTAGAGTTCTGCGCAATAGCAACTTGCAAAAGGAGCGGTAAAGGTGCAAGCAGTAACGTCTTGAGCGAAGCCATTGTCTGAAGCAGTGTTGGAAAAAAGGAGAGACAGAACCCGAAGTTGCAAATCCCAATTACATCGACATCGGTCCGATATTTGAATGACATCCGGTTGCTGCCGGGTACAAGCACGGCAGCTCCCATAAGCTAGCGTACAAGGATCCTGATCACCCGGTGTTTCTGATCACTCTACCAAAACGCGACACCTGCACAAAACGCGCGATATCTCAGCAACGCTGCTTATAATTGCCATTGACTACACATAGATTCAAGCGCTGCAGCTGCTGTAGCTATAGCAGCTGTTTCTGAGGTGCTTGATATAGTAGATCTACGTGGTTGGACTGCTGAAGCCTCAGCTGCGCGCATAGCCTCCCTAATACTCTCTACCTCTGCAAAGCGTTGATTTGGGTCTACTCGAACGCGCTTACGCTGACGCTGAGAGGTAGATATCTCTAGCTGCTGCTCAAGGCGTCTTTTCTCTGCTTCTAGGCCTGCAGCTCTAGTATTTGCAGCTGCTAGAGCCTTACCTGCTTTCTGTAGGAGCAGCCGGGTCGTACGACCTAGATTCTCAACGCTCTGGACGCTGCGCTGCGCTATATAGAGATCGTGAGGGCCCTGGGGAGTCGAGAGGAAGCTCTGGAGCTGCTGCTGAGGCTGCTGCTGACGTGTAGGCGTAGTAGGCCTCTGAGAGACCTGCGACGAGCTGAGCACGTGATTGATGTTGAATGGGCAGATACCAGATGCCTGCCAGCCAGCTCGAATCACACGCTCTGTGAAGCCTTCCTCCCTAGCTTGATGATAGCAGGTGATAAAGCGCTCCTTCTTGACAGGCGCAGCGTCGTCGAGTGATGCGAGCTCCTGGATCTGACGTCTGTAACTAGACTTGATTACAGAGAAAGGAGCAAGATCTAGAGGCTGTAGGACGTGTGAGGAGTGCGCAGGTAGGTATAAGAGCTCGATTCGATGCTGCTTGCAGAGCCAAAGGAAGTCTATATCAATATGGCTGCCGTGACCGTCGAGGATAAGAAGGCGGTACTGGCCATCACCTATAGCCGTCTCAGGTATGAATATACGCTGTAGCCACTCAACACCTATCGCTTTCGACGTCCATCCGTTCTCAGAGGTTGTATAGAGCCAGCTAGGCACGGATTTAGCTGGGAACCAGGTAGTCTGTAGGCTCTGGCCTTTGAAGATAACTGCGCAGCGTAGTTTCTGCCCTGTCGCCGATACGCACTCAATTATAGAGACCCACTCGCGATTCTCTGGAGACCGAATGTAAGCCTTCTTTTTCTGACTACTAGAGAGTACTCTAGTGTTTGTACATACTCCTAGAGCAACGCCAGTCTCATCCATATTGTATGTATTCTCCGCCTGTATGTTGAGCCGCTGTCGAGTCTGCTCATAGCGCTCTAGGAACGCGCGCAACTGCTCTGGAGTCGCTGCATCAGCTCTCTGAGCCTCTAGCTTTCTGCCGACTACAGAGGCGATACGTGGCTGGCGCTTGATAAAGTGGTATAGCCAGTGCTTGCCAACAGGACGATCGTCGCCGTTCATACGTAGGATTCGATTGGCCATTTCTCGCGCGCGAGCGTGTGAGGGAGGGCAGGCGCGCGCGTCTTCTTCAAGGATCCATTCTACTAGAAAGTCCTCCTGTCGAGGAGTTAATCGCTGCTGGTGCTGGTGACTGAGCGAGCTCGTTGTTACGCCACGGAGTCGCATCGATAGCGTAGACTGGGAGATGCCGTACGCCTTTGCAGCTGCACGCTGACTTGTATAAAGACCTGCAGCGAAATCGCGAATAGCGGATTGTATAGCATGCTCGCGGGCGTCCATATTGATGAGCGTTGTAGAGAGATATCGCGTGTTTTGTTCAGGTGTCGCGTTTTGATGGGGTGATCAGAAACACCGGGTGATCAGGATCCTTGTACGCTAGCTTATGCACCTCTATATACCCGCTGAGACCATGAGGAAGGTACACCGTCGCATGGTAGCATCGCTTCAAGTAGGATCTCTCGCAGTATTGGGGTGGATAACTGGAATCCAATCAGAACTCACTAACTAGGTCCGGCGTGGCATTTGGATGGACGATATGCCGCTCATAGCACGTGCAGTTTGTCTGTAATAGCACGTTAACTATACCGGGTGCCGGATAACACCGATCCCCCCTGAGCAACCACTGGCGGCAAAGGACGGACGGCGCAGACGTGCAACGTCAGCTGGTTACAATACGTAACGTAGAGACGTAAATGAAACTCTCTCTCTCTCGCTCACGTTAACTATACCATCCAGTTCAAGGATCGTCACTGCATGATGTTCCTGCAGAGTTCGGTGGGCTACGTCCCCCCGATAGCATACATATCTCAGGTCATCCGGTGCAAAGATCGAGGCGCGTGGACGTTTTGTACGATACGCAGGCGCACCTACTCTCTCTCAAAGGTTATCCATTCAGTTGTCTCACCCCGAGATGGTAGGTAAGACGGTCATTCTGGCTGTGATGATGGGTTGAAGCAAGCTTTGATGAGCCCTCCAAGCGGAAGGTGCGGAGAAAGCTGCACAAGCCAGGGGCGCCACATTCCGAGATAGGTATAGCGTGTCTGGGATAGAGAAGATCCAACCAGGAACGCCTCCCATTCCGACCCGCATCTTGCATATTCGGTCAGCATGCAGTTTAATGACGGAGAGAGAACCACGATTCCCAAGGCTGTGGAGACCTACGTATCGACAGTTGTGTGTCGCAGTATGACTGCTCATGCTCACCATCAAGCTCGCACCTTGGTACAATTTTCGTGTATCAAACACGGGCGACTGTACGTGTATATTCGTAGGAGAAGCTATCGAGGTGTACACCAGAGACTATTCATAGAATCTGTACCGGCGTGTTGGTATCAGGCATTATAGGAACTGCGCCCGGGGCTTCCGCATTCCCCGTCGGTCTGACTTTCACATCCACAGACGTGCATGCGCAGCAGCTGGAATCTTTGCGAGAAACGATTACTCGAGCGCATGATGCTGAGATAGAAAGTCTCTCGAAGACGATAAAAATCTAGGCGTTGAAACTTAACCATTGGATTAAGCAGGACAATCTCTAGACTTACGGCACTTGCGGGACGATCTGCGCGACTAGTGAGGATGCGGAGAGTCACCACAGGCTGTTATGTTCATTCATCCATTCACCATAAGATATACTCATATCGGTACACGATACTTAAGAGATACTGGATCTTTTCGTGCATAGAGCCCCGCGGAGACATACCAAACGTTAGGTTATTAGTCCCACACAGTGTGCCCAGAGTTGCCATCAATCAATCAGGATCAATTTTGAAGCTGTGATTGATTTGATTGATACTCAGAGACCTCGGAAACTGGTTTGATTGATTGAAGGTGATTTTGGAGGCGTATTGATTGAAGATTGATTGATTGACGGAAAAATCGCCCAGAGATGATATTTGTGTGCAGGGAGCTACAGAGGCTCATCCCACTGCGATACCTGATAGATCTCTTGTATCTCGAGCTCTGAGAGCTCTACTGGAAGCTCTCCGTCGGGCGTCTCCTGGGACGGAGAATATCCAGCCCTTAGCCAGCTCCGTACGCAGGTGATTGTGGAAAGCAATTGAGGGCTTATTTTTCGACGTTTTGGCTCCATCATATCGCCAACCTTAGAGAACACTCTCTCACAGTAACAGGAGGATGCTGGGATTAACAGGAGATCAATAGCCAACTAAGAAAGGCGGGGATACGTATCGCGGAGAGATAGCCAATACCCAATAGGATCTGTACAGTATGTGTGATCCTTAGGAACGCTCAATTCATTGTGCCACCAGCGATCGAATTCGTCAGTACTGTCAACAAGAGGAGCTGCAGTTTCAGCTCTTAGAGGCTTAACGTGTAACTCAGCGTAGTCGTCAATATTATTAACGCGTTTTAATCGTTTACGCGGAGGAGAGTTGACAGGGCGGGCATCTTCTAATTTGTACTTAGCCCACAGCTCTTAGAACTGCCTATTAGCTTTTTCAAGCCATACTTTGTACTCTCTAGTCCATGAGTTTACAAAGTAATACTTGTAATACGGGTAGAGGACTGTGGAGGCGTAATAAACTGGCGTCTCTTTAAGCAGCGTGTAATACTTTAAGAGCTTTGTGTGGGCTGCTGTCACGTTGATTTTTAAGTGGTCCTCGGGAGCGTCGGGCTCATTAAAATCAACGCTCGTAAAGCTCTCGACAAGCTGCTCAAACTGAGAGAGGAGGTACTCAAAAGTAGGATACACCTCGTAAATCGCTCCAAAACGGCCAGAGTCGCCGCGGCCTTCGAGTCTCTTTGTGGCCTCCTTCAAGGGCTGAAGGACCTCAATATATTGATTGATTGTAGCCCAATCAGCAGCGCTAAGGCCTTTGGTGGGAGCTCCAGCGTCAGAAGGAGCCTTGCCGCGCGCGCGAGCTGAGGACTTATCCCTCAACGCCCTCTCCGCCCTGTGATCAACGAGGGCATCAATTGGGCGGTGGAGAAGGACGGCTCTCACCATAAAATCAAGGTAGCTGTTCCAGCGCGTAACAACAGGCCTTATGAGCTCTAAGAGCCGCGCAGGCTCTCCCACCTCGCGCGTTGACTGCTAAAAGTCGTTAAAAAGGTCATGCTGCTAAGGCGTTGATATTGAGTGTACGACGTCCACAAGGACTCCAATAGGGCCCTTCTCTCGCCACTCGCGCAGGTATTTCTCCTCTACTTTAAGCTGCGATGCGTCGTTGTTAAAGGCGTCTTTGTCAGCTCCAAATATTACAGTTTGCCCTACTAAATTAAGCGAGTGAGGACAGCAGCGGAGGCGCCGGTCCCACAGGAAAAAGTCGTAATAATTGCCTAGTGCGTTGACAGCCGTATTATTATTTGTCGCGTTGTTAAGCGTAACGTACCCAATTGAGCTGCTGTCAATCCCAAAGGCCTCTAGCGTTTTGATAATAACTTCAGCGACTCTGTCGCCCGTATGCGCGCCACTGAGCTGAGGGAGGGCGAGAGGCAGGTCGCAGAGCTTGCCGCGACTGTCAACGTAATGAGCGATAAGCCCACAAAACGCGCTCTTGCCACCCTTCATAGTCCAGCTGTCGAAGCTTATATGGACCTTACTGAGCGCGTGAGAGAGCTCAGCTTGCACCTGAGGCTGGAGATTTGCGTATAACCTCAGCAGAAAGGCAGCGACGCTTGTATGGCTGCGGAAAGTAGCCAGCTCAGCCTCTGGGTTGGCAGCGCGCAGGAGCTTTGGAAAGGACGGCGTTTCCACCTCGCGCAGTAGGTGATTGTTCTCAGCAAGCCAGCCGACTACAGCGAGTCGAAAACGCTGCTGATTGAAGTTTCCAAGGGCGTTGGACACCTCCTGCGACACACCTACGCCGCCACGCATGAGAGCCCCGAGAGTACGCTGCCCTCACTCCAGTTGAGCTGACTGCTTGCCCGGGCGAAGGTGCCCATAGCCAAGTCGCCTCTGCTCAACGTGATTCCACGCCGCTGTTGTCGAGCTCGTTGTCTCTAGTATCCCTCTGGTGCCGGGCACCCTGTGTATGTGGCAGTGATTACAGACGAAGAAAATACGCCTCATGTCCGCCCGGAGCGCGACGCGATATCCATGAGCGTAGAGCACTAATTTCTTGAACTTCTGCGTACGCAGAGGCTTTGCATACAGCGGCAACCTTACCCAGTCAATCCCGTCAAAGTTATCTGCAAAACGAGCGTCGAATTCGAGCCCAGGGCTGTCGGAGCCAGGTGACGAGGCAACTGAGGGAGCAGTGGCAGCTTGAGTTAACGCAGCTCGAGCTCTTGGCGTCGGAGTTTCTGATAGTCCACAGGAGGGCGTCGACGCATTCGAGGGCCCTAAGAGCGTTGCGTCAATTAAGGGCAGAGCCTCTACGTTGAAGGACGCAGCGTTGCGGTCCCAGAGCTCAGTCTCGAAGCTCTAGCTGCCCTGAGACTCCGGCAGCTCCTGTGTGCTCTGTAAGTCGAGCGCGATGACTAGAGGTGCCGCTGGCCTTGCCGCTGTACTTAGAGAGCTCCTTTTACCCTTATTTCGTAAGGCCGGGGCCATTGTATGAGTGTGGAGGGGAGGGCGCGAGAGAGCGTTAATGGAGAGGGCAGACGCAGATAATTCAAGGTGCTTGGCTAACTTAGTTGATTACCAAATTAGGAAATTGCTTAAAACTCTAAAAACGCGTAAAAACCACTATATTCGTCGTTTTTTAGCTTCAAAAAGCCATCTTAGCGTTAAAAACAACGTTAAAACGGATCAATATGACCAGGAAGATCAATCAGGATAATGGCCCTTATCCTGATTGCTGCAAAATTTGTATGGGCGGAGGATTGACCTGATTGATAGGATCAATTGGGCGAAAATCGATCAAAAACTGATCTCCTGATTGATTGCTGGCAACTCTGAGTGTGCCTACCCTTGTTGTCTGTGGTAACTTCAGGGAAACTGATGACATGTTGTAGCGCCTTGTCCACCTCAGCGATATCACATAAGTCGTTGGATGGAGCCTTTTATTACCAACATGTGTTTTGCTCTTTCAGGCTCTCGCTGATATTGCTACGTTACTGAGAGGAGGAAACTTCGCGCACTGTCGGTACACGGTAAAATTCACTGTGAAATCACTACGTTGTCCAATCCGCTCAATGCATTCTCGAACCGTTCAACTCCTTACAAATCGCATCACTCGCTGTTCGAATAGCATCAAGTCTTATGCGTCCCTATCTATACACGTTGGTTCACAACACCCTCCTACTCAACATCCAACCCCGGCCTAAAAATCTTCCTCTTAAACGCCCTCCTCACCGCCAACCCCACACCTCCCCAACCCACACCCTCACTATGCCCCCCATACCGACTCACTTCTACCTCAATACTTCTCTCACCACTAGCCGCCTCAGCCTTCCGATAAGCAAATGCACCCCTCTTTACCCTCTCCCCACCATGGATACTCCGCCGCTCCTCCACACTCGTCGCTCCCTCCTCAGCTAGCAGAATGGGTTCCAGGGGGCTGTATATGGACTCTGCGATCTTGAAGGGGATTTCTGCGTCGTTACGCGCGTGGATGATGGAGATGTGTAGCGGGCTCGAGGTAGATGAAGCGGTGGTGAGGAGGGCGCGTAGGCGCGCGAGCGTCGGCCACGTATCAATGACCCAGGTACTTAGGAAGCGGGATATTTTGGGGTAGTTTTGCAGCGGCGATAAGATGGGTATGATACCTTTGATCTTATAGCTCTTCAGTAGGTCGGGTAGATCGGTGAAAGCCGCTGCGAGGATGATACCCGCGAAGTTCTGCGGTTCCTTGTGCGCTGGGGCGGGTTTAGTAATATTGGTGGGAAGGAGGGGGGAGTTGGGTTCGGTGAAAAAGAGGGCTGTGGCGGTTGTTACGGCTGTGCCGAGGCTTTGGCCTAGGAGGACGGTGCGGGAGGAGGGGTGGTTGAGTTCGTGAAGGACGAAGGAGACTATAGATATGCCGTCGGTGATGAGACCCTTCTCTGTGGGCATGTAGGGCGGGTTGTTCATGCTGGAGCGCCCGAAGCCGCGGTAGTCGCACACTATTGTGTGTGTATGCGGTATGCCGGCCATGGAGCGGTATATCGATGGACGCCAGCCTAGGGCGACGTGTCCTGCGTTCTGTCTGTTGTTAATGGTCACTCTAGCTTACGCCTTCTCCCTGTTATGTCTGTCCCCCTCTCCCTTGATTTCATAAGAAGAAGAAAATGGTAAGACTCACCCCATGAAAATTCACAACCAATCTACTCTTTGCATCCTTCACCAAAAACCTCGCCCCCAAACTCGTTTTGAAGGCCTCCGCCTCCATAACCCCACCCGCACTCTTGCTCGCAATCTCCATCTCGTTCTCGAGATACACGTCCAGCGGGAGGACGTGCCAGCAAAACAACTTCTCGCCATCGCTCGTGTCGAGCCAGAAGGGCGTGACTTGGCCCTCTATGGAAGCGAACGCGTTAGATGCATGTTTGAAAATTTTGAGGATTGTAGGGAGGGGAAAGAGAGAGGGAGGAAGACTTACTAGCGAACCCAAAAGCCTCAGGATTACTAACATCATGGAAGTATCCGTGGTGCAGTTTGTGCATGTATATGAGACTGTTTTACATCGTTCGTTAGTTCTCGTCAATCAATGACTCAACCGACCAACCAATCAACCAATCAATCTGTCGCGTTCATTCGTATCACCCATCCACCGAACTCCCCTACAGGAGAATACAGAAAGGAAAAACATAATATAAGAACATACTGTCGCTGCACCACAGGATGCGTCGCGCACACGAGCAACAGAGCCCAAAGACCGCCCAGGACGGCGAGGACCCAGTAGCTCCGCTTTAGAATGGGGAATAAGGCGACCATTTTTGAAGTTGACTTTGATGCGATGGTTCGGGGGATTGATTCTTCGACTACGCCGCGACGACACGCGACGTGAGTTGGGTCTGGATTGGATTTGGTAGAAAGATGAGCAGATGGATTATCGAGGGGGTGAGTGTTCCATCATCGAATGCGAAGGAGAAGCGCTCGGAAGGAGGATGAACGACGGAGGTGAGTAGGTAGTGTAGGCGTAAGTAGTGTAGACGCAAACCCGGATGTTCACATGAAGATAAGCCGTGACTGGTAGACTAGACCGAGTTAGTTAAGAAGCCGCGGTTATCTGCGCTTGGCGACGTGCTCAGAGTCCGAAAACAAAGTTTGCAAATCATGTCCACGGATGTGTTTATATGAACCGTAGTTCCGAGCATCGGAGCATTGGAACAGATGGTCCATCATTGGCCAAATCCTGCGCTTACGCGCTGCGCTGTCTAATCTAAGTGATGCGCGTCGATGTAAACCCAATGCCCATCAACCCCACGCTATGCAATATACACATCCTATCTTTTCTATCCCAGTACAAAACAATGAACAAACGCCTGATGACATGCACCTCTGACAGCAACAGGACAACAGTTTACGCACTGTGTTAATCAGCTTCCACTAGGCTGATCTGGTATGTCCAATGGACTGAGGTCCTGGATCGTATTCCCCATCTTCTCGACCGGCAACCGCTTGGCCCAGTTCTCCTTCACGAATTCCAGCGTCCGCTTGAACACCAGCTCTCGCTCTTGCTTCTCGTGCTTGCCCAGCCACTTCACCGGGAACTGCGTCCACCCGTGCCTGCACAGGGGCGCGTGCCAAACTTCCAGTCCACCGTTCGTCCTCGGCGTATGACTCGGTGCAAGTGGCGCACCGCCCTCGTGCCCGTTCCAATCGTTATTGCGCCCGTCGCCGAAGCGCACGGGTCCGTTCCACCCAGCTAAATTCATCTGATCGACCCAGACATCGCTCTGCACGGCGAGTGTATCTTTTTCGGGGAGTACGAGGAAGATGGCGGCGTTCTTCTGTACGTTGGTAGGGTCAACGAGGCCGGGGCTTGCACGCGGATGGGCGCGCAGTTTCTTGGGGAGGTACGTCGGGCCCATGATGCTGAAGAGACCGGGCATTCTCTGTTTCTGCGGCTTCTTGTCGTCGGGGTTGAGAGCGCTCGGGAGGTCTTTCATCGGCCGTTCGTGCGGGAGGAGGCGCGCGTCGAGGGACGGGTAGAAGAGCAGTAGCGGTAGCATGCGCGGCTGCGCTTGCTCTGGCGGGAGCAGAGACGGCCACGGCTGGCAGACATCATCGAGTACGGTGGGTGCGCGGACGGGGGGCAGTATCGGCGAAAGTGTATCGGGAGACGCGCCTGGAGCAGAATTCCCTGTTGGCGAACCGAGCGCTTGCAGGCATGGCGGCACCCAGATTGCCATGTTCAGCGCGATGTTCCCTCCTGCCGAGAAGCCCGAGATGGTCAGACGCGTAGGATCCAGCGTGATGGTCTTGATGTTGCTCAGATGCACGACCGGCTCCTTCTTCTTCGTGTTATCTTCCACCATCATGCCATAGTACCTCTGGATCTCCGTCCGTAACACTTTGCTGGCTCTGGATACTTCGTCCGTATCGAGGATCGCGCTCAGCACATCCTCTGCGTCGTGGATCGCCGCGGGGAACTGGTGGAAAGGCCCAATTCGGTACGACACGCTGATGACCACGGCGCCGAGCTCCCGCGACATCATGGCTGCATAGGGAGCCTGCTCGAGCGGTGAACCCATGATGAAGCCCCCGCCATGGAAGTCCAAGACCACCGGGGCCTTCCACGCCCCGTTCTCTGCCGGCGTCCTGGCGCCATCATCTCCCTCGAGTGCGACGGGCGCGGGTGGCACAAAGACATATAGCGGTATGGCAATATCCTTCCGGCTCGGGAGCGCGATCACGAAAGGCTACGGACCCTCGGGCGAGGTCAACTTCAGGATCGAGAGAGGGACAAATCGTGGTAGATGTACGAGGCACGTTCGCCATTGGATGTGGAATGGCAGTCGGAAAAAGTAGGACAGGCTCTGTAGGTAGCTACTCATCGTGGCGGCGCGCAGACATGTACGGTGCTTGTCATCGTCGAAGCATATTTGAGGGGTGGAGAAGTCGTTGTTTACAAAACGCGCGGCGATTTAGGTATGTGGTATCAATTGCTTGATTATGAGATCATCATTTCATTGTCCGAAGTGGAGCGCGGTGGCTGTGCCGAAGGTTCCGACCACGATCAGCGCACTAGGTATTGTACACTGTCAACGGCGGACAGCCTACAGCTACAGCACAAAAGTTTGAGTACCTACGGCCTTTGTATCGCCCATCCCGGATTAACACATAGGACTCAAACTTTTGTGCTAGCACTGTAACTGGGCATCGCCTTCCTTTATATACATATACAGAGGTACGCCAACGCAGCCTAACACATGGAGTGCGAAAGAGATTTGTAAATTAATCACACACAATACGTACCCATACCCGTTAATCAGGTGGAACAGGCCGCCAGGCCAAAAGGCACCCATCCACAGAGACGCCCCGCCCATTCCTATCGCCCTGTACAAACTATTTCAATCGTGCACTGAATACCTAGGTACCACAAGAATAAACATCAATACGGGTCGAGCGCCATCCTATCAAATAAACTCGTACTCGTCGTCCTCCGCTCCGTCGACCCAGGGAGTGGACGCGAGAGAAGGTACTGTTGAGCCCCGCGTGGAAGCATTCGAAGCGTCATCCACCAAAAACGCTTCCACGTCCGATCTTTCGAGGTACAGAGACTCTGTTGCCGTTGGACGCGGCAGCTGCACATAATCGGAATCGGAATCGGGCATGACTCTGCCTGAATCGTCAAGCCGCTTGCCGTCGTTGTTGAACACAGCCGCGAAATTCGGCCAAGCGACATAGCAGTGAGTGTGAGGGTTGTCGACACTTGCACCCCATTTGTTCAGCGTCTTCTCGCGCTGCGTTCGGGGAGCGCGAAAGCCAGCATCAACGCAGTGCGCGCCGAAGGTGACAAGGACAACACGACTGAGTTCGTGCTCGAAGGGTAGCTGGTCAACAACGAAACCATCTAGCTTCAGGCACCTGTTGAGAGTAGTCAGCATAATCGCCGTAATTGATCATATCCAAATAGAAAACAAAGTTGCACCAAGCAGTTAAGGTGGGAAACTGGCTCGAGGCCATGTGGCCATTGTGGCAGTGGCTGTCTGAGGCATAACCGTGACTTACCACAGCGGAATCGGCTTCGCTTCATCTAATCCAGACGCGATGCGAGCCTTTCGTATGCAGTAATCGTCGAGATACTCTCCGGTGCCATAGTTGTGGTGGAGGATGCCCTTCCCGTCCAGACCTCTGCACTGATATCAGCTTCATGTTTCCGGTTTAAATAGTGTCGGAGAGCTTACTTGTACGTTTGGGGATCTTGGACATCTCCTGTGGGAACGGTCAAGGTCCTGACATACTTCCCTTGGACCCATGTGTCTTGACGAACTAGGGGAGTCGCGGACGCATGCATTTGCAGATCGAGTATATGCATGCCTTTGATACCGCCATATTCCGACTCATTGCGAAATACCACCTCCCATAAGAGTGATTGGAAAGAGTCCCTCATGCCGAAGATGCGGAGCTCACGGAGTGTAGTAAAATCGAGCAAGGGTTTCATGTATCCCTGAGAAATGAAAAGTTTATCCGACTCGTTTTTGGTATTATGCAAGCCGACGCTGGCATGGCGGCCAATGTCGACGATGAGCTTGATGATGCTTTTAGGAAGCAGCTTCAAGACCCTCTCATTGAAACCGAGGGGGGAGATCCAGCTGCATAATATCAGCCATGTACTTGACGACCAAGCCAAAGGGAGAAGCGTACTTGAGTTCTTGCAAGCTGGGCATATTCTCAATGATCCGACAAACGCCCAGTAATGCCATCATCCACGGTAGGCTCGAAGGGTCCGAGTTAAAATCGGGATCTCCAACAACATATAGCTTCGTGGCTTCTAAGAGGCTCTTGCTCTGAGGGCTATCCTTCGTGGTCAACAATTTACCAACTCCTGTGGCCGGCCTGGATCCTGGATTGATGCGCAGTGTGGGTATGTTCCTGGCACCATATCAGCATGTGGCAAGTGTGTCCAAGGCCTGTATTCTTATGGTGCAGCCGTGGGCAACTTACGGCTGATTCTCCCGTGGCACGACCGCAATCTTAATGCAGTGATCAGGACCATCCTCAAGGTCAGCTCTAAGCGCCTCGTCGAGATCGTATGGTGGCAGAAGTGCTTCGAATTCAGACATTGTCAACTGCGTAGGACGGATCGCATGAGTGGAATTTTTTCAATGGTCGTACGCGTATTGATAATAGAGGTAATGTGGGCGAAGTTGGCGCACCAGTGTGGTTATCAGAGCGAAAGGCGCTTGGTAAGATTTCCGGTGTTTGTTGACTGTCGAGTGGGGAAGTCGCGTTCGTAGTTTCCATCACCTGCGCAGGAAAGAGATGAGTGGCCGTGCGCCGGACGTTCATGAGTGCAGGTGCGTATGACTCTGGGTACGGGAGCTTCCTTTCACAATTGATGTATCTTTTTTCACGAATGAGCAGTGATTGTTCAGTGGCCCAATTGTATATACAGCACTAGGACTTCTCCCCCGGGGTCAATCCGTGATGTCACGTGATCCTGGGCCGGCTGTTTGACTGACCACTGTGTTACGTAATTAATAATTTCTTTAATAACATTTTTTACTACAATAATAATAATTATAATTATAATAGTAACTAACCTAATTATTTTATCTAACTCTCTCCCTATAGTAGATTTCCCTTTACAACTAGCGAGCTATATACTACTACTTAGAATCTTACTACTACTACCTATCTCCCCTATACTCCTACTACTACTACTTACCTTTACTCTTATTACTTAGTTATAGTCTCCTATCTTAATAGTACTTTAGATAATTGCTATTGCGTTTATAAGCTTTTTACACTATAGCTATACTTTTAAACTCTAATAGTTTCTAAAAAAAAACTACTACTTATTATCTAGTAGCTACTTTATACCTTTGCTTTACTAGTTCTTATCTTTAAACTTCTTTAGTAATACCTCTACTTTATCTTATTATTATAGTATAAATATCTAATCTAACCCTCTATTTAGGTACTAAAAGAGTATTTTACACTTTAGGATCTAAAGTTATAAAACTAACTAATAGGGCCCAAATAGCTAAGGCTAAGTATTATTAAAGATATTAAGATTAAGAGGCCCTTTTAATAACCTTACTTACTATATAAAATTGCTAAATTTCTAAGGATTATTCTTAACTTTATCTAGCTAATTCTCTATAACGTACTTTGCACTTAAGCTAATTATTCTATTAAGTTAATTACTTTGCTAAGACTCTACTAAAACGTACTATTAGTAATAGTATAACGCGATGCCTTAACTATATAACAAACTATTAGCGTTAAAAAAAGCGCGTATATAACTTATAATCTAGGCTATTAAATAAAATATAACACTTTTTTAGTAATATGCTATAGCCCTCTATAATATCTTTTAAAGTATACTTAGCAACTAATGCGCTAGAAAGATATTTAGACATAACTATGCACCTAATAAAATAAGACTTACTATAAGAAAAGAGTAGGTAATTATATAGTATATACTTAACCTAGAGGCGTAAGAATTTCTACCCTAGCTTAATGCTATAAAAAATATAGCTAATTCTTTACTAGCTACACACTACTATAAGCTAGTTAGCTAGAAATAGCCTTATAACTTTATTAAGCGCTAGCTAAAGCTTTAAGTTAAGTTTAATTAAAAGTATAACTATAAAAGAGCTCTCTAAAAGAATTCTAAGATAATATAAGGCTAGTTCTAGCTTATAAAGAATATAAAGGCTAAGTATAATATTCTAGATAAGAATACTTATAATTTTAACAAGTTTAGCTTTATAATAGGTATAATATTAACTAAAGTAGTAATTATAGGATTTAAGTGTTAAGGATAGCTAAAGTAGGTATAGTAGAATAATAGAAAGTAGATAATAGTTATCTAAGGTATTAACGCAATAGAGTAGTAGATCCTACCTATTATTATCTTTAGGGGCAAGCACTACCTCTCTGCCTAGTATAAGAAGAAGAATCTATTTTATAATTAGGTTATTATAGTCTTTAAGAATAGCTATATAATAAATAAGCTTAGTTTATAATAGCTAAAGCACTTTAATAAGTGTATAAAAAGGCATACTACTAGTAGAGTATATTTGCTTATTATTAATAGCTATAAAAGTTATAACTTGCTTAAATTCTAGAATTACTATAAAAAAAGTAATATTATTATTCTTTATATACCTCTATACTTGTCGCACCTCTTATAGCCACTTAATATAGGTTATTTTACGCTATTAAAGAAGGTATATAGGCGCTAAGCTAAGAATCTAATACATAACTATATTACGTATATTACTAAAATTAAGTTTCTACTTTGCTTTATTACTACTTTTAGGGCTTTAATTACTAAAAGTAATATTAAAGAAGGCTTTTAAGGTGCTGGCCTAGTGTTCTATAATCTAAAAGTTATAATATTACAGCTTAACGTTCACTTGCGTACACCTCTACTTTATACTATTTATAATAGTATATAAGAGTTATAAACTCTATAAAATAGTATAGAACTTAGGTTGCAATTAACACTAGTTAAGTAAAGAATTTAAAAATATACAAATAGTTTCCTAACTTATATAGTTAAGGCAGTAGAAAAGCTTATTAAAAGCGCTAAGCTAATAGGGTATTCTTTAGTGTTAATAACTAAACGTAATACTAAACTTTAAGCTACTAATAAGGCTGCTATATAATATAAATTATATAAAAGAAAGCGAGTATAGTGTAAAAAAGTTCTTATAGCTAAAGAGAGCTAGTAGCTAGCTACTTTAAAGGAGTTTAGGGCGCGTAGTAATAGGTAAAAGGCAAAGAAAAAAGTGCGCACTAATAAAGGCAAATTTGCTTAATAGCGCTATAGATGCTATAGTAAGTCTAGGCATAATAAAACAATCTATAGGCAGTCTATAGAAGTAGATTCTAAATAGATTAGTCTATTTAGACTATTAAAAATAGTTTATATTAACTCTATACTATTGTGAATAGTATAGAACTTAGTAGGGTCTTGGCAAAGTAATTAACTTAATAAAATAATCGACTTGAGTGCAAAGTACGTTATACTCTTAAAATTCTACTATAGCTATACTATCCTATATAGAAGAAGTAGTATAGTTAGGCTACTAGAATATTATTATATTACTAAATATAATAAATAAAAAGCTAAATTTAAAAAATAGTAGTAGTAGTTATATATTAAAGATAAAAATTTAGTATACTAGATGTTACTAATATTATAAAAGTAGGCAGACTTTATACGCTATGCGTATAGTAAACTATAGTTATACTACTACTAAGTTGTAAATATAATAACTAAACTATAGTTAAGCGTTCTATTACCTACACTACTTCTATAGTTGCAACTTTATAGTCTACTATAACTCTCTAATAGTTTACTAGTTAAGAAATAATATATAACTTAGTTATACTAGATAGTAGACTGTTTATTAACTACTATTAATAATACTACTATAAAGAAAGTTATTAATAAAATTATTGTTATTTTATATATATTTTGTTACTATTACTATGTGCTAGGTACTAGGTTTTAGTGCCTCCTGTTTTACTCCTCTCTGTGTATAGTGCGGACTTGACCTTAGTTAGAATCTCCACACGACGAAGATGTTCAATACAGCACTAGGACGAGATCATATCAAACATCGTAAGATAGAATGATGCACATCGATAACTATGTATTGCTTGATAAGATACAGCTTGTGGTGTAATGGAACGTGCTCCTCCCCGTGGAAGATATACTTCTGAACACAGTTGTCCCTCGAAGTCGCTAAGAGTCCTGCGCGAATGCTAGAAGCGAGTGGATTTGCGAGCATTGTTGACAGTGAACGATGTCCAAGGAGCTTGCTGAACCTCCTTTACAGGAGAGTTGTTCTTGGTGTTGGCTTCCGAGTGCGGGTACGAGACAGCTGTATCGTTCGTATTGTGTATCCTCCGGTGACTTATAGAGCCATACGATAAGCTGCCGTGTACGTATTGCGTATCCGTGTAACTTACAATGTGTGGGCGTGCCGACGCTCAGAAATGACACTGGTAGGGGATATGTGACCGATCTGGCCAACCGACATTCTCAGTCGCGCTCCACGTTTTGATGAGGGGCCGCGTTCGACACAGACATGTGGACTCAGTGGACTCATTTCAATTGCACCATCCCTGCTTCCTGTAGTCTTGTGATGTGACTGCACATAAACGATACCAGTGTCGTGAAGCCCTGTAGATGGGACATCAGAGTCGTTCATTTGGACCGGCCCTTCTTTGTCGAGGTCCAGTCTTTTACATACATCAGAGATGTGCCCTTGCGATTGAACCGAAGGAGTTAGACGATGAACAGCTACACTTGAGGTTGAATTTTCTTTGCGGGTCTCACAACTAGCGACGAACGGGTCGTAAAGAGATGCTGCTTTCGCATGACATTCAGAGTCGCGAGGCCACGCAAGTGAGCTTGCAAGGTACCCACCGAGTCCCTGCTGCTCCTTTATCATGGTCGTGGCATTGGTATGTGGCTGTCGGATGGGAGTATGTCGGTCGCTGGTCTTGAATGAATTTGCTGCCCGGTGTGGCCGAGAATCATCGTTTGCATCGGAAACAGTTGAGAGCCAACTACGAACACGTTGCGCGGGCGACTCAGTCATTGGTGGCCGGGCACGCTGATTCATATAAATGTAGCCAGAGTCGTCAGACCAAGAATCGGAGGTACGTTCAGGCAGGAGCTCGAGGCTGTTTCTGGCCGAGTGTGACTCGTCTAGCTCTACGGGTAGAAGGGAAGATCTGAAAGGAACACGGTTCAATGGCCAGTCTTGAGACGGCGGTGAGGTATGCCTTGAGATGTTTGGGAGCTGAGGATAGCTGACCACTCCTTCGTTGGACCACGCTGCCGGTCCTTCGCCAGAACCCTCGAAAATCTGCCTCATCCGGGTTGCGTGACCCAACCTGGCCGGTGATTGCACCAGGACCGATTCATGATGTATTCGGCGCCTAGAACTGTTTGCTAAGAAGCATGTTGTCCTTAGCGTGTCCTGGTGCGATGTAACAGGCGTTTGTGGTGCTTCCAAGAGAACACCGCTATTGAAATTGGAGGAAGCTGGTGAGGTACACAAAGCTAAAGTTTGGTCGGTGCAAAAGTAAGATGACCCTGTAGTTGGTGCCGGGGAATCTTGCTGGATGGTGTTTGTTCGTTCAGGGTGGCCGATTGCAGATTCCCCCTGAATACGACCGTGCGACGGATAGGCCAGATGGTAGCCGCTGGTGTCTTGGGGTGCCTAGATGATGATGTTGAGCAACAGTTCGACGGTGCTTCGTAGTGTGACGTCAAATCGAGCACCCACTTGTGCTGCAACCATGTTGATGTACTTTTTAGCAAAATAGAGTGTGGTGATGCGACTGCTACGAGGCCTATAGAGATTGCGTACGTGGGTGGGAAGCCGGGGTGCAGTGTCGAGGCTGGTGGTGATGAGTCTTGGGGCGGAGATGGATTCGTGGCATCCCCCGACGGCGAGCCACGTGCAGTTACTTGACTCCCATCGTGTTTGTTCCGCCTGCCTAGATTATTGATTCTGTTTGGAAGGCACGGCGCTGCGGAGGTAAGCGCGTACTCGGCCAGGTGACACATGACGCTTCGCACTCCACCTGGGGCTCGCCTGGAAAGAAAACAACACTACCATCGACACACTCTCACGCCTGCATCGTTGTTTGTCGTACATGCTGCTGTGCTTGCGCTGAAGGTAAACATGGGCAGCTGGATCTCGGGAGCGACGGGAACACGACACTTTTACCCGGCACCCAGCAACCAGCACCCACGGCCTCGGAACCATCAACGACAATTTCTTTCCTCAACCGTGCAACTGCGCCGCACCAGGAATCGTGATGGTGACGGCACGGTTGAGCCTCGGGATGCGCTGTTCGCGTCTGCGTAACGGCGCGAGGAATGGCACCACCATTTCGCATGTCGGTAAGCACCTTAATATAAATCGGGATCCTGAACTCATTTGCCTCGCCTTTTGGACTTGGTCGCCGTGTTTCGTCGGCGGTCGCACGCATTCCTTCTCTGTCGCTGTCCACAGGCATACGGCGCTGACGAGGTGATAGGAGAGGTACAACACAGATGCACCTGCTGTTCAGCGTCTTCTTTCAGGCAGACGCAGGCGCACGGCGGCACGCACACGCAGGACAATGGTGCCTGGCCCGAAGCGGTGGCGTGCAGAGACCCCGGCGCCTGGGCAGGATGCTCCTCAAACACGAGCCAACACGAGCGCAGGGACCGGCAATACCAATCTCGGGACAGACTCATGCTACGTACAGGCCCGAGCCGTTGCTTCACGTTGCTGGCCGTGGCCACCATGAGGGCACCTGTCGACGGCCCGCGCGCTGCTGTCTCGGTCGCCGCCACGAGGAAGAAGAGCTGCGGCTGCGCTCCCAGCGCCAACACGGCCACGGTGAAAGCCATGCGCCGCCGCCGCTGCCTTCGGGAGGAGGGATCGCGGAATCTCGAGCTGGTGAGCGGGAACTCGCGCGTCACCCGTGTCTCACCATGCAGCCCACCAATGGAGGCCCGCCGCCTACGACGCCTGACTCGTCCATGTGTGGCCGCTTGGGATGGCGTTGCTCGCTTGCACCGAGGGCCGTTCCAGCGTCGGTACTCTGGCCGCATCCCAGGCCTCTCCGCCATGCCACATGCCACATGCCCAGCCTCAGCCCGTGCGATGCGAGGACCAGCCCCGAAGATTCTGTTGGCAACACTGCACACGTCTCCGATCCCGCCTGCGGCCTCTTGCCATCCTCTTCACCGCTCTCAACACCAAGCGCTGGTCGAGTGCTGCTCGCGGGCCTGACGCTCTTTTCTTGCAGTTCCGCTGCTGCCTTTCGAGCTTCGTTTTTGCTCTTATGCTTTTCTTTTTGGCTGTGTAGCTCTGGTCCAGCGGGTTCAATATACCAACCCCGCCCGAGCACCTCGTCGCCCTCGCAATCAACCATCATCCTCCGAACACGCCCTTCACAAGCCAGACTCGTTCCCCTAGCAATCTCTGTCTGACCTGTGGTCAAGGAAATGGCGTTGCAGTGTACGTACATCTGTCTTTCTCGAATCTCAATTGGAAGCCCCCTTCCCCGCGCTGCTACGGGAAGCGTCGCAAGATATGCCCCCATACCCACAATCCACCCAAGGACACCGTCACAGTTCTGATACATCCCATCGTCTTATGGGAGCATTGTTGCTCCTCGCATTGTCGCATACCGCTCGTTTGGGACAGTCCTGGCCGTTTTCTCGCTTCTTCAGCAATCATGCTAGGGACGCTTCTAATCATGAGTGGCTATAGGTTTCGATAATTCCTAATTCATAAACATTTGGCCTATCGTATTCAACACTTGGTCGTAGTCGTTGTCGAACCTGCAGCCCCGTGGATCCGACGCAAGCAAGGGACCGTGGCTGTCGGTACCTCTCTAGACCGACACCCTAACTATTCTGGATCTTCTCTAACCTGAGCCCTCGCTGTTATTGAGAAGAGCTGCCCAAGAGATCGGGAAGTCCATCTGCGATTTGTAATTGTATTTGGGGAATTCCTCAGGCCGAGCCTTGTGCTGTTGCTCTTCGCATCGGCATACGGCAACCCACCGGCAACAAGGTCCGTGAGCCTGCGACGAACCAGTCCTCCTCTATCTTGCAGCACTGTCTGAGACAGTGCTAACGGGCCAACGTGATTTCCTAGGGCTGCCACCAACGACTCCTCATATTCTCCAACACGCTGAAAATCCACACCACCACCACCATCACCGGACACGTGTCGGTCTACAGACACGGCCCATCGCCATTATTTCGCCGAACTACCCATGAGTTACGATCCTCGACTGGCCGCCCGGTCTTACGGCGCGTATAGAGCAGATGAGGAGGGAGGAGGAAAGAAAGGATCGGTACGCGCAGCGCGACAGGCATTACAGGCAGCAAAAGTGCAAGGACAGTTGCCGGACACGTCAAAGATAATAGGATTGCCCCAAAGACCTAACCAGCATATGGAAAGATCCACTGCGCAAAACCAATACCAGGATCCTGGAAATGCGCCTTCGCCCACTCCACAGTGGCCGCTCTCGAACGATGCGGCCGATATTCTAGAGTCAAGACCAGACTTGTTGTACCCAAGACCGCCGAACCGAGGGCCGCCGCCCAAGCGACCGCCGCGCCCAACGGCAGATGAGCTACCTACGCCATCCTCGCCAGATTATCGAGAGTCATTTCAAAGCGATGACCCGTTTTCGCCAATATCCGGACGCTCGTCACGGCCGCTCACCACGTCCTCTGCTGCCTCCGAAAATTCATCGTTAGGAGAGATCCCGGACTTCCCAATACCCGAACCACCGATGCCTACCATACAACCGCTACCGCGCCGTATCCCTAGTCTCGGACCACCCCCCTCATCTCGCAGAGGGCCCTCGTCATATTATACGCAGATGTCCTATGTATCGCCAATCGCGGAAGAAGCCGAGACGCGCTCAAACACAATACGTTCACATCATGGTTCTTTCGCATCCAGTATGGCTATACCCGCGAACGGGGACTATTACCTCGAAGACCCGTATGTACTCTCGGACGACGATGAAACTATAACGAGCGAGAATGGGCAAGAATCAAGGGCTAGCGACCACGATGACAAGAGTGGATTAGTGACACCGGCACTCGTTCGCCAAGCCAGTTTAGGACGGAGAACTAAACCTTCCTTGATGACTATAAAATCAGCCGACGGGCCCAACGGAAAAGTACCTTCATTGAATAGAAAACCGTCGCCTGGTGACAAAGAGTGGGAATCAGGTATCGGTGGTGCAGTACTCGCAGCAAAGGATGGACTCGTAGGGACTGACGGTAGCACGATGCATGATGCTTCCTCAGATGATGCCTCGATGGATTCACCCAAAAACCTCGGTTCAAGGTATGGAGATTGGGAGAAGAGTATGGATCCGGAAAAAGATGGTTCTTTGGAAGCTCCAGTACATCCCCTTTATCGAGGAACGCGCAATACTGCTTTGGCGGACCGTATGGATCGCCTCGGCAGACGTCGACCACCACGCATTGATGTGGATGCAGTACGTGATGCTGAAGCACGAGGCAGTCTGACCAGCTTACCCGAACTAATCAGACGAGCCACACGGCTCGCTGCGAATCTCGACAGAGGCAAGACCGCAAGTCGATTGGGGCTGGATTTTTGGGAAGCCGGTGCTATCGACAAGAAGAACTCTCACAATTCCAACTCTATGGCCGATATGCTCGCGGCATTTCCTCCTCCTGGAGAAGCGACGCCCAGAGGCGGAACCCCTCCGGGCCCAAACCAAAGGCGCATGTCACAATGGCCCTCACCTGGCCGATATGGCGCGGACTCTGCAATGAACGAGCCCAAGGACAAACGACGGAGGAGGTGCTGCGGCATGCCCATGTGGACTTTCGTCACCCTTTTGATTGTACTTCTGTTTCTTATCGCGGCCGCCGTCATCATCCCAATCGTTCTCGTCGTCATTCCGAAGATGCGGGACGCGCAGGGAAGCGCCGCCCAGAACACCGCTGGTACGCAACCGACCAACACAATCAGTCCTGCACAACCTACTGGAACGGCCCCAACTGGAACTCAAAACAGTCAATGCAGTGGTATCATTGCCTGCCAGAACGGAGGGGTGGCCATTCCCAACGCGGACCGATCCTGCAATTGTGTATGCATCAATGGTTTCACGGGGAGGACATGTGATATGGAAGGGGACCCTGGGTGTACGATTACCACCATTGGAAGCACAACGAATAATGCTACTGTGGGCTCCGGTATACCAAGACTCATCGAGAGCGCCGAAAATGACTTCAACATTCCTCTCGACTCCACGCGTCTCGTGTCGCTCTTCTCTCGGTTATCCATGAGCTGCACTGCAGAAAACGCTCTCATCACCTTCAACGGGCTGGCTTCCCGCTCTTCTGTAGACGCTTACATGCCCATCCTCGTTGAAACCTCGACCACGCCTTCCCGCTCGCTACCCCTACTCAATGAGCCTCACCTGCGGCCAGCCGCTCTTCAACAACGACAGGCGATTGGTGGACCCGGGGTCGCTGACGAAAACGGGAATGCGGGAACGGTATCTGCAACAACATCTTCGGAACCGGCCGCTACTCCCACGCAGCCCATTTCAAGTAATCCGACCGCCCTCGACTTTGCACGCCTGGGCGTCCTTCTCTCGCTCCAAGTCAGTGGCAAACTGGATACGGCGGCGAACGCGCAGGAGTCGATTCAGAATTTTCTCAGCAGGGACCGTGAGGGCAATTCAAGATCTACATCCGTCGATCTAGATGTTTTCACCATCGATCTTGTGCAATTGTCGATAAAGTTCTCGAACGGGACCACGATCCAGGCGTCGACGCCGAACTCTACTACGTCTTAATGACCCCTTGTTTATTCACACTTTTCCAAAATTTCTCTAGTCTTGTCATGTACTATATCATACGGGCGGCGTGTTCTACCCTGCCTTGTATAAACGAAGCGATCGGCGCAACAAGCGCTAAACTTTGTGTCACGTCTCTCTGTTATTTCTTTCTGCGGTGCGGCTTTTCCATTTTTTTAATGTCGTCCCGTGGACGCGGGAGCGGATCTGTCGATTAGATCTAATCTTTTTTTTGTGGTTTTGTTTGTCGGTACTTGCTTGATGGGCTTTGTATACCCCCTGCTGCGTGTGCGGATGTTATGGGTAGGAAGGACGGATGGCGTAGCATGATATGGGAAGTCGGACTTGTATATAGTGGATGCGTGCCCGCGTGTGCACATGCAGAAATGCTATGTGTTCTGAGATCATTGATGGCACATGTAGGCAACGCAGGCACGTGTTCTCTGCCTGGAATATAATTCATATGATTGAGTATTGTAATTTATGCCTCGGTATGGAGCGTAATCTGTAAAAGGTTAGGTCGACTATAAACGGATATGAATGAATGAATGAAAAAAATATGGAGCGCTTGCTGTGAGAAAGAGGAACGAAGATACAACTACGTGACAGTCATTATCAATGAAGCCTGTTTCCTAAATCTGTCGACAAGCGTTGTTATGCAAAGGTAACCTAGAGCGAGATAATATTAACCTGTATGTTAAAAGTGTAGAAATAATTCAGTGTGGTGGTGAAAGACAGCGGCGCCAGCGCGTCTGGGGAAGCTGAGTCAGCCCCCGCTAACGTAATAACGTGGGTAGGCATCGATATCCGGAGCTTCAAGCTCGACGTGAATTCTCCCCACTCCCCACACAACAACGCCTCACAGCCATGGCAAGAGACGCCGCAGAGACGCCCTTCTTCCAGAAGCGGAAATACCAGGGCGAAATCGTCGTTAAAGGTACCCAGCTTCTCCAACGTGGCTGCGAGGACGTGCCGTGCTGATGGCTTTAGATCCCCCCAAGTTCGACCTCGAATCCTACATATCCAATTACGATGGTACGCCCTGAAAAGCCTCGCCTTGAGGCCGTGGCATGCTGACTGTTTGCTAGGCTTCACCCGCCTCGATCGTCTACGTCACATCGGCTCTCACTCGACCTATTTCGCCGTCGACGCATACCGGGCCGCCATTGTGGAGGCGAAGCGGGGAAAGAACGTCAAACTGTACCTCGAACTGACAGAGGACTTGGGTCAGATTTCTCCCCAGGATGCGGAAGCGTTGACAGATGCGGCATGGGCGGGGGAGAAGACGAAGAAGGTTGAAGCGGAGAAAGACAAGCTGGAGCATGAGCTGAAGTCGTACAAGAACAACATGATCAAGGAGAGCATACGGGTGAGTAGTGGACCAAGGGCGTTAGCTGTGATGAAACGACTAATCCGTCTTGTAGATGGGGAACGAAGACCTGGGTCACTTCTTCTACGCCGCCGGTGACTGGAGTTCGGCACACAAGGCATACATGCGCATGCGCGAACACTGCACTTCGCCCAAGCACCTCGCCGACATGACCCTCCGCCTCGTCCTCGTCAACATCACACAAAATGCCTGGCATAGTGTTCAGGCGCACATCGCGAAGGTGGATGCGGCACAAGTGAAGGGCGATGACAAGGCAAAGTTAGAGCCTATCGTATCCGCCTGCGTAGGGCTAGCGCACTTGTGCACTGGAAAGTTCTCCGACGCTGCAACGGCCTTCATCAACACCTCATCCACCTTTTTGGCCCTAGAGCCAGCCGCAGGAATAACGTGGCAGCGCGAGGTGCTCACAGGCAACGACATCGCCGTATATGGTGGTCTCTGTGCCCTCGCAACTATGGACCGGAGCCAGCTCCAGGATCGAGTGCTTCAAAACAGCGACTTCCGTAACTTCTTGGAACTAGAGCCGCACATCCGACGCGCAATCAATCTCTTCGTCAACTCCAAGTATAGCGCCTGTCTCGAGGTTCTAGAAGCCTACCGGAATGACTACCTCCTCGATGTCTATCTCTCAAAGGTCCTCACCGACATCTATGGCCGGATCCGAACGAAGAGCATTGTGCAATACTTCATCCCCTTCAACTGCGTCACCCTGGACGAGATGGCCAATAAGTTCCAGCTGACGGGCGGCGAGTACGCATCCATTGAAGACGAGCTCGAGACCATGATTAACAACGGCACCCTCAACGCGCGAATAGACCTTGTAGACCGCCTCCTCATCTCCCCAGCGACGAACCCACGCTACATCGTCCACGCCGACGCGCTCGCCATGGCCGAGTCGTACGACCACACGCTGCGACTACGGCTTACGCGCCTGAACATGCTCGCTGCCGGCATGGAAGTCCGCCAGGACAAAGGAGGTCAAAGCTCCAACTCGTTTGGTGAGGGCCTGAGCTCAGGGCTGAGAGGCATGGGGTCCAAGATGGGCTTTTCGTAAGCAAGGCACGAACGTGTGCGTTGCTTGAGCAGGTGCCCTGTGGTTGAGCATAGCATTTGCAGGCGTTTTTCTCTCTCGAGGATTGGCTGGCGTAGATGAAGAGTGTGATGACTTGAATGGCGTGGGATTGTTTTCCCCTGGTGTTTTTGTGAGAGCCTTTTGATGGGTTGATGGGAGTGGAATCTGCAATGCGGATAGTGGGTGTCGATGGATGGATGGATGGATGCGTAGCATTGACCTGAGTGAGGGACAAGGAGGTGAAAGCGACCGATTTCCTGAGCTCTTGGAAATTCTCAGTAGACTGACCTAGCGGATCGGAGGGGTAGTTCTCAGTAATAGAACGATGTAGCAAACTGACAAGGGGCGCCGTCATGCATGGTAGTGTACCCAAATAGTATCCAAGCGCCTGCAAGAAAGTCTTCATGCCCATGCGCACGTCTGTCTACGGGGTATGTTGTGTTACGGAGAGCAAAGCACACAACACAACACCACGTCACGCTACGCCAGGTAAGCTACAGAGTGTTCTGGGTGGAACTATTGACGTACGAAGGAAGGAAGGTATGCTATACATCAATCATATCATCTTATATCATGTGTCGAGACTCGAGATAGCAAGCAAGCAAGCAAGCAAGCAAGCAAGCAAGCAAGCAAGCAAGCAAGCAAGCAAGCAAGCAATCAATCAATCAATCAATCAATCAATCAATCATTCATTCATTCATTCATACATACATACATACATACAGAGAAAAAAATAAGAATAAGAATAAAAGCAAGAATAAAGTCAAAACGGTGGGTATATGTGTGAAGAATAATGCCAAGCCGTGCTGTGCTGTGCCGTGCAATAAATATACCGTGCGTGTGCCTTCGTGCCATATGTGCGTTCGTACACCAATGCCATACATACCATGCCATGCCACGCCATGCCAAACGATGCAATCCCTCCCTCCCTCCCTATGCCTGAGGACCCCCAAGAAAGGGAGCCGAGAATGCCAAAAAAAAAAAAAAGAAATTGGAAAGAAGAAAAAAACACGGGACAGGAAAAACAAGAAGCCAAAACGATGGCTCCAAGCCAAACAGAGGTGGATAGATACAAGAAGGGAAGAAGAAGAAAAAACGAGAAAGAAAAAAACAGGATTGCCCACGGCAGCAAACGTCAACGACAACGACAATGACATGTACACCACCCCATGCTCCGCAAAGACCCCCCTTACCCCTCGCCTTCCATCAACCTTAAACATGCCCATACAAATACATACATACACATTTACATATATACAAACAACGAAACATCATACAACCAAAGCCAAAGCCCAACCTCCCAACCTACCGAAACGCCCCCGAACTCCT
Source organism: Laburnicola sp. JP_R_19 (assembly GCA_031010545.1). Lineage (NCBI taxonomy): Eukaryota > Fungi > Ascomycota > Dothideomycetes > Pleosporales > Didymosphaeriaceae > Laburnicola > Laburnicola sp. JP_R_19. Next base: position 2,323,186 of record VOIT01000042.1, read on the forward strand.
CGCCTGCGCAGCCCACTGATTCTCTTGCTGATGTTGCTGGGACTGCTGTTGCTGTTGCTGTTGCTGCTGCGCACTCTGATACCCATAGTACGAATTCGCAGGAGGCCAAGCGCCAAACTCGCCCCTAGTGTACGCATTCGACTGTTCCGCCACGACGCCGCCGCTGCCCATTTGATGGGCTTGTTGTTGTTGCTGCTGGGGCTGGGGCTGCGCAGGCGTGTTCTGGGAAGAGAGGTTTTGCGGCATGGGTTGCGTAGACATGCCGGAGCGGTTTAGGGCGTATGCGTTTTGGGTGTGCGAGTGGGGGTTGAAGTGGGTGTATTGGGAGGCTTGGACGGGTTGTTGAGACGTTTGGAGCTGGCGGAGGGCTTGTTGGGGGGAGGGTTGGGGCTGTGATGCTTGGAGTTGGACTTGTTGTTGCGGTTGGGATTGTTGGGGTTGCTGCTGTTGGTGGTGGCTATGGCTGCGGCTGTGTTGGTGTCGGTGTTGGTGATGCGATGGGGCCTGTGGTGGAGTATCGGTAGACTGCGGTGGATGCTTTGCTTGTGGGCGTGAGGATTTTTGCACTTGAGCGATTTGCGAAACCTGGGCTGGCGTTGTAGATGAGCGCCGCTTTTCGTCCTCCAGCTCTTGGATGCGTGCTATCGCGTCATCGTGCTCCTTCTTCATGCGCTCGAGTTCTCTCTTCATGAGCTCGAGCTCAGAGAGTTGGGTAGTGGCGGCTTGGGCTTGTCGCATGGACTCGGCAGGGTCGGGGACTAGGTGCGGGCGTTGCTCCTCGGTACCCATGTCCGCGGAGTAGAGGCACTGTCTCTTTTTCTCGCTGCAGGTTTGGCAGACGGGTCGTGCTCCATCGCACTGTCGATGTATTAGCATTGTTCATCGTGTCCGTGTCCGATGCATAGCCGGAAAAATGGAATGATGCATACCTTGGTTTTCTTGGCCTTGCACACGTCACAACTGTTTCTTGGCCTCCTTCGAGTCGTCGCTTGCGGAGGAGGCGGGGCTTGAGGCTGGTGTTGGGGAAATGGCTGAGGGGGAGGATGCTGGTGTTGGGAGACTGGTGGGGGCGGAAGAGGGGGAGGTTCGGGAAGTGACGGTTCGAGTCCAGGATCAGGTCGGATGAGTTCAAGAAGAGAGCGCAGACTCTGTGAACGCAGATCGCTTTCGAGTGAAGTTGACGACTTTGGGTCTTCCACTTTCTTCTTCTTCTTCGGCTTCTGGGCGTCCGTCGGCGGAGTTTCACTTTGAGGTTTCGGGGGGTTGGGCCGCTCGGGTATCTTCTTCAGCGCAGTCGGGTCGTGTTCTTCGAGAAGCTTGCGTCGCCGCGAGTCCTTCCGTGGCGGGGGCGCTCGCTCCTCGTACGTCTTGTGTACGGGGACATGTCGGTAGAAGACGTCCAGGCTCTGCTTGCTGGCCGAGAACTTGATGGACAGCACGCCTTTGCAGTCGTAGACGGGCTTGGTGGCACGCTTCCCGAGCTTTGCGCCCTTGCCGTTGGCGGCGCGGTCCTTGTTCAGCAGCGAGTCGTTGCAGTAGTAGGAGAAGCGGAAGCTGTCGTCCTCGCGGCTGTTCCAGCAGTTGTGGAAGCTGTAGCGGTAGCCGTCGCATTTCTGGATGGTGTCGACGCAGCACTTTGCAATGGCGCGCTGCTTGCGCATCTTCTCCTTGGGGTCCGACGTCGGCTGCAGGGCCTCGAGGATGCTCATGGCGACCTTGGGCTCGTTCTTCTTGCCATTGCTGGCTGGCGGCAGCAGCGGCGGCTGGGGTGCTGGGGCGAAGTCCAGGGCGAGGGCGAGGGCAGGGTCGGCCACGCTCTGGTACTGTGGTGCTCCATAGGGCTGGTGGTGGTGTAGGGCGTCGGGATGCTGTACGAACTGGGGCTGCTGCGGCGGCGGCGGCGGCGGGTGCAAGGGCGAGGGCGAGGGCGCGCCGACGAGGAAGCTGGTGCCGATCCAAAACGACAGCTGGCACTCGGTGTGCTCGGGGTGCTCGGGCGGGTGGTCGAGGTATTCGCGCAGCGACGTCTCAAAGGCGTCGAGCGAGTTGACCATGTACGGGATCGTCTTCGCGTGCGGGTCGCGAGCCTGACGGCCACGCGTGAGGTGGACCGGCCCGTGGGAAATGCCTTCCTGCGCGTCCTGGTAGTGGGCGTCGGCGACGGTGGCAGGGGCAGCTTGCTCCATGACGGCCGCGCCCGACCCCCAGTCGACTGCCTAGCAGGTGCCGTACTGTAATAATAAGAGCACGAGTAGGCGTGTTTGTGGTGGTTATTAGACAGGTAACGCTGAGCAAAGGCCGCTGTGTCTCACCGCCAATCCTCGCCTGCGCCCGCCCGCGTCATGGCATCATCTCCACATCCACCACCATTCCCTGCCTAATCGTACCTATCGGGGGGGAAAAGGTCATGTCGGAACGAGAATGCAACCTCTGCTCAGTTTGACCGACGTTGCTCAGGTCCACGCCCGCGCCGTGTCATCGTCACGTGCCTGGGACGGACCCGTGGACCGCCCGCCAACCGTGGAACGCCCAGCATGTATACCTGAGGCTACCTCTGCTATTCCCACCTACTAAGCAGCACGGCCATGAACTGTGCACAACCCTGGACCTGGAGCCTCATGTGGGCCCTTGGCCTCGGGGCCCGTAACCTTTGACATCCGGCGCCCGAGTAACCACGGAAGAGCCCCGCCTTACCTACCCCTTGTCAACTCCGTCGAAACGTACATGCCCATCAATCAACAACTAGAACACCCAACAAACATCACACATGACGGCAAGGCGCCCAGTCAAATAGCATGCATACATAGTATAGATACTTCCATTGGACAATCGACTACTACGACAACCAAGGCACGACACGACCCCGAATCCAGCACGGTCGATCCCATCCCCATCATCCTCTCCATCTCCAGCTACGCTTTGCTACATTGATGACCCCATCAACATACCCTCATTCCATCATTAAATCCCCAAAAACGCCGCCGAGCATAAAAAAAAGTGGTATCACTCAAGAGTCCCATTCCAACCCAAAAACAAAACCCCATATCATCCATCTCGTCCAAAAAAAACATTAAAAAGAGCGAGAAAATGAAGGTGAAAAGAAAAAGTCGAGTAAAAGTACAACAAGAGGTCTTGATCGTCGTCTCAGTGTACGTTCTCAAAAATTCGATTCCAACGCTTGGGTTCGAGCGAGAAGATGAGGAGCAGTAAGAAAAAAGGCTTTTTTTTCTCATCCAACCATCAAAACATAAACTCCTTCAGTTCGGCCGCACCAGGAGGCAGGGCAACACTGTCGTCGATGATATTGTCCGGTATCCACGGCCCGCGCTCCTCGGACGACGCACCATGCATGGCCTCGGCCCTCTTCAGCGTCTGCACATCCAGATCGGTGACATACGACTTGCCGTCAGGCAGCTTCATGCGCACCTCGAACTCCTGGTCGAGCATCATGTCGTCTTTCCAGAGCCGGCGTGGCCCGTCGTAAACGCACAGAACGCGCTTCTTCATCTTCATCTTGTCCATCGGGCAGCCCCAAGAAACGGGGTAGTTCTTCCGCTTCTTGCGGCCTGAACCCGAAAGTGCCACGCCACCTTTGGAAAAGGTCAGCCCGGCCCGAGGGCCCCTCCCACCAGAGGCCTTCGTCACTTTGGAGGGGTGGTTACCACCCCCGACGTGCGAGATGACACCCCGGGGATGTGTTAGTTGTCAATGCGACTTGCTCTTGATGGCGCCTTTGCCGGAGCGCGAGCGACGCACACCGTAGGTATCGTCGTTTGCATCGTCGGCATCGACCTCTTCTTCCTCCTCCTCTTCATCGTCTTCGTCATAGTTGGGGACGGTGTATTCGATGCTGTTTGACAGGCCATTGCGGTCCAGTGTGTCGGCGACGTTCTTGTCTTCGGCAACCGAGGTCAAAAGGCGCTGGTTGATGGCCTCGCTAGGGTCGGCCTGTTGGACAACACGCAATACGCAGTCATCTAAATGCTCGTAGAACTCTTGTGCATTGGCAAATGTTACTGAGCAGGTAGAGCAAGTAGCGGCCATGTTCTGCTGCGAGCCTGTGTAGGTTTTGCGTCCCGTTGGCGACTTCTTCCGGCTGTTGGGCGGGTTCTGCTCGACGCCATGTACTGAAGTCAGATGTCGCTTGAAAACGTCGGCGCGGTTGAACGACTTCTCCGCTGCAGAACCGGAGCCTGGGCAAAAGCCGCACACCATGGTACCCTTGTAATGGGTGAGGGTATGGCGGTTCTTGTCATACTTCCTTGCGAATCCCTTTTGATGGTATTCGCAAGTAGTAATCGGGCACTTCTCCGGCCTCTCGGTTTGATGCGTAAGCATATGTGCTTTTAGATCTTTGAAAACACGACCACATTCTGGAAGCGGGCACAGTCCCTTCTCTCTTATCTCGTCGTCCAGCTCGTAGCTGCTTGCGCTCTTGCGGCTTGTACCTGAGTGCTGTGAGTGTAGTGAAGCGTTTGATTGCCGTCGTCGCTGGCCGTTGGAGGTCGGATACGGCTGGAACCGGTGTTGAGTGTCGAGATAGGGCGATTGCGAGCCTCGCTTCAGACTGTTTGACCCTGGGCGCTGGCTGTGGGAAGAGATGTTGCTTGGCGCGGGTGATGGAGGATGCTCAATGACCCCAAAGTAGGGTGATTGTTCTGTGCGGATCTCTGGATAGGGCGAAGGCGGTATGTACGCCAGCGGGTTTCCGAACTGAGTGAGGCTAGGGTCTGCGGTTGGGTTAGTGATTGGTGTCATGTGAGAGCTTTGCTTGAAAGAAGGTAGTGTAGAAGAGAATGGACCAGTTGGTTTCGACGATGGATTGAAATGTGTCTGACTATGGATGGCTTGCGAAGATGGACATGATGGAGAAGGAGAGTACTCTGGAGGGGCACTGGTGATATCGCTAGGGCGTACTTCGGTCGACAGGAGAGAGTTTCGGCGGCCTGCCAAAGTGCTCGACCTCGATGCCGACCACTTCGCTGAAGAAGGGGTAGAAGGTGATCTAAGTACATTGATGTGCGACGAGTGCGACTTTGGTCTGGTAGGGGATGTAGGAGAAAATAACTCGGATTCCGAAAGAAGGTTTGTCGACTCACCCACACAGCCCGGAGCCTTGACAGACTCCACCATGGCCGGGTACCCGAAGGCAGAGGAAAGTCCGATGCCGTTTGTCAGTGGATTCCAGGGTTCGTCGAACTGTGAGGGGGAACCCATGGCGGACGACGACACGGATGCGCCAGACTCTGACGAGGCTGAGAGTACTGGTGGCAGATCCTGAAACGAGTTTGACATGGAGTGGGGTGATGGCATGGGGCTTGTGTACTGTGGGAAGGGCACCTTGACGCCCTGGGCGATGCCATCGTAGTGGAATTGGAGGTCCTGCGGCCTGGGTGCGTCGGACAGCGGGGGCAGAGGTTCAAAGGAAGCACCGAAGGTGGGGTCCATGCCATAGGACACCGAGGGGAGGAATGATTGAGATGTAGGCAGGTAGTCAAGTTGTTGCTCCTGGTTGGAGTAGAGCTCAAAATCATGCGGCATGCTGGCGTAGGGAAGATAGTCGACCATAACGAGACTGCAGAGCTGCAGACGGCTGGGCGTGAAGATATAGGACGTCTTTTCCCAAGGTTAGCATAAGCAGCGAAGAGTAACGTACCGAACCGGGGGAGGTTATAGATGTTAGGCAGGGGACACTCACTTGGAAACACTGGAATAGCCGTGGCCGGTTGGAGCCTGGGGCCGTCGCACGGGTCGGCGAGCTCGATGGCGTCTACTATTATTGGCTTTGGACGATCTGCTGCTGCTCTTGCACTTGCTTGTACTGGCGGAGAGGCCGGCAAGCCGGTAGCGAGGAGGGCGACGGGCTGAATGGTCGCAAAGGGGGTGTGTGTAGGGATGGACGGGTCGCAGGACGTGGGAAGGGCAGTACTGTGCAAGTGTGTGTATGCTGATCAAAGTCCTGGCCTGCTGAGGTGGCTTCGGGGGCGAATGCGAAGGTTATGTATAAAGCGGCCGTCCTCTCACCATGGCCCCCAGCACCAAGGCTGCGCACGAAGCCACCCGCGGCCCTTGCCGGGCGTCTTGGGCGTGGCAGGAGGAGGGAACGGTGAATGCGCGCTAGGAAAATAAAGGAAGACAGCGGTGCGCGAGTCCCGGCGGGCATGAGTGCACGTCTCCGCCTCGATCGCGCGCCCCGACCGCATCGCGGTAAGACAAGCCCAGGGCGGGCGCGGTGGAGGTGCGGTGAGGGCGAGCGCCGGCGCTGCACAGGCTGCACGTCGTTGGCGAGCGCCAGGCCCAAAGCGACAAGGGGCGCGGCCGGCGGCGAGTGGGAGCACCTGTGAGGGCGGTGCGGCGACAGGTCCGAGGCCCAAGCGGGCAAAGGCAAGCGGATTGGGAGGCCAAGCGCCGCTAGACCACCGCTCCAGTCCATGCACGCCCATCCACGCCCATCCACGCCCATCCACGACGCTGGACCGCCCTCCAGGATGCGCGCCCCGATGAATCTTGATGCCACCGCCCGTCGTCAGAGGCCAGGATGCGCGCCCTGACGAAATCCTGATGGCACCGCCCGTCGCGTCGCCAGGAGGCCCGCATGCGCGCCCTGACGAAATCTTGATGGCACCGAAAGGCTCGCCTGGCCTGGTCGCAGTCGCCTGCGCCACAGGCGGTGCAGCCCACCGCCCGCCGCCATTGGCCAGCCCGCCGCGGGGTGCCTAAATATACCCATATCCCCAAAAGGGGCACGAGGCTCTGCGCTGCCACCACCCGGCCCCCCTGCCACCCGGCCACCTGCCACCGCTCGTGGGGCTTGCCCACACCTGCCCACACCGCAGTTCGAACTTCGCATTCCCTGCGACTCCCTGCCCAAGGACGCTGCCCGTCGTCGTGACGTGACGTGACGACCCCCTCGCTGGTACGGTTTGTCTGCCGCCTCACCGCCCGCCTGTCGCCGCCGGTGAAGAACAACGTCCCCCAATCTCGCCTGCCACGAGCCAGCGTCGTGCTGGTGCTGCAGTGGGCGTGGTGCTCGCAATTTCCCTGAGCGCTTCCGCGAGCCTCAAAAGCCAGTCCCGCTCGGCCAGCACAGCGCGTCGTCCCTCCGGCCCCCTCCACGCCCATCGACAGATTCGACACCACCGTAAGACGCTGGCTTTTCGTTCCGTGTCCGTGCCGGCTGTCCACCGTGTCCACTGGTCGGGTCCGCCCACTCGTCCTGATTCGCACGCCGCTGGTCCCTGAACCCGACGTCATGGATAAGGTTGGCCAAGAAGCGTGAACGGCACCCTGTCGGATGTCCTGGGTCCATGGCCTATCCCTTCATCTGCTGTGCAACCAGGGGTCTGACGCACGACTATTGTCTGCGTTACCCTACCACGGGACTTCCTCTGAGACAATCGAACGCCTCTCTCCAACTCACATGTGCGCCTGATCCCCAAGGTCATCATGCCATGGCTAACAATGACAACAATCATCATCACGGCGCCGCCAGTACCATGGATGCCGGCCTGTTATTAGCACCTGTCAATTTGCGGGGAGAAAAGCATATTCGGTTCACGAGGCCAGGCGTTGTCAGTCCATGTCACCATCTCAACCTGGTTGGTAGGTCTGTTCCCAAGTCTTGTAAAGCGTCATAGTAGTCTAGGGCCTAGGGAGGTACATAGATGTACATGACAGCCTGAACTTTCCGTAGCCATGTAGAGGCGCTGCGTCAGTCTTATTAGTCTAACCGCACCGTGGTTGACGTCTTGACAATGCAAAAGGTTGACTAACTAGTTTCCGCAGTCTTAGCCGAACATCAAGCGTAGGTATGTAATGGGCAGGCAATGCAAACCGTGGGGGTGCCGGTTTCCATGTGCAATCAGAACACGTCAGGAGTCCATGGCACTCGGACAATCGCGTCTCCGAGACATTTCAATAACAATACTCCTGAGTCCATAGTGACCGACGCAATCTGTTGGCCAAGTGTGGCTGCAGCACCGCCACAGGTCCGTATTGCGGCCTAAATATAGTGGACGGCGAGCAGACACTCGCTTGGCGTCCTACCAGTCCTTAAAACCTGCTTGATTTAGCTTCTTGTGATACGATCGGTTTTGCACGGCCACAGTTTTGAAAAAGACATTTGTCTGGGCCTTTGGCCTGTAACCTGTACGCTGTCCACGCTCGTGTTCTGCGGATAGATGGGTCGACGCCAAACTAGTAGGATCGATACGACCACTTTCGCGAATGGGGTAGGTACCATGGACAAATCACCATGACGACTCGTGCATGTCCGCAGTGTCCGGACATGGAAGCATGCAGGACTTGTCTCGTGTCGTGAATCTCTTGTGCAGCATATCACTTATGATTGGTGGTGAATAACGACGCCGTGCTATTAATAAAAACTTGTTGGGCCGTTGCGACTTATAGGGTTGATGAACGAACACAATCTTAGCTGTCAGGGTCGGAGTGCAATTGCGCCGCGCTGATGGAGTCAAAAGAGCCCCCACCCAGCGAGACCGCACTCAGGGGCGAGAGCTTTGACGGAGCCGCTTCTGAGACGTGCGCGAGCCTCCTCCGATGATCAAAGCATGGGGACATGGCCATGCAAATCGGCCAGGATGTGGACACGGGCCCGGCTCTCGCCGGCTTCGCGTGACCTGGTTGGGACCCTGGAGCTATCAAGTCGCCGAAGACGCGGTCGCTATGTCGCCCTGCAAAAGCTTCAGTCGTAGAGTTGGATTGATTTTCGTTCTGGAAGACTTGCACAAGATGGAGTGCGTGCAGAGTGCATGGTACGATGTGCAAGCGATGGGTGACGCGCAGAAAGCATGCTTGCTGCCGGGGTACTAATATTGCGGTTCGGGATAGGCGCCCCTAGCTATGTTGAGACGCGGCGCTTGTGAAATACAGTCCCGCCCATCATCGATAGTCCTGTGCGCCCTTGAGATGGACGCCGAAGACTACGGGGCCGAATAGCGGACTTGTTGAGAGACTTCATTTTCGTCCTCGTAAAGATCAGGCAACTGGGGCAGAAAACGAGCTCGCTCACTCGCACTAGCGACAAGAGCCGTTACGAATTGACTCTGCGATCGGTCTCGCCGTAGATAGCTGGGAAGTAGGGTGGGCGTGGAGCGACCCCGCTTGTGCCTTGCCTCCCAGATTGGTAGGCACACCCAGCCGTGTGGATTGGTGGTCCCGGCAAGCTTCCTTCCCGCGCGGGCTATTGGGATGCACTAGGGCCCAACAGGAGATGGATAATCGCGACCTCGAGACTCGAGTCCGCACCATATGTAGAGTAAAATTGGGCCTCAAGCATCGACCCCTCCATATGCTTGTGCTAATGAATTGTTTGTAGCCAGCACCAAAGATACTAGTGGACCAAAGATACTAGTGGACCAAAGATACTAGTGGACCAAAGTTTGTTTGCGACAGCGGGTTGCTTAGTACGGTCGAATTCCAAGGCCAGATCCTACGGTAGCGACGCGTTATACGCGACCCTCTGCGATCCTAGACGACGACCGATCTCCTGAATACAAAGTTTGAAGAGTTGCGCGACCATATATGTTGGTACAGGGTACCGACATTCGCTTTCCGCGCGGGCGGCATGTGTGCTTTGAAAAGACGTCCTCAAACTCTCGCATGTTCTAGACTCGGTATGAGTTGGCATGCCCCTCCATTATGGTCTGTCAAAGGAGACCCCAGAGTTGGCGCGCCTTCGCAGCCAGCCAGGCTGTACCGTCACCAGGGCTTGGGGCGGGTACTGTAGGTCGTGGAGTTACAACACAATCCACTAAACGTTCATGGGTCAGATAGAGGCGGGACAGATGGCGTTATCGGCGATTCCATGTCAAGTGGTGATGATGGTGGCTTTCGGGCTTGCGGAACCCCTTGATGCCTCGAAAAAGCAATCTCCCGCCATCAACATGGAGTGACCTAGACCGTGTTGTTGCAGAATCATGCTCCACATCCAAGAAGACCGCAGGTCGGCCAAGAGAATCAGTCTCGCAGTTAACTTCCGCTATCAGTACACTCGTGGATCCGATTTTTTTCATGTGATGATGAGGGCGCGGGGCTAGTTGCTCGCCAGCCCAGTACTGCAAGTAACCAGAAACGGAGGGTTCAGACGACAAGAGTGCATCTCCGCTGCACGCAGCCATCACGCCACCAAACTCGATGAGGCCGTCAGGAGGTGTCTGTCGTGCATTTTGTCGGCAAGAGAGAAAGCAGCAGTGTAGAGTGTTGAAATAATCTCCAAAAGTGGCTGAAGGAGAGTTGTTTAGGTACCTGATACCTACCTAGGTAGTGCCTTCTGTTCGCAGCGGGGCACATTCCTCATCTGTCCCTTCCTCCGCAAGGCCTTCAGCCACCCCGCGCGACGTACTCTTGATTCAACTGCCGCTTGCCTGTATACGTAGCCTCGTAAACCTGCATCGATCGCGGTGTATTTCTCTGGACGTTCTCTACAAGCCATGCGCTGTTCGTGCTGCGGGTGCCCAGGTGCAGGTGCGGGGGGGTGGCTGCTGACTGGCGCCCATCACCGCTCCTTCTCTTCCTTCCGAATATGCGCGACAGAGGGTGATAAACACAAGCGTGCACGTCTTTGGTGCTCACTCTTCCACATTGAAGCCGCCATCTTTTCTTACTTACGTATTGTGAAATGGCGCGAACGTCACAGTCAGCCCGAGCCAACGTGAGCTTTGTTGCTGGAGATATCTCAAACATCGAGACAGATGATGCTTCCAGCTCATCTGCTCTGGAAATGCCACGGGAAACTGCTCGTATGTGCAATCTGCGAACTAGTGTCAAGCGCTCACCTAGGGATAGAAAGAGTATCTCCTGTGCAAGAGAATCAGCACACCGAATGCTCGAACGAGGATAGAAATATACAAGATATCTTCTCGAGCTGGTTTCACAATGGGACCGTCGCTGATTTCGACTAATTGATCTCCCAGCAGGATTCTGGCAATGTACAGTTCCTTGCTCGGGATCACCAGGCATACGAACCCTCCTTGCCCCCAAAGCCTCAATCTTCTCCTGCCATTGTACCTCAATACTCTAATGCCAATGTACAGTTTTATGCCCAAAGTCAAGATCGGTCGCGTCCGAGACTATCTCTTTCAAGGCGTCCCGAGTTCATTAGCGGGTATAGAGCACCGGCAGAGGAGCAGGGCTCTACTACATCTTCCAACAAACAAACAAGACGCTCTTCTATGAATTTGTACTGCCAGGAATGAGAGGATACACCTTCCGTTCAGGTACTACCTGAAGAAAGTCCCCGTAGCGTACGCTTGATCAAGTTCGCTTCCTGCAGGTCGAGGGGAAGTCATGGGTCTGAATCAGCTTTGAGTTGATATCCACAGACCCATTCAAAGAACAATTGAAGTACTTCTGTCTCTCTTATTGCTGGGGAGACGGAGGGAAAGAGCGCAACGTCAACATCAGGCCAGGGAATACACTCAACCTCTCTTTCTATACACTACCTATCACGGAAAACCTTTACCGTGCTTTAGAGAGCCTATGGGTGTTTGATATATACACCTCTTAATGGCTCTGGGTCGACATGAACTCCAAGAAGCGTCTTCGCATCGGACGGTCACAAAGGCGACCCGCGGCATAGGTAATCAGATGTTCAATATTCGATGAGGGCCAATCGACTCTGCTGGGTATTGTGCCTCTGCATAGCTTAGCATACCTCGCATCACCTCACATCATATCACGCCACTTCCAACCCCAGAACACAGAGCTCCGAACCCACCAACCCCCGAAACACTTTTCATTGCTTGCCAAGAACTCGCTCACCACTGCGACAGCCGCCCATGCCAGACCTCCCGAACCCCAGCGAAACCCCACCAATGCCACCACAGTAAGGATCCAATAGAAAAAAGGATACAATACGTTGTGACGAAAAAAATATTTGTATCCAATCAGCCACCAAAGCAAAAAGGTACAGGAGCGACCGGCCTCAGGTCGAGACGCTACCCTCCACAGTCTGCTCCAGCAAATCAAAGGACGGGGGAAGAGGAAGAGAGAATCCAGTCACCTGCGAGCGAAAGGCACAGGAGCGACCGACCTAAGGCCGAGACGCTACCCTCCACAGACGACTCAAGCAAGGAAAGGATGCCGGGAGAAGAGACCATGACCAGAAGAGCACCAAAGCCAACGACGAGCCGAAGCAAAGACGTTGCATCCTAACCCGAGCGCGAAAGCGTCCAACAGCGACCGGCCTCAGGCCGAGACGCTACCTTCCACTGACCGCCCAAAGCAGGGAGAGAGAACAAACCGGGAACCGCACCGGAGCCAACGCCGAGCCGGAGCAAAGACGTTGCTTCCTACTGAGTGAGAGAGCTTCCAACAGTGACCGGCCTCAGGCCGAGACGCTGCCTTCCACTAACCACTCGAGTAGGGAGAGAGAGAAGACCAAGACTAGAGACCAACCGAGAGACAAGACCGATGCGCGAGCGCAGACCAAGACGACTGGACGACGAACCTAGTCCGACGGAGTTGTAGAAGGACGAGGAGGGAGGCGAACCTGCCCATACGGCCTCGTCTTGGCTCCCTTGTGTACCATATCGAACAGGCGAGTCGCACCCGACCGCACGTCGGGACCGGGGCCCCAAACCGACTCGTTGTAGTCGCGTTCACTGTGCAAGACGCGTATCTTCTCTTGCCACTCCAGCTGCTGCCTCATTCGTGACTGGGTTCCACCCTTCCTATCCGTGGAGATGGGTTGTGGCGGGTGCACCGGGTGCTCATAGTCAGAATATGTCGGCAGACGGGGAGGTGCAGGGTCGGAATACGGCCAGGCATGCGAGGTGAGCGTGTCAGGAGAAAATTGACCGGGGTAGAGCCAGTGGAATTGGCCGTTGGCCGCATCGTAGAAGTAGTCGACGTTTTCTTCGTAGTAGTAAACGTCGTCGCCGTCGGTGGTGGTTTCCGCGTCGACGAGGGTGACGGCAGTGACGTCCTTGGTGGACGGCTCTGCATCGGACGTGGAAGAGGTGTTGCCCGTGCCCATAAGGGCATCGGGGGAAGCGAAGGCGAAGTCTTTCGTAGAGGTTTCTCGGCTGACCATGGTGACTGCAGGGAGGTCCTTGGTGGACGTCTCTGCGTCGGACGTGGAGGTGTTGCCCGTACCCATTAGGGCATCGGGGGAAGAGAAGGCGAAGTCCCTGGTCGATGTTCCTACATCGTGCTTTGAGGACACGAGGTCACTCGCCGCATCGGACGTTGAGGAGGATGTGCGACCCGTGCCCACGAGGGCATCGGGTGCGGAGACGAAGGCGTTGGCCCGCTTGAAGCGAGACCAAAAAGCGAGAAGACCGAGGAGGAAGAGGGCGAGGACGACGAAGGTGAGTGGCATCCACCCCGGAAGGGGTGGAGCGGGTGGACTTGTGGACAATGGCGCCAGACGAGTGGTGGTGCTCGGCCTGGGAAGCCGGTTGGAGACGGAGGGCTCGTCGCCGGTGAACTTGAGGACAGGGCGGCGAGGCAGCAAGCCAAAGCCCGGAGGGATCTTCGAACCATCGAAAATTTTGGGAAACAGGGCGATGCCAATGGCAAGGCCGGCGAGGTAGGGTTGAATCTGGGGGCCATACGGCACTCCGTCGATGAAGAAGTGGGTTGCGATTAGGTGCTCGGCCATTGTGGTGCTCGAGCGTATCGCGGTTGAGGTGAGGAGAGAAGGCGAGAGGGAGCGGGGTGGGAGGGCTTTATGTATACAGGTGGGGCGCGCTAAGCTAGGAATAGCTGCGGTGAATAGAACGGTGAGGGTGAAGAGACCGATGAGAAGCGATCAAAGTGTTAGAGGGCGGTGGTGAAGAGAAGTTGAGCGTGCCCGGGCCACCAAGAAGTGGCCTACGCGTCAGTAGGCGGTGGTGAAGAGAAGTAACGCGTTGCTAAGTCAATAAAGACGTCTGGGAGCTTTAGCGAGTGAGGAGTAATATAGTTTGCAGAACAAAGCGGTCAGTGAAAGACGACGCTTTCTTTGTTGCTTGCCTGTTGGTGGGCCACTCACCAGTTGTCAACAATATTAATTCCACCCTAAATGAAGGTACACAATGTAGCGGCGTGCTCTTGCCATCTGTAGCGTACTTGTCTCTTTATACAATGCAGAGGTGGACCTATAGTCTATAGAGTGCAATGACGTAGGAGGGGACTAAAGATGCCAATTTTTGCCAACCGTGTCAAAGGTACGTTGCTCTAGGATAAATAATGCAAACACAAACACAAAGACCTACGACTTAGGATTGCTGTGTGGGAGGTTTCGTGAGCTAGGGATTTTGAGAGAGCACCTCCTACTACCGGATGATGATCTCAATTGCGACTTCATTGCTCCATCCAGCGTGCTGATCCGTCTCCCTCCATGCCCTCACAGTATCAATCTCGAGTATATTCTCGCATTCATCGTTGACCTTGACGCACTCGGCTGAAATTGGACGTCCAAAAATCACAGCCATGAAGTCGTCCTGAATAGAGCGCTTCTTGAGGTCAGATATGTAAAGGCCTGCACTTAGTTAGTAGTGGAACCTGTCGAGCTGACTACTTGATCATGCGACCGACGTACCGTACGTCCCCAACACCTTTAGCGATGTCCAGACTCTAAGCTTGCCAGAGTCTTGCTCGATATAGCTGTCAGAGTTGATGATACCAGCAGCCCCCGTCATCTTGCCCACCAAACCCAAGTTGGCCACTGAGATCTCTGCAGGTCCTGCTGCGCCTCGTTGCCCGTGTTCGAGCTTGAAGGTTTGCAGTGGGAACGCCGACAGGATGTCCCAACCAATCACTGGCAATTCGACATGGACAAGCGCATGCATATCTTCAAGGCTCGTTGGTGCTGATACCTGACCGCTAGTGTGGCTCCTGATTATGTACGCGCCTTGCTCCGCACCTGGAAACTGGTCCAAGCCAATCAATTCCGTAATAGAACGCTGAGTGCAGTTGAAGACGCCGACAATGCTGACACCGGAATGGGCCATTCCCACAAACGTACTGACCTTCAGGAGAACGGTGTCATGGTAGGAGTTGTACGCGGACGTACTTTTTCCTACAGTATGGGGCCGTAAGATTACCGTGTCGCCTCGCGGAGTGTTACCCGTCATCTGCGAAATCAGATCGACATCATGCTTTCCTGGAACATCTGTGATGTATATGGGGCCTCCAGAGACGCAACGGGCCGCAGCGTGGAATGACGCCCATTCATGTGATGTTTGAAACATGTCCCAGTCGGGAAGGATATTTAGATACTGATTAAAAATAGCGTTGTGGGCGTTGCAAAATATGTGCCAGGGATGCGAGGCCGGCACCTCGGGAAAGAAGTCGTCCGAATTCCGCACCAGTATACGGGGCTTGTTCGGCGGAAGCTGGGAATGAAAGATGATTTGTGGTGTCTGTGACATGCATGAAATAGCTTTTCCAGAGAAGAATCGAAGCTGGTTGATACTCCAGGCATCCTGGTAGGATTTGATAAGTCTTCTGCGATCAGTGGCATCATCGAGCTCGTCCACGAAGAATTGCGCGTCTGTCTTGACCGAGTCGACACCAGCAGAGCTGAGGAACGCATAGAAGTCGTGATAGAAGCGAGAGACGTCCTCTTCGGCAACCGCAAGCATAGTTCCGCCAGACACTCCATCCTTCTTACGCACAGTAGTAGTCTTGTATTCTTTTGCAATCTTCCCATCAGCTGCGATTCCACCCCAATAACCAAACTGTACAATCCATCAATACACGCTGGAAAAATTATATGGGAACTTACAAGAGCATGCCAGACTGCAATGTGCTTGATGTTCGCATGTTTCTGCCGGATATCGGAGACGGTGGCCTTGAGACCTCTTGGAAAGCCTGTCTTCGTAGCTTCGAATTCCACCCAAGCATTCTGAAACTGATCTCCTCCCTCGTGGTTGAGCGACTGCCAATTATCGTCTATGATCAGGTTTGAAATGTTGATCTCGTTCTTTGCTAGCGAATCCAATGCCCCGAAAAGTTTCTCCTCAGTGAGCTTCTGTCCGATGCCGTTCCAAGTGCAATACGACAGTCCATCATACCAATTTTGGAGCCATGACGGATTGTAGTCTTTCATCAAAGCTTCCTCTTCCGCAGCGAGCTCCCCAGATGCTGCTTCATACTTGAGAACTAATTTTCGAGCATGGTACATAGCAGCTGACATGGCATATTCCAGGCAATGTCCCGCAGAAATGATGAGTGTAGCGGATCCGTCCTGCTCGCTATCATTTCGTGAGTCTATCATGACGTTTCCTTCCATATCATGACCCAGCGTTGTCAACACATGGTCTATTCCGCTAGTTGCGAGAACGACCAGATGCGAACCATCCTTGCGTTCGAACGCTGCCACAACGGCTTCCTTGTCTGGTTGGAACTTGTCTTTGCCTTGACGTGGGGCTAGCCAGGGTGACCATAATCGCACGAGAGCGAACCAGCGTGAGAAGTTTGTGGGTTTTCCGAGCTTGTTGTTGGAGTACCCGGATGCTTCACCAGAGGCTGCATTGACAGGGCTGTTGATGCTCCACAGTAGCGTGTCTGGTGTGTCGCTCCTCTCCTCTCGAATGTTTAGGTATGGAGGTAACCCGTCAATGAGGTCTGATATATTGTGCTGGAGGGGTGCTGCAGATTGATAGACGATGCGACCGTCCGAAGTAGAAAAGTGCTCATTAGCCCACTTCCACGGTTCGTCTTCGGAGGCACGGAATGTGATTGTAAAAGATATGGAGCTTCCATGTTTGGGCAAGCCACCTAGGTCCACGGAGAAGCATTTGCGGTAGACGTTTGCCTTGGAGCCACCCCTGGCTGATATCTTCGCGTGTCAGCAGTCGGTACCTAGTGCTGGGGACGCATACCAAGGACAGAGGGCGTTTGCTAGGTTTCAAACTCAAGCTTGTCCACTTATCCCGACTGTCATGGTTTGACCACAGCGCAACGTTCCATGGCTTTTCCGTTGAGCTCTCGATCAATACTGTGAATGTTACCTGTTCATGTTATCCATGACTCGCGCATAGACTCATAGCGAATGGTGGACCTTACCGTCTGCCGTCCAGGAGGGATTATGGTGGTCTGGCCCAAAGGGGGGTTCGAGGTAAGACTTGCGTACATGGCGAACAGAACAGGGGGGCCGTTGGGATGAAGATGCACAAGGGACGTGGATCGGGTGTAGGTGTGGAGGAGGTCGCGCTCTCCGAAGCTCCGCACACCAGCCAATCAGGCGCGCCCGGCGGCGTGGCCCGTGAAGTTTTGGAGAGGGATCTCACACTCACAGTTCTGCAGGCGAGTGTTTGTGCGCACGCATTGGCAGCCATGTCGCTGCTCAAACAGCTGCCGCGACCTCGCGCCTCTGCGTGCCAGCAATGCATCCGAACACAGCGATCCGCCGCCGCCGAGGCCCGACGATGGCAGAGCGGCGCGGCCGGCGAGGACAGCGCGCACTCGCAGACGCGGGCGTGGGAGCAGCACGCGGCCGCGATCCAGAACAAGGTGCACAAGAGCATGCTCGAGACGCTGCAAGAGCGCGGCTTTGTCAAGGACGTCGCTGGGTACGTGGCCACCCTCCCCCCCTCGCCCTCGCCCTCGCCCTCGCCCTCGCCCGCGCCCGCGCTGACCGACGACGATGCAGCGGCCGACACGCCCTCGACTGGCTCCTCACGCGGAAGCCCATCGGCGCCTACGTCGGCGTCGACCCCACGGCCCCCTCGATGCACGTCGGCCACCTCCTTCCGCTCATGGCCTTGTACTGGATGTACCTGCACGGCTACCGCGCCGTCACGCTGGTGAGCGACACCACCCGCCGGCCCGCGGCTCGGTCCAACGGGGGCTGATGGTGAATAGTTAGGAACCGGCACCGTCCAGATTGGCGATCCGTCGGGGCGGACCGCTGCGCGCGCGCATCAGCACAACGACGCCCAGGTCCTGAACGCGCGCAGCATGCGCAGACAGCTGGCGAAGCTCTGGGTCAACGTCGACTGTCTGGCCATCAAACACAAGCTGAGGCCCGATGCGACGAGAAGGCAGCTGCTTCTGAATCGCGCCTGGCTGAAGAAGCTCAGCGCCATCGACTTGATGCGTGACCTGGGCTCGGGCATGCGCCTGGGCTCGTTGCTTGCTCGGGACTCGTGAGCCGCCCGGAACGTGTCTGGCCTCCTGGCCCCTCGCTGACGCTTTCCTAGGGTACAGGTGCGCATGGAGAACGGCGAAGGCATGGCCTTTTCCGAGTTCAGCTATCCGCTCTTCCAAGCGTACGATTGGTGGCATATGTACCGCAACCACGGCGTCCAACTCCAGATTGGGGGCTCAGACCAGTATGGCAACCTTTGCGCGGGCATGGATGCTGTGAGCCACATGCGCAAAATCCATGGCATGCAGAGCAACGGCGCTGAAAACCATCTGTGGACAGCCACATTTGGGCTCACTACGCCTCTGTTGACGACCGCTTCTGGCGACAAGTTCGGGAAAAGTGCTGGCAATGCTGTCTGGCTAGACAAGCAGATGCTGAGCTCTTTTGACCTATATCAAGTGCGTTCGAGGAGAGACGAGAGAGGACTACGCTAACGATTCTTGTCAGTATTTCGTGCGCACCGCCGACAACGATGTGGAACGTTACCTGAAGCTCTTCACTTTCTTGCCCATCCAGTACATCGAGCTGATCATGCAACAACACCGGCAGGATGAGTCGAAACGCACAGCCCAGCACATGCTCGCCAGAGAAGTCGTGGAACTCGTTCACGGGGCCGAAGACGCGGCACATGCTGTTCTTGCTCATAAAGACGCCTTCAGCCAAGGGACCAATACATTCTCGCTTCTGGGACTGAGAAGAACCCTTACCCAGATTGTCAATAAAGATGCTCCCGTCACTCTGCACAAGGAAGAGCAAAAGCTACTTGCACACAAGCAGGCGTACGCTGCATCCGCAGGTGTGCAATCCATGTCGGCCACGACACCAGAGACGCCCAAAACGGATGCATCCAACGTAGTGACCCTACCGTCGAGTCTGCTCCAAGAGGGTTCCTTCCCTCGCGTTCTACGCGCCGCCGGGCTTGTTACTTCCAACAGCGAAGGCCATCGCTTGATCGCGAAGAACGGCGCCTACGTTGTCCTACCAAACTCAGGATCGGCCGAGAACCCACACGGCCTCAAGTGGGAGCCTATCCCCGCGGACGTCAAAACCGCGCATCCGAATCAATATCTGCTCGACTGGGAGGCGCTGGTTCTGCGATCGGGCAAGTCGAATATTCAGATATGTCGTATTATCACAGAAGAGCAATTCGAGGCCGAAGGTCTCACCTGCCCTGGATGGGAAGAGTTCAAAGCAAGAAGAGCTGCGTCTGGCGAACAGACAGAGTAAAGACAGCTGCATAGTTCTTCGGGCGCACGTACGAATCGTATTAATCGAGATGTAATCTAGAGTCGGTCGGGCGCTCGTGCAACTTGTACATATACGCCATGTCATCTTGTACCATATTGTAGAAAACAACTGTAGGCGAGGCAATCCAGTAGCCGAAGAGATTTAGTTTGGTCTCGCATGCTACTCCACGGCGGCTTGCGAGTCACGTGTAGCACTGATTTTACATCCCTACCTTCATGAATGAGAGGAGGACTGATTGTCAATGCATTTTTCTATCGCTGGATCGTTGAGAAGGAGCAGTGGTATGCTGGCTCCTTCTTGTATAGTAATCCAGCGAATGGAAATGGACAAGTCATGACCGTCTAACATGCACTCAATCGCCATCACAGGTTCACAAGCATGTGCAGCACATGTACGACCCAAGAAACGTTCTCATTGTAATTGCCCATGGCCGTGTATACATCGCGGTGGTCCCGTCTCTTCTCTACGCTAAGTCCGCGGCTCATAGTCGAGGCCAATCCGTGGGAGCAGTTGCCAATGAGCGCGCGTTGTCGCAGAGACACCTTGCCAGTTTGGTAGTCAGAAATGTTGTCCGAGCGTCCGTAAAGTAACAAGGTGGGTGTGCCGGACGCAGATATCATGCTGCCTCCACGACTACACAGCGAACCACTTGGGCCCGGTAAAGGGAGAGTTCGGGGGCGGAAGTGGAGGACAGCTCATCTGGTACACGCTAGACTTTCATCATCTGCATGCAGCGTTAGTTGTTTGCGCGTTGATATGAGCGCGTGGGTGCTTACTTGGATTAAACTGGAAGGATGGGGAGCAAAAGTTTGGGCGGCCGCAGATTTTAAGTGTGGTTGTGCACCGAGCTTGGACGCTTAGTCAGGCTAGGCTTGGCGCCCGACTTTTCGAGATTGGACATCAGGAGATGCTGCTCTGCTTGCATCTATCATTTTGCGTCGAGAACAAGAGATGATGATGAGCATGAGGCAAGCTACACAGCATGTCACCAGTCGCAGTTTGTGCCTCCGGAGCTCTTACGCTGAGATATCGCGGTTCGTCCGGACGCGCCATCACGGGATTTCGCTCGGCTCTACAGCAGGTCTGCAAAGACCAATTCGCTGCTTTACGGACGCCAGGTTCGCCAGACAGGACGAAAAAGCACGACAAGCGTTAGACGACTATAGAGAAACATGTAAGAGCGAGGCCAGATTGGGTTGCAGCGTGGCCGAGAACATCTAGAATTGACTCCATCACAGTACACTCGGAACAATGGGATCCCGTGACTCCACTCAGCAAAACTTGGGAACAAGCTGCGGTCGGCCAACAAGCGAGTTTTTGCGGTTACTTGTCGACCCGTCGCGATGTGAACAAGAAGCTCTCCTTTACCAACCTGCGCAGCCATGACCAGAGATATAGCATACAGATTGTCTCGTCTGCGAATGTCGAGGGCAGCAAAAAAGCAGAAGCCCATGCTCGCTTGAAGACTATGCGAGAATGGACTCCTGTACTTGTGAAGGGAACGATCAAGGAACGCGCACCACCTCCCAAACGAGAACAGATCCCAGAAACAGGCACGGAAACAACACCAAAACCAGGAGTGCCGAGGCACGAGATTCCAGAGTACGAGAACCGAGAGCTTGAACTGACGACCATCATCCCGCTCAATGAAGTCGCCTCGGATATCATCGTGAAGGAAGAGGCAGCGTATGGACCTGAACAGCGCCATCTCCAGCTCCGCACGGATTATAGAGCGCGGAATGGCCTACTAAAGCGAAACATGATCATGCAAAGAGTAAGGAGAGCTCTGGCTGAACGAAATTTTGTCGAGATTGAGACGCCTCTGCTGTTCAAATCGACCCCGGAGGGCGCACGCGAGTTTCTTGTGCCAACGCGGAATAAGGGACTTGCGTATGCGCTACCGCAGAGTCCGCAGCAGTACAAGCAGATTCTGATGGCGTCTGGGTTTCCGAAATACTACCAGTTCGCGAAGTGCTTCCGGGATGAGGATCTGAGAGCTGATCGTCAGCCCGAGTTCACACAGGTATAGCCGAGTCCCCCTTCCGAGTTTGGTAATTAATAGTTGTCTAGTTGGATTTGGAAATGTCTTTTGCAGGTGAAGAGCAAGTCATGGCAGAAATCGAAGCTCTGCTCGTGACGGTGTGGCAGAAGATGAGACGACCACTCATAGAAACTCCAATACAGCGAATGACGTACCAAGAAGCAATGTCCTCGTACGGCTCAGATAAACCGGATCTCCGCTTTAGCGCAAAGGTAAGCCTCCAACCCCTGCTTCCTTTAACCTCTCTGATTTTTCCAAGATACACTCCATCACTGAGCTCCTCGAAGTCGACTCAATCAGCAAAATAACACCCCTCCAACACCCTGTCGTGGACGCTTTCAAAATGCACCTGTCGCCAGACCCAAAAATCAACCGCAAATTTATCTCCGACTTCTTCGATAGCCCAGAAGGAAAACCCTTTATGCAAAACCCAGATGGGCAGCCCGGAATCTTATTCTACGACGCGGGACAGCCCATGGGCGGCCTCGGCCCTCTCGGCTACCGCTTTACGATGGAACAGCCTGCCGAAATCGCACTCGATCACGGCGACGTGCTCATCATACAAGCTCGACCCAGCGGCCCGCTCACCGGCGGTTCAACCGCGTTAGGAAACCTGCGGTTGGCGCTGCACAAGGCGGCTATTGCACAGGGCTTCATAGAAAAACCTTTGCAGTCAACGTACAAATTCGTGTGGATCACAGATTTTCCCCTCTTCTCGCCCGTCAACGACACCGACCCCGGCCAAGGCGGCACCGCCGGCCTCGCATCAACGCACCACCCTTTCACCGCACCCAAAACAGCCGCCGACTTGGACCTCCTGCTTACTTCGCCCACCAAAGCCCTTGCCGCACATTACGACATTGTCGTCAACGGCGTGGAACTCGGCGGCGGCAGCCGGCGTATCCACAATGCCGAAGTGCAGGAATTCATATTCCGCGACGTGCTCAAGATGGCGCCACAGCGCATCGAGGATTTCAGGCATCTGCTGGATGTCTTGAGAAGTGGATGTCCGCCGCATGCGGGCATTGCGTTGGGCTGGGATCGTCTGATGGCCGTCCTGTTGGGGAGGGATAGCGTGAGGGATGTTATTGCTTTTCCGAAGAGTGGGAGTGGGGAGGATGGGCTGGTTAAGAGTCCGAATAGGGTCACCGAGGGGCAGTGGGATGTGTATCATTTACGGTTGAAAGAGTAGGGTTGTGGGTGGGGTGGATGAGCGTGTGAGTCTCGTTTTCCGTTCTTCGGCGTGTACGATGTGTAGGTTTTTGTGTGTTGCGTATACTATGTTTTTATTCTCTTGTATTATATTGTTCTTTGACGGAAATTTTGATATGGATATTGTGCAGTGATGCAATCGTCATATGTACTTACAGCATGTGAGTATGGAGTGGTTACTGACATGTGCACGGGCATGGTGCACCCAACTGATACCTAGGTACTAGGTACACCTGATATCACGTGATAAGTCACGTGACTGGTGACTAAGCATACACGCTTGCTATGGGCGGCTGACGTCCCTCACGGTGAAAATAGCCAAAGGAAAAAACACACACGTATTATATTGTTGTATTATGGCAAAGCATGTATTCCATATATATATCTTTGGTGCTTGAACCGAGACTCGGTCGCGTACTACGATGCTACCTACACTTGTGCTTTTGCATATCTCATCGTCTCCTTGTCCCAGACATACACCCACTCCTCCCTAGCTCAAAATATCTTAGAAGCGAGCTCTTCCCAAGGGAAGTCATGAGATCCGACTCAATGCGGGTTACAGCCAGCTCGACGCTCGGCGCACAACATTGTCGAACTAACCAGGTAATTAAGCGCACTCAGGCGTACACGAATCAAATGGCCGTTGAGACTTGCACAACCCACCCCATCTCATTCCATCAAAAAAGTCCCAACATAATTCACCACTTCTATACAACCGGTGGCTCCATGTGCCGTGCCGGTGCCCCAGCCCACCAGCCCACCAGCCACCAGCCCAGCCTAACCCCGCCATAGCCGGGTCCTACCTCGTCGTAGAGCGGGGCGTTTTTCGACCATCGAATCGGCACCGGCACCAACTTCTGCCTTGCCTTTTGCCGGTTTGCAACGGGCGAGGCATTTTTGTCTCGGTGTAGGGGTTTGGACGGTGACGAGTGAGCGTGGGCGTGGGGTGGGGGTAGGACAGGGTAGGGTTGATGGCGACATCGGCCCGGCGTGTGGGTATGGTATGTATAGGAGGCATTGGAGGAGGGGGAGAGATGCCGAGTTGTTTCCTTGGACTTGTCTCGGACTTGGACTGCGTTTTTTTCTTGTTGAACTCGTTGCTTACGTCGTTTGTTGTTGGCTTCGTACTGCCCTCCCGCTGGATTCCCAACCCAGCGCAAACAACCATGGCCTCCAAACCATCCATCGGCTTCTGCGGCCTCGGAGCCATGGGCTTCGGCATGGCCACCCACCTCATAAAGCAAGGCTACCCCGTAACCGGCTTCGACGTGTACGCGCCTACACTCGCCCGCTTCGCCTCCGCCGGCGGCACGCCCTCCACCTCGCTCTCCGCCTCCGCAAAAGACAAACCCTTCTACATCTGCATGGTAGCCACCGCGCAGCAAGCACAAGCCGCACTCTTTGGCTCCGACGACAGCATCGTCAACGCCCTCCCGCACGGCGCAACGCTGTATCTTATGTCTACGGTGCCCAGCTCGTACGCGCAGAGTGTAGAAGCAATTGCGACATGTAGGCCGAGATGACATTCTCTTCATCGACGCGCCTGTTTCTGGGGGCGCGATTCGCGCGGTGGACGGCACATTGTCGATCATGGCTGGGGCGTCGGACGCGGCGATTCAGAAGGGCAAGTTCCTCCTCGAGGAGCTATCTGCGGCGTCCAAGCTGTTTGTTGTCCAGGGCGGTGTGGGCGCAGGGAGTAATATGAAGATGGTGCATCAGGTGCTTGCTGCGATTCAGATTCTGGCTGCGAGTGAGGCGTTTGGCTTTGCGGCAAGGTTGGGGCTGAATGGGGGTGAGGTGAGGGACCATGTGGTGGGGGGGAAGGCGTGGAGTTGGATGTTTGAGACTCGGAGTGTGAGTATGTTGGGGGAGGATTATTTTCCGGGGGCGAGTGCGGTGACGATTATTGCCAAGGATACGGTATGTATGGCCTATGAGCGTAGTGAGGGTGCATGCATATGTGGGAGAGGAAGCTGACGTGGAAAGGGTATCATCACCGCCACAGCGAGTCTGCTCAACTTTCCTGTGCCGTTGTGCGGCATTGCCGAGGCAGTGTACATGGCTGGTATCAGCAAAGACCTCGGCGCGGATGACGACGCGGGACTCGTGCGTCTATGGACGTCTGAGCCGGTTGCAAGCATACAAAGTACACTCTCGGATGAAGATAAGAAAGCAAAGCTCGAGCTCGTGAGCAACCTCCTTCTCGGTATCCATCTGTGCGGCGCAGCCGAGAGCATTTCCTTCGCGAAGCATGTCGGCATACCGCTGCCTCAGCTGTACGAATTAGCTGTCGAGGCAGCCGGAAGTAGTACCCAATTCAAAGAGGCTGGTTCGAAGATGATCAATATTTTGGAAGGGAAACAAGAGCAGGAAGGAAGTGGACTGGGGGGCTACCTAGAGGGACTGAAGGCGGCTGTAGCAGAGGCACGAGATATAAAATGTCCTTTGTATTTGGGCAACGGAGCGTTGAGTTTGCTAATGCAGACCGGGAAAGATAGGAATCTGACCTCGTTGCTCAAGTTGTACGGGGTCATATAGGAGTGGAAGAACTGCGGTGGAATGTGCAAGCGAATGCAATAGTGTCGATGTTCTTTTTGGGACTGTTCCCAACTGCTGAAGTGGCGATAATTCTCACTGTGGGGATGCTGCGTGAAGGCTTGGTCCGCGAGTACGGAGATCAAGTCCCGGCAAAGACTAATTCAAATCAACAACAAGAAACTCTGCAAGGAGTCGTGATGAGAAATCCGCTACACTCTTGACCCGTCGTTTAATTTCGAAGTCATCTACTTAGGTCAGTTGCACGTTATCACATTGACCACTTACCCGGCGACGGCGCCAATGTGGTGAAGTTGGATTATTCAACATAAAGCAACTCCCTTGTTTATATATATCTCAAATACTACCGCCAATAATAATACTATGCAGAACGTTAACAATAAAATTATTGTTATTTTGTGTATATTTTATTGCTACTGTGTGCTAGGTACTAGGTTTTAGTGCCTCCTGTTTTACTCCTCTCTATATATAGTGCAGACTTAACCTTAGTTAGAATCTTAACACAACAAAGATCTTTAATATAAGCTCGGCCATATAGTGTTCGGCCACGTATAGTGATCGGCCACCCCACCACAACGCGTTACTCACTTTTTGATCATCTATATTCTCAACACCACGCGTTCAAAATGGATCCCCGTGAGTTGGCTATACAATCTGCTATCTGCGATCTCAATGCTGGTGTTTTTACAAGTCAGCGGAAGGCTGCTAAGGCCTGGGGCGTTCCCCGATCAACGCTCCAAGAACGCATCAACGGCCGCCAACCCAACGCGATAGCTCACTCAAATCAACAGCGATTAACACCGGAGCAAGAGCACTTTCTAGTAGAGTGGATACTAGAAGAGGACTCACGCGCACAACCTCCCTCTCATCCACGCGTACGAGAAATGGCCACCCGAATCCTGCACATGAACGGTGACTACGAGCCTCTAGGGCAACTATGGATACCCCATTTCATCGCCCGCAACCCACGCGTCGCATCTATTATCGGCCGAACAATCGAGAGCGCACGAACAACAGCAGCTAACTACGACACTATAAAGGCCTTTCTTGAGCTGTTTGAGCGGACAAGAATAGAGCTAGGCATACAATATGAAGATATGTGGAATATGGAGACTGGGTGCGCACTAGGGGTATATACGAATGCCCAGGTGCTTGCAAGCTCTTCAAAGAAGAAAGCTTACATCAAATCTCCAGAGGATCGCGAGTGGGTATCGATTATTGAGACCATCTCAGCCGTTGGCGTCAAGCTTTAATGCCTAGTCATCTTTAAGGGCAAGCATCTGCAATCTACCTGGTTCCTAGCACAAGACACCAGATTGGCTATACACAACGTTAGAGAATGGATGGACGTCGAACTTAATTGGATATGAATGGTTACAGCGTATTTTTATACCAAATACTTCACCATCTAACAGCGGCTATCGACTCCTCCTTCTTGACGGCCATGGCTCCTATACACCTATCGACTTCATGTGGCTCTGCAAGGTCAACAAGATCCACCTCCTGTACCTCCCAGCTTACGCCTCCCACCTGTTACAGCCTCTAGATCTTGCTCCTTTCTCAGTACTCAAATCCAAGTACCGTGATAAGATTCAAGCTCTCTCTGCCCTTGATGACGCAGCACCTATTAAGAAAGAGCGCTTTGTTACATCATACAACAAGGCAAGGGAAGAAGGACTATCAGAGCGTGTTATACGAGCTGGCTGGAGGGCTTCTGGCCTCTGCCCATACAACCCAGGCCTTGTACTGCTGTCATCCCAAGTAACTAGCCGGCCAGTTACTCCTCCACCTAGCAGCCAGGCTTCAGCTGCCTCAAATCCACTCTTCAACACACCTCGAAGCTCACAGGCCTTATACAAGGCTCAGCAGGCACTATTACTATCAGAATCTCTTTCACGAAGTACCCGGATAGTGCTTGGCAAGGCAGGCAAGGCTATTGCAGAGGCAAACACCAGGGCAGCCCAGCTAGAGGCTGAGAATCAACGACTCAAATATCAACTAGATACCCATAAGGTTACTCGTACAAGAAAGCGGGTTCAAGTTAACCCAAATGAGCGATTCAGCAACGTTGAGAGTATTAAGGCTGCCATTGACCAAGCGGCAGCTCAACAGGCTAAACAAGCAAGCGCTACACCAGAGAAACAAGCTCAAAAAGCAGCAGCAGCAGCGACAGCGCTTACTCTTGATTCTATGTGTACTGAGTGCCAAATATAATTGTTGTTGTTGAGAAATCGCGACTCCAAACTGTGTGGCTGTTTTGGGTGGGGTGGCCGATCACTATACGTGGCCGAACACTATATGGCCGAGCTTATATCTCAAACAATAGAACACAAGTAATTCTGACCGATCATCATGAGACATTGTCGCATGAAAATGGTACGGGTGTGTAGAAATCTCCTCCAGGAACGGGGATCAATCAACTTGTTGAACAATCTGTGCCACACAAGGTTGAAGCGATGCATATTGCCGATGTGGAATCATGCTTGCGTACTCGGCGAGGTTGCTGATATCTGCTAGTGAGTTGAAATTATGGGTCGGGATACCAGCACTGACGATGCCGCGAGTAGATGCCATGTTCCGAACTTTGCTGGGTTACGGCCTACGAAGTTAATAGTGCAGATCCGATCCAATGGCTTGTAACCCGGCGAATCCACCAGAACTGGACATTTCTGAGATCCACTCTCGGACCGCATAACAGACAAGCCAATATTGTCCCGACATTCATCTCGCCACCAACGCGCGGCAGCGGCAGTTCACAGAAGCCCACAGCACGCACCCGAAACACGCAGCACAATACCTACCTAGTCAAACAACCAAAACGGCAATTTGATTCCTCCCACGAACACATGGTCTAACCGAACTAGCGCGGCAGTTGACGGATCCATTCGGTGCCAGCGCTTGTGAGCGTGTTTCAGATATCTGTTGGCAAACTCTCGGCACGAGATAATGGACAGGCCTCCAAGTAATAGCGGGCAGGCCTGCAAGAACCTTGCAACTAGCTGCGTTGTTACAACCCCTTACTAGCTCCTACCTAGTTAAGTATCACCCGTGCGCAAACAGTGAAACTTAAAGAAAAAGCAACTTCAAAGGCTATTTTGTCTTCAATTTAATCGCTTTTTTCTTTAGAATTGGTGCGCATTAGAAAGGCTATTAAATTCGAAGCTAAACCCTTTTTTTTTTAATAAGCTCTTCTTTGAAATTTAATAATCTCTTTATAGTTAAAAAAGGCGACTAGCAGGCCTGCCCGCTATTACTTGGAGGCCTGCCCGCTATCTTCTGCCCAAACTCTCCCAGCGGGGCCCTTGTACCTATGCGGGAGTTGTACTGTAACTGGCAGGATCAAACGATCGCGCTACAGCAGTACGCTACGCTACCGAACGTGATTGATTGCATAATCAATAATGATCGCTCGTAGATCAGACGCCCCACGGTTTGATGAACATTGCTGCATAAAGGAGGCGAGCCATGTGATGAGGTTGCTTAGCCTTGCGCGTACATAGGTACGTGCCACAATATCGGGGAGAAACTAGCTCCGAAGTTATTAGGGTTTCGTGGGATTGCGCGGAAACTGGGAGATGGTAGGGACTCTACTATCTAGGGAGGTTGGTCGGATGAATAGGCAAATAAGCAAGTGGAGCGCTGAGGTCGAAGAACACCGTTTGAGGTCTCCTACATGGCGACGTGGGTAGCCTAGAGAAGTGTAGGTAGAGACAACCTAGTTCTGAGAGACTGGGTTCGGCACGGTAAACCGATGATAGAGGTACCAGTGCCGGGCTGTCCGCACACTGCAGCTTGAAACGGCTAGCGGTACGCTAACCTCACGATAGATGCTGATGCTGGCTTACTGTGGTATCCGGCCGAAGTAGTGTAGGTGGGTCGCGCACAGCAGGGGTGCGCATCCTATGTAATTAAATGCAACCTTTCTGTTTCTGTCCAATATTACATACAAATTTCAGTACTTTGTATGACCGCCTTCGGCATCAATCACAGCCCAGCATCGAGCTGGCATGCTATCAATGAGCTCCCTTAACTGTTCTACAGTAATCGACTCCCAGGCTTCCTGTACTATCCTACGCAGTTGATCATATGTTAGCTGCCTCCTACCTTCTTGATTAGGGTAATTCGCCTCTATATAGTCCTTCATCTTGTTCCACACAGCTTCAATAGGGTTAAGATCTGGGGAGAATGCTAGCCAGAAGATAGGATAAATCCCTCTTTAAGAAAGCTCCTCTATTGTGTACGCAGCTGAGTGCCCTGGTGCCCCATCTTGCATGAAGCTTAGGTGAGGATTTAGACGTAACCAGCCATCAATAAGTGGTACAATCCGCTCACAGTAGCTCTCCTTATTAATTGACTTCCACTCCTCCCAGAACAGATGAGGACCTTTAGACATGCCAGAGAAGCAGCCCCAGAACATCCACCCACGCTTTCTGCGGATCTTCTCTACTAGGCAGGTATCCTCTAGCTCCTCTCCTGGTCGCCTTGTTACCCATACTTTTCTGTGACGTCCACCCGTGATCCATGTTTCATCGCTCCATAGGATCCTCCACCATTGCCAGGGTTCCCAGTTGATATGAGCCTCTGCCCACGCAAGGCGTATCTGCCGATTTTGCTCAGTAAGAGGAGGCTTAGCACGGGCTACACAGCGTCTGTACCCTCTCCTTCGTAGAGCACTCCTAATTGTATATTCGCCAACTCCCCAGTGCTCAAAAGGTCCCTTAGCAAGCTGGAGATAGCTTAGCTGCCTATTACTACGCGAGGATCGTATATATGCCTCAAGTTGATCAACTTGGGCATCCGTAAGGCGAGGTGGGCGACTGGAGCGCTTCTTGGGCGTGACGCGATCCTTAGTAACTGCGTAGCCAACTTGTCTCTCTGTACATTGAAGCTGGTTGGCGATAAAGTCGTAGGTATGGCCTGCTCGACGTAGGGCGCGTGCCTCTACAGCCTCATCGCGGGTAAGGTATCGATGGCGAGGTGTAGAAGGTGGTTCGGACATTATGCGGGTGACGTGGGGATGAAGAAGTGCGACAAAGAAACACGTATCTCTATACAAATTGGGTGACGCTAAATATGGATTTGTCAGAAAGTCGTATTTAATTACATAGGATGCGCACCCCTGCTGTGCGCGACCCACCTACACTACTTCGGCCGGATACCACAGTAGGTGGTTGTTGTGTGGAAGTCGGTTATGATCTACAGGGGACAGGCAAGCGCGGCCAAAACATGTCAGTGTCAGAGGCTAGACACGCATTGTACATGGCAACCGTTAATTGTGGTCGTGAGATTTGTCGCGTATCAAGAACACAGGTTGTCAATGACAGCCAAACGACGTCGCCTTCAAATACGATGCTAAGCCTTCTCGCATCCGGCTACCCGGGCCTATACCTACATGGTCAGTTGATATCACATCATGTGTACACGTCTCTGAGGTGTAACATGGGAGCAGTGTTGGGACAATGCTATAATATATGGGGACCCGAACAGATATCTGCGCCTTCGGGTAGTATTTACTTTGTAGGTTCGAGGCTTTCAAAGTTTCTTGAATATTGAATTCGCAAGCAGGCCTGAAATCATCTTAGCCTCACCAGATAAGTGTCCACACTGCAAGGATAACAAGTAACAATGACGTACGGCGCCGCGGCCTGCGAGAGCACAAAGCCCGCAATAATCCAGTTTTTTTTGGAACAGGCCCCAGGTCTTCGGACATGTCGGCGACGTTACCTTGGTAGTCTAAGCGGTGAGCGACATGCAGGCTGCAGCCCTGCTGCCCGAGGAACAGTCATCGTGAGGATCGCCAAGGATTACCAGGAGCCTTCCCTTCCTTCGCCTTGTGGGTCAATTGTGAAGCTGCTGCAGCTGGGATCTGCAAACAGAGATGAAGCCACGCAGGAAAGCTGGCGCACGCGCGTGCAAGGCTCAAGCGTATCATAAGAGGCGCATGTGACTGACGTGCTTGCTAACTGCATAGAAAACTGCTGCATATTTCCAGACGCTTGCCTTACAGGAGGCTTGCAGACCACGGTTTCCCGCATCGTGCTGCGGACAGATACATCAGGCTGGGCATCCACGTCGGTCGCCGAGATTCCTTCGTGGGTCCTCTGGAGCATTGATGATACGCACGGGATGTGGACTGTTGATCTAGGATTCATTGCTATGACTCCGAAGACGTTCTCAATATCGAGCGCAGTGCGGAAAAGCACACCGCCCTTCAGCATGTCAATTCTCTTGCCCTGGTCCATGGTTGTAGCCGTAGTTAGGCGGCTATAGCTGTCAGTTTAAGCTCGAGTCCGAGGAGTATCCCGGATGGATGTCCGTACCTTCTTCGCAGCAGCTGGCTACCTAGGCTGCATGTATGTGCGTTAACGCAAGAGTCGCAGGACGCCATGAGAAAAAGCAACGTGGTCCACTCGACATCGCTGTCATAGCAAGCGATCTCGGCGGTGTCGCCGCTCAGCCTTGTCTGTCCATCTTCTTGATACGATGTGTGGCTCGGGTCGAGAATTGCCGGTCGGCTGACGCGGGCACCAGGCACCGGCACGAACACGAGAAGGTCTCCAATGAGGTCTGATGAACCATGGCTCGGGAGGCGTGCGGAACACGATACTGAGTTTTCGCTGCTGACTGCTGACCGGCTTGGAGTCGTGCCTGCAGCGGGGCGTAGCTTACGCTTGGGTCAGGCCAGGAACGCGGTCGTCATGGTGGGTGGCACGGTGGCACCAACGTCGGGCCTTGCGCAACTCAGATCGGTGACAACTGCTCGGGATTCTCTTGCAGCGATATTGGTGCTGAGGTGCATGAGGGCTAGGATAGGCGTTTTGGGGATATGGGCTTGCTGTTGCGGCCTGACGAGATTGTGCAGCGGTCCGTTTGAGAATGTGGGCTGGTACTGGGAGCCCAAACGCAGACGAGAAACTCTCTCGCCAGAGAATTTGCTCATCAGCGTGTCCTCGCAGTTTATCCGTCTTCAGCCTGACCAGGATACATGGACGCCGAATGGTTTGCCCGCACTCCAAACTGGAGCCGAGGACAAGACGAGTGAACGAAGCACAGAAGCCCCGCGGCCGAGCGGTCCTTCGCGAGCCTGATAGCGAGGTATCCATGCATGTCGTGCACTGCTGACGTGAACCCGGGCTGCCGCGGGATGAATGTGGGGTTCGTTTGATGGGGGCGACTTCAAGACGCACCACCTGGCACCTGGGCGCTGTGTGGAAGAGAAGAGTCACGCAGGCCGCCTTGATGCGCGATGATATGAGCGGTCAACTAGCGGTGGACGACGGATCCTCTATGCGTCACAGCAACATGCGAGGTCCCACGCCAACTGAAGCCGTCCGCAGCCGGCGCAGCCATGAGCTTGGAAAGCGGGACTGAGGTGGCCGTATAGGTGCAAGGGTACGACGACGTGGATGCTCGAGGGGAGCTGAGGGCTGATCCGCAACGACTCACGGCCACCAAAGATGCTGCATGTGGTGGGACGTGGTGTTGGAGCGAAGCTCATCGGTGCAGGTGGTCTGGGACAGAATGTACGTGGCGATCATTGAAGATCAAGTAATTAGAGCTAGCCGATGCATTGGGTATACCGTTAATCCTGGGCCTGAAAGCCTCCACATTGCAACTCCCGAATTCATGTTTCCCAAATCTATGCTACATGTACAGATACATGTGCCCATCGCGCCAACTTATGCATGTACAAAGCAATGAGAAATGCGCTCATGATTAAAATGACCGTCCTAGGGAACAGCATCCAAAAGAAATTGCTGACGCCATCCACGCGAACCAGCGTGTTGTAGACGAAGAAGAGAAACGCCGGTGGTGAGTCAGAGGCCTGCTGGCAAGGTGGCCATTCCAAGGCTTGACCAGGTCCAGGAAGATGTCGGTCGGGACAATGCTGAGGCGTCCAAGGAATGCAGCCGGCAAGGCATCAGCAGGCTTTGGCGTTGACGTGATCGTGCCTGGCATGCGTGCCCACGTTGGTACGCCTTGTTCCGTCGAGTTTAGCGGCTTGTGGCTGAATGATGCTGGAAGAGGTGATTTCGATCTGATCGCGCGCTAAAGCATGCGAATCCTGCACATGGTTGACAGGCGAAACTAGTTGTGTCACGGCGAGGAGTAGGTGTTCCCATGCAAACATTAGAGCGAGTTGATGACGCGGAGTATGTTGTTGGTAGATAGTGATGTCGGATAACGTGTGCCATAGCCGGATGCGACTCGAGGTGGACAAGGGTAACAGGTTGCGTGGACGGCTCCTATTTCGAAGGCACCGGAGGAAGAGGACGAGTGGGTGGAGGGCCCGGGCATGGTGGGAGGTTTTGTGTCGTCATTTCGACCTCGTTGTAGAAGACGGCCATTGATGCTCTTTGGAATTGGAGGAGATGGGTACGTGATTGGTGTGGAGACGAGTTGCTGGACGTCGTAGTTGTAGTATGAGAGTAGCCTGTGTTGAAAGACTTATGTAGGTGTCGTAGGCAGGTATGACTGGATGGCTGATGGAACGAAAGCCGTGGGTGGCGGCGGGGGGCAGCTGTATTTATGTTGGTGCACTGAAATTGCAATCCCCAAAATGTCGGTCAGGCTATGTGACGATGGTGTAATAATACCTCCTGCACCTAGGCATGGTCCGAGCGGTGAGCTGATGAGCCGAAAGTGGGCCTGCCCTGACGCATACGCTAGCCGAGCAGCGTGCACCCTAGTCAAATTGCAGCACGGATTGCAACAAACACGGAGGCATCGCCTTCCTTGTCGTTTCATCATCCTCGTGACTGTGTGAAGATCCTGTTGATCCAATCCCATGGCTGCCTTGGTAGCCGTGTGGTTGCCGTGTGGTAGCCCGTCGCACGCTGCCAGCCGCACAGCACATTGCCGTCGTTGATACGGTAGCCCAGCGGCATGCCAACTGGTACTTCTGACATCACACCCACATCGACCACGCTTCCCTGTCAATTGATAGTTGTGCTGCTTCGGGCTTGTCATGCTAACTGGGTTTTTGCAGTAGCGATGCTGGGAATTAGCGCGAACGGTGAATGAAGTGAATCAAAACTAGCGCCCTCCTTTTCAGGCGAAAAGTCACCGACGAGATGGTGCAGCAACTTCAACACTGGCCCAAACGCCTCAGCGCCACCGTGCGAGCACCGAGGAGTCGCCGCGAAAAGGTCTTCACGCCTGTCCCGTGTCCCGCTCAGCACCTGACACAGCAACAGCCCTGGAGCCACCGACCAGCCTCAGAAAGGAAAATGAAATTCACCGTCCTCTTTGATAGCGTTACGTGAAGATCTAGCACGCCTTCTCCCGCCTTCTGCCGGCCTTCCACAACAAGTCCAACAGGCAAATTTGTCCCCCTTGATTTGCAGGCTCCGGCCATGCTGCCCCGCTTGGCCACGGGCAGCCGTTGGCCGTGGGCCTGGGAGATACTGGCATCCATTCATTGATCATTCATCAGCTGCCCAAACGTGGGTTGCACCCAAAGCCCTTGGGCCCTGCGTACAAAGGCTGAGAAATAGATACGCAAGGAAGTGGGCTAGTCGCTAGGTAGCATGCTCGTCATGATTATTCCTGTCTTCCGACGCCCTGTCGTGCGACTCGTATTCCGCCCCCTGCTTGCATGCGCTGGCCTTGTTTGCTGCTCTCCTTTGATGCGCAACCGCACCGGCAACGCCGGATTACAAAGATTCCAGAGATCAGAAAGACGCAGGATGGACGAATTCCAGAGCGGCGACGCGGCCATCCCCAGCTGAATTTGTCGCAGCTGCTGTACATAGCCCACGTGGATGCACGGATCGCTCCGCACACTTCTGGAACCCCCGTGCTTTTTTTCCCTTGCGTTGCGCAATTGTCTCTCCAGACACACATGGAATCTTGGTCCTGTCGTTTGCGCCCCTTTCCAAGAGCCTGCCGACATTCAGCGTTTGCTTCGCAGTTAGAGCCATTGTTTGGTATTAATGCTTTCGGTCAGTCGGAGGTACTCGGCCCTCGCGGTCTTTCGATTTTCGGAGAAAAACTGAGTATCAGCCGCAAGGGGCCGAGTAGAGGGCCTTTTGCGGCGACAGATGGCTAGTGTGGGTCGGATCTTCAGGGGTACTGCAGCGTCCAGTCCACTTCGAAGCTTATTAAAAGTGGTAGACGACCCCATCAAATCAATTTTGTCACCTCCAAAGTTCAGTAAGTACTGTAACTTGCAGCATGCTCCCAGTAACTGAAGCATGTTTTGTCGGCGCTGTCAGCCTGGTCGATGCCAACCCGACCTCGGCGTCTCTTCAAAAAGTATGTGCTTTGTGCTGTGTCGTCTTGGTTGACTGGTGCCTTGTCCCAGCAGCGCGGAAACTGTGGAGAGAGCACAGAACGACGCCTGTCCTTCCTCATCCTTCGGGTCAGATCGCTCGCCTACGTAAATTGTAGCTTCTGGTGGCTCGTACTACGTGCTTTTACGGATATTGGGATCCCATTGTGGTGCGCAACATATGTACCCGTATGTAGCATTGTCCGTTGACCAGTACACAAACGAACGAGCTCCGCTCGTCGGCAAAGGTCGGTTGTCGGCAACGAACGCAGTCCTGTACTCTTGATACAGCTGTCAAACCACTGCTCTGGTATTGCAGGTACGCGTGGTTGCACCGGCCGACGATCAGCACCCTGGGGCACACCAGCGTTTCGAAGAGGGAGGAACAGAACCAACGAAGCGAAGCATTCAACAAAACCGCTGATGACCTCAAACTCATCATACAAGGCACGGGTACCTGAAAACCCCGTACTACGTATGCAAGGTACGACTAGCCCTACGCCACGCTTGGTGCGACTTTACCATAACCGGCGAGACTTACTCCTCTCTGTGTATGGTGCGGACTCGACCTTGGTTAGAATCTCCACACAACGAAGATCTTCAATATAAATTCTACCTAATAGGGTATTTTTAAAATCTAACTGTATATGGTTAAGAATACGTGCTGCGCAGCAGATAGATGCGTGCCCTATAGTCTCGCCCGCCATAACCGATATCCTGGTCAACCAGGCACGGCCGAGCCACGAAACGGACACCACAATAGCTTGGGAACCACGGCAACGCCGGAAGCAAAGTTTCCTTTCCACCGTCCGGCGTCAACGAATGAGTCCAACATGTCACATTCCTCTCATACCCAACGGCAACTCGGTCACAAAGTGCGCGCACAGAAGGCAGCTGCAACGATACATCGCAATATGCGCCAGTCGTCTATGAATTATGCTCGATATTGCAGATGCTCTCCGTTCGAGGAGCCGATTACGCTGCTGTATAGCCAAGGTGTTTGTGCGAGCATACCGGCGCCCTCACACGACGAAGATCTTCTTCAATACAGTAGCCTCGTGAACGCATTGTTTTTCTCGGGAGTGGGCGTCCACGTGGTGGATATTTCTGGCGCCGCGTGATGGTCATCTTTGTGGATGAACTCGTACATGTAAAGGTTCGCTTCGATAGGACTTGCCTAGTTCGGCTGCGTGCCTGGTTTGTATCCCAGACAGACATGCATGTCTCCGTGGCTGGCTTAGCCGAGATCTTCGTCGTCATCTACCTGCTCAGCCGCCGCTTGGGTGGACACCCAGTTTTCGAGCATTTGTTGGCTTGAGACGGCCGTGCTGTTGTTCCTTGCTTGGGATCGCGTCCCTCTTCGTTTTACAACCAGGCACAAAATCCTTCCATATATAGAGAAGCCATCGTACGATGTATTGAGCCCGAGTTTCTTTTTCTGATCTCGTTCACCCACCGCACGTGTGGCCTGGCCCTCGCTTCCACCAGCTTCCGGAATATCAGTGAGATTGATGGGCTCATCGTCCTCTCTGATAACGATGGGCTCAGTTGATTCGTCGTTGATAACCATTGGCTGCTCGTTGGTTCCCGTCAGCCAGCCGGTCAATTTGCCCGCGTTGCTCTGAATACGAGATTTATCTTTGAGGACTTTCTGCTTTGTCAAGACGGAATGCCGAGACGAGTGCTCTGTCAGAAAGATGGAAACCTCGAAATCATCTACCGGGCATTAGCATTGACGAATCGGCGTCATTGCCGTGTGAACCACCAAAAGCAGTGGCTGCACAAGGTTGCTCACCCTCAACAACCACGTCTTTGACGCCCTTCTTTTTCGCTTTTCCTCGGCCCCGGCCGGCCGCGCGTTCATTCTCCTCTCGAAGCTTGGGCAGCACGAGTGGGCGTACAGCTTGAATGACGCGCGGAAGGGCGGGATTGTCTCGTCTCAGCAGCCATGTCTCGGCGTCAGAAGGACGGTCACTGCCAAAGTAAGGGCGCAGTCAGTAAGGGTCCGAGGAAGTGCGAAGACGGCCCTAGACCAGCCAACACTCACTACCCAGGAATCAGCATAGGTGATCCAATGAGGTGTAACGCGGGCTCACCAGGTAGACGCGCACTTCCAAGACGGAGTGTTTCGTGATTCTCAGATATCTCCTGATCGGGGCCATCCCAAGGTTATGTAGACTTTCCGTGTCTCAGGTAGCCGGTGGACTTCGGATGTTGACATGAATGACGTGGCTCGAATGCATGGCGGGAAGGGGCGTTTTAGCAAAATACGCTGTCACGTGCTAGCGTATAGCCAAGCTTTTGCGTGTGATCGACGCGAACATCAAGCAGCTTGCTCCAGCTGGCGTTCAGACACGCATAGCAGCAAGCAATGGTTCTTGAGCTCCATGTATGGGGCCCGGCCTTTGGGCTTCCGTCCATTGATGCTGCCTGCATTGCTGCGATAGGATACTTCAATGCCATCGTTCCTCGCAGTCAATGGACACTTGTAGCCGACTATGACCCTTCGATCAGTCCTCAAGGTACGCTATCTTGACGTGGCTGACGTGTGTCTTCTGACTGTCAACAGGAGACTTCCCGTTACTTGTGCACGCCGATGATAGGGTCACTGGATTTGCCAACATCGTCTCCTACCTTCGCAACCTCGCGGACCCACACGATCTCGACGACCACTTGACGCCCAAAGAGCGGACAGAGAGCATAGCGTATGGTTTCTCTGTATCTCTCAATATATGCTGCTTGTTCTAACATGGTCGCTGTAGATTCAGCTCATTTCTCGAATCAACTGCGAGCCCACTCCTAGACCTCTATCTCTACGTTTCGTCCGAGAATTACAACTGCACAACATCCGCCGCATACACCGCGATACTACCATGGCATACAAACTATACATTGCCCCCAAGACGTCGGCATCTGGCGAGGGCACGAACGGCTCATCTGGGCTTGAGTAGCCTGGATGTGACCGAGGCCAGCCAAGACAATGGCGGCCCTGGGAGGGGCACCGCGACTTCAGAATACGAAGCTGCGAAAAGAGCCGCCGGCATACCGACAGACGATCGGTCAAAAGCTCTCAATATGGGTCGAGCCAAGGGCGTGGGTGGTCTTCTCAGCTCCCCGATTTATGCCGCCCGTTTTAAGCTCGATAGGCTGTCGAACGAGCTCTTACAACCTCTGGCAGATCGTCTGGCCGGCAAGGATTACATTCTGGACGGCGTCAGGCCGTCCAGTCTGGACTGTGTAGCTTTTGGCTATTTAGCATTGCTGCTGTCCGCCCCCGTACCACAAGCATGGGTGAAGGAAGCAATACAAACCCAGTTCCCCCGGATCAACAAATACATTCAAAAACTACGCAGAGACCTGCTAGGGAACGGAGAGATAAGGCCTGCAGATGTCTGGTCAGTCGCCGAGGCACAGACAACGGCCAGCGATTTGGACATGCAACTACCCTGGGTAAGCAGATCTCCCAGAGGGCTTCTCCCACAACTTTCCCGGGCAGTACACGCTTCCATTCTGCCCTCAACTTTGCAGCGCAGCGCAGCAGTGCAAGACGGACGCACAGGACGCCCGGAAAGCGTAGCATCGTCACTACCGAGTCCGTTCTCCGTGAGCGCGCTCGCCATGATGACATCCGCCCTTGCTACGGGACTCACTGCATTGGCGATCTACCACCGCCGCTCGCCCCGAGAGGGTCCTATTGTCTTCTGGGCGCTTCGACCTCAGCAGCCTGTATTGGACGGATTTGGTGTTGAAAGCTTCCTGAGCGCGCTCCCGAGATGAGCTTTTTCATTCAGTCCAGCTGTAATATCAAACGTTGTGATGAGCATCGGCGCTATAAACCCAAATACATACCAAGCCTGGCCATGCGCTCAATCTTGTCGCCTGTGCGTCCCAAGCATTGAGTTTCCTTGGGCCGCGCGGAGCCCACTGGGGGCAACTGCGCGCGCACAAAAACGTCAGAGACCACAATGACGCACACCCTAAAACCGTGATGTCCCGAAGCAGGTTAGGGGACCATCGTTCCGTACATACGTATACAGATTCACCAAACTGGTGGCTGTGAGCAGGGCTGTTGCTGAGCACGGAAGCACACATCAGCACACATGGGTTCGTAAGAGCCAATTGGGCTCGACACAACACGTCTTGCAACGCATCGAGCCTGGTTTCCGCGGTGATGAGGTGATGGGCGGCGTTCGGTGGGGATGATCGACGGAAGCTTGGCTTCACGGGACGGCTACGTCATTGTCTAGGCCCCTCCTCGCAAACAACGAAACGCCGCTTCCCTCGACGTCAGCCTTCCTCCACACCACCACCACCCGCTGCACACTGTAGATCGATTTTAGATCATTCCCGCCTCCATTCGCAAAGATGCATCGGTAAGCCTCTCTGAATCACGAATTTTGCTGAGGCATCTGCTAACCGCACTGCCCCTTCAGAACATACTCCATGCGCCAGTCGCGCGCTCCTACGGCGTCGCAGATTCAGAATCCGCCGCCTCCGACTTCGTCCACGAAGGCTGGCCGTTTCTTTGGAAAAGCGAACCTTGGTATGTCAAACGCATCGCCTGCTCACTTTTACCTATGCGGACCCATCCGCACTGCCTCGGCGCAAGCCTTTGTACCCCCACCGGCTCCAAACGCGATTCATACCTCGAGTTCTCCAATGCCATCGCGAGATAGACTTTGCTTGGGGGAAACGTCGCGATTACTAGCCCCTTCACTGAGGAGCTGCGGCTAACAAAGTAATCTTTTCAGGACACACATTCCGCCACAAGTCTGCAGGCGCTTTCGCGCCCGACCTCGCGAAGAAGTTGTCACAACTGGTGAAGATGGAGAAGAATGTAATGCGCAGTATGGAACTGGTCAGCAGAGAGCGCATGGAAGTTGCTGTAAGCTTGGACAGTTTGCGACGTCAGTGTTCGAAATAGGCTAACACTCGCGGCAGCAACAATTGTCCATCTGGGGTGAGGCCTGCGATGATGATGTTTCCGACGTGACGGACAAACTGGGCGTCTTAATTTACGAAATCGGCGAGCTCGAGGACCAATACGTCGACCGGTACGACCAGTACCGTGTCACTATTAAGAGTATCCGCAATATCGAGGCATCCGTGCAGCCTAGCCGTGACCGTGAGTAACGACACCTTTCCAGCTATAGAAACAGTACTGACTTTCGGTCAGGCAAGCAGAAGATTACCGATCAGATTGCCCAGCTCAAGTACAAGGAGCCCAACTCGCCTAAGATCGTCGTTCTCGAGCAGGAGCTTGTGCGCGCCGAGGCTGAGTCCTTGGTTGCTGAAGCTCAGCTTTCAAACATCACCCGCGAGAAGCTCAAGGCGGCATTCACATACCAATTCGATGCAATGCGTGAACATTGCGAAAAGCTGGCTATCGTTGCCGGGTTCGGAAAGCACCTCCTTGAGCTCATCGACGATTCCCCTGTCACTCCTGGAGAGACCAGGAACGCATATGATGGTTACGAGGCCAGCAAGGCGTACGTTTGCGTGATTCGATCACACTTGCTCAGTAGCTAACATGGTATACAGTATCATTCAAGACTGCGAAGATGCCCTCACCAACTGGGTTCAGCAAAACGCCGCCGTCAGCTCCAAACTCTCCACTCGTGCCCACACTCTCGCAACGCCGCAAACGCGACTCGTCGCGACGGTGAAGGAATCGACCTTTCCCACCAGGATCAGCCCCTCGAGAGGGAGTCGGGTCTCTGGATCCCGGCGTCGGAGCATCAGCATCAAGAGCACCACCATCAAGGTAACGGCTATGAAGATGAGGAAGAGGAAGAGCTCGATGCCCCATCCACCGTTGCTACCGAGACTCGAGGCCGAGAGGAAGAGAGGCCGGTCGCCGCTTAAGTGCTGGAGGATATGGACTGCAGCGCTTCATTCGTCTGATGATACGACTCCACGATGTATACCCCGGATGGAGCGATGAAGGAGTGCCGTTGCGGCCAGGTAAAGGCTTATCAGGAATTGGCTCCATCTGCTTTCAGATGACGGGTTTTCTTACTTCTACAGGACAGTTTGACTGGGCATATGTATAGTCTGGTTGCTTTTGATGCCTTACGATTGGATGCTGGGATGAAGGGCCTACGTATCTGGGGAAGCTTGGGCTGCACGTAATAGGTTACGAAATTAATACTTTCTGTTTATTGCCGTATTTAATCGTATGGTGATGTTTGACGAAGTTTTGTCTGCCGTACTAATTTGACAGTCGTATCTGCTCGGGCAGTGTATATGGCTGATGTAAAGCCCAGCTCGTCCATCGCGAGTTAAAAGATTCATTACGACGTTATTTGAGAACGGGGATGGTGTTGCCTAAGCTGTGGGGCGCCTGCACATCTTTTTACACGATAGGTTGCACGGAACAACAACACCACACACTGTCAACAAGCCGAGAACACGAACAGTCGTCTTCCACGCCCATACAACCATACCATACTGCCTACCGTTCCCATGAGTGGCGTGAAGAAATACGAGATCACCGAGGTACGTGAGAGGAGTCGCGGGCGTGGAGGGAGGGGTAGCTTTCTGCCCCGCCGCCCATGACATCGCCAACTGTTATGCTTCGTCTTGCCTTCAGCAAACCCCATTGCGACGCTTCGCTTCCCCTAATCCTTAGCAAAGTTGAAGCTAACGACCATCTCGCAGCCGTGGATCAAAATCCATTGCGCGCTGGGTGAAGCGCCCTTCTGGGAAGAGAGTACAAACACCCTCCGCTTCGTCGACATCGAAAAGCAACAACTCCACCACGTCTCACTCTCCTCCGGCCCCTCCTCCACAAAAATCGTCAAGCAGCACGACATCTCGATAGGCTGCACAGCCGACATCGAAGGCAACGACACCGAGTTCATCTTCGGCGGCAAGTACGGCTATGGCATCTGCAACCGCTCGACGGGCGAGTACCGCTGGATCAAAAAAGTATGGTCAGACGAAGAGATACAAGCCGGCAAGCCGGAAAAATTCCGCGGCAACGACGGCGCAGTCGATTCTGCAGGCCGGTTCTGGGCGGGCTTCATGTTCGATCCCATGGTTGCGGAGATGAATAGCGAGGGTGCTGTGTTTCGACTCCATCCGGACGGGACGCTGGATCGGCCTCTGGATAAGATTAAGGTTCCGAATGGGACGACGTGGAACAGGGAGGATGATACTATGTTCTTCGCTGATAGTCTTGACAAGACTATCTATCAGTTCGATTACGATGCAAAGACGGGTAGGGTTGGGAATAAGCGCCCGTTCTTTGTTATGCCGGAGGATCAGCGGTATGGAGGGCATGCGTTGCCGGATGGGCATTGTATTGATGAGGAGGGGTACATGTGGACGGCGGTGTACGGGGGGT
The DNA here is from genome assembly GCA_031010545.1 of Laburnicola sp. JP_R_19. Taxonomy (NCBI): domain Eukaryota; kingdom Fungi; phylum Ascomycota; class Dothideomycetes; order Pleosporales; family Didymosphaeriaceae; genus Laburnicola; species Laburnicola sp. JP_R_19. Next base: position 2,365,964 of record VOIT01000042.1, read on the forward strand.
GGCGCGTTCTGCGTATCTCGCCTCAGGGGGAGGTCGTGGCGGAGATCAAGGTGCCGACGAGTCGGCCTACTTGTCCGTGTTTCTGCGGCGAGGACTTGGTTGTCACGAGTGCTGGGGGCAATTCTGGGGAGGGTGGTGAACCTGTTGATGAGTTTGCAGGCTGTGTGTTCAAGATTAAGGTTGGTGTGAAGGGGTTGAAGAGGTTCCGGTTTAAGGGTGGTGCTGCTGTTGAGGGGGGGAAGGTAGATGGCAAGGTTGTTGGGGAGTGATTGGGCTCCTTTCTCAAAGAAGAGAAGGTTGGTGAGGTAATTCCCTTGAGTTGAGAGATTCGAGCATCTCTACATGCTGGTATGCTCTACCCTACAAACCTCACAACAATGTCACAATAGAAATATTTCTGTCCTTCACAGCCTTAAGTGAAGCATTCTTCACATGCATACAACCCACCCACAATCCTTTCAACACCTAAATCACTCATTATGTTACCCCTCACCTCCCAGCCTTAACAACAAGTACACTAGCCCCCACCCTCCCCTCCCACACCCTCTCCGCCAACACCCCCAACGTCCCTGCCGCGGCCTCCGCCCCCGAAGCCCCACCCACACCACCAGCCACAGGCCTAATCTCATCGTCTTCCCCCGCACCAGCCACCGCACCCACCAGCAAACTATTCCTCCCAATATTCCTCCCCAAAACAACAAGATCCCCCGCGTTCTTCGGATTCTGCCCCACCTCGCTAGCAGCGCGAGCGACGGCGTCGTGCAGCGGATGCGTCGAAGTGACGGTTTCAAAGACGACGCGGGAGGCGAGTTCAGCGGGGAGGGAAGCCCGCAGCGAGGCGAAGAATGTGGCGTCTTGTTCGTGCGGGGGAGGAGATTCTGTCGTCTTCGCCGTGGTCGTCGTAGTAGTAGTGACAATTTGGGCTTCAGGTTTTGCAGCTGTGGCCGTCGAGGAAGTTGACGAGGGCGAGGATTCGGTGCCAAGGAACGCGGTGGGGACGTCGAAGCGGACGAGTGTGGCGGTGACTTCTGGGTTTTCAGCGAGCTGGAGGACGAGGCGGAGGGCAGTACGGTCGTCGTCCCCACCGAAGAAGGGGAGGAAGATGTGATGGCTGCGGTCTGCGATGGGGGCTGTGGCCGTCTTGGAGCGGGTGCTGTGGAGGCTGATGGCGCTGTAGGTGCGGGTAAGCTTGCCGCGCTGATTTTTGTCCTTGTTCTTGCTGCCGCCGAAGTTCTTGTTTATGAGAACGGCGACCGGTGCGGATGAGTGTTCCAAGGTCTCGTTGACAAACGACGTGTATGAGGGGGCCGCGAGCTTGTTCTTCGTGCCTTTGTCTTCAATGACGGCTTGCTCGGACATGCCTCCTGTTTCGCTCCATGGAAGTAGAAGAAAGTCCGACTCGGATGCACGCGCGCTGAGCGTGTCGGCAAACGAAGACTCGGGCACAACGAGAACTTCGCCGCTTACTGCGAGGTTGTGCAACCGCCCAAATGTACGAAAGATGTTTACCACAGGGTCGTGAGCAGTGTAGGAATCGACTTCGGTAACGGCCATGACAGAGGAGCCACGATCCGTCAGGTTGAGCAGGCGTAGCCCATATGCTTCAACTGGTCTCTTTACCTGCTCTTCCAATGCCTCTCCAGCTTCTTTGCTCACGCTAGCATTTCGTTCGGCCTTTGGGTGCGATATCGAATTTGTCTGCGATGATCCACCGAAGAGTGACGCGAAAGCGAGCAGATTCGGCATACTGTCCAAACGCAGATAGACAGTAAGATGCTTGATCTTCTTCGAAGATACTTTGTCGTAGTGCATGGCGTCAACTACACTGTCGGTGCCATCGAGAGGTTTGCCGGAATCCCAGTCGATCTCACCACGCCTAAAGGCTTCCACCTTTTTCTGATACCAAAGCGGATAAAAATACATCGTCAACGGGGATGATAAAAAAGTTGTGACAAGAGCCATGACAACGAATATGGTGAAAGTTCGGGTACTGAGGATCTTGGCCTGGAGACCAATGTTCTGTTGTTATCAGCTTCGGATAGTAGATCACCAGGGCAAATACTTACCAAGACAATCAGCTCAACCAGACCCTTACAACTCATCAGGGATCCAATAGCAAAACATTCGCGCCAAAGCATCCCGGTCCATCGAGCTGCTATGGAAGCGCCGATGAACTTGGAGAAGAAAGCCACCGCAATAACTCCGATAACGTACGCCCAGACCATGCCACTGTCCAACAGACCGATATTGGTGCTAAGTCCCGAGAGGGTAAAGTATAGGGGAAGGAAGAGAGCTCCAACCAGATCCTCAATCTTCTCGGCGACCTTGATGGCAAAACCGCCCTCGTGCGGGCAGATGAGGCCGGCCAGGAATGCTCCGAAAATTGCGTGCACACTGATGATGCCAGTGAAGAAGGAGCATGCTAGACATAGCAACAGCGTGAGTGCAATCATGCCCTGGCTAGGCTCATCCTGCAGCGCACGATTTCTTCGTAGGACCCAGATGAAGGCCGGCCGAACAAGGCAGGCCAGAAAAAGACAAAACCCAACGGAAACTAGTAAGATGTACAAAGCCGTCAAACCCGCGCCAGAGTTGACTAGGGCGACGCAGAGTGCGAGCAGGATCCAACCTAGTAGCCGCATTAGTTTCGGGGGCACAAGTGCTACAGGGGCCCAACCTACCAACAACGTCGTTTCCTACACCTGCAGACAAGACGATGACGCCCACGGGCGTGTCGAGCAGCTTCAACTCGGTCAAGATACGACAGAGCACGGGGAAGGCCTCGATGCGTTAGCGCACTCCTGATCTCGGTGACCACAAGCATACTTACAGTGATTGCCATGGCCACACCAATGAAGAGCATGTATACGGGAAAGTCTATGGGCACGAGTCCTTCCTCGGTTCTGAATTGATTGAAAAGCCCTACAGAGATGGCGCATCCCAGACCGAAAGGAATAGCCATGCTGATTATGCCCACATTGAGCGCCACTTTCCAATTGCTAGCCAGAAAGCGCAGATCCACTTCGAGGCCGATGATGAAGAGGAAGAGCACGAGACCCAGATTGGCGACCAAGCTCAACTGCGGCATGGAAGCGTCGGGGAAGATATTTTCCTGGAATCCAGGAATGCGGCCCATAACGGAGGGACCCAGCATGATACCACCAATCACTTCAGAAATGACACGAGGCTGGCGGATCTTGGACAAAGGCCAGTTGAGGGCGCGACAGAATATTATGATGATAGATACCTACGGATCTATTCAGCATCTACGGTTCCCATGGCGAATACCGTCTTTACCTGGACAATGAATAGAATGATGGGGTTCTTTGGATCGACCTTGACAGGACTGACATGCTCGAGCACGCCACCCTGCGGCGGCGCCTCGGTCTTCGAGGTCGCCGCGGCGATGGCAGACGAGAGGGTTGAGGACATGGCGAAGGAGGTGTTGTAGACGCTCCCCCAGACTGAATCTCCCACGACTGAAAGGGTGGAGCTTCAACGAGCACGTCGATGTTGAACACGGTGAAGGTCCGCGGGGAGGATGTTATTAGTTTTTATTCTAGTTATTTACTGGACATGCACGCTGCGGCCAAGCCGGCCTGCCCCGCTGGAGCTCTGACGACTTGGCGTACGGGCAGCAAGCAGGCGCTGATGGAGGGCCGCGTGCTGAGTTTGCCAGGAGCATCGTGGTGGCGGTGCCCAGGTGGACGCATGCTCACGTGCTCTTTGTTGCGCACCATTCCCCTTGTTCTTGGTGAGCCGTGAGCACGCCTCGCAACGCACTGGCTAATCGCCAGACGTCCTCCTATCGCCGCGAAGCCCAGCCCATTCCATTCTCCACCCCTCTAACTTCTCCCCTCCACCCTCCAACTCCTCTCCGCCAACCTCCACCCTTCTCCACGTCCGCGCTGTTGGCTGTGGCGTTGCAACATGGTCGCTTTGGTTGCGCTAAGCTGCCACACCAACACGCACCGCGTGACGGATGCTACGGATGACCACAGTCCATGTCGCGTTTGTCACTGGAAAGCGCTGGGCAATATTGGCCATGTTACGAACCCTCTGATAATTTGATCCACGACTTTCTCCGCATCTTGGTGCGTGCGTACAAGACCATGGGCGGCGCCAAGGAAGCACCCAGCAACATGAAGAGAAGAAACTCCCGCCCTGGTTCATCAGCATACTCCCTAGTTGTATTAGTTCTTGGTTCAAGGAAAAAATGCGACCACCTTCTCTTACAGATCATCAGATGCTGGGCTTGGCGGTAGCTCGCCCGTTGCCCAGTCCACTGGGCTGGCTCCCAACACGAAGTCCAGCGTGCCTCCGTCCGCAAACACGTCTTCCCAGCTGACCCACGCTTTTTCCATTGCTCTCCGTTGACCTTGAGACTCTGGACATAGAAGGCACTGTCTTTGTTGCCGCCCGTAGTCGTGATCTTGAGAGATCTGCTGTTCCCAAGGTCGATTGTGAGCTCAGGAAACCACGGAGAGAGGATGAGGAACGTCGTCTGCCCTGTCACGGGCCACAGACCGATCATTTGCCACTGTAATCAGTTAGCGAAGGCTCAAGCCTGCGTGTAGGGGAGGCAAAGCGTGGACGGTGCAGCGTCCCATGGCAGAACGCCCGTCTACCTTCGAAGGTAGTGCATGCCGGTTGCGTCGCACCAATTGCCGCTGCAGCCTTGCACCAAGACGCCACGCTGACGAAACTTCCGACCTACGAGAATGTTGCTCTCCATGGTTCCAGCGTCCGAGTTCCCCGGCAACCCACTTGTTTCGCCGCTATATAGCTTCCCAATCGCCCTGCTCCTCTCCACACTTCTCCACTGCGCACCTTTGACGAAGTTGTACAGATATGGGGATGTAAAACCCGGCTCGTTACCCGCGTCGAAAATGTTCAACTCCCACATCTTGTCAATGCGATCGATGAACATCGCATCGCCGCCAATATACTCCTTCATCGTGTACACGTCATGAATGGCGTTCAAGCTGTAAACCCAGGGACTGTCTTCATAGTAGGCATGGCCCCAATAACAACCTCCACAGGAGAGCGGATCTTGTGGGACGAACGAACCATTAGCTAGACGAGGCACTACAAATCCGGAATGACCGTGGGACGAGGCAGCGGGGTTCCAATGATTACGCCAATTGCGCGAACGGCTCAGATATGTCGATTCATCTGAAGCCCTCCCCATCCCTTTGGCTACTTGATAGAGTCCGAAATCGTTGGTCGAATACTCAACTGCCCGAGAGACGGCTCTGTTGAATGCTGGGGTAATGTAGCCATACTTTAACCAGTCAGGCAGTGCACCTCTGCCCTCCTTGGTAGATGACTCAGGCGACATGGGGTCATGGTTGTTCGGTGGTACTTTCTCGGCGTCGGTCTAGCCAATGTCAATAGTCAATATTGCCATCAGGGAGGGGGGGGGGGCGTTCGCTAGGTTGTCTCACCATCATAGCATCGAAGCCATCATCCCAATTTATTGCGCCTCGTAAACCCTTGACGTACGCATCCGCAAGTACGTTGTCCGCGTTGGAGCCTCCCTGAACGCGTCCGTTGTAGTTAGACGAGCGGGCATCAGGCATGAAGCCGTCATGCCGCCAAATATCGATCAGAGATCGAATAAACTCCTCGTAAGCGACGGGCTCCAGGATATGGAAAAGCGCAGTGTGGCATCGATGGGTGTCCCACAGCGTGAATATATCATCGTAGTATGGTTCCGTGCTTGACCATCCGGGGTTCTCTCCTGTCTTGTTGGAAGGTATCATGACTAGAAACCTATGGTGAGCACATGCCTCATATGCATTGCGTATCCTTGGGCTACTCACACATGCCAAGCAGCGAACTGTATAGCAGTTTCTTGTCTGCGTCACTGGCCCCCGTGACTTGTATCTTTGAAAAAATTTGTGCGTTCCAGGCGCTTTTTGCCCTATCGGTGAGAGTTTGCAAGCTGGTGCTCTGCTGAATCTCATCGTCGACGTTTTGGCATGCTTGTGCGGGTGAAATAAAAGAAACGCCAACTCTGGAAGTCACGTTGACATCTTGGAAAGTGAATACACCACCTAGACGCTCAGTGCCGGAAACGGTGGCCGTGCTATCGTATGAAGCCAATGAAGTCCCCGTGCCTTTGAAGGTCTTCGAGCTCGATGGCTCCTGGTTGAACTTGCCGCAGAAGTATATGGTCCAATCCGGGGCTTGAATATGTCAGCATTGGTCGAACAAAAGACAGGAATTCTCGCCCATTGTTCCCCCGGGATACATAAGGCAAAGGCGGATTGCACGGGAAGTTATGTCCAGATAGGGTTCGTTTAGGGAACTTACCAAGGTTCCAGCCATTGTTGTAAGTACCCGATCCCTCGTAATGACCGTCGGGAAACAGGCTGAAGTTTCCTTTCGAGTAGTGCTGCTCCCATCCAAAGCCTCTATGGCTCGGTAGCACGTGCGATACATCGACAACGATAGAAGACTCGCTACCACTAGGAAACGAGTACTGGTACAGTCCAGCATGGTCTGAAGCCGAGAGCTCGATTGTGACGCCGTTTTTTAAACTGGACTTGTAGTAACCGATCTGTCCTTGGTCTGCGGCTGCTCGACCTTGCGACAAGTCGCCTAGTGGATTTGATACATTACCCACTGCCGGCATTTGTGAAACAACGCCGTACCTTGGAGAGTTAGTCACCATCCCGTATGCGTATACTTCAAAACGCTTACTTGGGTGCGCCGCCTGTGCCAGACTCATGCGTCATGCTGAAACCCCAAACGTTGCCACCGGGTAGATAGCCGGAGTAAGCGTCTGTGTTACCAGACTGAACGTCGGGTCCCAGCTTCACCATGGCAAATGGGGCTGCACCGCATATTAGTTCGTACAGTCATACTCGCAAGCTTTCGCAAAGAACACTTACAAGCCACGACTCCAGGAAACCGATTTCCGCCCGCAGTTGTGCCCTGGCTGCGGGCTGTTAGAGGGGACTAGAATACTCGGAGAAATATACATACAAAACGTTGACATACTGGGTGTAATCGACCTCCGCAGCGGCAAGTACGGTCTGCATTGTTGTGAAGAGGCATACACACTGCCACAGCGCAGAAGGCGCCATGACGGAGTGTGAGGGATCCGAACACTTGGCAACCGCCCCACCACAACTTATATTATTCACAGACTTCGAATTTATGAAAGTTATTGACTTTTATAAATTGAAAATGCTTAGTTTGCTGTGACAGCCTCAACGCAGGTGACATGTACGGTATGCGGTGTTGGTCGTATGGAATGATGGTTGGTGTCAACAGGAGAATGGCTGTTGTATTAATTAGTTCGAGGTGCTGGCTGTTGCCGTGGTCCTGGCTGCCATCCGCGGTATTAAAGATCAAGAGGTGCAGGCCATTCGAGGAGCGATGGGACGGATATCAGAAAGACTAGGGCTTAACAACGGAAAGCATGGAAACACTCAAGATATATCACGGACTGAAGGGCGGCTACACGGCCTGAAATGCTGGGCACGACTTGCTTTGCGGTGTCTCGGTCCAAGATGCCAAACAATCTCCGTACGCTGGGATGGTGAAGATTAGCTCACGGCTAACAAGGGAGAGGCGACTGCACGCACACGCACCCGCCCGTTGGAGCATCAATGCCCGTACTGTTATTGGTTAGGAACGCTGGTGTGCACAGGAGGTTGCCTGTAACAGAAGAGTAGCACTACTGGGATCCTCGACGCGCCTACAACGCCAGCTGCAACGTTGCGATCCAAGGCGCAGAAGCACGTGTGGAGACGGCTCACTTCTGTGGCTCTGTGGCACCAGGACCCTGGCGATCGACTCCACTAAAAAGTTCTGACGCAGTTATCTGATCCGAAATATGGTAGCAGGTACCCGCGGATGGCAGCCTCCGGTGATGCACTGAGCACCTGGACATGCCGCCTATTCGCCAGTTGTGTTCGGAGTGACATGAGGCCAGATTTCTGCTTGGAGATTTTCTAGGTGACGGCGTTTCCTGGATTGCTGAGTGTGTTACTTAGTCAGTTACACTTGGCCTCCCATGCGGGTTCCGAGCTCTGGCCAGGTGTCGCTACGACAACAAAGCACTAAAATATGGGCGTGTCCAAGGAACCTCGCTTGACTGTTGGCTGCCATGTAGCTATGCTGTATAGTACCTGCAACATGGCGTCGCAGGGACCAATGGAAAAGGGCCGTATCGCACGGGGTAAGGCCGACTGGAAGGCAGGCAGGCACCCGCAAATGGCCGGCAGCACCGCAAGCCGAACACCCCACACAGGCATACCTAGGCTAGGCCTGGCTGTGTTGTCCACGCGGGCCATGGGAATCCATGCATCTTATCTTGAGATGGTGCCGCTAGCTCCGATCCGAGCCGTGGCGCCGTGGCCGAGCAATCGCCAAGGTGGGGGCGATCCTGTTAGGCACGGCTTGGCAAGGCTTTGGATCATCAAACGTCGGGCTAGTCCGCAGCCCACGGGTCCGTGCCATCCACGTGACCTGGCTGCTGCTAAGGTGCTTACCTTAGGTCGATGCGGCAGCATGATGAGCTAAGCACAATCGCTGTCTTCGCGATTCGCGTCTTTTTAGCCTCGGCTAGGCCCAATGCGGCAGTGCCTCGGCATCTTCGTGGACACGCGTGGATGACGTCGGCCCCATTCCCCCCCTCGGGCCTCGCGACACCCTCCCTGAGGCTCGACCGCAGCAGGCCACCAATCACATGGCATCCAAAGGACGCACGAGATCAAGCGCACCCCGAGGTCATGGGCCCATCCGAATTCCCCACCCGCTTGCTGTAGCCCCGGGCTCACATGTCGCATGTAGCGCAGTTGGCTGGCATGTGAAAGCCCTTGCCATGCCCACACATAATCCTCGGCATCCGCCATTGTCCTCTTGCACCCAAGTCGCTACCAGTACACTCCCTTCTCTTTCCTCTTCTCATCTGCATCGCCGTCGCCATGTCCAAGCGATTCTCCACCGCCGACGTCGCGTCGCACAACAAGACCGACAACCTCTGGATCATTGTCGATGAGGATGTGTACGATTTGACAAAGTTCCAGGACGACCATCCTGGTGGGAAGAAGAGTAAGCCGCAGTACCATGTGCTCCTCCTGCGCTCAGCAACTGACGACGTCAAGTTCTGCAGCGTGTCGCCGGCAAGGATGCCTCGAAGCAGTTCTGGAAGTACCACAACGAGAGCATTCTCAAAAAGTACCAAAAGCAGCTTCAGGTCGGCTCCTTGGATTCAAAGGCCGCCCCTCCCACTCCGCCAGCGACACCTCCGCCGCCGCAGAAGGAGGTGGTGAAGCCCGGGGCGAACTCGGGAGCGGTTGCTCCCCAACCCACCGCACAAGCCGAAGAGCCGAGGCATTGGATCCTTACGGCGACCTTGTTCCCTATGCGGACCCATCCTGGTACCAATCGGTATGATGCACATCCGCAAACCCCAAGACCGCGACTAACTTCAGCTGTACAGTATCACTCGCCCTACTTCAACGAGTCCCACGCGGCCCTCCGCGATGAAGTCCGACAATGGGTTGATGAGACCATTCAGCCATATGTGACCGAGTGGGATGAGGCCAAGAAGGTGCCCGATGAGATTTTCAAGCAAATGGGCGATCGAGGCTACCTTGCCGGTCTGCTCGGCATGCACTTCCCTGCAAATCTAACAGACAAGCGCGTACAGAGTGTTCCTCCGGAGAAGTGGGATCTCTTCCACGAGATGCTGCTCACCGACGAGCTGTCGCGCAGTGGCAGCGGTGGTCTCGTCTGGAATCTCATCGGTGGTTTTGGCATCGGTGCGCCGCCGCTGTTCAAGTTTGGCAAGAAGGAGCTTGTCCAGCGCATTGGTCCGAAGCTTCTGAGCGGCGAAAAGCGCATATGTCTAGCCATCACCGAGCCTGGTACGTTTTGCAACCATCCATGCCCGCGATGCTGTACTAAACTGTTGTCCAGATGCTGGTAGCGACGTCGCGAACCTTACCTGCGAAGCCAAGCTCTCCGAAGACGGCAAGCACTACATCGTCAACGGCGAGAAGAAGTGGATCACAAACGGTATCTGGTGCGACTACTTCACCACTGCGGTCCGTACCAGCGACAAAGGCATGAACGGTGTCTCGGTTCTGCTCATCGAGCGCGAAGCTGGCGGCGTCTCGACGCGCAGGATGGACTGCCAGGGTGTGTGGTCAAGTGGCACCACGTACATCACCTTCGAAGACGTCAAGGTGCCCGTTGAGAACCTGATTGGCAAAGAAAACCAAGGCTTCAAGGTCGTCATGACCAACTTCAACCACGAGCGCATCGGCATCATCATCCAGTGCATCCGCTTCTCGCGCGTCTGCTACGAGGAGTCGATGAAATACGCGCACAAGCGCAAGACGTTCGGCAAGCGCCTCATCGACCACCCCGTCATCCGCCTCAAGCTCGCCCACATGGCCCGCCAAATCGAAGCATCCTACAACTGGCTCGAAAACCTCATCTATCAGTGCGCCAAGATGGGTGAAATGGAGGCCATGCTGAAGCTCGGTGGCGCCATTGCGAGCTTGAAAGCCCAAAGCACAACGACATTTGAATTCTGCGCTAGAGAAGCAAGCCAGATCTTTGGTGGACTGAGCTACAGCCGGGGCGGGCAGGGTGCCAAGGTGGAGCGGCTGTACAGGGACGTTAGGGCCTATGCTATCCCTGGTGGGAGCGAGGAGATTATGTTGGATTTGAGCATTAGGCAGGCGTTGAGGGTACACAAGGCGCTGGGCATGAAGTTGTAGGCTTGTACTGTATGATAGTATCCTCGTTTTGTATATAAGCTGTTTTGGGAATCTACTTCTATTACCTATACACAGACTTGTTCCGGTCGCTTGGGATTGTGGCTTACTCTTCCCCCGAGGTTATTTGTGGCGTATCTTGATATACGAAGTTAGGTACCGTGTTGGGGGTTGAATCTATGTGTGTGTGTATGTGTGAGGTTGCCTTCAGTACCTCGGTACACGGCAGAACACCGGCCCTTATCGATAGCGCACGCACCCCGCCGCGCCCCCACCTACCCTTGCCCTCGCACTGCTCGCCCAACCCGCATTTCATTCGCCCAAACTTTTCTCGACGCGTCGAGCCTCCTTTTGCGCGTCGTCGTCGCATGGTAATCGTACCACTGCACCCCTCCACACCTGCATACACATACCCACCTGTCTGTCACTGTCATTTTTAACCCGCCCAGCTTCCTTCTCTCGCGTTGCTTTTTACCGTCGTTACCGCTCCAATTGCACGCACCTACGCCATGGAAGCAGCGGCGACGGCGACGGCGCAGCCTAAGAAACGTGGACGGCCGAGGAAAGTCGTGCCTGTGGGGGACGAGGGCGCTGCGCCGGTGAAGGTGGAAGCTGCGGAGAAGAAGAGCGCGGGTGTGAGGGGTGTGGCTACGAAGACGGGTGCGGGTGCGAGCGCGAGTGCGAGTGCGGCGGCAGTGGCATCGAAGGGTGCAAAGAAAAAAGGGGCAAAGAAGGAAGAGGTGGCCAAGAAGGGGGTGAAGGTTTTGAAGACGGTAGAGGGTGGAGCAGCTGCTGTGGGGGAAGGAAAAGAGAAAGAGAAAGAGGGAGATGGCGAGACGAAGAAGCTCGCAGACCGCCCCACGCCCGTCACGCCCTCGACAAGCAAGGTATTACGCCATGTGTACGCTGCAGGGACGTTGAAGCCGCCCCCGAGCAGCATGCACATGGCGGACAAGATACAAAGCACCAAGCCGGCGACAGCGACGTCGACGTCGTGGGGAAACACTCCCCTACCCACTCTCGCTCCTACAAGCACAACGCAAACTGCATCTCCCACCGTCCGCGCCACAGCCTCACCACCACGACCAGACGTCCAAACAACCCGCGCGCCCGCACCCCAGTCACCACCACAACCTTACCACCAAACCCCCTACCCGCACCTAAATCCGCACCCAACCGCCCAACCCCAACAACCATCCCCCTCCCCTCCCACCCCGCCTCCCCCCGCTCCAAGCCCCTCTCCCCGCAAACCCTCCAAAACCAACAAACCGAACGCGCCATCCGCGAGGGCCGCATGCCGTCCAAGTACCGCGCTGCGGGGTGGCGCGTTACCGCTATTATAGTGGGTGTTCCAATTGTGTTAGTTGTTGGGATGGACTTGTGTCGGCGGTGGGAGGAGGGGACGAGGGTTAGGCGGAAGTTTGGGGGGATGGGGGTGGATTGATGGAAAATTCGTTTTTGGATGTATTGAACTTGGACGGTAGTGACTTGGGTCATCTTTGTAAATACTCCCTCAGTATTGTTATGCTTATTATGATTGTTGTTTATTGTTGTTTTATTCGTCCTACCTCCTTTCTTTCCTTTTTTATTTAGTCTCCTCTTCCTCTGCATTGTATCGTATCGTATCGTACTGTGCACAGTGTGTAGTGTCCATATATCCGTCGTTGTTGGCGCTATTGCATAGTATCTATAAGCATAAGCATAGACATAGACAGATACGCGAAGGAAAAGATCAAGCATGATATGTATGTATCTATATGTGTAATACGATCTATCCATGCCATTATGCGATAATGTATGCACCCTCCCCCTCCCTCTCTTTTCTTCCTACCATCACAACCCAAGTACAATCACTCATTTATCCATCCCCCACCCAGCATCATCCATGGATATCTCATATGCCCTCCCAGCTCATCCATCCAGCCAACCCATCCGTCTATCCATACAGTGCAATGCTCAGTTTCCCATAACGAGAAACCTACCCAGAAACATAGCCATAACCGTAAAACACCACCCCATGCATGTATGCAATCCAAAACCCCGTCCAATTCCAAATCCCCCAAAACCCAATCGACAAAAGAAAAAAGCCCGCGTCGGAGCGACCAACTAAAAAAAAGAAGAACAAAGGAAGAAATAAGAAAAGATACGGTACGGTACGGTGCGGTACTTCACACAAGGAGGGGGAGCAACGAAGAGGAGCACTTTTCCCGCCAATTCTCTCCCATGCGTCCTTCCACCTTGGTCAACACCGCGCCCCTTGACACCGGAATACTCAACGACTCCGCCAACGCACTCACAAACCACCACATCCCACCCCGCTCTTATCCAACTCACGCCCTTCCCTTCCGCGCGGCATCCACACCATCCCGCGTCCCAAGCTCACTGAAATCAACATCTGGCGCCTCCGTCTCCCTCTCCTCCAACTGCATCGCAGCAACAGTCTTCCCCCCAGCCAACTCCTCTGTGGGAATCCCCGTCAACGGCTGCACTATGCACCTAACCTCGTTCTTAACCGTAGCTGGTTGCATGCGCAGCTCACCTGGCGGCGGCGGCCTAGACGCAGCAGCGTGGAAGAGATGCTTATACCGGAGCTCAGGCGAGCTGGGCACGGCGGCACGCGTAGGATTCTGATTTCTCGCGACGAATGAAGAAGAAGCGGATACAGACGGCGTCGAAGGCGTCGAGACAGAGGGGAAGAGGACTTGGCTGTGGCGTGTACAAGGCCACACATGAGCGACCTGGGTCGGAGGCGAATGTGGTGGCGAAGGCGAGGATAATATTTCCGTATTGTCGGATTCGTCTGTGGCGGAGACGTCTGCATCTTCTGTGGATGAACCGCCGGGGTCTGTGGATGATATTGCGTCTATGGGGGAGAAGCGGCCTGTTCGGATGTTGAGGACGTGTGCGTTTCTCATCGATGGTCGGGACGGAAGGTAGGGTTTGGGAGCCATGTGGATTGCTACTTTTATGCGTGGGACGGAAAGAGATGCAGAGGTTGGACAGTGCGGTTCGATGTAAGGCGTTGGGAGCGTGGTGTGGCTTTCGGATTGGACGTTTCTCTCGTGTCGCCTCAACGGAAGAGTGGGAGGTATTTCGGTGCCCTGCGAGGCTGGACGGGTGAGGTTGAGAAGTCGGAGGTTGGCCTGGCTTTGGCTAAAGTGCACACATGGAAGGATCTGATTGACGGCTTCGTCCAAAGCGAGCTCGACGGCGACATGGTTCTTGATTCTGGATACCTTCAGCCATGTCGCCCGCTCCCCGGTAAGCAGGCATTGCAGCATATAATCGGTGCTTGGGTTGCTCAGGATCTTGGGGAAATCTGCGTATGAAATAGCCGGGAAGATGGTGATGTCGCCAGAATACCGCTGATTCAAAATGGACCGGACTTTGCTCATGGTGTTGGGGAATACACCCATTTCCGCAAGCACTTCGAGACGATGCAAAGCTTCTCCTCTCGCGAAACTGGCCATGCTGTGTATCCAGCCAGGGCCAGCGGACAATGCAGAGTTGTGTTGCACTTCTGCGCCTATAGCGTCTTCTTCCTTGGCAAGAAAAGGTACACATGCGGATTTACCTGAGACACGATGAAGTGATTAACGTTGAACATCTCAGCTAGACGAGTCATGGGCAGGTCGTTGTCAACGGAACCGTCAATCCAGCCGTCATTCGGCGTAGGATCCCAGGGTACTTCTCTTCCCGTTTTCCGGTCTTTGGCCATGAGTGACGCAGCAGAGAATACGAAGGGAACAGAGCAAGATGCGCACCTATCGAACGTCAGTGCTTGCTCGCCTATACTATAATATAGCTGTGGTTCGGGCTGGGAAGACGACTCACACTGCAGACCAAATCATGACATCCGGGGCTGTAACGTAGTTGAGCAACCTCGGAAGCTCGTACATGCTTGCGCTAGAAACGGTAATGTTGAGGATTCTCCGCGTCCTGTTATACGATTCCTGAAACGTGATATCGCCCAACATCTGCCTCATGACCCTTTGTAGATGCGAAATGTCGAACAAGGATCCAAACTTGAGAAAGCGCGTAATCTTCTGTATTACCCTCCTCTTCACCAGGTTTCTCAAACACAGCCAAATCGCCATAGCAGAATTCGTCCAGCACTGCCGGTATCTCGGCGTCGGTTTTGGAGCACAAGATGGCGCAGACAATGCTCCCGGCAGATGCGCCTGATACAATGCGCGGCAGGAGGCGTAATTCCCATAGGCACTTGACTACGCCGATGTGGTTCATGCCAAAGGTGCCCCCACCGGACAGCAGAAGCGCTGTCCGACCGAACGACTGACGAGTGCGTAGCAGCTCTTCCGAGACTTTGTAGGGCTTGACAGGACAGCTATCGCCCTGCTTGGCGGCCACGTCAGGAATGGCTGCCAGCGTCTTCACTGCCGAACTTATGTAGCGCTCAATCAGCTTCTTCGTCCCAACATGTGAATGCTTGTACAGGCGCAAGTCGCCCATGCCACCGAGTCCGCGCGTCAGCGTGGTCCGCACAAGGAAGAGCATGCGCTTAATGTCGCAGTTCATACGGGCTTCGTCGAGCTGTTGCAGGCGTGCTTTTACGAGCTCGGCGTCGTATTCGGACGATTCGTCCTGGAGTTTCCAGGCATCGTTGCCTTCCAGGGCATCCAGCTCGGCCGCGGCCGCTTTCCAGTCATGGTAGGATTCGGCCTCTCGCATGCGCGCCTGCAACACTTGGTGGCCATGATGCTGCGTCTCGGGCGTGTGCGCGTCTTCCCGATGCTCGGCACCACCAAGCACCCCAAACGGATCTCTCACCAGCCTGCAGAGCGGATCCAACGGCCGCGCATTGCTGTGGGCAGGCTGCTTCAGGCCCTGCTTGGGGCCTGCTCCTCCTCTTGCTACGTGGAATCGCGCTCCGCTGGCGAGCACAGTGTCAGATACGAGGGCCATTTGCGGTGAAGGTGCGCCATGCGCGTGTGTGGGGAAGGGCGAGGGGCCGCCGGTGGCCGCGAGGGGGTCGTGTGTGAAGCCAGGGAGTGGTACAGCAGCAAGGAGGAAGGGCTAGTCTATACACTGTTCCAGGCCAAAGGCAGCGCCCATCTGACATGGTCAAGGGGCACGCATCAGCATCAAAGAGGCGCGAAGCAGGTGGACAACCGGCGTCATCGGACCTGGGCGCGCCAAGGCCCCGCGCTACGCGGCCCACCCGCAGGCCCGCACGCACAAACGCCACTGGCGGCACCACCCCTCCACGTGACCTCCCACCCCTCCCACACCGCTGGCACCACACCACCCACAGCCGCCACACCAGCCGCGGCCCGTCACGCGCCATGCCATCTGCAGACCACCCTCTGCCCACCGCCCAACCCCCCATACGAATCGCACACCACGGGGCCCACCCTCCACATGCATGTCCACGGTTCGTTCCTTTCACATGTCCAACGCAAGCGCAGATGCCAGTTCGGCAAGAGCATGCATTCCATTTGCCCATATCCTACCGTGCACACGTAAACCAACTTGGTCTCAGCCGCCGCACACGCAAAAACATCGCAGGGGGTATCTAAGTATAGGATTCCAAAATGTGAACAACGCCTGCAGATGCACCCATGCCAACGCACCAAACCCGATATCGACGCCCGCAAAACGCCTCCGTCGTGTACAAGCAAACTTACCATGCCCACTCTTAGAGATGGTCCGTCCACTCTAGCAAATCGTAGCCTTTCCGCTTCACCTGCGCGACCGGCCTGACGTGCAAGTTTTCTGGAAAACGCACGTCTGGATCGGGATCGACCTATCAATAACCAACATATCAGTTTAGTTGTGCTTGCCGCTCTCCGCATTTGCGTCTGCGGGCGAACCTACTCTTGTGCTCGCCGTCCACGACGTGACCCGTGCCTGTGCAAAGACGAAGTCGCGGTAGATATCGCCAGTAGGCTCGGTCGGAACGCGGAGTCCGCTGCTTGTACGAGCTGATGCTGAGGGGCGCGAAGATGCGACGGTAGCTGTCGAACGGCGACTTGGTTGCTTCGTTGGCGGGGAGAGGTTGGTTGGTCTGGATGGGAGTGTCGATGGTAGCTGCTTGCTCGAGCTAGCTGGTAGAGAGTGCCTCGGGGGGTCGACAACAGGTCGCCGTGGAACGCTCGCGGTTCGCTCCCCTGCCTTGCCAAACGCTGACGGTAAAGAATGTCTCGTTTTCTTCGGCATCTCCTGGGCAACATGAGGCTGTTCTGGTGCAACCTCACTGGTAGCAAGAACCTTCATTGCACGCTTGGGAGTAGGAGCCCTCGTTGCACGCTTCCTAGCAACACACCGGGGTAGACTGGGGAGCGGGAGCGTCCACAGCACCAGCTCCACAGCGCGAGCTTCCACTGCACGAGCCTTCGCAGCAGGAGCCTCCACAACAAGAGCTTTCCCTTCAAGCTCATCTATAGCTATGACTAGTGTCTGTCTGTTCACAATTATGCCTTTGGTATAGACGGTGTCTCGAATAGTGTCCTTGTAGAAGCGGAAATACGGTTCCGCATCCTCACCGTTGTCAATGCATTGGTTGACGTACGCCTTGTAATCGATTCGGTTGCGGATAATGAAGTCGTCCCATTGCCCTTTGGGCACCATCTTGTCTTCCAAGTCGAGCTTCTTCATCTGTCTACATTGGCCCAAGAAATGTCGAGTGTCTCCTGAATATTCCGGGTACGTGTCTTTGAAGAGTTGGAAGACGGTTGCTGGCTTGGATCTTGGAGTGGTGGTCTTCTCCAAGGGGCGTGGAGACATAGCAGGCGTACGCCTACGGATTTGATCGTCAGCTAGTGTATCGTCGACATACATTTCATAATCATCGCGGGCTTCGGATCTACTGGGTTCCGGTGAAGAAACGACAGAGTCGCGAACGAGCGGGATGGGAGATCGTGACACTCCATCCAGCTCAAAGGTGTCAGTACCCTTGTCAGTGTCGAAATGTTGCTGGCCCCTTTGCGCACTTGCACCGGATAAGAACAAGTAGTCTGCCGACGTTTCGTGAGTGGGTACTTTCACTGACTTCTGGTGGAAAACGGGCTTCATTTGTGAGAAAGCCTCCTTCTGCTGGCCCTCGGCCATGTTCGATGTTGTGAATCTTGTTGCATCATGTCCATCGTTGACAGGAGGACTCCCCTGCCTCTTTTTTCGCGCTTCGGGAGTAGGGCGAGATCTGGAAGTCGTGGGAGGATTGTCGTCTGTAAAACTCAATTTATGTGGCAAAGGAGAATGCCGAGCTTCCGCGCCTCCCTGCGTACTGTTGTCAGACGCATACTCGACATGGGATTTGGCTTGTTTGCTTTGTATGAACTTTTCCATCGACTCTCGTCTGTCGCGTTCAAGCTGGTCGGCGAGATCTTTGACAGGCGAACTTTCACCGAACCCAGTAAGCTTGATCTGCCGCCGCTTTGATTGCCGGCTGCTTTTCTTTGAGGGAGACTTTTCCAACTTGCGCTTGGTGTGATTTGCCCCAATCTCGAGATTATCCATATCTAGGTAGGCTGACACGCTTTGGTGGTGTTCAGTGGTCGGGGGTATCTGATGTTCGAACCTGCGGGCTTCTGTGCGTGGGATTTGGGCAGGATTGGGCCTCGGCTGCGGCGGTGCATGACCTTTTGTACTTAGTCGCTCAGTGTCAAGATGAGTACCGGATCCGTTAGACCTTCGCGGTGACTCAGATGGTGTGTCTTCCATGTATACGTCGCCAGACTCGACGTCTGGAACACCATCGTTCGCGAAATGTAGGTGTGCATCCGGCATCGCGCCAGCTGCAGCTGTACTTGAAAGAGTGACTTCTACACCATTGGAGCTGGCATTCCCGGAAGAGTTTGGCTCGTTGTAGGTACAAGGAATAACGGAGGTCGACGCCGTGTCCTTGGACCTTCCGCTTGAATTTTGTTGTCGCACTTGACCCGGAGAGTCGGCCGATCCTACGTTCTTTCCCTTTGTGTAAGGTGTCTCCTTAACCAGCACCATGGTAGGTGGTCGCACAGATGCATGAGTGGAAGTGACGTTATGCGTAGCGCTATCTTCTCCTAACCCTCGCGGTACTTCTAGTTCCATATCAAGATCGGAATCATGTTCATCCCGAGCTAAAGGCGGTGATGATGGAGGATCAATCATCGTCTCTTCATTCGATGACTCGATCACTACAGGACGTTGGGCTTCCTGACCGGAACTTTCTTGCCGAGGCGTGCTTTGAACGTCCATGTTCTTGTTACCCTCAAGACTAGAATCGGGTGGTAGGCATAACCCAGGCCGAAATGGTTGCTTGGGGGTTCGGGGCTAGGGGAGCGTGACCAGGTTATTTTGCTCGTCTGCGAATGGGTCTCATCGTCCATTTCCACGTCGCCTTCAGCGTTGGAGAGGATTCCCTTCTCCCCAAACACTGGATCATCTGCGTCCTCTTCTTCCGACGACTCTGTGTCACTTGTTGCTGGGCTATTGTCGAAATCCTTTAATGCTTCCAATATCTCGTGGGGCAAATTGGCGTCTGGGAATCGATTCCCAACAGCTGGCTTTTGCCAACTGTCCAGTCTCATCAGCAGCGACCGTTGTCTTGCGGACACATTTCCACAATTGTCCATACGGCAGGAATCCTTCAGCCATTCAGGTACCGCCTCCTCCATGTCGTCAACGTCAATGTGTGATGTTGCAACACCGCCGGAAGATTGGTCTATACTAGGCCGTTGCTTGGTTCGCGCTTCTTCGTCTAAGCTGCGTTGTTTTCGTGAATTGCGCCGAATAGCTGATGCGCTAGCCATGTCGTCTACATTTTGTAAGGTGGAGACTCTAGCATCCTGGGGTGACTTGTCAACTGGGTTGCTTTGCGGGTAGCGAGGTGGCATAAGCGTCGGCCGCATGGTGCTCGCAGATCGCTCCAAGCCCTCGTTGGATGCACGGTTTTTAGAAGTCCGCGCGAAGCCGCCCGCAGAAGGGGCGTTTGGCGGACCGGCAGGAGGATCCTGACGAGGGACGCTCTGTGCGCCTGGAAATTTGAGGAGACCAAGTAACTTGCTGGTAGTATCTGAAGGCGGCCCGGTCGGCGTTCTGTTGCGTCCAGGAGTTGGGTCAAGATTGTTGAAACCTGGTGCATCCATGGCATTGCTGGGTGTGCGCAGGCGATGCACCATCTGCGTGCCGTACGCCACCTGCGTGCCCGGGGAGACGTCTCCATGGTCCACGTCCTCTGCTTCCTGCCGCCTCGGCGCCATGTTGTCCAATTGCTCGGCTTCCATGTCTGGACGGAAGCATTGGCGGTCTGTCTCCGCTCGGGTCCGTTGCAACATTTGAAGCGCGTCGATGATGTTCGAGCACGACGAGAGGGGAACGAGTACGCCAGGTGCGGCTTCTCTGCGGCGCTCGCGTTGCCAGTCAACAACGTCGAGAGTGAAGGCGAGACGATCTCGCGACGGCCCGCACGGCGTGTATTGGAGGGTATATTTTCGCACAGCAATGACGGAGTGCGTTGTTGGCGAGGAGAGGGGTAGCCCTGGGAAGCGCGTCGCCAGCTGTTCGCGGCACGCTGACGAGAGGGCTGCCTGGATGACGACGGAGCCGTCGGTCAGAACGGGCTGTTCTGCGCAGAAGACTTGTGAAGCTGATCAGCGAGTGGTCCGGGCCAAGAATACCAAAGCGTGCGCTGTGCTGTGCTTGCCTTGATTACGAGGACGTTGCTGTTGCTCGTCTTGTCGGGGATCTCGTCGAATGCAAACACGCAACTGCCATTGTCCTCGTAGAGACTGGCCCACTCTCTTGCCGTGCCCTTTTCGCCGCTCTGCCTCTGGGCTTGCTGCTTGTTGAGCCAGCTGTTGAGCATGTGCAGCTGCGAAGATATGTGGTCGTCGAGCCAAGGGACCAGACTCATGCCCGCACGCGGCTAACACGACACGCGACGCGTTCCGCGTAGCGCAGTGTGGAACCAGAGGACGGCAACAGGCTCAATGTGTGGCTGTGCGAACATGGAGGAAGTAATGGAAATCGCTGGAGGGAGAAGACGAGCTGGCGTATTCTGCATCGTATACCGTGCCATGGTCCGCTGGGCAAACGCAACCAACCCGCAACTAGGCGAAGCCGGCGCACCGCAATGCTCAGCGAAGCCATGGGGACGGTTCTACATGGAAAGCGTGTCTGCGCGGTGGCTCCCGGGGCAGAAATGTCAAGGTCAATGTGCCCGCCGCTTAGCCACGGGCTGCCATGCTGCGTCATCGAGATCCACGCCCTTGGATGCCTCGTCGCCTTCCCAGCTCCGCGAGTCCAGCCCAGCAGCTGCAGGCTTCGTCTCACCCACACACATCGACGTGCCATGGGCCCTTTCACACGCACCCGCTCGATTCACACCTGCAGCGCGGACCACACCTGATGCCTGGTGCCGTCTGCGCCAGGGCTCGCCGTCACGACGCTCACGACCCTCGCGCGCCACCTGCATGCAGACAGCACTCTCCGTAGTCCGACTGCTCCTCGCACACAAGCATGTCGCGCGACCCGCGGGGCGGCCTGCCCGACTCGCTCCACCAGCTGCATGCCACGGCATCACGCTCCGGGGCCCTGACCACCTTCGACGACCTGACGTCTCCGCCGCCTGCGTCGACGGCGAACGAGGCCAAGAGCTTCGAGGTGGTCCAGAGCGGCCTGAGCGGCCTGTACAGCCGTCTGAAGGCTTCGGTGGGCGGCGCCAGAGAACAGGGTGTCGAGCTGGTAGACGAGGGCGTGGGAGCAGCAGCAAGGCACAAGGCGGCCGCGAAAACGGCAGCCCCCCCAAAGAGCCCTGCCGGTACTGCTGTATCATCGCCTGTTGTCGTATCGGTGCCGTCGTCGCGCTTGCAGTCGCCGCTTGTACCCAACTTCCCAGACCACGCGCCCCCGCCCCCGCCGTCTCGAGATTCGAATGCATCGAGCTCTGCTGTGCGGCGAGGCTGTCCAAGAACGAGTCTAGGACCTCTCTGGGCACAGCGCGTTCGAGGCCATCCATCACATCCACTATAGAGCCTAGCAAGGCGACCCGCGATGACGAGTCCTCACTGAGCCCACTCAGCGCCATGACCAAAGCGCACAGCACCATCCCCTTGAACATGTCTCCAAGAACAGTTCGTCAAGCGGCCTCGTGTCTGGTTCAAAAAGTCGAGACTCCTCCCGCTACCCGTCGGGACCGTCTGAGCGTCTCCGGCAGCAGACGGCTGATCTCGACATGCAGGAGCAGAGAAGTGATAGTGCCGAAGATGATGCGGTGCTCGTAGAAGGGAATTCCACCATGAGAGACAAGTCCAGATTCACGTTTCCGCTGCATGTTGCAACGAGCATCACCCCAGGATCACATCTCGGACAGAAAGTCAATACAAACCAGGCTCATCTTCTGTGAAAGACCTCTCCAGTAATGGCTCCGAGGCCACAGAGATTCCGCACGCCAAAGCTAACGCTCAAACACCTGTGCTCACTCCAGAATCCCAACGACCGCCGTTGGTCCAGGTCGGTCCGTCACACCTCCCAGGCTTCCACCCCTCTTCACGCATGTCATCGTCGGATGGCCTTAGCTACGTCCTCACATCCACCACAGTCCGCAGTCCCACCGTACCGCCTATCAACGAAGCTCAACGTCCCTATATACGACCTTCCGGTAACATGCCGCAGAGTGCCTCCTCTCACTTGCCACGCAAACTCTTAGAACGAGAATACTGGATGAGAGACGAGAATGCCAAAGACTGTTTCAACTGCGGGGATGCCTTTTCGACCTTCCGGCGCAAGCACCATTGTCGCACCTGTGGGCAGATTTTCGATTCGAAATGCACATCTATATTGCCCGGGAAGATGTTCGGCCAGACAACAAACGTCAGAGTGTGCAAGCCGTGCGAGGACATACTTCATGGCAATGGGGACGACTCCTCAGAATACACGGATGACGGAGATCAAGCGTCTCTCTATGAACACAATGACAATGATCTGGAAGATGACCAGTTTGACCCCTCAGAAAGTGATCACACCAAGATTGGCACTCCGACCATCAGCATTCCCATGTCTAGGAAGATTGGCAGTGAGAAGAAGCGTAGGTCTGCGGTCATTGAGGTTGCTCCTCAACTACCCAGACCCAGCTCCTCCAGGTCTCTTCGCTCACTCAGTGGGCGGCCACGCTCTTCTAGTCACAAACGGCACCCTTCACGACATCAGCATATGCGCAACGTTAGATACGAGGATCGAGCGCCCTTTCATCATTACCATACGGAACATTCCCGGAGCCGCTCTGTCCTTCCCGCTTTTCACCGCGACAACATCATCGATCCAGATCTGGCGCCGTTCATGTCTGACGAAGGTTCCAGCGAGGACGAGCCAGCTAGCCTTTTCGCCACTCTGCGCGCTGATGCCCCGGCACAGACCAGTTTGGAAAGTGAGAGGAGTGGGATTGGCGGGCTACTCGCTGCAATGAGGAAAGGAAAAACCAGGGGTGATAAAAGCACCTTTGGCGGTGCCCATGCACGAGATGCAGACAATGTCAGCATCGCAAGCCGCCACGTCAACCGCCACTCGAGACGGAGAAACCTCAGTATCAGCAGTGTCACGCATAGACCGGGTAGACGCTCCAAGAGCAACAGCCTCCTAAATCCGTTTGCAGTCGGTTTCGGCGGAAGCTCGCCCAGTCCTCAGCAGAGCACACTGCAGCATTCTCCAATGCCTCCGCCTGCTTCCAAAATCATGCGTAGCGCCTCTATGCGAGGCGGCAATGCTCCACAAATTGAGTTGAACCAAGCAAGTCTGGAACATGTGCGCCGATTACTTAAGCAGATGTTGCAGGATGCCGGTATTTCGCATTTATCGAGCTGGGAGAAAGCCCTTGTTCCAATACTGTTACAATGCACAGACGATGTGAATCCAGACCTTCACAGAGGCGATGATATCGACATCCGACATTATATCAAACTCAAGAAGATTCCTGGCGGTCGACCACGCGACACATCGTATGTCTCTGGCGTAATCTTCACCAAGAACATTGCTCTCAAGAGCATGCCACGCAATCTCGCTCGTCCTAGAATTCTAATTATCACGTTCGCCATCGAATATGCCCGTCACCAAACGCATTTCATGAGTTTAGAGCCGGTCATTGCGCAGGAAAGAGAGTATCTCCGCAACCTAGTCGGACGTATTGTAGCCCTGGAGCCCACGGTGCTGATAGTCCAACGGAATGTTTCTGGTCTTGCGCTTGAGTTCCTTCAACAGGCGGGGATTTCTGTCGTTTACAATGTAAAAGAAACAGTGCTGAACGCAGTGGCCCGATGCACACAGTCCAAGCCTGTATCATCCGTAGATCAGCTCGCCGAGCCGACGCGTCTTGGCAAATGCGGAAGTTTCGACGTCAAGACGTACGTGCACAACACTCTGAAAAGAAATTACGTTTTCTTGTCCGGTTGCCAGCCCGACCTAGGCTGCACAATAGCTCTTCGGGGCGACGAAACGAAAAATCTGGCGAAGCTAAAGCGTATCACAGAGTTTATGTGCTACGTTGTGTATAACCTTAAGCTCGAGACTTGTTTGATGCGCGATGAATTCGTCATGATACCTGTCGCCTCCGCAAGCGGCACATTGGCTTCAAACAACGACTTGTGTCCTCTAGTGAACATCGACAAACCCGCCGCTGACAAGTCGGAGGCCTCGGCCGAACCACCGAAGGATACAAACAACATCCCTCAAAGTACAAGCATTAGCTCGGACGCGCCTTCTTTCTACAGTGAGGAGGTGGAGAATCATCGCACTAAAATTCTGTCCGCCTCGCCATTTGTCAAGTTTATGCAACCATATCTGCTGAATCAAGCGCGAGAATACGAGAAGAAGCTTGGGTACTTGAAACAATTACGAGACCAATACACTACTAGCGACATCGAAGCAGAAGGAACGCCTCAGAAGTTCAAACTTGTTCAACCTGAGATGGTGCATGTGGTAGTTGACCAGGCATCGAAGCAAGTGCGAGAGTTCTTGCATGCGGTACATGCGTCCGAATATGACAAAGCACTACACAACTACAAGACACAAAAGAGACAATGGGAGGCTCACCTAGCCACCAACGTGGAATTGTTCGACCCGTTCAATCACCAAAGGATCGCGGTACTCTACAGTGTTGTCAATACTGCTTATTCGACGCCCTGTATTGGTCCGGAAATCATCGCCCTGAATTTCTACCAGGAACATGACTTCGATGACGGTTTCACACCGGATTGCACGCTGGGTCAATACGTCGAAGATCTCTGCCACTCAGCTGGCATGCTTTGCGAAGTGGATGGCTGCAACCGCAGGATGCTGGACCATTCACGCCAATACGTGCATGGAGAGGGCCAAATGAGTGTCATCGTGCAAAAGTACCCCTCCAAGATCAAGGGCTTGCAGAGTACGGTCTTGATGTGGAGCTGCTGCAGGATCTGTGCAGAAGAGACGCAGGTGATCCCAATGTCGGATAGCACTTGGAAGTACTCATTCGCCAAATACCTCGAATTGACATTTTGGAGCAGTCACCTGCACCCACGGGCTGATCTTTGTCCCCACGATATCCACAGGGATCACGTTCGATTCTTTGGAGTAAATAACGTCGCACTGCGTGTTCAATACGATGCAATCTCCCTTTACGAGGTTACCGTACCCCGGCCGATCGTCACATGGAAAGTAGACAGCGACCTGCGCTTGAAAAATGATCAGTTCCTTAAGATCGAAGAAAGACTTGACAGATTCATGGCATCCGTCCGCTCAAGAATCAAGAGCATCCATGTAGAAAGTGTCATTCCTGAAAAGATTGAGCTCTGTAGAATGGAGGTAGAGAAGCTGATGAAACGTGCCAACGACGAGCATGAGTGGCTGCGGGCAAAGCTTCAGGATAAGTATATGAACTCCAAATACTACGAGATAATCCCGATGAATCGAGCCATTCGTGCTATACAGGAAAAGGCCATCGCGTGGGACGAAACTTTTACCGACTTTGAGCAGCAATACTTCCCATCAGAAAAGGATATCAGGCGCTTGGCAACCCTGCAGTTGAAGAAGCTGTTCTTGGAGCGTGACGAGTCTACAAGCTCGTTAACCTCTGTGGAAGAGGGCTCAGAAACCGCAGAAGAACCCTCACTAAACGAAAAAGGCGAGCCCACTTTGCCATCGACCATGTCACGCGAGCGTGCGCGCGATATGCTGAACTCCGTCGTGGAAGAAGATAATTCACAGGGTATTGCGCCATCTGATGGCGAATTGAACGCATCCCAGAGGTCTGATCAATAGTACCGGTCCAGACGCCCTATGAAGCTTTGGAGCGCGAGGATGTGCGACATCTTGATCTAGCCGTATCTTCCAAGTTCCTGATCATCCTGCTGCGACAGACGAACAGCTTCTGAAGACACCCACCTTAGCTCCGGAACAAGATACAACAGACCTTGGGTCACCCACGCCAACTGGGTTGCCAAGGGTGGACCCGATCGATAAAAGTATCGCTGATGCTATTGACAACATGCCTACGTCACCAACCCCTTCCAATGCTCCAGGCGGTACTGTAGAAAGCAAGATACCTCGTCTAGTAGACCCAGTTCGTCGAGAGACTAGCACACTTGCAAGACCCACGACACTAGTCCGGACCCAATCGCAGCCTGGCGGAATTCCCAAGAGCACTAGTCCTCCGCATATTGCAATAACCACCAACGCCCTAGAGCCATCCAAGAAGCCCGCAGGCGACTCTACAAAAGCTTTCGATCGGATTTCTGATCGGTTTTCGCTTGGCAGCTTCAAGCAATCAAAGCCGGCGTCGAAAATACCACGCTCTATACCCGTCTTCAGGGGTTCGAGAGATGTCACCAAAGTCTCTAAGCTCGCAGAACATTTTGAGCAGCTTTCCAGGGAGTTTCAGAAAGAGCGAATGCGCGAACGGCGGAACGAGCGCAATCGACGAGCTCGAGCATACCCGTTGGCATCCTCCAAGCCCATCGTCGAGGTATATAAAGACGTTCATGAGGCGGTGCAGGAGCACAATCCGTCAGATGAAGAGTTACAGCCAGGTTCTCCGGCCCGCGTCAGCATAGACAACAGCACACTTGAAGATAGCGCTCTAACGGAAACGACTGGTGCGACAACTGCATCTCAGTCCCCGGTGGAAGGGCGACACCGCAAGGATGGCGATGCTCGCTCCGGGGAGGAAAGCCAGCCCGTAACGCCCAGTCATCCTCCGTCAGATGTCGAAAATGAAATGAGCGATGTCGAGATCGCACCAGAGGACGTACCTTTGCCTGATAGCATCGCAAGCTCTGATCTTCTGTCCATTACTGATTCTCAACTTGAAAACTCTTTGGAGCTGCCAAGGCATGAGAAGACTACGCTCATGAAGATGCTAACTAGCTTCTGGTCTGAGAGGTCTGCAAGCGGGTGGGTACCACTAGACTACCCGTTTGCCCAGATAGAGCACGTTTGGGAAGATTCGGACATTATCGTCCGCGAGGACGAGCCAAGCTCCATCATCGCTCTTGCACTTTCTGCACCTGACTATGTCGCTAAGCTTGAATCTTTCCGTGGAGATACCTTTACATCTGAAAAAGGAAGCCATGGCCATGAAAGCTCAGGTGAGTCCATCGAACGGAATCTGCTCCACGAGAAGAATACCAATATCCGTTACGGTTTCAACAATCGCGGCGTCAAAGCCCAGTGCAAGATCTTCTATGCTCAGTCTTTTGATGCGCTCCGTCGTAAATGCGGCGTTGCGGACCGCTTCGTGGAATCGTTATCACGTTGCTCCAAGTGGGATTCCAAGGGTGGCAAGTCCAAGTCCATCTTCCTCAAGACATTGGATGATCGATTCGTGCTGAAAAGCTTATCACCTATCGAAGTTCATGCTTTTTTCCGCTTTGCACCCAACTACTTTGCTTCACCCATCAGAACCTTTTCAAAGGGCTGCCCTCCGTGATTGCGAAGATGTTCGGTCTCTTCCAGGTGCAGATCAAGACGCCCACGGGTCGCGATTTCGATTGGTTCATGCTCGTCATGGAGAATTTGTTCTACGACCGGGAACCTAACCGGCGCTACGATCTCAAGGGTAGCATGCGCAACCGCAAGATCGAATCTACCGGTGAGCGCGACGAGGTCCTGCTCGACGAGAACCTCGTCGATATCATCTATAGCGAGACACCTATCTTTGTCCGTGAACACACGAAGAAGTTGCTCAAAGCGAGCGTGTGGAACGATACGCTTTTCCTATCCCAGAATAACGTCATGGATTACAGTCTCATGGCTGGCTTCGACGATACTCACCATGAGATCATCGTTGGTATTATTGGTCAGCCCCCCACTTCCTTTCCTTCTATCGTATGAAAAACTAACTAACAACAACAATATCAGATTGCATCCGCACCTACACATGGGACAAGAAACTCGAATCGTGGATCAAAGACCGCGGCAAGAATAAACCTACCATCACGTCACCTAAAGATTATCGCAATCGGTTCCGCATCGCGATGGAGAAGTATATACTGCAGGCGCCGAATTGCTGGCATCAGTTTTCAGGAAGGGTGGTTGGACCAGTGCTTTTGGGGCAGGGTGGTGCCGATGGTGGTAGGAGGAAGACGGTTGTGTTAGAGCCTGGGCCGGGGAATGTGAGCACGCATGTTTTGGAGGTTGAGGGGGGCGAGATAGAGAGGGCGGAGGCGGCGGGGAGGATTTAGTTTGGGTGGGGTGGGGGGAGGTGGGAGATGGATAAAGAAGAAGTATAGGGTAGGAGGAGGTGTGTAGTGAGGACACTCTAAGGTAAACTTATATATCATGATTATATAAAGTTTATATTTAGTAAACTTTTATTTGCCTACTAGTACACTTTATATAGTGTGTTAAATTAATCTACCTAGTGGTAGGACACTGCAATAAAGGCTTTCATCTTAAATAATATAACAAAACAAGCAGAGCCCTCTGCTTAGTAAATAAAAAGAGCGTAAAAGGTAGTTAGAAAAAAAGCGCGTTCGAATTCGCTAAGCAAGCGTATTGTAAGGCCTCCTTATCGCTTAGCTAGCCTAATAGGGCCTTATGCCTCCTTTAAGTCTAGTGGAGGTGTCAGATATGCAGCTGTTAGATAGAACAAGCGCGTTGAGGTTGGATCTGTACAATTAAGCAGGGACCACCTGGCTTGGCACACTAGCGAAGAAGTCAGAACCAGCTGAACACAGTGGACACGAAGACAATACAATCATCATCATCCATGAAGACACATCATCGCATTCAACCATTAAATCTGACAATTAAGAGTCCCACTGCCTCAACTGATACGAAATGGCGCAAACTATTAAATAGGACTAGACTATATTTGGTGTGAAATCGCAAGACGGCTAGAATAGGTCCACGGGTACAAGACCCTCACGTGATACGGTCTGGGGGTTAAAGCAAAGTCCATCCTTAGACAGAGCGCCACTTGTCCTAAGTTCCAGAGGCTCAAACGCATGTACAACAGAATATTCGCCAAAATTACGCTCCCACAGTTTGGTTCGCTCACAGCGTAGCTGGTCACCGTTCATCGTCTCTGCACATGTGTGCCACAATTTAGACATCCGATTTCGTATCCGGTGATTTGGACTTATCGTATCCATATTCCATTCTCCACGATACTCCGCATATCACTGCTTTGGAGGGGTTAATGCGAAGTATGAGTGCTGTTAAACTGGGCATCCTACCCGATTTCCGTCGTCAATTCGTTGACTATGCACTGTGTCCGCATTAGTCGCTGTGAAGAATTCTCGCTAGTGAGCGCAATTGCGGAATGCATACGAGCCAGGAGTCAGCTGTATGGTCTTCGGTGCTAAATACGTAGAAGTTCACTTCTAGTGTTATCGTTCGGAAAATTATATATACTCCAACCATCGCTAGAAATCATTCCGCACCAGCAAAGCCTTCCCTTCCTTCGGCTACTTCTATCACCTGCTCTACGACTGCAATTATGCGTGTCTCTTTGTTTACTTCCATCCTGTTGGCAACCGTCTCGACCGTCATCGCCGCTAAACAGAACGGACCTTGCACTGGCAAGGATGGCGTTCAAGGTGTCTGTCTTCCCACCAAATCGTGCACCAGTGGTGGAGGCACCTACATCAGCAACGCGTGCCCCGGTACTCCTGCTGATATCAAATGCTGCACGAAGCCTTCCTGCCAAAGGGCTGCTCGGAAGGGTGACTGCCGCTGGGTCGATAAGTGTGGAAGTGGAAAGACTACTCTTACAGGTCTATGCCTAGGACCCGATACTTTCAAGTGCTGTGTTCCAAGCGGGGCCACCACGCCCAATCCATCCCTCAATTTGGGACAGAATATCTTGAAGAAAGCGGAGGAAGCCAAGGGCATCCCATGTAAGTTCGGTTCCCACACCCAACACAATTTCCACTGAGATAAAGCTGACTCCCGATAGACAACTGGGGTGGCGGAAACTGCAAGGGCAAGACTGGAGGTGGTTTTGATTGCTCCGGGCTCGTATCTTGGGCCGTCTGCCAGGTTACTGGTCGGGATCTGTTCAAGGAGGGTCTGCGAGTCACCCGCACCATGTACTGCGCCTCTGAGGCGAAACTCAAGTACAAGTATGTTGCTCCAAAATCCTCATCTTTCTCATTTTGCCGACAGCTACTCACGACTTCACAGTAAGGTGAAGTTTGCCGACCGCCGTGCTGGCGACGCTGTCTTCTTCGGCGGCAAATGCGACTGCAAGAATAACCCTGCTGGCATCCATCACGTTGGTTTGATGATGGATAGTGGATATAACATGTTCAATGCGTTGAAGACGGGAACAAATATCAGGAAGGATAACTTCCAGAACTGGAGTGAGAAGGCTTGTCCATATGTTATTCGATTTTAGTGAGCGGCGGGTCTCTGAACTCAAAGACAGATAGCGAGGTTACAGGCCGGAAAGAAAAGCTGTGCCAGGTGGTGAGCGAGCAGTTTTATTTGTTATAAATGATGGAATCTACGAGTCTGCGTTACAATATAAGTTTCATCCAGCCATGCGACCTGAAGGGAGTGAGAATTCCGCCGGCTGGGAATTATTATAAGCTGTAGAGGCTGCCTTTAAGATGGTAATAACGTTTAGGTCAAAACAACACTTTGATCTATGAGAGAAGAAACTCTCGCTGAAGTAACTT
Source organism: Laburnicola sp. JP_R_19 (assembly GCA_031010545.1). NCBI lineage: Eukaryota > Fungi > Ascomycota > Dothideomycetes > Pleosporales > Didymosphaeriaceae > Laburnicola > Laburnicola sp. JP_R_19. The sequence goes on from VOIT01000042.1 coordinate 2,396,799, forward strand.
GAATTTACTAGATGTATGTCTATGCGAGGTATGTATTCGTTCATTCATTGTCGTAATACGTGATTACGTCATGTCCTTTACCCATGCAAGAGCCCTGTAGGTAATTGCACGTAAATATTCGTAATGTGTCCTAGCTGGTCGGCGTTGCAACAACAGCAGCGACAGCCCCAACGATGATAACTGGTAGCATCCACCAAAGGCTTTCCCACGCCATAACACCATTCTTCAGATCATCCAGATCAAGGGACACAGAGCTTGGACGGCCCGGACCAGGTGAAAGGTGGGAATTGTGGATACGTGCCAGGATCATAGACCGAGCTAGTGGGGCTGTTTGTCGACATCAGACGTGCAACGACTGCGTAGACCGACACTGCATCGCGTGAGGTTGGCCACATAACCGTGCATATACATCAGCCCTTATGGTGTCGATCCAGGTAACTCTTCCGCTCCGCATCTGTAACGAAGAAACTTCTTTCTAATGATCTGCATTCCATTGTCATCCGCACAGCTCCCGCCAAGATCATTCTCGCTCAGGTTATAACTCGCCCCCAGTATCTTCTCGCTATCGTTGTTCGCCTCTTTCTTGTTTGGTACGCCAAGGGAGCCTCTGTTGATTTTCTCGATCTGCGTCGAATACCAGTTTGATGACCTAGGCAGATCTTCTGCGGTACCTTCTTGTATGCCCAGATCTGTATCGACAGAGTTGCTGTACAAGTCTGTTTCGTTTGTTCGAAGAGGGTTACGGCGACCACCGGAGATGAGTGTAGTTGACGGTGCCCCGTATGGGTCTAGACGCAGGCTGGTAGGCTCAGAGGAGAGACTCAATTTGGCATTTACAAAAGCGAAGAGTGGCTTGATTGCCGCTAAACTCCCCGCTGTGATGGCTAGACCTTGTTCGACGGTCGACCAAAGAGCAATATCGATAGTGGCCCATAGGAAGTCCGGCGACCGAAAATACTTCAGATAAGGGATGCGGGCGAGTACTGCTGCGCTTGCGCTATAGCACCTGTCAGTACAGACACGAAACGGATGGATCTATGGACTTACATGCAACCCATGGTCAAAAGAGGTATGAGCGCGATCTTAGTTTTGCGCTTGACCTGCAGCGTCATGACTATGAACACCGTGACATCGCAAATGTGAAATCAGAAATTATGCTGGTTACGGTGTACAGATATGATAGAGCGAGCAGGACCTCGTTGCTCATGCATGATCCGCTTTGCGACGTGTTCCAGAAATAGGAGACAGGCTTACACTGGAAGACGGTTACGAAGAAAAAGGATATGCCGGCCCCGACAGATATGGCCATGGCAGTATAGACGATGTAGAGGTGAATCTTCTTGACCGCGATCCGAAGGAGGCTACTCGGAAAGAGACAGCGTCAGTGTTAGTTACATATGAACTTTGAATAGTGACTTACAGGCACCCAATAGAAAGCTTGGAGGCAACCATTGTACAGGCATAGAACAGATAGCAGAACCACCAGTACTGCCGCGCTGTCTGATAGTTTTCGGCTTCGAGGTCCTGGCGATGTCTCCCTGTGCCATAGTGGATGCCAGTTATTGAAGATGAGACATATGCAATAAAAAGAAGCTCACAAATTAGTGGTTATCAGGAACACCCAGGGGCGCATATACATACTGTGGCGACGACCATGAGCCAGTCATCGACGCCGAAGGCCCTGACCACCTTAGTACGCACAAAGCATCTCATTAGATTAGTGATTAGGGCAGTAGCCAGGAATCCAATATTAACAGCGAGAAGCTCAGGCCCTCGATTGGGTACGGAGGAGGTCATAATGCTCACTTCCTGCGAACCCTGCCCTCAGGCGAAGGGAAAGAAATCAGGCCTTCAGAACGAACGAGAAGGGACAAGGGAATAACCGGGGAACTTCAATCTTTTGAAGGTGCATAATTCGCCTACTAAAGGGAGCTACCCGAATCCCTGGCATGCCGGGAGTGGGCCTGGACGAACTGCGAGTTTCCCCCGCGGGCCGCGGCAATCCACATGCACCTTGTTGATTCAGAATTACGCTACCACGCTTCCGAATCAAGACGGTCGCGGGGCGGCTGCTTCTCTGCGTGTTCTTTGGTTCTAGGAAGAAATCTTGTAACAGTTCGATATTCCAGTTGTCCAAGTGCTCCGGCACCTTTTGTTGTGGGCGGTGCATCGGTGATTCAAAGAGAGAAATGGTACAGAAGAACCATCTCTCCTGTTGACCGTCCTGGATCATGAAACTTCATCAGTATCTAAAAGGTAGGTAGGCATCCGCATTGCTGCAGACGACGGATCGCATTTGTACCACTGTCGGTCGGCGAGGCTCGTCATGACCATCTATTTTATTCATTCATATCAGTTTATAGTCGACTTAACAGCAAGCACAACCAAGGTTCAACAGCCAAAGTACGTAAAAAAAAAAGGCGCGATTGGGATCAGCCACAGTGGTCATGACCATCTAGGAAGTTCTAAGCAGGGCCAGATCCTCGCCAGGTCAATTTTGGTTAACCTTAATATATTGGTGGCAGCTATCTTGGTAGCGTAAAATCGCTACCAACCATTCATGTTCCCACTAACTGGACCTAGTTTAGGTAGGTCAATTCCGAGGTTGCTCCGCGAAGTGTTTGCGCACTACCACGTGGTACATGCAGTGGTGGGTGGTACGGCGCTTCCTCGGCGCGGCACTTGAAACCGTATCGTCTTCACATAGAGTTCAGACAGTCCCATGGGGACAATGCCCACGTGGAAAGATTGAGCATGCCCCGTTTAAAGTGAGCCAGGTCCTATAGGAATGCTGGCCAGTAAATCACTAGAGATATAGGAAAGAGTCGCTCGAAGGCCGCCCACTCGAACTGCGTTTCCGTCCATGCTACCAAGGTGTGGAATCTTTAGTGATCTGGATCAGCACCATGCTTACCTTGTACATCACCTCTTTATACGGGGGCCGAGTAACAGACTAGACGTTAGTGCTGGAGAAAATAATGATGTTCCAACAGTACTGTACCGTAGCGATGATGATCAGATGATCCACGATACCGATACCAGGTCTTGAAGATCTCTGTGCGCTCAGGTTAGGCGAGGAATTTTAATTCGTTGGGCGGAGCAAAAGGGGAATGGGGAATCCAACTTTTACTGAAGTGGGTCGTTGCCAAGTTCTGCGGACTCATGTCAAAAGAACCTTGATTGTTCATGACAGATGGGCACCCACCTTCTCATCAACCTGCATACTTTCCAACCATCGGAATGCTTAATCAGCACATGGGAGCTCGTGGGCAGTGTAATTCCGATGTTGTACACAATCTCGTTCTTGTTTTAGGTTGAGTTTCAATGACTGGAATCCCAGTTGCACGCGACGAATCAGTGCCTGATCCAATTGTGCTTATCTCGTTCGGGTAGGGCACGTTGCCGTTTGAGGTGGTCTTTAAATATCGTGCTGCGTGAGCGCCGATCAATTGTCGGATGCCTTCGGGCATTCACAACAGTCAGTAAGTTCACTGAACACAGCTTTTCTGTACTTGCATCTTATCTTCCACATAATGGTTAAGCCAAATACTTCTGTTTTCTGTTGGGTCATCATCCCGTCTATGTCCGATGAGCGGCGCGAGCAGATACCCTCAGCGAAAAGCGTGTGGATTCTGTCGATTGAGAATGATCAAATTCTATGTCGAGACAATCAGTGAAGCCTGTCATAAGCAAGAGATAGATTGCATATGCAGTGGGGTAGTAGTGATATTTGTATCGGGTCGCGTTGAGACACGATTCATTGCAAGAAGTCGCTTCCCATGGTGAAGATGGATCGTAAGACATTGCAGGTGTGGCCTCGTCGTGGTTGGCAAGCCAAAGTTAACTATTCAACCGCTGTTCGGGGCTGGTGCTGCTTTCCGCTGAGCGACGGAGAAGTTCCGAGGTCGAAGTTCGAACGAAGGTAGGTCAGGAAGATATGCACTAACTACTTCGGGTTAGCCGAAATTCGCGTGCAGTGTGTCGACTCCGGGCGGTGGTGATGTCGCGTTTGCCCGCCGAGGACTCTTGAACTGTGCAACTACCCCTCTGCTTCCATTGATATTTTTCGTAGCACTGTGTATCGCGTTGATGCCAAGTCGCAGCATCACTGTCCAGGAAGGAATATCCTAATCGAATCCTACGTCCCGATAGAACGGTTCACCTCCAAATGACCAAGTTCATTGTCACCCAGATCTTATATTTACGTCCTTCGCATCTCATGGAAAACTGCGACAACGTCGGTCTACCATGCCTGAACACCCTTATACCTGCAGAACGGAAGGCAAGGGCGACTACATGGACGCCGTAATGCTCGCAAACTCGATATAAACCCGCGGCGCAATCGTCTTGACGGCCGGTCTCGCCAGCTCTACAACTCTGCCTCAGCGTAACCATATGCATCACGGAAAGGCACGATATACCAGACGGACTTGACCACCAAAACACTGGTGACTGAGACCAGGCTCATCCGCTAGGTCATTGGAACCCGCCTCTTCGACTACTATAATGCTGTTTGAAAATGCAGCCAGATCAGATGTCCGTAGCAAAGACATCGAGAGCAGCGAAAAGCATAGCAGCGCTCTTGATGGAGGCTTTAATGGTTGGGCTATCGTTGCCGGCGGGCTCGTCAATTACTATGCCAGCTTCGGTACAGCAGGCCATGTTCTTCCCGACACTCCAGAAGGTCTTCTGCACTCCTGTAGCACATTATGGGTTCATTACCAGAAATAGCTCCTACGGGACTCCAGCTCAAGCTCAGTCCCGGCATAGGCTCGATTTAGGCAAGAAGATAATGGCAGGTACTATCCTAGGAGAAAATTAGCTGACGATCAACCAGGGGTTTCTCCTACGCATAGCAGGCTTAGCCATGGGACCCGCCATCGACAAGTTCGACGCGCGCCAACTGAAGACATTTGTTCAAATGATCCCCCTCATGTCTCTCCGGTGGCTTCATATCGCTACAGGCAATTTGTGTTGCTCGTCTTACTGTAGACATGGGCAGCTATGGCACCAATACCGAGATGTATTGAAGACCTTCGCCGTGTGGAGATTCTAACCAAGTTCGAGTCCGCACCATACACAGAGAGGGTAAAACAGGAGGCACTAAACCCAGTACCTAACACACAGTGATACCGAGATGTATATGGCCGCCAACTCGACCGGTGTACTCGTCGGCAGCCCTATCGGCGATGCATTGGTTCAGCATGACAATGGCGGCTTCAACGAACTGATCATCTTCTCGGGGAGTGACGCTACTGTTTAGCAATTGAAAGCCTCGAGGAACAGCTCCATATCGTCCACGACTGTCGTTTTCTAGCTTGTAAATGTAGGTAGCGATCCTATACTTTGTGCAAATCGCGCCTTGGGTCGTCGGCTCCACGAAACATTGATGCGTACGCAGAGATAGCGAGGGGGCGAAAATGTCCACGAAGCAGAAACGCTACATTACCTTTGTGGGCGCCATCGCTTCTGCCACGAAAGACAGCCAACATATTAATGCAATTTAGAGGTGCGAAACTCGGAACTGCCTGCGATTGAGTTTGTGGGGTTTGACGTTAGTTTTGGTTGGCGTTAGCGCAACAGATTTGTTAAGCGGCCACACACACATCCGAGCAACGACATTTGGCCTTCGACATAGATATTCAAATCATCCAATTGCTCTCATCACTCAACTGGGCTTGTGGTTTAGTGGTATAATTTTCCCTTAGCATCTATTGCCTGGAATCGAGCTACAGAAGCGTGGGAAAGGTCCTGGGTTCGATTCCCAGCAAGTCCATCTTTTTGGCAGTGTGTGTGCTTGTGGGTGGGTTGTACGTTTTTTTGGTCTGTCTATCGCCTTTTAACATTACTGCAAAGGTTTCGCTACCGTGTATTAAAGCAATACGAAGGCCAACTGTACTCAAACTTTTGTCCAGCAGCTGTATGTATAGAAAGAAGGCGAATTGTTCCGTGTGTTTATCACTTTCCTAACTCGAGCTTATTATCTTCGCCTCTGATGCTATCTATCTCGAAGCTTTTTGCAGTACGTTCTATTATAAATATCCAGCATTCATTCAGCTGTAGAGATTGGTTATAGAGCGTATAAATCAATTTAGATGTTCCCTAGCTAAGCAAAGCTTCAGTTCCCAACAGTTTAATTTTTTTTTTGAGGAATGGTCCAAATGTCGACGGGCATTCATGTATAGCTTTGGGGTTGTCCAAAATCGAATATTTCGCGTGGACTTTTACAAGCTTTTGAGCGACAAGATATATTCAAGATCAGCAGTGGACTACTAGGGGTCGCCACAACGCCACAGCGCCACCGCCGTTTGCAGTTCTCAGTGCTCACTGCCCCTCTTCTTAGCCCCGCTCGTGTAAACACCAACACGGCCCCCGCGACCCACCGAAATCCACGTCAACTCCGCAAACGCGCACCTCTTCACCCAGATCTCTCCGGGCCGCCAGCCATGCCTCAGGAAGCTCCCAAGATCGCAGACCCCGACGCAACCGCCGAAGCAGCTGCCGAAGCTGCCGCCGAGTCGAAACAGGATGCGCACGAGTCCGGCGATGAGAGCGCAGAGGGCGAGGCCGTAGAGGGCGCCGAGGGCGCGGCACAGAAGAAGAAAAAGAGCAGGAAGCGCAAGATCAAGGATGCCATCACGGACAAGGGCAAGGAGCCTGCAATTGCGTCCCACGGATGCGGCCGCCGGCGGACACCTAAGCAAGGACCAGCTAAGCATGCTGCTCGAAGCGAATCCCGCGCTGAAGAACGAGCTGCTCACCAAGAGCCAGGGCAGCGGCCAGAGCATGGAGGAACTGCTCAAGAGGCTCAGCATGAACGAGATGTTGACGGGGCTTGCGCCGCAGGCCAAGAATGCAAAGGACATGGGCAGCCATGCTTTCTGGAAGACGCAGCCGGTGCCGAGCTTCGACGAAATGATGGCAAAGGACAAGATTGTGGACGGGCCCATCAAGGACATTGACATCGAGAAGGTCCCCAAGGAGCCGAACGACATGTACCCTGGCTTCAAGTGGGTGACAATGGATCTGGAAGACGAGAAGGAGCTGGAGGAGGTCTATGAGCTGCTTTCGAACCACTACGTCGAGGACAACGAGGCCATGTTCCGGTTCCGCTATTCTCCTTCCTTCCTGAACTGGTAGGTTTGCGCCGTACTGTATGTGGAATCGTACTAATAGCCTCTGGAGGGCTCTGAAAGCACCTGGCTGGAAGAAGGATTGGCACGTCGGTGTCCGCGCAGAACAATCGGGCAAGCTCGTCGCCTTCATATCCGGCGTCCCGATACAACTACGCGTACGCGACAAAGTCCTGAACACCTCCGAGATCAACTTTCTTTGCGTGCACAAGAAGCTGCGATCAAAACGTCTTACCCCGGTGCTCATCAAGGAGATCACACGTCGCTGCTATGTAGATGGTACTTTCCAAGCTGTCTACACCGTTGGCTCTCTTCTCCCCACGCCCGTATCAACGTGTCGGTACTTCCACCGAGCGCTTGACTGGGAGAAGCTACACGACGTCGGCTTTTCACCCCTGCCGCCGAATAGCACGAAGCAGCGTCAGATCGTCCGTTACAAGCTCCCCGAGAAGACCATCGTACCCGGGCTCCGTCCGCTGGAAGCCAAGGACGTAGATACGGTGCTAGACCTGCTCAAGCGGTACCTCGAGCGCATGGACATGGCGCAGGTCTTTACCAAGGAAGAACTTGAGCACTGGATGCTCCCCAAGGAGAAGTCGAAGGAGCAGGTGGTCTGGGCTTACGTGGTTGAGGACCCGAACACCAAGAAAGTCACCGACTTTGTCTCGTTCTACGACCTCGAGAGCACGGTCATTGGGCATAAGAAGCACAACCGGATCAAGGTGGCGTATCTCTTCTATTATGCCACGGACAAGGCTTTCGGCGACAACAAGGCTCTGCTGAAGCCGCGCCTTAACGAGCTCGTCAAGGATGCGTTGATTCTGGCGAAGCAAGTAAGCTATGAGACTCACATTACGCTGTAGATGAAACCGCTGACACCACCAGTTCAACTTCGATGTCTTCAATGCCCTCACCCTGCTCGACAACCCTCTCTTCCTCGATGAGCAAAAGTTCGGTGCCGGTGACGGAGACTTACACTATTATCTCTACAATTACCGCGCGGCGCCACTGCCAGGCGGTATCGACCAGGGCGGCAGGTCCAGTGCCAAGAACATGGGCGGAGTGGGACTGGTCATGCTGTAGGGTGGGAATGTTTCGCAAATGAGCTTTGTGTTATAGCGGAAATCGTGCCGCTGGGAGGAGAAAACTTCATAGGACCAGGAGTACCCATAGCAGAGGCGTCAGTTTGATAGTTGGCGCAATGGCTTCATCATCACGACACATTCGCGTAGGATCAAGTAGCGCGGTCGGTCGTCAGGGCTGTCTCCGTATGGCGTGCGTATCAATGGTACAAATGATAGTACCAGTACAAATAATAGTACCAGGGAAATCAAACCCACTAATCTTGAGTTCAAACGAAAGCGAGAAGATATCATAAACAAATGCGCAAAGTTGACCATGCCCTCCCGCGTGGCCGTCCGTGCACATCTTGGCACCGATTTTCCTGTCCCCGAGTCGCACCACCGCTACCCATCACCAGCACGCAGCACCACCACAGCACCACAGCTCAACGCCCCCTCGCAAACTGCGCTCGCGCGCCCCAACGCCAACACCAACCGCAACAATGCTCGCACGAACGCTCCTCCTCCCCCTCCGCCGCACGCTCCTCGCTCCCACCCTGACCACACGCACCCTACACACCTACTCCACCCGGACGACGACGCGCCCCTCGCTCACAACTCTCTCCCTCTCTTCGCGACTCGGCAGTCTGCGCCTCCAACCCGGGGCCGGGGCTCAGCAGCAAACGCGCGGCATGAAAGTGCGGTCGTCGGTGAAGAAGCTGTGTGAAGGGTGCAAGAGCGTGCGCAGGAAGAAGGGCAAATATGTGTATATTATCTGTGATAAGAATCCGAAGCATAAGCAGAGGTATGTTTGTTTTGTTTGTACTGGGGCAGTGATTGGAAGGGATTGAAAGGGATAGGGTGTGCTAATGCTAAAGCTGTGTGCAGGCAGGGATAGTGGGAGTGTATGCTATGAGGTGGAGTGCGGGAATGGATAGGGCAGGAGAAGGATATGTACTGGGAAGAAGCGGATATTCGAAAGGTTGGGGTGGAGTGGAGGTGCGAGATAAGAGGAGGGTTGCATGGGAGGAGTGTATCGATACAAATGTAGGATTATGGATGCATCAAGGGCGTTCTGGGACTAGTTCGTCGACATATACACGCTTCGGAAGTCACGGCATTGCATGGCAAATGCATGGAATCCAACATCTTGGATTGTTCCCAGAACTAAATCGACCTCAGATCATCGCAGTGCATTACATGGCCCATTGCTGAATGCTTTTCCCATACGCTACCCAGCGGCTGTCCCAGGATCCGAAAGCACGAAAAGAAATCCGGAGGGTATCGAGCGAAAAACACATGAGAGAAACACAATTTTTGACCCTGTGCCATACCGCAGGGCACCACCTCGTGGCATTGCCCTGGAAACGCGCTCAACGCCACCCACCTCGCTCCTCTTCGTAGTAAAATCTGCCCTGTTGCGGCATGCCATAGTCCTGCGGACTCACGGGATACTCGTTCGGACTGTGCGAATCGTTCGCAATATCCGTCTGCGGACTCGTCTGATACCCACCTGGTGTACTAATCGCAGTACCAATCGAATTTCTCAGAGGACTTCGAGTCGGGACTGACGGCCTTGTCGTATAATCGCTCTCTGTGAGCCTATAGCTTTGATCCATCTTTTGTCTAGCGAACTCGTCCTGCAACACCTTCTCGTTCTCGCGACGCAAATCGAGCTCTCGCTGACCAGTAACCCGACTATCTTTGTGTGCGATGCCCATGTTGTCAATCTTCTCGCCGATGCGGTGAATATCGTTGTTGAGCAGAGTCGCGCCGTCGAGGGTAGTGCTATCTAGTTCTTCGCTCTGGGGAACACTCTTCGCTTCGAGTTCGACGGGGCCCCTCTTGATGGGTGTAGCGTCCCAGGACCGTTGCCAACACCACGAGCGCTGTTGCGATGCTTCGAACAGTTCGGCTTGCCCGTTGGTGACCCACTCTGGACATCGCTTCAAGTCGCTACAAAGGAAGTAGCGGACCCCGTCGGTGTGTTTGAGGGATTGCACATCGACCGAGAGCTTAGAGAGAACTTGCAGGATTCCGTAAAGCAGGACCCAGCGGCCGAGACGAGCTTCGCGTGGTGTGATCGTCTTGAGGTCTGCTCCAAGCTCGAACTGCTCAAAACGGTCAATGAGAACGTTGCCTGCCGAGTTGGTCAGTTCTCCTTCATACTAAGTTGCATTATCTGGTTTGAATCCTAGGCGGTAAGGTGCGAGACTACGCTGAGCAGGCCTTCGGGCAGTTATGGCGGATGGATTACTCACCACTGAAAGAGGAGTCCAACTTCTCAATGTTCGTTGCATCACTAAAGACGATCGAAAGTTGTAAATGTGTCTTGGCATCCTTGGTCACATCCGTCTTGTTCTTTTTCAACCCACTAAAAAGACCCTTCTTCTGTGGGACTCTTGCTTGCGGTACATCTCTTGGCAACAGCGGATAGGCATGGGGAATGTGGGCGTAGTGATGCTGATTGTCCCATGTTACGAGCATATCCGACAGAGACAATTCCGGCAGGTTGGCTCTAAAATCTTCAGTCTTCAGGTTCACCATTTGCCATTTGTTCCCAGGTCGCTCTTCCCGAGAATCCCAAACCGCGTCTCGGTTGACGAGATAATCGTACAACATGCCAAAGTCTCGTTGCAAATCGAGCACCATTTTCCTATTCAACCATGTTTGGCCTTGATTCGGTGGCCAGTTGCCATAGATACTGGTAAGATGATTGATTAAGAATTGTCGAAATGCTTGATAGCTCTGATATACCGGAGTACCTAGGAGGCCGTAAGTAAAACTCACGCAGAGGCGTAATTACGTAGACGTACCGGGAGATTTTCCAAGGTCAGGCCACATATCATTGAAGTCGAAGGTGCCCAACTTCTCTTCAGCTTCCATGACCCGAAGTTGAAGTGTTTTGCTCGCGATCCCAAGGTTCCTCCTTGTCGCAATGGACAACCTCTTGAAGTCCGGAAGGTCCTCAACCTGCGCATTCATTATGCCAACGAGATGAACAAAGCTTTCCAGGTAGCCTTGTCGCCACTTCACGGTGTCTTGCTCTGCCCAGGCGAGCAGGCCAAGAGCTAGTTTGATGTTGTTCCTAACATCATCTAGCTTGTGCTGGGTGAGATAGTTTATGATCATCTGGACGCTACGCTCGCGTGACGTTGTCCTTGATTGTTCGTTGTGATCAAGATCGTACATGACCTGAATCTCAGGCTGCAGCGTAGTCAACATGTCGAACAGGTCGGCTCCTACAATAGGTTTGTTGTGTAGCATGGCGATGAAGTTTCGAACCGCGACATGGTGGAGCCTCTGAGCCTGCGGTGTCTTCAAGTGTCCAGGTGCGGTGAACCACAGCTCGTGCGTCGGCTGCTGTTGAACCGTTCGAAACGACGGCGGTGGTGAGATGGCACCATGGCGATCAGAATCGGCGTAGTGTTGCGCTGCCGAACTACCGCCGTATCCTGGAACCCCATAATAGGTTTGATTGATGTTGAAAGGCGGTGGTGACATGCCACCGGGTGAGACTGGTGCCAGCATGTGTCGTTGACCTTGAGGGACCGGGAAGTTTGCAGATAAGGACTGCCGCGACGATTCAGGGCTCCAATCCTCATTATCATCGAGATTCCCGTAAAGTAGCGCATTGCTTAGCCACGTCGAGCCAGAATTCTCGAGCACATCCAAGTGTGCTCTAATCTGTGGAATGGGGCGGTCCTCGCTCAGTTGCTCTTCCTTGAAGAAGATCAGAACATTACCAGTCTGCATGTCCTCGTCCTGCTCTTGTCAGTATCGAATATTGCCACGCTCGAGCCACTCACAAAGTCAAAACCGCCGTATGGCACCATCCCATGGTCTCCACCATACCATATCCGAAAGTTGATCCACGTCTTATGGTCAGGGTCCTCGCCGGGATAGCGAAGAGACGATTCCGCCCTGAACAGAGGGGGAACGGGCGTGTTGGAAACTGCCCTCTTGACTGGCACGCCACCTGTGAGGTTGACGTGAAATTAGTATAGGTTCCACAGGCACTGGATAACCCGGCATGACTCACCCCTTCTCCCACGCGGCGCCTTTGTGTCTTTGCCGTTGGCCTGGTACCTTGACTTCTCGTTGCCGGTGGAAGAGGCGTCGGAAACCGAGTCAGGACGACTCACAGCTGTCATCGAACGGTGAATTTCCTGGTGACCTGAGGAAGCATGAGACACTGCTGATCTTAAAGGTGGTCCGCTTCCGCCATGGTTGGTGGAGGAAGTGGATATGGTGAGCTGTCTTGAAGGAAAGCCGCCGGATGTGGACGTGGTGCTCCGCGTGCCTGTCGACTGCCTTTGGGGAAAGGCATCGTGAGGGTTGCGGATTGTCTCAATTGCAGTTGCCTTACCCTTCTGCGCAGCCTTCTTTTCCTTCTTTTCGATGTCTTTGACGACCGCCTTCCGACTTTGTGCGCCTCGTGCCGACATTATCGGTAAACGTCGTCGGCTTTCATTCGACCGAGATGTTGTGAAGCTGAAAGAGGTGGCGGGGAGATTCGCAGTTGTGACAGTGACAGAAGTAAGAGCGCGGTGAGCGTTAAGTCAAGGAGAAATGCAGGCACAGGGAGGCAAGCGGTGCGGCTGATGGTCCACGGCGTATATCTGGCGTAGTTGGCTCTCGACGTGGCTTGCGGAGAGAAGCTGGCGGCGTTGAAGATGCAAGCGATTGTGGTTTGGCAGGCGGCAAGCGCACGAGGAAGGAGCGAAGGGTGGCCGCCCGTGCAAGCTGGATCGAGTAGGATATATTGGGTTATTTGGAGACGCTTGGGTGCATAGGTAGGACGCGCGGGTCAGGCACTGTATGTGAGCAGGGCAACTTTGGGTATAGGCTATGTATGGCATATGCGGAGGAGTTGCAGGCCCGATAAGCAACCCTGCATGCTCGCTCGGGCTGGACGACGGCCATGGCCCCGTTGCAGCCACGAGAGAAGCGAGCCCGTTTCCAGCCAAAGCACGGCGGCAGCCAATGGTCGCGGCCTCGGGTTTCTTCAGCGTGGCGCGAAGCCAACAGGCTGGCTTCCCCCGAGATAAGGCTCGAAGCTCTGAGTTGCGGGCGTCAGCGCTGCAGCACACACGCCGGCTTCATGGACGGTGAGAATCAGGCTCATGTCGCTCGGAAATTGGCCATCGTAGCCGTACCTGGGCTCGTACGGCGCAGCAGAGGGTAAACGGGCCTGGAACAACCAGGCGCTGGTGACGCAAACGCAGTGAACCGAGACCAACGCCGAGGAAGGATCGAGCATGGCTCGTCCCGTGTGCACGTCTGGGTTTGCCTTGGAAGAGCCCCAGCCACGCCATTTTGCTGCCAGCCACTCCCCGCCATGCACCATCCATGAAGTTGACGCAAGTTTCGGTGGATACGTCGCACACCTTGTCCCCAGGCTGTCCATAGCTGCAGCAATAAAGCTCGCCGGTTCCACGTTTTGCGCCCATCGCCATCCGTCCTCTCCCGCCAACGTCTGCCAGTCCCAGCTTGCGGCGTCGCAGCTCCCGCCTTGCCAGCACATAGCAACTTCCTCCATCCAACACACACTCACATATCCGCCGCCATGTCGTTCTGGGGCATCTCTTTCGTCTTCTGGAGGATCATGGAGATCCTCACGCTGATCCCGACCATGGGCATGCTAGCGTGGTTCGTCCACATTTACGACAGCAACTTCCAGCGCACGCCTACCTCGATCCTCGTCCTCTTCATCGTCTCGGTGCTCGGCCTCGCCTGGGCCCTAGGTACGCTGTTTCTCTACAGCCGCGCCAAACATTCCGCGGGCTTCGTCGCATTCGTAGACCTCCTCTTCGTCGGCGCCTTCATCGGCGCAGTCTACGTCCTGCGCGGCATCGCAGATGCAGACTGCTCCAACTGGACGCGAAGCGGCACCTACACCGCCGACCTAGGTCTGGGCTCCATCAGTGCCACCTTCCCTACCCTGAACGTCAACCAGCCATGCGCCATGCTCAAGGCCTGCTTCGCTTTCGGCATCATGCGAGTATACGCAATATATAACAGGAAGAATAGTTTCTAACCATGATAACCAGGAACTGCGTCTTCTTCTTCCTCACCTTCATCCTGGCCCTGCTCGTCCACCACCACTACGACCACCACGACCGCGTCGTCGTCAAGCGTGAGACGCACTACCGCGGATCCCGCGGCCACCACTCGCGCTCTCCCCGCCGCTCACACCACAGCCACAGCAGACGGAGTTATGTTTAGCCGAGTATCCACCGAGTCTTGGGAACTGTGAGCGCACGCGGAGCATCGCGCATTGGAAGCGGCATTGTGAATATTGCGCATGGGATGCGCGTTATAAATCTCGTCGGTTATATGCGACATTAGGAGTTAGGCATCATTGTATTTCATTTGAACAAGGAAGCAAGGATACCGTACGGTTACGACGTTGACGACCCGCTACTCAGAAGCCTGAGTAGCCTACCTTCTTTTCTGTATTTATTCTAATTTTTTCTTGTCTGGTTAGAGCGGAATACCCACGACGGCGACGTGCGAAAGTCAAGAGAGACAGACGACTTCACACACGCCATGTATGTACCTAGTAAATGAATCAAGACAAACATGAAATTTATCACTCTCTCGTTGCCCTCAGATACTTTAGCTACGTGGCTATGTGGATGTAACGTGACGTGATAGCCGAGCGCATAATGACATGGTTCCAGGGAATGATCCCTCCCGCACTGCGAGACACTAGTTGGGGGGAGACTCTCTTTTGACGACATGTACTACTTTTGTTTATCATGTCTATTATACTAAAGGACTAGTAGTTGGAGCGATGGTATGTGTGCGGCGCATGATTTGGTACATCTTTGTTTGACAGTATGGTGGGCGATCATGTATTTGTACTATTTAAGTAGTCAAAGGACTGGCAAGGAACATGTAGAGATAGCACTTGAAGACATAGGTGGTAATGCATGAAGTCGTTGTGAAGAGCTTTTTGGACTTGAACTGTGTGATCCGACCACCATGGACCTTGGAGACTTCCATCTACCATGAACCATGAACCAAATACCAATGACCCAACCACTAATGACCCAACCCCACCAGTGAACCAAGCACCCATAAACCAAGCACCAATGACCCAACCCCAATGACCATACAACATAAACATCCGCAACAAAAGACAAAGCAAGACAAGTCGACCAAGTTCCACGCGCAAGGGGCCCTGTGGCCTCGAACCACACCCTGTACCAAGTCGAGTTTCCATGATGTTGCAGCTCTCGAGCAAAGCCAAGCATCCATCCGTGGACAGAGAACGCCCAGGAGATATATCGGTGTCGAATCTCCTGTCCGGTGCCCAGTGGTTCACACTGTTCGGTTCGATTCGTTGGCGAAAGGGTCGTGGTCAGCAGCTTCAGCCAGTGTAAGTCCGTGTTACAAGGCAGTCATTCCGCGAAAGCACCCAACCAATCCAGTCGTCAGGCGTTCAGGGAGGCCAGGCACGAAGCCCTCAGATTCCACACGACCCTACTAACCTGACTGTCGGACCTGAATGTACAACTCAGACCGGAGGAGGACCGCGGGACAAGACGTCAAAGAAGCTGTGACCAGGTGCGTTGCAGATCGAGAGGCGCGATGGATGTCCAAGGTGGTCAAAGGTGGTAGTTGAGTTGGTGTACTGAGCTGCTCTGCTGCTGTGTTGGAGATCATGAAGTTGATGGCCCTTGGTTGAAGTCGAATTGCTTGACTGGATCACTCGGTGACTGATGGTGTCAACGTGTTGTTGATGCTGCGGTGATCAGTTACAACAGGTGTGAGATGCGCAGAGCTGACTGTGTTAGCTCAAGGTGGGTAGGCGTCGAAGAATATACCAGCTCAGCATAAAGGCGAGGCCCAATGGTTGTGAGGCGAGGCAAGCATGTCAAGGAGCATGTGGTAATGAGTGCCCACAACCAAGACGATATGCGATCATGGATATGAGTCACATGAGTAGTGAAGTGGCTAGAGCCTGTTAGCGATAAAAGAAGTGACGAGTGAAGGTGAAGGTGAAGTACCCAAGGTTGACTTGAAGTCGAAGGTATGAAGTGGTAATAGGACATGTTGACGTTGAGCTGGAAGGACTCCAAAAGGACGAGGTAGTTGAGAAGTATATATAAGGAATCTCAAACAAGTACTTGAGTGGAGAAGTGGAGAGAGAAGGAGACGGAGAAGTGGGGTGGGCGGGATTTATATATGGCCGGGGGGCTCCAGATCACTAGCGCTTCGCTTAGCAGCTTGGCGTTGATCTGGTGACGACTTCGAGATAGGTTATAGACGGGCGTAGAAGGGTGAAGAAGATCCGGGCAGGCAGACGGCGGCTAGTCTCGGCGTGGGCGTGATCTGAAGTTGTTGCTACGCCAACAATTTTCTCCTCTTGCACTTAGACACTAAGCGAGATTTAGTATTCTTGATGTAAACAATGCCAGAATATCGTCCAATGATTAAGGAAGGATCGAGAAATGACTGGAGCGTTCGGACTGGCTGGTGATGTATCACGCCAACCCCTCATGGTGAAGGATTGCAATGGATACCGGAAGATTCATAGTATGCACGGTGTTCAGAGCATATGTATAAACGCCCGATACCCAGATAGAACAACGCTTATGACACTGTAGGATTCATACTAAGTGGGCGTGCTTCGACTGAGCCATATGATACACTGACATATACGACGGGTCGAGGAAGGACCACCAGCAACTCGGCCCTGTATTCTTGCAGTATTTGTAATGAAATATCTCTTGTATAGGCCGAGGTTGTACGATGTCTAGGCCGGTGTGCACTGTTCCTCTAGAGCGGTTATGTCACGGCCGCGCTCAAAGAACTAGCATACTTTTTACTATGGTGTCGGCTAGCGTAATCAACGCGTATAAGTAAGAGTCCGGGATGGAGTAGATGTTACCGTACTTTCCACCAGGCTCGAAATATTGTAGAAGAGTTGCTTGATATGTACTCCGTCGTCACCGTTTCCTGGGTCGACCGCCGTTTTTGCCATGCCTTAGGCACACTCGAGCACAGCATCCTCTATTTAATTTTGCTGTATTTGGATAGTACCAGTATTCCAATGGACATTGCAGATCTCAACGTTGCGCATCGACAGCACCTGTAGGTTGTGACGTTGACTTCAACCGAGCCTGCTGCGAACGAAAGCCGACACTAAAACACAACCTCATGTCGCGATTGCCCCATCACCTGTGAAAAGTTGATCTAAGCTAGCGCATATAGCCGCCGCCCACATAGGGTTGCCGCCCACCCCGCCAAAACGCGACACCTGCACAAAACCCGCGATATCTCAGCAACGCTGATTACAATTGCCATTGACTACACATAGATTTAAGCGCTGTAGCGGCTGTAGCTATAGCAGCTGTTTCTAAAGTGCTTGATACAGTAAATATACGTGGTTTAGCTGCTAAAGCCTCAGCTGCGCACATAGCCTCCCTGATACTCTCTACTTCTGCAAAGCGTTGATTCGGGTCTACTCGAACGCGCTTACGCTGACGCTGAGAGGTAGATATCTCTAGCTGCTGCTCAAGTCGTCTTTTCTCTGCTTCTAGGCCTGCAGCTCTAGCATTTGCAGCTGCTAGAGCCTTACCTGCTTTCTGTAGAGTAGCCGGGGTCGTACGACCTAGATTTCGACGCTCTGGACGCTGTGCTGCGCTATATAGAGATCGCGAGGGCCCTGAGGAGTAGAGAGGAAGCTCTGGAGCTGCTGCTGAGGCTGCTGCTAACGAGTAGGCGTAGTAGGCCTCCGAGAGACCTGCGACAAGCTGAGCACGTGATTGATGTTGAATAGGCAGATGCCAGATGCCTGCCAGCCAGCTCGAATCACACGCTCTGTGAAGCCTTCCTCCCTAGCTTGGTGATAGCAGGTGATAAAGCGCTCCTTCTTGACAGGCGCAGCGTCGTCAAGTGATGCGAGCTCCTGGATCTGACGCCTGTAGCTGGACTTGATCACAGAGAAAGGAGCGAGATCTAGAGGCTGTAGGACGTGTGAGGTGTGCGCAGGTAGATATAGGAGCTGTATACGATGCAGCCTGCAGAGCTACAGGAAGTCTATATCGATATGGCGGCTGTGACCATCGAGGATAAGAAGGCGGTACTAGCTATCACCTACAGCCGTCTCAGGTATGAATATACGCTGTAGCCACTCAACACCTATCGCTTTCGACGTCTATCCGTTCTTAGAGGTTGTATAGAGCTAGCTAGGCACGGATTTGGCTGGGAACTAGGTAGTCTGTAGGCTCTGGCCTTTGAAGATGACTGCGCAGCGTAGTTTCTGCCCTATCGCCAATACGCACTCGATTATAGAGACCCACTCGCGATTCTCTGGAGACCAAATATAAGCCTTCTTCTTCTGACTACTAGAGAGTACTCTAGTGTTTGTACATACTCCTAGAGCCACACTAGTCTTATCCATATTGTAGGTATTCTCCGCCTGTATATTAAGCCGCTGTCAAGTCTGCTTATAGAGCTCTAGGAACGCGCGTAGCTGCTCTAGTGTTGCTGCATTAGCTCTCTGAGCCTCTAGCTTTCTGCCGACTACAGAGGCAACGCGTGGCTGGCGCCTAAGGAAGTGTGAGAGCCAGAGCTTGCCAACAGGCTGGTTGTCGCCATTCATACGCAGAATTCGATTCGCCATTTCTCGAGCGCGAGCGTGCGAGGGAGGGCAGGCGCGTGCGTCTTCTTCGAGGATCCAGTCTACTAGGAAGTCCTCCTGCGCAGGAGTTAATCTCTGCTGGTGTTAATGGCAAATCGCGCTGTTTGTCGCGCCACCTAGTCAGCCTCGGAGGGTAGATCGAGGGATGTTATATGCCTTCGCTACAGCGCGTAGGCTTGGATAAAGGCCAGCGTTGAAATCGCTAATAGCTGATTGTATAGCTTCTTCGCGGGGGTCCATATTGATGAGCGTTGTGGAGAGATATCGCGTGTTTTGTGCAGGTGTCGCGTTTTGGCGGGGTGGGCGGCAACCCTATGTGGGCGGCGACTATATGCGCTAGCTTAACACCACCCACCACACCGTATCGGCTTCTTGGTCGTACTTTGTTAACCTTTGCCGCGTGAGCGACGCCAACGCTGAGGAGCAGAATGTGATGTCCGTCGCGTAGCGCGGTGCAATGCCGTCCCGAGGTCGCTATGCAATCACGTTACTAATAGCCAAAACGATGCTTACGTACATATGTATGTACATATCATGTGTACCTTAGGCATGCGGCAAAATGTTTGTATACTGAGTTTGAGCTCCACCAGCGTACACCATCTTACTGCGAGTGGTATAGCCGATGATGTCTTCCATGTCATTGGTGTTGAAACAGACGGTACGGTTCCTGCTCAGCGAATCTCGCAGCGCGCAGGCGCGGCATCTTCTACAGCATTGTGACGATTATGATTCCACTACTCAGCTTCAGTTTCTCGGCAGCTGCTTTGCGTGCGTCCACCGTATCCCCAGCTTCCGGAACAGGTTCTACAGAGCAGTTGGCATCTCCGACCTCGGCAGATGCGGGCGGGATGGCGGCCATGATCAGCAGCAGCGCCGCTTACTATCGTGGCGGCAGCGCCGGGGCCACTTGCGGCCGACAACTTCTTCCTTGCTGGGGACGTCATCCAAACATTCTCGCAGCCTGCCCGCACCCTGAGCGCTTTCCACAGCTGTCGACGTGTCACGTACGAGCCCAGCGTCCAGAGTTCCCTTGTAGCACTTGTCAACGCCTCCTCTCCGCCTCCCTCTTTCTGCCACCCCGCGGGCGCAAGTTTTCCGCGTCTAGCCTCCCACCACACGACCACGGTCAAATTACGACCTCGCCCAACCCGTTGCTGCCCGCATACTCAAACGCGCCCGACGCACCAGACGTCGCTACGAAGCTTGCATAGTTACTCAGTGGCCGATACGCCACACAAACGCTCCCATGATGTCCGGCGAAGCATGGCTGTACCTGTTGGCGGTACTGATAAACGCCGTCAATCTCTTCCTCCAGGTCTTTTTCACCATCATGTACAGTGATTTGGAGTGGTGAGTACTGCGCATCCCTTCAGGGACAGGCATCGTACTCGGTGCCATACATCCCCTTTAGCGTTGCGCCGCTTCCCTCGCACATGCTAATTTTGCGCCAGCGACTACATTAACCCTATCGACCTCTGCAACCGCCTCAACACATACATCATTCCCGAAGCCGCCGTTCACGCTTTCCTGACTTTCTTGTTCCTTATCAATGGATACTGGATCGCACTAATCCTGAATTTGCCGCTTTTAGCTTGGAACGGCAAGAAGTACGTGGGATACAAGGTCGCGTGAAGAAGCATATTGACTTCATTTAGGATTTTCGAGAATCAACACCTCTTAGACGCGACGGAAATCTTCAGGAAGCTTAATGTGCATAAGAAGGTGGGTCTCCATGTCGCTCCCCTGCATCTTCAGCACAGGTTGTAGGGCTGGGCCCTCTCCGCATTCTTGCTCTCGTCGGACGATTCGCGCCCGGAACAAACGCTGACTTCGTCCAGGAATCCTTCATCAAGCTGGGTTTCCACTTGATCATGTTCTTCTTCTACCTATACAGCATGATTGTTGCCCTCATCCGAGACGAGTCGCACTAGGAGCTTACGCATCGTACACGGAGATGGCAGCTGCGTAGGGAAATCGGCTGATATAGGGACGACATCGGACTCGCTGGATAGTGAATAATGACTGGTTTTGGCGGCTTCGTTTGGAACAAGCGTCGATGCGAGGAACCTAAGCCAAAGGCCAGGGACATCCTGAGGGACGGAGGGTGATAACATACCATTCTGGTTAGGGCGCAGACTTGGGCGGTGCGGTGGGAAATATGGGGGGATTGGGCGGTAGTGTTTGCAAGGCGTGTAGAGCCTACGTTCTTATGGGCCATGATAGCGTGCATTTTGTTGTAAATGAATCATTCTGTTCATCGCTGTATAGTTATAAGAATTATTGAGCTTCTTCTCTGGCCATTATCTTGAAGCTCCCGAAGTCTGGATTCCTCAGATAAGGAATATTTCAAGCGCAGGTAGGAGCCTAAGAAGGTACGTACCACTCACTGTACCAGTACCTTCAGGCCACAAGCAGTTTTTAAGTCACGTGCGTACGCACGGCTGTTCCTTATAATAATATAATTTTGGTAAGTAATAAGGCAAATTTTATATTACGCTTTTAAGTAAAAGTACTTAAAAAAGTATTTTATTATTTTAAAAATTTATTATTACTATTATACTAGTAGTAAAGCTATATAAGCTTTATATAATTACTAATAATTATTATTTTTAATAGTAATACTATTAAACTAAGAGTTATTTTACTAGCTATGTAGTGTTAAATTAACTACTAGTACCTAGAAGTAAAACAATAAAGGCTTTTATCTTAAATAATATAATAAAAAAAGCAAAGCCCTCTACTTAGTAAATAAAAAGAACAAAGGTATACTATACTAGTAGCGTACAAACTAAATTTTACATATAACTTAAAAACTGCTTATAGCCTAAAGGTAGGAAGCACGGTCTTGGCGCACGCGGAATAGGACCGTGCGCAAGTGCCTATGATTTCCGAATCTCGAGCGGCATTTCACCAAATCGCAACCTCACTTCGCACCCTCTCTCCAAAGCCCACTCAATCAACGCAATATCCGACATGGCAGGCTATGGCAAGGGCGCCGGCAGAGTGCCTACCGGTTTCGCCGCCGAGACTTTCATCAGCGAATCTAGCTTCCGAGAAGCACACCGCGCACTCGAATCGAACAAGGCCACAGGCTCAAAGAAGAGGAAACGAGAGGGTAAAGGTGACACAAGTGTAGTGTCTGGCGCCGGTGCATATAAGGGCCCTTGGGCACGATATGAGGAAGAGCGACCGGATGCGGCGTCGGACGAGGAGTATGGCACCGATGAAGAGGTGGAGATCGTCTACGAAGAGGATGAAATAGAGGACAACCCTGCTCCGGCGCAGAAGAAGCTACTGGGAACAGATTACGCGGATACGGAGGCGGTGGGCGAGACAAGCGAGTTCGTGGGGAGCCAGCAGTACGATTATCAGGGCAGGACATACATGCACGTACCGAACGGTATGCTTGCCCCTCAGCTTTACTCTGTGCTAGGCTAATCTTCCTTTAGATCTCGACATCAGACTCACTGGCGAACGCGACGAGACCAAGAATTTTATCCCTAAGAAACTGCTCCATACGTACAAATACCACACGAAATCTATTACCCAGCTTCGCTTCTTCCCCGACAGCGGCCATTTGCTTCTCTCGGCCTCGGCAGATTCAAAGATTGCTCTGTGGGACGTATACCACCAAAGAGAGCTTTTGCGGACGTTTTCAGGTCACACCAAGTCTGTGAATGACATAGACTTCAACCCGAGCGGAACGCAGTTCATCTCGGCAAGTTATGATCGCTACATGAAGCTGTGGGATACGGAGACCGGAAAGTGTCTGAACAAATTTACCTCTGGCAAGACGCCTCATGTCGTGCGTATAAACCCAAGTTCGCCGCATGAGTTCTTGGCAGGTATGGCCGACAAGAAAATCCTCCAGTACGACACCAGGAGCGGCGAGATGGTACAGGAGTACGACCATCATCTCGGTCCGGTCAACACCATTACATTCTGCGACGAGGTAAGCGTCCTTCGCATGCATGAGAGTAGCATGTATACTGACTCAACCAGGACCGGCGCTTTGTCACCACATCAGACGACAAGTCTCTGCGTGCGTGGGAATACGGCATTCCTGTTCCTATCAAATTCATCGCCGAGCCGTACATGTTCTCCATGGTCCGGTCCTCCCCTCATCCGTCAGGAAAATACATTGCCTTCCAGTCCTCCGA
The DNA here is from genome assembly GCA_031010545.1 of Laburnicola sp. JP_R_19. Classification (NCBI taxonomy): domain Eukaryota; kingdom Fungi; phylum Ascomycota; class Dothideomycetes; order Pleosporales; family Didymosphaeriaceae; genus Laburnicola; species Laburnicola sp. JP_R_19. The sequence goes on from VOIT01000042.1 coordinate 2,419,810, forward strand.
CAACCAAATCACCGTATATTCCTCCACTGACCGATTCCGCCAAAACCGCAAGAAGAGCTACCGCGGCCACAACGTTGCGGGGTACGCGCCTGACGTGGCCATCAGTCCTGACGGACAGTTTGTCAGCTCTGGCGATAGTGGGGGTTATGTCTGCTTCTGGGACTGGAAGACGTGCAAGATGTGGCACAAGATCCAAGCCAGCGACGCACCCGTCTTGGCGGTGCAGTGGCATCCCCGTGAAACGTCCAAGGTCATCACAGGCGATCTCAACGGTGTGCTGAAGTACTGGGATTAAAGCGAGCATGAAGGACGCCGTGCGTTTCAGGGGAAATGTTTAGTAGAATTGATACCCATGCGTGTTCACCAGACGCAACATAGCGTCAATTGCGCGGCCGTTGGTCGCAAAGCTTACTGTTTTTCTTGGTTCTTGTTCTGCATCCTCGGCCCAGTGACTGCACGTACAAGATACACTGTTCAAAGTTGTGGAAGGATTGCTGGAAGCGCTCGGAGTTGGCCGAGTGAGCTCACCGGCGGTCCACTTACGCAACAAACAGTCACCACCTCCTGCGCGACTGCGCATGCGTCCCTGGAGTATTTCGCCACCGCATAGCACCATCCTTTTCCCGGCTTGATGACTGACGGTGCGCAGCCAGCGTCCTGGGGGTCAAGCGCGGCTCATCTCGTGTCGCCTTGCTGCCCCGCCATAGCCTGCACGCCATAGCCTGCAGCCGCCCGCCGTCCTCCCACGGCGCCGCCCTCCGCCCTATGCCCAAGACTCCGCCATTTTTCCTCCTGCGTAACACGAAACTGTCGGTTTCTTTGTCCTTGCCGTTTGTTCCCAGTCTCTGATCTTCCGTCCTGGTGGACGGTGGCCTCGCCGAGTCTCCTTTTGGCCATGGTTTAAGGCAACAGACATCTGCTCGCCCCCAAACTTGCTGTTCTAGGTCATCCGGTGACTTGCCCATTCACCGCGCCCTGCTCTGTCCAGTCGAGTCCTCCAATGCTTCAGCCTGGCCAACGACCAGAGTCATGCCCCCCTCCGCCCTCTGATTGGCTTCTGCCTGAGGTGCCTCGCAGCACCCCAGTCATTGATGGTGTTTTCGTCACATCGCGGCTCTGTTCTCGACCGAACATGTTCCGTTCGGTGAACGGTTGCGACGAGATGACTCTTTCTTACGATGCTTTTGGCGCGCTGGCGCACGATGATGCCTGTTTCCCCTTGCCGTTTCTGCCTCAGATCTTGACCGGCCTTGTATAGCCACGGTGAATCATCGCCGCCGCGCGCAATCACTCGTCCACGCGCACCTAGGTATCCAGGCACCTACATTTCGCCGTAGGAGGTCTCTGACAGGTGACGGGTACCCACGAACAGTCATTGACCATATGCCTCCCTGTCACCGGCCTCAGGCATCTGCCTGCCGTATAAATCTCCTGTTGGTCATGTCTTGCTCTCTTCTTCTTCCATCAGTCTTCCAAATCATCTTCGCGTCTTGAATCCTCATTCTCCTTCATACAGCCATTGTTGTCTGGTCTCAGCTTCAGTGTACCATCCCAACCGCCTTCTATATCCCGTATTGGGTTCGACCTGCTCGAAATAGCATTGCTACCTGCTCGCCTCAACCGCAACATATCTCCCATACGAACGCTTCGTGAATCAACGGCGGCTACTCAAGGCTACCAAACGCCTCAAATACAGTCAACAATGTCTTCCTACGCCTCTTACGGGTCGTCTTACGCCCAGGACAAGGCTCCCCTCTCGTCGTCACCGCGATCTACATCTTCATGTGAGTCACCTTGCTCATGTATATATATCCAGGTCGAACACCATCTGACTAGCAGCAGCCAACTCATCGAGCCTCTACGCCCATCGCGGGAACTCGGCGCGCAACAACCGCTACAGCAGCAAGCCAAACGTGGTAGTCCACAACGGCGGTGGACAGTCTAGCGGCCCATCGAGTTCATCAGCCGACAACTCTGGCTACTACAAATAAGCCAGCCCAACAACTGTTTTATTCCCTTCTCATGAGTCATGGGGGCTGAGGGAAGCGTAGCTGTACACATACAGCTGGGAATGGTGGCTACTTTCCGGTAGCTACCTTGCTTTGGCATATCAATGGCGTTTTCACGGTTGGGCGCTCTGGACTGCGCATTTGGATTTTTAGATAACACGTTGGCTTCACGGCCGCCGATGGATTCAGATCGTGTATCTGCTTTCATCTGATGGGGTTGCTTTTGTTTCGGGCACGGCACTGGCGCTCGCTACGTCTTTTCCTTCTTTTCCTTCCTTCTTCTTCTGGGCGCAAGGACGAGGGTTGAGTCCTTTCATCGAAGTTGTACTCCCCAATAGGTTTCCTTACGGCCATATTGTATTACCGACTTTTGCGCGCATATAGCACAGTTATGAATGGATACATGATATTTTTCAGAGTCACTACGATGAGGTGAGGTCGGAGGAGGATGGGCAGTGGTGTTGCAGCGCTCAGTTCTATTGGTCGGCTGGGCGTAGCCTGGGTCACATCGCACTGCGCGGATGTAGCCCTATGCAGGATTGCGCTGGCCTAATCGATGGTTGCTGAACGCGTGTATGTAAGGTACGGCAGGTAGCAGGTCTGTCTACGTGCTCCTGCAGCTGTCTTGCTGGTCGAGGAGTTCCCAGCAGGTCAAGGTCCTGGGTCCGCACAGCCACGAAATAAGTCTCGCAACCCAGCAGAGCAGCGCAGCCTCAACGAGCGATGCGCATCCCAGGCAATGCCTTGCCACGCAATGATCATGATGCTTAGGTTGAGGTTCTTGCCCGTGCTAGTGCGGGTGCCTGACTGCCTTGCATGTGAGCTTACGAGGCTGATGACGATTTTGTTTTTGTACGCCTGTTTTTTATGGTGAGCTTTTTCCAGAGTCCAGGTGAAGCCCGAGGTTCAAGATATTCAGGGTGCGCTGGGGGGTGTTGGTTGGGTTGATGATGCGCAGCTATGTATGTTCATGCGCAGGTGTCATGCGCAGTGTTGGGTTTGGCTTGTTGCCTTGTTGGCTAAGGCAGATATGCTGTTGTTCGGTGCGTCATGCAGATTGGCAGAGAAGTCGTTTATTCGCGTGTTATTAGCTGCCAACTGGATGGATGTGATGCTTTTATCGTCAATCTTTAGGCTGAGGATCGGTGTAGGTTTCTGCTCCATACCGCGCAACCGTCGATGGGATAGCTTGGCTCGGCCCTTTTGTACGTAGGTAGCGGCACATTCTGACTTGATTGATGGTATTTGGACTGCTGGCTTCACATTTGACCGGATGAGTGTTCGGCGTGCAAGTCGTCCAAACGAGTCATTTGTCACTTGCCGCTTTCGCATCAATTTCCCGCAGTTTCTTTCCGCCCAGAGAAAGCTTGACCGGAGCAACCCGAATCGACATAAACTCCGAACCGGCTCTCACCGTCATTTCGTGCCCTTTTGTGCCGAACCCTCACAAAAGCATACTGGCTCCGAACATGCTCCCGCGTCTTTACACTGGGCCCCGCAAGCAGCCTCGGTCCGATGCCACTCATATACACATGGCGCCGCTATGCGTCCGTCATCCTACCTTCTTGCACTTCTCGCAACACCAATTGATCGAAAATGGTCGGTTTCCCAAGGCTTTGGATAGCCTCCACACTCCTGGTTGGGCATGTGTTTGCGAGCCGCAACCTAGCGCGACGCAATGCTACAGAGACATTCGCAGCAGGTCTGCTGCACGAGTCGATGGCATGGATGGATATGTACTACGATGACGAAAGAGGGTATTTGTTTAACTTGGACGCGGCGGCGCTGGCGCATGATACGAGATCGAGCGTTTGGTATGCTGCGGGCTTGTTAGCGCGAAATGAAGCAGAGGATGTGGAGCAGGCTGTGAGGATCGTGAGAAACGTTATAGGGGCGCAGTTTCAGTATGAGACGGATCAATGGTGAGTATGCGATATTTTGGAGGCCGACGATATCGAAAACTGTCCCTCTGCTATTGAGCTAATACCGTCAGGTTTGGCGACTACCAAAAGTATCCCGAGGAACCTACCGTAGGCACCGAGCAGTACCCAGCCGTCATCTACAAGTCCTGGGATCCCAACTGGCGAGGCTTCGTCGGGACCACTTTTGTCGTTATGCTAGAAGAGTTCCCGCATCTTCTCCCACAAGACGTCCAAGACTACATGTTGGAAAGCTTGTACAATACAACTATCGGCGACAGCTATCGCGTCGGAGGTGTTGACGACGACAATCTCTACCCTGCCTACAGCAACCCGTCCATCATGCGAGCCATGGTGTCCGGATGGGTCGGCCGCCGGGCCAACGACTCGAATATGACGACTGCAGGTGAGGCGTACGCGGAAGAAGTCATTAACCTTTTCACCCGCGACAACACGCTTTCCGAGTTTAATTCCGGGACGTACGCTGGCGTGTCTTTGTTTGCTTTGACACTTTGGGCAAAGTATATGCCCGAGGACAGTGTCATGGGCCAGTACGGCCCGGAAATGATACGCCATACCTGGACGTCGCTAGGTGAATTGTACAACGCGAACCTAAAAAACGTTGCAGGGCCGTGGGATCGTTCCTACGGCTTCGACATGAACCGGTATCTGAGCATCCTAGCTCTACAAATGTGGACGCTTGTGGGCAAAGAAAATGCGCCCATCCACAAAAAGGTAAAAACACGACTTGCTTGTTGTTATTATTGTTGAAGAAGTAGCTAACACCCCAGCCCAGCCCTACGCAATGGGCCACAAGAATGACTTTGCCATCGGCCCTCTAGTCGCCATCCTCGCACCCTACCACAACACCCTCGTCCCAAACACGACCGTTTCCTCCCTCCTCTCGTTCCCCGGCACACACTACGTAAATACATCTGCCTTCTCCCCGCCATTCGACACGTACCCGCGGAACATCTCCGCATGGCTATCGCCCAACCTCACCATCGGCGCAGAGTCCTTCGCCGAAAACGTAATCGGCGGACCAGCAAAGGTATGAAAAACACCCCCCATACAGCGCACTAAAGTCTACCCACTCACTGACTTGAACGTTCTAGAGCCCAACTGCCTTCAACCCCGCCGTTGTGCAATGGTCCCGCAAGGACGGCACAGTCGGCTTTATCAGCTTGTACGCCCAAGTCATGGCCTTGGACGTGCATGTCGGCGAAGCTACGCTCGACTTGCGCTACCCGCAGGGTAACAGCACGAGCAGCTTTTCCTTCCTCGTTGGCACGAATAGCTGGCACGGCAAGAGGGATGTAGCTACTTGGGAGGACGTGGAGGGGGTCAATGTGCGCGTTGATGGGTCCGTCGATGCGAACTATACAGTTGAGTTTAATGGGTTGGTTGGAGGCGCGGGCGAGGTTATTAAGTAAGTTCTTATTTCTTTTCTCTTGTTTGAGCTGTGTGATTGGAAAGTGGAAGGCTAACGTAGGCGTTCTAGTGAGTTTGAGTTTTGGAATTTTACGTATCGTATGCCTGAGGGTAGTAGGGAGGTGCCGCATGTGAGGCTGGAATTTGAGCTGGCGTGAAGGCTGGGAAGCGGTTTGCGGGTTTAGGGGTTGAATGGATATACCAAAGATCTAAGCCTTTGTGCGTATGTAGAGCGAATGTTATAATCGAAGAGTTGGAAGATGTTTATGTCCTTAGCGGAAGTAGGATGATAACACTTGGCCACATACTTTCGGACTGTTGGCAGTCTGCCCATTCCGATGGAGAAAAACCATGACAATACAGGTTTATCTATGGACGGTGTCGCAAAAGGCTATCTTCGCTGTGAAACTCGTGGTCGCTGATGAGGGGAAGGTGGGGCTGAGGAATGGGCCCCGCATCAGCTACTCGACTTCTTCATAAGTCGATGTTGTACGCATTCAATGTTCGCCTGGCGTATAGACAGAGGGGATGATAACATTCTGGTGAGGGAGACAGGACAGTGCAGAGAAGCGGAGAAATTGTTGACGTGAGAAACGCGAGAAAACAAGAACGGACGAAGAAGCGAAGCAAGAAAGCGCTAGATTGGACACACGATGGTACACAGTGAAATATGTATCTGGAAATGATAAGCCAAGCCTCCAGCGTCTAGTGCCCCAAGTTATATAATACTGCGAGGGTCGATAGCGGGGTCTTATACTCGAAAATCGGCCAATCAACACTCCCCTCACAACCCGACTCGAAGCGGACATCGGCGGTTTAGTCACTATCTACTCTCAACCACATTGTGCTTTTACACCTCTCGACGATATCTTCTATATTATCTTGGAATTCCGGATATAGCGATCGCACAGATCAGGGTTTTTGGTACGTGTTATGTGTCTCCACAGCGATCGTTCGCCATCCTGTTAGATGACGAGGCGACAACAAGGGATTGTCGAACGTAAGCTAATAGCATCAAGCTGCAGCACTATTGAACCACCCAACACAACTCGCAGGCAGTTAGTTGCTCACCACCACTCCCAACGAATCATTCATCATGTCAACCACCGAGTCATCAAACTACGCACCCGACATACCCACCGACGCAGTAACCCGCACCACCGACACCACCCTCATCGAACTCACACCCCACAACCTGGATTCCCTCGCTGCTACAAAATTCGTCCGGTCCCCGTCTGCGGGCGCAACAGTGCTCTTCATCGGCACTACGCGCGATACATTCAACAATCTACCCGTGTCTTCACTAGCGTACACATCATACACGCCACTCGCCATGGGCACGCTCTACTCCATCGCTTCGAACCTGCTGGCCAAACATGAACTCACCAAGATCGCCATCGTGCACAAGCTGGGCGAGTGTCCGATTGGGGAGGAGAGCATCGTGATTGCAGTCAGCGCGCCGCATAGGCAGGCGGCGTGGCAAGCGGGAGAGGAAGCGCTAGAAGAGACGAAGAAGAGGGCCGAGATTTGGAAGCTGGAGAGGTTCGAAGGTGGCGAGGGAGTATGGAGGGCGAACAGAGATGGGGCGATGGGAGTCAAAGTGGGGGAAGCCACGGACGAGAAGTAATGGGAAGAGGGGAGAGGTTAAGGTGTGGAGCTGAAGACGCAAGGGTGCACAAAGTAATAATGCGATGCGATGCAGAAAGCTCTTAGGCCGAGGCGCAAAGTGTAAGCTATCAAAGCGAAATGGCTGCGTAGTCTCCATCTCCAGGGAGGCATGGTGTTGGTGAGTTACTTAGTTGACTCCCTACTAGTCTTAGTATGCGTCGCCCGCGGGCGTATTGGAGCAAAGTAACATCGTATATCCCGCGCTTTCTACCCGCCGACGGGTGTGATGTGTCAAGCTGACTCCGACTACGGCTGGATTGAAGCAGGTACGGAACCATAGCAAAAGAAATGTTGGCATTGAAAGCATGCCCGTATAGAATGATAGGTCGGGTGTCAGCCTGTCCAAGTATAAAACGTGTTCTACATGCAGTGAAACGTGCCGACGACGTCTTGCCTACCTAGAGATGTGAGGAAGACTACAGCAAAACGTGGTTACTCCAACCATCTTTTAGAGCCTGGTGAGGTGCAATTAAGAATAATCACGGTTGACGCCTCCGGTTTCCTACCAGGGTCATTTGTCTGGGATCAGTCCTAGGTGCGCACAAGGCTGAGGCTAAATCGGGCGGCGACGGAAGGAGGCGCCCCCGTTACACAAGAGTCCCGCCATGGCGCACGAACTTCAAGCACGAAATATTGAGTCTGCCGGCGAGTAGCGAATGGAATGCGTATGAAGAGCAGTTCACCCCTGCCACCATCGGGAGAAGGCGTAGGGCGTCGCATTGGCTGATCTTGCCAAACCGTCTGCGACTGAGATGCACGTGGTGCTATTCGTAGGGCTCCTGGTGTTGGTGCAGGCTCACTTTGGAAAGGAGAAGCGACATTATGCAGGGTGCAGATGGCCATGGTACGAGAAATCTGCGTCGCTGAGCGGATGCAACAGGGAAAGCTCGGTGGGAAATACCTCGAAAATACCTCAAGCCGAAAGCTAATCGACGACATGTAGCTTCTCCGCAAAGGTCTTCCAGCTATGTACTTTACACTAGTATTACAACCACCCACCATGGTACACGTCGAATATTCGTTACTGAGGCGTTTCTGGGCTGCTGTTCTCATCTGCGTCTTTTTTCACCGTTGCCTGCGAAGCTATCAACAAGTCGCCAATCGACTCAGGCACAGCGTCGCCGGGCTGATAGATCGTATCGTAATTCAGGCGGCCCCTCAGTCTTGCCTGTGCTTCTTTGAGGCCTGAAATGTCGAATGCCCACAGAGTCCCTCCTACGCCCATAGTTGCCAGGCTGACGCAGTTCATCGTAGCTAGGTTCAGAGCCTGTGCCGCGTCATGAAACGGGCTGAAGTGCTCATGCGGGTTGGTATTCGGTTCGTAGAAAGCAGGCCTGATCCGGAGGTGGCGGCGGTATATGGCACGGCGGGTGATGGCCGTGGATGCGAGGAAGCAGGCGGCGCCGAAGAAGAATACGGACAGCTGTCGCAGCGATCGTGGGGATGTGACAGGCGTCCTTTCGAACGCAGATTCCGGCGGCGGCGGTCGCGGAGGCGCACTGAGGGGCTGCAGGCGACCCGGCCATGATTCGGACCATGGGGAGCTTCTGGACGGCTTCCATAGGTGCCTGCAGGGGCGAGACGGGTCTTGCTGGCAGGGAGATGGAGCACTTGCAGCATCAACGTTGGTGGTCGGCGGGTCTACAGGTCGCACGATTACGAAGCAGTACGTGAAGCAGTACGTATGCAGCACGGCCAACAGTGCATGCGTCGTCGGATCATGGATGCAGTCCGAAAAAAGTTGGGGCGACGCGCGCATGACTAAGCAAGGCCGGGTCGGGTCGGAGAAACGGTTCGGGGGACTGAGATCGCTCTTCGCCTCCAGCCTCCGCGCCAGCTCTCACAGCTCTCACCACCCATCGCCCAACAAAAGTCCGTCACTCCACATCCCGCCAAAAGAGGGGCCATGCTTGGAGCTCCTGCATGATCAAGGGGTACAGCTATTCGGATGTGCTCCCCGAGACTGAATACACACGTTGCGTTCAGCTTTCTGGCGTCGTGCTCCCAGCGGCCGCATGGTACCTTTTATTCATTCATTCATATCAGTTTATAGTCGACCTAACCTTTTACTGATTATGAGACTTATTAACAGCAAGCACAACATAGGTTCAACAGCCAAAGTCCGTATAAAAAAAAAGCGCGCGATTGGGATCGGCCACAGTCGGGAGCCGAAGCATGACGCGATGATTGACAATTTGTAAGTACGCCGGTGCAACGCCAGAGAAGACTACGAGAACGTGCGTATAAAGCTGCACTAGCTACGGGCTGTAATTCAAGACGACTCTCTAATTGGCATAACGACAAACCCGGTTTTGGTTTAGTCGCTCGGCTCTCCTCACCCCCCCGAAACTCACCCAAAATTGACTTTGACAGCTGATTCGACGGCTCCCCGCTCGGCTAACCCTGCTAGTACAAAATGCCTGCTGCACACCCCAGTCGCCAGCAAAAATGGCTTCCCTACTACGCACTGTATGTATATTGCATAACCCACAGCAGAACTAATGCTAACCCTACTATACAGCCTCTACCTTGCCGCAGCTGCACTACCAACACCAACCACAACCCCAGCCCTACCTGCGACGTCGATCCCTATCCCCAGCGCTGCTCTACCAAAGCTACCCTTCGCTTCTACTGCTACCAAACAGACCGCTGTTACGCCCACTTCGACTACCTTATTACGCAAATAGACGCTATACCAACGCCAACTAAGGACCAAACCAGATATAAGGATGCTTATAAGAAGGCTAAAGACCAACTAGCCATCTAGCGCTCCAGGCCCCTCAACGAACAGCTACATGGATGGCTCAATACAGACTGTCAAGCTCAACTGCAGGATATTAGCGAGGCAACTGGCGTACCTGTACATAACTGTTGCTAGCAGAGCAGAGCTCAGCCGCGACGAGCGGCACCGTTGAATTGACTATAAACAGATATGAATGGATAAACAAAAAAGTTAATCGGATATGGGTGGTCAATCACGCTGTGTGCCACATCAGACACGTGGAATCGTCTGCTTGGCTGACTTGTCTATTTCTATACATGGAAACTGATGCGCTTCTAGGTCTATGCAGGCCTTCGTTGATCTTGTCCTTCAGTCCTGGTTGCCACCTGCATTCGCTTAGTTTTCATGCACATGCTATTGCTTTTGAGTCACTACGTCTTTATCGTGCGCCTGAAGAAGCTACGCCTTGACCTTGTAACTCAAGAATTGCTCGATGATCTCAGCCTGCATCGGCACCCTCCAATAAACGAATGTTAACAGCACTGGTGCGGCACTGCCCTCTCGAGCTACCTTTGTACCGGCACGAGCACTACCTAGCCGCAGCATTTCCATGCCATGATCCAAGCTTGACGATGACATCGTCAGCTCTGGTCCGTGTATGCAATACACGGCGTAAATTGTGAGCGCCTTGTGGCGAGGTTGGTGGCATGGCCGAGGCCAGCATGTCCACTTACTGGGGCCACAAGAACTATAAAGATGCTCTCTCCCACCAGCTTTCAGAGAAATCACAGCACCAAGAGTTTCTCTGCCTTCGTTGACACTTTCGCTGCAATTCATCAACCGCTTCACACGCTTCTTCCGCTCCCCTATTATATTCAAAATGCTCTTCACAAACGCTCTTGTGCTGCTTGCTTCGGCCTCCTTTGCTCTGGCCCTGCCTGGATACGACATCCCTGCACCGAAGCCAAAAGCAGAGACCACCTGCTCCGCTGGTAAGTGTTGCATGTGAACTCGCCAGCCTCATCCCAAGCTTACCTCTATGTAGTCTACAAGACCAAGACAGACGTTGGAAAATCCACCGCCACGTACTTGAGCACCAAGACTGTCTACGTGCCCTTCACTGTTACCACCAGCGTCGTCCTCTCCACGGTTAAGCCCTACCCTTCGACCAGCACCGGTTATGTGACGAAGGTACGTATCAGTCATGCTCCGACTTGAATATCAGCTAACGAAGCTCTCTGCAGACCGACACCAAGGTGGAGTATAACTACAAGACTGTCACCAAACCCGTGACCTCGTACATCACCAAGGTGGTGAGCTACGCCACTACGAAGACCAACTATCAGACCAAGCCATACACGTAAGTCTGTCCCGGCTTTTCAACGCGGTTTGATCTAACCCCATCATCAGCAAGGTCATCACTTCGTACATGACTAAGCTCTTGACCAAGTCCGACTCTTATGTCACCAGCAAGACCAAGGAAAAGGTTGCCACCAAGACCAAGGTCGTTCCCTACACGACCACCAAGGTGGAGACCAAGACGAAGTGCTCGACCAAGGGCGGCTACGGCTACGGCCACGACTACGGCCACGGCTACTAAGTGGACACTGCTTGGACGCTTGTAGCAGCCCCAAAAAAGTGCTTGGATTTCATCCAGAGAACGATTGTACGATTCGGCCGCGATGATCGGAAATCATGATACACTCCTTACCATCGACACCGTTGCCAATTTGGAAGGGGGGAAACTATACGGATGTCGGTCCTTGAACACATGTGCATAATTCACTCCTTAGATCTTTTTCTTAATATAATGTCTTGGTCATTGAAGTCACCTTTCTCATCGGCCATTCGTACGCTCGCCCTCGTTTCTCACCAGACCGGTACGCCCACCAACGCCGCAACGCGGGTCTATTGAACCAGCCCAGTTAACCTGCTGCTACTGCCTTTGCGACCCGGGGCTTCCGGGCGCGCGGACAGCGTACTGCGTCGTGTTAAGCATGTACAAGCTCAGCCTAGGCGTCGTAGCGTGGAATCTGGGGATTGAGGGGGTTATGATGATGCAAATGAGCGTGCGTGCAGCCACGGCATTGCTAGCGTGCAGGATAAGAATAGCACTGCATATTGCATCGCGACCATGATGAGTGTAGTTATGATGGAAGGAATTGAAGTTATGAGATGGTGTCGACGTTTCGATGGTGGGATATCGCATGTGCTGGGGATGATGAGCATGCATGTGAACAATGCCAGTCACCCCATTCAATGTCTCCCCACTCACGCCCCCCCAAAAAAGAACACCTTCAGTCAGCCTCCCGTCCGTAGCGCAGCAAAATTCGCCCAATCGACATGTACAATGCCAACCCAATGTAAGTATGCAGTGCGAGGATGGACCCTCCAGTTCGAGGCCAGAGTAGGGTCCCTCGCAACCCTCACTTAGCGCAGCCCGCACGCGGCTAGCCGCGAAAATGGCACGCTGATCAGTGCATAGACGAGGGGAAGCTAGGGTGGGCTCCGAGGACGATGCGGCCGTGGCTTGGGAAGGTATGGTTCGGTCGAGGTGGCTGCGTTGTTGGGAACTCTGATCTGGGGGCTGGGATGCAGCTGATGCGCAGGATGAATACTGTACATCTGTTGGGGAACGTTGTTAAGAGTGGCGGGGGGTCTATCTAGCTTTGGGACAAGGGTAAAGGTTGGAGGGAGATTCTTTTTTCTTCGTCGCATGATCAAATGAAATAGATGAAGCTTCATGCAAATCCGAATGAGGAACTTGAATGTTGTCGGTTCTGGGCGTGGGCGAAAACAAACGTGGAAACGGTTGCTCTCGGATGCCACGGAAGCTGACGTCGGCGATGAAATCGTGCTTTGGGTGGTCCTCGGGATTGTTGTCCCATTCTGGGAGACACACATGCATGAGCATTGGCCCCGACCTGTACGACCTCGCAGTCTCATTTTCGTGTCGAAGCGAACACGATGTCGCGACCGTTAGCGCGTCACGTTACCTCTGCGACCGTTGGGCGTGTAATGATGTACACCATGCAGTCTTGCTGTTGATTATGTCGGAAGCCGTTACCATCCAGTGAATGATACCACGTTGCCCCAGTGTATGTCTTCCTGTGGGCATGCAGGTTAAGAGCACATCATGCAGAATGCTCGGAGAAAGAAGTGGTTGGAAAGTCAACCGATCTGGAACGATGATGCCCAATCCAGGAATGTCGAATGCCTTTTCCTAGTTGGGGATTTGAGCGTCCCGTGCCGAGACTAGAAGTGTGCAGCTATTTCCAATGTACTCTTACAAAACACTGTGTGTTAGGTACTCGGTTTTAGTGCCTCCTGTTTTACCCCTCTCTGTGTATTGTGCGGACTCGAACCAGGTTGCAATCTCCCACGACGACGGTCTTCAGTACTCTTACCAAATGTAGTCAGTAAAGCTACAGGACAATAGTTTGAGTACAGTTGGCCTTGGTATTGCTTAACCAGGGTAACACAGTGTACTCAAACTCCTGATCTAGTGCTGTAGTTATATGCCAAAGTTGAACATGTGAGGTTGCTTACCTATCTTTTCCTAAGCTGCAAAATGTGCGGGGAGCAGAGCATACGGGAACCCGTCTAATCAAATTTGTTTCAATAGGAGATGCTACATCGCCAGACGTCTAGTTTACCCCCCGACTATACTAATACAAGACATGCAGTCATCTAAAGATATGCAGAACATTTACCACCTATATATCATGGTACATGATCATACGCTTCCATTCGGCACCTCAATAGCTCCATTCTGCGCACCATTTGCCTCCAAAGGCTCGCCCCATATTTCTTTTACCAGCTGCTTCTTGTTAATCTTCCCCATGGCATTCCGCGGTATACTCTCAACGACCTTCATCTCTTGCGGGATCTTATAGTTTGCTAGAACCTCCTTCAATGCTCTGCGCATGTCAAGTGCAGACCAGGACTTCCCCCCTCTCCCTGCTATCTTGCCCTTTTCGCTGAGCACAACTACGGCGGCAACCTTCTGACCCCAAGCTTCCGAGGGAAGACCGACAACGGCGACCTCGGACACTTGGGGCAATGAGAGCATTTCGCGCTCGATTTCCAGAGCCGAGACTTTCTCGCCGCCAGTCTTGATGATGTCGGCAGATTTGCGACCTTGGATGAAATACAATGGACCATGAGCCCATTCTTGACTGCTCTTGCCCGCACCATCCACGTTCCTGCGAATCGCTACATCTCCCGTCTTGAACCATTTGCCCTGGCCATCTGCGTCTTCTACGAATTCCTTGGCGGTTGCTTCGGGGTTCTTCCAGTACTCGCGGAAAATGGTTGGACCGCGAAGTTGGATCTCACCGTGACGTTCGCGACCAGTTGATGGGTCAATTTCCTCGCCTTCTTTTATGATTTCATGCGTTTCCGTGTCGATCAGGCGCGCTTGGACGGACGGGAGCGGCCAACCGACTGAACCGTCTACACGGTCTGCGAAAGAGAGACCACAGGACAATGCCATACCGACTTCTGTCATACCGTAGCGTTCTAGCAGGACGTTGCCGCCGCTGAGTTCAGTCCAGCTTGACTTCACTGGTGTTGGTAGAGCGGCGGATCCGGAGATGTTGAGGCGCATGTTCGAGGGGTGTAGAGCGGTTTTGCTGGCTGCTTGAAGCTCTGGCGACAATGATGTATGCGAGGCGAGCAGGCGTGTGTAGATTGTGGGTACGACAGTGAGGAAGGTTATGGGTTTCTTTGCTGGGTCAGGGTTGGGGAGGAAGGGTGCTGCCAGACGCTCCCAGACTGTGGTTGCATTGAAAGGGAACTGGAACTCTATCGTAGCTCCGGCAAACAATGGTGTCAAGAGTGCGTTTACGGTTCCGTGGATGTGGTGGAGAGGAAGAACATGCAATAGAACGTCCTTACTGCTATATTCCCACGCTTTCAACAAAGACATAGACTGCGCCGTCAGCATATCCTGGGACAAAAGTACACCTTTTGGCCGGTTCGTAGTGCCTGATGTGTACAGCATCATGCCGCCTTTATCGCTTTCTGGCTCTTCCAGCGTAACGTAGTCGTCCGTCTTGCCCATCATGATCTTCTCTTGCTTATAATTTATCGGACTGGTCTCCATGCCCTCTTTCAACACACCGTCCGCTTTATCTTGGAATTTCTCCGACGATAGAAGCATGAGCGATTCGCTCTGGTCGATAATATATCGAAGCTCGTGCGCTGGGAAGGTCGGCGAGAGCGGCACGGCGATTGCGTGTGCGGCGAGGATAGAAAGAAGCGTCACTGATACCGTGTTAGCTGGAACGAGCCAGGGTCTATGAGAGGGCAGGGCTATACTCGATGCGCACCTACATAGTCATATCCATTCTCCACGAGGAACGATATCCGCTGTCCCGCTGTGCTCTTTCCATTCGCATTCCTCTGTAGCTTATCCTTCGCCGCCGCCACATCGTTGACCAGCTCGCCGTATGTGAAGCTCCTCCCAGACAGGCCATGAATCACTGCGGTCGACTTGCCGTCATGCTTCTTGATCGCTTCGAAGATCGGGAGGCGGGGGAGCGTGGATGCCATTCTGACAACGGCAATCGAATACGAATTCCGATAGCAATATGTTGGTCGAGGCGACAATGAGTGTCCAGGAGAAGCGAATGCGCGTGAGAAGAATCTTCTTGCCCACATGGAGTGCAGACGAGGACGCGGCCGGGTTTTTGAGGCTCAATGCACGTCTTGCAAGGTTCGGTAGTCAATTCGGGGAATGGGATCGCTGTCCGGGTCTGCGGGTCTGATAAGAAATTAAGAATTGCGTCGCTTTCGGAGGCTGCCATATTTATGCTTGTTACGTGTACATGGTACCGCCACGACGCTGGAGCGAAGACAGCCAATCTAAGAAGGAACTTCGCGAGCTTGAATCAGCTGGTTTCGCGTCCATTGACCTTCGCACGCTTTTGACAGCTCATGGCAGCATTCAATCGACACTTCCGAAAGCGGCCTTGGCACTCGGGTCGGCTTGTACTTTTGGGCCCGAGACTCCGAAAGCCTTTCTCCATCAATCAACACCATCCTTCCAGAGCCTTTTGTTTACCCGACCAGGAAGCTCTCCACACCAAACTCGGCCCCGTTGATGTTCCTACATCGGGTAGCCGTCGCTTCGAGGCGTTTCGTATCAAACATGGCGCAATCAATGACCCCGATGGAGGATACTATGAGAGCAAAAGTAACCAAGGCCCGAGAAGATGGCAGACAAAATAACGCAATATGGGCATGTGGCTAATGATCGGGCAGCTCACAGAAGCACTGAAGCCTACCTCCCTAGAGATTCACAATGACTCGCATTTGCACTCACATCACAAGGCCATGCAGGGGGTAACAAGCAAAGAGGTATCATCAAACCACATCTTCCTTGACATCAACAGAAGACTGATGCCAACGTAGACTCATTTTCGGTGAGATTTCAATCTAGCATGATGATGCGACCAAAACTTGACAAGCAACTGACCTGTCAAAGCGTCATGATCACATCTGAGGCCTTCGAATCCAAGATGCAACCCGCGCGGCACCGAATGATCTACTCCCTTCTGAAAGATGAACTAGCTCAGGATGGCGGCATTCATGCTCTGCAGTTGAAGACGCGCACCCCTGAGGAGGAAGAGCGCCAAAAGCAAAAGGCCGCTGCTGGGCAATAATGTGGCAGGTGCATGAAGAGTTAGATTCTAGTTGATATCACAGCTGAAAGGAACCTCAAAACGGCTTCGCCGTATTGTACGATATACTGTAACAAGAAGTGAGGTCCAAATGAATCCCACAAGATATATTAGAAGCCAATAGCACGAAGAGGACCTGAGCAAGGCTAAGATCGATGACCCGCTCTATCTTTTTATCATCACTTTTCTCATGCCTACCGATTTCTGAATCCAGCTATCATCTAGGAGGAAGTGTTGACGGGACCTCACCTGGGCAACCGCTTGTATCACGTGACGACTAGCTTCTCTCAGCCTGGCGAGCGCCAGACGCGAAATGACGCGCCGGACCCCGATTACGATTTCCCAGCAGTCGTGAGCATTCAGTGTTCAGCGCACGCCAGCACATCATGTCGGAGCCCCGAAGATCGACGAGAGCGCGCGCCCGCGAAGACGCTGCCCTGCCGCCGCCCGAGACGCCCAAGGAGACGCCCAGCAAGCAGCCGGCGAAGTCACTGAAGCGCAAACGGCCCAGTGTCGCCGCCACCAAAGATGCAACACCCGGCACGCCCATCGCAGAGGGCACACAGCAACCCTCCCAGCCGGTCCTCCCGATCCGAATTGCAGAGGGCCAGCCGCTACCGACCCTCTCGGAGCCACAGCCGCTCGACCTTTCGTCCCGCGAGTACCAGGACATACAGCACAGCGGCGTGCTCAGCGCCTCCCTCCAGCGGTCCCGCGCAATATGGGTATCTGGCACCAACTTCAGACTCTTCCACGCCTTCTTCACACCGCCGAAAAAAGTGGCCGACCGCACTGAGGAGGACAGGCAGAACATTCAGCGGCAGAAAGAGATTGTGCGCAACTTCCCACAGGTGGGCGAGGCTCAGCTCGTGATAGAACCACACACGTTTCCCATCCGCCTCTATGGGCCGCGCGAGGTCGTCCGACACGTCCAGAAGAAGGCACCGACATATGGCCAATGGCCGAACCATAACCAGCAGAGTCCGTACCAATACAACAACCATACGCCTTTACAATATCAGCCCGCACCCCAACAGCGACCACCGCAGCCTAAACCGCCGCCACAGAAAGCGCCAGCGCCGCAGCCGCCAGCGCCCCAGGCGCCTGCACCGGACCCGGTCATTCACATGCTAGCCCAGCGGGCCGGCCAAGATCCAGAATTGAAGGCGGTGATGAAGATTGTTGCTGCGGGACAGGCTACGAAAGAGCAGCTCGAGTTCTTCCAGGGCCATATCAGCGAATTGACTAGTATTCTACAGAGGCAGAAAGAAGCAGGGACGCCTCTTCCACCACCCCCCAAGCCAGTCGCTGCTCCACCTCCACAGCCGATACCGCCGCCGCCGCAACAAAAACCGCCCAAGCAGCATGTTGCGCCCCAACCACAAGCCCATCAGCCGCAGATGGCTCCAATGGCTCCAGCGCCACCCTACCAAGCATCGCACCCGAACACCTACAAGCAAACACACGACCAAATGCACCCGCACCCGCACCAGCACCAGCCCCAACACCAGCATCAGCAGCCACCGCCCGCTCAACATTACCATCCGAACAGTCAGCCGCCACGAGTGACCTATCGGCCACTCGTCTTCGATTTCAAGGAGGGCAATGGAGATAAATTCTATTTTCCGACATACAGCTTTATGGAGTGGCTGCCTAACAATTCTGGTGCTAAGTTTTCATTCTTGGTGACTAAGATGAAGTCGAAGCCAACGTCCACTACGGACATGAAACCGCCATCTACACCAGCTCCAAAATCAGCCCAAACCCCAGCTAATGGCACCGCCAAGGTTGCTACTCCAAGTGCGCCTGCGACAAACGGTGCGACTCCTGGCCCAGCTCAAAACACACCTTTAGCAACGCCAGTCCAGACTGCAACTCCGTTACAGCCGGTGACGCCCTATGTCCCGCCCCCTAGGATCGAGGACTTCGATGAGAAGAATGATCTAAAGGACATTGAATTCTATCAGCCGGTCACGGTCCTCGTCATGAGCGGACATCCGGATATCCTTCAGACCTTGCCTCGCGCCGTGCGCCCGCCAGATGTCGTAGAGAAGTACATGAATCAAGTCTTTGACACGTGTAGGAGAGCAGAGGAGACATTCCTTGCGTTTAGGCTACCCAAAGAAGGGGGTGCAGAGGCTGAGAACGAGGATAAGAAGGTGAAGAGCGGCGATGCCACACCGGTCGCGGTGACGTCGGCTGCGGATATGTTGGTGGGAAGTATGGGTTCTGCTCTTGATAGGAAGAAAGTGGCTGGAAGACCGAGGAGGAGTATTGCATTGTAAGATCTCTAGGACTGCGCTTTGAGATGGTAGGGAGACGCTTTTGTAGGGTTATTGGGGAGGTGGGAAGGGCTTTGGCTGTCTGGATGGGGACGCTAGTAGCAGCTGTGTTGCCGTCCATTTATTGATAGAGAATCTGATACCCAGCAGACAGGCGGATGCTGCATTACTTTTCGAGACCAGTCGCGCTTCTTTCGTTGCCAATTTCCAATCGCTGTCGAATACTTGATGTTTGAAATCCACGCGGAAACTACACGCCGCTTTCGCCGGTGGGTTATGCTGCTATGGCATGGCAGAGTAATTAGACTACCGACACGGATTTAGTGAAGTGGATTCCATTCGGCGAGATAAATATGTAATAAGTACTCGGGACTTAAGTAGACGCAGGAAAAACGTGGCAACATGCCCTAGAAACAGAAGGAACGAAGCCGCACCCACAATACATACCTACCTGGGATCATCATCCCCCGCTGATAGATCCTTCCCCAGTATTACCGGCACCTTATCGATACCCCAATGTCCTTACCTAGGGTAACGCCCGAATCTCACCTCGCCTCATAGCATCCTTCCGGCCTACAGTACAGTCAGTACATACAGTAATTCTCCATTCCCCACGGGAAAGAAGGGCACCCTGAGACGAAGGCCCTACGATAAGCTGCGTGGTCAATTCGCCGCATAAAACTCCGCATGTCCTTGGCTCTCTGGAAACAGGGAGCATCTGCCTGCGAGGCGTGTCCGACGAGTACCTAATAGAATAGATCTCGACAACGAAGTTCAGCTGCGCAGGGAACATTAGCATGAACGTTACGCAGGGTAAGGTCTACGTACTGCGGAGTCTAGCCACACGCACACGCACGCGCCTTATCCATCCCTGTCGAGAATCGGAGATCCTTCTCGTTTCCGCGTTTCATCATGCACCCACCCCGTGTGGGGGCCAGGCCGTCGTCATTGGTCGAGCATTTCTTGACAATCAAGCGAGGAGAAACACAGTAGGTAGGATGGGTGCGCATGTGAGAATGCAGATAAACAAGATGTTGACGAGTCGTCGTCAAGTCAGATCCTTCACTTTCGGACGTGGCGATGCTGGGGGGTGGATAATCTACGTAGATTCCTAAAGAGGTTGCGCGCCCGCGCGTTTCAAGGCGCTTCGGAGATTCCGGGCAAGGATGTATGCTTGGAGCAATATACCTATACGAGAGGTAAACATGGTGAAGCCCTAAGAAAAGTCTTCACGTGCAAGTTCACAGTAGCAGAGAGAATAAGAGTGATTGTTCATGCGAACATCGTAGAATTACAGGCCAACTTACCAAGCTGCGAAATATCCGAACTGGTTGATCATATCTAAATATGTCGTCTTCGACACTTGGCTCCGTTGCACCGCCACTGCTCTGTTTGTTGTCCTGTTGTCGTATTGTGGTTGACTGAGACAACATAGTTCTTGAAACGGAAGTCCTTCTCCCTGATAACTTCCGTACAGGTACTCTCGCGGCGAAGTCGAAGTGACCCACTTCTTCCTCTCCAGTCATGCCGACTACGCACACCTTTACGTCCTACGCCAGGGAGGATGGCAGGGTTTGTTGGTGAGAAGTCCCACACAGATACATATTCTATTGCATAGCCGATCTTTGCCATTTCGTAGACAAAGTCGGACCAGAACAGTGCACCAGAATGATTCGTGGGAATCAGAGTCGTGAGAAAGATAATCATTTAACACTGAAAGCATGTGTTCAGCTCAAATAGCTGTACGTCCTCTCACAGGGGCGGCATGGTTCTCATCTTCACAGCACTGACTCTCCAAGCAAAACCATATGTTGAAATGAAATCCAAGTCAGAGTTTATTATGCTCCACGGTATCTACGCGAATCTATTCTCCCATCTCTTGCCATATCCCCTCCCCTTGAACTTGCTCAACTTGACGACGAAAGCACCGCGATCAATAGTATTGACCACAATCCACCCACTCGGGAAGGTATAGTGACTCCACGTGCCAAAGTCCCAGAGCGCGTCTCCACCACCAGGCTTATCATCGTCACCCGGGTACACGTCAAAGTACGCAATTTCCTTCACGCTCTTGCCCGTCGGATCCCACGGGATGCTGGAGACGTCAAGCACGCGGAGACCGGCCTGGTAGTTGGACTGGTACGCGAGACCATTGTAGACAAACTGGTTGTGGTCGACCGAGCGCACGGAAGATTTGTAGTAGCCGGTGTTCTTGGGCTGTTCGAGGTTGGTGATGTCAAAGATGTAGGTTACGGGGAAACCGTCCTTCGCAGGGGAGTTGGGGTCGGTACGTCCCGGGTCAATTTGGCCCTCGTCGAGTTCGTCGTCCATGATCAGATGCGTCTGCCAGTTGAGGTCAAGGACCCATCCTTGATGGGTGTATGAAGCGCCCGTATATGGCGTACGCGAGATGATGGTGGACGCGTTGGTGCCCGTCTTATCGGTCACATCATAAATCGTGAGTGTGTCCTCATTGTAGCCGTAGCAGATGTCACGGCCATAGTATTTCTTGTGCGGACCGCGATATACGACGCATTGAGCATCGTGTACGTAGCCGTCCGAAGAGGCGCAGCCGGGAGATGTAGGTTTGGAGGGGTTGCTATGTAACAGCACAGTTAGAATTTGTTTCAATAAAGGGAAGGGATCACCAACCTCAGGTCGATGAAGATCAACCCGGACTTGCAGGTTGAAGTCCGCGGCTGAGCGCCGACTGCGACTGCATATCCCTTCTCCTCATTGACAACGACATTGTGCGTACGTCCCAGGTCGATGTAATCGGTGAAGAGCCCGGTCAAATCAGTGGCCGTGCTGAAGGTCTTGGGATTCTTAGGGTCGACCTTGAGAAGCTTCTTCATGTCGAAGATCTGCACGTAGTGGTTTACACCTTCGGAGCCGACAATAAGGTAGTCGCCGCTGACCTTGATCTCGCGCCAGATGACGGGACTGCCTTGAGCAGGCAGGCGTCCAAGATAGACCAATTTTCCCTTCTTGGTCACTTCTGCAAAGGCAGCACCATCAGTCTGGCCAATGGCAATGAAGTCACGGCCGCGATAAGACCAGCCCCAAGACCCGGATCCTTGCCCCCCGTTGCTTCCGAGCTCTTGGTGCGTCTTGAAGTCATACATGTCGATGTCCTTGCACTTATATGTCTGGTCCGCATCGCCTTTTACGGCCACTGCTTTGCCATTTATGCATTTGATGACGTTCTTGCTTGCATGCTTCCTGTCGAAACCGTTCCATCTCTTGTTGTCATACCGACCGGCTGCCCTGTGTTTGGCCCACGCAGCCTACAACTCGTCAGTACACGTAGGAAGAGAATGGGGAATTGGGCGTTGAATTACCTCTTTGGCAGCCATCATCTTCGCCATGACTGCGCCAGAGGCGTACTCCTGCTCAGAGTACATGGCGCCATGAGCCAAAGGCAGCAATGCTGCGGCAACGGTAGTAAACTTCATATTGGCACAGGAACCGCAGAGAATTGCTGCTGCAGTGTCCGCTTCTGGGCAGCAGCATCCTTTTGTACCTTTCCCCAACGCCGGCCATTGTCGTCGTGGGTACGTCCGAGCCTCGGAGGCATCGTCGCCATGCACGCCCACTAAGCGACTCGAGATATCGAAGAGCAGCCTACCTTCCTATCCCGGGTGAATATGCGTCTTGGACGCTTGTGCTCTGTCGACGCTGCATCGTATTCGTCGTGGGCCGACTTGGCACGAATATCTGCCGCCACATTATCGTCTGCGGAACGGTGTAATGTAAAGGCTGCATGATCTTGGTACCTGGAATGCGAAGACCATGGAGTCGGAGCTTCCGTCTTTGCGAGCTTGCCACGAACTGGATCGTCTTGGTCGAATGCTGAGAAAGCCGAGTCATCTGGATGAGGAAGGAGCCAAGCGAGATAGATAAGACAGCACGCTAGCAAACACGATTCATCAGGGATGCAAACCCCCTGGTATGTATTCGTATTGGCCAATAAAGAGCAATATCCCCAGAGTACGCCAAGCCCAAACGCGGTCCACTATACGAGGCAGTCTACCACCAACCGGGTCGGCGCAAATTCCCAATTTCCAACGTCCAAGTACCACTAACCTCGATAATATGCGTCATCGTCGACAAACTGGTCCATCTCCGAAAGGGACATTTCCCCCTCTCCGTTCTTCTTCTCACAATGTCCTTTGCTGGCTATCATACGCGCACCAAACGTGTCTTCTCGTCCCTTCTCTCCGTCCAAGTATGCTTGCGTGAATCTACGATCAACCTGTGGGTTGTTGGCCAGCTGTGGAAACCGAGGGCAAGAAGCCATACCTTCTTCTTCTTCTAAAGGAAACTCGATGTCTTCATACGTTAACGAGTGATCGCTAATGAAGAGGGAAGACTTACCGATACCGTGAGCACCCAGATCTAGTACTTCGGGACTAGAACTGCGATTAGGTGCGATAGGGAATACAGGCGAAAGAGGTGGATGTAAAGACTCCATGTCCTCGTTGCCTCCGATAGGGACTTGGTCGTCTACTTCCTGGATGTCCACGCCGGATTGCGGGGGGTTCTTTATCGCATCGCCTTGTTCCTCGTGTGGTAGAACAGAGGTCGCCGGTGACATTACCGAACGTGCCATTGGCGTCTTTCTCTTTCTATGGCTGTTCGGTTGGCTGGGCTCCTCGCCCCCTAGCCCAAAGTCTGCCTGGTATTTCCTCTTACGGCGCACCTCGTTCGCTTCGTAAGGCGCTGCGTCAAGGCTTTCCCATGGCGGATCCTTTGCTAGAAATTGTTCATCGGAAGCATTTGGGTGGAATTGGCCATGAGTTCGGGCCTCCTTTGCGGGTTGAACATCAGCAGAATGCTTAGGTCATCTTGAAAGGAGGGATGTTTTGGTTACCGGCAATAACGACTTCAATCCGTCTACATCTTTACTTTGCGTCGATGCGCTACCCTCACCATTCTCTGTAGCCTGGGTGTTGTATTGTTGCTCGTTGCACGCGGTGCCGCCTTTCGTGCGTGGAGTCAAATGAATCACCACCTTCTGTGCGCAATATTCTTCGGAAACAGTATCCCCAGCGTGCTGCTTGTCTGGAATAGAATCTTTGGTCATGGGGAGCGCCGGAAGCTGCTGTACCCGTGGTAGTGAGATATTTCGGGTAGATGATTCGAGCTTGTTTGCATTGTCGCTCGCTCTTGTAATACCGCGTGCATCCGAGCGAGAAGGGGGAGCCTTTCGAGAGGAAGCGCGAGTGCGCGCCATCGCAAATGTTGTTTCGGTCGTGGCATCCAAGAACTGGTGTTGATTGTTTGTCTGGGGTAGGTGCGGTTGAGACGCGTTAAATATTTAGGTACGAGTAGGTGAGCATTTTCACCAAGTAACCCAGGCAACAAAGAGTGTTCTGGTTTCCGTCTTTTCACCTTACAGTATTTTACTATTCAATCTGGATTAACAGCAAGTGAAAGGTAGACACCCATGGATCTGTTACTGATTTATATCACTAAGCAAGGCCAGAAAGCAAGCTCACGCCTGCCATTTCACCTTTAAGGTAACACGATCCCGACATCCATGGATGTGAATACGGACCAAACATAGTTAAGGAAGGTAGAATCGATCTACAAGCAGATACGTAGCATGAATAACTTATCCTCTGCTAAGCTAGAATGTATTAGTGAGGTCCAAAAATTTACCATGTAATAGCCCTACATGCACAAAGGCATGTGGATTTGCTCTGCGCCGGCATAAATCTCTATCAATCAATACCATCATACTTTAATAGTATACGTGACCGGCACTACAGCTGACAGGATCAAGTATAGTGTGTCTTGCGTTCCAATATTACTATCCTACCCTTCCCCTTCCACCTCCCCATTCAAGCTAAGCAAATGCATTGTCGATTTGCTCTCCACGGTCTTGAAATCTGAATAGGCGCATGCATCATATGGCACGGCTGAACTACTGACATCGCCTGCATTCTGATCGTATCACTCGATTGCCGCCTTTTTCTGTTCGCAAAACACCTCGCCTACCTGAAGAGCACAAAGACGTTGATATGCCGGATATGATTTTGGACGATGTCACGAGTATAGACGAGGCAAATTGACTGGCACGCTTCGTTACCATGGAAGGCTGCAGATGGCTTGGTCCCGCGTTTCTTGCATACTACACAGAGCGGGCGGTTTGAGATTTCGACGCTTGGAGTCCTACAGTACTGGGACAAAACTTTAAGCACAAAACGTTACCCCCAGGATAAGCAATACTAAGGCAAATTATACTTGAACTTTTGTCCCGCAACTGTGTATGTTCGCCTTCCAATTCACAGGTTACGGACTTCATATTGCTCTTGAATAAATTAAACTTTTTAAACCAAGTCGCCCTAGTAACGACTGTCCCGACACGATGAAACCTATACTAAAAACCTAATCAAAACCAAGAGAAAGCATATATGCCAAAAGTCACGGGAATCGCCCCTCACAGCGACCCCCTAGCCCACGACTGTGCCCTACATGTGGTCCCACAAGCATGTTTGTACCATTAACTCTCAAGACGACCAATTGAACAATCTTGAAAGTTCGGCATGAATTATGACATGATGCTACAAAACCCCATGATTTTGTCCAAGAAGACAATGACTCTATCCCTCATCGCCATGACAGAAAAAGAAAAGCGGCATCACAGACCCAACTCCAGACACGGCCTTGGCTTTGTTTACCTTGCCCCATCCATGAATTGACAAAGCCAATTGCTGTACCGATGACGATATATCATGCACAGCACATCAAGCTCCCATCCACATGCATAACCTTCGCCACCGTCGAACGCAATCTATCTTCAGCGCATCTACTAACCACCTCGTCGAAAGGCACCGGGCCTGTACTTGCCACCGCTGGGAGCTTGCGATGGAGGAGGTAGCGACTCCCTCTCCCCCTCCCTCTCGCCGTCTTCCCGGCCGCGTCGGCTGGAAGATACCCAGGGACCACCCGAGGCAGGAGACTGCGTCCTGTCCTTATCGCCCATATCACTGAAGCGACCACGGCTAGGGGGCTCGTGACGACCAGAAGAAGCAGCAGGGGATTCAGTGCGACCAACTGGCGGTCCACGTCCACTGCCTTGGCGCTCTCCCCATCCGCTGGCACGGCTGCCTTCACCACCACCAGCACGGAGCTGAGGAGGGACATAGCCGGTCCGTTTGGAAGCCTCGGCTTCGGATGCGGGGGCGGCGGCCGCGGGAGAGGCAGCTTCGGGAGCCGGAGGAGTCTGACCAGCAAGCCGCATGGCCTCACGTTCGCGCCACGTTGGCTTGTTGCCGGCAAGGGCAAGTCTAGGAGGACCACCAGAAGATGCAGATGGCTCGCGGGGTTGTTCGCGGGAGAATGGCTCGGGTGCCGCGGCTCCAGACTTCTTTGCAAGACGTCGGGCCTCTGCCTCCTCTTCTCGCTGACGCTGAAGACGTGCCTTCTCGGCGAGTTCCCTAGCATATGTTAGTGTGAGATAATAAATTCCGGAAGAAGATACACACGCTCTTTCCGCGTCTCGCTGTGCCTTTTCTTCCAAAAGTTTCTGTCGCCTCTCTTCGTCCGCCTTCTCCTTGGCAACTCGCTCGGCTTCCTCCCTCTCCCGCTCTTCCCTTTCTCGTCGCTCAGCCTCTTCACGCTCGCGTTTCTCCTTGGCGATTCGCTCCTTAATCTCCTGGACACGTTTTGCCTTCTTCTGTTCCAGTTCCTTTTGTGCGATTCTGCTACGCTTCTCAAACTCCGCTTTGCGCGCTTGCTTGACTTCGGCGACGAAAGTCTGGTAGCTTGGAACAAGCCTAGACAGCCGGTGCTTTAGTGCAACGTCCTCCTTATGCTTCTGTTCAGCTTCCTTCAAAGTCTCCTGCTTAGTCTTCTCGTATGCCTCTTGGTCTTCTTTCATTTGCCGCTCATAGTCATCCTTGAGGTGCTTGATCTCCTCTTTGCGGTACGCACGCTCGAGGTGGTCGATTCGCTTGCCGGCAATACGCAATTGCTCGCCAAGCAAATTCTTTTCCTTCTCAAGAGCAGCCAACTTCATGGCACGGATGCGTGTTGAGTCAAGCTCGGTGATGTCCTCTGGAATATCAATATCCACCTGAACGGTCTCTTTGAGTTCTTTGAGTTGCTTCTCAAGCTCTTCACGCTGTACCCGCTCCTGTTCGGCCTTGATGCGTTGCTGGGCACGCTGACGCTGTTCCTCTGCAAGGCGGCGACTCTCCTCCTCTTTGGCTTGTTGAATACGGAGGGCTCGTTTCGTCTGTTCCTCGCTCTCTTTCATCTGTTGTGCTTTTTGAGCCGCCTCTTTCTTTTGAGAAATGATCTCACGACGAGCAAGAGTCTCGCGGTGTTCAGCTTCAGCACCCTCCTTTGTGCGCAGCAGCGCAGCTTCCTTGGCTTTACGCCTCTCGGTATTGAAATCTGGATCGACATATTGGCAGGTGACAAATAGAGACTTTGCAAGGCGTGTCATCTGAGAACGGACGATCTCGGCAGGTGTGCCCTGGAGACGCTGCACGGACCGCGACTCGCTTTCCGCAGAACCTGCGCCGGAGCCAGGATGCATTGCTTTGGCGGAGGAGAAGACGTCAGAGTCAAAGGTGAGCACGCCAGCAGCGTGGTCGACTCGAATCGCCAAATCACCCTTCTTGCAGCCATTCATGATGAACTTCTCAATAGTGCCGCTAGTGACTTGAAACGACTCTGGGAACTGTGCAAGGTTGAGCACAAAGCTGATTTCAACGGAATCGTAAACTTGAGACAATTGCTGGAAAAGACGAGTTAGAATGACCTGTTGCAGAGGCCCGATATAAATCTTCATCGTCTCGTCCGCACCAATCTTCTCCAGGATTGGCGAAATCTTTTGACAGATGGAGAGAGGGTGGAAGTCCACTTCCAGGATGTTGTACAGGTCCCGAATTTCAGGGCGCGCTCGCTTCAAAAGTCCTTTGCTGAGAGCATCCTTGAACAAAATAGCACGCGTGGGCGCCTGCGACATGCCGAGAAGATTGGTAAGACGAGTATTCTTGTTGTTCTTGGCTGCATCCACATCCACCAGAGCGCCGCGTGATCGGGAGGTACTGATGACGGGAATCGAAAGGGCAGATAGAAGGACGAAAGATGCTGTGTTCACCACGTCGGCCTCGGTGACAGGAGGATTGTCCTTCTTCGACTGTCCAGCAGCAACTGCAGCAGCTGATTGCCGCAGGAGATTGTAGTAGCGACTCCATGCAGCAGCATGGAAAAGGTAGTTCTCGCTGCGGAGGAAGATTTCCGTAAGATGCTTGAAGTAACTGGCCATCATGTTGTTCTTTGCGGGACGTTTGCTCAGGGTCAGAAGAGTGTGGATGTCCTCAACACTTCGGAAAGCCTCCTGCCACAACTCGAGTTTGACTGCCACGTCCAACTGTTGGAAACGCGTGTCGAGGTGTCGCTGGAGGGTGTCTGGGTCTGACAGGTTGATGGCGTGCATCTGAGACGAGAACTTGGCTGCATTTTGGAGATGGTTGCGCAGAAGCTCGCAAAGACGGCGGAATTCGGTCTTACGGGTGTAGTTTTGGCAGAACTGGAACGCCTGGAGGGCAGTTGACTGGTACATGACCTCAAGGCGGGCGTTGTTCTTGAAGATATCTAGCACCGTCCGGTACGTCTCCCAAAGGAACTTCAGCCATGGTGTTACGATGGCTCGGTCGGTGCGGTCTTTGGACTGCTCCCCGGAAACGGTGGAGAGGAGGATCGACTCGGGCGTCTCTGAGGCCTCAAGATCGTCCACAGCTTTGGAGCCAGCTTGCTCGTCCTCGGCAGATTCGGATGGGCCCTCGGTGGACTTGTGCACCTCTGCGGCTTTCTCTTGGGCATCCGTGACCTTCTTCTCAGCCAATTCGATGAACCGTTTGAAGACGACCTGGCGCATGTTAGCCGCGTACATGCATCACGCTCCTTCCTCTGTACCTCTATAGTGCCGACGTTTGTGTTCTGTGCGGTGTTCTTGTATTGGTAGAGGCCGTCCTTGGCGAGTTTGCCTTTCCTGAGGTCGACGCAGAGTTCGACAAACAGGATCATCAGCGGCTCGAGCGAGGCGATGGGGCTGTTCCGGGTGCGCTTGGAGATGACATGTTCGTGAAGGAGCTGCAGCGCGGCCTGGGGCTGCTGCACTCCGATGAGCTCCTGGGCGCGTTTGCTGGAGTGCTGTTAGCAAAGGTGCAGGCGTGCGTATGGGGGCACAAAGGACGAACAGAATATTCTCGGGCTTGCTGTGCGGCGGCGGCGCCATGCTGGGCAGACGGGGTTCGCGGATCCGACTGCGGTGTCGCTCTGGGGCTTCGAAGCAGGCTCAGCGAGGGTTTGTGCAGAGGTTCGCGGCTGCGCTGGGCCTTTGCAGCGAAAATCAGCAGTGCGTGGGCGAGAAGCGAATGAGGGTTAGCGGGGTGTGCGGCACGTGACCTCACACTCGCCCGGGCGCCGTCTCATCAAACGCGCAGACAGCGGAATCGCGGGTGCAGCCATCCACAAGACGGCGCCGCTGGCAAGACCAAGTGAATCTCACGGTTTGTTTGCCCTCCGCCAACGCTGCACCCACAACGTAGGGCTGTGCGTGCTGCGTCGCGGTTCGGCGGTGAACGCCTTGATCGTCAACTGGCCGCTGTTGGATGCGGACTAGCGGCCTAGCATCGACAGCCGAGCTTCTCATTCCTCCCCTATCCCCCGTCCGCGCGCCCACACCTCTCCTCGCCCGTACAGCGTTGCCTCGATCGTGCTCCTCCGCAGCCGCAGCCTGCTCTCGCCGCCGTGACGGTCTCAGGCTCGCAACATCGCTCTCAGCCCCCGCCGCTCCTTACACGGAACCCGCCCCGACCCGTCTCTGGCACGTCCTCTGCCGCAACGCAGCAACGTCGCACCATCTCGCGAGCACACCACGCATCATCATCGCACGCCGCTCCACCGTCCGCCCGACCTGACGCCTCTCCTCCGCCATTGTTAGTCCCTCCCTCACCGCAGCCACCCGTTGCCCACCATGATGGCCGCGGCACCCTACGAGATCCGCACCGGCGGCGACGGCAAGAGCAAGAAGCAGAGCATGGCCGAGCTCAAGCTGCGCCGTCTCACCGAATTGAACCAACGCCTACGCGAGGATCTCGAGCGCCGCCGGATACCCGTGTCGGAAGCCGCGATTGAGTAAGACGCCCACCAATTGGCCTCGCAGCGAGCCTTTGGACTGACGGTATGCGCAGCTTGATCGCATTCACAGATAAGGAGCCCAAGGACTGGATGGTGCCATCGCGATGGGGAACGGTGCGTGCCTCCCCTCCCCGCTGGCGCGAACACAGCTGACCGTGGTTGCAGATCGAAAAGCGCGATGACCCCTATGCACCCCAACAGAGCAACGGCTGCTGCATTGTAATGTAAACGACGAGAAGATGGCGGTTGTCATGTCCAGCACGGCGTTCATGCGGAGCCTTTCACGGCACACTTTCATATACCTTTTTCGGGGACGGCGGGTGGATAATACCCATGGTGGTCCCTCGGCCATTTTGGAGGACCGACCATGTACTTTCAGCGATGTGTAAATTATGGGAGAAGGTTACTGCCTGCCTTTGCAGTGCAGGGGAGATTAGCTTCCGGGTGTGATTAGTCGTCTTCAGCCTTGCAGGTATTCCACAATACGAGACAAAAGCAGGTTCTAATTCATCACGTTTCCACTATTTCGGTGACCAGCTGTGTTCTAGACCGACTGAGGTTCTGCAAAGTTTCCATCCGCCTTCTCTGCTGCAAGTCATTTGTGGCTATCCGGGAGAGGCAGGTCGGAGAGGCCAACTCGATCCATGTGCCAGCTAGGCGAGATTGCCCCGGACGGAGTTTTGCCGGAGCGCGCCTATCGGTGCAGCCGACATGGAGACCTTTCGCACGCCTGTAGATGCAAGGATGGGGATGGATGCACGACTGACAAGCAGAAATCCGAGGCGGCTCCAACATCGAGCGCTCATTCTGAGTGCGGGATGAGACGGTCAGATGGCGTTGCTTGGCCACGGGCCCGCCGCAGAGGAGGGCCGCAAGGCTTGAGGTGCGGGGGAGAGCGCGATTGGCCCGGGTCGACGGCGCTTCTGCAAGGGCCGCTCGGCACTGAGGGTGGGATGGTGTGGAGGTCAACATTTGAAGTTTTGGGCAGGCTGGCAGACAGTCACGAAGTCACCGGCGAGACATGGTGAGCAGCTGGCATGCCCAGGCAGTGCAGAGGCAAGGGCGGGATATAACGAGCATCTTACTACCGGCGTGGTCGTACAGTGCGGCTCGTGACCGGTGTAGGTACGTAGATGATAATCCGTGGATGGATGTCAGTTCCAGTGGTTCTCTTGGCCGATGCGAGTCAGCAGTAGCAGTGCGCAAGCCACAGAGGAGCGCCACCTCGCTGCTGAGCATGGGTGCGAATGGGCGGTGCAGGTGTTCGGAGAGTGGGCGTCTTATTATCGTTTGCTAAGTTCGTGGGGTACTGTAGGCGTGCGGCAGGGGTTTCGCATGATCAGTAGGCTGGCCGTGGACGACGTCTTTGCTGCTCTCTCCTCTCTCCTCACCAGGAGAGCGCGCACCGGGCGGCCTACACTGCGCTGCCGCCATCTATTCATGTCCAGCACACGGATCGGGCACTTGGGCGTTTACGGGTCGACTTTGGTAGCCAGCAGCCGGAACCCTCACAATCTCGCTAGCTCGCCGCCCCACCAACCCAGCACGCAGAAAATTGGCGGTTGACTTCCTCGCGCCGCCCTGGGCCTCGAGGCTCTCCAGCGCCCGTTATTGCCTCGTAGCATGAACGACACCACGGGGGCGCCTCCAGCATGGTCTGGCGCCGAGCAGTTCGACCCCATGGCGGGCACCGACCACGACTTCTCCACCCTCCTGGACTTTGACCTCGACTTCCCCGAATTCGCCAATGGGACCGGCCACGACGGCCAACAACTCGAGCAGCTGGCCGACGAGCTGGACGTCCAGCATATCCACAACCCCTTCAGCCCACAGATAGCCCAGCAGCAGCAGCACCGCAATGGCAACCCCGGCGCACCCCAGCCGCGCCAGCAGACCATGGACAGCCGCGGCCCCAGCCACGGCATGCCTCAGCAAGGTGCCGGCTTCTTCGAATTCAGCATGCCATATGCGCAGCACAATGCGCCCGCCTTCAGCCAAGGCCCCGACCAAATGTATCGCCCGCATGCCCCAGTGCCCCCGACGCCGAGCAGTATGGAGCTGCACGGTGATCCGGCGCGCTATTTGCAACAGATGGATGCGCAACAGGCCATGTACGACCAGCACTACCAGATGCGCAAGGACGATACGGTATGTCGAGTATACCACTGCATCTGCAACGTGTGACTGACCGTGCCATAGACATTCACCCCGCTCGTCTCGCCTGCCGTGACCCCTCATGAGACCCGCTTCCGGGTGCACGATATGACCACGGTACTGGGCGCGTATTTCAGTCCTCTCACCTCACCAGCCCTGAATGCGCAGAACTACCCCCAGGCCCACGCCCAGTCCAGCCAGTATGGCACCACCTCTGGGAGTCCTACAGGAACATCTCCCGTCGACGTGGACATTGATATGCTGGAAGAGGCCGCTGTGGGTCAGTCGGGCAAGAGCAGGAAACTCAGGAGCGCAACTAAGAGGAGCACACCGCGGCTTTCTGCTGGCTCGGCGCGTGTGCGCCAATCCCCAATTGTGAAACCTGGACGATGGAAAGCTACCGTGTCGTCGCTGATCCCTCCAAAGGAAGTGACTGACTTGCTCGAGGAAGAATGCGCGCAACGTCCCTCCAGTGGAGCCGATCTGCGTCGTAGCCGCGAAAGCTCAGAGTCGGACTCCATTTCACCGGGACCTCTGTCAGAAATGGGGCCTCCTCCCAAACCAGGTTCTGTGACGCAGTCCCCCGCAATGGCCGCAGAGAACTCGCAAGCTTCTGCCCAAGAAGTCACGCCTGCCACCCCAGCTTCACTGATGCGCATTCACCCTTCACCTACGTTTGGCGGACCTGATGCGCCACCGGCACTCGATGACTTGACGTTACCAGAGGCGACTTTGGACAGGCCGCCGCTGGCACGGATCGACACTACCATGCACAATGATGATCAAGACACGCCCCGACTGTCTGCACGAAAGACACCTAAGCTCGGCCCTCTGAGTACGCCGTCAGGACCTGCTGCAGAGTCAGGAAAACCCAGCCAGAGTCCGATGCTCAGCGCTATTTCCTCGCCCACTAGCCCAGCATTCTTCCTAGGGACTAACAAGAGAGGAGACCCTAAATCTGCTCGAACATCTAAGAAACGGAACAGTGTGTCGAATCTCGTCAGCCCTGCTTTACGGCCCAAGATCTCACCTAGTATTAAGCCATTGCTTCCCGATGGCGGTAAGTTATTAAGACCCCTGATTGTGAATCCCTCCTGACAATCAGCAGCTGTCTCTGACGACACTCACGCTCTTCTACTTGCTTCCAAATCAAATTATCAGAACATCCTAGACGGCACTACAGTCCCTGGAGTGGTATACCCAACGTCCCTCTCTACAAACTTGACCTCAAAACGCACTTCCCACAAGATAGCCGAGCAGGGCCGCAGAAACCGCATCAACACAGCGCTGCAAGAGATGCAAGCTCTACTTCCATCTCCGCAGCTAGGTGCCAAAGAAAGCAAGAGCCCGGATCCTAACAGCAACAGCAACAACTCCAAGGCCGCTAAAGTGGAAAGCGCGATCGACTACATCCGAGACCTTCAGAAGCAGTGTCACGATAAAGATAGGCTGCTGGATCAGAAAGACCAAGAAATGGATGCCTTAAGGAAAGAGCTTGCCGCACTACGCCGATCTAGCTCCAGCGGAGCAACACCCAGTGCCGATACAGCGCTGCAGTCGACAGAGGAGAACGCTACTTGAAGGGCACGACGCAAGACTATGATTTCTGTTCCATTCGCCGTGTTAATGTCAACATCTTGCAACCACGTCATACGGTACGGCGCACTTGGATTTGATTTACTATGAGCACGCAAAGTCTATTTCCCACGAGCATCACATGCACCGTATGAGCACAACGGACGAGTCGGCGATCACGGATTTTCCAGTACCATGCGATTCTCATGCATACCCGCACCCTGCTTCCGCGGTTGTGCATCAAGTTCATTTACACCCTGGAACGATGCGCTACACTGGCACTACCTAGGTACTGGGTTCAAGGGTACAGATTTTTCACGCGGACTGAGTGGGGCGTGGGGGTGAAGAGGAGGCTAAATGGACTCGTGCAACGATGGAAGAAGCCGATTGGCGCATTGCAAGGCTCTGAGGCGGCACGTGATTACCATGGTCTCGTGATCTCTCGGTGGCTTGACGACGGCAAGACGTCGGTGTGCGTCTGGGCTTGCATACCTGACTGGACTTAATGGCAACCTTGGGGGGCATGGACTCAGCTGATCAATGATGGTCTTTGAGTTTACGTAGGTGGACTGCGTGGGGCGAACCTTGACATACACTTGAAATGCAAATATGTACACGTATGCATCGACGAACTATATAGTTAGTCAATATTCTCGTGGAATAATCGATAATCCAGCACAATAGTACGATGCCTGATGCCCAAAAATAATTCCCATTGGTGCCATGTGCCGAGTTGGTAAAGGAAATGAATACGGACGCAGTCTGTACGAAATTTGTATTCTAGTACCAATAACAAAAGCGACACGTTGCAATGCAGCCCAGGAGCATACTAGATCAGGAGATTGATATCCGCTTCCTCGCGTTTATCCTCTAGTGTGCTCTGCCTGGCCGCGGAACGTAGCGTTGCTTGATCAATGACGACGAACGTGTGCATGCAGGGAGAGGCTGGGCTGGGGTAATCATGTGGCTTGGAGAGTGTGTCATTTAATTGTGTTTGGTCTGCGTTTAGTGTAATCATGTACGTATTCGTGGGGTAATGTGGCGTGCCGAAGTTTTGAGCGCGCGTTTGGAGGGCGAGGAGGTAGAGGTAGGCGTGGAGAATGTAGAGGGCGATTATGGTGTCTAGACGCGCACGTTGAGTAAGGGCAGTGGATAGGTACGAAAAGTTCTTAGGGACAGGGTATCCCTAGGTATATTGTGGCCTTTTAGTTATCCTGGCCCCTACCATGTCTGGGCGTTGTTGGTTTGCTTAATCTGCTACTGGCCGCTTCAATACCTAGGTATGGGGGCGAGGCGTATAAAAAACAGAGGGAGGTCATCTCCGTGACAGAAGCTGAAAAGAGGTCTGGTGATGCGTATCTATGCCTGTTATACAACGCAGATAGCGGAACAACTCGCACTGTGGGTCTGATACGAAGAGCAGGTAGTCTCGAAATCACAGCAGGTCAAACACCTTGATGCAATGCTGCATTCGTGAATCATCTAGAGTTTACTCGCCTTCTACTCCGGTTTCCTCTTCTCCGCAAAAGCCTTCAACCCCTCCAACGATGCTTCATTCGTGACTCATTTACAGTTTACTCGCCTTCCACTCCGGTTTCCTTTTCTCCGCAAAAGCCTTCAACCCCTCCAACGCATTCTCCCCACTACTCAAATCCTTCTCGAACCTCTCAAGCGTCAACTGCGTCGCCCTCTCTACACTCCCTGTCTCCCACGCTTCTCGCAGCGCCGCCCTAGTCACAATGGCTGCATCAGGACTAATCGCTGCTATCTCGTTTGCGAGTTTCAGGGCCTCGTCGACGACGGCGTTTTGTGAGGGGGCAATTCGGTTGACGAGATTCAGCTCTTTTGCGCGCTGGCGGTGATGGGTCGGCCGGTTAATGCGATTTCTGAAGCGATGGGCAGACCGATGTTGCGCACGAGGCGGGGCGGGCCGCCTGCGCCGGCAAAGATGCCGCGGAGGGCTTCGGGAAACCCAAAGGTTGCGGTGGGAGAGGCTACTACCATGTCACTGTGAAGCCGAATCAGCGTTTGTTCCTCCTTGAGCGTGCCCCATGTCGGTGGCGTTCTCTTCTTATGCGGAGAGCAACGAGTACAACACTCATGCCACCTCAGAGGATGCACGCATCAATCGTACACAACTGCCCACAACTGGAAAAGCACTCACCAACCCAAAACAATCTCAAATCCCCCACCCAGCGCAAACCCATTCACAGCCGCAATCACAGGCTTCTTCCCGCCCCGCCTACTCAGTCCCCCGAACCCGCTCAACTGATGCCTCTGCTTCGCCACGTCCCTCTCTATAGTCCCCTGCCTGATCTTCCCCAGCTCAATTAGGTCCTGTCCCGCGCAGAATGCTTTCTTGCCCGCCCCTGTGATGATGGCAACGCGTAGGTTGGGCTCGCGGTCGAACCAGTCGAAAACCTGGGCCATTTCGGTGTGGCCCGCCCAGGGGATGCTGTTCATTTGCCTTTCGCGGTTGATGGTTACGAGGAGGACATATGGGGCTGGGTAGGTGAGGAGGACGTGGGATGTTGGAGGGGGTTGGGTCTGGGGAGTCACGGCGGACATGGTGGGCGACAGGGCGAGCGAGGTTTGGAGGGTACTATTGAGAGGTAGGCTGGAGGGAATGTGTTGAAGAGGAATGTCTAGTAGACGGTTGTTGTTGGAACTACATGATGACTGCGTTGTGAGGATACCTAGGTAAGTCGCGCGTGGGTCATTGTGGACCGAGGTTGGAAGCTTACCCCGGATTGCTGCTCCGAATGGAATTGGCAACACGCGGATCGGGAGCATGGACTTCAATTGTTCGACCCCAGACCTGTTATGTAGTAACACGCCTTGTCCAACATCACGTTATGTTGCTCTCGGGCCTGCTCAATTCAAGCATGTTTATCTAAATCACGGTATTTGTCTCCCGCATACACTCAAAAATTGCATTTGTACGGCGTCTGTCCGCGTGCGATGACAATGTATCGCCCCTTACACGACTGGCCACCCGCTCGAGAAGTCGATCCTGTTCGTGCCGAACTTCTTTTGTCCATCCGCATAGCCAATGCGCGTGTCAACATAGTGGTAGTAAAGGATCGGACCGCTAGGGTCCCAGAACACACCCTGGCCTCCCGGCGCATACACCCAACCATGGCTCTCCAACACTGTAGTTCCACCGCCATTCGTGCAGCTGACACCATTCTTATCCACAAATCCTCCCGTCGCAGTCTTGCTCCTGCAAACCTGGATCTTGTACTCCTTCCCCGTGGCAGGCCTATTCGTGTCCAACCGGCAGCACTGGCCCACGGAGAAAAACAAGTAATGGTAGTCGCCATTCTTAACAATATATGCAGCTTCCTGCGCATGGTCGCCGGGCGGTTGGTACGCAATACGAGTGCTCGTCGCGCCGCTGGCGACTTTTAGGGGCGGGTTGTTCATCTTGACCTGGTAAAGATCCCCCCAGAAAGAGCCGAAGGACATGAGGATGTTGCTGCCGTCCCAGTAGGCGGCGGGATCAATGGCGTTGTAGGGGCTTCCAGCCTTGGAACTGATGCCTATGGCGCCGTGGTCGGTCCATTTCTCGAGGTTGGTGGAGGTTGCAACGCCGATGGCCGAGTTTTGCTCTTCGAACTTCGAGACGGAGTAGAACAAGTAGTATGTGTCGCTGCCAGATGATTAGCTTTGTCAAGCCTGCTTTGTGTATGGCATGTTCTGGGGGTACTCACCCGAACTTTGTGACATCAGGTGCCCAAGCGTCGTTCTTGCCAGGGTGGTTTATATTCGCACCACCGTTAAGTACAGGCGGGAGCTGGGCCCAAGGTCCAGTGAGACTGGGGGCGCTGTGGATAGAGATGGGACCTCCGGTCGAAAAGCGGAAGTACTTCCCATCGGATTCGCGACGGATGAGTGCAGGGTCGTGACCGTTGCCAGCGCTTCCATCAGTACGTAGTACGGATCCGTACGTACAGCCATATACGGCCGTATATACGGACGTACGGGTACCCTTTTTAGTGTTGTTTTGGCGTTGTTTTGGTGTTGTTTTAGTGTGAAAAACACCAAAATCACTGTGTTTCCAGCGTCAACTTTTGAGCTCTAGTGATCAGAGATTTCGCTTAAGATGCCGTCCTTGTGCGTTGTCGTCGTCGTCCTGCCCACAGTGAGTCACGGTGAAGTTTCAAATTCCATCAACCACATTACCACGTCGTCGCCGTCGCCGCCAGCCATTATCGTCGTCTTATCTTAGCGCAATATGGATCGCCACCTGCGCAGTCAACCACCGCGAGCAGCTCAGGGCTCGTCGCAGGCCTCAGCATCGTCGTCGTCGTCCTCGCAGCAGTTGCCGTATCATTCTGCGGCGTTAAAGAGGCTGGGTAAACAGCCAGTACGGTCCACGGTCTCCACAGCCTCGTCGTCGCAGGTGTCCTTGGTGCCAGCATCCTCGCCACCGCCTGAGTCGCCAATTGGCTTGAGCGGCTTGAGCGGCGTCGCGTCCGCGTCCGCGTCCTCTCTTGACTTGTCGCGCTTGCCATATAACCTGCCTCATGCGTACCCCGACGCTGAGGACGAATCCAATGTTGGCCTGCGCTTTGATATCGACTGGAACAACGTGTATAAGTACCACCAGCACCTGCCGGGCGACGCGCTGGGTTATCGCGTTGTCAACAAGCGCCAACTTCTTGTGGCGCGGCCAGGTCGCCTATATACGATTACGGCGCGGATTTGGTGTTTCGCGACGCCAGCGCTGGTGGTAAGGAGAGACGCGTCTGGTTGTGTAAGTACTGCCACGAGATGAAGAAGCGCGATTGTGCGAAGTTTTCGGAGTCCACCCACTATATAACAAAACACCTAGAAAAGGCCCATTTCATATCAGCGACGGGCGGTCTGGTGGCGGGGCCAGCGGTCGTGACGCCTTTTGACGCCGCTCGAGGTGCGATTAGTGTTCTGGGTGCAGACAGCGTCCTGTTAAAGGCACTATGGCAAGAGGAGGAGTTGCAGAGGGCCTACGTTGACTGGGTTATCACTAATGATATGTCCTTTGCAGAGGCGACCTCGCCGGCAACGAGGGCGCTGCTTACCTGGAATCGCCGCTCGCTGCTCGCTGCCCTCCCCGCCAACCCCACGACGCTCGCGGCGTACGTTACAAACATGCTGGAGGAGAGGACAGAGGAGGTGGCCTCTCTGCTGCGCGGTGCTGAGTCTCTTGTCTATGTCAGCGTCGACATATGGACGTCGAGCAACTACCTGTCGTTTCTTGGCGTCACAGCGCACTTTGTCGGTCAGTTGTACATACCTACCAGCTCCAGGCGTTGTGTACACTTACTAACTTTGTTATATAGACGCGCAAAAGGTCCACTAGGACATCCTTATCGCCTTCTGTAACCTCTCTGGTGACCACACAGGCGAAAACTAGGGCGCCGTTGTCGCGGCGGTTGTGTTAGAGTATGGGTTTCAGGACAAGTTTGGCTGCTTTGTGGGTGACAACGCGACAAACAACGACGCGACGTTTATTAACGCCCTCAACGTACTCCTTAAGCTCGAACTCACAGCTGAGAACCGAATAGGCTGCGCGGGACACATCATTAATCTGATTGTTAAGGCCATCATATACAGCGACGGAGTCTCTTAATTTGAGCGCGACCTAGCCAACGCACCACCCAAGTTGCAATTCGCGATATTTCGCCGTCGCGGCATTGTCGGACAGCTGCACAACCTTGTCATCGCTATTAACGCGTCCAACAAGCGTCGCCATACGTTCCAGCAGATGCAACGCGAGGACGTTGGCGAGCTTCTTCAGTTCACGCCCTTAACGCTGGTTGTCGACAGCGGGGTGAGGTGGCACTCTGTGTACCTTATGCTGGTGCGCGGCTATGAGCTGAAGGAGTCCATTGACCGGTTCATCCGCCGATGGCGTCAGTCAAAGGGCGTCGTCAATAATGCGGAGGACAAGGAGGAGGAGGACAGCTTTAATCCCGCACTCGATTGTCTCACGCCTGACGAATGGGACCAGGCCAAGAGCCTCGCCGATATGCTCCAGCCATTTTATGAGATGACAAAAAGACTTGAGGGCAACACAAGCAAGTCTGGTTTTGGCTCTATCTGGCAAACAATCACGAATCTGAACGTCCTTGACTTGACGATTAGGGAGGAAAAACGTACCCTTGAAAACAGCCACGACGAGTTCCTAAAGGGAGGTATTAATCAAGGTTTTGAAAAGCTCAACACATACTGGTTAAGGATAATATTTGACGTCACGCCGTCTCCGTACGCTGTCGCCACCGTCCTCGCCCCGCGACTACGTATTGCTTGGTTCAAGCAGCGATGGCGGCACGACAACAAATATTATCGTAAGGTGGAGTCGGACATGAAGGCGACCTTTGAGCTATACGTTGAGCGATTTTCGGAGCAGCCGTTGCAAGGAGGCGACGAGAGGCTAGAGACCGAGCCTCCTTCTCGCCGGAAGACACCTGACGGTTACGCGTCGCGATACGAGGACTCGCTGGCCGTTGACACCCATTACATGATGGGTTATAAGCACAAGGCTAAGAAGGCCCGCATGAGCGAGCTTGACGATTACTATGCGACCCACAATGAACACCTCGCTGTCTTTGCAAACACCAACGACAAACGCCTAGACAATCCAATTACCTGGTGGGAGCAGGTTGGTTTTAAGTTGTATCCCACTCTCTATCGAATGGCCCTTGATTACCTGTCTATCCCCGCAACGTCATGCGACTGTGAGAGAGCGTTTAGCGGGGCAGGGAGGACAGTTACTGGCGACCGAAATTGTCTCCAGGGCGGCAATATTGAAGCTCTACAATTGCAGAAGAATTGGGTAAAGAGAGGAGCTGTACAAAGTCACCTCAACAACCTTGTTAGGTCAGCTATTCGATAAGTACAATAAGTACTATACTCAGTGTGAAAACACTGAAAAAACACTATAAAAAGTGGACCCGTACATCCGTATATACGGCCAAATCTACGGATCCGTACGTACGTACAGCCCTCAGTATACGGGTCCCGTACGTACAGATGACAGTCCGTATACGGTCCCGTACGTACGGGTCACTGTACGGTACGCGTACCAAATACGCCAAGATTTGGTCCGTACAGACTCCCTTTACTGTACGGGTGTACGGGTGTACGTACGGATGGAAGCGCTGACCGTTGGTGCAAATACCGGTGCAGGTCATGGGATTAGCATAACCGGAGACGGTGGCAGCAGCCGATAGGAGAGGAGCAATGATGGAAGAACGCATCTTGATAGTGTTCACTAAGACTGAGCGAAGACCACAACTGAAGACAGGTTGGAGAAGTGAATGTCTGCGGGCAAGTGGTTAGTAGATATAGCCTTTTTAGGGATAGAATCATGGTGTTTATTGGTGGATCGAAATGTTTATCGTGGGCTTCTAGCACAGAGTCGTTTCATCCGTAATTTCGGCATGGCTGAGAGAAATCTTGTTAGCGTGGAACAATCGTAGGTGGAAATAATTAAGTATGTAGGGGTCCCCCGACGGAGAATCTCGCGGGAGATGGTAGCGATACCGAAAACCCGGAATACACAATGTGACCCATCCATCGAGTTACGTATGACGACGGGGAGAATGTGCCGGAAGAGCAATCGAGTGTGGTGTAAAGTTATACGATGGAGAAGAGATACTCGGGACTGCTAGCGTGGTACTAGATGCCCACTCGTGGAAAGAACAATTCCCACGACTAGATGTCGTCCAACAACACGAACAAACTTCATGCGTCCACATTGTAGTCAACTGCTCTAAGCATCTAACCTCAGTTCGATCTATTATTGCACAACAGATAAGGCATGAATAGAATGAGCGGTTTTCCGTCTCCAACCTGCATTTGCTCACTCATACTTACCAAGTCCTACCTAGAGACCACACGTAATCGAGAAACATCGCACTTCTCCGATAGTTGCGTTAGTATGTCCGAATGAACCGTGTTGATCGCGACGGGCAGCACTGAGCCAAACTCTAGCCCAAGCTGCCACATGAAGTTTCCAATTGCTCCATCACAACACCAAACCTCTATACTTAGTTGGAAGGTTAAGCGGAAGGACTTTTTGTAAAGCGTGTTTGAAAATTGTTGAAAACACCAGATGCACGCAGTGCGACATAATACGCATTCTATGTTGAAAATCGTCTAAACAGTCTCAAACGTGAACGGATCCGACACATCAAGGAACACCAGCCCGCTACTCCTAGACCACCGTTCATTTTTTACTTGCGCACTCCCTGCCAAGAGATTCTCCTTATTCTCCTTTTGATTGTTGGCAAAGGACCTCAGCCGAGTCTTACTCACCTCACCCGTGTACTTCTTTCCCGCCTCCAGGTCTGTTGCCTCGCCTCCGTTGTTATTCTCGTCGAATTTGGTCAGCCAGAACGTCTTTTAGTACGGAACATAAGGCTTGAAATCCTCGATCATGTCGTCAGAAGAGGACCGTACGCCTAGCTAGACGAAGAATTAGATGCTAGACTTCTACGATCGGATATCCTTGACGGGGTCAACGCTCGCTTCCCACTGCCAGATGCCAATGGTGAAGCGGATCGTTTACCCACTTGCAACTTTGAGCTCTCGGCATCAAGATTCGGTACCCGTGATGCCTGTCGTTGCGATAATGCCGCGTTTGTTTCCGTTGGACGCTGGCGTGGAGCGAATCTGCGGATGTACTTTCGTTTGTACCCCAAACCACTGTGGGTAATTTCATAAACCTCGCATTCTCTTGGGAACCTCGGAGTCCATGGAAATGGTTCAGCTTGTAGCAGCGGTGTGCAGAAGTCTACCTCCCCCACGATGATCAAGCCTGCAAAAGGACCCTGGTAGTTTTCCTCCGAAAAAATATCCATTGTACTGGATATGCGCAAAGAGTCTTCAGTGGCAGCGAAATCGCTTTCCAGCGAATAAAGCCCCTGATCAAGCCAAGTCCGATCCAGATATTTCCAAGGAAAACCTACATACGGCTCCAGTGTATCCAGGTGCGCAAGCATCGACTGAAGCACTGTGATACGGTCTGCAGTAGAATGGAAGCAGGAACTGGAGATCCTGTCATCTATACGTACGACAGCGTTGAGTTGGTCGCTTTTCAATGCATTGGCGATGTCAACTGCCGTCTGAATCCCCCACTGGCACGGGCTGGTGTGGATGTAGATGATGCCAAATGGAAGCATTTGGTTAATTCGATGGATGGCGAGTTCCTGCAATTCGTATGGGCTTTGTTGGATACGTTCAAACATATCAGCATAGTCGGATGGCTGGAAATTTTCGGAACTGGCCAAATTCGGAAAGAGGGAGCGTAGTGACTCGGAGCCATTGATGTGGAATTTGTTGTGGCCAAAGTAGGACAGCCTCTGGGCCGCTGCGATAGCTGGGCATGGCGTTGATGTGGTAACATTCCGGCATTCACTAGTGTTGATGAAGTATAGCGACTTTTTGGTGTTTACTTCCAGATAATTGAGCCTCCCCTTTAAATTCAAACCTTATAATAAATGAGTAATGCTTTATGATCTACTAGGATGTACTTACGGCTACGTCCCCGCGTCGGCGTAGAGGAAATATCTGCCCCATCCGGATTATCGATCCATTGCGTATCCCGAAGCCAATCCACAACAGTTCGTCGGTCGATGGTACCAATCTCCGAGTTCGAAATGATAATACTTGCAACTTTGGACAGGGCTTTACCCTTGGGGTTCGAGGAGGACTGCAACGCCGCCTCTACAAGTCTCAACTGCGAAATATCAAGGATTGCTGCAAGGTCGCTTTCCAAGTCAACATACTGAGCATCCGGGGCCGGAATGACTTTGTGTAGCTTTTCAACTAGAGTCGACAGCATCTCTAGTAGTTCCGTGAACTTGGACTTGTCGTGAATCGCCCAGCGTGTTCTTGCAATTATGCTAGGGGCACCTCGCTCTGGTAATGCTCGAGCAGCTCGAATGCAGAACCTTGACCATGAGGTACGGAATACATTCATACTATTCGAGCTCAGTAGATTCGCTGATGTCGACTGTTCCTTTCCCGAAGTTGCTGTACCGGATTCAACCCCATAACGCTGTCGCAATAAGCTGGCATCAGAGAGGAGAGATTGAATTGCATTCAACGCATCTTCGACGAGCTTGCAAACGGTTGGGTCTGCAAGCCCGGATGTCGTTCCTCCTTCTCGATCTTGAGGATGCCGCTTGAGTTTCCCCATAACAGCAGTTGTGTTTTCTCAAAGTCCAGCCTGATTAGAAGATGGCTAAAGTCCCTTTGCAGGTTTTTCCCCTGGGAGAAAGTCTCGAAGCATTCGACGCAGGTGTTGAAGAGCGTTGCTAACGCAACGGCACTGAGTGCCAGGCTGGCAACATCCATGGCTGTGAATAGCAAACGATGGATGGGGGTTCTGGAGTACGTGGTGCCGGAAGGTTCCTCTGAGCTCTTTTGTTCTTTATCGGAGGGGCGGCTAAGCGTTTGGTGGGCTGAGATGCAGCCTGACGCCACGACTGACAGAGCCCTGGAGCCCTGGGGCCTGGAGCGAAGCCCCTCACGTGATTTAAACGAAAATGCTCCTTGCGCTTACTCTTTAAAGCTTCGCCCTTCCATAATCTG
Source organism: Laburnicola sp. JP_R_19 (assembly GCA_031010545.1). Lineage (NCBI taxonomy): Eukaryota > Fungi > Ascomycota > Dothideomycetes > Pleosporales > Didymosphaeriaceae > Laburnicola > Laburnicola sp. JP_R_19. Next base: position 2,464,003 of record VOIT01000042.1, read on the forward strand.
CTAGGGCACAATGGGATATACGCACACCAGGTGGGACCTCTTGTGCTAATACTTGACTAGCTTTGTCCATGATAATTCACGTTGGTGGCGGTAAGAGCACAAAGGGAGCGAGCCGCAACTTCCGGACGAGCAGACAGCGCGGGCGGCGAGGCACAAAGGAACACGTGTGACCGAGATTCTGGTGTGCGAGTCGGCGTTAAAAAGGTTCAAGACGCCGCTTTGGATAGCGAGTGGGAGGCTGAAGCTTCTTGTCAAGGATTGATAGCTGGCAATGCGATGCTCCAGGTGTCGGTGGTGAGGAAATAGTGATCATGTGGAAGGTACCATGGGTGCCAAGGGATGAATGCAGTGTGGGGAATGGGGTGGAACTGCGCTAACCGCGGCGGCGGTGCATTCTCGGTTGCAGGCGCCAAGCAGAAGAACTTGGGCGTCGTCCCAGACCACTGTGACAGCTCCCGGCATCCAGCAATTGCATCCCCACGACACCTCTATCCATCATGAACTCCTTCCGCATTGCCCGCGCTGCCCTCCGCGCGCGGCCCGCCGCCATCGCCCGCCCCGTCCTGCGCAGGGGCTACGCCGACGTCGCCTCGGACAAGATCCAGCTCTCCCTCGCTCTTCCGCACCAGGTACGCATGGCTAGTTCGCGCCTGCAATGGAGCGTCATCGCCTGTTCAAGTGGGCTATGTGCATGGCATTGAAGCTAACCAAGGCGAACCACAGTCTATCTACAAGTCACAGGATGTGTACGTCTCGGCTAGCCCGACCGAAACCGCAGCCTCGAGCCTGTACTGACACGATCACAATGCAGCGTGCAGGTCAACCTCCCAGCGGAAACCGGCGAGATGGGTGTCTTGGCGAACCACGTCCCTTCCATCGAACAATTGAAGCCTGGCCTGGTCGAGATCATCGAGGAGAGCGGCGGCAGCAAGCAGTTCTTCCTGTCGGGTGGATTCGCCACCGTGCAGCCCGGCTCGCAGCTGAGCATCAACGCTGTCGAGGGCTACCCGTTGGAGGATTTCAGCGCAGAGGTAGGCCGTGTTTGATGAGACAAATCGCAGACGATGGGCTGACGCGCGAATAGGCTGTCAAGAACCAGATCGCAGAGGCCCAAAAGATTGCCAGCGGAAACGGCAGCGAGCAGGACATTGCCGAAGCCAAGATCGAGCTCGAGGTAGGTCCACACCCTGGATGCGTGCCGCAAGGCAAGGCACAGCTAACAGACGGCTAGGTCCTCGAGAGCCTGCAGGCGGCATTGAAGTAATTGTGTATATAGCTTTCCGTGGGCATTTCCTTGTGACGTGTACAGTAGCAGGCGCGGAAGGTACCTTCCATGCGTGGGCAAAACATAGAAGGCGCTACAGACAAGCAAAACACTTCCCTTGTCCAACCTCTTCGCTGCTTCTCCTCTCTTACATCCCGGATTGAGTGCACTCAAATCCACCAGCGCTACCGTTCACGTCTTCCCTCCATTCCTAACTCCCTCCTTTTTCTTTCGTTCCGTAGTCCCTATTGCTCTGTTTCATACCACAAGACGTCAACGCTACCGCAGTATCCCACGCATCTAGTAAGTCCATCCTTTGCCTGCACACCACATGCGACGCGGTATCCACCCCTCCACACCCATGCCAGGACCTCCTACACGGGATTCGGGGCCTCACTTCGAAACTGCGACACGAGGAAAGCTAGCTGGGGACGAGAGATCCGCTAGGGCGCGTCAACTACATCGTCTTCACACGTCTCGCCTCACCGGCGTCATTGAACAACCGCAACCTTCACTGCGACCTGAGTTGGAGTCTCAGCCCAAACCACCTCCGCCCCCATCTCATCTCGAAGCCCCTCAGACGACGCTGGAGAGACCAAAGTCGCCGTCATACTTGCAGGGCAGGAATCCCTATGGCAGATTTTGGACAACGTCGAGCACCCTTACAGGGAGCAGAAGTCATCAGGGGCATCCCCACCTTCCCAGCTCGGCAGTAGCATCGAAGGTCGACCAAGAACATCTGGAGCGTTCAACCTTAGAACTCGATCTACACCCCCACCTGCCCCTGAGCGAGATGTCTCTGCAGCAGCTTCAACGCCACCTCTTCAGCCGAGACAGCCGCCAAAGCCGTCTTCTGTCAAAGACACGAGGAGCTTGTTCGAAACTAAGATCTTAGAGTCTCGAAAGAACATTCCTCTTCCGCTTACAGGACATGACGACATCACCAAGGGCGCGTCAGTCGACCGCAATACCCAAGACCAGCCCCCTCAAGCCGTCTCTCGTGTGCGCATGGGAGTTTAGGAAGCCCGTCCTACGAAAGAAGGTGTAGCGGAGCAGCAAGAATCGAGCCCTTTGCTGCCTATCTCACGACCGTCAGCTGAGGCTACCCAGCGAAGAGAGCCATCAGAGCGAAGAAATCCTTTCTCACGAGCGAAGGCGGACCCTATCGGACGGAAGTCGTGGTCACCTCGACTGATGTCGATACTGTCGATGGTGAACACTCGCCTGGTAGACCAACATCGCCCGAGCACCCAACTGAATCCGAAGGGTCCAATCCGGAGTCCTCCCATGCGGATACATCCGTTCCAACTCCGAGAAGATACACGGATATATTCACAGCGCCCAAGCAAAACGCACAATCGCTAGGCAGGGTGGATGGTGTGGTCGGACAGCGCGACAAAGTTAAGGATCCCTCCGATGCCGTACGTTCTGCTACCACACATTCAGGGAGCGTAGGGCAACTGCTGGCCTCTGATGGGCTAGTGAGGCACTACCCAATCTGGAAATCGTTGTCCACTGCTGAGAGTGATGAAGCCACAGCATCGGCCAAATCTAAGCGGTCCTCAAAAGTCCAACGTGCGCAGGCTAGTTTCGCGGTTCGAAGGTCTGCAAGCCAACCTGTCCGCGATCCCATTTCTGACGACCCGCAAAGGAGATACACTACACGGCAAAGCTCCACCGCCGAACGGCAACCCGACGCGACTATCTGGATGGAACGGATCAGCCGTCAGGAACTTTGTAGTGTACCAATAAATGAAGAAAGCGATGCTAACGAGTCGGTGTTGAAGCCTAGGCGGAGATCGACTATGTCGGACTCTCGAGATCTTGACGACAATATTGAGACATATGTTCGCAACTTTGGAGAACGTATTCAATCAGCAGAGAAGCTTGAAGAGATTGCCACAAAGAGTCTGAGCCACGACAGATCCAGCTCCCGCCACAGTCGCGCGAGACCCACGTCTGCCCGGGCTGCTAACCATAGCGCGAACGTCGGTGTCGAGGAGGGATATTATTCTGTTGATGTCCCCGATCATGTCGACTCGCGCGGTGGATATGGTCGACGCAAAACCCAGGACTTCAGTTTCCCTGGTGCACGCATCAAGCCGCGCTCCGCGTTTACGAGTTCATGTCGGGATACAGTGCCTCTGGCATCAAAGCACCATCGCTCAAGGAAACAAGCCGCAACTGATTCCTCTATCAGTAGCTCATCTAGTTTCAACAAGGCCAGGGAGCGCCGTCACGAGCGTCGGCGACACCGTTCGGATTGCATTACAGGGGACAAGTTTGGGGATGCCTTCGCTCAAGATCTCTGTTACATCATTGATTCCGTCCTTGAAGAGCATCAGACCACCTTGAAAAACGTTATCAACAACATGAAGTTTAGCCAGCCGAACCTTGCGCAACTCCGGCGGGTTTCCGAAGATCTTGTACAGGAATGCCAATCTGGGGGTGCCTCTACCAAGTCTTGCCAAACTGTAGGTCAACATCCTGGACAGTATGCGCATCCATGCAGCCACGTCTACCAACCTTGTCCGACGATGCAGCAAGTTCGCGAATGGCAACCGCCATGTCCATATGTGCCACCCAAGGCTGCTGAGAAACTAAATGTCGGAGCACCGGGTCAGCTTGGGCCAAACATGAACCACTCGCCAACTTCGCTACACAAGAGCGTGACGTCCGCTCTGGAGCTTGTTGACTTGATCAATTCTGCTGCTGACGACCTGGGTGTCGATCTCGATCAGAGACCTACTTCAGTGGACGATGCGAAATTTCACGAAGCGCCAGTGGAGCGCCGACCTCACCGCTCTTCGGTATCACGGCCCTGCACTTCACTCGAGCCGGTGGACGAGAGGCTTGAGGACAAGCAAGGCGGCGAGGATGTGTGGCTACAGAAGATCCATAGGCAATTGAGCGAACTATCCGAAGCACGAAGTCAACTTCTGGAGGAGCTTGATGCCATCGTCGAAGACCTTGATGTGCACCTGGATGAACGGCGCTGTTCTTCGACCGTGGGCCCGATGCAACGTGAACCCAACAAAGTGTCCACTGGCCTACCCAGAAAATCAGCCCGAATTCGAAACCCATCCGTAGATTCTGTTCTCAACGAGATACCCAGGATGACCGATCAACAGATAGACCAGAACCACTTGAGCAGGGTTCTTTCGCGTATTTCAACGCATTCTCACCGAATGTCGGCGGTCACGGAAGGTTTACTTGAGGTAGAAGCAATACCTGTCGAAGAGACTCAGGAATGGCTCGAGTGCGCGCAGATCGAGTTACCTGCTGCCATCGAATCAAGCACTGCTGTTTTGGGAACATTGCCTGCTCTTGATCTTGACCAGGAGCCTGGGATCGAAGAGCAACCTGACGATGAAGATCCTAGACGAAGTAATTACTATGAAGGCTATGCCGATGAGAAACCGCCCCGACATAGCAGGGCGTACACGGAGCTTGCAATTCAATCACAAGATCATACTGGAGATCTTGAACGCAACTTCACTGGAGAGAAATCACAATCTGCTCTGGAGGTGTACTCGGAAGAAGGTCCCCGCAGTCCTGTTGAGCATGCAATCACCGAGCCTGTTGACTTTCAACCGCCTGTCATGAGTATGGCGGACGGAGAACCGGCAGAGCAGCGCATTGCCAGCCGACGAGGTACGTTGCCATCCGCTTCCAGGAAATCAACGCAAGCTACTGTTCATGATGCCGGAAGCTCATCGCAAGAGACTTGGGATGGAGAGGAACTTCCACTCGGGCCGCCTATTGAAGAACAGGCACCTGACCTGGCTATCGTCGAGCGCGTGGCCTCTCGTCGCAGGACATCACTCCCAACTCGCACGTCTTCTGTACAAAGTGAACGAACAACTTCGTTTCCTATTGGATCAAACAAGGAAGAAGACGACGCTTTCCTCGAGCTTCAACAGAATGCAGAGGCTGGGCCGGCGTCTGGCGTCTTGTCCAGACGATCTTCGAGGCGAAAAATGTCGGCGACACCAGAGCTAGAAACCGTGGCCATCTTGCGCGTGTCGACACGTAAGCAAACAACAATCCCTTTGCGTCAAGCGACCTCGCGAGAGCTTTTAGCTGCAGACGAAGACTTTCAACCGCCACTCATGCGAAAAGCGACAAGCTTATTAGGATCAGAACAGCAATCTGAACCTGAAAAAATTTCGCGTGTCTCGACGCAGAAGCAGACGATGCTTCCTTCCCGGCGTTCTACCATACAAGAGCCTGAGCCCGAAGGAGAGGCTGGCTACCCGCCGCCCCTGGTACGTAAGGCTACGGAAACTGAACCGAATGAGGAATTCGAGCATTCTCCTATCCCGCGTGTAGCAACTAGGAGGTCCACAATGACCCCTTCGCGGAAGTTAACCTGGAGAGAGCCTGAACTTGAGGGTGACGAAGAGTCTCAGCATCCCGTCTTGGAACCGCAACCGGGACCAGAGTCTATCTCGCGAGTATCGACGAGGCGCTCATCAAGAGGGCCTCCTACACGGAAGCCGACTTTTCAAGAGTTTGAGCCAGAATCCAGCAAAGAATCGTATCCGCCAATAGTCCAGAGGGCTACAGGCTTGGTTTCGGAACCTGAGCCTGAGCCTGTATCCCGCATGTCGACGAGGATGTCAACGACTGTGCCCTCAAGGCAATCTACGCAGCGGGAGATTGAATGCCAGTCGACGTTCTCATACGAAGAGCCTATCGAAGAGCATAACCCAGATGTCGCAGAGGATTTCGATTTTGAGCCCCCTTTCGTACGCCAAATCACGGGCATTGAAGAGGAACCGGAAGCTGAAACAGTTCCACGAGTGCCCACAAGGAAGTCAACTGACGTTCTATCGTGGCGATCCACTGTGCGTGAGCTTGAACGCCAACCGACTCTGCCGTACGACGAGCCGGATCTGGAACCCGGACCGGAAGTTCGCGAAGACTTACGACCGACTGTCGTACGCAAAGCTACCAATTTTGGAGAACTTGAACTTGAGCTCGAGGATGGAAGTTTCCAGCCTCCGGTCTTGCGCAAGTCAACTGGATTAGACCCAGCTGTGGACGGTGCCGTCCAGCAAAACATCACTCGCCAAGTCACGAGACAGCCTACTCGTAGTGACAGCGAACGCCCATCACCTGAGCCTGAAACAGATAATATTGACTTCGAAGCACCTATTATGAGGATGCGACGCTCTTCGACCACTCCATTGAAATCGCCCTCCCCGATCTTAGAGGAAATTCGTGAAGAGCCTACAATCTCGCGCAGGACAACGCGCCAGCCTACTCGCAGAGCTACTATACCTTCACAAGGCCTCCAAGAAGATGACGGCTTCCAGCCGCCAGTTATGCGCATGGCACGTACGGCAACTCAACCACCATCTCCTGTTCCTATGGATGAGTTTGAGGAACCACCTTCCCCATCTCGCATAGTAACACGCCAGCGTACAACTCACGAGATTCTGGATCTGCCGACGGCCATACCGCCTGTTCTCAGAAGCCGTACGAGGACTACACCGGAACCTCCGACTAGAGCTGTTACCGAGGCTTTAGCGGACTCTGAACCCCACAGCAGTCCTTCACCTGAGCTGGTGGAGGAAGAAAGAGCACAGGTACAACCACCGGAGCCGAACCTGCGCAAGACAGCCACACGCAAGCCGACTGAGCGCTTTCAATCACCTCAACCGATCTTGAGGAAGGTTACCACGAGGAGGCAGACCGAGCGCATTCCTTCGGCTGACCCTAAGTACACAGTAGAAGAGGAATCACCGTCCTCTGAGTCTGTGCTGTGCAAGGCTACTACGAGACGAACGACCGAACCTATCCAGTCTCCTGAGCTTATTCTACGGAAAGTCACAATGGTCGAACGGCAAACGTCTTCAGTATCTCGCCAACTAGGTACAATATCACGGGCGCCTACTCGTCAGCCCATCGTACCGTCGAGAAAGTCCATAGTCCGTGCAAGGACGCCCTCCCCCGAAGTTCCAAGCGAGACTAGCCTACTTCAAAGAAATGCGAAGGAACCAACAAGTGTTTCACGGAAGCCTACCGAGCGAAAGCCGTCGCGCCAGGGCTCCTTGTACACAGATCCATCTCCTCCAGTTTTGCGGACAGTATCTGGAGAACCAACGATTGCTCCTACACAGCCTACGCCACATAGAGAGTCATCTTTTCTTCCTGCTCCTTCAAGACAACTGACAGCTCTATCGCGTCATTTTGCTATAAGGGATGAGGAGCAACGTACAATACCTCCGGTGTTGACAGCGCCTACGGAGAAGCCAAGAAAACCGAGTTCGGCAGCTCCAGGTATCGTTGCCCCTCCCATCCAAGCCATGCCGAAGAGAATGAAACCTGCTCCTTCTGCAGGCAAGTCGAAAAAGGCTGTTAACGTTCTACCTGAACAACAACGCCCTCCAGCGCCTGCATATCCATCTCGAGGTACTCCAGCTTGGACCAAGCCAGACACTCACACACCACCTCCCAAGCCTAACCAGGATCCGCCACCGAAGGCGAGGCGAGGCTTTTTCGGCTTTGGCAGCAAATCCAAACATGACCCTCAGCCCGTTTCCCGTGCTCAGGATGAGGCATCCCCTCAGCGCGATGTTCCACAACCGCAACCTGTGGCCGGACAGTTTGAGTCTGACATGGATCGCGATACACTCCGGCCCTTTCGATCTGCGGCACCAGGACCAGTATCAGGACCTCCTGGGGGAACGCTGCAAAGGCCAAGAGGTTACCGAACCACCCCTGATCACGAGCCCATCTTCCTTGCCCGCCGAGTACCTTCTTCTCGAAGAAACAACGATGCCCCCTACCGGCCCCAGGTAGCCTTCGCTACGAAGGATGGATACCGCCCTAAAATCCCGTCTCCCTTTCCCGAGCGACAAGACTCCTATCCTAGAGCACGAGGAGCGCCTGTTCGACGAGGTGTCTACTCACGACGACCACCAGTCACTACTGGAAGAGAGGTCTATTCAAGACCTCCACCAGCTCCCGTTAGACTAGATGTCTACTCGCAGCCTCCACAAGCTCCGGCTCGACATGCCGCACCCACACCAGCTTATGAGCGACCCGCTCCCCGACAGGAATACACCCCCCATCATGGAGCTGGTACGCGGCCCGCTCGTAGCCAAGCGCCGGAATCCACTGGCCGTCAATCTCGACCGGACCAAGACCTTCGTAACCAAACGAAGACCCCTGTTAAGCGCGAGCCGTCCCCATCTTTACGTCGACCGCCGATTGACGAAAAACCCGTTCGCACGCCACCAGTTCCACGAGAGATATATAAGCCGGGGCCTGTCCGCCAGGGCGCCCGGCGCAGCTCCCAAGCAGAAGTCCCGTCGACGCAAGATAGAAGTAACAGACGCCCCTCAACCCGCGCAGGCACAAGCCAAGATCAAAATCGCCAAGCATCACAGGCTGGCCACATTTCTCCTCAGCGCTTGTTGCAGGAGCAAAGCGCAGAGCAACGACATAGGAGCTCAGCGAGAGAGGGTGAGCAAGGTAGCAAAGAGCCACAAGCAGTGGAGAACTCGCAAGAATATTGGTCTGCCACTTCCAACACCAGCCGTCGAGACCAAGACGTTGACGACGCCCACAGGTGCAGCGTGGACGGCACCAGTGCAGAAAGCAGCAAACCCTCCATCGAAAACGTCACCCTTGTGCGAGATCTCCCAGTCATCCCAACAACCTCACCCTCACGCGCGAGCACCTTCTCGGCTCTTGACGCCGCAAGAAGGATCTCCGCAGCGGGTCAAGTCTTCCGACCACGCTCTAGAAGCGACGGTCCACACCAGAAGCCCTTCTGCCCCTTCGAAGCAGCGAGAGAGATCTCGGCTGCGGGACAAGTCCTCCACCCACGACCAAGCCTGAGCGAAGAGGACACGGGATCGGAAGCAGAGATACCGCGAGCGGAAACTCCGAGAATGGGAGGTTCGAGGGCATTATCAAGGAGGGGATCGGTCGCGCAGGATGCGCGGGAGTTCCCAAGATCAGGAACTAAGCACGATATCTCGCCGGACAAGGTCAGAGCGAGAGAATCAGGAAATAGAAGACCGTCTAGTGCGTTCGACAGACGATCAACAAGACGCGTATCGAATACGGAAAATGGGGAACAAAGGACGCCAAGTGGTGCAGCAAGAGCGTCGACTATCTTCAGAGGAACAACAATGGGAACGTCTGGAGGCCCACTTCCCGATACCCCATCAGCAACGGTCGCCTCAGACTCTCGTGTACCAGGATCAGGACGAGGCGTTCAAAGAGCCCGAACCTTTCCAACGGCATCGGCGCTCTCGCGAACGGGCACCTCGAGAGAGGGATCACGGACCTCGGATGCGAGACAGGGGGAACGAGACGAACAGGCGTCAACGTCAGCGCAACCCGGCGGGACTCCCTCGAGAAGGAGCTCCACAAAAGATGTCCCACGCCGCCTTTCAACTGCCCCAATCTCCGCATTACCCGAAGGGGCGTCAGCAAGTGAACCGGGGCAGCCCGAATCGCAGCCGGAGCGTTCTGAGCCCGAGCGAAGAAATTCCCCCCTCAAAAAACTCACGTCTTCGCCGCCTTCCCCAAGCCGACAGAAGAGCGTATGGGGACGAAGAGATAAGTCGGTCTCGCCACCGCGAGGCAAGATTGATGCGGGAGAGGATGAGCACCGAGGTAGAAGTCCATCCAGGAGAGAGATTGGAACAGGTACAGGTGGAGCGAAGACGGATGGAGCTGGGGGACAGGAGAAAGGGCAGGGGCAGGAGCCAAAGAGAGGAGGACTTGTCGGGAAGGTCGGAGCGAAGGTTGTTCAGGGACCAGCGTTAGGGCTTGGTTTGGGAAGGAGATTGTTTGGTGGATTCGTGGGTGGAGGGCCCAGTGACGTGTCGATGGTCTTGCGGTTTGAACTGAGAAGCAAGAGGGATGCGACACTATATCCTTGAACCTATGATGCTTTAGTGTTGGTAGCGAAGTGATGCACTGTACCCTACGTCTGTGTCTTTGGCCGTTGATGCGCCGTGAAGATGTGTAAGTCCCGTAGCCTACAAGCGATTAGAGAGGAATAGGGGAACCTCTTGAAATCCGAATCTGCAGACTGATTTATGTACAAGAAATACGTCAATATGGCATGTATTACGCCCTTGATGAGGGCAATTCCTTTTCTGGGCCTTTCTAAACAAAAAATCACACAACGGAGAGGGAGACTGGGCAATGCACAAGTCCTCCCCGCTCAACCTTCCAGCAAAACACCGTCCATTATCCCAACTTACGCGCCGCATCATTCCGACCAAGAATACCGACAACGAAAGAGCATTATCTATGCATGCCTCAACGCAGCTTGGATAAATAGTACAGACATTACAAGTATGACTTTGCTGTACGCTCTCGTGCATATCCATGCGTTGGTCGTCCACTTACTTGATGAGAGGTAGGTCGAACTTGTTCACTACAAACAGACTTAGCCCTAACTCTGCCAGCGTAGCTACATACACACACACACACACACACAGCACCTAACCTAGCATTCTTGATAAGAGGAAAAGGAAAGGATAGGATAGGGCAGGCATCCGTGAATGTCCATGTCATGCGTGTGTGCTACATACAGCACGAGGGAAAGAGAAGTACTACCAAGGAAAACTTCCCCCCTTCCGCACGCACGCCACGCACCACGAGGATACCAAATTGTATAAACGAACGAACGGACAAACATCACCATCACCATCACCAATCACCAATCATCACAACAAATCACAACAAGGAGCTTCGTCGCATTCAAAATAAAAAAAAACCCTCCATGAAAAGAACAGAAAAGAAAAGCTTACCAGCAACGAATCAACAGAACCCAGCAGCCAGTGACCTAACCTACCATACACCCGGGCATCCATAGATCCAAACCTACAGGCAGAGACGTTCGCGACAATCCAGCCACGTAAAACATCGCATCAAAACACCTCCACAGCCCAGCCAACATAACGCGCTGAACAGCCGAATACGTGGCAAGCGACGACACATTTCACTATACGCAAACACGCACATGATGGTCTTCACCACAACAGACAAAATGGCGTGTAGTAAAACGCATATTCATTTCCGCAAGACTTTATCCCATAGCGTACATCCCCAAAACCCCGTTTCAGCCGCAACACGTCGCAACCTCGACAGAGAACTGACCACAATAATGAAAAGGAAAAAGGACATAGAGAGGGAAACTGTGAATGACTGGACAGTAAGCGCCCCCCTCCAATCACCAAAAAAGGAGACATAGCCGCCACAAAGAGAACCAAAACTCGCAGAAGCAACGTCGCCGCGCTTCATCCGTTAACTGTTTCCGCTCGCTTTCACGACCGAGGCAACCTAGATCCGCACACAACCGACTTCTTAAATGTACACATAACAGTCGTCAACCGGGGCCTTGGTTCATGTCTTTTTGAGTGCGTGGCGAGCCTACCACCACTATTGCAGGACAGTCTTGAATACTCAATTACTCCTAGCTCTTTTGACGGCGTACGAGGCAATGCGCAGGCACAGCCTGAACCGTCCTCGACATCGCTATGCCAATGTACTAGGAGACTGCATGATCGTAGCATCCATGCCCGTGGGTCGCGTAAACGTATTCGGTAAAGACAAAGAAGGGGAAGTCGTGGTGGAATAAATGTCGTCAGGGATCTGGTGCCGAGAAAGGAAGGTGGGGGAACGGTATCGATTGATGCGGGGGACGATTTCGCAGAGTTTGGTTCGGCGTCGGACTCGGGGAGGGCGTAACAATGTAGCATCGTTTATCGACGCCCAAACCTGCTGCACGGGAAGTTCGCAATAATTCTGTGTATGGTGTAGTTTACTTTTGGGGCTTTTTGTGGCGAGGAGACATCGGTCTGCTGCTGCCGAGACTGGGTACGTACTTTTGTTTCTTCTCGGCGGGTTTCAGGATCTAGCATGCGTTAGCAAGAACAGCGCGTAGACAGGCTGGCTAGGCTTACCTGGAAGGAGCAGAGCAGGCTCTCGTCGACGCTCATCATGGCACCCGCATTGTCGAATTCACCACAATAGTTGGGCGCGCTGAAGAGGGTGACAAGCTGGCGCTTCGAGAAGAACTCATAGCCGTCTTCTACGACCTGATGAGCTCGGCATATGAGGTCCATGTCATGCTTTTGCAGGAAGCGAGACACCACATCCGGGCCAAATGTGAAACTGACACCTCTGTCGTTCTCGCTCCACCCCGTGATATCCTTGTCGGGATCAGACCACAGGAGATCGCACAGGAGGCCGCAATCGGGAATCTACACGTGTCAGTACGGATCGTCGCAGACTAGATGCGCCCCTCAACGGTAGAAACTTACATCAGTTGGACGCATCACCCGCCTAATCTGCTCCATCGAGTTTAGGTCGGGGCTCAGACCGCCGTGCATGGTGAAGATCTTCTCGTCGATTATTGCGGCAATGGGCAGGCAGTTGAAGCAGTCGGTGAACGTCTTCCATAGCTTGATGTTGTATCTCCGCTTGCACTCATCGTAGAAGCCGTAGATGCGGTTGATGGACGCGCATTCGTGGTTACCGCGAAGGACAAAGAAGTTTTCGGGGTACTTGATCTTGTAGGCAAGAAGCAGGCAGATGGTCTCCAAGGACTGCTTGCCACGATCGACATAGTCACCGAGGAAGAGGTAGTTCGCTTCGGGTGGGAAACCGCCATACTCGAACAGGCGCAGAAGATCGTAGTACTGGCCGTGAATATCACCGCAGATCTGGACATTTCGCTTGTTAGTCTCTGACCCAGACGCAAACAGTACGCGCGGTGAGGGAAGGACCGACCTTTATGGGCGCCTCGAGCTCGAGCAGAATGGGCTGTGAGATGAAGATCTCACGAGCCTTGGTGCACAGATACCGAATCTCTGTCTCCAGCAGCTGGACCTGCTTGCCGGGCCTGCTGCCGCGAACCTCCAGCAGTCTATCTATGATGGAGTCGAGATCCACCTCATTTTCGGCCATAGCTGGGGCGTGCTACGGGCTCTGGCGTGGGGTGCAAAAGCCTGCGGGCAAGGGCGTACCTCGCACGGGGTGGGGCGGAGAGCTGGCGCGGGGGGTGGTTGCGTTGTGTTCTCTGCGCGAGCGCGTCAGTCGGGCGTTTTGAGGGAGAGGCGCTGCGCCTCGGATTGCTTTAAGCCCGCGGGCGTTCTGGCACGGCCGGTCCGGCTGTGACGCGCGGGCGTTGACGTGCCGAGGCGCTGCATTGTGAATGGAGGGAAATACCACGTACCTCTAGCCTAACGAGTTGAACGAGACACTGGAATAGGCGCGCTGGCGTGCAGAGAAGGGCTCGAGGGCCTCGAAGGTGGCAGTGCCGTGTCGGTGGAAGCACGCGACTCTCTTCGGCAGCTGCTTGGTGCAAAGGTCAATTGCAGGTGTCACCAGCGGAATACCTGAGGCTGCCCGGGGGTCGAGGGGCGGGCGCGTGGGCGCGGGTGGGCGTTGTTGTGGACGTAGGAGCCTGTCGGGTGGGCTGCTGCAACTTCACCGCCTTTGCAGGCCTGGGGGCTTGTGCGGGCGACTGGGGACGCTGGGGCGGGCTGCTGGGGGCGCTATGCTGCGAGGCAGAGCAGAGCGTGCGAGGAATGGCAGATTTGGGGTGCGAAGTGGTGGGCGGGTCGTGGGTGCTGTGGGCTCGCTGAAGTCGGGCGAGGTTTCGCGCTTCGGGCAAAGCTTGGCGGGAATGGGGCTAGGCCAGGGAGACGTCAAAGAGAAAAAGTCGCAGCAGAGCTCCCCGCCCATGCAGACAACAGGTTTCTTTGGCCGCCAGACTGGATGAATGCGCAGTACCCGTAGTCTGCGCTCTGCCTTTCTTCCATGATTCCCATCAACGCACTAGATTGCTGTCCCAAAGATACCCAAACTTCAACTGCCACAGGCCTTCGCAGCCGCCTCCCCGACGAATCCAGGCTCCCCTCAGCGAGATTACGCACAAGTGCAGAAAACAGTGGAGCGATCTGCGACGAGAACACGCACGCCACGCTGTCCTGTTCTTTCGGACTCCGTCGAGGCCATTGTGTAAAGGACACCCCATAGCCGCAGCAGTGTATATACTCGGTAGCGATCAATCAGCACCGGCACGTTTTGCATCAGCACCCGTGGGCCTCTTGGGTACCGATGTAATCACCCAGAGACACGGCTGCATGCGCTTGCTACCCCATTCAGCCCACCATTTCCCCGTGCGTGACACTGTCGCTTCCAAGGTTGGCCTCCACATATTGGCATATATCAACCTACACTTGGGATGACGTCGTAACATCACGTGCGCTCCAATTCACTGACGTCGTATATATCCCTGTCGACCGTTGCAGCGCCGGCACTTGCCAATCAATCGCTCTCGCTAGGTGCTAGCTTAATTTTCGCACACCCTGCCCACTCATGGCTATAACATGCCACTCATAACTGTCGGAATAATTGCTCGGCTTGTCGTGGCTGGCACTCACTTCTCGTACCTGGCCTGCACATGCCATAGCTACTTCTCCTCGCCCAATAACATCGTTTCAAGGAACCAGAATTTTGCCATTGATGCAAGAGTCTACCCATCCGAGCACTATGGACCACAACTCCTCATTATGCAGCCAAACGAGCATGCCTCCGATTCAAACAACGCCGCCACCTCTTGCGTACTCCGTCCGACCCACAACGTGCCGTGCGATTAACATCTTCGTAGCAGAATGAGGCCGTTAAACAATCAAAGTGAGAGACATGGAACCCTCACAAACAGGAACGCCGAGAAATGGTATGATACAACCTTGATGACCAACAGATACTAAAAAAAGAGCAAAATGCCGAAGGAAACCAGAGACGCAGGAAATGCTAGCAGAACAGTCCTTTGGGAAGAAATGCCGCGCAAAGAGCAAAAAAGGTGAAGGCAAAGAGGAGATGGTTATCGATACAACGAAAGATCGCAGAGAATAATTCCACCAACACCTTGCGAAGGAGAGAAATTCTAGATGAGCAAGAACAAAGGCAATGGAACCTCGCCTCCTTATGACACACCGTGAGGCATGTGAGGAGCGGGAGCGATGGAAGAAGTAGGTAGGGGTATCGCTGAATGTTTAAAAAAAGAGAGTCGAGCAAGGTATAGCTGATGTGGACGAAGCTGTCGACCCTTGTCGTGCAGAGAAAATTTGTGACCTTGAGAGGTGGATCCGATCCAAGTCTCGGAGTATTTAGCCTAGTGTGCGTCCGCCCGAAGCGATGCTTTGGCTAGGTGTGCGAGGGATTGTAGGCCTGATAATCGGGGACGTAAAACCAGCTCGCTCTGATGGAAAGCTTGTAACTGGCTTTGCATCCCAGCCTTCATCACCGAGAGCGCTCAGCCAGTTGTTACCGAAGTCTTGTCGAAGGGCTTCAATCTTCTTCTTATACAGATCGCCAGCAACATCGAACTCGGGAGGACTTGTGCCTTGTACCGCCACCGCCTGACGTTGAACTTCGACGCCGGCATCCAGCAGCGGTAATGTCTTCGAAGGATCCCCTGAAGCGGTGTCATGCTGCGGGACTTCAAAGCGTGGTGCACTTTCTACTGAAACAGAAGCAATAGCTCGCGATGGAGCCTCTTCGGTCGATGATGCTTTATATTTCGGAGGCGAAGCCACACCAGAGGACGGTAAAGCGTCATTTTGAGCAAGCTCGACGATCCGTCGCTTCGGCGTCTTTTTCTTCCTACGAGAGCCTTGTCCGCTTCTTCCACTTTTAGAGCGGTGGAGCGAAGTGCGTTGAGGTTCCACCAGATCAGCAGCATCAAGCGCCTTGACTATCTTGGGCGGAACGGGCGGCGGGGGCATCTCATCCTCAGGAGGTGGTTTTACGACAGGAACGCTAGGAAGCTCCGGTACTCTGTCCACCAGCTGCTTCCGCTCGTTGCTGCTGGGCATTGTCGAGTCAATTTTAATGTCCTCAGTGTAGCCCGGGGTTTTGCGGAAGAGATTGAATATGATCACCCTATAATTACTATACGACTTGCAGAATGGGTTTTGCTGGACAAAGACTTCGGTGAGATATGGTACACCGGTAAGTCTGGCAACCTCGATCGGATCGGTCAATTTGTTATCCCGTAGATCCACGCGCTCCAAGGACAGCATGCGTTCGATGCCCGCGACAGATGTAAGCCGGTTGGACCGCAGATTGAGCGTGGTGATTGCAGGTAGCGGATTTCGTCCCAAAGAATGTAGGCTCTCGATCATGCAGTTGGAGAGATTGAGAGCGCGTAGACAGGACAACGTTGCCAGGCTGTCAGGAATCTCCGTGAAGAGATTAGCCGTAAGATCAAGTGATTGCAACGTGTTCGCTAGAGGAGCAAGACTGGTCACTGAGATGTTAGTCAGAGCATTATCAGCCAAGCTCAGGTGCCGGAGGAATCGCCACTTGGTCGAAGGGAACCATCCCAATGACAGAAGGTTAGAAGAGCTTGCGCGTGGCGTTGCTGAGCGGACACTCGATCCCGAGCTACCGGACGAACGTCGGATGTTAGGCGCGCTGTTCTTGCCGCAAACCTGAGTTGATCCATGTCGAGAACTCACGGGCCGTGTGGGTGAGACGCTGCGTTGCCGCTGGTGAGAGGATTTGGAACCCTCCCGCATCAAGGCCGAGTTACGTGGACTGGTAGCTTGCCTACCAGAGGCAGTAGGAGAATCTGGTGGAGAGTCTGAGCGTGCAAGCTGAGCGTGTTTACCCGCTGGGCTGGCGGTTTGCCATGGAGTCGGAGGCGAGGAAGGCGCTTTGGCAGACCGGCGGCGTCGCTTATCCACGTCGTCCAGGACAATGTTGATGAGCAGGTCCGCAGGATCGTCAACACCTGCTCTCTTGACCGTGAGACTACGTAGATTTTCTGCAAGGCGATCCCAACCGTAAAACTGACGAAAGTCCACATCGTAGATTTCAAGAGCAGTAACGTTCTTGAAAGCATACAGCGGCACGGCACTGTCGAATGGAAACTCCTCGTATCCAGCAATAAGACGAGCCTTGTGATCAGGTGCCAGTCTCAAGCACGGGATCTTTGTGAATGCAGAGTAGAGATACTTCATATCCTCCTGGAGTTGCGCTTTCTGTTTTTCCGCTTTGGCTGTACTGTTGGAAGAAATGCGGAAAGACGACCAGAGCGAGGACATGCCAGACATCACGCTGCGAATACTGGAGACGGAGTGGACTGAGTCGCGGTCAGAAGGCCGTGCCTTGTGTCGCTGGGCATTGCTAAGAAACGACACATAGTTGGTAGGCGACACATCAGTGTGTATGTTCTCCAATCGCACGTTCATGGGGCCCACCGATATGCCCAGGTCCTCGAAGCGAGAGAGGAGATAGAAGAGGTGGTGCGGGGTAAGTGTGAGTTTCGCTGGTTTTAGAGTGGGGGACGTAAACGTCAGCGATGGGAGGGATAAGGCGGCGGCCCAGACGCCGGGAGTCGAGGAAGAAGAGTTCGGCGTTCCCGAAGGCGGGGAGGCTGTGACACCTTGGCCGTTGCGGGGTGCTTGTCGCTGCAGCTGGAGAGCATTTGCGAGTGCTTTCTCGTGAGTCCGCACAAAATACGCTAGGTTCTGGAGCAAGTTAGCAAAAGACTCGACAAGGCCGCCACGTTGCTGCGTACAGTCACAGCACCACGCGAGGCTACCTCCTAAGGGTCGTTCCACCCGAGTGACATGAAAGGCGCTATGGAATCTGTAGCGAGACATTTACTTGCGCCCAACACACTGGTGTGCCACTAGTAGTGGATCGAGCCCATAGTGTTGCAGTGCCCTCGCGGTGAAGCAAAAATCTCATACCTTTATGAAAACTTGTCCATCTTCTGTGTCCATGATTCTTCGCTGGCAGACGAAAACTGCATGTAGGGCCCGAGGCTAATTGTACGGTGGCGCTGGCGATATGACCACGTGTAACGGAAATCGTGGGGCCGTGGCAGCTCTCGAGGAGTCGGTAGGAGGGGCGAGGCCGGGTTTGTTATTCCTTGGCGGCACGGGTGTCTGCAGGCTGCGCTGTGGTGTGCGGTCGCCTCGAAGGTCTACAGAAGTCAGTATGATGCGTTTGCGTGGCTTGGGATTTGATAGCTGGGAAACAAAGCAGTGTTAATGCTGTGTGCAGGACTTGACGGGGTAAAAGTAGCGTAGGGAAACGAGTCACTGGGACGACGTACTCTGAAGAATCTCCTGTCGATCTAGGTAGAGAAGCTAGGTGACAAGCAAGAAATGGCGGACTGCGTAGATAATATGCGGCAGCGGCGCAGGAGTGAACCTTGGAAGGCCACTGGGCGACAGGTATTCGAAATTCGGTAGGCCAAGCGAAGGGTCGCGAGGAGCGGCCAAAGAGAGATGCAGAGGGTAATGCAATAGCGACCCCGGGTGGATGCAGGCGGGCGGGCTGAAAGGCGCACACGGATGACTGCACAGTGCAGGGAGAAGAATATTATAGTCGACGCAGGGGCGTCAACAAATAACAAGACCAAATAAAGGTCGCGCGGCGGGAGCGCTGGTAGACTATGCAGCGAAATTAGACGGGCCACTTCCGAGATGCGGGCCGGCGCTCAGACACTGATGGGCGCAAAGCCCTGGAGGAGATTGGCGAAAGAGGAGGAGGAGGAGGAGGGCGCGCCCACGACACACACTGGTGACTGGTGCAGGTGTTGGAGGGGATGCACGGCGGAGGAGCGCAGAAGAGCCGCGGCGGGCTGGTGTCGCAGCGAGAGCCAGGAAGGCGATTGCGCGATGCATGCAGCCAGCGTCACTGGCGTGGAGTCGCTCGAGCACGATAACCTACCTAGTCGCCTGACCAATCACCACGTGCAGCCCGGCCGGCGCTAGTTGCCGTCCCCCATGCCCATTGCCCATGATGCCCCATGTCACAAACACAAATCTCAGGCCACGAGAGGAAATGCACTCCAGCCTCCAGCTGTACACTCACTCGCCTGCCCGCCGCAAGCGAACGCTGGCCGTCGTTGGGTCCGAAGCCCACTCGACCTACAGCCATCTGGATTCCTGACGCTCCGGACAGCGTCTGCTGCTGGAGAGGGCCCGACCAGCCCTGCGCCGGGTAGAGCGCCGGATAGAGCACCGACGTCAAGTCCGGCGCGGCATGGAGAGGGTGCAGAGAGGGTTGCGGAGCATGAGGTTGCGATAGGCCTCGCGTTTGGTCCTGGTTCCTACAAGGCGAGCACTCGAGCCTTGGCCCGCGCGCTAGCCGGTAATCTCGAGGGGCCATCCACGGGCCAATGTGGGACAGCATACCTCCTACATACAGCCGTGGAGGAGGAGCAAGAGTCAAGACTGTGCCGCCATGGCGCCGCAGCGCTGAGCAAGTGGGTGAACAGTGAGCAGCCACTGGAGCCCGGCTTGGCCGCCAGCAACACCATTGTCGCCCAAGCGACCTGGGGCCGGCAAGAGGCGGCTCTGTGGCCTGGCATTTGCGCTGATCCAGCTCTCCCCACGGTGCAACTCCAGTTCAAATGTTGTACGCATGCATCACATGAGCTCGCTCCTGCATCGGCTGCCGGGCGCGACGCGGGCGGCGGGCGGCGGGCGGCTTTCGATTGGACCCTGCCCGCGCTTCTCGTGCCCCACCAACCCTGCCTCGAGGCCATCTGTAAGCAGTCAGGAGAAGTCAAGCTTCGCACTATCGTCCATGGATGTCCTGCTATCTGTCAGATGACCCTCACGGGGCGACAGAAGGATAGCGGATGAGGCTGGTCGCCGCTTCAGACGGCACACGATCACCACCACGGCACCACTGGCGAGCGTACGGAGGTGCCTTTCAAAAGTTCTTGCCCACCTTGGCGAGCAGGGGGTTCTGTGCTATTCCTAATTAAGAGCGTTCTCCGGCTGGCTCTAGCTCTGGCTTCCTGAGCCTCCGACCCTCCTTATACTCGTTGCCTCCATTGAGCTCAAGGATCTGTTCTATATGGTATGGAATCCGCTCAATCCAAGCCTGTATTTTCTCCTGAGGCAGCTCTCTCCAGCACTGCTCCCATGCCCGTACTGCCTCTGCTCTATTCTTAGGAGCTCCTTTCTTCGTAGTAGCCCTTTTCATCCATGGCCAGCAAGGCTCAATAGAATTCAAATCAGGAGAGTTACCACACCAGATAATCCTCTTAACATCATGAATACTATATATATAGCTTTGAACGTAGTGGTCGTGAGAAGGCGCCTTGTCTTCCTGTACAACTGTTCTAGGCCGCGTAGCCTTACACTGCTTTGCAAAAGGAATAAGCTTTGGCAGCAGAATTGTTGTCTGGTACCGGTACCAGTCAATTCCTGAGCCACTGCCTCGGCTGAGCTTTCCAGTCCTCTGGTTCCATCTCCACTGGGGCAGCCGTCCAGGCTTGGTACGGAGACCTAGGCGACGCATGCCATTCTCAAGCTCCCACTCAGCCTTTTTGATAGGCTCAAGCTCCTTGTTCAGTTCATCAATTTGAGCAGCAGCAGCCTCCTTCTCTTTCTTTGTTTCTGGCGTCCAGCAGTGGCAGGGGCCCTTCTTGTCGTACGAGAAACAGCCCCAAAACATAAATTCAGAGTAGCCTTTCCATCTCTCACGAATACAGCTCCATACGAAGGCCTCATCTGCTTTCCTCCATACTCGATATCCTCCACGCCTATGGTTGAGAACAACAGACGTTTCGTCTGACCAGATAACATTCTTCCAATCTTCAAGCGTCCAGTCTTGATGGGCCTGGCACCACTTATATCGATCCTCCTTCATCTGCTTCGTCAACCCAGGCTTCCTCGTTGGCTTGGTCTTCTTGAAGCCTGCCTTCCTTAAGATTCGCCAGACTGTGGCAGCTGAGATATTGAATCCTTCTTGGCTAAGTGCGCCAGCAACGTCAGCGCAAGACTTCTCTCGCCCATATCGATCAGTGCGTACGGTGTTGACTACTTTCTCGGAGACTTCAGATTGCTTTGATGGCCGGCCAGATCGATAGGCGTTTTCAAGATGCTTATCTTCAAGCTTCAGCGGCCGCTGGCCTGGATCGAAACCTCGCTCGATTGCTCGCGCGTATATAGAGTTGATCGTACGCTTCTCGATTCCAGTGAGTCCGGTGATCTCATTGTTTGACTTGCCTATAGCCTTAAGAACGACTACCGTGGCACGAGTAGAGTTATCGTGATGAACCATAGCGACAGTACTAGATAGATCAATTGACAGAGAGTAGTAGTTACAGAGGGTAAGGCCTGAGGTTGAGAAGTGGCCACGTCAACTCGGAGATGCTTCCCGATCTGGAATGTGGCGCATACCCCTGCTCGCCAAGGTGGGCAAAAACTTTTGAAAGGCACCTCCGTATGTAGCACAAGCTTCCTGAAGCGATGGACCCTCGAATCCTTCGCACGGACCGAGCGCTGGCAGGCTGGCAGGGATCCCTTGCTTCCCGATTCGGCTGCGCCGCTTGACCTTGACGCGAGATGGGCGACGAACCCCAGCCTGCGCGGGCATTTATGTTTTCTGACATTTGGGTTTAGCTCCGAGATGATACGACACCATGGCGATCGTATCTGCGTGTGGAATACGGCCGCTCTGGAGGCGAGCAAAAAGGCGGCACTTCGGCACGCTGGCTGCTGCCAGGTCGCCCACACTGCAACTGTGCAAATCGAAATAATTTCTGACCCCACTTGCCTGTTCGGAGCCTCGGAGGAGAAGGAAGGCGCTAACGCGGCGCATAGCCGAGCTCCACCAGCCGACGAAACCGGCACTGCCCCTCAACACCACGGCCGGCTATCACAGTTGTACAACACCACTACCTTTTTCCAATTGCATTTTTGTCGACAGTCGAGGCGCTTGCTTTGCCTTTATTGTAACACCCACAGCGGTACTCGTCTCTCTGAAGGCTGTCATGGCCATGCACGCTATTTCTTCCCATGGCCTCGGCCAGTCCATTGCCAGCCCCAGCAATCACTTTCATCGCAACGCCCTTCCACTCATCTTGTGTAAAGGCGGGATGCTTCGGCCTTGGAGCTTATCTCACCGCTAGATTGCCGCTGTACAACGGCCCGCCGAGTTTGTACAAAAATATTTACAACGCTAGGCGCAAACACATGTAGGTGATTCAGTTTGCATGCAACCATACAGCCTCTTGTCAAGCGGCAGTCAAAATGTGCATGGGCTGGCATATCCCTGCTCTTCCCTTGCCGTGGCGTCGGTAGCCGAATGCGATCTCACCACCACAATTATCATTTCAGATCGCATTGCAGTCGCCTCACTCCGGTGCCGGTCCATATCTGCCCGACTACGGGATGCTGGCGATCAATCTCCATGCGTCACCTGCAACGGACTCGATACTATGGCTCTACTTTGCAACTCTCCGGAGTGATAATGACGGGCAGCTACCTGCATATCAATCATGTCTTGGATACATGTATTATCATATACCAAACGAAGCTTGTCAACTTTACTCTTGGCAATACAATCACTGCCGATGTGACAGCAGGTTGGCCATCTAACCTCTAGCGAAGCTTCCTGTCTGAAGTGTTCGGTCCTGTCTATCATCTGGACACAAGGTCATCCTGTCAGACAGCCCCCCACTCTATCGCTGTTCCTCTCACCGTTTTTTCTTCGTAGTATCGTCTACCGCCCATCAGCCTCATTCCCTCACTTACCGCCCAGATACCAACTTCTCGCGTGGCTAGCTTACTCCAATGAGCCCCTCCCAAGCCCTGACCCAGCTTAGGGCCCAGGAACGAGCCTCCAACCGTCCCCCGCCAAGTACCCCGCGACGCGCTGAGCCCGGCACTTTCGGCGTTTCCGCATCACCATGCTGACATCACTGCACAGTTGTAGACCCACTGAGATCTCCCACCAAGCATTCCTTTCGTATCCATAACGAGTACGCTAACTGCCCCACTTGGCTCAGACTCCACTTGAAACAGTCCAACCACCAGCTTGACTATCTTTTTGGCAAATATCTACACACAAAACTTGCTTCCCGCCTTCTCGCGGAGTGACTTCGGTGTAGTTCGGCACCAGGTGGTTGATATTGTGTTGTGGTATGTTAGCCCGTGAGAAGTATTGCAGAGCAGCTCATATGGAAATGCTTGAGAAAGCGGTGCAGATACAAATTTCTTTCTCGATTCTCTTTGGTTATCAGTATTGCCTCATTTCCAGGAGGGCTCTGCTTTGTTTGTCGTATTATCCGAAACGAGAATCTTTGCCGTCCTCCAAAAGAACAAAATCAAAATCATAAGTATTGCATGAAAACACCAGCAGTTTCCGACATGGTGTACAGCTCGTTTTTTCTCATGTAAAGCTAATACAAGCACTAGTATGGGCTGCTAGGCTGTTAGCTGTTGGCTTTTCGTAATAAGCGCATGCGTGGTGTGGGTGCACCATGGGGGATCGGTGGACAGGTTTCCCCGCCTCGATGGGAGCACAGTTGCCGCGTTAGGCGGATGACTACAAAAGAACAAGTGCAGACTTGCATGGATGGAGGTTGGCTTGTTGTCTGCTTGATAGGAAGGCTGTGCAAGATTTATATTTTAGCAATGCGTACGTTTGGATCCACGGTACAACGTTGTGAGGAAGAGCGGACTGTTGGTATGATGCAGGGGAAATTTATCCGTGCGTTCAAACTGGACAGTCCTCGGAGTCGGATCTTATGCTCTCGGGTAAGAGTTTGCAAGATGGATGGGTGTGAGACGTGTGCACACACGGTGGGCAAGGTTGGTCATGTAGTTGTCTTGTTAGTTAGTGGATATGGAGTACAACATGCACGGATGAAGATGGGAGAGATGCACGATACCTATCCTATCCAGTTGTACGTATGGCTGATAGCGGACTTCGGCATATACTGCGTGTTCTCGTACATGCTTCTTTACAGCGGTATACACAATGTGAGCAGAAAAGCACGCCAAGCACTGCAAATTTCAAATCCTTCCACTGCTCCTCGGAGCCTTCATCGCTGCATGCGTGCTTGGGTTCCCCGCGCTACCCAACACAGCGACCTCATCACTCCCAGCTTCATTCTCTGTATAACACCCGATGTTGAAAACCAAAAACTGGCACCTACAAGTGCCGCTAGGGAGAATCCAAGCACACCGTTGAGGATACTCGCCTGTCGCTGTGCCCGGTGTTGCACCTCGGAGTAACGCATGTTACTAAATGTTACGCGCGAGTACTGCGTTGCCCACCCGATGGCTGGTACATACAAATCCAGGATCTCTTCAATCCTTTTGCGCAGCAGGTACATGGGCTTCTTGACGTCTGTTGCCATCTCTCGGTAGTTTCCAAGCGCGAGGTCGTTGATGGTGTGGGCGTCTGACGTGCGCTGTGCTGAGTACTGCTGCAGTGCTCGTGCGCGGTCTTGGGGATGTTGGTCCAGGAACTCGAAGAGGACTCGGACGTCTTCAAGGCCAGCATTCATACCTTGGCCGTAGAAGGGGACCATGGCGTGTGCGGCGTCGCCGACGATGACGCCACTGGAGCCGAAGTGGTAGGGTGCGCATTTTATTGATATGAGTGGAAGGTGCTGATTCGTCGTGTACTGCTTTCGCAGTTCGTCTTCTGTGATGAGATCTGGGACGACCCCGGGAAACTTGGAGGCAAAGTACTCTACGATCTTGCCTGATCTGTCTAGGTCCTCGAAGCCAGTCCTCGTCAGAAATAGGGTCGCAGTAAAGGTTTTATCCAGGTTTGGCAGCGCGATGAACATGGACTCGTCCTGGGGCCATATGTGCAGATAATTTGGTGGTAGGCGGAAATCACCTTCCGGAGTGGGAGGAACGTGGAATTGGCACCAGAGCTTGTCGATGTATTCTTGCTGGTAGCTCATCGGCACAAACTTCATGAGGTGATATCGCACAGCGGAGTGGGCTCCATCGGCGCCAATCATGAAGTCAAAATTGAGTTCGATCTCCGTCCCTCGTTCTGATTCGGGTTTGGAGTGGGTCTCGAACCAGGCAAGTTTTTTCTTGAAATCGACTCCAAGCAGCTTGTGTTCGAAGAATATCTTCACGTTGGGCATCGACTCCAGACGGTCGAGCAGCGTCTTGTTGAGACCTGCTCGGTCCAGAGCGAGGAGTTTCTGCATACATCAGTATGCGATCAGACCAGAGAGGCCGAGTGTGACTACCTTGCCCCTAGCATCGTAAAGCTGGGCTATGCGAAGAAGTCTTCCTTGCTTCTCGAGATGTATCATACGCCCTTCCATGGGGAAGGTCTCGCCAAGAATGCCATCCGCAAGATCAGGAAGACCTGTCTGACGCAGAGAATTGATCCCCCGTTCGGACAGGGCAAGATTGATTGATTTGGAAAAGTTCAGAGGTGTAGTACTGGGGTCACGAAGGTCTGAACTGGTTAGAAAACTTGTAAAATCTCACATGGCTCAGCGCGGGCTTACCAGGCCGAAGCTCGTAAATTTCGACATGTTGACCTCTCACGGCAGCATATAGCGCTGCAAGGGAGCCCACAGGACCTGCTCCTACAACGACGACCTTCTGGGGCATAACTACCGAATGTACAAGAAGTGAAGACTAGATGAAGAGGTTCATATAGAGGAGGGGAGCCGTAGTGGGGCTCAGCCTTGATGGTCAAGAGTCGTTACCGGCATAGAGCAGAAGACAAGCAGAGGATTGGAAAAGAAATTGAACAACGTGAGCGTAGGCGATGCATGGATTGGGCCGAAAGGGAAAGGGCAGGAGCGACCAAGGTGACATGCGTTCATGATTAGTTAAGATATGACTAACGGCAGCCGACGGCGTTCGCAGCCCTGGACCCACCAAACTCCGAACATCTCAGTCGGCATTGGCACGTTTTTATTTTGGCAATCGGCTCTGGAGCTTGGAACAAAAGGGGCGGACCTGCCATATCGTGCTCTTGTTCCTTTCTTGTACCCTCTTTTCATCTGACAGACACGCAGCTCTCTCACACAGCGCACATGATGGCTGGAGACGCAACGGCCCCGCGCAAGTGCACAGGCAAGGACTGCGACAACGACGCGAGCCAGCTGCAATGTCCAAACTGCCAGAAGTTGGGCAGGGAGAGCTACTTCTGCTCGCAAGACTGCTTCAAGCGCAACTGGGTACATAGTAAGATCCACCACAAGCGCCAGGACTAGCATGCTAACGCGCTCGCAGGCGGATCATAAAAAGACACACAAGTCCCAAAGTACTATCCTCTCCAACATTTTCGCTCCCAACGTTGTTTCTCACCCCGACCCAGCCACCGGCCACTATAATCCGTTCCCCACGTACCCTTATACAGGAAGCCTAAGGCCCGTATACCCGCTGTCGCAGCGCCGAGAGGTCCCCGCGAGCGTACAGCACCCCGACTATGCCAAGGATGGCATTCCGCGCTCGGAGCAGAAGTTTGTCGGGAGAAACAAGATCACGATACTTGGTCCCAAGGACATAGAGGGTATGCGCAAGGTGTGCAGGCTCGCGCGCGAGGTCCTGGACATTGCTGCCCGGGCGGCCAAACCTGGTGTCACGACAGACTATATTGATGATATCGTGCACAAAGCCTGCGTGGAGCGTAATGTAGGTTGTGTTTGGATTTTGCGCGTGTATTGATGCTTATTATACACAGTCGTATCCCTCGCCGCTGAACTACTGCCACTTCCCGAAGTCAGTATGCACGTCACCGAACGAAGTCATTTGTCATGGTATTCCCGATCAGCGCGTTCTACAAGACGGCGATATTCTCAATATCGATATAACACTATATCACGGCGGCTTCCACGGCGATCTGAATGAGACATACTACATCGGCGACAAGGCACTGGCAGACCCAGACTCGGTACGCATAGTAGAAACAGCACGAGAATGTTTGGACAAGTCCATCGAGATTGTCAAGCCAGGCACGCTTTTCCGGGAATATGGAAACATCATCGAGAAGCACGCAAAGTCTCAGAACTGCAGTGTCATCAAGACCTACTGCGGTCACGGTATCAATCAGCTCTTCCACTGTGCTCCGAACGTTCCACATTACGCCAAGAACAAAGCTGTTGGAGAGGCCAAACCCGGCATGTGCTTTACTATCGAGCCCATGATAAGCTTGGGCACGCACAGGGACAAGACCTGGCCCGACGATTGGACGAGTGTCACGGCGGACGGTACCCGGACTGCCCAGTTTGGTGAGTTCTTCATTCGGAAATCTGCTCTGGTACAATGCTAACATAATCTGTAGAGCACACACTCCTCGTAACAGAAGATGGCGTCGAGATCCTGACAGCCAGGCTGCCGGACTCTCCCGGAGGTCCTGTAGCGCGTATAGAAGCGTCGAATGGCGAGGCAAATGCGGCACATGCGTCGACATAGTGGGAAATGGCGTCCGTAGCTCACAGAACACGAATCGATGATACACAAGGCATATACATGTCCCTTCTTCTTTTGAGGGGTATAGGGACCAGTGTTTGCTTCTCGATATCCGAAAACGTACAGCCAGTTACATTGCAAATACCTGTGGGTCTTGCTTAACGAAGAAACTGAGCAGGTGCAGAAATACAACATGGGACTATTGATTTACAGGCTGTCATCAGTATAATATCTGCATATCCGTCGAAACGACTAAATTTACAGTCGACCGTCACCAGGTATGGGTGACTACCGTGGCATGGGACGCGAAGCCTTTTTCTGGTCAAAGGATTGCCGCTAGTCAGCCACCCGTGCCTGGTCGTCGACTGTATTGAAGATCTTCGTCGTGTTAAGATTCTAACCAAGGTCGAATCCGCACCATACATAGAGAGGAGTAAAATAGGAGGCACTAAAACCTAGTACCTAGTATATAGTAGTAGTAACAAAATATACACAAAATAATAATAATTTTGTTATTAATATTCTGCACAATAGCATTGTCGACAGCAGTTAATAGATAGTCTACTATCTAGATAAAATAGTTAGGTTAGTTGCTATTATAATTATTATTGTTGTTATTGCAGTAAAAAATATTGTTTGAAGAAATTATTAATTACGTAACACGGTGGTCGGTCAAACAGCCGGCCCGGGATCACGTGACATCACGGGTTGACCCCGGGGGAGAAGTTCGTCGACTGTATGAGTCGTACAACGGCGGAGTATCAGCATCTTCCTGGCTCTCCTAGTAATCGAAGACTCGGCCAACGATCACAAATATATATAGAAGGCATTGGGCTGCGGGAAAGCGAGACAGCATGGCCGAATACAAAGTGGAATTCATCAAAGTACCAGCGCATGCGACAGACGGTGTCATGGGACGCAAGGCGACAATGCCCGTAGAGCCGCACAAGCGTCTCAAAGACGAAGAACTGTACATAGAAGTCTGCACCGTAGTAGACGCCGATACCGTCGTTCGTCCTAACCATTCCGCGCCATGCAGGCATCGCTAACCCCCGCCCAGGCCGAAGGCATGCACCTCGCCTTTCCAGACGCTTGGTGGGACAAAATGGAGCCTGTGGAACTCCGCGATAGCGATTTGCCCACGCGCAAAAAGCGTCTTGCTACACGCCTCAGTCCCACCTTTGACATGCCCACGATGAAGTGGATCAAAGCCATCTATGCGCCGACAGGCCAAACCATAGGCATCGCCGGCTGGATGCTGCCTGGTATGCCGGTGCACAATGTGTGGCGCAAAAGCGCACAAGAATTTTACAAGTTCCCACAAAAGATGGGTTGGACCGACGCTGACATCGCTGAGATGTGGAAAGGCGTCGACATAGAAGCTTGGGAAGGGCATATCGGCGAGAACGACCGCATAAGAGAGGCTGTCATGGGAGACGAGCCGCACTGGTTTTTGGCGCCGTTGATGACCTGGCTTGAGTTTCAGGGGAGAGGGGTAGCGACCAAGTTGATGGAGTGGGCGAATAAGCAGGCGGATCAGAAGGAGCCGCCTGAAGCTATGTACTTGGAGATTGCGCCGACGGCGAGGGCGGTGTATATGCGGTTTGGGTTTGTGCCGCAGGGTGAGAACAACTTTTTGAGGAGGGGGCCCGCTGTTGTGAGGGGGTTGGAGGTAGAGGAGAGGGGAGGTGGCGAGGCGGAAAGGAAGGGCGAGAAGGTGGATGTGGAGGTTGTGGAGAAGGAGATGGATGCTGAACTTGCTTCTTGATGGGGTGGTCTTTGGGAATGGGTAGTCGCAAGAACAGTAATAGCAGACATGTGTTGAAGATCCTCAAGACGCCAATTATGGAATTGATAAGTCTGAGTAAAAATATACTTTACTTCCTCTGGTTAGAATCTAGTTCTTTTGTGATAGACACGTTGTATTCTGATTCTTCTTGTGGCTATTAAGTTCTACGTAGATAGGTAACCTGTTTCCCTCAAGATAAAACTTTCTAGTATTTGTTTTGGACCAAGGCAGTGAGTCTGCTTATTTGAAAGCCGCTCTGATGTCATCGGCATCGTACAACATCCTCAAATGCGACAATGGTAGAGATCTAGACGTATCTTGGGATTTGACGGCACTTGTCAATACTGAGGAGGACTTTCATTCTTCGAGCTCTTTGGGTATAGAGTCACATTATTTAAGTTTGGTCTACGTATTTTGCTACGTTTTTGCTACGTACTTATAGAGGAATATGTAAGATGGAATTTTTGTGGGGTTGAGTTTATCTCGCTGAGAAGGAGAGATGCTACTCCTGACGCTTCTTGCTCGTACTGCTGGTTATCAAGACCGCAGCGTGGATCTCATACAGCCTATGTGCCATTTATTCAGCTACTAGTTAGGTCTGAGCTTCTGGATTTAAGATCTTATCTAAAGTCTTTTTATTTTTTTTTAAAAAAAGCTGCATTCTGTAGCTATACTATAGTAAAAGAAAATCTAGCTATAACCTTTTTTTCTGTGTACTAGCTTTATGCAAAAGTCTTAAATATATGTGATTAAGTTAATGACGCGCGCGTCTTCGGCTACCCCACCTCCCAGCGCGAGCCAGAGAGATCCGAAGTCTTAGAAATCGACTGCGAAGATGCAATGCCGGGAACACCCAAGTTCGTGTTTTCTAAGTTTTGGTTTGATGGCTATCGAGCATGAGACTTAAAGGTCTTAAAAGAGGACGAATGGCTTGGATGATGCTTGCCTGCTCTATGTATCAACTCGATGCTTTTGAGGGTAAAAAATAGGTGCAGTTGATACTTTGTATCATATCGATACGCATATGCTCGAGAAATAGTGAGCCTCGTATGCTGAATGGCCATGAGCAAAATGTAACGTGTCAGTCGGGCTATTGATGTACTTCCGTTCGCGATGGGGTAGATATAAATATCTCTACTATGCCTCTCGATATCGAGGAAACGTATGCGATATGGCCGGCTGACGTCCCTCTTGGTGAGAATAGCCTAATGAAAACGAATAAAAAATATCGAGGAAACGCTGCGAGTTGATAGCATGCGTGCTTATTACAGGATCAATCGCTGCAGGATGACCAACTTGACCGATGCGACGAGTACTCCGAGAGGACGTTTGGACAATAAAACACGAGTAATTTAGGTGCATTACACGACGGCATGGCATAGCGAAGCATCACCCCAACGACAAGATGATCGAACTTTTAGGCACGGATAACATTGTAGCGACGGTCATGTATTCGACGTCCCCTGCCTCGAAACGAGTGGTAAATGACGGTACTGGTTTGTATTCAAGCTTTACTCATCACGCACTTATGCAGTCGTATCCTTCTCAAACACCTCCGTCACACCCTGTGAACCATGCATGATAATCTGCGTCTTGCTGAGCGACGTCTTGACAGGATTCTTAGCGCGGAAAATCTCAGAGAGTTCTTCCAGAGTGCGGCGACGAGTCTCGACGTAGAAGAAGTAGATGAATGTGAACTCGAACAGGTCCCAGAAAATGAAGAGGAAGTAGTACTGTCGCACGAGTCAGTATGCATTTCATAGAAGTATTAAGCTCGAAGAATTGGGAATTGGAGGGGGGACATACCTTCCAGCCAGCTCCCGCAAACGCAATGCCGGTAACGAAAGTGTTGTAGAAACCGGCAATGTTGACCCAGAAATTGTAAAAGGCCATACCCTTCGCACGGGATTCGTAGCGCAGACACTCGACGGGATACAGCTGTTGCAATGGAGTGTAACCAGCCGAGATGACGAATCCAAAGATGAACAGGAAAGCGATGATAGCCTTGGCCTGTCCAGGGCTCTTGATAAGCGGCGTTCCGCCCTCGTCGAGTTCTGGCTTGCCGTCTGGTCCGTTGATGAGGTTCGTGGCTACAAGCGCACAGATGATACAGAAGATGCCCACGCACATGCCAGTCGAAACGAGCAGTTGCGGACGACGACCCCACTTGTCCGTGTAGATGGCGCCGAAGATAGCGCCAGCGAATGAGACGACGTTCTGCATGCCGTTGAGCAGGAGACGTTTATGGTTGCTCGTAATACCTGCGCCTTGCAACATGGTAGGGTAGTAGTAGGATACGGGGCTATTGAACAGATCAGCTGCATGACCAACACTTTATAAGTTTAAAAATAATAAACCTATTTTTAGTTTTATAAAGGTATAAGGTAATATAAAAGTACACTTACCCGTTACCGGACCATTGTCCGAAGAAAGCCATAGTGAAGACTATCATGGTACGGTAGCGCTGTTCGCGTGAGTTGAAGAGCTCGCGGTAATCCCACCAGCGCTTGTCGGAACCGGTTACACTGATGTCTTCAACCATCTCCTTGTATTCGAGCTGGACGATGGGCGAGTCGCGACTGCCTTCTCCGTGGTACTTGGCCATGGTGTCGAGGGCCTCTTCGTGGCGGTCATTGGCAATGAGCCAACGTGGCGTCTCAGGGAGGAAAGGCGAGCAGATGAGGACGATGCCGGCGAAGACCATCTGGAGCCAAATAGGAATACGCCAAGACTGTGAACCTTCGATGGTAGAGGTGCCAAATGGGACGAAAGTTCTACCGACGGTCAGTGTGTGTTTCGCAAGTGGTGATTTAATCTTACCCCGGAATGCCTCCAACAAACCAGAATGTGTTGAAGATACCAGTCAGAACACCACGATAAGCCGGGTGAGCCATCTCAGAGGCGTATGCTGGTCCTGCAGTCGACGTGAGAGCGACACCAAAGCCTAGGATAAAGCGGCCGCCCATGAATCCACCCAAGTTCGTGCTATTAGCCTGAACACAGGTACCGATTAGGATGATAGTACATCCAATAAACATTCCCCATTTGCGGCCCTTGTAGTCAGCGGCGGGTCCAGCGCAAAAGGACCCCACCAGATTACCAATGGTGTAAATTGCATAGACGATACCAGTCGACGGTGTTCCTTCGTTGACATCGAAGCCGAAGTAGCCTCGATATTGCGGGTAGCTGTTGATGGCGCCCATCAAAGATCCATCGTAACCATTAATACACGAATTCAAGGTCGCGATGAGCAAGACTCCGTAAAGCTGTGTAAGGTAAGAACACGAACAGTGCGACCGCAAGACGTGCGAACCATACCTTGAACATGTGGCGTGTCCATGGCGAAACACCAGCTTTCGCAGTCGCATCTGCCAACGCGACATTCTGCACTTGCTGAATATTTGTCGAGCTCCCCCTTCGCTCCTCCTGAGATACACCCGCATCGCCCTTAGGTTCCGCAGACATGATTGATAGAAGACAAAAACTTGACGAGACGAGATCTGAGAGCCTTCCTCGATCCTGGAGCCCACTATTGAGCTCGAACCCTCTGTAGAACGAGGACCCGGGATGCGCATCTATTTATCTATTTAACTAGACACGGTGCCCCAGGATTTCATCTAATTCCATGAGCGTGAGGAGCTAGGCTAGGGTGAGCTGCAGCTCCTTGTCGGTTCAAGGGTCGAATAATCCGCCTAGGCGCAGGGATGCCGGGTATCAAGCAGCTCGCCTGACATGGGTCACTTTTGGGGAAAAGCTGGAGTAAGCTTTGGGGTCCCGCGACTAAGGTGATGAGCGGCTTTTGTGCTCGCCAACCAGGTCTTTCCATGCCC
This sequence comes from Laburnicola sp. JP_R_19, assembly GCA_031010545.1. Taxonomy (NCBI): domain Eukaryota; kingdom Fungi; phylum Ascomycota; class Dothideomycetes; order Pleosporales; family Didymosphaeriaceae; genus Laburnicola; species Laburnicola sp. JP_R_19. The sequence goes on from VOIT01000042.1 coordinate 2,497,099, forward strand.
AAAGATGCATTGCTCATGGCCGCCCCTCCATGAGCTCTCGGGCGGGTAAAGGGATACTCTCTTCTAGTAACATTCTTCATGCCTGCAAATTCGAGGCGCGGTGTGCTCAGTTGCCTGCTGTAGTCGGCGTAGTTTTCATTGAAAGCTAAGCGATCGCTCTTGGTATAGCAGCATGATCTTCCCATAGACAGTCGAGCGGAGCGAGGAACACCGGCCCGGCCATCCATGATGTTGGCTCCTGCTGTATGCCATGATAGCGTGAGTCTCGGGTCGTCAACGGGAGCGGCCATGACACTTCACCAAGCTTTCAGACCAGGGCTTAACAATCGCGCCACCGGGCGTGTTCGGGCGAATGTGGGGATAGCGCCCGTTCTCGCCATCGTCGGTGCGGCGAGGTCAATAATAAAATGGAGGATCATGCGAGTCAGACGCTAGAAGCGAACACGTTAACGGAGACTAGGCTCCGCATCCCGAAACGATGTCGCACTCAGACTCCGCTCTGGCCACCGAAACTTTCTTTACGCGTCCTGTATATAAGCTCCTAGTCTGCGTCAATAAAAATCCATCAATGAAAGGTCCGACTAGATGCTCATACGAGCGTGAGAAGGGCCGTTTCATCGGACAGGACTACCCCTTGACAAAAATAACATGTCGACTCTCAGATCTATGTGTGTGATATTTGGGAATATTGATTTGACCCTGACACGGACACGCATTCCGAAAACCCGGTTACTTCGTTGCAGCGTATCTAGACCCATTTGCTTCCTTCATCACCACCGTCGACATGGAAGTATACGAGAAGCACAATCTCTATCCATTACGCCGGTTTACTCGATCAATCTGGTCTCCGCAGCCTTGTTGACAGTACTGAGTATGACTCAGGCCGCGATAAAGACATATGCCAGAGTCGCCTACTCAATATGCAGGACTTGCCGGTCTACATGTGCCCTACAAGCGCGGAAGTGCATTCCATTGGACAAGACTCGCGCTACGGGTGTGGCACTGGTAAGAGGTACACATTGCTTCTGGGCCCTCTCTGGTAGATACAGTAACGCGTATGCTTGTCCCGCATAGAAGACCATGCCACCTTCTCGAAGTGTTCCATGCAGATGATCCGGTTTCGCGCCGTTCCCGTGGGCCGGGTCACGCGTCCTGACTCCTGTCAGTTGTACGCTAAAAGCTTTCGTTTCGTTTCGCAATAATGAACTTCTGCTGGTAGATCTTGCATGATGGAGAAAAACCCATATTTTGCGCTGGAAAATGTTGAACGCTGACCCCGCCTCGGTTGCACGTCTGTGCTGTTGTTCAAATCTAGTGCTGCGAACGCCGCAATATGCAGCTTACTTGCAGAGCGCTTGGCTATAGTAGATCCTCGGACGACAGCCAAATACAGGCCGACTTTCTTGCCGAATGCGCAGGTCCTTATCTTCGCGGCATTTTCATGGAACGAAGTACTTTCATTTTCCAACCTATAGGATGAACGCAAACAAAATGCTACGATGTGCGCAAGATAGTACAGAAGGATCGCTTCGCCAATATCCTCGAAAGGCTACCTTCAAGGTATCCCTCAGCCGAGGCGTGACAGCTGCCCGGGAGCTAACGGCAGGCACGCATTTAATTGTCATGTAGATTGGGTGTCTAGTTGGTGGAAAGGGCTACGGAGCGAATGAACCCAAATTGCGTAAATGAACAGTTAAATGCGCGAGTATAAGCCGTGGTTCAGCTAAGGTATATGCTGAAAGACTGCAACGAGAAATCGGACCAGCCAGAAAAATTGTGGTCGTCATCGCTATTGACGTATGGTGGATCTCCAGACGAAAAGTCATCCGAGCTAATGGAAGCGACGAGAGGTATCAAATACGCAAAACCAAATAGGCGATAGCACTCGCCTGTGGGTCTGTTGGATTGTTATCATCTGATTCTGTTCTAGATTGCTATTTGCTGTTTGAGATAGAAGGTATTTAAGTACCTTGTTGCACCTTAGTTAAAATGTAACCTTTACGTTTCCTTTCACACTATATGCTTTCAAATCTACCTTACAAGAGGGTTGAAGAGCCAAGGTGCGGAAGTAGGGGGGAAACCGCACCATTTATCGTACTCGGGATTATACGCCTCCGGAACCAGAAAACGATCCCCTTGTTGAACCGGTATATTTGCTATTCAAATGAAACACAGAAGCCTATTCATAAATTCGAGGAAGGACGGGCCCATTGCTTTCGTGATGAACATATTGCATCCTGGGAAGAGAGTGACAAGATCTTGCGACGAGACACTCAAGGCACACATTCGGTACGAATCGATTTTCGTCCCTGTGGTTTTGATCTCCATTCTCAATCCTTCATGGGACTTTACCCTAGCCGTCGCCCAAATGTGGGAGCAATCATGTGCAAAACCCAACGAAGCATCATCGAAAAGGCTTCGGCATTTTCCAAAAACTCAGGCCAATGTAATTTTGCATATATAGTGTTCCTTAATGCATTATTATCGAGACAAGGCCAAACTCCGTGTGGAGTTTCGAGTTGGTTGTAGATCGCTTGAGAGGGCCAGTCTCCAGCCCTGGGTAAACGCTCCTCATGGAAGACATACGCGGAAAGACATATGCTGATATGTTTCTCATCCGTCATAAAGAAAGAGTCCAAGTTTCCACCAAGTCTCCTATGCAAACTTGGATGCCTTGCGACACTCCAGTCAGGTACCCAGGTCGGAAGTGCGAGCTTTGACTGAGGGTTTCGCAATGCCGCCGATGCAAATATATCGAGTCCATATCCTGAGTCGATGCAAGAGGCCGCAAACATCCAAAAGATCGTTTCGCAGGGCAATGATACATCGAGCACTAGAGGAATTTTATCGGAGCTGCGTCTTACGAATCCCTTGCCGCAAGAGATTTTTGACACGCTGTTCCAATAGTCCGGATGTGCCCATGAACAAGGCAGCCTTTTCACGTCGGGGGCGAGCTTGTGTATCGCGAATAAGCAATCTTTGGGATCTGCGCAGTTCGAGTGTTCGAATGTGTCCATTAATTCAAGAAGACTCAGTTGGGAATCAGATGAGTCTTCATCATACAGTAGCCCCCTTTGCACCTGTGCTTACCACAGGGCGATGAGAGTATATACGGCCCGTAAAGAAGCCGGGAGAATGATGTGCCCCCCGGAACAAGACTTTGGTGTATTTGAGTGCCGTTATGAATCGTGTCCAGGTTAATTCAGTTTCCCCGCAAAATAGGATGACGTCCGGATTGGAAGCTACTTCCTGTATGATCCATCTGCAACTGAAATAGGGCCGGCTGACTATAGCAATGGTGGAAGCTTCGAGCTCACTCTTGATGTCCAATAGAGTCTTGTTCTCGGGTATAACTGATCCAAGTCCTCGTGAGACTCAACGGAGCCGTCGTATAGCGTCTTCCTCGACTTGGTCACCTCCGAGCCACACAAGCATGCGCTTTGCGGCTTTATATATCTCTCTCATCAGGGAGATCTGCTCACTTTTCTCAGCATCATCGCTCTGGTTGATGCAAACTGCATCAGCCCAAAGATTCCGAACATGTACTGCGTCTCGAAATCTGCGTAAGGCAAAGTCTAGATTTAACGTGATTGATGTTGTCGTATTGTCGTCTAAGGACCACAGTCGATGTGCTGAGATTGACTTGCCCCATGTATAAGATATGGCTTCATACTGGTCTTGTAGCTCTTGTAGGGACGCATTTTCGAAGGAAAAGCGTAGTGGTGCACTGCGATCGGAAGAAGGTTGTAGTCTCAGAATCCGAATATGTCTGCTCGACTCAAGTGGACCGTATGTAAGAGATGTGGGCTGCATTATCGGCGGATCGGCAGAGCAAGATTCTTCCGATTCGGAATGAAGAGGTAGGTTAGCAGCCGGCGCAGCGTGTTGCGGATCTTGCTGCTTGGTATCCATGTTCGGCCTCAACGGTTGCTTTGGTAACTGCCTACGAAAAGGCCGTGCTGCGACTCGACCGCAATGGGCTGAGACGCATACTACTGTTAACGGGTCCGAGGGTTGTGTTGGAGAACCAGTGGGCTAGTCAGTAACGAAGCTGAATCCTGATGGCCAAAATCTGTGTCGTTATCTACAGATATGTTGACATTGCGGGATGCGGGGCTGAAGCTGAGGCGTTCACTGGTCGGTCGCATCTAAAATCACCCTCGCTTAATCCGACCAATGCTTACCAATGATCTCGCGAGGAAGCCGTGATTCCTTTCTTCTATGTATAGTAGGATATTCGAAAAGATAGGCATTTCGTCGATAATGATTTTAGACGGGTGCACAGTGACAGACGGATCGCAGTGAATTTCGACAGGAGATAATACGAAGCAATGGCTGTTCAGTGCTGTGAACCGTGTTCCCAGCTAGCCATTAATCTTATTCGTTGTGGGCTGTTTATGACTCTCGGCAGCTGTATGCTTCCATCTCTTTTACTACTTCCAAGCAGCAGCCTCCGACCGCTCTGCTGGGACCAAAACCCATATGTCTGACTCAACCTGTCAAGTTGGAGAGCTAAGAGCCATAATTCCGTTCGTGCTATCGGCATCGTCTCCATCGAACACACCGATCGGTACGCAGCGATCTTGGGCTGCAGTGCACTCAGATCCAGCGAGGTCGTGAGTCGCGTCGCACATACGTATCGGATACCGCTAGTCGAGCTCCCCAGCGTCCAGCAGCCATGTAAACCTCGTGTAACGATTCGCAATGTTCAAGCAAAGGCTGGGGTAATGAAGCTCATGATGGCCTTCAAGGCATCACCGTCGTTTGCACGTAGAAGCTCTGTAGCTTTCTGTTTCGGGAGTTCCAGTTCCGATACCTGAGCTCGCATCAGTCTGAGATTTCTCAAACATCTCATTGCGAACAGTAAATCGGCATACCAGCAACGTAACGTCCGCAGGGTTAATTTTGACCGCCTTTTTCTGAACCTCTCCACCCTTGTCCTGTACACTCAAGTTCTTCATCGCTTCGCCCAGGGCCTTTGTGTCCACATCCTTCTTCCCCGCCGCTTCATCTTCCTGCGCGTCGAGCGAGGAGAGCGCGGCAGCAGCTTTGCGGTCTTCAGCGCTGCCCGTGGGAGCCTGCGGCTCTGATGCGCCTTCCTGGATGTTGGACGGTTGAGGTTCTTCGGCCATGGCGGTGAGATGGTTCAGGAGAGGCGCGGGGTTGGCGTGGGATGGAAGACGAGGGTGCAAATGCAGAATCCACGGGTAGCTTCCAAGGTTCACATCAGTGGGTCGGAGGATGATGGTGGGCTGCCAAGAGTTCGGGGAATGTGTGGGGCAAGTGCAGGCTCGGTTATTCAAGCCAGGATGTGTGGCCTCTTTCGCATCATTCGAGCGGTAGGAGTCACTCACGACTTTACTTCTGCGACTGGTTCAACGGTATTTACAACGGATCGAATTCACGGTACGTACTATGTAATCTCTTGTTCAGCTTCACTCAATGCCATGTGTGCGACTTCCGTCCAGCTTCAACGTCCAAGAGGCATGGGACTTACGACCACGTGAACGAGCACCATTTCGTATACTAATGCTGACGTGTTCAGATCCATCTTGTTAATATATAGTTGCCGCATTCCACTGTGTGCTAGGTACTGGGTTTTAGTGCCTCCTGTTTTACTCCTCTCTGTGTATGGTGCGGACTCGACCTTGGTTAGAATCTCCACACGACGAAGATCTTCAATACTCATAATGGGTTCAAAAACAGAATGGTCACCTTCTTGTAAGTGCACTCTCAAACTCGCACACAATTGCTAACGTGCTTAGCGTGGCAATCAAAGCCTATAAAACAAATAGTCACATATGAAGATCAGACAGCCGTGTCAGCCGCTTTGTCGAAACTGTCGAGCCTGCCACCCATCGTCAACCCCACGGAAATCGTCAAGCTAAAGTCCAGCCTACGGGATGCGGCACTGGGCAAAGCCTTCCTCCTCCAGGGAGGCGACTGCGCAGAGCTCTTCTCTTACTGCACAGATAATCCGATTGATGCAAAGATCAAGCTGCTACTTCAGATGAGTTTAGTCCTCATTTGGGGTTCGAACAAGCCTGTCATTCGTATTGGTCGCATGGCAGGTCAGTACGCCAAGCCTCGGTCAAGCCCTACGGAGATGGTGGACGGCAAAGAGATCCCAAGCTTCCGCGGCGACATACTAAATGGTTTCGATCCCGCTCATCGACGTGTGGATCCGGACAGACTAGTCACCGCGTACTTTCACTCTGCTACAACACTGAACTACATCCGTGGACAACTGTCGAGCGGCATCGCCGACTTGCATAATCCGCTGGACTGGGATTTGGGCCACGTTCAGGACAAGGGGCTGCAGGAGAAATATTCAAGAATTGTATCGAACATTTCAGAGTCACTTCGTTTCATGAGGACAATAGGCGCAGACACGTCAGGCCAATTGCAAACGGTTGATCTCTATACCAGTCACGAGGGTCTTGTACTGGAATACGAGCAAAGCTTGACACGAAGACTTAGACATCCTACTGGCTATCAAGCGGCTCAATCCCTGATGGCAAGGGATGGTATAACACGTCCGCTCACTTCATATGGATCGGGGACCGTACGAGACAGATCGATGGGGGCCATGTGGAGTATTTCCGCGGTATCGAGAACCCTATCGGCATCAAGGTGGGCCCGTCGATGAAGAACGATGAGCTGGTCGAACTGCTCGATATTGTGAATCCGAATAAGGAGGTCGGCAAAGTCACTCTGATCACTCGATACGGGAAGGACAAGGTTGAGTCTATGCTGGGCCCGCACATTGAAGCGGTTAAGGGTAGTGGGCACATTGTTGTCTGGCAGTGCGATCCGATGCATGGGCAAGTCAAACACGCACAACATCATTCTTTCTAGATGCTAACGAGTATACAGAAACACACACAGCACACCAACAGGCATCAAGACGCGGTCTTTCAATAGCATCTTCTCTGAGCTCTCTTCAGCCCTGAAGATTCACAAGCAGCACGGCTCTTTCCTCGGCGGAATGCACCTTGAGTTGACCGGCGATGCAGTCACGGAGTGCACGGGTGGAAGTGAAGGACTAGAGGAGGAGGATCTCAGCTTGAACTACACGTCTTACTGCGATCCTAGGCTGAACGAAAAGCAGTCTCTGGAGCTAGCATTCCTTGTTGCAGGCCACTACCGCGAGGATAGTGCGCTATGAGTGAAGGTATGGCACAGTTCACGGGCCTGTAGATGTCGTGGCGTTGTAATACCATCAAAAGTATTTGCTTTCTCAGGAGGACTTGGCTGCGATAAAACACCGTAGACTTGTCCTGTACTTACTGTCCGGGGCCCTCCCCTTGCACGTGATTCTGATTGGCCGCCATGGCCCAAGCTCCAACAATTCAAGCTCTGACGTTGAGCGATATTCCAACAACTCGTCTACCACTATTCCATACCTGAACATGGGCTCCTCGGCCTCGAAAGGTGCCCGTACGGCAAGCGCAAGCGTTCGCAAATTCCCTACTCGCTCTCCGACTTCCACAACTCGTTCTCCAGCATCCGCGGCCCCTCCCACGCATTCCGCGCACGTCGGGCCTACGGTACATCCACCGCCCCAGGCGAGCGCAACGAAGACAAAAGGTAAGATTATACGTCGAATTTCTAGAGTCTAGTCTGACATTGGAGAAGCAATTGACCTCGACGCTCGCGATCCCGCCTTCGCCTCCCGCCTCAATTCTCTCGGCGCCGTACAGCCAAACCCGCATTATTCGCCCACGTCGACGTCTTCTCTCGATCCTCAACGCAATACATCCTCCACATTACCTTCAGACATGATGACTGAAATGCCCCACTCAGCGTTTCCCGATCCGCGCGATAACCCGGCTTTGAGGGTGCTTGAAGCGAGACAAAGAATCCAAGATGAGGCAGACGACGAGCTCAGCAATGTCGGCAGGAGGAACTTTCAAGGGCGAAAGTATGTGGATGCCGGTGTTCTGACATTGGCCTTGATGAGGCGGCAACGAGGCGAACCGGATGCGCGTATTGAAGAAGCGCTCGGGATCAAGAAGGGGAGGTTGAGCACACTGGGAACAGGAATTGTACAATCAATTTCTAACTAATTCTTGGAGCTATGCGCCAGACACGGTCTCCGACTTTTTTGAGGCACCCCACGATCCAATGCTGGATCTATGGTGACATGGGTCGTGATCAAACTCCGGGTCCGATTGCCAGAAACCCTACCAAAGGAAAGACAAAACCAACCAGAAAAATAAGCAAACCATCCATATCTAATAGCGATGGGTCCTGCGTATGCAAAAACACTCCATATCCATGCGTCCGTTTCCCATAAAAATACCGCCACCTAGAACTCCCTGTGTTCATGGATCCAGTTGTTCAACGCTCCTAGAGCCTTGTTTAGGCTATCCTGGCTGATCTCGAGGCCGTCACCGTTTTCATCTCCGATCTTGATAAGCCCGTCCATCCTTGACTTCCTGGAGCGCGAGCCGCGGAGCACCCGCCAGCGACTTCGGTTTGTGTTGAGGGCTGGACATGAAGGGGAGACGTCTTCCTTCTCGCGCAGTAGCAGCAGGGCTTCGAGCATATTGAGAAAGATACTACAGGCAAAGATCAGATGGGTTCGGGATGGAAGCAGGTCAGGCTGAACGCACCTTTGAGTGAGCTTGATATCGTAGTTCCAGGCGTACGCTGTTGACCGGAAGCTGTTCCCCTGCGCAACGATATCGAGGAACACAAACAGGCTCTCCTCTACGCTGATCTCCCGCGGCACGTGGTCCGTCCTGTCGGCGTGTTCCACCAGCCAGTCGGCGAGCTGGACGAAGGTGATCTGGTCCATGTGGCAGAAGTCGTTGAAGCGATCGGGAATGCCATTAAGTAGGCCGCGCGCTCTATCGGCGCCTGCGTTGCCCGTGACGGCCATGTCGACTTGTCAAGGTTTCGTCTCAGCGCAGACGAGAGTGGTGGAGTGATGAATGGGATGGGGGGGCGGTAGTCAGGTGATGGGATATATACAGCGAATATGTACAGCGACGATTACCGGCGCAAAGCCGATGGTGCAAACGAGGCGTTTTCAAGGTTTGAGGAAGTGAATGGCAAGCAAAGCGCGCCGTCGGGTGAACAGACGGCTGCTCACAGAAGCTGGGTCCTGAAGCGCCAGGACGGCGCGGGGTGGGGCTGGGGCTTTGTCTCTAGCATGTGAAAGTGCACGGCGTCATGACGTGACCAATTACTTTGCCCGTTCCACTGTTCCACTGTTCCAGACCAATATTCTCCGTTGCTCGGCCCGCCATCAGCCCCGATCGCGCCTCCCGCAAGGCCGGACCTCTCGAAGGTGCTTTGAGATGCCAATGCCAAGCCTCGTCGCTAACTCCGTCGCCGGGAGACTTGGGAATAGGCGATGCAGCTAGGTGGAATTCCGCGTTCATGTTTCAGCACTCCGAGAATGCTCGGATATATATCGTCGACGCGCAAAAAATCCTGCAGCAACTGCGTCAAGGCGAAACGGAGATGTGATCTCGGCTATCCATGCTGCAAGCGCTGCTTCTCAAAAGCTCTGCATTGCGCTTATCCCAATGCTTCGGTCCGCGAAGCTGAAGTCGTCATAAGGCAGCAAACTCCGGATCTCGCTCCGTTGCCTGGCGACATCAACCTCGACGTCGACGTCGACATCCCCGAGCACCTCGCCGCCGTCCAAGCTCTAATCATATACCAAGTCATCCGCCTCTTCGACGCCTCCCTCGGCCAGCAAGCTGAAGCCGCACACCACAACGCCCTTCTCAAAGCCTGGACCGCCGACCTCTGGAAGCGCTCCTTGAGCGAGCCCATCGCCTTCAAGAAACCCTGGGACGCCTGGGTCTTCTACGAGTCGCTCTGCCGCACCGTCATGATATCCGTGTTTATGCGAGGCGGGTGGAGTGCGCTGACGCGCGGGGGCCTATGCGATCAGGTCCCTGTGCTGGCGCGACTGCCGCTGTCCAAGGGCGATGGCTTTTGGGATATCGATGAGGACGAGTTTGACAGGAGGGTGGTTCGCGAGGGGGGTGATCAGTTGGTTTCTTATGGTGATTACTCCTTGACCTGGCAGCCTGGAGATGATCTGGAGAAGCTGTCGGAGTTTCAGAGATTGTTGCTTGCGCCTTGCAGGGGACACGTGGATCCGAGACTTTATCATGCTGAAGAAGGGTTTACGTGAGGAAGTGGCGCACAGCACGACTCGGCCGTCTCGACATGTAGACGGTTAGGACTTCGCCTTGGTCGTATGTTTCGACTTCCGGATCTTGAGATGCTATATGTAGGCCTTTGGGCCCATCTCTCGAACCGACTTGTGGACCGATGCCTATCATGGCCTTCAAGACAACAACGACGCACGAAAACATAGCTTTGGCAACCGCGCCAATGGGAGCCCCGGCCTCGTGTGTAATGCATACCGAGAACG